>JALIRH010000036.1:4800000-6170350 GCA_023055505.1 Callipepla californica brunnescens | reverse complement strand
CTAACCCTAACCCTAACCCTAACCCTAACCCTAACCCTAACCCTAACCCTAACCCTAACCCTAACCCTAACCCTAACCCTAACCCTAACCCTAACCCTAACCCTAACCCTAACCCTAACCCTAACCCTAACCCTAACCCTAACCCTAACCCTAACCCTAACCCTAACCCTAACCCTAACCCTAACCCTAACCCTAACCCTAACCCTAACCCTAACCCTAACCCTAACCCTAACCCTAACCCTAACCCTAACCCTAACCCTAACCCTAACCCTAACCCTAACCCTAACCCTAACCCTAACCCTAACCCTAACCCTAACCCTAACCCTAACCCTAACCCTAACCCTAACCCCTAACCCTAACCCTAACCCCTAACCCTAACCCTAACCCCTAACCCTAACCCTAACCCCAAGAACAACCAACCAGGCGCTAAGTTCTACCAGCAACCAAGAACAACCAACCAGGCGCTAAGTTCTACCGCAACCAAGAACAACCAACCAGGCGCTAAGTTCTACCAGCAACCAAGAACAACCAACCAGGCGCTAAGTTCTACCGCAACCAAGAACAACCAACCAGGCGCTAAGTTCTACCAGCAACCAAGAACAACCAACCAGGCGCTAAGTTCTACCGCAACCAAGAACAACCAACCAGGCGCTAAGTTCTACCAGCAACCAAGAACAACCAACCAGGCGCTAAGTTCTACCGCAACCAAGAACAACCAACCAGGCGCTAAGTTCTACCAGCAACCAAGAACAACCAACCAGGCGCTAAGTTCTACCAGCAACCAAGAACAACCAACCAGGCGCTAAGTTCTACCGCAACCAAGAACAACCAACCAGGCGCTAAGTTCTACCAGCAACCAAGAACAACCAACCAGGCGCTAAGTTCTACCGCAACCAAGAACAACCAACCAGGCGCTAAGTTCTACCAGCAACCAACTACGCGCTAAGTTCTACCAGCAACCAACCAGGCGCTAAGTTCTACCAGCAACCAAGAACAACCAACCAGGCGCTAAGTTCTACCGCAACCAAGAACAACCAACCAGGCGCTAAGTTCTACCAGCAACCAACTACGCGCTAAGTTCTACCAGCAACCAACCACGCGCTAAGTTCTACCAGCAACCAACCAGGCGCTAAGTTCTACCAGCAACCAAGAACAACCAACCAGGCGCTAAGTTCTACCAGCAACCAAGAACAACCAACCAGGCGCTAAGTTCTACCGCAACCAAGAACAACCAACCAGGCGCTAAGTTCTACCGCAACCAAGAACAACCAACCAGGCGCTAAGTTCTACCAGCAACCAAGAACAACCAACCAGGCGCTAAGTTCTACCAGCAACCAAGAACAACCAACCAGGCGCTAAGTTCTACCGCAACCAAGAACAACCAACCAGGCGCTAAGTTCTACCAGCAACCAAGAACAACCAACCAGGCGCTAAGTTCTACCAGCAACCAAGAACAACCAACCAGGCGCTAAGTTCTACCAGCAACCAAGAACAACCAACCAGGCGCTAAGTTCTACCGCAACCAAGAACAACCAACCAGGCGCTAAGTTCTACCGCAACCAAGAACAACCAACCAGGCGCTAAGTTCTACCAGCAACCAAGAACAACCAACCAGGCGCTAAGTTCTACCAGCAACCAAGAACAACCAACCAGGCGCTAAGTTCTACCGCAACCAAGAACAACCAACCAGGCGCTAAGTTCTACCGCAACCAAGAACAACCAACCAGGCGCTAAGTTCTACCAGCAACCAAGAACAACCAACCAGGCGCTAAGTTCTACCAGCAACCAAGAACAACCAACCAGGCGCTAAGTTCTACCAGCAACCAACTACGCGCTAAGTTCTACCAGCAACCAACCACGCGCTAAGTTCTACCAGCAACCAACCAGGCGCTAAGTTCTACCAGCAACCAAGAACAACCAACCAGGCGCTAAGTTCTACCAGCAACCAACTAGGCGCTAAGTTCTACCAGCAACCAACCACGCGCTAAGTTCTACCGCAACCCAAGAACAACCAACCAGGCGCTAAGTTCTACCAGCAACCAACTAGGCGCTAAGTTCTACCCAGCAACCAACCACGCGCTAAGTTCTACCGCAACCAAGAACAACCAACCAGGCGCTAAGTTCTACCGGCAACCAACCAGGCGCTAAGTTCTACCAGCAACCAACCAGGCGCTAAGTTCTACCACAACCAAGAACAACCAACTACGCGCTAAGTTCTACCAGCAACCAACCAGGCGCTAAGTTCTACCAGCAACCAACCAGGCGCTAAGTTCTACCGGCAACCAACCAGGTGCTAAGTTCTACCAGCAACCAAGAACAACCAACTAACTAACCACTAAGCTTAGTCTAGCTAGAGACTCAATCTAACCCCACACTTACCTGTCACACCTACCTTGGAATGGTGATGTGCTCCTGGTGCAGGAAATGTAACACAACACTCAGTTCAGTGTGACAAATATTCCTTTATTCCATCACAACACACACAAGACATTGCTCATATATCAGCAATAGATATCCCAGAGCAGTGCAAACAATACACATTTACAGGCACAGCATACGCAGTGTCTGCATCAGTGCAATTGACAATTATAGCAAATACATATACAGAGTGCGTTCCAGATATCATTGTTGGCATACAGAGACTCAGCGCAGGTCTGAGAAACAGTTACAGCCACAGCATACGCAGCATCAGAGCGGGTCCGTCATTGTACACAGCATCAGAGCGGGTCCGTCATTGTACACAGCATCAGAGCGGGTGCCACACAGCATCATGGTACACAACATCATTGTACACAGTATCAGAGTGGATAACAACACAGCATCATTGTACACAGCATCAGAGCGGGTCCATCGTTGTACACAGCACCAGAGCAGGTCCCACATCAAAATCAACACAGACCTCAGGCCAAATGGACAGAACTCAAGTCTCAGAGTGGCCGCAAACCGGCGCGAGTCTCAGAGTGGCCGGGAAGAGGCAAAAGGCCTCCAACCAACGGCCGTGCGTTGGTTACGGGGTTGGGTTAGCCTACTCTACAAGGAAAAACTGAGCAAGCTAACCCAACCCCGTAAGCAAGGCTTAACTAAACTCAATTTGGAAGAGGCAAAAGCCTCTGCTGCACTGAAATCAGCGCTGGAATCCAATTGGCCGCAAACCGGCACGAGTCTCAATCAAATCAGAGAGGAGTGCAAGAGGACTCTGTGTGAGATGGGGGGTGTTGGTGACAGGGTTGGGTTAGCCTGCTGGACAAACAAACTCACAGCAAAGCTAACTCAACCCTCTAAGTGAAGCCTGAAGTCAATTTGGAAGAGGCAGAAATCACTGCGTGAGCAGAAATCAGCATCTATCTGTGGCCGCAAACCGGCACGAGTCTCAGAGTGGCCGCAAACCGGCACGAGTCTCAGAGTGGCCGGGAAGAGGCAAAAGGCCTCCAACCAACGGCCATGCGTTGGTTACGGGGTTGGGTTAGCCTACTCTACAAGGAAAAACTGAGCAAGCTAACCCAACCCCGTAAGCAAGGCCTAACTAAACTCAATTTGGGAGAGGCAAAAGCCTCTGCTGCGCTGAAATCAGCGCTGGTAGCCAATTGGCCGCAATCAAATAAAATAAAATCAGAGAGGAGTGCAAGAGGACTCTGTGTGAGATGGGGGGTGACAGTTATGGGGTTGGGTTAGCCTGCTGGACAAGCAAACTCACAGCAAAGCTAACTCAACCCTCTAAGTGAGGCCTGAAGTCAATTTGGAAGAGGCAGAAATCACTGCGTGAGCAGAAATCAGCATCTATCTGTGGCCGCAAACCGGCATGAGTCTCAGAGTGGCCGCAAACCGGCACGAGTCTCAGAGTGGCCGGGAAGAGGCAAAAGGCCTCCAACCAACGGCCGGGCGTTGGTTACGGGGTTGGGTTAGCCTACTCTACAAGGAAAAACTGAGCAAGCTAACCCAACCCCGTAAGCAAGGCCTAACTAAACTCAATTTGGAAGAGGCAAAAGCCTCTGCTGCGCTGAAATCAGCGCTGGTAGCCAATTGGCCGCAATCAAATCAAATCAAATCAAATCAGAGAGGAGTGCAAGAGGACTCTGTGTGAGATAGGGGTATTGGTCATAGGGTTGGGTTAGCCTGCTCAACAAGAAAATTCAAAGCAAAGCTAACTCAACCCCGTAAGTGAGACAAAGTAGTGGACGTGATGACCCACGGGATTCTCCAGGAGAAGAGTGCAGGTGGGCAGTGAGATGGGGACAATATTGGCTGGATAAAGAACAAGTGCCATGGCCGGGACCATAGGGTGGAGCTAAAAACCGTTACACGCAGCCGGTGGGTGCTCTGTCCCAAGTGGAAGTGAGGTCTGTCCCATATCTTTATTAGTGACCGCAGTGAGGGCACGGAGCACACCTGCAGAAGTTGGGAGAGGACATCGCGGCAGAAGGAAGCGTCGGTCGGTCCGGGAGGAGGAAGGCCCCGTGGAAGGACGTGGATGTGTTGGATCACCACGATGAGGGCAATGGAAAGAAGTACAAGTGCGCTGAGAAACAGTCACCTGTAAACAACAAGGAACATAGTTACAAAAGAAACACTGGTAATTCTACAAGTGCTGAGGGTTTGAGCTACATCGTGTGTGAATACAATCATCTTTAGAGCTCCTGTTAAGCTGCAGAGTCAGGTGAAGATGAACAGCAAAGCTGCCTCCCAGCTGATCCCAGGGAACCAAAAGCAAAGCAAAATCCCAAGAAAAAACAAAGCAATGAAAGTGCGCAAGAAAGCCCAGGCAAAGGGTATGGAGAACAGCACAGAAAAATCCACACTAAAACTAAGGGAGAACACAAGAAAAACACTGCAGAGAACACCAAGAGCAAACACAAGGAGAACACACAAGTGAACAACAAAGGAATGGGAACGGGAATGGCACAAAGAATGCGTTGAGGGCATCAAGAGTATGGCGCCAAGAGATGAGCACGAGCTGGGCCAAGGATATGGCACAAAGAGACAAGCCCGGGCTGGGCCAAGAGTACAACATCAAGGGATGAGCCCGGGCTGGGCTATAAGTACGATGCCAGAAGAAGAGCCCAAGTTGGGCTAAGAGTACGACGCCAAAAGAACCCGAGCTGAGCCAAGAGAAGAGCCCAAATTGGGCAAAGGATATGGCTCAAAGAGACGAGCCCGAGCTGGGCCAAGAGCACAGTGCGAAGGGATGAGCCCGAGCTGGGCCAAGAGTATGGCACCGAGAGATGAGTCTGAGTTGGGCCAAAGATATGGCACCAAGAGATGAGTCTGCGCTGGGCCAAGAGAAGAGCCCCAGTTGGGCTAAGAGTACAATGACAAAAGAAAGTTCAACAAAAGAAGAACACTGCAGCGTAAGGGCAAAGGCAAAGGGGAAGGAGATGAAATACGGAAAGCTGAGGGAAGGAAGAGGAACAGAGCAGAGAAAGCCAAGGGGAAATGCAAAGAAAACACTACAGAGAAAGGCCAGAAGCAAGGACAGCACCCAGGAGAAAAAGGAAAAGCACAGGCAGCTTTTGGGAGCCCTAAAGCACTGGGAGAACCACACTGTGCACAATGGACAAACACCGGTGAGTGCGCGCTGTCCTTACCTGTGTGGGTGACCAGTTACCATCAGCACAGTGCGGTTCTGAGCCGTCCCAAGAGATGCAGCTTCCCATTCCTCACCGCGAGTGCTGCAGATCTCCATGGCCACCTGTTGGACACAGAACAGCAATGAGGGCACTGCCCCACACTTGTAGGGCAGCAGCTCTTACACAAACGCACTCCTCTGAGAAAGGAGCGCTCGTAACCCCCGTTTCATCTCTTACCACGGCCAGCAGAAAACCTGCCTGCGTACAAGCGATGCGCAAACGAGGGGCTCGTGATGCTTCATCTCCTGCTCTGCGGATCCCACAATACTTACACCATCCATCGGAGCAGTCCCAGCAAGCCTTAAACACCGCTGAGCTGCAAAAAGAGATCAAAGAAACACAGAACTTAATTCATGATGGGATAACGAGTCACAAAATGCTTTCAAACAATACTCCACCTGAGCTGATGTAGAGCACCATTTACCACTGCTGTGAAACGGGCTGGGATGATGCGGGAGCAGACAAAGTTCAGGACCCCAGGGTGGAGACGATGGTGTAAAACTGTGGAAAAAGAAACAAAGGCTGAACCAGGAAAAAAAAAACAAATAACAAATAGGAAATGGACAATTAGTATTAGGTTTGGGGTTACACTGCACATGAATACCATTACCTTCAGAGCTCCCATTAAGATTATGGTTCAGGTGACTGTTAAAATCAAAGTTGTCTCCAACCCGTCACAGAGAGGCAAAGGCAAGCACAACACCCAGGCAAGGCAAAGACAAAGTGAAATCCCAGGGAAAGACAAAGCAAAGGAAAGGCGAGGAGAATTGTGCAGAAAAGGCAAGGGGAAGAACAAAGGAGAGCAGCACAGGGAATGCCCTGGGGATGGAACGAGAACGGCGCAAGGAGTACACTACAGGAACGAGAGAGTGATGCCAAAAGGATCAGAGCTGGGACAAGAGAACGGCGCTAAAATGCCCAGGAAAGGGCAAAGAACAAAGAGGAGAAACAGGGAAAGCACAAGGAATGTGCTATGGGGCAAAGAGAGCGATGTCAAAAACATCAGAGCTGGGATAAGAGAACGGCGCTAAAATGCCCAGAGAAAGGGCAAAGAACAAAGAGGAGAAACACGGGAAGCCTGAGGGATGGAAGGGGAACGGTGCAAGGAATGCACTACGGGGACAAGAGCGCAATGCCAAAAGGATCAGAGCTGGGATAAGAGAATGGCACTAAAATGCCCAGGGAAAGGGCAAAGACAAAGAGGAGAAACAGGGAAAGCGCAGGGAATGCGCTATGGGGCAAAGAGAGCGACGCCAAAAGGATGAGAGCTGGGACAAGAGATCGGCGCTAAAATACCCAGAGAAAGGGCAAAGGACAAAGAGGAGAAACACGGAATACACTATGGGACATGAGAGGGGAACAGCGCAAGGAAAAAGCGCAGGGAATGGAAGAGGTACGGCGCAGGGAATGCACTACTAAGACCAAGAGAACGATGCCAGGAGAAAGCCCAGGTAAAAGTAAGGAAACAGCACGAAGGGAAGGAGAATAAGGCAAGGAAACACCAGGGGAAGGGCAAGGACAGCACCCAGGTGGGAAAGGAAAAGCACAGGCAGCTTTTGGGAGCCCTAAAGCTCTGGGAAAACCACACTGTGCACAATGGGCAAACACCGGTGAGTGTGCGCTTGTCCTTACCTGTGTGGGTGACCAGTTACCATCAGCACAGTGTGGTTCTGAGCCGTCTTAAACGTCAGCAAGCCTTAAACACCGCTGAGCTGCAAAAAGAGATCAAAGAAACACAGAACTTAATCCGTGATGGGATAATGAGTCACAAAATGCCTTCAAACAATACTCCACCTGCGCTGATGTAGAGCACCATTTACCACCGCTGTGAAACGGGCTGGGATGATGCAGGAGCAGACAAAGTTCAGCACCCCAGGGTGGAGACGATGGTGTAGAACCTGTGGAAAAAGAAACAAAGGCTGAACCAGGAAAAACAACAAATAGAAAACAAACAGGGAGAAGAAAATTAGCATTAGGTTTGGTGTAAAAACTGTGAAAAAGAAACAGAGGCTGAACCACGAAAAAAACATGCACAAAAAAGATTGTGGGAACACTGAACCCCTTTATAGGAAAGGGCAAAAGCTGGAGCGCTCCATCAGCTGAGCGGCATTACCCTGGGGCTGAGTGAAGCACTCCAGAAATGAGGCAGAACTGAAAGAAAGGAGTAAACAGGAGCTCCTCCATCACCAGCTCAGAAAAAAAGAAACAGTCCCACCATCTCCCTTACAGAGAAAAGGAAGAGCAGAGAGAACGCACAGAGCAGACACAGCACCAAAAAAAACAGAATCAGTGCTCAAAGAAACAGAAATCATAACCCAGAGCAGAGAGAGAACGCACAAAGCAGACAGAGCACCAATAAACCAGAATCAGAGCCCAAAGAGACAGAGAGCATAACCCAGAGCAAAGAGAGAACAGACAGAGCAGACACAGCACCGATAAACCAGAACCAAAGCCCCAAAACAACAGAGAGCATAACCCCAACGCAAAAAAGATCACACTGACCTCACTCCAAGCCGCAGAACTTACCCCAGAACTCCATAGGAAGCAGCTCCAGGCTGAGATGCTGCCCCTGCGGAAGCCGGCCCTTAAATGAGGGCACGGGGGGGTGGAGCCAGGTATCCCCTCCAATCCCCTCCCACGGCCTAACTGCTCCCACCTGTGCTCCCAGGGCTGGCCACGCCCCCTCCCCAGGTGCGCCATCACTGCTCTGTGACTGACAGTTCCCACAGGTGGGAATTAATTAATGAGTAAACCAGGTCTGCCTGCCCAGCAAAGAGATCAATGGATGAGCTGCCTCACTGATGTCCCCCCAACTTCCACAGTGTCCCCCAACGTCCACAGCGTCCCCACGTCCCCCTGGATCCCCACGATGTCCCTCTCCGTGTCCCCATGCCCCAATGTTACCACAACACCAACACACCCACAATGTCCCCCCATCATCTCCCCACTGTCCTCAATGTCCACGTGTCCCCAGTGTCACCCCCAGTGTCCCCACATCCCCCCCAGGGCCACGTCCCCGGTGCCCGTCAGTTGTGGGGCGGGTGACGGTCACAGCGCTGGTGACAGCAGGGACAGAGGTGGGGACACTGCTGTGCCACGTGAGGCGCCCCGTGCTGTGTGAGGTCATGGGAGGACACGAGGGCACAGAGGGGACATGGGGACGTGGGGGGACATGGGGGGACGTGGGGGGAGACGCAGCAGGGGCTGGGGGCTGGGGAGGGATGGAGGGACAGAGGGACAGCGTGGGGATGGGGATGGGGGACGGTGTGGGTGACAGCAGCAGTGATGTGTGGTGATGCTGGGGAGTGACACTAGGGAGTGACGGGGGGCAATTTGGGGTGACAACGGGAAGTGGCGCTGAGATGACATCTGGGTGATGTTGAGGAGCGATTTTAGGGTGACACTGTAGTGGTAATGTTGGGGTGACACTGTTGGGGTAACACTGGGCAGTGTATTGGAAATGCTGAGTGAGGACTTGGAGCAGTGATGGAGCACCTGGTGGGGGGCGGGGCCAAGCCAGGGGGGCTCAGGTGAGTTTGGGGGGCGGGGCCAAGCTCAGGTGTGTGCCATTGTGCTGATTACAGGAAGGGGAGGAGCCGGGACCGCCCCTTCCCAGCCCTCATTTAAGGGCCGGCAGCGGAGCTGAGCATTTCTTCCTGGAGCTCTGTGTGGACCGGAGATCTTCCAAGGTAAGGCTGATTTTTTTCTTTGGTGTTTTTGTTCACGTTCGTTGTATTTGGGCATGTTCTCACTTGATGGGAGTTGGTTGTTATGTTGTTATGCTGTGTTTTCATCCTGCTGTGGGGAGGTGCTGCTGCTGTGGGGAGGTGCTGCTGCTGCTGCTGCTCCTGCTGCTCCTGCTCCTGCTGTGGGGAGATGCTGCTCCTGCTGCTCCTGCTGCTCCTGCTGCTCCTGCTGTAGGGAGATGCTGCTGCTGCTGCTCCTGCTGTGGGGAGATGCTGCTGCTGTGGGGAGATGCTGTGGGGTGATGTTGGGCTGCTGCTGAAGGGCTGCCACCAGGAAGGAATGTAGGGGGAGGATGCTGGGGGCTGACAGTGTTTGGTTCCTGCTGGGCAGTGACACTTTGGGCTGATGTTGCTGGGATGATGTGGGGCACGGATGGTGGGGGGGACATTAGGGCATCACTGGGGGGGAGGACATCAGGGAGTAATGTTGGGGTGACGCCTTGGGCTGAACCTTGAGACACGAAGCACAACTTGTGCACACAGGAGTTCCACTTGGGCTCCGTGTCATGCGCTGGCCACGCAGATGCGGTGCAGCAACGGAACAAATCCTGCAGACCCCGGGGAGAAGCACAGCTGGAGAGAGGCAGCGGTGGGGGAGGGGCACAGTGCCCTTTGGTGCAGGGGACGCCCTGCTGGCACTGCCTGTCCCGTCCCCCACTGCCAGGTTCCTACTCTCTGTTTGCGGTGTTTTGCCGCCTCCTGGGGTCACAAAATAATGGGGCACTGTGGGGCAGTTATGGGTCACAGTGAGGAGAGATGCTGGGGGAGAGGTGGGGTGACACTGGGGTGATGTAGGGCAGTGACACTGGGGGTTACATTGGAGAATCAGTGGGGGTTGAAGGCAAGGAGTGACCCTGGGATGATGCTGCGGGACAGGCGTTGTTAGGGGGACACTGGGGGATGATATCAGGGAGTCACACTGAGAGAAGACGTGGAGGTGGGGGGGACGGGGGTGGGAGACCAAGGGAGTGGGGGGGAGATGTCATTGTGGTTGGTGTTGGTAGGGGGGAGATGTCGTTGTGGTAGGTGTTGGTTGGGGGGAGAGGTCGTTGTTGGTGGTGTTGGTTGGGAAAAGATGTCGTTGTTGGTGGTGTTGGTTGGGAGGAGATGTCATTGTTGGTGGTGCTGGTTGGGGGGAGATGTCGTTGCTGGTGGTGTAGGTTGGGGGGAGATGTTGTTGCCAGTGCTCTTGGTTGGAAGCAGATGTCGCTGCTCATGGTTGGGGGGGAGATGCCGTTGCTCATGGTTGTGGAGAGATGCCAATGTCGTTGCTCTTGACTGGGGGAGATGCTGTTCTGAAGGTGTTGGAGGAGAGATGTCACAGCCATTGCTCTTGGTTGAGGGGAGATGCTGTTACTCCAGGTTGGGGGAAGATGTCGCTGTCGTTGCTCTTGGTAGGGGGGGGAGACGTCGTTGCTCTTGGTTGGGGGGGAGACGTTGGTGCCGTTCCTCTTGGTTGGGGGGGAGACGGTGCCGTTGCTCATGGTTGGGGGGGAGATGTTGGTGCTGTTGCTCATGGTTGGGGGGGAGATGTCGGTGCCATTGCTCTTTGTTGGGGGGGGGATGTCACAGCCGTTGCTCATGGTTGGGGGGAGATGCTGTTCCTATTGGTTGGGGAATAAGTGCCGTTCTTCTTGGCTGGGGGGGAGATGCCAATGTCATTGTTCTTGGTTGGGTGGGAGATGTCATTGATCATGGCTGGGGGGGAGATGCTGTTGTCGGTGCTCATGGTTGGGGGGAGTTGTTGCTGTCGTTGCTCTTGGTTGGGGGGGAGGAGTTGGTATCGTTGCTCTTGGCTGGGGGGGAGATGTCGCTGTGGCTGATCCAGGATGGGTGGGGATGCCGTTGCTCTTGGCTGGGGGGAGTTGCTGTTCCTATTGGCTGGGGAATAAGTGCCGTTCTTCTTGTTTGGGGGGAGATGTCGGTGCCGTTGCTCTTGGTTGGGGGGAGATGTCGATGCCGTTGCTCTTGGTTGGGGGGGGAGATGTCGGTGCCGTTGCTCTTGGTTGGGGGGGGAGATGTCGGTGCCGTTGCTCTTGGTTGGGGGGAGATGTTGGTGCCGTTCTTCTTGGTTGGGGGGAGATGTCGGTGCTGTTGCTCTTGGTTGGGGGGAGATGTCGGTGCCGTTGCTCTTGGTTGGGGGGGGAGATGTCGGTGCCGTTGCTCTTCGCTGGGGGGGAGGTGTCGTTGTTGGTGCTCTAGGTTGGGAGGAGATGCCGTTGCTCGTGGTTGGGGAGGAAGTGCCGTTGCTCGTGGCTGGGGGGTAGATATCCCTGTTCCGCTCCTTTATTGCTTGCTCAATAAGTTCCTTACTATTGGCAACGATCAGTGTGTATCGTTCTTCACACCTATAACAATTTGGTGCCGTGACTCTGCTGCGGAGTTCCCACCCCAGGAGGGGCACCCCATCTCCGGCCGGCCCCTGGGCTGGGTGATTCCTGCGCCAAGACCTGCAGCTCCGAGCTCTAAATTCGGTAAACGAGCGAAAGAAACCATAGTACCCCGTAATTCTTGTGCACAAAGACCCAAACAAAGACTCAGGATTGAGTAAGTAGTTGCATGGATCTGTTCGGTCGGGGTGGGTATCCCGGAGCACGCCTGACTGAGACGTCCCGTAGGGGCGAAGCGAGTGTGGACCCTCTAGTAGTGCAGTTCCCACTGCCCGCGAGGGCGTGGGTCACGACCGAGGGGCGCGAGTGTGTGTGAGTGTGAGAGTGCTCCGGAAGATGGGACAGAGGCCGAGTGAGCCCTCTGACCCCATGGGTGGCTCGCAGGTGAAGCTACCAGACATACCACTAGAAAGCCCCCTTGGTTGGGGGCAGATGTTGCTCTTGGCTGGGGGCGAGGTGCCGGTGCCGTTGCTCTTGGTTGGGGGGAGATGCTGTTGCTCTTGGTTGTGGGGAGATGCTGTTCCTCTTGGTTGGGGAATAAGTGCCGTTCTTCTTGGTTGGGGGGGGAGACGTCGTTGCTCTTAGTTGGGGGGGAGATGTCACAGCCGTTGCTCATGGTTGGGGGGGAGATGTTGGTGCCGTTGCTCATGGTTGGGAGGGAGATGTTGGTGCCGTTGCTCTTGGTTGGGGGGGAGACGTTGGTGCCGTTGCTCTTGGTTGCGGGGGAGACGTTGGTGCCGTTGCTCTTGGTTGGGGGGGAGATGTTGGTGCCGTTGCTCTTGGTTGGGGGGGAGATGTCACAGCCGTTACTCTTGGTTGGGGGGGGGGGAGAGATGTCACAGCCGTTGCTCTTGGTTGGGGGGGGGGGGGGGGGAGATGTCAC
This sequence comes from Callipepla californica brunnescens, assembly GCA_023055505.1. Classification (NCBI taxonomy): domain Eukaryota; kingdom Metazoa; phylum Chordata; class Aves; order Galliformes; family Odontophoridae; genus Callipepla; species Callipepla californica. Next base: position 6,157,707 of record JALIRH010000036.1, on the reverse strand, counting down.
AGCCATTGCTCATGGTTGGGGGGAGATGCTGTTCCTATTGGTTGGGGAATAAGTGCTGTTCTTCTTGGTTGGGGGGGAGATGCCAATGTCATTGCTCTTGGTTGGGTGGGAGATGTCATTGATCATGGTTGGGGGGGAGATGCTGTTGTCGTTGCTCATGGTTGGGGGGAGATGTTGTTGCTCCTGGTTGGGGGGAGTTGTTGCTGTCGTTGCTCTTGGTTGGGGGGGAGATGTCGCTGTGGCTGACCCAGGATGGGTGGGGATGCCGTTGCTCATGGTTGGGGGGAGATGCTGTTCCCATTGGTTGGGGAATAACTGCCGTTCTTCTTGGTTGGGGGGAGATGTCGGTGCCGTTGCTCTTGGTTGGGGGGAGATGTCAGTGCCGTTGCTCTTGGTTGGGGGGAGCTGTCGGTGCCGTTCCTTGTGGTTGGGGGGGAGATGTCGCTGTCATTGATCCAGGATGGGTGCGGATGCCGTTGCTCTTGGTTGGGGTGGTGATGTTGCTGTCACTGCTCATGGTTGGGGGTAGATGCTGTTCCTCTTGGTTGGGGAATAAGCGCCATTCTTCTTGGCTGGGGGGGAGATGTCGCTGTCATTGCTCGTGGCTGAGGGGAGATGTCATTGCCCTTGGTTGGGGGAGTTGTCGCTACCATTGCTCTTGGCTGGGGGGAGATGCCTTTTCTCTTGGCTGGGGGGGAGATGCTGTTGCTCTTGGTTGGGGGGGGAGATGTCACAGCCATTGCTCTTGGTTGGGGGAGATGCCGTTCTTCTTGGTTGGGGGGAGATGTCACAGCCGTTGCTCATGGTTGGTGGGAGATGCTGTTCCTCTTTGTTGGGGAATAAGTGCCGTTCTTCCTGGTTGGGTGGGATGTCACAGCCATTGCTCGTGGTTGGGGGGAAGATGTCGTTGCTCTTTGTTGGGGGGGAGATATCATTGATCATGGTTGGGGGGGAGCTGCAATTGCTCTTGGTTGGGGGGGAGATGTCGGTGTTGTTGCTCTAGGTTGCAGGAGATACCAATGTCACTGCTCTTGGCTGGGGGGAGGTGTTGTCGTTGGTGCTCTTGGTTGGGAGGAGATGCTGTTGCTCGTGGTTGGGGAGGAAGTGCCATTGCTCGTGGTTGGGGGGAGATATCACTGTTCCACTCCTTTATTGCCTGCTCAATACATTCCTTACTATTGGCAACAATCAGTGTGTATCGTTCTTCACACCTATAACAATTTGGTGCCGTGACTCTGCTGCGGAGTTCCCATTCCAGGGGAGCACCCCGTCTCAGGACGGCCCCTAGGCTGGGTGATTCCTGCGCCAAGACCTGCAGCTCCGAGCTCTGAATTAGGTAAACGAGCGAAAGAAACCACAGTACCCCGCAATTCTTGTGCACAAAGACCCGAACAAAGACTCAGGATTGAGTAAGTACTTGCGTGGATCTGTTCGGTTGGGATGGGTATCCCGGAGCACGCCTGACTGAGACGTCCCGTAGGGGCGAAGCGAGTGCGGACCCTCTAGTAGTGCAGTTCCCATTGCCCGCGAGGACGTGGGTCACGACCGAGGGGCGCGAGTGTGTGTGAGTGTGAGAGTGCTCCGGAAGATGGGACAGAGGCCGAGTGAGCCCTCTAACCCCATGGGTGGCTTGCACGTGAAACTACCAGACATACCACAAGAAAGCCCCCTTGGTTCGGGGGAGATGTTGCTCTTGGCTGGGGGCGAGGATCCGGTGCCGTTGCTCTGTGTAGGGGGGAGATGACATTACTCTTGTTTGGAGGCGATTCCAATGTCGTTGCTCTTGGTTGGGGTGGAGACATCACTGTTGTTGATCCAGGATGGGTGGGGATGCCGTTGCTCTTGGTTGGGGGGGGAGATGTCAGTGCCGCTGCTCATGGTTGGGGGGAGATGCTGTTCCTATTCATTGGGGAATAAGCGCCGTTCTTCTTGGTTGGGGGGGAGATGCCAATGTCATTGCTCGTGGCTGGGGGGAGATGTCATTGCCCATGGTTGGGGGGAGTTGTCACTACCGTTGCTCTTGGTTGGGGGGGGAGATGTCACAGCTGTTGCTCACGGTTGGGGGGCAGGTGCCATTCCTCTTAGTTTGGGGGGAGATGTCGCTGCTGTTGCTCATGGTTGGGGGGAGATGCTGTTCTTCTCGGTTGGGGAATAAGAGCCGTTCTTCTTGTTTGGGGGGAGATGACGGTGTTGTTGCTCCTGGTTGGGGGGGGGAGATGTCTCTCCCGTTCTTCCATGCAGGGGGGTAGGTGCCGTTGCTCTTGGTTGGGGGGGAGATGTCGGTGATCTTGTTTTGGGGGGAGCTGTCAGTGCTCTTCGTTGCTCTTGGTTGGGGAGAGATGCCGTTCTTCTTGTTTGGGGAATAAGTGCCGTTCTTCTTGGATGGGGGGAGATGTCACTGTCACTGCTCTTGGTTGGGGGGAGATGCTGTTCCTATTGGTTGGGGAATAAGTGCCGTTCCTCTTGGTTGGGGTGGAGATGCCAATGTCATTGCTCTTGGTTGGGGGGCAGGTGCCGTTCCTCTTGGTTTGGGGGGAGTTGTTGTTGCCGTTGCTCGTGGTTGTGGGGAAATGCCTTTTCTCTTGGCTGGGGGCGACGTGCCGATGCCGCTGGTCTGTGTAGGGGGGAGATTCTGTTCCTCTTGGTTGGGGAATAAGGGCCATTCTTCTTGGTTGGGTGGGAGATGCCATTCTCGTTGCTCCTGGTTGGGGGTGATGCCGTTGTTGTTGATCGTGGTTGAGGGGGAGACGTCGGTGCTGTTGACCTTGGTTGGGGTGGTGATGTTGCGGTCTTTGCTCATGGTTGGGGGAGATGCTGCTCCGATTGGTTGCGGAATAAGTGCCTTTCATCTTGGTTGGGGGGGAGATGTCGCTGTGACTGCTCGTGGCTGGGGGGAGATGTCATTGCCCTTGGCTGGGAGGAGTTGTTGCTGTCGTTGCTCGTGGTTGGGGGGGGTGATGTCAGTGCTCTTCGTTGCTCTTGGTTGGGGGGAGATGCCTTTTGGTTGGGGGGGAGTGTAACTCCTGGTTGGGGGCGAGGTGCCGTTGTCGTTGCTCTTGGTTTGGGGGGAAGATGCCGTTGCTCTTGGTTGGAGAATAAGTGCCGTTCTTCTTGGTAAGGGGGGAGATGCCGTTGTCGTTGCTCATGGCTGGGGGGAGATTCCGTTCTTCTTGGCTGGGGAATAAGTGCCGTTCTTGGTTTGGGGGGAGATGTCACAGCTGTTGCTCACGGTTGGGGGGCAGGTACCATTCCTCTTGGTTTGGGGGGAGATGTCGCTGCTGTTGCTCATGGTTGGGGGGAGATGCTGTTCTTCTCGTTTGGGGAATAAGTGCCGTTCTTCTTGTTTGGGGGGAGATGACGGTGTCGTTGCTCCTGGTTGGGGGGGAGATGTCTCTCCTGTTCTTCCATGCAGGGGGGTAGGTGCCGTTGCTCTTGGCTGGGGGGGAGATGTCGGTGATCTTGTTTTGGGGGGAGCTGTCAGTGCTCTTCGTTGCTCTTGGTTGGGGGTGAGGTGCCGGTGCTGTTGCTCTTGGTTGGGGGGAGATGCCATTCTTCTTGGTTGGGGAATAAGTGCCGTTCTTTTTGGTTGGGGGGAGATGTCACTGTCACTGCTCTTGGTTGGGTGGGAGATGCTGTCGTCGTTGCTCTTGGTTGGGGGGGTGATGTTGCTGTTGTTGCCCTTGGTTGGGGGGGGGGGGGAGATGTCAGTGCCGTTGCTCTTGGTTGGGGGAGATGCTGTTCTTCTTGGCTGGGGAATAAGTGCCGTTCCTCTTGGTTGGGGAGAAGATGCCAATGTCATTGCTCTGTGTTGGGGGGCAGGTGCCGTTCCTCTTGGTTTGGGGGGAGTTGTCGCTGCCGTTGCTTGTGGTTGGGGGGAGATGCCTTTTCTCTTGGCTGGGGGGGAGATGCTGTTGCTCTTGGTTGGGGGGAGATGTCACAGCCGTTGCTCGTGGTTGGGGGGCAGGTGCCGTTCCTCTTGGTTTGGGGGGAGATGTCGGTGTCGTTGCTCTTGTTTGGGTGAAGATACGTTTGCTCGTGGTTGGGTGGGGAGATATCACTGTTCCGCTCCTTTATTGCTTGCTCAATAAATTCCTTACTATTGGCAACGATCAGTGTGTAACGTTCTTCACACCTATAACAATTTGGTGCCGTGACTCTGCTGCGGAGTTCCCACCCCAGAAGGGGCACCCCATCTCCGGACGGTCCCTGGGCTGGGTAATTCCTGCGCCGAGACCTGTAACTCCAAACTCTGAATTAGGTAAACGAGCGAAAGAAACCACAGTACCCCGTAATTCTTGTGCACAAAGACCCAATCAAAGACTCAGGATTGAGTAAGTATTTGCGTGGATCTGTTCTGTCGGGGTGGGTATCCCGGAGCACGCCTGACTGAGACGTCCCGTAGGGGCGAAGCGAGTGCGGACCCTCTAGTAGTGCAGTTCCCATTGCCCGCGAGGACGTGGGTCACGACCGAGGGGCGCGAGTGTGTGTGAGTGTGAGAGTGCTCCGGAAGATGGGACAGAGGCCGAGTGAGCCCTCTGACCCCATGGGTGGCTCGCAGGTGAAGCTACCAGACATACCACCAGAAAACCCGCTTGGATCGGGGGAGATGTTGCTCTTGGCTGGGGGCGAGGTTCCGGTGCCGTTGCTCTTGGTTGGGGGGAGATGCTGTTCCTCTTGGTTGGGGAATAAGTGCCGTTCTTCTTGGTTGGGGGGGGGAGATGCTGTTGTCGTTCCTCTTGGTTGGGGGGGAGATGTCACAGCCGTTGCTCATGGTTGGGGGCAGGCGCCGTTCCTCTTGGTTTGGGGGGAGATGTCGGTGCTGTTGCTCGTGGTTGCAGAAGATGCCAATGTCGTTGTTCTCGGTTGGGGGGGAGGCGTCATTGTTGGTGCTCTTGGTTGAGAGGAGATGCCGTTGCTTGTGGCTGGGGAGGAAGTGCCGTTGCTCTTGGTGGGTAGGGAGCCGTCGCTGTTGTTGATCCAAGATGCGTGGGGATGCTGTTGCTCTTGGCTGGGGGGGAGATGTCACAGCCATTGCTCATGGTTGGGGGGAGATGCCGTTTTTCTTGGTTGTGGGGGAGATGTCGCTGCCATTGCTCATGGTTGGGGGGAGATGCCGTTTTCTTGGTTGGGGAATAAGTGCCGTTCTTCTTGTTTGGGGGGAGATGTCGTTGTCATTGCTCCTGGTTGCAGGGAGATTTCATTCCCCTTGGCTGGGGGGAGATGTTGCTGTCGTTGCTCTTGGTTGGGGGGAGACGTCACAGCCGTTGCACGTGGCTGGGGGGGAGACGTTGCTGTTGTTGATCCAAGATGCGTGGGGATGCTGTTGCTGTTGGCTGAAGGGGGGAGATGTCGGTGCCGTTGCTCATGGTTGGGGGGAGATGCTGTTCCTCTTGGCTGGGGAATAAGCGCCATTCATCTTGGCTGGGGGGGAGAAGTCGCTGTCATTGCGCTTGGTTGGGGGGAGTTTTTGCTGCCGTTGCTTGTGGTTGGGGGGAGATGCCTTTTCTCTTGGCTGGGGGGGGGAGATACTGTTGCTCTTGGTTTGGGGGGAGATGTCACAGCTGCTGCTCTCGGTTGGGGGGCAGGTGCCATTCCTCTTGGTTTGGGGGGAGATGTTGCTGCTGTTGCTCATGGTTGGGGGGAGATGCGGTTCTTCTCGTTTGGGGAATAAGTGCCATTCTTCTTGTTTGGGGGGAGATGACGGTGTCGTTGCTCCTGGTTGGGGGGGAGATGTCTCTCCCGTTCTTCCATGCAGGGGGGTAGGTGCCGTTGCTCTTGGTTGGGGGGGAGATGTCGGTGATCTTGTTTTGGGGGGAGCTGTCGGTGCTCTTCGTTGCTCTTGGTTGGGGAGAGATGCCGTTCTTCTTGGTTGGGGAATAAGTGCCGCTCTTCTTGGATGGGGGGAGATGTCACTGTCACTGCTCTTGGTTGGGGGGAGATGCTGTTCTTCTTGGCTGGGGAATAAGTGCCGTTCCTCTTGGTTGGGGTGGAGATGCCAATGTCATTGCTCTTGGTTGGGGGGCAGGTGCGGTTCCTCTTGGTTTGGGGGGGGTTGTTGTTGCCGTTGCTCGTGGTTGTGGGGAAATGCCTTTTCTCTTGGCTGGGGGCGACGTGCCGATGCCGCTGGTCTGTGTAGGGGGGAGATGCTGTTCCTCTTGGTCGGGGAATAAGTGCCATTCTTCTTGGTTGGGTGGGAGATGCCATTCTCGTTGCTCCTGGTTGGGGGTGATGCCGTTGTTGTTGATCGTGGTTGAGGGGGAGACGTCGGTGCTGTTGACCTTGGTTGGGGGTGGTGATGTTGCGGTCTTTGCTCATGGTTGGGGGAGATGCTGTTCCGATTGGTTGCGGAATAAGTGCCTTTCATCTTGGTTGGGGGGGAGATGTCGCTGTGACTGCTCGTGGCTGGGGGGAGATGTCATTGCCCTTGGCTGGGAGGAGTTGTTGCTGTCGTTGCTCGTGGTTGGGGGGGGTGATGTCAGTGCTCTTCGTTGCTCTTGGTTGGGGGGAGATGCCTTTCGGTTGGGGGGGGACTGTAACTCCTGGTTGGGGGCGAGGTGCCGTTGTCGTTGCTCTTGGTTTGGGGGGAAGATGCCGTTGCTCTTGGTTGGAGAATAAGTGCCGTTCTTCTTGGTAAGGGGGGAGATGCCGTTGTCGTTGCTCATGGCTGGGGGGAGATTCCGTTCTTCTTGGCTGGGGAATAAGTGCCGTTCTTGGTTTGGGGGGAGATGTCACAGCTGGTGCTCACGGTTGGGGGGCAGGTGCCATTCCTCTTGGTTTGGGGGGAGATGTCGCTGCTGTTGCTCATGGTTGGGGGGAGATGCTGTTATTCTCGGTTGGGGAATAAGTGCCGTTCTTCTCGTTTGGGGGGAGATGACGGTGTCGTTGCTCCTGGTTGGGGGGGAGATGTCTCTCCTGTTCTTCCATGCAGGGGGGGTAGGTGCCGTTGCTCTTGGCTGGGGGGGAGATGTCGGTGATCTTGTTTTGGGGGGAGCTGTCAGTGCTCTTCGTTGCTCTTGGTTGGGGGTGAGGTGCCGGTGCCGTTGCTCTTGGTTGGGGGGAGATGCCGTTCTTCTTGGTTGGGGAATAAGTGCCGTTCTTCTTGGTTGGGGAATAAGTGCAGTTCTTCTTGGTTGGGGAATAAGTGCCGTTCTTCTTGGTTGGGGAACAAGTGCCGTTCTTCTTGGTTGGGGAATAAGTGCCGTTCTTCTTGGTTGGGGAATAAGTGCCGTTCTTCTTGGTTGGGGAATAAGTGCCGTTCTTCTTGGTTGGGGGGAGATGTCACTGTCACTGCTCTTGGTTGGGTGGGAGATGCTGTCGTCGTTGCTCTTGGTTGGGGGGTGATGTTGCTGTTGTTGCCCTTGGTTGGGGGGGGGGGGAGATGTCAGTGCCGTTGCTCTTGGTTGGGGGAGATGCTGTTCTTCTTGGCTGGGGAATAAGTGCCGTTCCTCTTGGTTGGGGAGAAGATGCCAATGTCATTGCTCTGTGTTGGGGGGCAGGTGCCGTTCCTCTTGGTTTGGGGGGAGTTGTTGTTGCCGTTGCTCGTGGTTGTGGGGAAATGCCTTTTCTCTTTGCTGGGGGCGAGGTGCCGATGCCGCTGGTCTGTGTAGGGGGGAGATGCTGTTCCTCTTGGTTGGGGAATAAGGGCCATTCTTCTTGGTTGGGTGGGAGATGCCATTCTCGTTGCTCCTGGTTGGGGGTGATGCCGTTGTTGTTGATCGTGGTTGAGGGGGAGACGTCGGTGCTGTTGACCTTGGTTGGGGTGGTGATGTTGCGGTCTTTGCTCATGGTTGGGGGAGTTGCTGTTCCGATTGGTTGTGGAATAAGTGCCTTTCATCTTGGTTGGGGGGGGAGATGTCGCTTTGACTGCTCGTGGCTGGGGGGAGATGTCATTGCCCTTGGCTGGGAGGAGTTGTTGCTGTCGTTGCTCGTGGTTGGGGGGGTGATGTCAGTGCTCTTCGTTGCTCTTGGTTGGGGGGAGATGCCTTTCGGTTGAGGGGGAGCGTAACTCCTGGTTGGGGGCGAGGTGCCGTTGTCGTTGCTCTTGGTTTGGGGGGAAGATGCCGTTGCTCTTAATTGGAGAATAATTGCCGTTCTTCTTGGTAAGGGGGGAGATGCCGTTGTCGTTGCTCATGGCTGGGGGGAGATTCCGTTCTTCTTGGCTGGGGAATAAGTGCCGTTCTTGGTTTGGGGGGAGATGTCACAGCTGTTGCTCACGGTTGGGGGGCAGGTGCCATTCCTCTTGGTTTGGGGGGAGTTGTCGCTGCTGTTGCTCATGGTTGGGGGGAGATGCTGTTCTTCTCGGTTGGGGAATAAGTGCCGTTCTTCTCGTTTGGGGGGAGATGACGGTGTCGTTGCTCCTGGTTGGGGGGGAGATGTCTCTCCTGTTCTTCCATGCAGGGGGGTAGGTGCCGTTGCTCTTGGCTTGGGGGGAGATGTCGGTGATCTTGTTTTGGGGGAGCTGTCAGTGCTCTTCGTTGCTCTTGGTTGGGGGTGAGGTGCCGGTGCCGTTGCTCTTGGTTGGGGGGAGATGCCGTTCTTCTTGGTTGGGGAATAAGTGCCGTTCTTCTTGTTTGGGAATAAGTGCCGTTCTTCTTGGTTGGGGGGAGATGTCACTGTCACTGCTCTTGGTTGGGTGGGAGATGCTGTCGTCGTTGCTCTTGGTTGGGGGTTGATGTTGCTGTTGTTGCCCTTGGTTGGGGGGGGGGGGGGGAGATGTCACTGCCGTTGCTCTTGGTTGGGGGAGATGCTGTTCTTCTTGGCTGGGGAATAAGTGCTGTTCTTGGTTTGGGGGGAGATGTCACAGCTATTGCTCACGGTTGGGGGGCAGGAGCCATTCCTCTTTTTTTGGGGAAAAATATCGTTGCTGTTGCTCATGGTTGGGGGGAGACGCCATTCCTATTGGTTGGGGAATAAGTGCCGTTCTTCTTGTTTGGGGGGAGATGACGGTGTCGTTGATCCTGGTTGGGGGGGAGATGTCTCTCCCGTTCTTCCATGCAGGGGGGTAGGTGCCGTTGCTCTTGGTTGGGGGGGAGATGTCGGTGATCTTGTTTTGGGGGGAGCTGTCAGTGCTCTTCGTTGCTCTTGGTTGGGGAGAGATGCCGTTCTTCTTGGTTGGGGAATAAGTGCCGCTCTTCTTGGATGGGGGGAGATGTCACTGTCACTGCTCTTGGTTGGGGGGAGATGCTGTTCCTATTGGTTGGGGAATAAGTGCCGTTCCTCTTGGTTGGGGTGGAGATGCCAATGTCATTGCTCTTGGTTGGGGGGCAGGTGCGGTTCCTCTTGGTTTGGGGGGGGTTGTTGTTGCCGTTGCTCGTGGTTGTGGGGAAATGCCTTTTCTCTTGGCTGGGGGCGACGTGCCGATGCCGCTGGTCTGTGTAGGGGGGAGATGCTGTTCCTCTTGGTCGGGGAATAAGTGCCATTCTTCTTGGTTGGGTGGGAGATGCCATTCTCGTTGCTCCTGGTTGGGGGTGATGCCGTTGTTGTTGATCGTGGTTGAGGGGGAGACGTCGGTGCTGTTGACCTTGGTTGGGGTGGTGATGTTGCGGTCTTTGCTCATGGTTGGGGGAGATGCTGTTCCGATTGGTTGCGGAATAAGTGCCTTTCATCTTGGTTGGGGGGGAGATGTCGCTGTGACTGCTCGTGGCTGGAAGGAGATGTCATTGCCCTTGGCTGGGAGGAGTTGTTGCTGTCGTTGCTCGTGGCTGGGGGGGTGATGTCAGTGCTCTTCGTTGCTCTTGGTTGGGGGGAGATGCCTTTCGGTTGGGGGGGAGTGTAACTCCTGGTTGGGGGCGAGGTGCCGTTGTCGTTGCTCTTGGTTTGGGGGGAAGATGCCGTTGCTCTTGGTTGGGGAATAAGTGCCGTTCTTCTTGGTTGGGGAATAAGTGCCGTTCTTCTTGGTTGGGGAATAAGTGCCGTTCTTCTTGGTTGGGGAATAAGTGCCGTTCTTCTTGGTTGGGGAATAAGTGCCGTTCTTCTTGGTTGGGGGGAGATATCACTGTCACTGCTCTTGGTTGGGTGGGAGATGCTGTCGTCGTTGCTCTTGGTTGGGGGGTGATGTTGCTGTTGTTGCCCTTGGTTGGGGGGGGGGGGAGATGCCGTTGTCGTTGCTCATGGCTGGGGGGAGATTCCGTTCTTCTTGGCTGGGGAATAAGTGCCGTTCCTCTTGGTTGGGGAGAAGATGCCAATGTCATTGCTCTGTGTTGGGGGGCAGGTGCCGTTCCTCTTGGTTTGGGGGGCGTTGTTGTTGCCGTTGCTCGTGGTTGTGGGGAAATGCCTTTTCTCTTTGCTGGGGGCGAGGTGCCGATGCCGCTGGTCTGTGTAGGGGGGAGATGCTGTTCCTCTTGGTTGGGGAATAAGGGCCATTCTTCTTGGTTGGGTGGGAGATGCCATTCTCGTTGCTCCTGGTTGGGGGTGATGCCGTTGTTGTTGATCGTGGTTGAGGGGGAGACGTCGGTGCTGTTGACCTTGGTTGGGGTGGTGATGTTGCGGTCTTTGCTCATGGTTGGGGGAGTTGCTGTTCCGATTGGTTGCGGAATAAGTGCCTTTCATCTTGGTTGGGGGGGAGATGTCGCTGTGACTGCTCGTGGCTGGGGGGAGATGTCATTGCCCTTGGCTAGGAGGAGTTGTTGCTGTCGTTGCTCGTGGTTGGGGGGGTGATGTCAGTGCTCTTCGTTGCTCTTGGTTGGGGGGAGATGCCTTTCGGTTGGGGGGGAGTGTAACTCCTGGTTGGGGGCGAGGTGCCGTTGTCGTTGCTCATGGCTGGGGGGAGATTCCGTTCTTCTTGGCTGGGGAATAAGTGCCGTTCCTGGTTTGGGGGGAGATGTCACAGCTGTTGCTCTCGGTTGGGGGGCAGGTGCCATTCCTCTTGGTTTGGGGGGAGATGTCGCTGTAGTTGCTCATGGTTGGGGGGAGATGCTGTTCTTCTCGGTTGGGGAATAAGTGCCGTTCTTCTCGTTTGGGGGGAGATGACGGTGTCGTTGCTCCTGGTTGGGGGGGAGATGTCTCTCCTGTTCTTCCATGCAGGGGGGTAGGTGCCGTTGCTCTTGGCTTGGGGGGAGATGTCGGTGATCTTGTTTTGGGGGAGCTGTCAGTGCTCTTCGTTGCTCTTGGTTGGGGGTGAGGTGCCGGTGCCGTTGCTCTTGGTTGGGGGGAGATGCCGTTCTTCTTGGTTGGGGAATAAGTGCCGTTCTTCTTGTTTGGGAATAAGTGCCGTTCTTCTTGGTTGGGGGGAGATGTCACTGTCACTGCTCTTGGTTGGGTGGGAGATGCTGTCGTCGTTGCTCTTGGTTGGGGGTTGATGTTGCTGTTGTTGCCCTTGGTTGGGGGGGGGGGGGAGATGTCACTGCCGTTGCTCTTGGTTGGGGGAGATGCTGTTCTTCTTGGCTGGGGAATAAGTGCTGTTCTTGGTTTGGGGGGAGATGTCACAGCTGTTGCTCACGGTTGGGGGGCAGGAGCCATTCCTCTTTGTTTGGGGAAAAATATCGTTGCTGTTGCTCATGGTTGGGGGGAGACGCCATTCCTATTGGTTGGGGAATAAGTGCCGTTCTTCTTGTTTGGGGGGAGATGACGGTGTCGTTGATCCTGGTTGGGGGGGAGATGTCTCTCCCGTTCTTCCATGCAGGGGGGTAGGTGCCGTTGCTCTTGGTTGGGGGGGAGATGTCGGTGATCTTGTTTTGGGGGGAGCTGTCAGTGCTCTTCGTTGCTCTTGGTTGGGGGTGAGGTGCCGGTGCCGTTGCTCTTGGTTGGGGGGAGATGCCGTTCTTCTTGGTTGGGGAATAAGTGCCGTTCTTCTTGGTTGGGGAATAAGTGCCGTTCTTCTTGGTTGGGGAATAAGTGCCGTTCTTCTTGGTTGGGGGGAGATGTCACTGTCACTGCTCTTGGTTGGGTGGGAGATGCTGTCGTCGTTGCTCTTGGTTGGGGGGTGATGTTGCTGTTGTTGCCCTTGGTTGGGGGGGGGGGGAGATGTCAGTGCCGTTGCTCTTGGTTGGGGGAGATGCTGTTCTTCTTGGCTGGGGAATAAGTGCCGTTCCTCTTGGTTGGGGAGAAGATGCCAATGTCATTGCTCTGTGTTGGGGGGCAGGTGCCGTTCCTCTTGGTTTGGGGGGAGTTGTTGTTGCCGTTGCTCGTGGTTGTGGGGAAATGCCTTTTCTCTTTGCTGGGGGCGAGGTGCCGATGCCGCTGGTCTGTGTAGGGGGGAGATGCTGTTCCTCTTGGTTGGGGAATAAGGGCCATTCTTCTTGGTTGGGTGGGAGATGCCATTCTCGTTGCTCCTGGTTGGGGGTGATGCCGTTGTTGTTGATCGTGGTTGAGGGGGAGACGTCGGTGCTGTTGACCTTGGTTGGGGTGGTGATGTTGCGGTCTTTGCTCATGGTTGGGGGAGTTGCTGTTCCGATTGGTTGCGGAATAAGTGCCTTTCATCTTGGTTGGGGGGGAGATGTCGCTGTGACTGCTCGTGGCTGGGGGGAGATGTCATTGCCCTTGGCTGGGAGGAGTTGTTGCTGTCGTTGCTCGTGGTTGGGGGGGTGATGTCAGTGCTCTTCGTTGCTCTTGGTTGGGGGGAGATGCCTTTCGGTTGGGGGGGGAGTGTAACTCCTGGTTGGGGGCGAGGTGCCGTTGTCGTTGCTCTTGGTTTGGGGGGAAGATGCCGTTGCTCTTGGTTGGAGAATAAGTGCCGTTCTTCTTGGTAAGGGGGGAGATGCCGTTGTCGTTGCTCATGGCTGGGGGGAGATTCCGTTCTTCTTGGCTGGGGAATAAGTGCCGTTCTTGGTTTGGGGGGAGATGTCACAGCTGGTGCTCACGGTTGGGGGGCAGGTGCCATTCCTCTTGGTTTGGGGGGAGATGTCGCTGCTGTTGCTCATGGTTGGGGGGAGATGCTGTTCTTCTCGGTTGGGGAATAAGTGCCGTTCTTCTTGTTTGGGGGGAGATGACGGTGTCGTTGCTCCTGGTTGGGGGGGAGATGTCTCTCCTGTTCTTCCATGCAGGGGGGTAGGTGCCGTTGCTCTTGGCTGGGGGGGAGATGTCGGTGATCTTGTTTTGGGGGGAGCTGTCAGTGTTCTTCGTTGCTCTTGGTTGGGGGTGAGGTGCCGGTGCCGTTGCTCTTGGTTGGGGGGAGATGCCGTTCTTCTTGGTTGGGGAATAAGTGCCGTTCTTCTTGGTTGGGGAACAAGTGCCGTTCTTCTTGGTTGGGGAACAAGTGCCGTTCTTCTTGGTTGGGGAACAAGTGCCGTTCTTCTTGGTTGGGGAACAAGTGCCGTTCTTCTTGGTTGGGGAATAAGTGCCGTTCTTCTTGGTTGGGGGGAGATATCACTGTCACTGCTCTTGGTTGGGTGGGAGATATCACTGTCACTGCTCTTGGTTGGGTGGGAGATGCTGTCGTCGTTGCTCTTGGTTGGGGGGTGATGTTGCTGTTGTTGCCCTTGGTTGGGGGGGGGGGAGATGTCAGTGCCGTTGCTCTTGGTTGGGGGAGATGCTGTTCTTCTTGGCTGGGGAATAAGTGCCGTTCCTCTTGGTTGGGGAGAAGATGCCAATGTCATTGCTCTGTGTTGGGGGGCAGGTGCCGTTCCTCTTGGTTTGGGGGGAGTTGTTGTTGCCGTTGCTCGTGGTTGTGGGGAAATGCCTTTTCTCTTTGCTGGGGGCGAGGTGCCGATGCCGCTGGTCTGTGTAGGGGGGAGATGCTGTTCCTCTTGGTTGGGGAATAAGGGCCATTCTTCTTGGTTGGGTGGGAGATGCCATTCTCGTTGCTCCTGGTTGGGGGTGATGCCGTTGTTGTTGATCGTGGTTGAGGGGGAGACGTCGGTGCTGTTGACCTTGGTTGGGGTGGTGATGTTGCGGTCTTTGCTCATGGTTGGGGGAGTTGCTGTTCCGATTGGTTGCGGAATAAGTGCCTTTCATCTTGGTTGGGGGGGAGATGTCGCTGTGACTGCTCGTGGCTGGGGGGAGATGTCATTGCCCTTGGCTGGGAGGAGTTGTTGCTGTCGTTGCTCGTGGTTGGGGGGGGTGATGTCAGTGCTCTTCGTTGCTCTTGTTTGGGGGGAGATGCCTTTCGGTTGAGGGGGAGTGTAACTCCTGGTTGGGGGCGAGGTGCCGTTGTCGTTGCTCTTGGTTTGGGGGGAAGATGCCGTTGCTCTTGGTTGGAGAATAAGTGCCGTTCTTCTTGGTAAGGGGGGAGATGCCGTTGTCGTTGCTCATGGCTGGGGGGAGATTCCGTTCTTCTTGGCTGGGGAATAAGTGCCGTTCTTGGTTTGGGGGGAGATGTCACAGCTGTTGCTCACGGTTGGGGGGCAGGTGCCATTCCTCTTGGTTTGGGAGGAGATGTCGCTGCTGTTGCTCATGGTTGGGGGGAGATGCTGTTCTTCTCGGTTGGGGAATAAGTGCCGTTCTTCTTGTTTGGGGGGAGATGACGGTGTCGTTGCTCCTGGTTGGGGGGGAGATGTCTCTCCTGTTCTTCCATGCAGGGGGGTAGGTGCCGTTGCTCTTGGCTGGGGGGGAGATGTCGGTGATCTTGTTTTGGGGGGGAGCTGTCAGTGCTCTTCGTTGCTCTTGGTTGGGGGTGAGGTGCCGGTGCCGTTGCTCTTGGTTGGGGGGAGATGCCGTTCTTCTTGGTTGGGGAATAAGTGCCGTTCTTCTTGGTTGGGGAACAAGTGCCGTTCTTCTTGGTTGGGGAACAAGTGCCGTTCTTCTTGGTTGGGGAACAAGTGCCGTTCTTCTTGGTTGGGGAATAAGTGCCGTTCTTCTTGGTTGGGGAATAAGTGCCGTTCTTCTTGGTTGGGGGGAGATATCACTGTCACTGCTCTTGGTTGGGTGGGAGATATCACTGTCACTGCTCTTGGTTGGGTGGGAGATGCTGTCGTCGTTGCTCTTGGTTGGGGGGTGATGTTGCTGTTGTTGCCCTTGGTTGGGGGGGGGGGAGATGTCAGTGCCGTTGCTCTTGGTTGGGGGAGATGCTGTTCTTCTTGGCTGGGGAATAAGTGCCGTTCCTCTTGGTTGGGGAGATGATGCCAATGTCATTGCTCTGTGTTGGGGGGCAGGTGCCGTTCCTCTTGGTTTGGGGGGAGTTGTTGTTGCCGTTGCTCGTGGTTGTGGGGAAATGCCTTTTCTCTTTGCTGGGGGCGAGGTGCCGATGCCGCTGGTCTGTGTAGGGGGGAGATGCTGTTCCTCTTGGTTGGGGAATAAGGGCCATTCTTCTTGGTTGGGTGGGAGATGCCATTCTCGTTGCTCCTGGTTGGGGGTGATGCCGTTGTTGTTGATCGTGGTTGAGGGGGAGACGTCGGTGCTGTTGACCTTGGTTGGGGTGGTGATGTTGCGGTCTTTGCTCATGGTTGGGGGAGTTGCTGTTCCGATTGGTTGCGGAATAAGTGCCTTTCATCTTGGTTGGGGGGGAGATGTCGCTGTGACTGCTCGTGGCTGGGGGGAGATGTCATTGCCCTTGGCTGGGAGGAGTTGTTGCTGTCGTTGCTCGTGGTTGGGGGGGTGATGTCAGTGCTCTTCGTTGCTCTTGGTTGGGGGGAGATGCCTTTTGGTTGGGGGGGAGTGTAACTCCTGGTTGGGGGCGAGGTGCCGTTGTCGTTGCTCTTGGTTTGGGGGGAAGATGCCGTTGCTCTTGGTTGGAGAATAAGTGCCGTTCTTCTTGGTAAGGGGGGAGATGCCGTTGTCGTTGCTCATGGCTGGGGGGAGATTCCGTTCTTCTTGGCTGGGGAATAAGTGCCGTTCTTGGTTTGGGGGGAGATGTCACAGCTGTTGCTCACGGTTGGGGGGCAGGTGCCATTCCTCTTGGTTTGGGAGGAGATGTCGCTGCTGTTGCTCATGGTTGGGGGGAGATGCTGTTCTTCTCGGTTGGGGAATAAGTGCCGTTCTTCTTGTTTGGGGGGAGATGACGGTGTCGTTGCTCCTGGTTGGGGGGGAGATGTCTCTCCTGTTCTTCCATGCAGGGGGGTAGGTGCCGTTGCTCTTGGCTGGGGGGGAGATGTCGGTGATCTTGTTTTGGGGGGAGCTGTCAGTGCTCTTCGTTGCTCTTGGTTGGGGGTGAGGTGCCGGTGCCATTGCTCTTGGTTGGGGGGAGATGCCGTTCTTCTTGGTTGGGGAATAAGTGCCGTTCTTCTTGGTTGGGGAACAAGTGCCGTTCTTCTTGGTTGGGGAACAAGTGCCGTTCTTCTTGGTTAGGGAACAAGTGCCGTTCTTCTTGGTTGGGGAACAAGTGCCGTTCTTCTTGGTTGGGGAATAAGTGCCGTTCTTCTTGGTTGGGGAATAAGTGCCGTTCTTCTTGGTTGGGGAATAAGTGCCGTTCTTCTTGGTTGGGGAATAAGTGCCGTTCTTCTTGGTTGGGGGGAGATATCACTGTCACTGCTCTTGGTTGGGTGGGAGATGCTGTCGTCGTTGCTCTTGGTTGGGGGGTGATGTTGCTGTTGTTGCCCTTGGTTGGGGGGGGGGAGATGTCACTGTCACTGCTCTTGGTTGGGGGGAGATGCTGTTCCTATTGGTTGGGGAATAAGTGCCGTTCCTCTTGGTTGGGGAGAAGATGCCAATGTCATTGCTCTGTGTTGGGGGGCAGGTGCCGTTCCTCTTGGTTTGGGGGGAGTTGTTGTTGCCGTTGCTCGTGGTTGTGGGGAAATGCCTTTTCTCTTTGCTGGGGGCGAGGTGCCGATGCCGCTGGTCTGTGTAGGGGGGAGATGCTGTTCCTCTTGGTTGGGGAATAAGGGCCATTCTTCTTGGTTGGGTGGGAGATGCCATTCTCGTTGCTCCTGGTTGGGGGTGATGCCGTTGTTGTTGATCGTGGTTGAGGGGGAGACGTCGGTGCTGTTGACCTTGGTTGGGGTGGTGATGTTGCGGTCTTTGCTCATGGTTGGGGGAGTTGCTGTTCCGATTGGTTGCGGAATAAGTGCCTTTCATCTTGGTTGGGGGGGAGATGTCGCTGTGACTGCTCGTGGCTGGGGGGAGATGTCATTGCCCTTGGCTGGGAGGAGTTGTTGCTGTCGTTGCTCGTGGTTGGGGGGGTGATGTCAGTGCTCTTCGTTGCTCTTGGTTGGGGGGAGATGCCTTTCGGTTGGGGGGGAGTGTAACTCCTGGTTGGGGGCGAGGTGCCGTTGTCATTGCTCTTGGTTTGGGGGGAAGATGCCGTTGCTCTTGGTTGGAGAATAAGTGCCGTTCTTCTTGGTAAGGGGGGAGATGCCGTTGTCGTTGCTCATGGCTGGGGGGAGATTCCGTTCTTCTTGGCTGGGGAATAAGTGCCGTTCTTGGTTTGGGGTAGATGTCACAGCTGTTGCTCACGGTTGAGGGGCAGGTGCCATTCCTCTTGGTTTGGGGGGAGATGTCGCTGCTGTTGCTCATGGTTGGGGGGAGATGCTGTTCTTCTCGGTTGGGGAATAAGTGCCGTTCTTCTTGTTTGGGGGGAGATGACGGTGTCGTTGCTCCTGGTTGGGGGGGAGATGTCTCTCCTGTTCTTCCATGCAGGGGGGTAGGTGCCGTTGCTCTTGGCTGGGGGGGAGATGTCGGTGATCTTGTTTTGGGGGGAGCTGTCAGTGCTCTTCGTTGCTCTTGGTTGGGGGTGAGGTGCCGGTGCCGTTCTTCTTGGTTGGGGAATAAGTGCCGTTCTTCTTGGTTGGGGGGAGATATCACTGTCACTGCTCTTGGTTGGGTGGGAGATATCACTGTCACTGCTCTTGGTTGGGTGGGAGATGCTGTCGTCGTTGCTCTTGGTTGGGGGGTGATGTTGCTGTTGTTGCCCTTGGTTGGGGGGGGGGGAGATGTCAGTGCCGTTGCTCTTGGTTGGGGGAGATGCTGTTCTTCTTGGCTGGGGAATAAGTGCCGTTCCTCTTGGTTGGGGAGAAGATGCCAATGTCATTGCTCTGTGTTGGGGGGCAGGTGCCGTTCCTCTTGGTTTGGGGGGAGTTGTTGTTGCCGTTGCTCGTGCTTGTGGGGAAATGCCTTTTCTCTTTGCTGGGGGCGAGGTGCCGATGCCGCTGGTCTGTGTAGGGGGGAGATGCTGTTCCTCTTGGTTGGGGAATAAGGGCCATTCTTCTTGGTTGGGTGGGAGATGCCATTCTCGTTGCTCCTGGTTGGGGGTGATGCCGTTGTTGTTGATCGTGGTTGAGGGGGAGACGTCGGTGCTGTTGACCTTGGTTGGGGTGGTGATGTTGCGGTCTTTGCTCATGGTTGGGGGAGTTGCTGTTCCGATTGGTTGCGGAATAAGTGCCTTTCATCTTGGTTGGGGGGGAGATGTCGCTGTGACTGCTCGTGGCTGGGGGGAGATGTCATTGCCCTTGGCTGGGAGGAGTTGTTGCTGTCGTTGCTCGTGGTTGGGGGGGTGATGTCAGTGCTCTTCGTTGCTCTTGGTTGGGGGGAGATGCCTTTTGGTTGTGGGGGAGTGTAACTCCTGGTTGGGGGCGAGGTGCCGTTGTCGTTGCTCATGGCTGGGGGGAGATTCCGTTCTTCTTGGCTGGGGAATAAGTGCCGTTCTTGGTTTGGGGGGAGATGTCACAGCTGTTGCTCTCGGTTGGGGGGCAGGTGCCATTCCTCTTGGTTTGGGGGGAGATGTCGCTGTAGTTGCTCATGGTTGGGGGGAGATGCCGTTCTTCTTGTTTGGGGGGAGATGACGGTGTCGTTGCTCCTGGTTGGGGGGGAGATGTCTCTCCTGTTCTTCCATGCAGGGGGGTAGGTGCCGTTGCTCTTGGCTTGGGGGGAGATGTCGGTGATCTTGTTTTGGGGGAGCTGTCAGTGCTCTTCGTTGCTCTTGGTTGGGGGTGAGGTGCCGGTGCCGTTGCTCTTGGTTGGGGGGAGATGCCGTTCTTCTTGGTTGGGGAATAAGTGCCGTTCTTCTTGTTTGGGAATAAGTGCCGTTCTTCTTGGTTGGGGGGAGATGTCACTGTCACTGCTCTTGGTTGGGTGGGAGATGCTGTCGTCGTTGCTCTTGGTTGGGGGGTGATGTTGCTGTTGTTGCCCTTGGTTGGGGGGGGGGGGGGGAGATGTCACTGCCGTTGCTCTTGGTTGGGGGAGATGCTGTTCTTCTTGGCTGGGGAATAAGTGCTGTTCTTGGTTTGGGGGGAGATGTCACAGCTGTTGCTCACGGTTGGGGGGCAGGAGCCATTCCTCTTTGTTTGGGGAAAAATATCGTTGCTGTTGCTCATGGTTGGGGGGAGACGCCATTCCTATTGGTTGGGGAATAAGTGCCGTTCTTCTTGTTTGGGGGGAGATGACGGTGTCGTTGCTCCTGGTTGGGGGGGAGATGTCTCTCCCGTTCTTCCATGCAGGGGGGTAGGTGCCGTTGCTCTTGGTTGGGGGGGAGATGTCGGTGATCTTGTTTTGGGGGGAGCTGTCAGTGCTCTTCGTTGCTCTTGGTTGGGGAGAGATGCCGTTCTTCTTGGTTGGGGAATAAGTGCCGCTCTTCTTGGATGGGGGGAGATGTCACTGTCACTGCTCTTGGTTGGGGGGAGATGCTGTTCCTATTGGTTGGGGAATAAGTGCCGTTCCTCTTGGTTGGGGTGGAGATGCCAATGTCATTGCTCTTGGTTGGGGGGCAGGTGCGGTTCCTCTTGGTTTGGGGGGGGTTGTTGTTGCCGTTGCTCGTGGTTGTGGGGAAATGCCTTTTCTCTTGGCTGGGGGCGACGTGCCGATGCCGCTGGTCTGTGTAGGGGGGAGATGCTGTTCCTCTTGGTCGGGGAATAAGTGCCATTCTTCTTGGTTGGGTGGGAGATGCCATTCTCGTTGCTCCTGGTTGGGGGTGATGCCGTTGTTGTTGATCGTGGTTGAGGGGGAGACGTCGGTGCTGTTGACCTTGGTTGGGGTGGTGATGTTGCGGTCTTTGCTCATGGTTGGGGGAGATGCTGTTCCGATTGGTTGCGGAATAAGTGACTTTCATCTTGGTTGGGGGGGAGATGTCGCTGTGACTGCTCGTGGCTGGGGGGAGATGTCATTGCCCTTGGCTGGGAGGAGTTGTTGCTGTCGTTGCTCGTGGTTGGGGGGGTGATGTCAGTGCTCTTCGTTGCTCTTGGTTGGGGGGAGATGCCTTTCGGTTGGGGGGGAGTGTAACTCCTGGTTGGGGGCGAGGTGCCGTTGTCGTTGCTCTTGGTTTGGGGGGAAGATGCCGTTGCTCTTGGTTGGAGAATAAGTGCCGTTCTTCTTGGTAAGGGGGGAGATGCCGTTGTCGTTGCTCATGGCTGGGGGGAGATTCCGTTCTTCTTGGCTGGGGAATAAGTGCCGTTCTTGGTTTGGGGGGAGATGTCACAGCTGTTGCTCACGGTTGGGGGGCAGGTGCCCTTCGTCTTGGTTTGGGGGGAGATGTCGCTGCTGTTGCTCATGGTTGGGGGGAGATGCTGTTCTTCTCGGTTGGGGAATAAGTGCCGTTCTTCTTGTTTGGGGGGAGATGACGGTGTCGTTGCTCCTGGTTGGGGGGGAGATGTCTCTCCTGTTCTTCCATGCAGGGGGGTAGGTGCCGTTGCTCTTGGCTGGGGGGGAGATGTCGGTGATCTTGTTTTGGGGGGAGCTGTCAGTGCTCTTCGTTGCTCTTGGTTGGGGGTGAGGTGCCGGTGCCGTTCTTCTTGGTTGGGGGGAGATGCCGTTCTTCTTGGTTGGGGAATAAGTGCCGTTCTTCTTGGTTGGGGAACAAGTGCCGTTCTTCTTGGTTGGGGAACAAGTGCCGTTCTTCTTGGTTGGGGAATAAGTGCCGTTCTTCTTGGTTGGGGAATAAGTGCCGTTCTTCTTGGTTGGGGAATAAGTGCCGTTCTTCTTGGTTGGGGAATAAGTGCCGTTCTTCTTGGTTGGGGGGAGATGTCACTGTCACTGCTCTTGGTTGGGTGGGAGATGCTGTCGTCGTTGCTCTTGGTTGGGGGGTGATGTTGCTGTTGTTGCCCTTGGTTGGGGGGGGGGGGGGAGATGTCAGTGCCGTTGCTCTTGGTTGGGGGAGATGCTGTTCTTCTTGGCTGGGGAATAAGTGATGTTCCTCTTGGTTGGGGAGAAGATGCCAATGTCATTGCTCTGTGTTGGGGGGCAGGTGCCGTTCCTCTTGGTTTGGGGGGAGTTGTTGTTGCCGTTGCTCGTGGTTGTGGGGAAATGCCTTTTCTCTTTGCTGGGGGCGAGGTGCCGATGCCGCTGGTCTGTGTAGGGGGGAGATGCTGTTCCTCTTGGTTGGGGAATAAGGGCCATTCTTCTTGGTTGGGTGGGAGATGCCATTCTCGTTGCTCCTGGTTGGGGGTGATGCCGTTGTTGTTGATCGTGGTTGAGGGGGAGACGTCGGTGCTGTTGACCTTGGTTGGGGTGGTGATGTTGCGGTCTTTGCTCATGGTTGGGGGAGTTGCTGTTCCGATTGGTTGCGGAATAAGTGCCTTTCATCTTGGTTGGGGGGGAGATGTCGCTGTGACTGCTCGTGGCTGGGGGGAGATGTCATTGCCCTTGGCTGGGAGGAGTTGTTGCTGTCGTTGCTCGTGGTTGGGGGGGTGATGTCAGTGCTCTTCGTTGCTCTTGTTTGGGGGGAGATGCCTTTTGGTTGGGGGGGAGTGTAACTCCTGGTTGGGGGCGAGGTGCCGTTGTCGTTGCTCTTGGTTTGGGGGGAAGATGCCGTTGCTCTTGGTTGGAGAATAAGTGCCGTTCTTCTTGGTAAGGGGGGAGATGCCGTTGTCGTTGCTCATGGCTGGGGGGAGATTCCGTTCTTCTTGGCTGGGGAATAAGTGCCGTTCTTGGTTTGGGGGGAGATGTCACAGCTGTTGCTCTCGGTTGGGGGGCAGGTGCCATTCCTCTTGGTTTGGGGGGAGATGTTGCTGCTGTTGCTCATGGTTGGGGGGAGATGCTGTTCTTCTCGGTTGGGGAATAAGTGCCGTTCTTCTTGTTTGGGGGGAGATGACGGTGTCGTTGCTCCTGGTTGGGGGGGAGATGTCTCTCCTGTTCTTCCATGCAGGGGGGTAGGTGCCGTTGCTCTTGGCTGGGGGGGAGATGTCGGTGATCTTGTTTTGGGGGGAGCTGTCAGTGCTCTTCGTTGCTCTTGGTTGGGGGTGAGGTGCCGGTGCCGTTGCTCTTGGTTGGGGGGAGATGCCGTTCTTCTTGGTTGGGGAATAAGTGCCGTTCTTCTTGTTTGGGAATAAGTGCCGTTCTTCTTGGTTGGGGGGAGATGTCACTGTCACTGCTCTTGGTTGGGTGGGAGATGCTGTCGTCGTTGCTCTTGGTTGGGGAGTGATGTTGCTGTTGTTGCCCTTGGTTGGGTGGGGGGGAGATGTCAGTGCCGTTGCTCTTGGTTGGGAGAGATGCCGTTCTTCTTGGCTGGGGAATAAGTGCCGTTCTTCTTGGTTGGGGAACAAGTGCCGTTCTTCTTGGTTGGGGAACAAGTGCCGTTCTTCTTGGTTGGGGAATAAGTGCCGTTCTTCTTGGTTGGGGAATAAGTGCCGTTCTTCTTGGTTGGGGGGAGATATCACTGTCACTGCTCTTGGTTGGGTGGGAGATGCTGTCGTCGTTGCTCTTGGTTGGGGGGTGATGTTGCTGTTGTTGCCCTTGGTTGGGGGGGGGGAGATGTCAGTGCCGTTGCTCTTGGTTGGGGGAGATGCTGTTCTTCTTGGCTGGGGAATAAGTGCCGTTCCTCTTGGTTGGGGAGAAGATGCCAATGTCATTGCTCTGTGTTGGGGGGCAGGTGCCGTTCCTCTTGGTTTGGGGGGAGTTGTCGCTGCCGTTGCTTGTGGTTGGGGGGAGATGCCTTTTCTCTTGGCTGGGGGGGGAGACGCTGTTGCTCTTGGTTGGGGGGGAGATGTCACAGCCGTTGCTCGTGGTTGGGGGGCAGGTGCCGTTCCTCTTGGTTTGGGGGGAGATGTCGGTGTCGTTGCTCTTGTTTGGGTGAGGATGCGGTTGCTCGTGGTTGGGTGGGGAGATATCACTGTTCCGCTCCTTTATTGCTTGCTCAATAAATTCCTTACTATTGGCAATGATCAGTGTGTAACGTTCTTCACACCTATAACAATTTGGTGCCGTGACTCTGCTGCGGAGTTCCCACCCCAGAAGGGGCACCCCATCTCCGGACGGTCCCTGGGCTGGGTAATTCCTGCGCCAAGACCTGTAACTCCAAACTCTGAATTAGGTAAACGAGCGAAAGAAACCACAGTACCCCGTAATTCTTGTGCACAAAGACCCAATCAAAGACTCAGGATTGAGTAAGTATTTGCGTGGATCTGTTCTGTCGGGGTGGGTATCCCGGAGCACGCCTGACTGAGACGTCCCGTAGGGGCGAAGCGAGTGTGGACCCTCTAGTAGTGCAGTTCCCATTGCCCGCGAGGACGTGGGTCACGACCGAGGGGCGTGAGTGTGTGTGAGTGTGAGAGTGCTCCGGAAGATGGGACAGAGGCCGAGTGAGCCCTCTGACCCCATGGGTGGCTCGCAGGTGAAGCTACCAGACATACCACCAGAAAACCCGCTTGGATCGGGGGAGATGTTGCTCTTGGCTGGGGGCGAGGTTCCGGTGCCGTTGCTCTGCGTAGGGGGGAGATGCTGTTCCTCTTGGTTGGGGAATAAGTGCCGTTCTGCTTGGTTGGGGGGGGAGATGCCGTTGTCGTTCCTCTTGTTTGGGGGGGAGATATCACAGCCGTTGCTCATGGTTGGGGGGCAGGTGCCGTTCCTCTTGGTTTGGGGGGAGATGTCGCTGCTGTTGCTCATGGTTGGGGGGAGATGATGTTCCTCTTGGCTGGGGAATAAGCGTCATTCTTCTTGGCTGGGGGGGAGATGTCGCTGTCATTGCACTTGGTCGGGGGGAGTTGTTGCTGCCGTTGCTTATGTTTGGGGGGAGATGCCTTTTCTCTTGGCTGGGGGGGGAGATGCTGTTGCTCTTGGTTGGGGGGGAGATGTCACAGCCATTGCTCTTGGTTGGGGGGCTGGTGCCGTTCCTCTTGGTTTGGGGGGAGATGTCACTGCTGTTGCTCATGTTTGGGGGGAGATGATGTTCTTCTTGGTTGGGGAATAAGTGCCGTTCTTCTTGTTTGGGGGGAGATGACGGTGTCGTTGCTCCTGGTTGGGGGAGAGATGTCTCTCCCGTTCTTCCATGCAGGGAGGTAGGTGCTGTTGCTCTTGGTTTGGGGGGAGATGTCGTTGTCATTGCTCCTGGTTGGGGGGAGATTTCATTCCCCTTGGCTGGGGGGAGATGTTGCTGTCGTTGCTCTTGGTTGGGGGGAGATGTCACTGTCACTGCTCTTGGTTGGGGGGAGATGCTGTTGTCATTGCTCCTGGTTGGGGGGTGATGTTGCTGTTGTTGTCCTTGGTTGGGGGGGGGGGGGGAGATGTCAGTGCCGTTGCTCTTGGTTGGGGTGGGAAATGTCACAGTCATTGCTCATGGCTGGGGGGAGATGCTGTTCCTCTTGGTCGGGGAATAAGTGCCGTTCTTGGTTGGGGAGAAGATGCCAGTGTCATTGCTCTATGTTGGGGGGCAGGTGCCGTTCCTCTTGGTTTGGGGGGAGTTGTCATTGCCGTTGCTCGTGGTTGTGGGGAAATGCCTTTTCTCTTTGCTGGGGGGGAGATGCTGTTGCCCTTGGTTGGGGGGGGGGAGATGTCACAGCCGTTGCTCTTGGTTGGGGAATAAGTGCCGTTCTTCTTGGTTGGGGGGAAATGTCACTGTCACTGCTCTTGTTTGGGGGGAGATGCTGTTGTCGTTGCTCCTGGTTGGGGGGGGGGGGAAGCATGTCGCTGCCATTCCTCTCGGTTGGGATGCATATGCCATTGTCTTTGCTCTTGGCTGGGGGGCAAGTGTCGTTGCCATTGCTCTCAGTTGGGAGGGAGATGTCGGTGATCTTGTTTTGGGGCGATATGTCATTGTCATTGCTGTCAGTTTAGGGGGAGCTGTCGGTGCTCTTTGTTGGGGGGGGATATGTTGCTCTTGGCAGGGGGCGAGGTGTCGGTGCTGTTGCTCTGTGTATGGGGGAGATGTCGGTGCCGTTGCTCTCAGTTGGGGGGGAGATGGCACTGCCATTGCACTTGGTTGGGGGGAAGATGCCTTTTCTCTTGGCTGGCGGGGAAGTGACGTCGCTCTTTGTTAGGGAACAGGTGTTGCTGCTCTTCGTTGAGGGACAGTTGTCGTTCTTGCTCTTGGCTGGGGGAGAGGTCACAGCCATTGCTCACAGACAGGGGGCAGGTGCCGTTCTTGCTCTTGGTTTGGGGGGGAATGCTGTTGTTGTTGCTCCAGGTTGGGGGGGGATGCGGTTGCTTCTCTTCTTTGAGGGGAAATGCCGTTGCTGCTCTTCGTTGAGGGAAGATGTCACAGCCATTGCTTTTGTTTGGGGGGAGAGTCCCTGTCGATGCTCTTGGTTGGGGGGGAGATGTCGGCGATCTTGTTTTGGGGGGGAGATGTCCCCCCCCAGCCTGACAGCAACGACGATGACATGTCGCTGTCGTTGCTGTCAGGTTGGGGGGGGGAAGATGTCACTGTCGTTGCTCCAAGGTTGGGGTGATGCCACTGTTGCTGCTCTTGGTTGGGGGGGGAGATAGCACTGCCTCTGCTCTTGGTTGGGGGCGAGGTGCTGTTCTTGCTCCAGGTTGGGGAGTGACATCAGTGACCAGAGAAGTCCTGGCTCTCCTTAAGCTGTATCGAGCTGCAGAAAGGGAAGAGACCAGAAGAGACACAGAGCGTAGTTAACAAATGAAAAGGAGGTACAAAGCACCCTTAATCTGCAGAATTCACACCCAGCATCATCAAGTGCAGTTGCAAAGCGGCTGAGACAAAGCAGTGCAAAAGGAGCTCAAAGCCCCCGGGAGAGATCATGAGTCGGGGACCGTGAAAGAGAGCAGGGGCTCAGCCGAAAGGATACGCATTTTAAGCCGTGAGAACGGAAACTTCGTAACACAGAACCCCTCTGTTGAAGAAGGGCATCGGCTCCCACATTCCCACAGCCGCAATGCGCGGCCACCCGACTGCCACCACCATCACCTCGAGAAGGATTGGAGCTCGCCAGGAATGAGGCGGTGGTGGAAGGAACAAACTCACATAAACACCACTGACAGCACTTGGTAGGAAGGGGTATAATCCATTCATCTCTCAGTGAAGATCTGAAAGGAACTGAAGGAAATGCAATAGCAGATGCAGCTGTGTGAAACCACGCCCAGATCCCCTGAGAAAGGCAGAAATCACAGCCCCGAAATAGAGACAGAAATACTTATCCCCTCCAAGGACCAGGGCTCACCCGATGCTCCAGAAAAGGCAGCCTCAGGTAGAGGTGCTGCCGCTACAGCTGGTGACCCTTAAATGAGGGCAGGAGAGGAGAGGAGCAATTACACCTCTTTGATTTTGCCATAACCTGTGATATTTTGCATCAACATCACTTAACGAGTCTGAATAATACACAGACACTGATGTAATTGTGAAAAACTATCTCCTTCTACAGATCACTAAGAGAACACTCTATGCTGTAAGTTTTGTGCCGAACTTTGTCCACCACGGCAATGAGTAAATTGGATGCTGCAAGGCCCTTAGGGGCAGCTGTGAGATGAACCGGCCCATTCCCGGGGCAGTGAAGGTGGACAAAGATCAAACAGAGCATGGAAGGCAGGAGGGAACAGAGCAGAGAGCAGCAGCAGGTCAAGACAGATGCTCGAACTGCTCCTGAGCTGCTACAGAAGAGGAAGCAGACTGCCAGCGCGGAGCAGCGTCTGCAGCACCGAACTTTCACCCATGGGCGGCGGCAGCGAGTACTGCTGCAATAGTGCGCGTGCGCAGTGCTGGGGTGAGTGCCTGGTGGTCAGGTGCAATGCTGAGCCAATGTTGCACGACGTGCGCAGGGGCTGCTGGTAGCAAAAGCGGTCCGTTCCTAGGGCAGGCTAGGCCGTAACACCACGGAAGTAGACAGGGGGCACCTGACTTGGAAGCAGGAAGAATATTGCTGGGCTGGCGGTCAAGGAATTGACTTTCGCCTGCACTCCGTGGGTCCAACGGGGTCTACTTATGATGCTAGGGTGCACGTACGCTATTGCCGGAGTGACTAATAAAAATTGGCGGATTTGATGCACAGAGTGGGCAGAACTCACAGACGCCACTTACGCATGCCTGCGCGCATGGGTTCTGCTGTCTGCGAGATTAACCGCAGTCGACAGCCGCAATTCCTCCTATTGGCCACGCGGTGGCAGCAGAGACCGCGGAAAAAAACTGCGAGATTGCCGCGAGCCAGCAGCGCAGTCCCTGGCGTTCCGCTCTCTCTCGACAACAGGGAAAGAACATGATGTTAGAGCAGGAGTGGGGGAAGAAGATAGCCTAGGAAAACTTATCAAAACCGAGGAAACCTGTGCTAAGCGCTTATTTGTTTAAAAAAAAAAATCAAAAATAACAATGACAACAGTTATTTTAATCTCTGCTTCTAGGCTCCAGGGTCCCAGAGAAAAGATTCAAAGCATGAAGTGACGCAATACAGCACAAATAGATAGCTCTCTTGTAGAATCGTGGTATTTTCCTCAATACGGAATCCTGAAGTGCTATGCTTGAGAAACATTGAAGTAGACAAGGGGAAAGCAAGGGGAAAGGCATGGCAAAGCAAGGAGAACACCTAGGGAGTAAAGTAAAGGGAGTGAAAAGGAAAACTGACAAAGAGCCAGTAGAGCATCATAAAGAGCAGAAATAAGCTCTGGAAGCAACAGTGCATGCCACACTATACAATGAGTGTGTATTTGTGCGTGTACATTACCCTTACCTATTAGAGCAACAGGACAGCAAAGTTGGGTTCCAGAGCATTCCAGTAAAATACCGCTTTTCGTTTCTTGTTTTCACAAAGAGCCACGATCTCTTGCATTGCCCATGAACACCACAGCTATCTGCTGCCACCTGTTGAACGCAATACAATGAAGGCACCACCCTGCATGTGCAGGGTAGAGCCTTTTTTGCAGGCATGCACTGTAGCGCTTCTCCCTGTGAGTGACATGGATGTACCTTGTGCCCACCACTGCTTTTCTAGCAACTCTGTACTGAGATGACTGGGGCTGTGAGACACAGTGACATGAAGCAGGCTGGTTATTAGGGGCCCAGTCGGGGCAGGCAGGAAAGCCAGTGTGCTCAGCAGCTCCTGGGATACTCACCAAGTGCTCCATTTGAGACAGTCACCAGGCTGTTCTGCACCAGACGCATCACTGCACCGGTCCCAGCATGCAGCAGTCCAGGGGCTCCCTTCTTTAATCTGCCATCCCACAGCTACAGAACTAGCTTTTAAATGGCGCTCGAGTGATGGGAGGGAGAGGGGTGGGAGCAGCAGCATTACTATGTCTCTGTAGCTCTGGAAGTGTGACGTCTCAATACAAGTCATAGCAAGAAATATGCAATTAGTTCAAAGATGCACTAAAGTTTCCAAATCACAGGTGCCTGTAAACACAAATTCTTTAGAGTAACAGCTACATTTTAAACCTTCACCAATTCTGAGTGCATAAACCCTTACTGAAGGTACACCAACAGAAAGCATTCTGTTTACAGGTGCCTCAACAAAAAGAGAAAAGGGCGAATAACAATATAAAGCTGTTGCATTGGACATTAATACTGGCAAACTAGTAAAGGAGGAAGTGCACAAATAGGAGCAATAAGAGCAGTTGTCCTAGCAGCACAAAACAGAGCAAAACCATGGTTGTAGAATCTTACCTCTTATGGGCTGGTGCCACACTATTTCTCCATCAGTGGAAAGCCCTGAATTGTAAAGTAAATAGATTCCCAATCAGGAGGAAAAGGGATTGATCATTATTAGCCAAGAAAAAAGACCTTTAGCCAGAAAAAGACCTTTTAAAATGTGAGAAGCCCATGCTAAGTATGATCAGCCAGGCACAAAATGGAATAAAATGGTTAATGAGTTAACTAAAAAAAATCAGGAAAGTCACTTTAGGGGCTGAGCGGTATCAGTTGGAAGAACTAATACATCAGAATTTAGGTCACAAGGCAAGGAAGCACTTTACTCCACCACACAGAGCAAAGGCTTTACCCTCTCAACTGTGATCAAGGTTGAGAGATCAGTGTCAACAGACATTAAGCTGGAAAACACATAAAAGGGGAAAAACAAGGTGCAGACAAAAACCACTGTTAGCTTGATTTTTTAATTTTATTTTATTTTATTTTTTTTTTGTGCAAATAGGCACAGTGTAGGTCACTTAAAAACAGGGAACTGCTAAAGGAGTTGACTTACCAAGGTGGTAACCCCTAGTAGTTGGCTGGGGGCATGCATTCGTGCTGAGCAGTAACTGTGCCTGGTGAGGACAGACGTGGTTGGAGCTCCTGCTTGGGGACTGATGGCACAGAGGGCTCTTGGGTTAAGAAAATCAGACCCTCAACAAGAAACACTCACATTCTCTTGAAAAATGATTGCTATTTCTCTTAAAGTGCTGAGGAGAAGCCTACAAAGTAGAAAGGACTGGAGAGCTGAGTTGTCTCAGTGTGGTTTAAAGGGAAGCAGTACCTAAATGCATTCAGTCAGGACTAGTGCTTGTTGTTCACCCATGGTGTTTTGTTTGTGTGTTTTTGTGTTTTTTTTTTTTTTTTTTTGTTTGTTTTTTTGAGTTCCAATAGATCCCCCAACCAGCCCAAGGGATGAGATGGGTCCTCCAGGTCTCATTTACTACATCAATTAGGGGCTTTTGAGATGCTGAAGTAATTCTGGATCTCAGTGATGCTTCTGGTTTCTTTCCCTTGGGCTTCAGTCTCATCATGACCCAGATTTGGCCAGGATTTCCCTGAGGAAGGAGCATCTCACACCCATGCTAAGTCCCTCCCTCTATACCCACAAAAAACCAACAACAACAACAAACTATTTGCCCAGCCAAAACACTTACACACACAGTTAAACCCATCAATACTGGGGTCACTAGCAGAGGGCTGCAGCAATAGCCTGCAGCAATAGCCTGCAGTGACATATTTTAACTGAAAAAGCACCAAAGCAATGTCTCTGCAATATGGATCATGATCCAAGCTGTGGGAAGGGAGGAAAACAAAGCATCATCTGTGGTACCTGCTGGCTACGAAATCAGTGCAGCATACTCAGGGAGGCAAACAGTTCTAGCATCACTCTGCAACTCAGCCTTGTCCCCAAAGCAGTGCTCGTGCTTGGGCAAAACCAAGCAAAGGAAATCATTCCTCCTATCCCACCCCTCCTTCTCCCCCCCCCCCTCCCCCCTCCCCCAGTAAATAAATAAATAAAAAGCTGGATGCTATGTTACAAAAATTGTAGCTCACTGAGCCCTTTTTGAAATGGAAAAAGGCTAGGAAAAGGAGAACACTGTGCCCAGGTGGCTGGGAGAAGATTGCAATCTAGCCGCTTTGGAGGCAGCACTTTGCATCCAACCGAAGCTCTGTATCCATGAGGTCTTGCTCCTAATAAATGGAGTGGTTTCAAGTTCCACTGGGGGGAAGTTCAGGTTGAATATTAGAAACACTATTCTCCAAAGGAGCAGTGAGGCACTGGCACAGGCTGCCCCAGGGGGTGGTGGTGTCACATCCCTAGAAGTGTTTAAAGACTGTGGAGATGCAATACTTAAGGACATAGCTTAGCTGGCAATATTGGTGATATGCGGACAGTTGGACTTGATGATCTTAGAGGCCTTTTCCAGTCTTAATGATTCTATCAGTCTAATTTGTCAATGCTCTGTCTTTGCTAGGTGCAACTCACAGCCAAAATAGGTGACCAAGTGGCTTGGGACAGCTGCGGAATCTTAATTTCCCAACCACTCTCCCAGCTATGGCTAGTGCTTTTTCCATCCACAGCACTCTGTTATTTTAGTCCTCATCTGTTATCCCCAAAGAGGAAAGGAAAACAACAACAACAACAACAACAACAACAAACACCCCAGCAACAATTATCTGTGGACAAAAGCCTTATAATGGCTGTATTCTAACCACAAATGAAAAGCTCTCCAAACAGGCCCTTCATGCAGAAATAAAAAATTTCAGAGATCCCTGGCTTACTGGAAATCCTCTTCTTTGTGCAAATGGCTGTTAGCACATCATCTTAGCTTATTTGAAGGAAAAAAAAAAAAAAAGAATAGCTGCCCAGAGCCCTCCACACTGCACATCTGGGGCTGCACCCATGCCCTGCTGCAAACCTGGGGCCTATGCCAATGTATTTGTAAGACAAGGCTTACAAAGTCAGTTCTAAATTACCCAAAAAAAGGGGATGGCAAAAAACCCAGTTAAAGAAAGAAGAATTTACTTACTTACCCCAGAGATTGGGCCTCACCAAATACTCCAAAAAGAGAAACCACCAAGTACACAACCTTTCCTGTGGCCCTTAAATGAGGCTTAGGAAACTTGGTTCCACCCATTTTGGTCACATGGGAGAATTGCTTTCACCTGTGCTCCCAGGGCCTGCTATGTTCCTTCACCAGGTGCTTAATCATTGGTTCAAGCTGTGGCTTAGCAATTCCCATATAGTATTGTACTTCTCTTAGTCTGTGTTTTGCATGGAAGCCTCCCCTTGTCTGTTCCTACCCAAAATATATGCTAAGAGAAAGATCAAAGAGGAGGAAAACCTGCAATTCTCATTCCTGCTGTGTGTCCTACTCTCGGTTTCTCTCAGATCTGGTATCCTGCTGCTAAGCTTTGTCGCTTTTTAGGGGACCTTATTTTTAGGGGATCTTAAGATTGGCTTGATCAAAAAACATGCATCCAAGCAAAGGGGTGTAAGAAAGGCGTAAGTATGCTGTTGGTACCACAATATGGAGGGGTGGTGTGGAACCTCCTCCATCCATCCTTGCTGGTAGGGATTTGGGGGCTGATTCTGCATGCAATAATTCCTATGGGATAAGCAGCATGCAAAGACATACCCAAGATGCTTTCGGGGGGGGGGGGGGGGGGGTCGTGGAGCACAAGGAGAAGTGGATCTATTGTGACTAAACAGCAACCAAGAGCAAACCTGCTTCCCTTTGAGGACTTCAATTCTCCCTGTGAATATTTTGCTTGAGTAATTGTTTCATGACCACAAGCTTTAAAAACAAAGTCAAAATTTAAACAACAGCAACAGAAAAAAGGGCTGTGGAGTTGAGAAGCCACAGTTGCCAACAGAATTATGGATTGTGTTTGTGTGTCATTGATATTCAGTGAAGTGCTGTTGTGTTTATTTTCTAAAGATCTGTAGCCATCAGAGAAATGAGACTTAATTGCCGCTCTGTTTATCGACAGAGGGCAGGCAAAATCCATCTATGCTGGGAGTTAACGCCTGCACAGCCAGATCAGGGTTGGGATCAGCTTCCTGTTATGATGGGGAATTTTTGGGCATGCTCCATGGGTGCGACTAAAAAAAATAGGTAAGAGAGTGGGGAAGTTGATCCCTTTCCTGCAAATGATTTCACCTTTATAGAAAAATCACCTGAAGAGCTTTAGGGATGCAACGGGATGTGGGAAATACCAGCTGTGATTTCTGTTCTGTGATGAACCCAAGGAGCTGGAATAACACTAAATCTGGTATTGGTTGTCTAGATATTAGCTCTGAGAGAGAGCATTTCCCCACGTTCTTCTCTGGTTGGTGCGTCTAAGTGACCTTCGGTCACCCCAGCTTGCCTTTATCATCACCACCATCCCTTTCGTCCTTCTGCAACTTCAGTTTTCCCTTCTCCCCCACTCTGGCTTTCCTGTGAGTATAAACTAGCCTTAGTGGTTTTATTTCAGTAATGGAAAAAAAAAAAATCTCCATTTGGCTCAGGCTTGCAGGATTGTAAACTCCAGCCAGGAGAATAGGTTTCATTTATTTATTTATTCCCCTTTTATAGCATTTCTAATCTGTGTTTATGATGCCAATGCTGACACATCCTAAATGATAGCATAACTATAACTCCCGAAACAAACAAACAAAACAAACCCACCACCTCCCTGCTGGATTGAATTAGTGTCTGGTAAGTATTCCCTCTTCAATGAAGCTTGTGAATCAAAAGCCATGAATGCTTTAAACGAAGGCTTGTGCTGGGGAGGGAGAACTTCCTCCTATGCATATTTTCTTACCATGCTCATTCATTCCAAGCCCTTTTCCCTTCAAACGCTGTGTGGATTTTAATTAAATAGTCCTTCATCAGACTGTTATTCCAGCTTGGACAGCCTCCAAATGGCCATATTTTCTTCCCAGAATGAAGGCGAGGGGATGCGCTCCCTTCCCCCAGCTCCATTCCCTCCCTGAGCTTGCCGAGGTTTGTTGTCCACAAATGCCACTAATTACGTTTGTCTGGCTGGCTGGCGGTTCTCCTGACATCTTCTTCCATCATTGCCGATCTCTTGGTTCTGGCAGGCGTCCTTGGTGTGCTATGAGCCCCACTTCTGCACAGAAGGTTCTGATTCCCATCTTTCAGCCTTTTGGCATAAATTTGGGGTAAGGTCTTTGTGTCAAGGGTGGTTGATCCCACTGAGCTCCCACATCCCTGAGATGCTCAGCTTTCCCCAGGTTTCTCCGTGTACCTGTTGTAACAGAATGCAGCCTCCAAGCCCATTGGGGTGAGGAAGATGCTACCAAGTGGCTCTTGGGCACCGTGCAGTAGGATGAGTTTGGGCCAAGACATTGTGGCAGCATCAATGTCTGCAAAGGGGGTTGTTGGTTGAGCAGTTTGTGTTCAGCTCCCCATCACCTTCCTGGTTGCAAACCAGGCTCATGTTGGTGCCTCCATCATCTTCTCCATGAAGCAGTGCTTGGGCAATTTGGTGGAATGGTCAAAATAAATATATCATAGAATCATTGAAATTAGAAAAGACTTCTAAGATCACCAAGTCCAATCATCAACCCATCACATCCACTCTCACTCACAGAATCATTAGTGTTGGAAAAGATCATGAAGATCATCAAGTCCAACCACCGACCTATAAAAGGGAGAGAAGAAGTATATCTTTCCACCTCCAAATGCCTCATGGAGACTTTTCCACGGCACTTCATCCTGTAATGGCATAACATTGCAAAATGATGGAGGAATCCTCATCAGCATCCACGAGAAGCCACAGCCAGGGACTGAGAGTTGCTTCAGGCACCAAGATTTTTCCTTTTTTCTTTTTTTCTACTCCTAAATTCCCACTGGTCTCCTCTGAATAATCTCAGGTACCGATACAAGCTTGCTCCTGCTTGTCATGAATGAGTTGCTTAATTTGGCAGCTTGCTGCGCTTAATATTTCTTTCATGTAACACATCAATTTTAAATGCAAATCACATCTGGACAAGCTCACTTTTTCAGTTTTTTTCTTTCTTTTTCCCCATGACATAGCTGACACATTGAAGGTAGCAGTGTTCAACTAATTAAAAAAAAAATTAAAATGCTAGTTTTGTACTTCTTTAATTGACTTCTAATTTCCATTTGGATGCAGCCTGACACACTTGCAAAGGGAGAAGGAGTGTCTGGTAAATAAGAAATGCGTCATTTGCTGTTTTCTGCCATAATCAAAAATGTAAAAATTAAGAATCTAAATCAATGTACATTAAACTATGTAATTGCCTAAGTAAATGTGGTAGGGTGCGTAATGGAGCTTCCTGATTAGAAGAAAATATCAAATTTAGTGCAAGGGCTGTGTTTGGTAGAGTTTGCAAAGCAGGCTGTCTGAGCAATTACACCTAGGGATCAGCTCTTCTTCTGGTAGCTGATCAGAGCTGGTGCTATGGGCCAGGAGTAGGATCCGAAAGGATGAACAAAAAGTACTTTGCCAATCTCTATAGCAAAAATAATGCCTTGATATCACAAGGAAAAACATCATCCAGGTTTGAGTATCACCTTACATTTATCCTTTCCTCTGTGCTGCTTTCCCCTAACCTCAGCTAAAACTCACTTTGCCCTTGAGCGTAGGATCAGTGTGTGCTTTGTGGCTGAAATTGGCTTTGTCTACAGAATGACACGGGATGCCCTCAGTGCTTTCAATCTCCGGAATGCCACCCCAGGGGAATTGTGTTAATATAGGAGGGTGCAAGAGTGCTTTTAATTGCTCAAGGTCATCATGCTGCAAAAAAGCTTCATTGCTGCAGTGTGTTCATCCTTGCCGTGTCCTGAGAACAAGGAGTTAGATCTCAGGTGAAACCTCACTTGGAAACAAATATCACCATGAGAAAGGCAGGATCCCTACAAAACTTGAAATGAGGGCTGTCAGCTGGAAGGGGTCTAACTGCCTCCTTCCCAGGGATGCCCAATGCATTGGGATTGCTGCTCTGAGAATGGGCTGTGACAGTAACCAAATAATGAGGAGCTTAACAATAATAAAGCTTTTTTTTGAATCACGGCATCACAGGAGAGAGATACTGCACATCATTGGTGGGGTGGGATGAGGTGGCCCCAGGACTGTGACAGTTTCTTACATGAGAGAGTTGCATTGCCATCCTCCACCAGCAAAAGTGTACAATGTACTTACGTGCTAATGAGCAAAGTGCAGAGGCAGAATTAATTAGCAAGGCTTTACCTCTTCCTATGGTCTCCTAGCATTAGTAGGAAGGTCCCCACTGATACCACCAAAAGTTGTGGGAAGATCTTCAAGGCCATTTCCTGGAATTACTTGGGTTGGAAGGGACCTGGAAAATCACATACTTTTGGCCATGCAGAGAGAAGTAGTAAGTACTGTGGGGTTGTGGACTTTGAGCTGTGAGTTAATGACTTCTGGTGCCAGGTCGTAAAATATTTGAGAACATGTGGCCATAAAACCCATGAACTCCCATATGCACTAATTGTGCCACATGGGCTATTCATCACAATGTCAGAAAGAATGAGATGAGGTAGCAATAATAACTGGGATAAAAATCAATCCAAACAAATTGAGGATATTTCCCTGCTTGCACACAGAACATTTACTCTGAACAAACATGAACGTACACTCTCCCAACACCATATAACATACAGTGTGGCACCAGTGCCCTCCCTTATCTCTGAGCGCTTTGAATGCATTAGTGACTTTGTGCTTGACCAAGGATATAGGTACAGGAACCACAGCAGTGTGCAGCGATGGACATGACAGACGACAATCCATTTCTCTAACAGTTCAAGGAGCTAGGGGAAGAAAATGCAATTACCCAAAGTGGGCTTTTGGCAGGACACTGGGGTGTAAATTGAACGAGGACTGTACAACCCAGGAAAAAGAGATGAGAGGTCCCAATGCCAAACCACCTACTCACAGTGAAAGCTCTGCTTTGCTTTTGGGCTCTTCCTTGGAGACACTCCTCGTGCAGTAATTAGCAATGTAAAACATGCACAGGCCGCTTTGTTCCCATTAGTCTTTAAACGATGCGCAACAGTAGCCTGTGGTTAATTTTACCAAATGTTCACATTAATTTTATTTAAGACCAGCTGTCTATAAAATCTATAGCATCTATTTACATGGTGTGTGCATAAATATTTATTTATATAGCATTCTGGGCTGAAGATAAGGTAATGGGTAACAAGTCAATAGAAGGAGTGACACCTCAATGGAATGATTTGGTCCACAGCCTCGTCTTCCATGCCAGGGTGACATGAAGGGTCAGTGACAGCTTGATACTGATGGGGCATGCTCTAGAGATACTTCTTAGGGACCAAATTTCACTGCTGTTTTTCTATGCCCTAAAACTTCCCATATGTTAGACATGTGGGTCAGTATTAAAAACCTGCTGTCTGCAAAGCAACCTTGTATGGGGGTAGCTGGGAACCTGAGTTTATTTGCATTCAAGAAGACACACCTGTAAGCAAATGAGTCCACCCAGCTCCGGCTTTGCTCTTTCTTGTGTTCCTAGGGCTTGGTTTACATGTGTTTCAATATGATCTGTCTCCTTCTCTTCCACTTACAGGAAACCGGAAAATGAAGGGGTGACCTTGTCCTGATGGCATTGGTCCAACAGTAGAAGGTAAACAAGTGTGACATAGTCCTGATAGCGTTAGTCCAATACATAGCTGTAAATGAAGGTTGGTGACTTCTGTTTCATGTTTGTCACAATCTCATCACGTCTCATACCTGCGTCTGCTCCGCCCCTGCCCATGGCAGGGCCAGGACGACTGGGATCAGGCTACCCTGGGGTGAAGGGAAGGGCTGCAGCTCCTTGGTTCCAAAGCGTGGTGAGACTGGGTCAGCCAAAAAGCGGATATGGAAGTGGCGACCAATGCAGTGCACCAGGTTGCCCACCACGGCGCACTGGAAGCAAGCTGGGTAGGCTTTGGCATGGGTAGCACACTCATACCACAGTTTGGCCTTGGCTCCACAGCGATAGACACCAATGCCCATGCTGCGATTGAGGTCAAAGCGGTAGATGAAACCATTGACACTCACCATCTCCACTGTCCTGTCCTTGCCACCGCCAGCCAGGCTGACTGTCCAGCTGTCTTCACGGGCAACATAGCGCAGCAGCACATAGCGCAAGGTACCTCCTGTCACGTAGATCTCCCCATCACACACTGTGGCCGTGTGGGCTACAGCAAAGGTGTCACGAGGCAGTGGGGCAATGAAGACCCAGCAGTCATACCGTGGATCATACCGTTCCGCTGTGTAGAGGCACTCCCCTCCGATGGCATAGAGGCAGCCATCCAAGGCCACCAGCTTGCAGTGAGGCCGTGCTTGGTTCAAGGGGCAGATCTCCCTCCAGATATTGGTCAATGGGTTGTAGCAGAAGACACGGTTGGAAGGCCTCTGTTCACGGCCCAAGCCTTCGCAGCCTGCTACCACGAAGAGGTAGTTAAACATGCTGCACATAGCACATCCGTGGGAGACCACCTCTGGTGGCACATGGCAAAGGTGATGCCAGCGGTCCCCTTTGTCATCGTAGCAGCAGAGCTGGCTGGTGTAGAGGCCAAGCTCATGTGTGCTGATGTCTGCCACAACAACACACTTTTTCCCTTTCATTCTGCGACGAAGGATGAGGTCCCGCTCGCTGGCATTGAGGTGGCAGTAGATGGAGGGCATCCTCAGCACCTGTAGGTAGTTGTCACTCATGACCTTGTAGGCAGCCTCCTGGAGGAAGTCAAGCTTCTCTGCCTTGGCCCTACAGAGGACTTCATAGCAGTTCCCCAGGTCCAAATGGGTGTCTAGGGTAGGGGGTGATGTTTGGAGGAAGTTAGCTTTGGCCATTAGGTCCATCTGAGGGCTTGCTGGTGGCGTGCCGGCTGGTGGGATACCGAATCCATCCATGGGCAGCTGGAGGTGAGAGTTCTCTGCAATTTGGAGGACACTGTTCTTCCGACTGATGCTGTGAGTGGGAGCTGGGGGCTTGGAGTCCTTCTCTAAGCTCTCTGCATTTGATGAGACAGTAGGAGAGGTGGTAGGGTTCTGCGATGCCACAGCTGGCTCTTGGGAGTGAGTCTCAGGAAGTGGAGTGGCAAAGCTCTGCTGCTCTTTGTTGGCACTCTCCGATCTCTGCAGCTCTTCACTGACCTGCTTCGATCTCTGCTGTTCCACGCTGACCCACTCCAAGCACTGCGGCTCTTCCCTGACATGCTCTGAGCTGCAGCTCAAGGCTGTCCCCATAAAGGCTGATGGGAGAGTCTTTTTTGTTGACAATGAATGGGAGATGGACTGGACATAATAGTCATAGACTTTACCTCTGAGGCCAGGAGACAGCCGCCCATCCCCACTCTTTGCCTTCCTCTCAGCAATGTAGCTGTCCTCCACCTGGATCTCTGCAATCGAGGAGAAACAGTAGGAGGTATCTGACTCCCCGTAACTTGCTGTTATCTTCACCCCGAGCTCTGAGGTGACACTAAGGATCTGCATTGTCTCTCTGTTCCCCTCCTGGCTGTTGATTCTGTTAGCAAAATCCTGCTCGGTGCTTTGTGCACCTCTATCCCCTGCTGTCTGGCTGGGAAGCATGATGTGTGGGATAAGCACGCCGTGTCCATTCCCACCATCCTTCTCCTCATTAGGCATTTCATTCAGATTCCCAGTGCTGTGAGATTTTGCCTTCTCTCCTTCTTCGCCCTTGTTCACTGGAAGAATTTTCTCTCTCTTACGCTGTGGATCTGGGATGCTTGTTTGGTCATCACCAGCACTCCGTGCCCCAAACACTCGCCTGTGCCGCAGACCCTCCACATCCTGCCCATCCGGGGCTGCATTTTCTCTTCTCTCCTCTCTGCAAGCATCGGATGTTGGGTTGTTGCCTCCAGGTGCTGAGCGGGACTTGTAAAATCTGTATGCCAAAGTCAGCAGGAGCAGAGCAGTGGCAGAGAGGACCAGCTTTCCAGTCAGCTGCATGTCGGACTGCCAGGGAACAATTATCCACTGGCTCATTTTTCTGCGCCAAACACTCGGGAATGTGAAGAATCCGATTAATGATTGCTGAGCCTCCAGTGGAACTGGTAAGGAGTTTGGGGCAAGGTGACTTTCAGCATGCAGGACGTTTGCATGAGAGCTCGTCGTGTTTGAGTAAGGTGGGACAGGGAGGGATCAGGTGTCACCAGCAGAGAGCTGTGACACAGAGCTTGGCAAACAAAGAGACTCAGGGAGAGCTTAAGGAAGCACAAACCTGATGGGAGGGAACGTGTCTCCTTCACGCATCCTGCCAAAGCTGCTTTTCTCCATTGCTTTTTGCTACTTAACACTGCTGGAAAGGGAAAACAATTTGCCTGACCCAAGAAAGGTCTTATTTCCTTGTTTTGTCTCCCAGAGGGCTGAAGTCAGGTGAAAGCTGAGCACAGGGTAGGAAGGGAGGAGACAGCCTGCAGCTGGGCAGACCCTTGGTCTGACGCAGAGCAGCTGCTCCGTGCCACCGGATAAGTAATTCGGCAGAATGCTCACTAACAAAGGGTGACAGGAAGTATCCCAGCAGTCACTGAGATCACTTGGTGGTGAGCCTGGAAGTGACATGTGGATAACAAGCCATGGGGAGAGGGGCTGGGGGCTTGGGGAGGGCAGACTGCTGCAAATAGAGCTGCAGTGGAGGTAGAAAGGGAACTGCAGGCTGGAGCTATGGTGTGCACGGGGAAAGGACGTGCACAGAAAAGCAAAATCATTGGGCTGAGTGGAAAAAATGGTGTAGGGAGGAAGTGGGGAGGTGTGAGCCATCATTTTGAAGGGATGAGTGCTGCACTGTGGCTTATCAGGACGCACACAAGGATGGGAGTAGCTGGGGGGAAACTGAGGCACAGAAAACATCACATTTTTTTCCCCACTCTTCATGCAAAAATGCCATGCATGTGAGCGGTTCTCATCTGAATTCTAAAAAATCTGGGGAACTGCACATCCTCATGGAGGAGAGAGAAGGGGTATAGGGTCATCTTTTCATGGCATCCCCCAGTAGCCTCTGCTGAATGGGCTGAATTCAAAAGGAAACCATGAACTTCCATTTCCCCCAGGGACACTTCTCTTCACTGAGACACGTGCAAAGAAGCAAGGTCCTGCACAAGCTGAGAAGGAGGTGAAGAAGAACAGTGTGAGTTCTTTCAAATGAAAAAAAAACCAACAACAACAAAAAACCACCAGCCAAAATGTGGGTGCGGTTGGTATGCAGAGCCCTGCTCCCTGCTAGCTTGGTCCTGATCGTGTGGGATTTGCAAGAAATATGAGCTCTGGTGATGCTAAAACTTGTGATGGGTGTGTGTGAGACAACCAGCGCTAGTTTCTTACCTGAGGGATGGGGAAACTGAGTCATCACTGGAGTCTGGTGGCACCCGGTTTCATCACTCATGAGATCAAGGTTGCAGTACTGCTCCGCTCTGTGCAGTGCTTTCCTTTTCAGGGCATTGAGGCCAGGGTGCATTTTGGGTCTTGGCTAATTGTATCCATGCACCATACAGCATCTGTCCACCTGTATACAGATATGACCCTGGGGTTTTTCATCTTTCGCTGCTGCAGTTGTTAATCAGCACTAAGATCTGCATAGAGGGCTCCCTGTGGAGGGAATATCAATTATACACGCATTTGTAAGCAGCCCTGTGAACCCTGCCAAGTAGCTGTGCCTCGTAATGATGGAACAGAGACAGGGGAGCACCAAGTAAAACCCGTTGTCACTCCCTCATGATGCATCCCTGCCTTTATGTCCCCATCCCATAAGCCTCAGACTTGGAGGCTTTGCAGTGCTCGATGCACTGCATCATCATCGAGATGAAGGCTGCCAAAGCTCCAGCCAGGGGCACGCTGCAGTGTGTGGTTTCTCTTATCACCACCCATTTTCATAGGGCTTGGAAGGACTAAGAACCTTTCAGGGATTGTGCTGGAGCAAGCAACGCAGCCATTTCAAGCTGAGGTGATGTCTTGGCAATTGTCATCCTAACTGAAAAGGTTTTAGCAAAATTTGGAGGCAGCACTTACATTCAAAGTCCACCAAAATTAGGGAACACTGATAATGCCATTCCTTGGGGTTTTCAGCTTGCATCATCCCTCAGAAGTGCAATTCATTTTTCACAAGCTAATCATATCTCTTAGGGAGATTGTCAGTGGAGGATCTGTCAGCTCTCATCAATAATGAATCAGGCAGAGCAGCTCCATAGCCTCACAGCCTCCTGCATTATTTACTGCCAGATCCAGAGCATGGCGGAGAAAGGGATGGGATTTAATTGATGTAATTCCACGTAGGACTGCAGCAGATGAAGGATAAGGGAGCAGGAGATGGCTGGGCCCAAGTTGTGCATGGGCATTTTGGTGAGGTGATACCACTCCGTGCCAACCTCTGATGCACTGATGTTTGGACTTGATGATTGTACTGGTCTTTTCCAACCTTAACGATTCAATGTTTCCATTACTTCTGTTCATATGGCAGATGAAGTGGTAGAGCTGCTTCAATGCTTGGTGAGACAATGTTAAATCAGGCATCTCTGCCCAAAGTGAGCTTTATGCACACCTTTGGTCATCATTTGGGCTGTTGTAGTAATGAGAAGGTCTCAGTCTCCATCCTCTCTGCACACTGATAAATATACTGCCACAATGGGTGGGCTGGTGGTTGGACTAGATGATCTACAGTTGGAAATGATGATCTTCTTAGTCTTCTCCAATCTTAACAATTTTATGAAGCTATAATCATTATCAACAAGGAAAGAGCCAAGTGTCCCGTATGGATAGCAGATCTGGGATGCTGAGCCCACCAGATCATCAATCTTCTCCCAGTGGTGGCATTTCTCTGAAGTAGGTGCAATGAACTGGGTGATAGCACTGCCTTCTTTATGCTCATCTCCATGCTTCTAGGTTACAGTGTTGCAGAGATCTGGGGGTCTGTAAATCCCATTTTCATAGTGAGCAGGCATAATGGTTATTTAATTGCATTTGGATGAGGGCCCCAGACTGCAAATGGGGTTGCTGCATCTCTGACCCAGCAAGGAATAGCTTTGCCATTGAGAATCGTGCCGTGTGGTCTACAGCAGGTGGGCAAATCCAAACAAAAAATAGCCTGAAAAGAAAGGTTCTCACCTCAAACAGATAGGGGAAGTGTTTGTAACCTACTTTGTAGCACGAGGCAGCTGGTTTGTAGAGCTGGGGATTCAGCAACTGGCATCCTTCCTTGCCAGCAGGGATTCAAACGCTTGGTCCTTTTTGCTTCAGGATGAAAGCAGAGTTGCTAATCCTCCTAAATCCCATCCATCCAGGGCCTCTAGAGTAAGCTTGTCCCCACATAGCTTCCAGACAAAATTACAGTGCTGAGTGGTTTTGCAACTCCTGAGCCGCTGTCTGTTTATTCAGTTCCTTTGAGGTCTAGAAATTGCTGGCAACGGTGAGTGGTAGGAAGTGAATCTGCTTAATAATAATTAGTCGTAATAGTAATAATGCTTAGCACTAGTACAGGGCTTTGGGAAGATGAAGCACTGCATGCCTACTGGTTAATCCTTCAGGATTAAGTTGCTGGAGGAAAAGACAGGGGAGTGAATGCCTGCACAGGGCTGGTTTAGCACCAAAAGGGTGGTGTGGGGTGCGGGGCACAGCCATTTTAGGGTCTCATTCCCAATGGCACTCATGCTGGTGATGCACATGGCTTGTCCCATGGAGCTGAATCCTGGAGCAGCAGTGCGGTGTGGTCAGGATCATCCCTTCTACCAGCCTGGGCATGTGCTAGGGTTGATACAAATGGAGGGACACAGTCCCTGCTGCTTCCTTTCCAATGGACATTGGGCCATGGCATCATAGCATAAGTGTGTCCCTCTCCCAGACCTTGGAAAGCCACTGGATTCCCCATGCGGTCTTGGGTATTGCAAGGTGGTCTTAGATATCCCAGGCCAGTACCCAGCTCTTCCTTCAGTTCCCAACCCAAACACTCCCTTGCCTCTACACACAGTAGGACAAAACATTCAGTGCAGCCTTCTACAGAGGCAATTTTTTTTTTCTTTTAATTGAATTGTCTGAGGAAGCCAAGACACAGACAGAAAGAGACTGAGACTGTAAACAGCATAGAAAAAGAAAAAAGAGAGAACCGATTGGCAGAGGTGTAAATGACAGGTGGAGTTGTACAGAGGAAGAGGCGAGCGAAGCTTCACGTTAGCTCCAGGATCACTGTTAGCGTGAGTGCCAAAACTAGTCTGAAGCTGCTGTGGCTGGTAATTGAACCTAGGCAGGAGGAGAAAAGGGATGGATAGTTCAGGCATTTCCATCTTGATCACAGAATCATACTATCAATTGAGTTGGGAGGGACTCTTAAAGGCTATCTGGTCCAACCCTCCTGCAATCAACAGGGCCGCTTGCAGTTCAGTCAGGTGCTCAGAACTCCCTCCAGCCTGACCTAGTAGGGCCACCACCTCTTGGAGTCAATGCCACCTCCAGCCACCACTTACCATTGGAGTCCTCTGGTCCTCGGGGAATATTTGGATTTTCTAAGGGAAAGAACCAGCGGAGAAATAGGTTAAGAGGGAGGAAAGAAGGAACGGAACATGTGGGAGGGGGCGACACCGTACCAAAGACAATGAGGCGGGTGTGGGTGTCAGTGGAACCCAGTGGGTTCTGTGCTGTGCAGCGGTACATAGAGCCGTTGAGCTCAGCTGGCACTCGTTCCAACACCAGCTCCTTCCCAGCATGCTCAGCACTGCCATCCAGAAGCCGGCTTCCCACGCGGGTCCATGTGAAGAGGGGCTCAGGGAAGACTTCATTCTGCATAGAGAGGACAGCAGGGTGGGGATCGTGAGCCACAAGCCATCACCTCCATTGTCCCAGATTTATGGCCGCATGGCAACCTTGAAGTGTTGGGATGGATACAGGGGCAGCATTGCCCCGTGGCAATGTGGGCAACACTTCATGGGAACACTGACCTGAAAGCCCTGCACCAAAATCCGAACAGTGTCTCCAACACGTGCTCTCACTGGGGTCATGATGATTTTAGGACCCTTGGGAGCAACTGCAACAGAAAGGGATGGGGAGAAAAGGATCATGAGCCCTTGGTTGGAGTTAATGTTTTGATGAAGTGCTGGCAAGCAGGGAGGCAGACTGCAGGGTGACCGATGGACAGATGATCAATGGCCAAATGAACAGGTAGGCAACTACCCTGAAGACTGATGAATGGGATGACGAGATCGATAGACAGCTGCTATGGGATGCATTCA
The DNA here is from genome assembly GCA_023055505.1 of Callipepla californica brunnescens. Classification (NCBI taxonomy): domain Eukaryota; kingdom Metazoa; phylum Chordata; class Aves; order Galliformes; family Odontophoridae; genus Callipepla; species Callipepla californica. The sequence goes on along the minus strand of JALIRH010000036.1, from coordinate 6,113,397 downwards.
TGGCTGAGGACATTTCCTAGCCAAAATGCATCCTGCTCCATTCTCTGTTTCCTCTACAGCACACAACAAAATGTCTCTGCAGTTGACAGACCACCCCAAAAACACAGCAGCCCTTCCCTTAGGGTGCCTGTGCTTCTGGGGAGCCCTGATATCACCTTGTCATATCATCATGGAGCTCTATAAATCACCCTGTTTTGATTCTTGGGTGTGTGAAGAACCCCCCCCACCCCCTGGAAAAGAAAAGCAAAAAGGTGTAAAGAGATAAAAAAGAGAAGAAATTAAGGGGAAAAAAAAACAACAACCTTCCAAAGGAATAAATAGGAAAAGAAAAACAATAAATGCAAAAAAAAACCCAAACAACAGCACACTCCAAAAAGGAGAAAAAAAAAAGAAAAAACCCACAAAAAACAAAACAAGCAACAAATTTAAAATTGCAATAAATGCAGAAAAAAGTAAAGAATTAAAGCAAAATTGCAGTAACTGTGAAAAAACAAATGCGTAACAAATGCAAAACTGCAATAAAATGCAAAAGAAGCAAAAAGGCCTGACAAAAAAAAAAAACAGTTTTAAATGCAAAATTAAAAAAAAAAAAACAATAAATTCGAAAATGCATCAAAAGACAAAAAAAGCAACACAGGTACAGTTGCAGCAAAAGCCATGAAGAAAGAGAGCGATGCAAAAACAGGTGATAAATGCAAACAAATGCAAAAAAAAAAAAAAAAAAAAAGACATAAAATGCAACAACTGGAGAGAAAGCAAAAAATTACTTTCCTCCCCCCCCTCAATTTGCAGTAAATGCATGAAGAAAGCCAGTAAGTCCACCCAACCACATCTGCCGTCCTTACTGAGTGTCACCTCCGACTGCATGGGCATGGAGAGCGCTGGATGCTTCACCTCACAGCTGAAGAGTGCCTCGTTGTCAATTTGAGGGTTGAGGGTCCAGGTGAGGGTGGCTCGCGCCTCCACCGTGCCATCACTGATGGGCACGTGCGTGTGGCGGAAATAGTAAATGGGCTCTGCCACATGCACCCAGCGTGGGAACTCCCGGCTCACCACAGTTTCAGGGATGGCTTCAGTGGTGGGACCCCGCTCAGCCACCAGACCCCGTGGGGGCTCTTCAGTGTTGGGGGGCCCGCCCCCCATTTCTCCCTCAGCCAGTGATTGGGGCACCTTGGTGTCATCCAGGTCACGGTGTAGGAGGTTGCGAGGTGCCCAGTTCCCAGTGGCAGCCGGCGGCTCTGGCAGCGGGGTGGCCTCGATGGGCTCCCCGTCACGCTTGAAGTACACCTGTGGAGGGAATAAAAGGGGATGGGGAGCACATGGCAGTGGCATTGTGCAACCTGTTGGACCATCCCCTTGGACAGCTCTGCATGGAGTTGTCCACAGAGCTCTGCAGGAGGATGCTAAGGGGCTAACAGGGTGCAATTAGATTCAGTGTCAAAGCAAAGCAATGTAAAAATCCATATACTAAAAATTAAATAACAGAATTTCCCATTGGAGATCTAGGGACAACCTGTGTGTAAAAACACAAGTACAGTTTAAGATAGGTCAGAGCTAATTTTGGTCATAGGATAGGACAAAATAGAATAGAAAAGAATTGAATGGCTGGAAAGGATCTACAAAGATAATTGACTAGAGAACAGGAAAGGATAATTGGAAGAGTTCTACAAAGATCACTAAATAGAGAATAGGGTGGGATAGGCTAGAATGGAATAGAAAAAATTCAATTGGATCTATAAAGATGTTTGAGTCCAACTGTCAGGTCATAGTGAGTATACGTACACAATGCATCTCTCTCTCTCCAATTCCCTGTTCTCTGCCAAGTGATTGCAGGAACCCAACCAATAGATATTTTCAGAAACAAGCAAATTCTTCTCACCAGTGGGGCAGGCTTGCCACCGGACACTACACACACCAACGTGAAGTTCTGTGCCTGGTAGCGGCTGAAGGGCGCTGGTGTGTCAGCAGCGATCACTGAGATAGATGTTGGCGGAGCTGCATTGGGGAGGAAGAGCTGGGGTGTGAGCATGGTGTCCCTATCCCATCCCCAGCATCACCCCTCTGACTTCCTGCAACTTACTAGGGTTGCAAACTGGGGAGATGTGAGCTGGAGGTCATCCCTTGCTCCATCTCCAAAATGTCTTGGTGGTGGTTTGATCAAAGGGTATAGAGACCCTCCTAACGGTTCCCCTCTATCCCCACCCAACTGCTCACTAACCCATCACTCATCAACATCACCATCACATCACTGTCTAGTCATCACTGCCACTACCCCATCATCATCACCACTTCAGCATTATTTCCATCACCATGTTGTCACCAATTCATTGTCCCCACCATCACATCATTGTCACCATCACATCATTGCTGCACTCACCCATCACATTGAGGAATATATTACCAGACGCCAAGACCACCTTCTCTCGTGTAGCTCGGTCATAAATCCCAACGTGACACTCATAGGGACCGTTGTCTGAAATCCGAACCTCAGGGAGGCTGGGGAGGACAGAGGGAACTCACTGCCAGCCCCCGCTACTCCAGCTTCCCTCATCCATAACAAGGAATATCCCACTACAGCAATGGAAATGAGCTGCGGATCAATAACTATTAATAACTGCAAAGGCTTCAGGAGCAAGCTGTGTAATGCAGTTAAACAGCTGGAGTTTACCAGCACTGGCGGCTCCTCAGGAAGGCAAGTAATGGCATTAGTGAAGGAAGAAGCTCACAGGAGGTAAAGACACTTCTGAGAGCAAAAAACTGTGAACCACAGACATTAAATGTTCACAAAATGCTTATGGAAAAGGCTCAGATACTATGGACCCCTGCTACCAGCTGGATAATGCCACTGCTATGGAAAAGTACAGTGGATCAAAGCATCAAAAACACAGACTCTGAGCAAGCGTGTTTCTATCCAGGGCATGCTTTGATCTATATGACATCTAGATTTTTATATATACTAAAAAACAGAAGAATGCAATGGAGGAGTAAATTCTCCAACCAGCTGCAAAGAGCCACCCTACCAGTGCAGCATCCTGCTGTGGAAATTGGGATGGGACCACCACCACATCCTCCCATTGGGACATCCAAGCAAGAGCATCATCTTGCTAGCCCCAGCTTTACAAACTTAGTGGTTGCAATCCTGCCCATGGCAGGGGGTTTGAAACTAGATGATCTTTGAGGTCCTTTTCAACCCAGGCCATTCTACGATTCTACAAAACCAAAAAAGTTTTCCAGCCCCCAAAAGGAATTTTCTGCAGCATTCAGGTATGCACCTTTCAGGGCTTCCCCAGCTTCAGGGGAAACAGAGTGGCAAGCAGAATTCAGTGACTCCTTGCCGGAAGCCCCTGGCTGCCTTCCCACACCCCCTCACCATGAGAAAGCCCTGCTAGTGTAAACAAGCCCCCATTGATGTGAGCAGTTGCTTGACAGTGCCTTTTAACAGCTTTGTCGCTCTCAACCAAGCCTCTGCCATCTGTTGCAGCCTCTAATTACCCAGCACGCATGCTTCGTTAGCGGAGAAGAGGGAAAAGAAAATCAGTTGGAATCATTTTGGTCTCTGGTCCATTTCAGTCCTGTCCTGTCGCAGTGGCTTGAGCTCTTTAAGCTTGCAAGATTTCAGGGAGAAAAACGGGCCCAAATGGATCTCCATTGAAGTTTCTGCAGCTGTAAATTCCAAAGACAAGAATCCAGCCCTGCTGGATAGAGGGATGGGATGATTTGAAGGAACCTCCAAAGATCACTAAATATAGGATAGGCTAGAACACAGAAGACAGGACAGGATAGACCTGACAAACCCCAGTGATGCCCCATTGTACCCTTTTTGCCCTGCCACTAGCCTGAATGTTCACTGTAGGATGAGCAAGAAGTCCTGTAACACACATCTGTTCACCCTGAGCTGAATTTTCCTTTTTCCTTTTTCATTTTTTGCTCAAAATCCAATGACATACCACTCAATAGATTCAAACAGCAACAGTATGGGCTGCTGAAGGAGCCACCAAAACAGAAAGGTGCAAGTATAGACCCTCCCCAAAAGTATCAAGCCAGTGATTCAGAAAATGAGCTCTTTTCATGCCCTTTGAGAAACAGCTCCTTTCTCCCCAAATATGAGGCATGTCGCTGCTTTCCACTGGAGAAAAAAAAAAAAAAAAAAAAAAAAAAGGCAACTGTGTACAAATACTTCTAGCGCAAACATCCTGGACTGCATGGTAATTCAGATGATTTGTAGGCAATACACTGACAATCTCTGATGCTTTAAAGTGCTCAGTTCTAGGGCAACAAAATTTTCTGCTCTCAAATTTTAATAGCTCTACAACACATACAGAAAGAAGGAAAAAGTCCACCAAAAAAATTGAGGTTTCTGAGCCAAAATGCTGCTAGGGGCAACATGCCCTAAAGAGGGTGAGTTTGTTACATCTTTATCCCCATGGGACGGCTCAAGGGTTGCCCATGGTTGGGGTCTTACTTATTCTGATCTAACTCGCTGGAGCTGCCTGCTGAAGGAGACCAGTCGGAAAATACATGCTGAGCAGAAAAACTGGGGTTACAGCAGGAAAACAAGGTTGTCAAATTAGAGAACGTGTAATCCATTAGTGAAGCCTCCAAAACATCCTCCAAACAGTAATTAGTCATGTCAGAAATTTGCAAGACAACCAAGTGAGCAGCTCAGCGGAGCCTGAGCTTTATAGAGAAGCAAAACCCAAGGAGGGTATCATCTTCCAAGCATCCCCTGGGCATCCTCTGAGCAACTCCTGAGCATCCCCAGGGCATCCCCTGTGTAACAGTTGAGCACAATCTGGGCATCTCCTGAACATCCACTAAGAATCTCCTGAGCAAACCTCCAAGCATTCTGAGTAATTCGTTTGCATCTTCTGAACATCCTCATGAGCAACCCCTGAGTATCGTCCTCTGAGCCTCCTAATCACTGCCTGAGCATCTCTCCTCCAGTCCTATTTTCCTACTTACTATCCACTCTACAGTCACACTTATCCATCACATAATCATAGAATAGCCGAAGTTGGAGGGGATCCACAATGATGATCCAGGGCAACTCGGCTCCACACAAGACCAACCAAAATTCAAACCATGTTATGCCATGAGTTCAAGGCATTGTGTGCACTTGCTCTCATTTATAACAAAACAAAGCAAATACAGCAGGAAAAAAAAGTCCAAAAACCCCCAACAAAAATATTAATTAGCATATAGTGCTTGCACACGGTTAGGCATGGATGCTTATCTAAGGTACAAACCACACTGAGCCCTTTCCGTACTGCAGACATCTGGAGGTGCGAAGCACTGTTTTACCTCAAGAAATTGACTGTATTTTCCTTGTCATACGTAGGAACTTTATTATGTGGCACTTGGAAAAACAAGCTTTGAAATACAATTAGCAAATTCTAATTTTAAAAGGGAAACAAAAAGCAAAAACTCCACAAAAATAAATACTTTGCTTCAGCATTTTAGGCTTAAATTAAGTTCCCCCCCCGAAGTTTTTTTCAGGCTTCAGTTTTGTTTTTATAACAGTGTATAATTAGTAATAAAGCTGACACTCTTGCAAGTAATTTTGTACTTGGAAGAAACACAAAGACGAGTTTTCATGCTGACTGCTTTTTTCCTAACTTATTTCAACCCTTGAAATCTCCACCAACAAGACCCTTTCCTCCAGGGGCAAGCAGGAACTTGGGGACAGACCCTGGCTCTTTGGTGACTGCACTTTACAATGCTACCATTTCCTTGGTGTGGTTGCAACACAGTAAAGACAGCAAAAAAGAAGCAATTTAGCAGCACATGCAATTACTCTCATTAGCAAGATCCTGGGGCCACCAAATCCCCATGGATGGACAAGGAAGATGAGTACTGACTTACAGAATCATTGAATCACCCATGTTGAAAAAGACCTGAAAGATCATCCAGTCCCACTCGATGTCTGTCATGTCCACTAAACACATCCCATCTCCACACAAGTTGAAAACCTCCAGGGATAGTGACTCCATCACCTCCTTGGGTAGCCTGTCCCAGTTCCTCACTTAATACCCTCAAACACCCCAATGTGGGAAAAATGCCTAAAAAAGGCATTAAGAAGCAGCCGACATGTTGGAGGAGGTGACATTGGAGCTGGACAGCAATGTCAGAACAACTTACCGCACCGTGGACTGGTAGACTAGGTCCTCCCTCTTCCTGTAGTTCTCCATGTGTGAGAAATTGGTGGAGAACATGGCATCAAAGGTGAAGATCTTCTGCTTGATTGTGCCGCCATCGGTGACCTGCAAATAAAACCCCATCAATAAATCCCAGTAAATAAAGTCCTCCAGTTTCTATCTGGTTATCACTGCAGCAGTTGGAAAGCTATGGCATCACCCATCTCCAGCTGCTCCTGGGGATTGGCATTTGGCAGCAGAAAGAAGGTATACTTCCCCTCCACTGTGACTTGTAAAGTTTTAGTACAAAAGAAAAAGGAAAAAAAGCAGAAGAAAGCAATTAATCTTGGCCATGGGGATTTTGGGGGCTGGAACAGATCGGATCAATACACTGGAGAGTTACAGAAATAGTCCTCTTTGAAATAAAATAGACATCAGATGCAGAAGAGCAGTGACAACGTCCAGAGCAGCATCTCCTCCTCTCCTGCCCTGTGCTTTCCTCCCTGTTTTGGAGAAAACCAGCTTTAGCTCCAGATTTTATCTTTTCCCCCTTTTTATCGCATATAGGAGGGAAAAAATGCTGTCAGTGAAACCATCTCCATAGATTTATTTGCTGAGGCTGAGGCTTTTATTACAAAGAAAACACATGCTCCTGTGGATGTGGGATAACAAGTGGTGCTAAGAATTATCGGAGCCATAAATCTCTGGCCACTGCAGGGCAAGGTGAAGTTGTCAAGGACAGATCCTATTCACCCCAGATTTCACTTATTCCCTTGTCTGGGTTCAGGGAGGTTTGGGCAAAGGAGGAGAAATCCCAGCACTGCAATTGGGTCTCAATCTGCTGTAGCTGTCGATGCAGTATCTGTGAGGGTTTTCCATGGATTATTTTGGAGATAAAAAGCATCTCACAAAATAAATGAATGAATGATTTTTTCTAAATCCTTTATTTACTTGTTTTCTTATTTTATGTTCCTCCTCAGCCTGGTCACTGACAGAAGAGGAATGCTCTGTGTCAGTGTTTGCTTTTTTATACTGGCTTTGAAAAAACCCTCTGGGTTGTCATGCTACCCCCACGCTATGGCCAAGCTGCATTGCAAGAGGGGTGGATACCACATCTGGCCAGATGTGTGCAAAGGGAATGGAACCAGAGCAGTGTACCAGGGAGGCAGAGGCATCGCTGCCCTTGATAGCCCCCATGGTCCCCTGAGGAATGGCACTGCAGCCCTGTGGGTCCCAGGGGATTACAGGCAGCTAACAGGCTCCTCTGAAAAGGCGCACACAACACAGTCTCTCTCCGGGGATTAGACCTACTTACAGCCTTTTATCTGCACCCTAGGGTCAGGTTTGCTTTTTTAGGAGGAGCTACAGAGAAGAGTTGCTGGGAGAATTTACTGGGGGTAAAAGAAGAAGCTTTGGGATGGGGTGAGGAAGGTTTGACAGAATTGAGGGGTTATCCAAATTCCAAATTGCAAGCCCCAGCTCCAAGAAGCCCCTCCTGCAGAAGTAAAAGGGATGCAGGGAGAAGAAAAAGCGCATTTACAGCACCAGCACTGAGCTCAGCCTGAGGCTGCAAGCTGCCTGCTGCATTATTTATAAACCCCAGTGAAGATCTTATTCCTGACAAAAACTCAACAATTGCCTCTGTGTGGGGAGACATTAACCTCCTGCTCCCTCCTGCTTCTCCCTCCTTTTCTCTCACCTCTGCAGTGACCCAGCTGCTTACTGCCCCAAACCATGGCTGCCCCATTAATATTGCCGGAACCACTCATCAGGATACTTGATAAGTATCACATAGTGATGGACGGGGACCAAGGGATGGAGGGAGGTGCTTTGGAGGAAATGATGGGTTGCAAAAGGATGAGAAGTACTGTGCATTCTAAGCTCTCGCCCTTTGGTCCTTGCCTTGTTCTTTTGCTCAAAACCACCCCAAAACACTACTAGAGAAAGAGAAATTGAGTGGTTGAGTTCTTTGCCAAAATGGGATGGCCTGATCCCCAAAAGAGCATCTCCATCTTCCATGCACCCCAAAGAGGGCAATGATATTTGGATGCTGCATACACACATATATGCAAATGAGCACTGCACACATGGCAGAAGAATCATGTGCAGTTCTGGGATACTCCCTGAAGCCAGAGCCATAACAGAGAGCATACTGCTGGCTCTCAATTCGCTGTGCTGCTGCGTGTGACCTTGTCTCCCTGCCTGAGCTTGAGGAATTAAAATAGTTACCCATGCTGACATTTAAATTATCATCTCCATGCAGCAGAGCCAACCCATCCAGCATGGTGATGAATGGCACGAGTCAGCCTGCGCTCACTTACTGTCCCAAGATCTCTCCATCAGCGCTGTGCTTGTATTTCAGAGCATTTCTCTGCAGCTATAAAACCAGTGGCTCATCCCAAAACAGGAGTAGGTTTATAAATTGCAATGTATTTGGTTTGGTTGAAAAATCTGGAGCGCAACAACCCAAAATTTGTAGTGGTGTTAGCATCTCACAGTCACCTTCCCCTGGTGCCTATGCTTGCTTGGTGTGTCACTGGGAGACACCAGGGTAGGGCTGTGGTGTCACACTGCTCATAATGAGCAGTGGGGGCCTCTGTGGGGACCGTGCAGTGTCACCACTGATCAGGTGCTGCCAACATCTGGAACACATCAGCTCTGCCTGCTACAGAGAGCAATGCCCATGCACCAGCGACTTCACAATACCAGTTCCTGTCACTCTGCTGTTTTGTTTTCTTTCTTGCTAATTATCCCGAACAACAAAATAATGAACTGGGGGAAAGCTACCCACACTGGACTCAGGGGCTCCCCAGTGCTGGGTGCTGCATATTCTCAGAACAAACACCACCTCCCAGTCAGGAGCTTCACTGTTCCATAAAGGCAGCATCCACTTTGTCTCATCCACCACCAAAATCAAACCAAAACCACCAAAACACCTCATGCAATTGGACACTCGTCATCTGATCCCCTGGCTTTATGCAACCTGCATAGAGCCAACACATATCCAAGAGGATTTTCTTCCTTCTCTTTCCTGTGTGTGTGCACTCTGCGATGATGCAAAAAGTAATTTTTTCCCTCCCCATCACTCGCTGCAGCACACTAGTGGCCATGCTAAACAGGTTTTCAGTGCGACCCCTGAGATGCTGCAATCAGAGGCAGCTAGCAGTTTGACAGCTCCGTGTCTTCCCATGCTCATTACAAGCCCACTTGCAATGATGCTGCCATCCTCACCTCCTGAAAGGGCTTCAGGCACTCGAGACAGCAGCCAGGGGTTTCAACCCATGTTTGGGCATGTTCTCTGGCAAATCACACCCACTGGGGATGGATTTACTGTGAAGGATGACTGGGGGTGTTTGGATGTTAATTAACACCTCTTCAGGCATCACACATTGCTGGTTTTTCATGGGAAAGCTGTCTGGCACTGTGATCCTCCCCTACACATCATGTCCTTTGCTTGTCCCAGGGGCCATCAACCATTTGGTTTGCACATCCTATGAATTATGCACATTCCCTATGGGTTATGCACACACTCAATGTGTTACACACACAAACCATGTCTATGCATATGCTCCATGGTCTGATGGGCTATAACACAGTTCATGCATGCACCCATGAGCTATGCATGCTCCCTATGGCTTACACTCACACAGTGGGTTACATGCAAACCCCATTGGCAACGCACATGCCCTGATGGGTTATCATGCTCCTTATGAACCACAAGTGCACGTGACAGTCTACACACATACCCTACCAGCCTGAGCATGCATCCCGTGGTCTACACACACTCCGTATGGGTTATGTACACACTCCAACACCCTACACCCAACTGCTGCCATTATGTTTGCCACTACAGTCCACCCCTTTTGGCTCCTTCCTATGCACACCACTTGCACCTCTGCAGAAGCTTTGCAGCTTTGCACCTTAAAGCAAATGAGCTCTTCGCCTCCTCTAAAACAAACAAAGCCCCACGATTATCTGCACCGCTCCACTCGGCTGCTCCAGTGCGCAGAGCACAAAAGCACTGTCAGAATAATTTACAAATGTGCAAAGCAAACTGGGAAAGGAGGAAAAATAGACAAGGGAGGCAAAACACACGCACACACACACACACACACACACACACACACACACACACAAAATGGAAGATAGGAGGATTTGGGGAGATAAAAATAAAAGCTGGGTTATTTTTTCCCCTCCCACTCTACTTGCTCTGTGGTACCCCCCAACATGGTTTGCTTAGCCACTCCATGTGTTGTCCACTCAGCAACAGCTCGAGCATGCCTTCACGCAGGGGGATTAGGCAAATCTTGCCCTAGCTTGCAGGAAAGTGGGTTAATCCAATATTACTGAGTGAAAAAGGGAAGCGAAAACCCAGCAAAGACAGCACCATGCAAAAAAGCCTCTTCCTCTCCAAAATGGAAGGGGGAAGGGGGACAAAGCCTCTGAGCAAATCACTTAAAAGGGGTCTGGGACAGTTTTTGTTTTGTAATTCAATATATTTTTGGTTGATACACCTAACCACACATAGCAGGACACAATGGGAACACATGCGCCACACTCATGCAACAGAATATCCATCAGCACCATGAACAATATTCCCTGTTTATAAACCTTGTTGGCTGCGCAGAAGAGCTTTAAGGCACAGCAGCTCACCATTTGGGGAGCAGAAACAACACAGTAGGAACAACAACAAAAAAAACATCCTATGCAAAGGACAGCCCTTTCATCTGACACCACCAGCTCCATCAGCTCCTTCTCTACAAGCAAACCAAAGAGCTGAATCTTCACCTCCTGCAAAACTTTTCACTTTTCCCTGCAGAAGTTACTTTGTTTTTTTCCTGAAGTTGTTTTTTGAGGGGAAGGCAGAGTGCAGAAAAGCACCAGATACCCTCAGTTTTGCACCATTTCCCATCCAACATTAAAAAAAAAAAAAAATCCTTTGCTCAGTGGGGCCGATCCAAACCCCAACTCAGAAATCCCAGAAGGTGCCAACCCCAGCTCCAAATTCTGGATGGCAGCAACCCCTAGCACCCATAGCTCCCACACACTGAAAACAGCCTACAAAGCAAACCCCTCCAAAAAAAAAAAAAACCAAACATGAAAATATACGAATAAAGCCTTAAGATGACTGCCAACCTACTTCCCCCCCCTCTCTTTCCTGCTTTAAGAGCCCAGCCACCTCCTCACTGGCTTTGTGCAAGGACAGCAGCTCAATTGATATTCCCACTGTCGTGCCAGATGGCCACGTTCCTCCCCATCATCCATGACCTTAAGTCACACGGCTGCCTCTGTGTCCTCATCCCCAAAGGCAGGGGGGCCAGGTGCCAGCTCACCCGGTACCAGACGATCTCCCGCATCTTGCCATCCGTCTTGAAGTTGCATTTCAGCGTCACAGCGTCGCCCACCACTACAGGTGGCAGCGGCTCAATGCTGACTGTCAGGTAGGCTGCAACAGAGGGACAGAGGGGAAAAAAGGGACATAAGAGCTGGGAAGGATGTGAAAAAAATGTTTTATTCCAGTGGTTTTGGGAGCATTCAATGGCAGTGCTCAAAGACTAGATGTTGACTCCATCCTACGTATGTGGATAACATCATCACATGCACCAAATCACCCAACCTGCCAACAGGTAATACTCAAATCCCACCAGTCTCTGGAGGCTCATACTGACCTGTGCACAAACCCCAACCCCAAACACAAGTCAGGATTCGGGATCCAGAGTTGAAATTTGCAGCCTTGTTTCTCCTTGTTTCCCCCCCCCCCCCCCCCTTTCTCTTTCCTCCTTTTGCTGCAAACCCAATGCAGGAGTACAGAGCTGGGGTCAAGAGTGCAAGCTACTGCATTTCATTTTTAGTCTACTGTATCTCCTCCAGCCACAGATAAACATCCCTGCAGATCTGAGCCCTTATTGAGTACTGTTTGGCACTATTCTCAAACAGCACACCCCAAAATCCACCGCAAAAAAAAAATCCATTTTGTTTTAACAGCTGCTCATATCGGGTGGGAAAGCAATGCAGAATAAATAGGAGAGAGTTTGCAAACAGCCCCGAGTGGTGCAGGAACTGAGATTCCTTTGCAGAGGAAGCAGCTGGGGCTCGCGTAGATGGGAGAGGAGGAGGGATACAGGGGTCATGCGAGTTCTCTGTGTGTGTATCCCCATTTTCACTGCTTTGCTTTTGACATTTGCAAAAGTTCGGACACAGAAAGCAACAAGCACCAGAGCAATGCTCTGTGCCTTGCAGAGCTCTGCTTGCCAGTAGTCGCGGGCAGCCCCCGGGCAAGATCTCAGATCCCTCCTGTCGCTGGCATGGATCAAGCAGCCAATTAAATAAAGCTGGCAGCAGCAGCGCAAGTGACAGGTGACAGAGTTGAGATTGCATTCTCCCTAGCGCCTGCAAGTTCTTAAAATACAGCAGCCCCAGCTTGGCTTGAAGGCAGTCCCCTTGGCTGTTTTTTTCAGTGGGTAAACTGAGGCACAGAGGGTGAAAATGCATTGCAGAGTGCTCTGCACTGGCTGCAGCCCCACTCCTGTGCATGGTAGTGCAAAGCCAGAGCATCTGCATCCAAATCCTTGTACGTGCATCTCCAACCTCCATCTCCCAAATGGTTCAAAAAAATACAAAGTCATTATTTTTTTGCTGTCTCCCTCTATATGTTGCAAAAGTCTGATAGCTACAAGCTACAACCACACGGTTCCTACCTCTACCTTTGCTCAAAACCAATCCTCAAATCCAAATTCAGCCACTGTTGGGTTGGTCCTTCAGAGTTGGACCAATGGGATCCAAATGTCCAAGCATCACAGCAGATTCAGGCTTGGTGGTGCAAGGAGAATATCCACCCCTTACAAACAACAGAACATTGCTATGGGATGTCTTGTGCTCTGCAACCTCACTTGTGTTCTTTGCAACCTCACTGTTTCTTGCACTGGTACTATAGGAGCAAGAAACCTCCATGCTCAACTAGCTGCAGTTGCCCAATTCAGAGTTAAATCCCACCAGAAGGAAAATGGTGAAAGAGGGAAAGAGCACAAAGCAAGGAGAAGCAGATGCTTGGTCCCCCAGAGGAGCCAGCCCCCAAAATGCTAGACACATGTGCAGAGGGGGAAAAGCAGGGAAAATAAAGCCATGCACTGAAAAGAAAAAAAAAAAAAACAAAACAGCAGAAATCCAGAAATCCAGATGGACTCATCCAAAACCTGCTTGTCTTGTGCACATCCATTCAGAAATCTATGCAACATTCCAGCCCCCTGTTGGTGAAAGTGATGCTGTGATGCTGCTGCCAGCTTGGACGTGGCCTTGCTCATTCCCTCTCTCACACACCTGTTGCTGGCAGGGAAATTAAGCTCTCGAGATGGGCTTCTGCCATGCTGGAACATCCCTGTTAGCTGTTAACTGGGTTTCTTAGTGGTTCATTCATCACTGGTGGTGATGCTTATGAATCTTGGCACTCATCTCCCCTTCTTTCTTCCCAAGTGTGGAGAACTGCCATGTGTCACCATCCTCCAAATTGCACACCCCCAAACCTTCTTTCGACTTCTCAGAAGGATGAGTATGCAGGAGATGCAGTAAAGACCCAAGTGCAGGTCTGTAGGATTTTGGGGCTGTGTCAAGAAAATTCCTCCGAGCCACAGTTAAGCTTTCTAACATGCCACAGCCAATGCTTTGTCAGAGCAGAGAAATGCTGGAAAAAAAGGGTTTTTTTGCAATCAAAACTCTGGTCATTTGCTTGCTTTCCATGCTCAGGCCAAACAATAGCTTGAAGGGTTCTGATCCCCAAAACGTGATTACAGGGTAAGTGATGCTCTCATCCTGCTGCACTGTCCTCCATGTCTTGCAGTGAGATTTCTCCTCAGCTCCCACCCAATTGTGTTTGCTTTAGTTAAAGCAAACCCAGTGTTTTTAATGCAGGTTTCTGCAGGTTTTCTTTTTTTCCTGCAAAAGGAAGCATTCTGCATTTTCCATACTCACAAGGTTGCCAGGCTTCAACACAAAATTTCATCTGCATATTTCCCTTTCCTCCCCAGAAGCAGAGGCTGAACTCACCCCCTATGGAAACAGCGCAGAAAGCCCTGGTTTGGTTCCTCTTGGGAATTCTTTCATTTGTATGGGAGGAGAAAACAGTAGTGTCAGATACTGCTGAACCTGAAGGTATTTGGAAAACGTTTTACAAAGGGCCAAGCACTGGATTTGTGTCTGGCCAGCCAGCACCTTCATAGTCTCAAAGCAGCTCCGAGTCCTGTGTTCCTCTCTTTCCCCTTCAGTCTCTTTAAATAACACATATTTAATAGCCAAAGACGTGACATGCCATGCCACCTTCTGATTAGATTCTGACCTATGGAAATGCAGTCCTCTGATTAGATTTCATCCCTGGGGAAGGAAAAAAATAAAAAAAAAAATAAAAAAAGGGTATTTTTGATAGTTAGCAGTGGGAATTCTTGGGACATTCGCTTAAAAAATATGAAAGGGAGGGGGAAGGGAGAGATAAGTGAAATGTCCTTTTAAATCAGGAGCGACACGTTAATAAAAGCAGTACACTGTAACATGCCCAGTGCTTTCAATTACAGAACGGCTGCAAGAGAGGAGGTGCAAACACCACTGTGTGCAGAAGTCACAGTATGTTGGTGCATTTTGATGTGTCCCACAGTGCTCCCTACCCTGCTGAGAAAACCTTTCACCAAGTGCCCAATTACTTTTCCGCTACCTCCAAGGAAAATGTGAGCTTATGGATACTGATAGCCTTCCCTGTACGCTTACCAATTCGTCAAATCTCAGCGCTCCCTGAGAAACCAGTGCCAAACCAACAATGGATTCTGTCTCTTCAGTACACGTCCCCACATTTCCAGCTGCCCCTTCTGTGCCTGCAGGGAAGGCCATTTTGGGGTGATAGTGCTGTTTCTGGTGCTGTGTTGGGAAGGGTAACCAAACAGGGACACCCTCCAGGTGCCAACATGTATGATATTAACACATCCCCACTTTAATCAGCACATGATTAGCAGAGCTAAAGCGTAACTAACACCAATTCCTTCACTACATCCTATCCCTCCAAAAGCATCCAGGAAAAGCAACCTAACGGGTGCTTTTTTTTTGCATCATTTTTCTCCCTTTTCCTTCTGGCTGCTCCTTTCTTTTCCCCTGGCTCTGGTGTCTCTCTGCCTCCATTCAAGGATGGGTTGGTGGTTGGACTCCATGAATTTAGGTGTTTTATCCAATCTTAATGATTCTATGATTTTAAAAAACTACACTTCCCAAAAAAAGGGGGGGAAGATCATGGGAAGCACACAGGAGGTCCATCGGGGCAGAAGATGAAGCTGAAGGCTCCGTGGCCACAGATGTCAAACTCTAAGGCTGAGGAGCATTAAGCAAACATGCTCTGACTTGCAGTACTTGGCAACATCTCGTTCATTAAAGATTAAATGCTAGCAGTTGCTCCCATTCCTGTGAGCACAGCAAAATACTTTTTCCCTCTCTCCCCAGCCACATCCCCAGATCCAGCAATGCCTTATTTATGATCTTCCCAGGCAATTTACAATTATAATGGGCTGCTGCCTCTCCTACTAACCCAGGAGGGCTGCAAGGGGCAAGAAGCAGCAAAGGACTCCCATCTGGCCCAACACAGAGTAGCCATATTTTGCTGAATCTTGAGCTTTTTCTCCAGGCAAGCTGATGTACTGATTTTTTTTCCTCCCTCTGAAATGGAGGAAAAAAGTATTTTAATACAGGTTTAACATTCACAAGTGAAATCAGATGTGACAGATGGAGGCAGCATTGGGCATCCAAAGGAGATGGTCCTTTTGCAAAGGAAAAAAGTGTGTGTGGGGGGGAGCCCCTTTGTGTTCTTAACAACATGAAGGTACATGAGTTTTGTTTGATTTACCACTTTTTCTTCACAGAAAATCAAAAGCTGAGAACCAACCACGCTGAATGTCCCCAAAACCTACCCAAGAGTTGGGCTGAATTTTGCAATTTTTTGATCATTCTTCATGCTGTATTTCTTTTTGCTATTCATGCAATAAAGCCATGAGACCCAGCGTCACTGGGCCACCTGGAGCAGAAGGAGAATCTCGCTCCTGCTGCTAGGAAGAGCCCTGCTGGCAGAGAGCAAATTGTATTAATGCTGTGTAAATAGGATATTAACAGGCCGACCAAACAATTAAAGAGCCAGTAATTAAAATTCATCTTCCTTCACACTACAGCGTACTAAAGTACAAACATTTAATTAGATGCCTCTTACCTCACCCATTTGCATGAGAGGGAGGAAGCACTTTGCAGCTGTATCTCTAATTATACATCATGGGGGCTGCTGCACCACACCAGCACCTAAATCCTATGGCACCATAGGGAAAAGGCATACAGAATACATAGCACAGTGTATTTTTCTCTGATGAAATAGGTTGCAATAGGCACATCATACCCTACTTCAAGCTACCTCCATCCTACAGATGTGTCTTGTGTCTTACTAGGTCTCTGTAATTTTAATCAATAATTTTAATCGATACATTGAGTATGGCTACTTTGGCCTTTTAACCCTTTTAAATCAAGATTAACTGAGAAAACCACTAAAAGCAGGGCACTGGTATCATCAGTTATGGAGGGACCCTTCAATAGGGCTGCTGGGGACAGGCAGGCCCTAAGGGCTCTGCTTCAATTACGATTTTGTGATAAAAATCTTTGCAAACTCTACAAACCAGTGTTCTCTTTTTAAGCCTTTCCAGTTAGATTTTATCACAGCATCGCAGTCCAACTGGCATATAAGGCAAAACTCCAACACCAACTTCCAACAATTTCTCAAACTCAACTGAGACGGGTCTTCTGAACACTGCCCGTAGCTTTTTTTTTTTTTTTTTCCTCCTTTCTGTCTTAAATCCTGGACTTCTTTCCTCCAAATAATCTCACCAAGTAAAATCTCCCACCAAGTAAAGCCTAATGTTATGTCATGCTGTGGTACCCCAGCATCACTGGAGTGCATCTCCAACACCAAGCATCACTCACACAAAGGCTTCTCAAGAAATTACACCAACACACCTTAGGAAAAGTCCATTTTTATGCTAGTTTTGTTATCGTCGTGAATACTACATTTTACATTATTTCTAGATCGAACATACCAGTATCTGCGGCCATGCTCCAGTGTGGTACAACAGCATAGGCTGCAGAGAAATAAGACTGAGGCTTAAAATGGATTACGTTGGTCAAAAACTACCTAAAACACATTGTAAATGCTTTGGGTGGCTTTTTATCCACATCAGCACAACCTTGGCAGAGGCAAGGACATGTGAAGAAGGGTCTGAACAAAAAGCCACTCGTCTCTCAAAGGCCTGGATTTCTGCAGATAGCCCTAGACAAAGCCAGAGGTGCTCCTCTCATCACAAACATAAGGCAGCCTCTCTACTGCAACCTTACTGACAGTAAGACAGCTTGGAGCAGTCACCAAGCAATGCTAGACCCCTCCATCTTTCCCAGTTCAAAGTTATCAATGAGGTCTCGATGTCATCCTATCTACTTCAACACCCCCAGCCTTTGGGCTGTGCCATTTGGTAACAGATCACACAAACACAGTGGGTGACGTAGGACTCGTGAACCCTGTGAACCTTCTCCCACCCCAGTGCCCACCTCCTTCCAGCATTTTCATTTTTTTCTTCCCTTTCTCATCCTACCTACTCTCTTCACCCAACCATCCATCACCAAGCACTAGTTAATAAAACAAATGCAAAACCTTGCTTTGCACAAGCCTGTTGTCACCTCCAGTGTGGCTCCAACAAACAAATTTGCAATGGACAGAGCCATCCAAGCAGCTACACACCTCATGCATGGGAAACAAAGCCTGTTTTAATGTCTTCATCATGCCTTTTCTAGCCAATGCTTGACAGCAGTGCAGTTCCAGCTCACCGGAGCACAGTATGAGAAAGCTCCTTTCACTCCTGGCATCAAGTTAGTGCTTGTAGTACATCTCAGTCAAGCAAGATGCTTGTGTGAAAGCCTCGGTGAATTAGTCATTCCCAGGAGTACGTTATCATGTTTTGCTCCAGAGACAGTGGAATGCACCATTCAGCTTGTGCAATGCAGCCCAGAGTGTGACATCAACAAAACAAAGAAGAAAAAAAGAAAATTGAAGTTTTGAGGAAATTTGGTAATATGGCTGTCGTCAAGTGGGAGCAGCAAGACTTTGGGGTTATCCTATTTAAACAAATGGGAAATATCATCCATTTAGGAAATACCCTAAGTATTTCCTAACATCCTCTAAGCTGAAGATGACAACCAGCCGCAATTATACAGCCTAACATTACTCATAAATGAGCAGTCTTTTTGCATGCACACCCATTGAGAGAGACCAGATTATCAACCAAAACCACTTGGAAATACCCACCAAGCCCGAAAACCCATAAACCATACTCAAAAGAAACCAAACAATATGGTTTTAGATGGGGCTTCCCACCCCATTGAAATTACAAGCAGGGCTGAGTTTGCTGCATTGATAAGTCTTCTCAGTGTATTTTATTAGCTGCTTCCAGACCCCCTGCACAGTCTAGGAAGCTGTGATAGAGTATTTATCACTCACCACTACGCAGACGTAGCAGCATTTACTCCAGCACAGTAAAATTTTACTTATCATTTCTCCCCCTGTGCACTCAGTACACTGCCCTAAAGCTGCCAGGAAACGATGCATGTCTTCATCTCCTAAGGATGCTGGGGTGGAAGGGGCATGTTTTACTGCAGCATCTTCATCCTACCGATTTTGCTATTAAAATATAATGTCTTAGTGCAGTGCTGAAGTGATTTATCACAGCTAGGATGATACTGGAATCTATTACTGTGACTAGTGATGGGTTGTTGGGTTGGGGTTTTTGGAAGGATTGGACATTGCTTGTTGTTCTCATTCCTTTATCCCCATTTAGAGGGGATTTGCCCACCATGAGTACTTTGATGAGTTTTCAGAGTCCTAAATGGCATCTTGGGCCATGAAAGGATGGAAACAGAGCCTGAGAGAGCCAAAATCCCTTCCCCCAAAAAACACAGGCACCACTGATTTGGAGCAATGACAGTGCCAGTGCCAAAACTGAAATGTAAATCACCCATGGGCGAGCCAGGGCCACAGCTGCCCCAGTTTTTAAATGGAGATCATGCTCTTCATCTGCATGTCTGCATCTGTGCAAATTGTGGCTAATTACTTGCAGAGAAACCTGCCGTTCATGCCATTTGAAAAGCCACAAATGAGCAATTTAGGGTAGATTCCTCCAAACCAAAGCCAGCTTGCTTGCACCCCAACTTCTCTCCAATATGTGAGCTAAAGATACTCAATTTTTGCAAAATTGGAGGAGATGCAATGGGTGAGAGATGTCACCTGTCTTCATAAGGACACACTGGCTTTCTGGGCACATTGAACCAGTTGTAAATACATTTATTTCCATAGGATTTTCATGTAGCATTTCTAGTCTAACCCTTCTTGAGAGAGCAGGGCATCGCCTTGACCAACTGCTGACGGAACACCACGTGCTGAAAGCACCCCAACCCCCGCCCAAAATCCCATTGCATTAATGCACAGAGCCTCTCCCATAGCTTGGGCATGATGTCGTCTGCTGCTCAGGAGCAGGATGCCCTGAAAACAAAAGCATCCTTCCCCTTGTGCTTGCTAAAACTTCACACCCTCTTTGCTTTTTAATTATTTAGAATTACACAGAGGTTGGCAGGATCTGCTAATCCCCATTCAATGCCCAGCAAACCCCTCCCCAGCACAGATAGGGGGTTTAATTCAGAATTAACTGTAGCAAGAGTAGGAGAAGATTTATTGAAATCCTGGAGTACTCCAGAAAGAACTGAAGATGTTTTTTGTTTGTTTTTTACCTTTTTCCAGTAAAAAGCTCTGCTTTCAGTACCAATACAAGAGCAAAACATGAACACCCAGCAAGGGATCATTAGAGACAAGCATTATTCCTCAAAAATAAATAAGTGCAATATTGAATGTAGACATCTAAATGATATAGTCATAGAATCGCTCAGGTTGGAAGAGACCTTCAAGAACATCAAGTCCAACCCCAACCGAACCATACTACTCTAAAAACCCACCACTAAATCATGTTCCTGAGCACCTAACAGAAACGGATTTTAAGCTCATTCAGGGATAGTGACTCAAAAATCTCCCTAGGTTTTTCCAGTGCTCTCTGTAACTAAGTTTTTCCTCACATCCAACCTAAACCTCCCCAGCACAACTTGAGGCCACTTCCCCCTGTCCTGTCACCAGTGAGAAAAGATCAGCCTTGCTCTCATCGCAATCACCTTTTAGGTTTTCAGAGTGCAGTAACATCTCCCCTCACACTCCTCTTCCCCAGATCAAACAGCCCTAGTTCCTTCAGTCACAGTGTATATTCTACAAACTCCTCTTCAGACTTGTTGCCCTTCTTTGGACCTGCTCCAGCACTCAGTCTTTTCTGCACTGAAGTGCCCATAAATTCAACACAGTGCTCAAGGTGGGACCTCACCAGTGCCAAGTACAGGGTGAGGATTACTTCCCCAGTCCTGCTCACCATACCATTCCTGATACAAGCCAGGATGACATTGGCCTTCTTGGCCATGTGGGCACACTGCTCATTCATATTCAGCCAACTGCCCATCAGCGCACCAAAGTCCCCTTCCATCAGGAAGCTTTCCAGCCACTCCTCCCCAAGCCTGTAGGATTGCCTGGGGTTGTGACCAAAATGCAAGACCCAACACTTGGCCTTATTGTTACTGAAACACCACAATTCTCCCTAAAACCTATTCCTCCAGCTTTAACTGAAAGAAATACAAGCTTAGAGCAGAGTAATGGCAGCAGGACCAATATAATGAGAAGGTCTTACCAGAAGAGGATGCTCACCGTCTCTGAAGATCTAGGCTCGCGGAAAGACTCCACAAGAGAAGGATCACCAGCAAGCATCCTTCCATAGTAAGAAACAGCCCTTAAATGAGGTCTAAGAGGGGTGCAGCCTGGCTCTACCCCTTCCAGTTGTACAGATGTATTCATCTGTGCTCCCAGTGCTGAATGGGTCTTTTTTGCCAGGTGCTCACTCAGTGGTTCAGGCCATGACTCAGACATAAAGGTGGACAGAAGAGGAAAATAAAAAATGAATTTTCCCGACAAGCAAGGATGAGAATTTAAGTCTGGGTGCTGCCCATGGGTTTCCCACAATATTAAGAGTCCCAGAGAGCACTGAGCAGGAGCAGATGACCATAAGCTAGATGATGAATTTTCCTCTTTCCTTATTTGCAGGCAAATCCAATTAGCCCAGACTTGTGATTGGTGACAAATGGGAGCTGTCTGCTCCCTCCCTTCTCCCCAGCATTCTGTAATCTCTGCTTTTGCCACCATTTCTGTGCACTCTAAATGAGAAGGGATTATTATTATTATTATTTCTATGTTCTAAACTTAATACACCAAGGGCATGACCTCAGGCAGAGATATTAGGGATATAAAACCTGGTAGAAGGCAGAAGTGCTTCAAAAGTCCAAAAGTGAGGCAAAGCCACCCTCAAAAGAGGGAGGGAGGGAAGAATGCAGGGAGAGATGGATGGATGGAAAGAAGAAGGATGCGACAGAGAGGGAGGGATGGAGATTGGGACAGAAAAATGGAGGGAAGCATGGAGAGAGGGATGGAGGGACTAAAAGATGGAGAGAGGAACCAAGGGATGGAGGGGCAGAGTAAGGGAGAAAGAAGCAGAGGGAGAGATTGAAGGAGAGAGGAATGGAGGGAAGGAGGGAAGGGTGGAGAAAGGGACGTGATTATGGAGGAGCAGTGAAAGGAAGGAAGGAGTGGAGACAGGACAGGACAGAGAAAGGGATGGTGGATAGCTAAGTAGGACAGATAGCTGCACATCCTGGATTATTACATACACAACCCCAGAGAATCCCTTCACCCTCTGCCCAGCCCCACACAACCACGCCCTGTTACTACCACCTACCTGCTCAGGGTCTGACCTCTATATCCCAGTCCCAATGCCAGTACAAGGAACAGCAATGCTCCAGCCCTTTGCCTTGAGCTGGCTGCAGCCCCAGCATCACCCTCAGCCCTTGGTATCCTCCCATTCACCCATTCCAACACTGCTACATAAATCCAGATTGCTAATTTGAAGCCACTCTCTTCTCCCCAGTTTACACTTTGTGATTAATAATTCCTTTTCTCTCCCAGTAATGCCATGCTGCTAATAAGATTAAAACATATCACCCTCTTGCAGCACCGATTCATAATGCTGATTTACCATTATGTTGCCGCTGCTGTGAAGAGGATGCACATGGCTGTTGCCTTAATCCCTATCCATCTCTGCTCCATTGAGAAATAACTGCTAATTAATACCTTTCTGTCTCCTGACTGCTTCTAGATATGCCTGGCTATCATTATTTGGCTGGCTTTTTGCCGTCAATCCACGAGACTGATAGAGCATCCTGTCTCCTTCAGCTCTGTTAAGCAGAGGTATGCATTTGGGTTCCTCCTTCCCCTCCCTCCCCCCCCCAAAATTGTGACATCCTGTTGATCCTCCCAGCACGAGTTTACTCTGAGATGGAGCAGAAATGAGTTTTCAAAGCATCATTTCCATGGGATATCCCAAAGTTTATGAGGATATACTGGTCCACATCCCGCACCCCCCCCCATCTTATTTTTCTCCACTTTCCCACATCCATCCCTATTTCTGCATCACAACCCAGCATCCCCTAGCTAGTCTGGAAATGGGACATCCTAAAAAACATCAGTTGTCCAATTTTCCCCTCCTTTTCCTCTGCCAGCAGAGCACAAACCAGTGACATTGGAATCAACAGCAACAGCAGCAAGATCTTGGGATGGGAAAGGGGAAAAAAAAAAAAAAAAAAAGCCTCTGATCTGATGAATGTGGCAGGGGAGGCCGATGCTCTGCTTTTAATAAAACATAACGAAGCGTAGGATCATAAAATATTTCCTTTAATTCACTGCTCCCACGAGGGTGGGTAATAGAGGCTTGGTAATGCGGTAGGATTTCCTCACAGCTTGCCAGCGGAGAGAGGACAGCAGGATCTGTGAAACAGCCCATTTACATGCTGTAAATGCTCTCCTTCCTATCCCAACCCTATCTTGGGGCAGAGAGCACTCGGGCTGTTTATGCTGCAGTCAACCCTATCTAGCCATCTATGCTATATACCCTACATATCCCATACAACCAGAGCATCTCCATCCTGCCACACCTTTTGAGGCACCAGCCAGCCAGCTTTTGAGTAGAAAAAGGTGAAATATAGCTCTCCATGCTACATCCCATATAGGTTCTATATAGCCAGAGCATCTCTATTCTCCTGTACCTTCTGGGGCTCCAGACAGACAGCATTTGGGGTGAAAATAAGTGATCAAGAAGGAAGGCTCAGCTCCTGCCTGTCTTGCCCCCTGCTTCTCCCATCCTCATGCTCACAGATTGGCTGCACATATGCATATACAAATCCATATATCCACACCTCCCAGGCGATGTGGCATAAGTGATTAACATCCTCGTGTTAAAAATCTCTTCATCTGTTTTGTCCTATACCAAGCACTAAACCATTCAATATACTCTCTCCCTTCCAAGAGAGATAACATTGTTTAAATAAGCCTTTTAAATTTTAAAGAGTTAGGTTGTTTTCTCACAGTAGGAAGCTTTTAGCAGATCAGAGCATAGGAGAAGAGGAGGGGTCTGTGCAAACAAATGATAGAATGCAACCTCTCTGCATTGGGAAATCTCAGAACAGGGGCATCCCTCCTACCCCATTGATCACATCCTGTCCCTGCAAAATCATTTCCCACCCCAAAGTCACTCGTATGTGTTTTCCTGCTGCACAAAAAACCAACAAAAAACAACAAATAAAAAAAAAAACACATTTCTGCAAGCAGAGGGCTTAAATTTGGCAACCAGGCTTCCTTCAGTGCTGTTGTGTTCCCACGCTGCTGCTATAATTACAGCAGAGTAAATTCTTTCTCCTTCAGAAGGAAACCCAACCATCTCCAGCCAGCTTGCATATATCAAATCAAGCCTTTCCTAAGATTTTCTTAATAAAACAGAAAAAAAAAAAAGTCCATCCCAGCATCCCAGCAATAATAGAGCAATGAGAGGTAAATATAGCTTGAAAAGAGCCACCTCCACTGGCACTCATGGAAATACTTCATCTTTACACGCATATAAATTGTAACTGAAACAGTCATATCTGCTCTATCGGATCCAGGCTGCTGGTCATCCAGAGTAGAGCAAAACACCCTCCCCAACATGCCCCCATACTGGAGCAATTCCAGTGCTTTTGGTGATACCTGCTAAGCTGGAGCATTTTCTCCTCTCTCCACCATTTTTAGCCCACCTTGCTCCCCCTGCCAAGACCAAGCAGCTCCCAGAGCCATTGCCCATTCCATCATTTTCCTATTTTCAAGTATTGCCAGCTCAAAAAACCACCCACCTTTTGAGAATCAGCCCTTGTACCACAGAAAGCAACACTGCCACCAGCAAATCCTATGTTATCCATGTAATCCATTCCCCCAAGAGCATTTCCATCGATGGCAGCACACTCAGGAGCACCACTACCATATCTCCAAACACCCCGCATCCCTCCCACCACTTTGGTCCCACATCCTGACCATCACTTTAGTCCTACAGGAGAAAGCAAACCCCCATTCAAGGAGCATTCCCAGGTTGCTTCTGCCCATCCCTGCCACTGAAGTTTCTCCAATCATTTTGCAAAGAGATAAATCAGTGTAAACACAAAGTTGGCACATCCCAGTAGAGGAAGCTCCAGTTCCTATTTCCCCAGCCTGGGCAGACAAGATGCAGCCACAGGATTTATCTACAAGCACAGGGAGGTGGAGCAGGGCTGGAATAACAGCTTCTAATCCCTTCACCCTCCTCTCTGAAGTGTATTGTTGAAGGCATTATATAAAAAGGAAATTATACCAAGGTCTGGGCAGAGAGGAGTGAAATCCCTGCTCCAGGCCTCTGGGATGCTGTCTTTCAACTAAGAAGAGTTTTGCTGATGGAGATTCGCTCCCGGCAGCAGAACAGACAAAACGTGTGGTCCAGAGGCTGGGAAGGGTCTCTTGCTCACAGCATCCCTCTGACGGGAAACGTATCTTTATCCTAATGTTCCCCAAACCTCCTTGGAGCTGAGTGCAGCCGAAAGTCCCTTGGCTTTGCTGTGGATCCAGCCAAGAGCTGCAAAGCCTCCTTCCTCACTCCTAACCTCCCTCACACAGATATAGGGATGGACAAGAATGGACAAATGTGGGTAACAATGGCTGTGAGGAGGGATGAACAGATGTAGGGAGGGATGCGCTTGGATGTGAGTATGGATGGACATAGGGAAGACAGGACATGGGGATGGATGGAAGATAGGCTGAGGGAGCTGGGCTCATTCAGCTTGAAGAAGAGAAGGATGTGATGAGACTTCTTTGTAGCTGTTCAGTATTTAAAAGGGGATTATAAACAGGAGGGGAATCAACTTTTTACAAGGGTAGACAGTAATAGGACAAGGAGGAATGGTTTCAAGCTCAAGGAGGGAAGGTTTCAAGTGGATATCAGGGGGAAGTTCTTTACAGAGAGAGTGGTGAAGTGCTGGAACAGGCTGCCCAGAGAACTTGTGGATGCTCTGTCCCTGGAGGTGTTCAAGACAAGGTTGGACGGGACCCAGAGTAATCTGGTCTAGTACCAGGTCTGGAAATTGGTGGCCTTTCCTGTGGCAGAGGGGTTGGAACTTGATGATCCTTGAGGTTCCTTCCAACCCAAGCCATTTTGTGATTCTATGAACGGGTGGACAGAGGGATGGACATGGGGTTGGATGGAGAGTCACGGAACTTTCAGGACCCTATTAACAGGAGTTATTCATTTACCCATTTCTGCTGTTTTTCTCTGGTATTTGGTGCTGCTTGGTACCCAATCTTCTGTTTATTACAAGCTTCGTGCCTCAGAAAATATAGAGCTGGCAGTGACGGTGACTGCACAGTGGGATATGGGTCATGCTCCCCCACCTTGGTAAGAGTCTGCCTGCCTTTGGCACTTGGATCATGAATCTATCCCAAAGCCGATAGGAGTCCAGTGCTGAAAAGAAGCCCATGGTTGACTGGATTTTTTTTAGGAAGGAGATGGGGAAAAGTGGGAAGGAGATAATACCAGAGAGATAATGTGAGGACCAGCCATTGGTTACAAACAAGCCCATCAGTACATCAAGTGCCTCAGCAGCAAGCAAACAAAAGGGCAAAGAGAGCAGCTTGGCACAGAGCAAACAGTGCATCAGCTGCATCCTCCCTGCTCAGCTCTATGCAGGCTCGTTTACAGGCTGGGAAGTTTTCCACAAAAAAACAGGCTTTGGGGGCTCCTTCAATTGGACTTTTCCTCTTCCCCAGTGCTTGACTTGGAGTCAGTGAAATCAAGCAAATAGGGCAGAGAACCAAAGCAGTAACTAAAGCAACAGTAGGTCCCAAGTGATGCCCATCCTCCCTGTGCATATCAGATGACCTTAGTGGTCTTTTCCAAACTTAATAATCCTATGATCATATATATAGTGTTCAGCATGTTGCATATAGGATCATTTAGCATCTTGCAGGTAGGATTTAGCACCTTACATGTAGCAAGGGCCGCCTAGTTCCTGGGTCTTGAAAGCAAACCCAGGACATGCAACACACATTCCTCCTGACTCTGTGACCTTTGCAAGTCTAGAAAAGTAAAAATTTAGCAAAAAAAAAAAAAAGAGGAAATCAGCCAGACCAAAAGCTAAACTCTGCAATAGTAAGAACTTGCTTGTTGCAGAGAGGAACAGGGAATTTGGGGGATTTGCCCCAATACTGAGCTCTGGCACCTGAAAGAACACAGAAATAGGATTTAAAATATGGGGGTTTTGCAAGAAAATGATGCATGGAATCTCTTTGTGTCCCAAAGCTGCCTATTAACTTCGGAAGGTGCAGGGTGGGGGGGAGGAGGCCCACTTTATGAGAACACTTCAGATTAAAGCTGGCAGCTCTAAAGAGCTGCAAAACACAGCTGGTGGAGAGAGAGAAGGGAATAGCAAAATTGGCCTAATTGGGAGAAGGGAAGGGCAATTAGCAGGGTGAGGAGGATTGTTGGAAGGGCTTCATGGATTTACTCGGCAGTGTGAGGCTTTGCGGGAAGCAGAAATTCACAGAAATGGGAAGGAAAGGATAAAAAGGAGGTGACCCTGAGATGAATACAAGATGGGAAAGCAGGAGCAGGAAGGCTGATAGAACGTGTTCTGGTTTTCCAGGTCACCGCTGTGTGCTCGTAGGTGAATTAGAGCAGGTTGTGATGCACGTGTTGCAAGGATGCTCCTCCTCCCCCTGCACTATGCAAACTCCCAGACTCCTGAGCATTGAATTTTCCCCTTTTACACTCCAGATCTGCTCAGATAACAGCTATAACAGTATCTCCCCAAGATCAGACTTAGATATATGTAACTCTCCTCTCATGTTTGCAAAACACAGCTCTGATTTTCCCCAACTGTTAAAACAAACCTGATGAGCATGTGATGGGAACGTATTTCAGGCAACGAGTGGAGTGCCAGCAAAAGGGTTGGGGCTGCCAAGAAGCCATCACCCTGCCTGTAGTTGAGACTTTTGCCTCTCCAAAAAGCACCACCCTGAGGCTATGTGGCCACTGCCATCCGCTGTCTGACCGCTCATATCCTGAACATGCCTTCATTTTTCCCATTTTGATGCTCTCCCAACCCACTTAGCCAAGCCCAGGCTGATTTTCCTGGCCAAGGAGAGAGATAGAGCTCGTTTTAATGAGAAAAGTTGTATTAGGAAGGATGCAGCTGACCTAACACACATCCAGAAAGCAGGGAGCATCATCTGGGGGAATAAAAGGGCTTTTCATTAAGAGTTGATGGATGGAAAGTCCCAGAATGCACTCACAGATGCTCCCATGGATGCTTTGCTTGAGTGGGAATGCTGCTGATAGAATGCTCAATTGCATCCCCGGAGATGGGGCAGCAATAGGGGAAATCATGGGGGAGAACACAGAGCATGCACCATGCATCACAGACAGTGCATACAAGGAGAAAAAAAACAACAAAATTCACCACTTCAGAGAGGTATTATGGGGAAAAAGCAACAAGACTTTGCATCCCCTTCCTAGGGATAGATCCTGCTGCATCCCTGGCAAG
The DNA here is from genome assembly GCA_023055505.1 of Callipepla californica brunnescens. NCBI lineage: Eukaryota > Metazoa > Chordata > Aves > Galliformes > Odontophoridae > Callipepla > Callipepla californica. The sequence goes on along the minus strand of JALIRH010000036.1, from coordinate 6,085,150 downwards.
GACAAGGCTAAAGATTCCCGGGTGCAGCATCCCCAGCCAAGAATGCTCTCAGCCAAGGAAAAGCCATCTGCCCAATAAGCATTGGCATGGGCTTTTTGCAGTGATAATATATTTCCTTTTTGCTTGGAAAATACCAGGTTTTGGGACAGCACTGAGGAAATGCTTCGAGCAGCTCAACCTCAGGATATGGGAACACAGAGAAGTTACAGTGGGATTTCAAGAGCTGAACACCAAGGTTGTGGCAACACTAATTCAGACCCATGAGCCACGATCAGACCCTATCACACCACTTCTAACCCACAGCCCCACTCTGACTCATGGAAAAAACATTTTGACCTCTTTTTCCCCCCTAAACACATGCCAAAAACACAGCTTTATCCATCCCCACTCTCATCAATCATCAGCAGAAGAGCGCATTAAAAGAGGAACTCTGATGCAGATGGATCTGTGCTATCTATCCCTGAAGGATAAATACTGGGTACTTCGCCTCAAAGTGGGGAAGAACTGGCCCCTTTGTGCCAATCCCACTGAGAGCAGCCACCGCTCCTCCTCCGTGTCATGCAGCAACTGACAGCTGCATTTCATGCAGAAAAAACTATGTTAGAAATAGCAAAATCCCAACAGTTGCTCAAATCAGCATCACTCACTCGGAGCTGTGCAGAGCAAACAGGGCTTTGATGCACTCTATAGGGAAAGGGCTTTGGGGTATCCCTGCATACCCTATTAGCAGGTGCCCTATTAATGCATTCAAAATCAACATCCTGTTGGGTGGAGCCCTATTAAAATGCAAAAGCTGGGCGATGATTTGCAAGTGCCCTATTAATGGGTCTAAAACCGGTGTTCCATTAACGCCTGCCCTGTTAGCAGTTCCAATTTTGTTACCCTATCAAAGAAGCCAAACCCACAACCCTATCAGCAGGTTCATTTATTACCAGATCCAGGCCAAGTACCCTATTAATAGGTGACCTAACACCAAATCCAAAACTGGCACCCTTATTAACAGATGCCCCATTACTAGGTCCAAATGGGTTTCCTTGTTACTTAGTTCCCTTATTATCAAGTCCAAACCAGGCACTTTACTTGCAACCGCCTTATTAACAGATGCAAACCTAGCATTCAGTTAACGAGCACCCTATTAACAGGTTCAAATCCAGCATCCTATTAGCAGACATCCTATTAACAAGTCAAAATCTGATACACTGTTACCAAATCCAAACGAGCTGCATTATTGGTGGCTTCCCCCATTACCAGATCCAAAACCACTGTTTTATTACCGGGTCCAAAACTAAAGACCTATTACAGGTACTCTAATTTCAGGTCCAAAATTGATGCCCTGTAACTAGGTTCCTTATCACCAGGTGCTAATACACTGTCCCATTACCGGCTCCAAAACTATTACCCTATTATCGAGTACAATATCGCTGCCCTATCACTGGGTGCCCTATTCCCAGATCCAAAACAACTGCCCTATTTCAGAATGCCTTTCCCAAGCCGCGGGGGGTGGGGGTGGATGACGACGACGACACAGAGCCCAGAGTCCCCACACACTCGCAGCAAAGCATTCCCCCCGTTATTTAAGATCAGGACACAGGGCTGATCGCGTTGTGAAGGGGTGACAGAACTCACCCGGTGCCAGGTCCAGGAGATCCCAAAGCAGCAGCAAACAGAGGGGCAGAGGGTTCATGGACCGCATAGCGCCCGCGGGGTGGAGCAGCCCCATGGGGCTCACCGGTGCCCCGAGCCAGAGGCTGTCGCATGGGGAGGTCCGGAGGACATCACGGGCTGGGCTCGGTGACCCCCTTCGCTGGTCCCGCCGCGTTGAACCGACTGCTCGCAGCTCCGGCACCGCGATATCGCATCCCGACCCCACCGGCACCCGCCTCCCAGCTGATCCCGCCCCGGCCCGGCCTCAGGGAGGGACTGCGGGGAGGTGGGTGGGGATGGATGGGACGTGGGGTGCGGGGTGCGACTGTGATTTGTTTAAGTGTGTGGGATGGCATAGTGTATGAGGGGAGGCTGAGGTTGTATGGGATTGCAGGTGGAAGAATGATGTACAGCGTGGAGGAGGGCTGTGCTATTTTTTATTTATTTTTATTTTTTTGGTGAGGGGCGTGAATACATGAGTGCTGAATTCTATATGGAGGTGCAAGTGGCTTCTCATTTCTTGTGCAGAAACACAAGTAATGTATGGGAGGTGCATGATATATGGGTAGATAGGGGGCAGCGTATAGGGGATGCATGACAAACAGGGGGACTGAGCTTTGTCTGAGATGGTGTATATGGGGATGAATGGTACATGGGGGTTGTGCTTTATATAGGGATGCTATAGGGAACAATATATAGAAATCATGATCTATGGAAGGTGGAGGAAGTGATGTTCTTCGCATGGGGGAGCAGGAGTGGAAGTATAGGGGAGGGGATGGTAAATGAGGTGCATGGGGGCACCTGCACATTAGTTCCTGCACATTTTCTTTGCAAAATTATCTTTTGCAATTGCATTTATTATTTCCAACCTCACACCACTGGAAAGGTGTTAGGAACACAGGACACACAGCCCTCAATCCCAGCTTCACTCTGCCATTCCCTAAAATTGCAGGACCTCCCTTCATTTTGAACCACCCTCATGAACCCCCCTACTCCCCCAGGCATTGTCCCTGGGACTTATAGCTTCCAAACCAACACAACCAGCAGCACCAGACTGATGGAATCAGCTGGCTTGTAGCTTGCTTCTTTACCAACCAACCTACAATTAAAGGAATCAGGCTTTGAATAGGTCACTGCAAAATCAGATCAAATCAAAAGCAATTAATCGTTGAAATTCCTTTGCATGGGGCTGGGTTATCTCTTTGCTTTCCCCAGTGCCTGAGCAGCAGGAATAGCACTGCTTGCTGTTCCATGCCCAAGGGAGAGTGCATATGGATTTTTTTTCCATCCCTTGGATGATGTAACTCATAGGAGAAACACTTACAGGGGCAAGAAGATGAAGCTCAAAGTTTAAAAGGGTCACCCAGCTCAAAGCAGTGTAGAGAAGAGGGATGTTTAACAGGCAGATATCACAGAATCAGTGAGACTGGAAAAGACCTCTAAGATAATCCGGACCAACCACACACCTACCACCAATGTTACTTACTAACCAATGTTCCTAAGTATTACATCTACCTTTTCCTTAAACAGCTCTAAGGACGGTGACTCCTCTGCTTCCCTAGGCAACCCCTCCTTGCAGAGCCTTCCCAATATCAATTTTGTCCATTTTTTCCCATTCTGCAACTGCCTTTTGCATGCACAACTCCCTCCAATGAGCTGAGAGGGGCATCTCAAAATGCATGGAGAAGGAGTAGTCGTCTTTCCCCAGCAAAACGCCTTTGACAGCCTCCAGATTTAGTAGTGGAATGCAAAAGGAGTGTGCAGGCTGTCAGCCGAATCCCAGGACATTGGAGGAGACAGTAAGTGATGTAAATTGTTGGATGAAAATATTGCCGTTTGTATTGGGTGTCTGGCTTCATTGGGTTTTGCCTGGGTTTTAATTTCCTGTGAATTTAGCAGCTGGTTAAGGTACTCTGCTGACAGCCCTGGAGGCTGGAAAGGCACAAAATGAGCTGATTTGGCTGTTTTTTGTCTTCTCTTTTCTGAAATAAGGGTTTTCCCATAGCTTTATCCCATTGCAATGGAAACAATCCCTAATTGAGGATGAAGTCAACATCCTTCCCATCCCTGATGGATGGAGCCAATGCAAAAACAAGGTCCAAAGCACTGTCCTCAACACCTTCAGGAACAGCAGAAATCCAGGGCAGATAGCTGTAGGGCAGACCTCCCTCTGCACCCAGCAACCCCACTTTGAAACAAAAAAAAAAGTGAAGTTTCTCAGCTCTTCTCTCCTGACCTTTCCAGAAGTCTGTATACTAATTAGCAGAGTAATAACGTGGCAAGGCTGCAATTCCTCATTAGTGCACACAAGATTCCCAGCTACATGATTGATTGATACACATCTACAAGAAAATTAACTTCAACACAGGGGCTTCATAATCAAGATTAATGAGAAAACTGGCAAAGAGCAGCACGTGGCTCTAGCTGTCTATATTGCCTCCCATATCCCCTCCCAACTATGTGTCAGGAATCAGGTGACCCCAGAGTGGGCATTTCTGGAGAGGATATTCATTGCCAAAACAAGTTCACGCTGAGTCTGTACAAGACCTGAATTCTACCATTGGTTGAAAAAATCAATGAAATGTATTGAGGATCTTAGCAGGTTCCCACCCTGCACCATCCCTCATGATAGAAAATGCCCGTTTGCAGGTGAAAAAAAGGAATCATAGAATCCTGGTGAGGCTGGATGGGGACTCTGAGCACTTGATCAAGCTGTAGGAATCCCTGTTCCTTGCAAATCCCTACAGAAAAAAATATATTCTCCAGAGGAGTGGCAGTGTGTTGGCACAGGCTGCCCAGGGAGGTGATGGGGTCACCACCACTGGAGGTGTTCAGTGTGGAGATGTGGCACTGATGGACACAGTGGGCATGGTGGGATGGGCTGGGCTCGGACTTGGACTTGGGGATTCCTAGAGGTCTTTTCCAACCTCAATGAATCTATGGTTCTATGATTTTCCTTAAATTTGGGTGTAGTGGGGAATAAGTCCCACTGAAATCCTACCCTAAGAGAAGGAATTGGGATATCTTATATTCTAGGTTGGGTCATTGGAAAGAAATGCTCCCATTGGGAAGAGATGCACTGATGAGGATTTAGGCACTGGGATGCTGCAGATGTGGTTGCAGCATTTCTCAGACTTTATCCGTCTTAAAATAATCCTATTTTCTCCACAGAAAGGAAGATTTATCTCAACGTATGGACCCGGAACTTGTTCTCAATAGAAATGTCCCAGTAGGAGAATCCACCCATTCTTCCCAGCCCTGACTGCTGCTGCTTTGCTCATGACCCTTGCTGGCATTTCTCTATCAAAAATAGAAACTCAGGCAGCCACAAAGCAAAGAAATATCACCATGGGATAACCCAACATACTGCATTTAACCCCAAATGTTTTGCTTTGCTGCAATAGCAAAAGGTCTCGCTATTTTCATCCCTTTTTAACAATAACAAGCCACAGTAAAATGAAACAGCACCATTCCCAAATCACAGCTTATCCAGCCTCAGATTTTCCTTAGAGACATCATTTTGCTTCATTCACCCCACCTTGGTCTCAGTGCGACCCTGCAAGCAGCTATTTCTGTTTCCAAGGAGCCCTGCCCTCCCTCTGCATTTATTGTTAGTGTTTTATAGAACACCAAATGCCCTTGACTCATCCCGCTCTGTCCAGGTAGCACCAAGTCCCAGGAGGGAATTGAAGCGATTCCCTCAATGCCTTTCTCTTCCCTTGACAATGAGAGCAAGTGAGCTGTATCATGTTAGCAAGGGGCTTTTCACAGCACGCATGTCTTAATTATTACATATAATTAATATGCTATAATTAACACACTCCATCGTTGACGCAAAAGGGCATGAGCAGAGCATTGAGCACCCAAACCCACTGCTGCACTTGCACATGCTGGAGGCATCGCATCAAAGTGCTCTTTGCCCTAAATCTTTAAGGAGATACATATTTCATAACCCAAAATATTCAGGTATTATTCCCAAAATGTTACGATATTACAGACCCCAAAACATTCAGGTATGTTTCAAGCCAGTTCTAGCACCACAGATAATTCCCAAGGTTGGTGTTTGGGCTGTAATTATTCATATAAATCTGTGCCAGTGGCTAATGCTGTTAAGAAGTTCTTATTTCCCCACTCTGGTGTAATCACAAGCACAGGTATTTGCTTTCATTAAATTATCGCTCTCAGTAATGCTCTGATATACATCTCTCTCCCCAACGTGTTTGTTGTTGTTGGTTGTTTTTTTTTTTGCTGCATGTATTTCGCACACACATTGCATGCAAAGAAATATATTAAAAGTATAGAAGGCAATTGGGATGTGTTCAGGGAGAGCTTTGCATCCAGTATGCATGGCTCAGTAGGCTGACACTGCTCCAAATAAAGGACAGAAAACCCACTGCAGCCACCTGTTTGGAGGAGTCCCTCCCAGTTGACATCAGTGCAAACCAGTTTGGGATGCTGGTAGCTGCTGCACAGTGATTTCTTACATAAAACACCAAAAACAGATCCTATAATTCATTATATGCTCAAAGGAGAGGGAGAAACGTCCATTTGAAAATATGAAATCCAGCATATACGGTACCCATCTGTCCAGCCCCATCTCTTCCCCCAAGCCCATGAGTCAATGTTAAGGCTGGATTTGCTGTTTTCCACCAAAATAAAGATCTGGGGGAGTGCAAAAAAAAAAAAAAAAAAAAAAAAAAAAAAAAAAAAAAAAAATCCTGATTTCCCAAACAATGCAGTATTTCATGACCATAAGTCACCTGGGTAGGTTTTCTGGGCTTGAATGTCACATTTTTAGAAAAATTGAGTATTTTGAAAGGATTAGCTTGGTCTCTTTCTTCCTCCCTGCAAATGGCAAGTTTCAGTCCATAACAAAACTGAAACATTTGAGCCCCCTCGGAGATGAAGCAGCCAGCTGTTCAGATTTTTCCCCTAAACCCAGGGTGTGCTAAGAACCCATAACATCTTCTTTCCATTTACCATCGGTTCTAAAACTTAGCACTGCAAGGGCAATGATTTCTGATATTCGACCATGGCTCCAGGAGCATCTATCCCATAGCACTGACCTGAAGTTCACATGAAAACCAAGCTCCAGCTTGACAACAAATTGCTTTGACATAAACAGAAGTATTTTGCTTTTCCAACACGATGATGCCCATCCCAGGCACACGTTGCCCATTCTCTAGTGCTAACAACCTCCTAGGAAGCCTCAAAATCTTAAAAGCACCTAAAAGTGAGAAAAAGTTTGCACACTGTGGAAGGAGCCCAGCCTCAGCTGGTGAAACATCTCCCATCATTTACTAAACGAATAACCCCTGGAGCTATATAAATACACAAGTACATACGCACAGATATATATACACACACAAGGCATTCTAGAGAACATCCTCACAGCTGCATAAATAGGCTGATGACAGCCATGGGGTTGATATAAATAAGATTAAAAGTTGCAGGCATCCTTTTCCCTGGCTTGTCTCCCTTCTCCGTCCAGACACTCAGGGTGACATGTGGTTTAATTTTAAACTCTTTTTCCAAGTCTTTGACTCGCAAAAGGAATTGTCGTCATCTATGCTAGATGCTGGTGAAAATGCTGTGTTTCTCCCTTTTCCTCCAATACTTTCAATACAAAGTAAAACCCCAGGAGTACCTAATTAGAGCCTATCATACATTCCTCAACCTTAAAAATGAGTTAAAAGAAAATAATAACTTCAGGATCTTTTTCTGATCTTGGCAATGCTGGCAGCCATGCTAAATGCTTGATTCAACTTTTCACTTAGAGTTTTTGTTTTGGGTAGAAAACAAGAAAAACAGTATGGCATGGCAGATTTGGGGTTGGAAGTGAGAATGGGTCCGTGGGCAGCAGATATCAGCTCACACCCATACCATGCCATGGGAGGATGCCCAAAACTCTGCTAACTTTTTGGGCATCTCAACTCCACCATGGCTGTGAGAGCTCACCACTGACTTTTCCCCTTCCAACATACAATGATCTGGAGTAAGTCCCCTCCCAGATCACACCCCGACAGGCTGAGTTGCCCTTTCACCAAGCAAAACCTGAACAACATCCTCAGCTCAACAAGGAGTAGCAAAACCAACAATATCAGAACGGTAGAGGTTTGCAAAAAGAGACAGTGTGCATCCCCCCAAAGAATCCCTCCAACAGAAATAGCGTAGGGTCTGCAACAAAGCAGCAGGAGGACAAATAACGTTGGGTTTGCAATGGAGCATCCCTTGGAAGTAAATGTAGGGTTTGGAAGCAATATCCACTGCAAGGAATGGCCACAGGGAGGAAAGATGATCCAAGCCCCCCAAACTGAACCTGCCATTGTCTTTAGGGACTAGAACAAATTTGAAGCATCGACTGAAACCATATTAAGCATTCAAGGAGACAAATGCTGGGCACAGGAAAAGAGATCTGCTGCTTCCATTTTATTTCCATAAGGTAATAACAACCCGCACCTTCACTTTATGAAGTCAAATTTGTTTCGGCTGATGAACTGTAAGACAAATTGTGAAGCTGAGGGGTGGAAAAAAAAAGGCTATAAATAAATTTGTAATTTTAACATATGTTATCATGTATTTGAGGGGGAAAGGAGGGAGCTGGCACTTGGTCATAGCAACCTGCAGTCTAGGGTTAGGGTCTTGAGGGCAACTTGTGCACCTCTGGAACTGTCTGCATTGAAGGTGCTTTTACTCACTCCCAGAGTGGTGGCAAACCACTGGGATTTGGGCTGCTGAAACAAATTTTGGGAGCATTGCACCCATTCCTGAGGTCTTCTCTCAGCTGAGTGTCGAGCATTTGCAAAACGACGTTGGGAGAGCACAGCTACCTCCCTCCCCACACCATTAGTCATGCTGCCTGGCTTTCTATTACTTTTTTTTCCAATATTTTATGGAGCCTTTTTCCCTTCAGGTAGCAACAATGCCAGGGTCAGCAGAACCCAGCCCTGCTGCTGTTGACAGCACAGAGATCTCTTATTTATTTACTGATGCTCACTGCCATTGTTTGCTTGCACTGCACAAAGTGAAAAGGCTGTCAGGTCTTTTTTTACATCCTGCTCCACTTTCCCCAGGTTTTGTGGGTTAGCTTGAATTTTGGATCCTGATTTAGGGCATACCTATCGTAAGTTGCAAGCTTCACCCATGTATGCTTTCTGCCCGTTCTGCAGCTTATCCAGCACAGGTTGCATGCTGCTAACAGGTATATTTGCAAATGCATCCCCACCAATATGTGCAAAGGGGCTTGCATTTTCCAGAGCTCGTCTGGTAAATCCTGGGTGGCACTCAGGCATGCAGCTTTTGGGGAGCACTGCGGCATTTCTCATCACAGGAACAAACAGCTGCTGTGGTCTGTTCAAACAGAGATGTTGCCCATGGACAGCCCAGTGTTTACCCTCCTGCATAGCAATCTCACCAAGCTGCATTCTATCATCTTGTTACACATCTCAGCCATGCCAGCTCAATTCCCTCTCCTCATCCCACTTTACAAAGCTTGTTTCCATCTCCATCACCCCACAGCCTCAAGGAATTGCCCCTAGACTTCATCAGGAAAAAAAAAAAAAAAACAACAAAAAAAAAACTTTTATATTTGCTTTTAGCTACAATTTATATGTATTTCTGCTTCAAGGAACCATCACTGTACCTCCTCTCCACACCTTCCCATTACCCACTTTGCTTCCATGCAACCTCACCTCTCAGCCCATAAATCTGCAGCACACAGAGTAGGTTTGAAGCAACAATAAATTTTTACGTATTGTCAGGGGAGCTCTTACAATATCTGTATCACCTTGGGCACATAATATGTTTCATAGAACAGGAAGCGTGCATCCATCTCAGAGGAGAGCATTTGTTTTCTGCTCTAGATGCTGACTTCAAGCCCTGTCCATCACCCAGCAAGAAATTACAACTAACAACAATGCGTGCTGATGCACACAGGCAAAATTCAGTCTCAGGTAAAGCCTATAGCTGCATTTTCCATTTATTTCTACACGTCCAAGTCTCCTTCCCAAAGGTGCAAATGGGAATTTCTTGTCTGTGCTCTCTCCTTTATCCCCAGCAGCAGCCTATTTGCTTTCAGCTCAGCATGCCTTGGAAGGAAAGTGAATTATGCAAACTCTCCCAGCAGCCAGGTTAGCAAGTTTCCCTGCTAGAGCAAAAACCTCTCATTTGTAGCCCAGATTAAAGACATGTAGGTCAACTGTTTGACATCCAGGTGAGCAAGTCAAGCCCATGCATGGGTTTTGTAGCATCTTGGTTGTGATTACCAAAGATAGGGCAGCTATGAGATGGAACAATCTGTTAGAAACTGAGGTTGCTCCTGGGTTGGGTGGTGTCAGTGCTCTCACTGGCTTCTCACATGACCTCTGCATGTCACAAGCTCATGGATATGGGATTTCTGTCATATAAGCAGAGTGGGCTGGTGGTTGAACTTGGGAATCTTAGAGATCTTTTCCAACCTTAATGTTTCTATGAACTCTTCAGCACAAGCTTCCCAGTAATAAGGGGCAGGTAAAGGAAGGAGATGGGATGCTTTCGGATAAAAGAGCTACAAAGTGGTGTATTTGAGACAACCGACCCAAATTTCGGGTTTGGAGTAAACGGCAATGGTGGAGGATGGGTTTTCTTAGGGGAAGTGCAAGCTTGCAAACGTGAAGAGTTTTGTTCAAACCTAAGAAGAGGACTGTGCATTTTGTCGCCACTACACCAAAATACAGAAATTGTGGACAAACTGAGAAGAAAAAACTTGCATTTCTCTACCTTAACGGAAAGAAAAAGACAAATCCTGACTGCTCAAGCAACATAATGCCTGTGTTGGCTTCAGCTTAATTTGTTAAGAGCATTTCCCAACCTTTTCCTGCTTGCACTGTGGGCAAGACACAGCACCACTGCTTGTGTATCCTGTGAAAAGATATTTAATAAATATGCAAACTGCTCCTCACATCTTCTCAGGAAGGTGAGGTGGAGAATAGGCTGTGGTTAAATGCTACATCTATTCACCACTGAGTACCTGGCAAAGACCAGAACAAACCTCGTCTGAAGTTTGGATGCAAACAGGATAACAAAATGCTTTTGGCAGCCACAGAGAGGATGCTTTTCTCATTTCAAAGCAGGGAGCAGCCCCTCCTGTTGCAATTGATGCAGCACCATAGCATGCATTGACCTGGATTGAAGGGAGCTGGAAGAGGGAATTGAGAACTGCAGCAGGGCAACATGCTGTCTCACTATGGACCAGATGTGCAAAATGTTCCTTTTATCAATTCACATTTTCCCCAGTGGGTTTCTGTAATGTTTCTCTGTCACTGACTCCTCTCATCTTCCAGGACTGCCGGCATCTGATTTCTCATCTTTTTGTATTTCACAGGCTCATCATGCCTTTCCTACCAGGCTCTTGACTTGGATAAATAAGTCCAATCTTTGCAATTGCTCTTCAGAGACTAGTTTTTCCAAGGCAGGCAAGACTTTATGAATGTTTCCCCCAAGGAACAAATCACCTTTTTCCCCCTGGGTTAGTTAAGCGTATTAAACACCAAGCTAACAGATACAGGCAGGCGAGCCTGCCTGACGTCTTGCCTCACAAACACATAGTTTTCCCCCTATTTTCACCAAAAACTGACAAAATCAAGGAAAACTATCTTCCACAATGATGTCCAGATGGAGGGCAGAAATAGACACATAGCTCAGATTTGAAGCCAATCCGCTAGTTTTCAGCATTACAACCTGAATGCCTTCATCCAACCTGGAAATACTCAAAGCCAAGTTAGATGGCATTTGGGCAGCCTGATCCGGTAGGGGCACCCAGCTCTTAGCAGGAGGTCGGAACTGGCTGGACTTTAAAGACCAACAATGGGATAATTTAAAAACAAAGCTTTTCCCAAGGAATTGTGGATTCACAACTAAAGAATTAAGGAGGAAAAAATCATAGAATCATTAAGGTTGGAAAAGATCTCTAAGATCTTCTAGTCTAATTGTCCACCTGTCACCAATATTGTCCATTAAACTATGCCCCTAAGTTGAAACAGGGTGGAAGACGGAGCAAAACCCATGGAGAAGCAGTTGAATTTTAATCGGTTTTTTTTGTTTATTATTATTATTTATTTATTTAAGAAGAGGAAAAAGAAAACCTGGAGCATTTACACTCACTGTAACACTGCCACAGAAAGCAGTTGGAAAAAGGCCACAAAAAGAGCTGCCCCTTTGCATTTCTGCTCTGTGGATGAGTTATGGTGCAGTTCCCAAGGATGCCGAGCTTATCACTTCTGATAAGCCTCTTTTTATAGGTCTGGCAGCAACACACGAGAAAGCAGTAATTAAATTTTCACAACAGAAGAAGGCTTGTGCTTTTTGCCTGCATTTGAAGAAGTCAGCATAAAAAAATTGGGGTGGGCGAGCAATGGAGGGGGATCTCAATTGTATTCAAGGTAAGGCAGAAATCCTAGAAAAATGTAACATTTTCTGGCTCAAAAACTAATTATAAGCCTGGGAGCAACTTCCTCACCCTATACGAATTCAATTGTCTCCCCATTCCCCACACCACTAAACACACAGACAACGCAAAGTTTGTGAGCAGGAGCAGTGCCAGCTCACTCCAGCATCCCCTGAGCAGAGACAGGCAGCTGGTGCAAGGCCAGAAAACAATTTTGAGACGCGTTTGACAAAAAACAACCTTGAAAATGCATCAGAAGTGAATGGAAATCTTAAGGAGAGAAACTCAAGACCACTGAGTACATAAGCAAGCAACTAGACATAGCATCTTAGATGCTCCAAGAAATCAATTTAGCAAAATCATGTCTATGTGAACAGAGGTGATATTTCATGAGTGACCTCCACTGTCATGGTTGGTCCAGGTCTGACCACACCGCAGCCAGGGGAAACTTCTCAAAGCAGTGAGGTGAAGAATTCAAACACAGGGATGCCAACAGTAGAGAAGCAGCACCTCCTCCTAGAATGAAGCTTAACCCTGTCAAACATCCTTTAGCTCCAGAGAGATGACAAGCAGGGGAGGAAAAGGGATAGCAAGCTATTTTCATGAGAAGGTGCAATGTGATATTGTATTTAGACAGGTGCTTAATCAGCCAGAGGAAAGGACCTGACTTTTGTCTGTTTCATGAGGTGTTTTACTCCGTTATTCTGAGTGCTCAGCTGTCTAGAGGCTCCAGGCTTCCAGTCATTAGAGGTAGTTATCTCTATGCGATTTAATTAAAGTCTAGTGTTTAATGACACAATGTGCCACTAATTATTTTTCCACTGGTTGTCAGGAGCCTTTTTTTTGCAGTTGCAAAGCAAAATTTAATTATGGCAAAGAAAGTACATGGATAGTATCTTAAGAGCTTTTGGAAACAGAGCATTGGATGGGAGAATAGTGGATCCAGCTCCTCTCAATGAGAAACATCAAATTTTGACTGCAACCCATCACCACCATGCAGGGTTAAGAAATGGTGAGCTGAGGGACAGCTCTGGCATGCTCCACTCCTACTTGGCCAAAAAGAGTAAAGAGCATGTCAGCATTGATCAATATGACCATGCCTTGAGAATACCAGCATGAGGACACATCATAGAATTGTAAAGGTTTGAAAAGACCACCAAGATCATCCAGTCCAACTATCAACACATCCCTACCATGCCCGCCAACCATATCAGTCAGTTCCACATCTCCACATTTACTGAACACCTCCAGGGACAGCGACTCCACCATGATATCCTAAATTTTCATCTCATTTTGGTTGTCTGGTCGATGGAGTTGCCATAACATGACAGCAAGCAGGAATTCTAGAGAGAGACAGAGTCCATGAGTTGCAAATAGCTTGGGACTTCATAGCACTAGAACTGGAGGCAGATTGGGCTAATTCACTCAGGAGGAAACTCCTAGGATGAACTTAATGAAAAATTGACTTTTCTCCTTAAAGATATGACCCCATGCAGCAAGTCAAGTCCTTTTTTCAATACTTTTGCTTTGGGGTGGGGGGGGGTTGAGAGGGTTTGCATCTCAATTCATTTCTTGTAAGCTGAGTTATCCCCACTTTGCACGCTTCACTGTAGGCTACCAAACACATTCATTGCAAATTTCAGTGCTCTGCAGTTTTGCCTCCTCAGCAGAACAGGGATTTGGGAATCCTGCTTTTCCTCCCTGCCGCAAGTCTTTGTCTGCTGGGAGATTTTGCCTCTCTAAGCCTCAGTTTCCCTGTAAAGTCAAGATAATGACGCACATTTATTTTGCAAATTGCTTTGATCTCTACTGTTGAAGGGTGTTCTGCAAGACTTAATTACATGTGTCACCATGAGCCTTTCCAGAACACATTAAAGTATCTTAAGCTGCCTAGCAATGCAGAGGAGATCTGTGCAGAGAGAATTAAATCTGCAATACACTCATCTGCGAGCAGAGTTTTATCATTTTGGAGAGGTCTGGGTAAGTTCTGCACTGATAAGTAGCTTTGAGAAATTCCCCGTCACTTCCACATATGTTATTATGGTTTTCCCTTAAATATTAAAACATGTCAGTTCAACGCTATGCCATCCTTGCCTACTTACAGGAGCTAGCATCAGGTCCAGGATCAAGCAGTTCTTTTAGGAAGATGCAGGCAGGTTACCTTTTGCTGCAAAATGCCCAGCTTTTGAAATCTAAACACCCTCTGGAAATTGATACTTTCTTGAGATCTTTGAAACACTTACATGGCTGGATCACACAAGCAGAGTACAGTGACAGCTCACAATTAGAGCTGGTCAAAACACGGCATTTCAACCGCAGTAGCAATTCTAATGTCCTGAAATTTGCAGGTTTACTCCAGCTGATGGTGAAGATATTGCAGAACTGCCCATGGACATGATGTAACTTCAGTTTTGGAACAGTATCTCAGCAATGACTCTATTGTGACAGAAAACATCTTTTGTAGCACATGATGTGATAGTGGCTGGGATGTAGAAAGTGTTAAAACAGCACAAAACACTCAACAACCACCCAAAACCTATGTGACCTTGCGGGAAGAGCCTGCAACAAGCTGGATTATACATTCCCGAGCAGAACAGCCCTGATGAGATGAATATTGCAAAGACATCCAAAGATCGTTTGCATCCTTCTGCCCACGACTTTCCTTCTCGTCACCATCTGCTACCCTTGACAGGCTCTGCACTTTGGGGAGAAGTTTCTTTCTGATGCTGACAACAGCAAAAGAAACCACAAGAGCAACTCAACGTCCAGGAGAAATTTGGAGATCAACAATGGAGTCAAACTCAGTGTGCTCTCATCAACAATCATCCAAAGGTTCTTTGGCTTTGCATGAAAAACAAAAAGGAAAAAGGCCCCCTCCACCAAAAATAAAAAAATAAATAAATAAATAAATAAATAAATAAAAAGATAGTGGTGAAAAGAGAAAGGGAAGACAAGAGCAGAACAATTCCCAGGGAGAAATTCCATACTCAGTTCCGAGGTTAGCAATGGGCAGTGAAGAACTGACTGAGCAATTATTTTAGGACAAGGAGCATGGCTTGAAAAACTCATTGCTACTCTTTGTGAATATTTAATGAACCTTTAAAAAGAAAAAAAAAAAAGAGGAAGGGAAGTGAAAAGCTCTCATTAAGACTTTTGGCAGATCTGATTAGTGGTTTTAGAGCCCCAAACAACCATTTAATTGGTGAATCCTCTCACAGCAAAGGAAAAGAAAGGGGTAGGCACAAAAGCAGACTGTTTGCCTCGTTGTAGAGCTGCTCCCCTCCTCCATGCATTGCTGAAAGGACTTGCCAGCAAAAACAAAGTATTTAGCAGAAACTTCCCCTCTTCTGCCTTCAATCTTGCTCTCCAGAGCCCAGCACAGTAGTGTTAAGATTAAAATAGTTTGAGATGAGGAGAAAATGCCTTCTTGGCTGGTGCTAGCATGGCTCTTGGGTTTTGGTCACAGATTAGTAAAACACAGAAGGGTTGGAGGATGCTCCAGCATGGGGAACTCCACAGCTCTCAACACCAGTTTTACACCAACTAAGGGATCGCAAGGATTTCTGCTAACTTTTGGTTGGCCATCATCTCTTACAGAAGACCCTGCAACCATGGCATAAACCCACAACCTTAGCATTCTAGGAATTGCATGCTCTTTGCATTTCTCAAACTCACTCAGTGGTGCTAGTCCACACCGAGGAGAGATTTCTGCAATTGCAAAGAGAGTTGCAGTGAGGTGGCCACAGAAATACAGCACAGGCTCAAGCAAGAAGAGACCCATGGAGCTGAGTTGAAGATTGGCCACGTCTATTCAGCACGATATTTAGAAATTAATTTCAGTGCTGGTGAAAGGAAATAACTTTAGGGGACTGGGGAAGGGAGAAGCCAAAGAGCTGCTTTATGCTCCCACAGGACTTGCGTGCATCAAGCCTCAACTAAAACAGGCTTCTAGACCTTGATGGTAATTCAGACAGAAGCCATTTCTTGCAGTGAACAACGTCTCTAATTCGGATGCTGCTTGCAAGTACCACCAGGCACTAGCGTGGTGATCCTTGTCTTCTTTCTCTCTTCACTACAACTTCCAGCAACATTAAAAACCAGGGACCCAAAAGCTCACTACTGGAAGTATGAGCAATATCTGGCATTTCCACTGTTCCTCTGCTCTCCCTGGATATATTTTGGTGCAAGGGATTCAGGGAACACACCCCATCCCTCCTGCTCATTCCATGCCTGCTGCATGGCACCAGCAGCCTTGCACACAAGATTACATTGGCTTTGTGCCTTCCTTTCTATCCTCAGCCTTGAACATCCTTTGAACTCCTCTTGAAAAGAGATTGATTAATATGAAATTACTCAAAGTTCCCTTAGTTGGTTCTGACATCAGGAAGGAAAGGGAAGAATTACAGAGCCCAAGTGAAACATTTACCAAATTAGTTCCTCTTCTAGATATTGTCTCAGATTTTTAGTATTTTTTTTTAAATCCATCATGTAGTAATTGCCTGATTAGCTCAACAATGACACTGTGGCTTGATATACATGTAGAAAAAAAAATTAAGAAAAAGCTTGTTCACAACACATCCCAACACAAAGGGGAAGAAAAACCTACATGGGCAGCTCTGAAAGCTGAGAAATGGAACCTGAAGCGCATGAGAACAAAGAGTTGGAGGGAGTTCGGGAGCTGGGTGTTAAGGGCAGGCAGACAGAGCCCATTGGTCACTTCCCACAGCCTTGGCAAATCACATCAGGGCAGCCACCTCTCCTCTGCCTTTCCAGAGAATTGTTGCATTAATGCTCCATTTAGGATCAGAGCCCATTGATTCCTTATCCCCACAGTAATGAATTTAGCCTTCCCAAGGGGAGGTTGATGGAATTTTTCAATGTTTGGAAGGCTCCATCTCTGCAGTGAGAGTTCTGGGGCACAGCACTCCACACCTGCACCCTCCCACCCAAGGCATTGCAGTGTCACCAGAAAGGGCTCAGCACCCAAAATGTTGTAAAGTGCACGGGGCTGCTCCTCAAAACACAAAGCTTGGAGGAGGCAGAGTCAGATGATGCCTTTCCCTTGCAATGCTTGCTCTCAGTTTGACTCAGTTTAATTAAAGGAGGGAGGAGATGCTATCTTTGACAGTCTCAAATTCATGCAAGCACAAGACCTGTCATTGGACAAGTGCAAAGGAGTTGCTCTACAGAAATAAAGAACACCAGATTTCTGTTTTTCACATCACTACCATAAACATTATGCTTCTTTCTGGGTCAAGAGCATCATGAACAATCCCATAAAGAGAACCTCTCCCTCCTCAAAAAAAAAAAAAAAAAAAAAAAAAAAAGTCACAAGCTCCCAGTATTTAGGAGCTTCTCACTCCCACGTTTTGCTGTGGGTGAAGCTGCTCCCACACTGCTCTGGCACAAGAGGCATTACATAATTCCGCAGTATTAGGATGCTCAGCCTGTGTGGGATGCCCATAAATAAGGAATTGAGTTGGGGAAACAACCCCCCTGCAAGCTGCTGACATGCAAACCCACTCCTTCACCCACAACTGAACTTGGGGAGAAAAGAGGAATTTGGTCTTGGGAAGGAGAATGCCTGACGCCATCTCTTCCTAAGCTGCATTAATTTCCCAACGAGATTTATTCAAGCTGCTTCCTCTCCTGTCACTGATGATCTCGATTCTTCTATCGACCACTTGAGGATTTCCTCTGTCCTCTCCTTACACTGCTTCTAAGCAGCAGAAATCCTTCAGCCTCTCAGCATTATATCTTGCAGCAAGTTCCAAGAACCTTTAGTTTACCATGGAAGAGAAGAGATGCCAAGGGAGATGTAATTTATTCAAGTCGGTCCACGACCAATGAATCCAATGGGTTCCAAAGACAAAAAGTTTGCCCACATCCTTAAAACCTCACATGTGTCTACATAAACATTCCTCCTCCAGCAAACTTCCCAATATATTTCCCATAGCTGCATTTGCATCTCATTTCAGGTCCCATTAGGTATGCAAAAGGACTTTGAATGTGCAAAACATGTTTTATTTTCGGCACTCCAACCCAAATACAACACCATATCCAAATGCAACGTTCATATCTAGAAGCTGGATGCAATCATCTCAGCAAATCCTCTTAATAGAAGCTCAACTTCATCTTTACTAGCGGAAAACAGCCAGGAAAAGCCCTTTAAGTGATGGAGAGAAATGAATTGTGGGTGTAAGCACCCCTCTTATAAACGTTAGGTTTAACGTGTTGCAAAAAACAGCTCATTTCTGCTTCCTAACACCCAGTTTTGCCCCAGGAAAACAGGACTGCAAAGATTGGCAGGATACTGAAAAATAGATCTACCCCAAGCCAAGGGGGGAAATGCATATATGTATTATAACCTCAAGAAACTCTGATTCCTGAAAGCCTAAAAAAAATAAATAAATACAAATCAGTTCAGTCACTCTGTTTCACTACACTTGAATCATTTCATGCTTTCCTTCCCCCATTGTCTTAACATGGAAAAAATTTAAATCCCAATTCCTAATTTGAAAACAGCAAAGCAAAACCTCTTGGTGTTCCTAGCCTCAACCTCTGCCACATTCCCACCCCATCACTCTTAACACCAAAATGTGGATGCAAACCTCAGATCTCTATATAGATCTGCTCCCACAGAGGAAGTTTGGAGAAGAATACGACATTGCCTCACATTCAATCTCTTCATTCATCATCAGCCTTCATTCCTTTGCATCTCTTCTTCCTCACAGTCCCCAGATGAAACAGAACCCATTAGGGCTGAAAATCATCCCCTTCCTGACACACCAAAAAGCCCACTGCAAAAAGAGAAAGCCGATGGAAATCTTATTTAAACATTTTGTTAGTCGAACTGATGTCTTTAAGTCTTTCTTCATTTGCTGCAAGTCCTGCTCCTGTGAGCTGAGCGCCCGAAAGAAAGATGGATAGCCAAAATAAAGCTCCTAATTGGCACCTTTTTCTCTGTCTTTGGCCAATTTCAGGAATTAATAATGATGAATAAGGAGGCAACGATGTCTGAGCATGTGCAGGAAAATAGGCCTGGCTGGGGAGGAGGCAGCAGGATGGGCATATCCACTGCTATCCCCTCCCCATTCCAATTTCCTATGAAAATAGGAGCTCCCATTTGCACCTGCTGTTTTATGAGCTGTGTTTCACTCCCAATCACTGTCACCCAGACAAAAAATGCTCAGCAGTAATAATTTTTTTTCCCTCTGGGCTGAACCTCAGCTACCACCACTTTGCCAGCTTTCTACATAAATTCTGAGTGGATTTCCTAAAAATAAGCTATTCTGCAATCCTGGGGTAGCTGACTGCTGCATAGGAACATCTCACTCCTGCACACTTGCAAATCAGTGAATATTCAGGTTATTTGGGCTATTCCTAAAAGCAGCAGGAGCTGTTTCACCTAATGAATTCAATTCTTTACACCCACAGACTCCTCTTAATTAATAAAGTTGATTTCCCATGGGCAAGCAGAGATACAGGATGCATTCTTGGGTCAAGCACCACTCTTGTGGCATTAAGTGATGTGGTTCAGTAGACATGGAGGTGATGGGATGATGGCTGGACTAGATGATCTTAGTGAACTTTTTCAATCTTTATGATTCTTGATCCCCAAAACCCTTCCCTTTCTACCTTATGTGCCCCAAAGGCTGCTATCTAATTGATGAAGACTGTTACTGTGCTTGGGAACTTCCACCTCTCCTGGTCTAACATTCCCAAATATTCCATACATAACCCCATTATAATTTTAAGTTAATTAAAGTAGAGGCAATCAAAGCCACTTTAGACAGATTAATGATACAATGATAGCCAGAAATTATCCCTGTTTTCTGCATCAGCTACATCACCAGTGCCTTTTCCCAGCCTATGCCACCTTGGTATGTGCTGGACAAACCCTTTCATTTCACCCTTCTGCCCCCCTCTCTCCTTGCCTCTCTTGATGGATGAAGGATTTGAAGTTCTAACAGCTGGGAGGATTTGTGTGGGAAGAGAAGCAACATCCAAAGGATTATCAAGCAAAAAAATCAACTAGTTCTAAAAAAAAAAAATGAGACAGGGTTGAGGAAATTGCAGGCACACACACAGAGAGGAGTGTGTACATATATATATGTGTATATATATATATATATATATAAATATATATGTATATATATTTATAAATATAGCTAAAGTCCAAAAGAAAGGGGGGGCAGGTTTAGCAATGGGAGCAGCCTGCTAGTATTGTGCAAAATAAGAGAAAATGGGGCAATTTTAGGGATGATGAGAGCAGCAATTAAAAAAAAAAAAAAAAAAAAAGGTATTTTTCATCCCTTCAGCTCCTCACTTCTCATTTTCTGACATTTTTTCTCCTTTTCTTTCTTTTCCCGTAGTACTCTATGTTGGAGCGCTGTGCGCCCCAGGGACCATTGGGAGATCAGAGGGATTTCTCTCCAAAATCTCATTTTTGTGTTATAGCTGCCCCTTAGGAGTGGGCTTCTGTAGGGAAAAGCAGGTTCAGATCAAGGTAAAAAAGAAAAAAAGAAAACAAATGAACAAACAAACAAAAAGTCAAAACACTATGAAACTCCCCCTACACACACACACACCCCCTCACCCTTGGTGAGGTTTATGGGAGGGGAATGGCTACATCAATTCATCAGGGGTTGCACTGAGTTGTTAGCCCTCAAGGATGATCCATGCAAATCCCAGGCATCACTGGGGACCATCTTGTCAAAAGATAACATGCTGGATTGGATGCACTAGAGGGAGAGATGCCAAAACAGAAAAGGAGAAGGCCTCTGAGGGCTTCCAGCTCAGGTTTCCTGGGGAAATGCAACAAAACCAACCAGGCACACTGTGGCCCAAATTGAAATCTTTTAAACCTCCAAGGGTAGGAGAGAAATTCAGACCAGAAAAGAAAAAGAAAAACGGAAAATTGCTCCAGTGCCCCCCAAAAATGGTTTGGAGGGAGAGGATGGCTGACCGAGGCACCCCTGAAGCATTACAGTTCTGCACTGCCTCTTCCCAAAGGGCACTCCTCCAACTGTGAGGTGTGCAGGTGACAGAAGTGAACATCAGTCATCACAGGAAAGAAATATCTACAGGATGGGTCTTGACAGAGCAGTAAAATGCTGATGTCAGGTTGGCCATCTGCAAACGAGTCCATTTAAAATAAGAAAAAGGCATTTACATGCAATTTTAACTGAAAGATCAGTCAGATGCATCAATAAAATTGGCTTTCTAGGAATTTTTCACTCTTGGGCTCAAACAGATTGAATTCTGGTGCTTCTGTAATAACCACTGTTACGTGTTTCAGCTGTCTTACCCATCTCCTGTCTTCAAAATAGATCAAAACACGCAAAGTGTAACTAGAACAAGCAAGAGATTGCTCGAAGTCTTACTGATTGAATTGGGTTCCAAGGGTGCTTCTGGGAGCAGAGGTTTCACCATGACCACACATTTTCTCCAGCATCAATCACAGCAAGCCACTCATTATTCTCAAATGTTGTGAGCAGCTGTGATGTCACCTCTGCGCACCCATCAATCACACCTACAGAGTCAGGACAGCTGATTGACAGCTCAGGATGGGGGAGTAAAAAGATACATTGCAGATAGTGTTTTCCATTTTTTGAGCGTGTTTTAAATACAAGTGAACAACACACTGACTTCTCATTGCAGAGAGAAAAGCCTCCTGCCTGTTTTTTTCACCAGATGGGATGTGGGCATCTCAAAAGGGTTGGATGGGATCCTCATACAGAAAAGCATCATTGTTTGTCACCCCTTTGTGCTTTTAGATGTGCAACTATTCATTGGCTACTGGTAGCTGGATTTGGAGGGATAGGAACCAGCATTAACAAAAAAAATCAGAAGCCCCAGCTATTAACCCAGCTAATAACAGCTTTGGGAACCTTTCCAACTGGCTTTCATATGTCCAAATTCTGATATTAAGTCATTTTCACTCTAGATGGTTAAATCACACTGCCCAAACACGCAACTCATGAATCGGGTCACTACAGTCCTCTGTCCCCCTCCAGCCAGATGATGACAAGGCTTCATTAAAACCCCTGATTCAAGAAATTTAGACACAAAACACCTCCAAAGAAGCAAGTTTGGGCTCATCCTGTTCCCAAAACTTGACCTCAGAGGCACCATTACTGGAAGGATTTTCCTTGAGTCAAAATGGCAGCAAGCACCAAGCTGACATATCTTTGGAGTGGAGACACCATCAGGTGCTTCACATGAAAAAAAGGGAATTAGCAGTTGCTGCACCAATCATATTTTATATCCATGTGCAGATAAACATGGGTTTTGGCTCCCTGCCCAGGACAATGAAAGCTTTTATCTCCCACTAAACACAGGGACTGGGTGAACTTAATAAAAAAAACCCTCATTTCCCACCTCCTCCCACCACTGCTATTCAGTGGTGGTGGCGTTGCTTCCTCTCTATCAAGTTCCTTGCTCAGAAACATCTTTTCTCCAGCTTTGTTTTGTCAGTTGCTTGCTTTAATAAGGAAGAAACCCCCTAAATCACTATCCCACAGTACTGCAAACCCCCGAATTTCCCTCCTCTTTCCAGTATTTTCCCCCTTACTTTCCCTTTCCTTTATATCTTTTGCTCTCCCTCCCTCCAATTCCTCATGCTAATTTATGGAAATCAAATGCCATCTCTTCCCAGTCAGGGATAATAAAGAAGAGTATTAAAAAGGGTGGAAGCACAGCAAGGAGGGGCTGTAAATACTAATTGTTCTATAAGGAGAATACAGTTTATTTTCTTGCTGAAGGGAAGGTTATGTTTAATTAAATCTGCTTGTTCTCTGCCGACAGGGCTGGCTTCCAAATGAGCCCCAAGCCTACTTTGGGGACACAAAGCCCAGACATACGCTGCGAGTGTAGAGCTCACATGTGCATTGATGGGATTCAAAGGGAAGGGGGCAATCCCAGTTGGATTCCGTTATTTCTGTTATTGCAGTGCTTGTTGAAAGGAGTCAAATGGGGTGCAAATGCAGCAAAGCATCACTTGCTTGGGAACGTGCAATGTGCATGTTTAAGCACTGTGTATCCCCAAAGTTGTACTTTTGGAGTGTGCAAGAGGATGCCAATGTGCAATCTACCTCCAATCTGGATTTGGGGTTACATTTTTTGCTAAATTCCAGGTAATTAAATGCACACTGCAGGATGCAGTAAGATGAGGAAACACATTCCCCACCCCCACCCTCCTTCGATAACATCTAGGGTCGTTCAATTCTCATTGCTCCAATAATCCACATCTAATTTGCCGCAAGCCCAGCACTGAGTCTTCTAGCACTTCATTAAGGCACGTGAGCAGCATTTCATTACCGGCTACACCCTCCCTCCTTCTCAGCAAATCTCAACAAAAATCCAAAAGAAAGCCACATCAGCAAAGCACACAACATTTCACGTCCTTTCCCAGGCCATTTGCCTTTTTCCCCACTCCAAGTTTTGAGGTGGAGGTGCAGTGAACCAGTGCAGCCTTCCCACGGCCTAAGCACGGATCTATCCTTCATACTCACTCAGCCCAAGCTCACTTCAGGTTTTCCTGATAGGTCAAAACTCAACATGCTTCCAATCCCAATCCATCCCCATTAACCACATCTCTCAAGTGTCACATCTGCACAGCTCTTGAACACCCCCAGGGATGGTGACTCCATCACCTCCCTGGCAGCCCGTCCCAGTGCCCTGCTCCAGGCTCTTAGAGCAACTCATCTCCACAGCCCAGGAACAGATGATGGGAGGGGGGGGGGGGGGGGGGGGGGAAGATGGAGCAATGAAGGGAGGGGGAGTGAGCACAGTCAGGAGTTATTTATAGGAGAGGCTTTTGTGCAGGAGGAGATGCCGACGCCAGAGAGATTGTAAAAATAATCCTGGAGACAGGTGCTGCTGCCTTTAGGGAGGAGGCTGCTGCCAAATAACAGCTTGGAGGATGTAAAAGGTAAGAAGAAAGGGGGGGGGAGAAAGAGTAAAAAACGAAATGAAATCAGATAGATGCATTCCTCAGTTTCATCTGCCACCCACTCTTGTGCTGAGAGCAACTCAATCCTTCGCACGAGTTTCAAGGCAGTGCATTTCCAAGGGAAGCATAGGAAAAATAACCCCTAGATCCAACCGAATTCCCTACCATAGAAGAGGTTGGCCTGACCAGAGCCTCATCCAACCTGTGCTTGAATTCCTTTGGCCTGCAAAGCTCCAACCCTCCTGATGGGGAAAAGAAAGAAGGAAAACCCAATATTTTCAGTAAGCAAACAAAATAACCCACTTTTTTTCTCCCTGTTGTTTAACCACAGCAGTCCTGCTGAAGGTATTGGTACTGATGGGCACAGCAGGTTTTGCCACAGGGAAGGAGCAGCCCAGAGCCACATCTGTCCTTCCCATTCTTTGTTGCCACAAATGGAAATGCACCACAGATGGTGGAAGGGATTGATCACAGTATGCATTTAGATGCTGAAGGGACACAATCAAATGATGCCAGCAGACAAGTGGCATCTCATCTCCTCACCCTTCCTCCCCTCCCCTCCTCCTCCTCTCCACACTGATCTGTCTCTTTGTCCTCTTTTTGGAGCAGCTTTCATCAACTTGTCACCAAGTGACAACAAGTGGGGCTGTGAGCAGAAAAAAACATCAGGAAGGATGAAGAGAAAGGAAAAATAAAGAAAAAAATCCAAGGATTTTTTTTACCCCAGTAGAATGAAGTTGCAGATGATGCTTTGAATTTGTCAGTGTTTTTGGAGCAAGGGATGGATGCTCCCAACCAAGCCAAAGGCAACAGCAGAGGCAAGAATAAGGGACATAAGCACTGGAACAAGCTTGCAAGATGTCCCACGCTTCCTCCTGGCTTGCAACGAAGGAAAAAGTTGGGTGCTAGGACCCGCTGGAGGGGAATTAATTTTGTTTGCAAAACTGAGAAAGAAAACTTGCTTTTATTTTCCTACTCAGATCTGAGAAAAGCAGAGCCAGGAAGAACCTCTGCCACTTCTAGGCTGACAGCGAGAGGACAAATGAGAGCGTTTAGGCAGTAATTAGGCAGTAATGACCTACTCGGAGGTCTCCATCGTGCAGGAAATAACCTGAGCTGGGACTGGGGCGACACGAGCCTCAGTGTACTCAGCGATTTATCAGGTTATTGCTAGCTCGTGGGAACAGCGGTTGAGTCATTAACCCTCTTACAGAGTTTTGCTTCTCGCAGATATCCATTTAAAAGGAAAAGTCTTAAAAAATAAATAAATTAAAAAATTGAAATCTTCATATCCTCCAAAACCAGGAGCAGTTGGTCTCCTTTATCTTCTCATAGCAGAAGAAAGAGGCATTATAGTGCAGGCTGAAAGATGCACAGCCACCTCTGCAGAGTCAGTGTACGCACACACACACAAAGCCCTCAGCCCCACATTTCCAGCTCCTGGAGGTTTTTCTTCATGCCTGATGAACGCACACCACCCCTTGAGCAGAGGCTTTTGCAGCACTTAAGCATCTCCCCACAGCTATATATAGATTCTCTTACTTACACTGAATAAATTTATTGTTCATTGGGGGAAAAATGACAAAAAAGCCATCTTTGTCCAAGTTTTTGTATTTATATACTACCAAGCTCCCACAGTTTTAATGAGGGTTTGGCCACACTAGCTGAACTGGAGCAAAACCACACAATGCCACCCCCTCGAATACCTTCCTGCACAGTGCTGAGCTCCCCAGCCCTAAGCAGGACCATGGGAACCACTCCTCACAACCCAAAACGCAATGAAATCTGAAAAGTATCCTTCACACATTCCACTCTGTCTGGAATCCCACCACCCATAGCTACTGCAGCCATCCTGCATGAGGTTTTGAGTAATCCCATTTTATGTTTTTTGGCAGGGTGGGAAGGCTGTGAAGACAAACTCTCATGCTGTGACTGAAGCGAGAGCTACCAAGCCTGGCAACAGTAGAGCTTGATTTTGGCTTTGGATCCAAGCCCAAGGTTTTGTTCCCTTACAGTTGACTTGCTTCATGCAAAAGTCAGATACAAGCAGCTTGCAAGCATCAAGGATGTACACATCTCATGTACTGATTTTCTGGCTGCTCTGGCATCCATCCTAGGGAGGTGAAACCCACCTTGGGTTTCGTATCACTGAAAATGTGTTTTAGATGTTCAGACCTCAGTCGTGCCCTTCACAGTCTTAACAGTCAAGAGGAGAAAAAAGATGATCTTTTTCTTTGTTTTCTTGCTTCACGTTAGCTCAAGATAACAGTTATCTTGCAGTCATTTATTTCTCTCTGCTGATCTTTAAGGAGAGGTGCGCGACCCACTTTGGCACCAACACCTTCACCACAGGTGCCAAAAACCAGGCAGTGAGATTGCCCCCAACCCCAACAAGCAGTTCTTACCAAAGTTCAACAGAGCCTAAGGAGATGCCCTTGGGAGTAGTAGCAGCACAGAGCAACCTTAATTACCACTACAACCCATTTGCTTTCTAAAGTGGCATCATCTCAGCAGCATCCTTGCAATGCTTCGTCACAGCATTAATGCAATGTGACTTCCATGACATCTGCTCCACTAGCACCGCGTGCCCCACACTCATGTATTAATGCTACTGATCCAGTCCTCAACCTGTCACTATGCCTTAAAATCAATGGCAGGATGACTCTGGGCTGCACAAAGCAGCCTGCACACGGTGTGAATAATTCACACACAAAATGCACAGAAGGATGCAACCTCAACAGAGCATGCAGTGGGGATCTCGTGACTGAAAAAACACATCTGTATGTGGCTGCATGGAAAGTGGGTTTGTCACCTGGAAAAGGACAGGAAAATGCAGCCCTTAGGCCACTACCTGACATCCAGGAGCAGTGTCAGACCAGAGCAGGGTGAAACATGTTTGACGTGTAGCTCTGTTGCCACAGAGGAACAGAGGAAAAAGGTTAAATAATGATAAACAGTGTGGAAATAAAGCAGGTTTTGGCTGGGCAAAGTGGTTGCACTGGCTCCCAAGAGCAGTGCTCCAGCACAAGCAAAGTGTTCCTTTCCCACAGGGAAATTCTATCTTTGTAGCGCTACAGGCATTAGGAGGTTCGCAAAATATTGGATGAGAAATTCACAAACACAGAGAGAGGTACCCCAGGCAGCATCAGTCCCATATAAAACTATTATTGTCCGAGTCTTAACATTTCACACCCAAACACTTTCTCTCCCCAGAGACATTAAAATACATATTGTGCAGCATAGGTACAGCTAACAGCCATGAGAAATCTCACACTCTCAAGATGAAGGAAAATAGTCTCCAACAGGCTTCACCCAACACCACTTGTACTCAAGAGCCTCTCATTTCATTTTCATTATTTTCCCCATTTCTTTAGCGTATACAGATAAGAAGGATGCTTATAAAGTATCATTAACGCCCTTGGTGCAGGCAGGAATAGGGGCTACACTGCAGCATGTTATATACCCTACTACATACCCATGTACTTCTGAAGCCTCTGGCCCTATTAACAGTTTCACCTCTTAATTGGGGAAAATTATTTCTTTCCTAACCAGAAGTAGGATGCCAGGCAGAAGGAGATGCTCCTGACCCAAGAGCCTTCCCAAGGGCTGAACCCTGTCACCACAGTTGAGCTTGTTGTAAAAAGGTTTTATAGATGTGCTATTTCTTACTCTTTCTCAGCTCCTCTACCCAAAAATCTATAATCTATATTTATTTTATTTTAAACTTAAAGCATTCTTATGTGAAAGCAAGAGGAACTAATGGGCTCAGAAACGCAACCTCCTGCAGTTTCCTCTTTCCCCCAAAACAGGGGAAAAATCCTGGTGCAAGAGGTAAGTGCAAGTCTATGCCACAAACAGGCTCAGAAACAGAGCTAGAAAGCGCACCTTCTGCCAAAAGAAAAACTTATGAACGGATGAAACATTTCTACTAGAGGGCATGGGGTCAAGCTGGAGCCATAAAGTATACCCATGGCCCTGTGGGTGATGGATTTGCATTGCCTCAAGGCACATCCCTGTGCTTCCATGATTTCAATTCCCTCCTGTAAGTAGCTTAGATTTCTAAAGCAAATAATTTGCAACTACAAAGCTGCACGATTTTGACAATTTCAGAACACAAAAACCTATCGCAATCAACTCAAAAACATCTTCAAAGTAACACTGCTGTCAGTCAATTACCCTCCCCCCTACCTGTGCAGAGGCACTCAGTAGAAGAGAGATTCTTTCAAACACAAAGACAAAATTTAAGCCACACTCTGCCTCCCAAATCAAAAGATTGTTTTCAAAAATTGAACAGCCTCTGAGTCTGAAGGTTTTGGAGTCATGGGATTGTTCTGCCTTGCAACCACAAAGACTTCAGAAAAAATGCTACGACTTGAATACTTCCCCAGACAATCCGAGGGAAAGGTGGCACAACATTTCTGCCTTCTGACAAGGGATGCACCACACCCTAAAGCACTGCACACACAGATGGACACGGGGGGTGGATTTAACATCTGATTTAGTGGCTGAAAACAAAGCACCTTCCAAACATTCACTTTTCCAGAAGAACTCCAAAAAATCTGTGATAAAACATCTTGCCAGAAATTTCCTTCCTAAAACTCTCCAGAAGACCTCCAGCAACATTTATATACATATACAAATTTCTTTTGGAGGAACATACCTTAATTTGTGATTTCTTCCAAGGTTCCTGCAGAAGGTCCCAGCTTTTCTTTTCCAAAAGGTCAGGATTCTGCTTCCTCCATGGCACAAAGACTCAACAAAGCAAAACAGATTAGGATTGCACTTTGTCTTCTCTCTCCCAAAGATGAGCACGCTGTGAGTTTTGGGAAACAAAGAACCAATATTAAGGGCTTATGAAACCTGCCCTTCTGGAGCTGTAATGTGTTACAGGTGATAGCCACAGCTGCAGACAATGAGCTCATGCCCCTGCCCCATTCTGACTGCAGAACTGGGGGAAAGTGCAAAAACAGGGAAGAAAAAAAAGAAAAAAGAAAAAAAGAAATCCTACTTTTGCTGATGTCCCTCGGAGAAGGATTTCACATCCTTGGATGACATTCTGTGAAAAAGGATTTGGAGTTTCTGGTGGATGGATGACAGCTGGACATGAGCCAGTAATGTGCCTTCACAGCCCAGAAAGCCACTGTATATAGGGAACAGAGACTTTAGTAGGGTCAGCTGTAATGGGGAAAGAGGACATTACTTCAAAGAGGGGAAATTTAGATAGGAAATAAGGAAGAAGGTTTTTTACAATTAGGGTGCTGAGGCTCTGGCTCAGGTTACTCACGGAGGTGGCAGAAGCCAGTCTGGAAGGGCTCTGGGAGCCTGGTGTAGTTGTGGGTGGCCCTGTTCACTGCAGAGGAGTTGGACCAGATGACCTTTAAGGGCGCCTTCTAACTCAAACGTTTCTGATTCCATGCCATGGCAATAGCATGGGATGACATGGAATAGGATGGCATGGAGTGAGAATGCTCCACTGCTGCAGATGTGGATTTGGGATGTCCCCCTATGGGACGTACCACTGGGACCCTGGCACAGCCCATTGCTTCTCCAGCTGGATGCAGGAATCACTCTGAAGAATCTCAGCTTTGTAAGGGCCAGAAGGAAAAATAAAGAATTTTCTTGTAATAAATGGATTTTTTTTCCTCCTTGCCTCAATTTAAACCTGTCAAATATTGCAAACCAAACCTCTCTGTATTGCTGCGTTTTACTGAGATAAATAAATAAATAAACACGTTTGCATTTCAGCACGGCATACGTGGTGCTTTATTAACAGAGATTTTTTCCTCATTTCCCCAGGCTGGCTCCGACTCGTGTCACTGCCTCGGTGCCACCGATGCAAACAGGAGAGCAATGCCTGCCTTGTTCAGCAGAAGGAAACAAATCGGCTCGGCTGTAAAACAAGAACAGCCTCGCTCCTGGGCACGGGGACGTGCTCCTATTCCTGCTCAGCATTGCGGCTTCGTTTCTGGGCAGCCCTAATCCAACAGCTGAATCCAGCAACAATTGAGGCACTGAGCCCTCGCTAATTGTAGCAGCAGCATTAGCATCACTGTGGAGGTGCTTAAATGCTTTGCTGGATCGCTCTGCTCTGTAAGTGCAGTGTGTGTGATCTTGGCACTGATGTGCTTTTGGGAACTTGTTTGTTTGTTTTTTTTTCCTTATCTGCATAATGGGAAAGTTACAGACGGGGCAAATCCAGGAGCAATTCCAAGCAAGTCCCTAACTCGGGCAGCCCTTGAAGTAAATACATTTAGGGCAGGGATGGCTGAGAGCAAGACACCACTTTAACCAAACCAAGGTTTGTTGGGGCTGTAACAACCCCAGGTACTGAGTTCACCCTCAAAAAGTGCACCTTTCAGCATCCCATCCCAGTGGGGCACTGCTCTATCTCAGGGCATTACAGACTTAAAGAGAGAGAAATGTCCATTTTTGCTATTTACAGCTAATCTCTTTTGTTCCTGCCCCTGTTATATACTCATTCAGGAAAGAGGGAAAACAAACAAACAAACAAACAAACAAAAAAAAACTGACCTGCTACCACAGAGAAATTTTAGCTGAGATCAGGAGCCTCAGGGTTATTTTTGGCTGCACAAAACTTAAACAGCAGAAGTTGATGGGTGGGAAAAACTTGCACTGTATTGTGAGATGGGGAGTGCAAAGACAGGGTCCCAGAAAGGGTTAAGAAACCTCCACCACCCTGCACAAGCCAAGAAAAGGAGAAAAATAAATAAATAAAATTAAATGCCATTACATCCTATCCATGCCCAGACATTGGGTAAATGGGAGAAAATTGCAAGTTTCATAATGACGGTGAGTTGTTTCCAAGTGATGATGGAGGATGACAGTAACTATGGCCAAGAACAGGGAAGGTCAAATCGGTTTACCCTGATGTGAGCCACGCAAGAAGGCATGGAGAAGGCAGATTTTGCCATGAGCAATGCTAGGAGGGTATAAATTGGGGTTTAACTGAATACGTGTATGTGGTGAAATACCAAAAAAAGACACCTGCTCCAAGCCAACACTTGGACACCAGGAGGACGTGGGGATGGGATAGGAATGAGGAAGGAAAAAATCAGTACATGAAATCTGGGGGCACTGAATCCATCCCCCCTCCTGCCAGAGACGCTTTATTCAGTTCTCCCATTAGGGACACTAATTTTTGTGGTAGAGCACACTCATCTCCCTATCACAGGAATAATTTAATTAACTTGGAGAAATGTAATTAATTTTAATTGTTCATGATAATTCATTGTTTAATATGATATTAATAATTATTTTTAAAAAATCCTAATGTGCAGTAACCGTCCTATAATGTGGTAATTAAACTCACACAGAAGAAGTACTTAATTTAAAGCATTTGCAAATTGTTTCTGGTCTCCAGAGCCAAAATCAGTGCTGCAGGAAGAGGTGAGCGGGGAGAAAAGGCTGTGACCCCAAACCTAAAATCCATCTGCAGGCATTCATTTAGATGGAGGGCTCTGCTTTCTGTGGGTTTTGTCCTTCCAGCATTAGTGATTCTATTGTTCCATGACTGACTAGATGATTTTAGAGGTCTTTTCCAACTCTTATTGACACTACAATTCATCTGTGTGGGATCTATCACTGCTCCCCATTTGCATGGTGCACCCCAAGGACGGCACATCCTATCCCTGTACCCCATGAATGAAGGCTGTGGCTGTGCAGGGCTACTCCTGACCCATGGGAAAAGAGGGAAAAAAGTAAAATGACTCAATGCAAAGAGTGCCATGAGGTTTTCTCCTCCCGCAGAGTGCAAAGGATGGAGAGGTGTTGAGCACAAAACATCACCACTATGGGGATGGACCTCGGTGAGTATGGGGACGTCTTCTGGAGCTGCACTGAACTTTTTTAACTTGGAAAGCATTCACTTCCCAGAGCTGCACTCCTCTCTAACCATTTTAAGCGCTTAAATACACACTTTCTATCGAGGAATTACATGGTGCTCACAGCCTTTTAAAGCAAAGAAAGGACCCCCTGCAGGACTGTTTGCTTTCCTTGAGTGGCATCATCTTCAGGAAAGGATCTGCCCTCTAATTGTACCATCTGTGCTTTAGGATGATGTGATTGCATCCCTTGTTTTGCTAATTTTTTCTCCTCCCCTACCCCCTTCTTCTCTTTCCTTCCCCAGAGAAACTGCAAGTGATTATTTTTAATCTTTTTTTCCCTTTTTTTTTTTTTTTTTTTTTTTTGCATTTTGCTTCATGCTAAAGCTATTACCAAGCTGGAGTACAAAGTGCAACGTTACTGTGATCCCCAGCAGGGTGCAGCCCGTGGGAAGTCACCAGCTCACAAAGCCCGGACTTGCACGTTCACACTCACCATCCCTAGGACTCAGAGCTCCCAGTCTGGAACAGATTAGAAGGAAATGCATGATGCAGTATGCTGGTTGCAAAGCATCACCCCATTGGGTGCAGCATCCCATTGCACCAAGCTTCCCTCAAGCACATCCCCATGCATCTCTGCAAGACAAAGTGCATGACCAGGAGCCAAGCAAGGACACGATGGGGCCAAACAATGGTGCCAAAATGGGGTCATAAGCAGCAGATTTGGGGCCGGGGTGCTGCAGCTGCTGCAGGCTGGAAGCACGTTAGCTTGCAGAGTTTTTGTGCAGCCAGTCCCCTGATGAGCTACAGTCACACTATCAATGCCAGCACTATTAACTGCTGCTGCAAACTGTTCAAACAGGAGCAGGGATGCTAATGGGGATGGATTTTCAAGCCTGGAGCAAGATTTATCAGCCTTTCCTAGTGCTTAAGGAAACAAGTGGGTGACCCAACCATGATGCTGGCAGCAACAGTGAAAAGAGAAGGATTTTTGTGCAGCACAACTCATTCCGTGCACCCTATAAAATCCCTGGGGTTTCCTCTGTTCTGTTTTCATGACAGAAGGAGAAGTTTTTGAAGGAGAGGAATCAGAAGCCTTTGGTGCACTCACTGCTCCCCAAAGCAATGATTATAGCCTTGTTGCAAACCACAAAAACCATCCTCTGTCCTTGCATTTCCAGCCCAGCCCCTGTTTAGTGCCATTAAGACCTCCAGAAGCCCTTTTCACCTATTAAGGCTCTGATTTCCACCTATCTCTTGAAAAAAAAAAAAAAAAAAAAAAAAAAACCCACACATTTGCCACGCTCTTAGAGGAGAAGAGCAGCATGTCTCGAATGCAAAGCTTTGCTAAAAATACCTCTGCAGAGACGAACTCACCACCGCCCGCTTTGATGACACAAGAGACAGCCCCGCGCCATCAGGAGCTGTCATTAGCAGCTTGCATCTGCCTGGCTGGCAGCGATCAGCGCTGTTTCCATGCTGAGGTGTTAAAAAAAAATAATAATAATTAAAAGAAAAGCATCATTTGTTTTCTTTCCCAGCCCAGGAGCTCTCTCCAAGCAGCTGGAGATTTGCTGTGCAACACCTGTTTTCTCCCTTTGCAGGTGGGGTTGGGTTAAATATGATGTGTGGGAGAGGAGTGGGCTGCACTGATGCTCAGTAATACGATATGGAGCTAAAAGGGAGGGGGAAATAAACCCCTCAGAGTAAATGTGGTGAAGAAGCAGGAGCTGAGCATCTCTGCAAGCTCCTCTTCCTAATTACTGGATGCAGGGAAAGAAAACGTCAGCTCTCATGGGCTGCGTTCTCTGATTAGACCCATTTTTGGTGTTTTCTCCCCATCTACCATGACACAGTACACGCTGCTTCCCCATCCTAAGGAGCATTTTGGCAGAACAGAGCCTTGTACATGGTGGCTGCGTGTCTTGCTTGTCATTTGCTTCCAGAGGGCTGACCTTGACAAGGTTTGCACTGATCTCAGCTCATTTTCAGAGGCTCTGAAGGCAGCAATGGAGCAGTTGAGTTGTGTCTTGCAGTTCCAAAACTTGTACATTACATCATTCCCCCATGATGGCTATGTTTGCTCATTGCTTCACAGCTCCCCATGCACTTTTCATCTTCCAAATCACACCCAACACTACAAAACCTTACCGAGCTACAGGAGCTGGGTCTCTTACAAGCCTCCAAATTAATTAGCAGGGTTTGTTTTGCTTTGGGAACAGGAGGACAGAGGGGAGAGCCCAGTTGCTGGCTGGGCACCAGATTTGCAAAGGGAACTCAGAGCCATAATTACTCCTTTCCCTTAACCTCGTTGCACCTTGAGGTATTTTAACATCACTTTTGCTGGCAGTGAGGATTGATCGATCATCCCTCCCTTGGCATGCAGACAGCCTGATTAATGTAAAACTAACCAGCCGCTCCCATCTCTGGGGAATTAATCACTTAAATGTGGGAATTACTCAATAAACCATTCAAACACGCAATAAACCAAGCCATTAAAAATTAATCGCTTGACATCCCTGCCACGTAAACAGAGCTAATAAGATTTGGGCAGGGAACAAAGAGTGAAGAAAGCACCCTAGGTGTAGATTGGTTGCTGCCGAAAAGACATCTTGTGCCTCTTCTCCTTTTGGACACCCTCCAGCTCTACCTGCAGGAGTACATCAGCAGGAGCCACGTTTAATTAGCAAGGCATGGTTGGGGAGATAAGCCACACTCATCCCACCGTCCCATCTCCACACCGCACATCTCTGCCAGCAAGGTGGGAGCCAGCCGTATCACCCACTGCTCGTGCTTTTTTGTTCTTCCATCTTGCATGCTCTTAAACAGTTTTTTCCCCAAATACTGGCATCAAGAACCCTTACAAAGGCAATGTACCTTCCAGCCACTTTTCCAGACTCAACTCATGCAAGCACCAGCCGCTCCACATCGGTGAACCAGCCTCATCTCCCCTGGAGAACAGAAAGGGATTTTATTTTAAATCCCTTTCCTCCCATAATACATCTGACACTAATCAGGGTTCCAGCCCCATGGGAATCAATGATTAATGATGTTAAATATAGCAGGAGATTGCGAGGGTAAAATTAGGCACCATGCATAAAACATCACAGCTCCTTGTTAGATAGTGAAATTAGACTAATGGTTTGATGTTCACACAGGCTCTGGCCCTGTAATTATGGACGGACTGGCTAACCTCCTCCCCATCTGTATGCTGCTTTGATGCTGGCAGTAAGAGGAGGAATATCCAGGCCAGAGCCCTAATGAGAAAGCCAGCAACCACCACTGCCATTCGTGCCCAGGGTTGTGCAAGGACAGGCCTGAAGGCAAAGCTTTTCTGCATTGCAAAAGTTAAGGTGCGGAGGGGCCATTCGTCCCAGTGGGATGGCACCATTATTGGTCAGCTTTTCCATCCCTCCAACACCCATCTAACACAACCCTGCAACTCCCATCCTTACATCCTTCCAACATTCCATTTGCAAAATTACCCGTCCTCCCCCAGCACCAGCCCCACGTACCCCTCTGTGTGCTAATTAGACTCCAGACAGAGCTAGTAGGGAGCACAAATACAATAAGGGAGTGAACAGGAAAGCAAAGCAGTCAAAATACATAACAAGTTTCTCTAGAAGCATTGTGGAAAACGCAAATCTGGCTGTAATTAATCTTATTATCTGGGAAAGAAAGAGTCATGGAGCTGTTGCATGCCTTGAAAGGACTGTCAAAATTGGAGGGCAGTAGGGTTAAGCCTTTGGGAGAGTTTAAGCTTGGGTAGCCACCAACCTTAAATCCAGTTTAGAGGCAGATCAGAGTGACAGGGAAATAAAGATGGGAGTAAAGCAGCCCAGAGGAAGCAAATTTAAATAGCGTTTGCTTAAGAAATGAGACAGAAATAGTGCAGAAAGGATAAAACAGCTGCCTGTCAGCAGAACCTGCACCAAGGGCTGGAACATCCTATCCCTGCTCATCCTGTCCACCAACACATTTTGTGAGGAAAAGGGAGAAAAACCCCACTCTCAGAGGTGATGCTGCACTTGATGCTGTACAGGTAGAGATTGGTGCATCCCAAATACACAGGCATCCTTGGGATTGATGGTTGGACTTAATGATCTTAGTGATCTTTTCCAACCTTGGTGATTCCATGATTTTATGATCCTGGCCCTGAAAAGGTTTTGGATGGGAAGGGGATGGCTTTGCTCAGCATCACCATGCCACAGACTACTGGGACATCTCCTGGGGCTCCCATCCCATGTGCAGCTCACATACCCCACCTCAGAGGAGAATGGTTCACGGCAAGCTTCAGCTGCCTGCTCTGTCAGGTAACCTGAAACTGAGCCAGGCACGGAGTGTGATGTGCTAAGCCCACAAAAACAAGTAAGGACTTCACTTCCTAAAATCCTTCTTGAAGAATATCTATGCCCAGCTCAAGTGCCTGCATCCCATCCCCTTTTGGGGTCACACTTTACTGAGGTTTCAAATTTTAGCCAGCTTTTCTGCAGATGACAATGGCTTTGTTGAGGCAGACTGGGCAAGGTGTGTTCATGTGACAGATTCAGGTTTGTCAGAAGGGGTTCTGACTAACAACCCAGAAAATTATCATTTTGACAAGGACTGCAAAAAGCTCTGCCACAAAGATCATTTAAGCTTTGTTTCCATGAGAGCACTTTTTCCCCCGCATCCCACAGTCCTATTAGGACAGCTCACATCCAGCATATAGCATTGCAACAGGGATCCAACCACCACCTGAATCCAGGAGTGCATTCACCATATGTTCCTCCATCCCAACAAGCTTCCCCTCCCCATGCATCCCCATCCTTTCTCCTTGCTAACCCCCAAATCTCTGCATTCTGTTGCTCAGCACCACAACACAAAAGCAAAACCCACATTCCCAGGGATGACCACATCCATTCCAAGGAGGAACAGCAACCAACTGACTCTCATTAAGAGTTCAATAATGTCCAGGAGATTACAGCTTTGATAAGCACTCTGCTGTGCAACTGGGGTCAACCGTATTAGGAAAATGTAATTAAGCTAATAAACTCTTGACAGTTTTTCCCTCCTCTTCAGGGTACGAATCACTCAGAGTGCCTCATTAGCAGGTGAAGTCACACTTCCATCTGCGGTGGGCTGTAGAGCTCAAAGCTGCATTTTGGGGACAGTTTCAAGCCAGGAAACAAAGAACTGTTACTAGACTCTAAACCATTTACCCATACATACCGGTCACAGTTGCTGCCATCCAATAGTGCAATAAATGGATCATTCATATGGGGTTAAAGCTGTTGTCTACAGGCTGCAACCACCCCTAAGCTTCTCCCACCTCTTTTTTTCACCCATTAGCTCACAGCGTATTTCCCAACCACAGCAGCAACTCCTCCTCCTCTCCCTGAGAATCTACTCTTGGAAACCTTTGCTGGCACAGCTCGTGCATCACTAGGAATAGAAAGGCGTGTGGAGGTCCAGCTCCAGCAAACAATGTCTCCTGATTAACACAGCTGCCTAATATCCTGCCCCAGGAAGGGAAAACTCAAGCACTGCAGCATCTCACATCCAACACTCCCTTCCCTGCTCCTTGAATGGCGGGTGGTGATAGAAAGGTGATTGCATTGCAGATGCATCCTATAAAAAAGCAGCCCTCAGGCTCCAGTTCTGCACCTCTGTATCGCAGCACCAATTGCATACAGTCAAGCTCCAGCTATGGCATGATCCTCCACCCCCTGCCTGCAAAGGTAACAGAGCAACTGCTTCATAGAGACATCATGAATCAACCTTTAATATAGTGTACGTTGCATTATTTTTAGCCTGGACGCTATTGTACAATGCTAGTGCACAGGAATCAGACCATGAAATCGGCTGGATGCAGGCTCGTCTTGTTTGTCAGCGTGAATGGGCAAACAAGCAGCTGAGCAGTGCCAGGATGAAATGTTGAAAGCATTTAAGTGCAATTTGACGACATCTTGAAATCAGTGAGCTGGGCACTGAGAAGGACATGGGATGGTTAGTCAACAGTATCCCATACAGTGGGTTCTGTGGGCTCTGCTCAAGCTATAGGGAAGGTTTGCCCTAAAATTAACCTGCAGACCGAAATTCAGAGCCTGGTGGGGTACCTATGCAAATCAGTGCTAAACAGTCTATATCACCAAGTTGGATACAAGCTAAAGCCAGAGGGACCCTCGGGGCTGATCGGCACCCCATTGGGTTGTAATTGCTCCTATTTGTGCTACCAAAGCAATTAATGGTTGCTTGATGCTAAGATGATCCCTAGCCATGCCGGACAAGTTCCATGGCTAAAATAAAGCAAAAAGTCCCCCAGATTTCCCCATATAGGCTGCCAATACCCCCCACCCCCACTCCCACCCCGCTTTATGCATGGCTTGGGAGGAAAATGCATCAGAACCCAAAATGCTGCAGGAGGGTGTGGAGCCAGGAGAAAAAACAAACCCATCCAAGAAAGCTGAAGAGGGCAATCACAGCTCTTCTTACAGCCCAAATTGTTAGTTTAGCAAATTACAGCTGAACAGCCCATGTTTTGACATCGCTCAAGTGTTTTGCTTCCTTTCCTCCCAAATAAAGGTTACTGGTTTCAAGCCCCAGAGCTTGGCCAAGAGCAGAATGAGAACTTGGCTTCAGGGGAGGGCAACGTGGAGCTCTCAACATTGCCAAGATGTTGAGGATGGGCATGGTGGGGTCCATCCCATAGAGATGGTGGGCGCCCCAACCCTGGGGCACTCAAGGTCTCTGAGCACCTGACTGAGCTGAGGCTGTCCCTGTTCAATACAGAGGAGCTGGACCAGATGATCTTAAGGTCCTTTCCAACTCAAAAGATTTTATGATGATGATTCTATGATCCCCATTGCTCCATTGGAGCAATTGTGGGGCTGCAAAACCCAAGTTACAGGGTTATTATCGGCACTGTGCTGCCTCCACAAATTAAGAGTGAGAAACGAGAGCAGAGCTGGCAGCAGGGCTTACCCTGAAGATCCCCCTCTGATGCTGTGCTCATGGCAGAAGTCAGCTGGAAGCAGAGGTCAGGGCTGTCCCGCTGCTCCGGGGTTAATCGCTTCGTTAGGGCTTGGGTATGGCATTCGCTTGGCACAGGCAATTAGCAGCCGGTATTTATTTCGCCTGCAGCAGATCATGCCCAGCTCTGCTGGAAA
Source organism: Callipepla californica brunnescens (assembly GCA_023055505.1). Taxonomy (NCBI): domain Eukaryota; kingdom Metazoa; phylum Chordata; class Aves; order Galliformes; family Odontophoridae; genus Callipepla; species Callipepla californica. Next base: position 6,046,138 of record JALIRH010000036.1, on the reverse strand, counting down.
AATAAAATTAAAAAAAATAATAAGTGGGAAAAAAGAAACAGTTAGTGCCCGGAGCTGCAGACTTGCAGCAGATCTGCCAAGAGCTTACGGAGCATCAGTGGGAACGGCTGTGGATGAGATGATCGGGGCCGACTGAACCCAAACTCAGCCCCAGCTGCCTTCACAGGAGCTTATTTCCACTGCTGTGCTCCTCTCTACTGCTGTGTTTGATGTCTTGTGGGGTCCCTGGGGGCAAAGCCATGTGAACTAACATGGATTTTGGGAGGGTTTTATCATCGCTCCCAGGACTGAATTCTCTCTGTGCTGGAACCATGTTGCAAAGCTTTGATAGGAAAGCTGCAGCCTGGCAGGTTGCTGGCTTTGCAGGGATGCCACAGGGAATGGTTTACAACAGAAATTCATTTGCTGGCAGCAATGCCTGCAGATGGTTTTGGTGGCCATCAGCTCATGGCACTACTTTCATGCTAGCAGCGAGCGCAGCGGCCAGCAAGAGCCACAGGAGTGTGGGGCAAAGGTGTGATGTCCCTGTGCAAATATCCCCACTGTGTCTTGCTGGTGTCACCACCAGGTTAAGTCACATCGTCAAAAGCCCTAATTTTTTCCCGATCTCATCTGGGATTGAACCCAGAGTGCCTTTTTCATCCCCAGTATGAGCAATGGCAAAACGTACCTTTTACTAGAGGTGCTCCAGCCCTGCCTTGCGCACACCTGGGATGCTCTTGAGAACATTAAGCATTCAACAGCTTTCGGATTATTACCTGCTGCTCAGTTGGGTTTAATCCTTCCAAATAGCTGAGAAATTTCACTAGTAGGAATTAAGAGGGCACAGATACTGCCTGTTAGCTGCAGGAGGCAGCTCATCCCACTGCTCTCTCTCTGTCCCTGCCTTTGCCTTGTTTAGCTAAAGCTTTCACGCTAACACTGTTAGTTTACAATGAGGTGACCCTGCAGCGGTATTACCTGAGCATGGCTCCCACAGCGGCTGAGGAAAAACAGCTGGATTTGCATCTGCAGTGTGAAATAGCCCACTGCTGCTGTTGCAAGCCCCTGGAATCTGCTCTCAGCTGCTCTGAGTATCTACCTGCAATGGGGTTTGCATGTTGGCATTCATTCCTCTGCATGCAAACCCATGGAAAGCTCATAGGGAATTGCACCAAAGCCCTTTTGCTTTGCTGCCAGCCCATTTGGAGCACACACTGTTGAAAAGCCCCATTGAAGCACCGAGGCTCTGCATCCCAGCATTTTTCAGCAGCCATTTCCCTGCACAGAACTGCAGCAGTGCAGTGGTTAACCCTCTGCTTTGCATCCCCAACCTCGTCAGATTCAATCACAGCACAGAAGCAAAAGGGATGGGTGAAGCATGAAGGCTCCTTGATTTCTTTGCAAGAGAAAGAAATTAAGGGGGTGGAGCTGCTGCTTGCTTCGCAAGATCCCCAAATCCAGTGCATACGCTGCACCACCTGCAAAGTACATCCCAAAACTGCAGCAGCACCCAGCACCTCCCAAAGCATTGCACTCAGCCAACAGAGCCGTTTCCCAACGTACAACAGTGGAATTTTCCCATGGGATACTTCTCCCATGGGGTGGGTAGGGCCATAAGGAAACTTATAACCTTAATTAAAAGTCACTGTTGCTCATAACGAATGGCACTTACCCCCTCGGATCCATCATTTGGTTTTATTGCTGGTAATAACTCCCAGAAAGTCCTCAACAGATGGAAATTTTATTTGGTTAATCACCACCATCTGAGCTGCTGTGGGAAGGCGCTGGCAGAGGAAGCAGAATGGGGGCAGAGATGGGGCCGTGCCCACCCCAAATCCCAAAGCAGGTAAAATCCACAGTGCTGCACTTTCCCCAGCCTCACCCATGAGTTTTTCATGGCTCATAACTTGCAGGAGGTTTTAATTTTGCAGGGGGCATTGCAAAGCTCCCTGAGCATCACATGCTCCTGCAGCAGACCCCAAGAGTTTGCAGCCCTGCAAACAGCAGTGCCGGCCCGTTTCTGCTAGGCACACATTATGGCAAAGCATACATTTATATCTATGGGAGGAGGTAGTGCTGCATAGGCCTCTCTATCACTGCTGTACATATGTAACCACGTACAGATTTTTTTTTTTTAGTCTGATTCCCATGCACTGCCAATCTGCTGCTCCCCACAGGCAGCACACAGCCCTACAAACTGGAGCTGCTGCAAAAGGCTGCACTGAGAACCTGTGGGCAGGTTCAGGGCACAACCCCAAGAATTTGCATTAATTTGGAGGCTTTGTGAGAGAATTAAACCCGAATAGGGCATATGCAACAATATATAGGGTGCGAGGTGTAACCCAGTTCAAAGGCTTCATGCCCCTGAGTGTAACAGGGGATACCAACCCTCCCCAAATCCAACTCCGGATCAATATATCACCGTACAAAAATCCATTCAGTACAATAGTAGAGGGTTGGGGTTGCATCTCCCAAAGTAAAAGCATGAAGGGGGGGGATGGGGAGAATGGGGATTAGAGCCACTCCTGCCCAGAGGGAAGATGAGCTCATTATCTGCAAGTTAAGCTGGATTAAGCCCAAATTGCATGCCAGCAGCATGGGGCAGCACCAGGGGCTATGCACTCTGCTTTGGTTGCAATGTAAGAAAAATAATAATAAAAACATGCTCTGAATTCAACCTCCTCTCATTTTATTTTATCTTCCCCTTTCCCCCTATATCTCTTCACTGAGGGACAGTGCTGAGGGAAGTGTTGTGTTGGCACTGCTGAGCCCATGGGATTTTGCAGCTTGCTGCAGCAAGGAAAATATTGACAGAGCAGGGCTGCTTTGTCAAGTCTTCATATTAGAGCAAAGCTGACTTTCATCCCGCTCTGCAGCCACTTGTTACTTTGGATGGAATAATTTGCGCATCGCCAGCAGTTCAGGGCTTAATAACTGCGCACCTTCAGCAAAGCCCCCCAACTCCTTTGCATGGGAACACTGTTCTGCTTCCATGCTGCATCACTGCAAGGGGCTTAGCTTGCTCCATCTGTACGTACTGATGCTCTACCAAAATGCATGCCCGCTCATAGAGCAGAGCTGGGGGGCTGGAGAAGGATTGGGAGGGGGGACGCTCCTGTTCTGTTACCATCATTAGAAGTTTCTGCACTTTTTTTTTTTTTTAAGGCTCTCCTCCAAAGGGCATCGCTGGAGCAGACCACCTTCCTGGTTTGCTGAGAAGGGACATGGGAACCCTTTGATATCGCCAACCCTTTGGGAAACAAGTGTCCCTCCCCCCCCAACCACACACAGATAGATAAAAAGACTCTTTGGGGAGAAAGGTCACTGAGGGGAAGAAAAGCCTAGGGAGGCATCAAAATACTTTGATTAAAGGCAATGGAAGGGGAGAACATTTTCAGTACCTCAGTTTTCTCATAGCCACTCCATTTACCACTCATAGCAACACCATTTACCACTGCATCCTTTGCCATTGCACCATTGCACTGCTTACCAATCCACCACAGCTGCACCATTTTGCAGATTTTTTTCCTTACCCTACCTTTGACAGAGAAGCACAAAAAGGAAAAAAAAAAACAACCGTGAAAATATTTTGTGCTGCTCCATCATTCGTCTTCGAAAATCAGGTTGGCATCTCCCTTGACTCCAAACAATAAGACACCCCCTCATGCAGGGAGGCTTAAGGAGAACAATGAAACGAATGCTGGTTTGGGGGCTGAAAGCCCCCAGGGGCTGCCTCGTCCCTTTCCCAGCCTGCCCCCACAGCGTGGGTTTGCAGAGCACATCCCTTTCCCAAAAATAAATCCCGGCCGCGGATCATCTCCAGCGCTGTCAGGTTGCATTTAAATTGCAGAAGCACTCAGCGACTGCACCAGGGCTGAAAGCAGGCCAGGGCTGCTGCTTGCTTAGCCCTGTGTCCCAAAAAAGCATCTGCTGGTGGCTAAGCAACCCACGCTGCCCCCTGCCCCAAATTCCCACAGCGTGTTGGCCCTATAAGGCAGTTCTTAGTGAGCACAATGATCTTCATTTGTGGGAGTAGGTCGTTAATTTCTCATTTTCATTCCCTAATGACTCAAAGCAGGGAAGGGCCATGAACTACCACTGAGGTCACCTGGAGCTGGTGACAGCAGAGACAGCCTGGATGTGGGGGAGGGACTGATCCTCATCCACACAGGGACACTATTCCCATCTGCCGCCCATTTGCATGGCACCATTAGGAGATGTCACCTAGATGCCCCCTGGGAGATGCAGCAGGGGCAACCTGGGGACACACCACAAGGACACTCCCTAGGAGATGCCATCATGGCAGCTTTGGGACAAATCATTTTTAAGCACTTGAGAGATGCCACCAGATCACCTCTGGTATGTAGCATTGTGGCACCCCTGGAAGACGTCACCATGGCACCCCTGAGACACAACTCCATGGCACTCTTTGGAGGTACCACCAGGGCCTCCTTAGGACCTACCATCGTGGAACCCCTGGGAGATGCCACCACGGCATTTTGAAACTCCATAGCACTCTTCAGGAGATGCCACCAAGGCCCCTTTGGGACCTACCACATCCACATCCATCCACCCAGTTACACCAGTGTGCTCACAAACAAACCATCCCAGTGGGAGAAAAAACAGTGGGAAAAGAGCCACTACCTCTTTGGCACCATTCCCCATCAGCATAAAACTGGTTTCCATCAGCTTCACAGATACTAAGGGATGTCACCAGCCCCATTCACACCATATCTCGTTTCTGAGACAGGAAGAAAATTTCATCAGAAAAGACTTTAAGGGCAAAAAAAAAAAAAAAAAAGAATAATCCCAGCAAAGCACATGTGCTGGCTAATTAGAAAAATACTCAAAAATCGGTGCAGGACAGATAACCTTCGCTGGCCAGCAGCAGTCGCCACACTGTCCCATTTCAAGGTTGAGTTGCCGGGAATATCAATCTGATAATTGTAGTGCTACAAATGAAAATCAAATTGGAGGCAGTTAGAGAATCACATTATAAATTGATTAAGTCCACAGACAAGTTTCCACCTCCCTGGCCTTGGGATTCTCTATGCAGATGGAGAAGTCTGGGTATCAAAGAGATGGGGTGCCATTAGAAGCAGTGGAGTCCCTGTCCACGATGGCTTTTAAGAAATATGGAGATGTGGCTCTTGGCGACATAGTGGTGAGAGGCTGATGGTCAGATGATGTTTTTAGAGATCTTTTCCAACCTTAATTATTTTCTGATTCCCTCTGTCCATTATCCCCTCCATTCTACATCATTTCTGGGGAGGAAAGGGGCAATTTTAGAGCTGCTTCTTGATTTCTGAGCATGAGGGTCAAATCAGCTCGCTGAGATGTTGTTAACAAAGCTGAAGAGAGAGCTGCAATGGAAAAAAAACATCTGCACAAAACAGGTTACAAAGTATTGCAAGAAAACATGGTGATTCTTATAGGGTTTATTCCAGGCTGAATTTCACCCAAAATTTCCTGTCATTCAGAAACAGCTCCTGTGCAGCAATGGGAAATCCCCAGTCCAGCTCCCAAAACACGGGATTGCGTACCCCAAATCCTCAATTCGTGGTCATAAAAGGGCTAATTCAGCAAGAGCCCGTTTCAGCACAGCCAGTAACCAATGAGCGCTCACACCTCTTTATTTCTGCATCTCCAAGTGCCCCAATATATACAGATTCCTTCTTTATACAGGTCATAATATACACTATATTTATATATATATATATATATATTTATAGATATTCACACACAGACACACAAATGCCTTCAGCACAACCCTGGCACCTCCAAAGCCCGCAAGGAGGTCACTGCTTCCCACATTTAAAAATTCCCCTGACCCGACATGCAAAGTGGGGAAGTGGGGTGGGATTCTTCTTTTCTTTTTTTTTTTTTTTTTTTTTTGTTTTTTAGGGAGGGGGAATTAAAAAAATGACAATTTTTGTGGTGTCTTTCCTATCATTTTCTTTTCCTTATTTCTCCTTAAAAAATAATAGGGGTGGTGCACTCACCGACGTGACCGCCCCATGGCAGCGTAGGGTGGCTTTGAGGTAGGCGCCACGTGGGCATCTCCCGGCTGCTATAGCATCAGTGGGAGCTGCCAGATGAGCAGAGTGCTGTCAGCATCACCACCCCGGCGCTGTGGCTCAGAGCTGAAGTTACGGTACCCTCTGCCCCCCGAAATGATGGCAACGGAGGAGATCTCCTTGCGGGGAGCATCACGGCTGCAGGGCCGGCTCCGTACCCACACATCGGGGTCATCGGCCATCTCATAGATGGAGCCATCTTCTTCTGTATGTTCCGGGGTGCCAGTCCCAACCGGAGCATCCCGCACCGACAGCAGCTGCCCGGGGAGGTGGGAGGTGGAACGGAGGCGGTATTGTAACAAAATCCCTTTTTTCCTTATTTCCCGTGGTGGGGGTCCATCCAGCTCCGGGGGTTTCTCTTCCTCACCTTCCTCTTCCTCTTGGTCACCTTTTAGAACATCAGGGGCCAATGTGCTCAGTGCCACTGCCAAGAAGTCCACAGGGCCACCATGCCCATTGAGGGACACCATGCCTTTTCCTGTGAAAAATAGAAGGATTCGATTAACAAAGAGCCCCCAAATCTTGTCTTATGGGGGAATTTTTGGGGATGCTCACCAGTGATTTTGGGAATGCCCTCCAAACGGGGCACAGGCAGGAGAACAATGATGCCCTGATCAGTGCCGACCCACAGCAAGCCCTGGCAGATGAGCAGGCTGGTGACACGGACATGTCTTTGCCCTGAAAAAAGGGAGAAAAAGGGAGAGGGGGTTTGCAGCAGCATTGTCCCCTTGAAAAGTGGATAACCGCTATCCCAAAACTGAGCATCACCCATGCATGAAGATCTCTACGCAAGAAAAAAATGCTGAAAATACCAATAAATAAAGAAAAAAAAGGAAGAGGAGCAGAGAGAAGTGAGGCTTCTAATGGCACATGAATATTTTATTGCAGGGACTTAGTGCTGCAGCGTCGCACTCAGCGAAGCGATATATCTGCAGAGATGCAACTCCAGTTCTCGGCAAGAACTTTATTAATGGGCTGTCTGGTTAAAAAGGATGAGGGAGCATGAGTTCAAAAACGCATTAATACCCAATGCTCACTCGCTCAGGAAGAAAAGGAAGTGATAAATATTTTAATATGCCCTAAAAAAAAAAAAGAAAAAAACAACTTACATGAGTAGCACACGTATAACTAATTGTGCAATTACGACGTTTTGTAGCTGGAACAAGGGGGAGGCAACCTTGCAAGCCCAGGGCTGAGCCTTGTCCTTTCCTTGGCATATCAGAGCAGCTAAGAGCCAAAGAGGTGGAAACAGAGTGCATGAGGTAGAAGTGTGCATGCTTGGCTGCATGCACAGTGCAAGAATGGGTGCAAGAACGAGGTTCAAGAAGGCATGCAGCAGTCCATGGATTCACACACAAGTGCAAAGATGAGAAATACGGATGGATGCAAGGGCACAAATATGGGCACAAGGATGAGCTGCAAGGATGTGTGCAAGGGTGCAAACATGGGTACATGGATGCGTACCTGGGTGCAAAGATGGGCGCATTCATGCATGCACAGATGCACATAGATATAAGAATGGGGTACATGGAAGCACATGGGAGCAAAGATAGATGCAATGATGGGATGCGTGGATGCACGCCTGGGAGCAGGAGTGGGATGCATGGATGGCACGTGTTGATGCATACGCATGTACGAATGGGATGCACAAGTGTGAAGAGTAAATGTATGAACAGATGCACAAGTGCCAAGACTGGATGCATGGATGAAGAGAAGGGGTCTCATCTTCCCAGCAAAGCTCAGCTTTGCTAACACCCTACTCAGACCTGTCCAAGCCCATCCCAAAGCTCCTGAAGCCTAAAAACTGTTCCAGCAGCCTAAAAACACCCATTTCCCTCAAAACATTAGCATTTATCTCAAAAGCTCCCAGGACTTCATAGTGATGCTCTCAGCTCCGTCCCTACAACCTATAGAAGGAGATCACAGGACAAAGCTCCAACCTTTGCAACAGATAAACTCCCTACACAATTTCTCTGCAAAGCAAGGCACCCAGAGGATAGATGCCCCAGGTTTTCAGTCATTGGGATGAAAAGCCCACCTGGGAGAACAAAGGTGGTCCTGGTGGCAATATTGATCTCCTGCAGGTGCTCCAGTGTCTCGGTGTGGAAGAGGCGGATAGAGGAACCTGAGGAAAACGCCATCCAGACACCACTGCCTGCCTTGATCATGTGTGTCACGCTGGCCTCTGTGTCCGGGTGAGCCTCAAAGGTTTGCTGTCAGAGGGAGAACATCAAGATGAGGTCAAAACAAAGATGGAATCACAATAAAAGGCTGCTGGGTTGGACTCTAGAAGCTGTTGTAGGGCTGCAGGCTCATACAGGGAGGGGATGGAGGTCCTAGCCTTCCTCATCAGCTTTGCTTTTAGCAGAAAACAAACTCACCCCTCACCAATCTCCTCTTGGTTCTGTATGGGCATAATTCAGTCTTACCCACTTCTTTTTCCCAATTCTCGTTTACAAGGCTTATTTGCTGGACCTAGATGCATCTTTCAAGCTTACACCAATGTGGAACAACACCTTCCTGGCTTCTTCCTGCCCCAAAAGCCAGCAAGCAAAGACTTGGCCCCTGCACAGGACCTGTTTAAGATTTGGTGGTGCATGGTGACTTCTGAACAAGAGGAACAGAAAACAAAACATCCCCTTCTGACATATTCCAGCACATCTAAAATTCCAACCAACGCCATGTTCACCTGTTTTCTACACATTTTACCACCTCTCCCTGCTGCAGTGAGCCCTGTTCCATGACCCCTCCAAATAGCACAATGCAGAGCACTGGAGTAACGGACCTGAAACCATCTCCATGAAATGAACACCCTGAAAAATCTCCCAAGCAGCAAGTAAGGCATAAAAACTCAGGTTAATACTGAAGGCAGGTTGGGAATGGCTTGAGTCTGCAGATATGGAATGCTCTGGAGGAAAGTAGGCTCTGGTAGCACAGTAATGCTGAGAAAAGGGAAAAATTAGGGATTAACATGATGGAATCTGCAGGGAGCAGGAGTGTGGCTGCAGCATGCACTGCATGTGATTCTCTGGGTGCTGATTTGCTGCTTAATTGCAATCCCAGGGTCTTCCTGCAGTGCAGCTCCTGCTTTCCACATTGCAGCAACAAGCCCACAACCCAGCAGGCTGGTGAACAACGTGCGGGACTGAATCATCTCCATGCACCCACTGCAATGTGACTTTGCTTATGGATTTGAAATTTTGCTTTTTAAAGAAAAGGAGTAGCACTGGAGCCCTCCTTGGAAAGTATTAGTGCGGTGCAGCATCCCAAAATTCTTGCACAGAGCAAAGGTGGATGAAGATTACTGGCTCATCTCCCCCTTTCTCCCATCCAGTGTGGGATTTATTCTCTAGGGCTACATTCCCAAGCTGCTATTTATGGACCTGAGTTTGCAGAGCTGCTCTTGTACATGACAAGTACAAGTTCCCATAGGGGAACCCAATTCAGACAAGCAGGGTGCAGCAATTGGAGCTGCAACCCACTGCTTGCACATTATCAACCCGCACAGAGCCCCAGACCCCATTCCATCCACCCCTTAGAGATGCTCAGTACATCGCCCAGGCTGTGCCCCCCTCTATCTCTCCCATGTTTTTATTCTGCAAGAATTCCCACCTGGCTCTTGCCATAAATAAGATTGGAGACAGAAAACTAATACAGTCCCTCGATGTATTATTCATCCTCAGCACTGGTTTTAGGATGGATTTATGACAGTTAACACATGCAAACTACATTTAGGCACTAAATTTGAAAATTAAACATAAGACAAAGGTTTGTTGTTGTTTTTTAAATAGAGGTGACTATTCAGCATCCCCTGCTTACACAGCTACAGGAAAGCTGTCCCAAAAGGAGCACAAGGGGGAGATGATGACGCTGGGTGTCCCCAAGGTACCTGAGCACAGAGGGTGGAGGCATCAAGGACGGTGACCTGGTTGGCACAGCTCGCCCACAGGGTTTCATCCAGCATCAAGAGGGCTTGCACAGGGCCAGTGCCCACAGGCAGGCAAGCGGGCTGCTCAGTCAGGTCCCACAGCCCCGCTAAGACAGAGCACAGAGAATAAGAAGAGGCTCAAAGTTAGGGGAAAAAAAAACAGATATTTGCACACAAGCCCAAATGGAGCATGGGCATATGCAAAGAAATGCTAGCACTGGAATCCCTACTGTGCAAAGGTATCCCTTTTGGGTGCTGGGGTCACTTCCTGCAGACCCAAACCTCAATACCATCACTGGGAACACAGGTGCAAGCTTTGCCCCAATCCCTAAGAAGTCACATAAGCAGCAATCAATCCTGAGGCACATGGACATCGTCTCCCTTCTATCATTGAACAAAAAATAAAGGATGGGGCAGTGTGCACAGGCAGCAGACTCCCCCCGTTTGCAGCACCCTGAGCTGAGAACGCTTTGCTATGCAAACACCCTGCCTGCAGCTGCAAACAGCTTCTATTGCACAGCCACCTGCAATGCTTGGGCACAAAAACTGCCCCCCACACACACCTTGTTTTTTGTTTTCACTCCTAAAGTGCTACTCCAGAGTTGATTCATCTGGGGCCAAACTGGAGTGCCTCAGTGAAAGAGATCCAGTCTGCGTTCCCATGAATTCTCCACAACCAATTGGTAATTGCCATCGCTTTCAAGTGGGCAACCTATTTTCACTGCAATTTTAAAACCAGATACTCAGGATCTAAGAGCTTAAAAGAGCCTTGAGGCTGCCAAAGCTCTGCTCCCAGCAGCAGGACTTTGCTACTGAGCAAAGCACACTGTAGGTGGGCTCTCTGCTCACTGCTATTTCAGGAAAGCTTTGCTCTAACAAAGCCACACAGCAAATTTGCAAAAGATAGGGAGAAGATAATAAAAAAGGAAAAAAAAAAAAAAAAAGGAAAGGAAAGGAAAGGAAACCCTGCTAGCAGCTTGTTGGTTTCCATGTGCAGTTGTGCAATGGAGGAGAAATTAAATCCATGCTATTCACTTGCTTGCACACTTATTAAGAGGGAAAGTGGGGTGCAGAGCACCCAAAAAAACGCACAGTAAGTAGCATTGGTGCTCCTTGCTGCAGATTGTGAGCTAAGCTTTTTTTCCAGAACAGAGTGCTATTTGAGGCCTTTTTCCACCCTCTAGTGATGAAACAGAAAAACAGCAAGGAAATGCGTCCAAGAAGTTCTCAAGTGCCACCCACCAGGCAGAACGTTTGCTCCTGCATCTCCCCCTTGTTGGCTACTGAGACCATTTTCTGCACATCACAGGACCCAAACTGAGCCCTATTCACCGTACCAATGCAAAATGCAATCCCCCCACCGTCACTCAGAGCTGCAAAGCAGGGGATGAAACAGTGTAAAAATGGTGCTTCCAGGGCTATTTTAGCAATCAGCACACCCAGCTCCCCATTTTCGAGGTGTCACAGCAAAACATGCACAGGGTTGCTGTCCTCACCGTTGTTCCTGGGGTATGCGGCCACTGTCCCATCCTGCAGCCCCGCAAACAGGTACTCAGGGCTGTGCTTCAGGCAGAGGACAGGCTGCATGCCGGGGCTCTTGCAGGTCAGCAGGCACTGCGTCCCCGTGTCCACACTACCATACACTGCGATGCTAATTGGAAAAATGCAAAAGCAGGATGCAGAACAGGAGGTGCTGCTGGTAACTGCATCACAGTTTTGTTGCAGAGCTCCTTTGTAGTGACTGCGTACAAAAGAGCAGTGGATGCACAGCTGCACACTGGTGCTCACCTGCCATCTCGTAGTCCCAAGCAAACAGTGGGATGCAGAGCTGCGGTGGGCTGCTCAGCACCTGCTCGGGGCTCTTCGGTCCCCACTTTGTCCCCCTCAGCCACTTCTGGTATGTACTCCATGCACAGCACTGGCGATGCCACTGGGAAGGATTTTACCGTCCGTGGCACCGAGCGATTGAGGGAGAAGATCTCCACTTGTCCCCCTGCACCTTCCTGGCCACCCCCAACCTGTGGGGATCACAACTATGATTTAGCATCTTGAGGGTGGAAATAACCTAAATCTAAAGCTTTTTGCCCCGTTTTGCTCACCCAGAGGTAGCCCTGCGGCAACGAGGTGCTGACAGCAGAGAAACCCAGCAGTGAGGATTGCACAGGGTTGTGCACTGCAGCGCTGAGCTGTAGGAGACACAAGCATTTACCCCACTCATGCCCCAAAAATAAGAACCCTCTACCATAGCCCAACTTCTATTTTTTGCTTTTGTACCCCTACCAGCCCAGATTGCATCAATTTCTGGCAAGCAATTTTCCACCCCCTCCCAAACTGTCCATCAGGGGATTTCAGTCCATCACCCCAAAAAATGGAGCAGGAGGGAAAAGAGCTATATGGCAGATGGACAATACTTTTACCTGCAGATCGAGGGCTTTGGAGGAAAAGGCAGGCATGTGGCAGGAAAGGATGGGGCACCAGAAGGGAGCCTTGCTCTTCTTGTCTTCATCAGGACAGAGCCAGCCTGGCTGGTTCTCCTCCCCTGCAAAGACCAGAGTGGATTAAGGACAGCCCAAAAATAAGCATGGTTGGATGCAGCAGGAGATGCAACATCACCCACCCCAACACCAGCCTTTGGGATGCTGCAAGCCACCACCATTCAAGACGGACACCCCAGCATCTTCTCCAGCTCTTGCACAAGTGACCACATTAAGCAGCATCAACCCCCTCCTACACCCCCCCCCCAAAAAAAAAAAAAATCATAAATAGATATGAAAGGAAAAAAACTAATGCAGTTCTTCACATTAGACTTTAATGCGTTCTCATTTCTAACTCATGGATACAGGATTATCCCCCAGGCATTGCAGATTAAAAACAACACAAACTGCTCAAAACAAGGGAATCAAAAATCATTTGAAATCGTGTTTGAGTGCTTGGATTCCCCCTGGGCAGGAATGATTTTTCTGCCATTAAACTTTTTTTTTTTTTTTTTTTTTTTACCTGCAGTGACTCATGGTGTTAAATAGGAATAGTGACACAAAGATGACAGGAAGAAGGACTCTCCCCTTGTTATTTGCCCTATTTCATGGGAAAACAGAGCAACGACAGCAGCATATGGCCAAGCTGAGATCCATCACCAAGCATCCCAGAGATGCCACTCAAGAGTATCAAAACAGAACATTTTGAGGATGAAATGCTATTTCCCACTTCCAACCAATCAAACACTTCCTCCATCACCTTCATCCAACCTTGTCCCCTGCTCCCACACAACCATCCAACCACTCCAAGAGGTACTCACGCAGACCAATCTTGGCCAGGTGCAGGCAATTGACCCAGGAGATCTTGCTCAGAGGATTTGGAGTAATGAAGACCACCATAACACTGATGGGGCGGCCAGACCTGTGGGGGAAGTCATTAGATGCCTTCATCCTCCTCCGAGTGGACGTAGCAGCAGGGAAAGCCCAGAATTGGAAACCCACTTGTCCGGCTTGCCAGGCAGCAGGAGACGGAGGCGGCACTTGTTGGCAGAGTGGATCTCTTCCTCCTTCACCTTCATCATCCTCTGAAGGGCCAAGCACCAGTCCTGTGCCACTGTCATGTTCAGGTTCTGAGGGAAAGAGAGCAATGGTGGAAATACCTCCAGAAGCCTGAGTCCCCAGGATCCATCTGCAGGTCAGTTGAGGAACTCAAGAACCAACCACCCATCCATCCAACAAACCACTGAATGACTTGAGTCAGGAGGGACCTTAAAGGTCATCCAGTTCTAGCAAAACCATTACAGAAGAAGTGACAGGTATTCATGGGTCTAGCAGAGAGCATGCGAATAAGCCCCCTGCAGCTCCCCAGGCCAAGGCTTAGCAGGTTTTGCTCTCAAAACAGCAAAATTTTTGCCCCGTAAATGACAGTACTTGAGTCCCCAGAATGGTGGAGCTTTGCCAAAGATCCAAAGATCCAGCACTTTGGTACCTGGTAGGTGCCATGCAGGGTGCTGATGAGCAGTGTGATCTGTTCCACCACTGCCAGGTCCTTCTGTAGGTCCTGTAGCTCCTGGAAAAGCCGCGGTGGCCCCAGGTAGACTTTATCTTGAAGAAGAAAAAAAAAAAAAGGGAGAAATGTGGGATTGGAAGCGGTGCCACCCATACACCCCAAAACCACGTGGCTCAGGGCCAGGTGCTCACTGTGTGAGGCTGGCCCAGTGGGTGCATGCTTCTTGGCACCAGCGTTGTGGATGACCACGTTGTCCTTGTCATAGGCACCGCTCTCCTGCCCCACTTCCACCACCTGCACCTGTGGGAGGGCTGTGCTCCACTTCACCACATATTTGGGCCCCAGTGGCACCAGGCTGCTGATTTCCAGCTGGCCTCTGCCAAGGAAAGATGTAAAATACCAATCAATCGGCAGCTGGTATTGCTCATTCTGCAAACCCCAATGGATCCCCCTTGCAAAAAGCAGATGGTGAGCACAGCTTGCAAAACCATGGCGTGCACTAGTGCATGCCTGCACCCCCAAACACAGGGCACAAACACAGCAAAACACACTCAGTGCCTACCTTGGGTTCACTGGCCTGGAATGGGGGGAAGGAGGAAACATTAATAAAAACGCATTACTGGGGGCAAGAAGAGGGTTTTCCCCTCAGCACCATCAAATCACAAGACCCAAAAACCCACAGGAACTCCCTTAGCACCATGGCACAGATACTCAACACAAGGATTTGGGAGCAAATAGCCCCAAATCTGGGCTTCCTCCTCTGAAATAAGGTGAAGTGGTTTGGGGGTAAGGCTGGCAAAACCCTCTAAGTCCAAAATCAGAGTGGGGAAGGGGAGAGGTGCTGGTGGGGTCATTTTTGCAAAGTGGCTCTGGAACTTGGGGCCGCCGGCACGTACTTGAAGTTGATGTTGGCACAGACCAGCATGTCGTTGAGGAGGAAAACTTTCCTCTCCTTGGACTTGATGAGCTGCCCCCGGTCACCATACACTGTCTCCGTCAGCGTCTCACAGAGCAGGAGCTGCCGCTGCCCTGAGTTCAGCAGCTGCAGGAGGATACAGCAGGTAAGGGGCTCAGACCCAGGGTTCTTGCACGCCTCCTGCCCTGCAATTTGGTCTGCAATGGGTTTGTGCAAAGATCTTCCCTTCCCAAGCAGGACGCACAACTCTAAGCACTGCAGAAATGCCTGTGCAAAATGCTCAGTTTATGGCAGCTGTGCAAAGCACTCCAGCTGTGCACAACACAGGCCATTTGCACCACACTGCAACCACTCTGCACACAAATTTCACTCTGCCAAGTGCAAAGAGCCCTCAAGGATCAACGTGACCCTTCTGCAGCCCCTTTAGGATTTTGTTTTGTCCTCCGTCCCTAAATGCTGGCCTCAGGGCCAGGCTGCTGAGGTGACCACGTGCTCCCAGTGCAGCCCAGGATGTGTTGCAATATCTTGGTGCAGGGCTTTCCACAAACGGTTGCAAAATAAAGCAGACGGATGAAGGGGAGGAGGCTACAGATGAAAATTTCCTGAGTCTCAGACTTATTTTTGCTTTTGCTAAATGCCATTGTTTCAGGGAAAACAAGAGCTCAGCTTCCCCAAAATCCCCTCCTGGGAGCCCCAAACTTCAGCACTTCTGCAAACACCAACCAAAGGGGACAGATGCAAACCCAGCCCTTAAAAGTCCCATTGCAAGGGAATGAGAAAGAGGAGCGAGGCTGAAACACGCACCTTACTGAGGCTGCTGCGGTCACTGATGCTTTTGCTGAGCTGTTGGATCTCAGCCACCTGGTCAGCCACGCGCTTCTGCTCATTGAGCTTCTCAGCCAATGTCTCCAGCTCAGTGAGAGCCAACTGGAGGGACAGGCGGTCTGCATGACCCTTGGGAGTGTTCTTCAGCATGTCCTGGGAGGAAGAAACAACACCACGGTGTCACTTAGCTCCATCAAGCTATGATGGAGGAAAATCCCCCATTGGGATAGGGAAAGACCAAAAGACACTTCCACACCCCCAGGCAGGCTGCCAACCCCAAAACGGTGCCCACTGCTGAGCCACCCTGAAGCACTGTGCCTGCCAAAGTGATGGGGTCACCCATACCTGTAGGAGAAGGATGAACTGAGGGAACCTCTGGATAGGTTTCACCATCAGCCCATAGAGCGTCACCCGGTCGGTGCTGGCCATCTGCCGCTTCTACTGGGAGTAAAGGGAAAAAAAAAGAGGGAGGGGTTCACCCCAAATGGTGACTAGCAGCTGCATGTGCCCACATTTGGGACCTGCTGACCTTAAGGAAGTCGAGAAAGGCAGGTTTGGTGAGACAAGCCTTCTTGATAAGGGACATGGCAGTGGTGAAGTTGTTGACGTAATCACTGTAGACATCCAGCACCATTGACTTGGAGAACTTGGTGCAAGAGAAGAAGGCCAGGATTAGTTCTGTGAGGCACCCTAAAATGGGGCTATGGGTGCTTAGGCTGGGGGCACTCATGGAGAATGCACCACTTTAGTCCTCCAATCCCATTGCTGGGAAGGGGTACTCAACTCTCCTCCTACCGAGGCCACAAAGAGGTCCCCAATCTTCTCAGCAGAGTCCCACTCGGCCACGCGGGAGGACAGGGCGATCTGGAACATGGAGTGGCACTGCAGAATTTCCTTCAGGCGGAAAAACACCACCTGGCATTTCCTGGCACTCAGCACTTTGGGCTCCATTTCCATCAGTGGGTTCCTGTAATCCTACAGTAAATGGCAGAACATCAGCATCCCCACAATCTCTAAACTACCCCTAAAACACCTCCAGAAGGGGGTTCCCACCTGCAGGATGCGCTTCAGGGAGTCCACATAGCTGCGCTCACTCTGCACAATGGAGCCCAGGATGTGTCGCCGCACCACCTGCAAATAAATGGGGAAAGGGAAAAGAAACCTCAGACAAAAGTGACCCCAGTTACACTGCTCACTCACGTTTAAAATTATTATTACTTTGAGCTGTTGAAAGGGAAGGCAAAGGAGGCGCCCATCCTGCACCCACCTGCTGGGGGCTGAGCCCCGTGGGCATGGGGCCAAGTTCGGGCGGTGGGTGCTTCATGTCAGAGACCGTGACCTCCAGGAAACCAGTGTCCTCCTCCTCCGAGTCTCCTACCACCAATAAATAAATAAATAAGCACACCAAAAATGTACTTCTTATTTTTCTTGGAAGTCTCTCGGTGCTGAGCACACTCCCAGCCTAGAAGGGGTCATCCTAGGATGCTCCAGGGGCTCTTGATTGGGTTCATGGCTGCTGGCATTGTCCGTCCCCAAGCACTGCGGCTGTCACCGGACACCAGCATGAGTCAGGGCTCTGTGAGCCGACACTACCAGGTCCCAGGTGGAAAGGAGCCAAATCCTCCCCCAAAAGCGACCCACACTGGGGAACCCCCTCAATTTCCTCCCTTCCATAATCTAAGCACAGAGAGGTACAAAAAAGCAGCAACGCAAAGCAAAGTGCAGAGCAAAAGCACAACAAAACCCTCCTGGCACCCAATCCTGCCTTACCCGAGGCCGAAGCAACTGAGGAAGAGGAGGGTGAACGGATCACAGTGTCATGGGGCAGGGACGACCGCTTCTTCCACATGCTGTATTTGCAGGCCCCACTACAGCCGCCCCAGCCCCCAGCACCCCGCGCCCATCCCTGTGCATATAAATAACCAGAGGGGAGGGCACTGCTGCCTGGGTGACCTTTTTCCTTCCCTAATTTTGGAAGGGAGTATCCCAGCACGTCACTGGCGGCTCTGGGGGGCCACCCTGGGTTCCTTCCTCCCCCCCATTAAAATCAGCATTGCATACAGGATGCTTGGAGCATCCTTTTGGCCAAAATCCCACCCCAAGGTACTCCCATCCCACAGACTGGCAGCAGGATATGGCACACTCAGCAGATCCTCAGGGGCCCCAGTGGATCCAGAGGGGCCACCCAGCAGGATCCTACCTTGTCCGCAATGCTCCAGTGACCCTCTTGAGATCCCAGGGGTGGGTGGCAGCTTTTCCACCTCCTTCACCCTTTTCCTACGATCCCCATCCCCTATGGGGTATGAATCATATTATGGACACCCCAAGACACTGCAGTTTTCCTTCTTTTGGCTGCAAAATGGGGCTGTTTTTTTATTTTATCTGCCAAGGGTGGGAAGAGCATAAGGAGCCACCAAAAAAAAGTAGAGATGTGGGAGTTTCTTCAGGGAAAGGAGCAGTCAACACCCCAAGTGGTGCTTCAGCCCCAAACCTCGCTGTGTAGCACTGATGGGATAGATCAACAAAACTGCAGAACACTTCAGATCTCATCTAAAATTCAACATTTCCTGTATTGCCCTGAAATCCATGCAAATAGGACAACCATGGATTGGGTGCTTTGGGAAGGGGAAGGAGGGGGCTGAACAGAATAAGCAAAGGGGAAAACAATATAAAAAAGCACGAAATGCTGAAGATAAATTGGAGAAAGAACAAGGAAGATGCCAAATGAACGTGGCTTAGTGAACATGATGGCAAAGGATCAATAGTTGGTCTGGGTGATCTTAGAGGTCTTTTCCAACTTTTATGATTCCAGATAGATTGATATATATAGGTGTGGAAGGGGACACACCACTCACCTGGCACTTCCTTACGGTGCAAGAAGGTCACCTTCCTCATCACCGCGATCTTGGTCTTCTCCAGCCCATCTTTGGTGCCGCTTTTGGCCGCTTTCATCAGTTGAGTCATCTGAGCAAAAGGGGTTGGGATGCTCAGTGTCATGCAGCACTGCCCACCCCCCTCCCCAATGCTTTGGGAACATCACACAACCCCATTCCTCCCCAGGAAGGCTGAGACTGATGAAGAAGCTGAGGAAGAGGAGGAGTCGGAGCACTCAAGGGGCTACCTCTGTCTCCTTTGTGGGGACACAGTGGTGTGACAGCTTGCAAGCAGTGCAGCAAAGCATGAGCATGCAGCCAAAGCCAAGAAAGGGAGGGAAGCATGATGTGAGGTATTGCAGCAAGATTTTGTGATCCAGGTTCACCCTTTGCACCTGGACTTGCAGCAGTTTTAGTGCAAATTGCAAAAATCCCAGCGTAAATCGGCTGCAAACTACCAACCTGAGTGCTTTGAGGCAGGCAAAGGTTTTGCAATAAGTCTCTCTCCCACTCCCAATAATCTCCTTCCCAACCCTGTAGGGGGTAAAACCTTCTCCGCTCCACTTAGCACACCTGAATCTCGCTTTGTCCAAACGCCCCTTGAAAAATAAAAACCCAAAGAGTTGATGGGGTGGGCAGATTGGGGACATAAACACCGGAGGGATGCAGATGGAATGGGAAAGGTGATAGTGATGGATGTCCCCAAGTCTCCAACCATCATCACACAAAATGGGCTGAACTGAGCACAGGTGCATTCATATCCTTACAGAGAGGCTTTTGTCTCCCCAACTGGAAAATTCAGGGAAAGGACCGAGGAGGGACAGTACCTTCCAATCATACTTCTGCTTCAGCTCCTGCATGTCTTTCCCCCCAACTCTTAAAGCCAGGATGTCCCTCTTAGTCCTGGCGTATCTCTCCTTTAGTCTATTCAGGTCTGGAGAAAGCTGAGCCCCAAGCAAACCAGGCAGGAGGAGAAGGCAGAGGATGCAGAGAGGGCAGAGAAGAGAGATTCAGGTGAGAAGCCAAACATTTTAAAAATGAAAATTAAAATGGAGAAATCATGAAACTGTTCCAAAGCAGCACAATATGGGTAGTGGGTTCCCATAATCTGGAAGGGAAGGGGAGTGAGCAGGGAGCAGCAGCCATGCGTTGAGATGCAAAGGGGAAAATAAAAAAGGGGAAGGAAAAGGATAAATAGAGAAATTAAATCCAAAAGCGATGCTGTGCTGACTGTGCATCACGTGAGAGCATGTGGAGAGTGAGCCCTGAGATATCCCCAGTAAGCGCATGGGAAAAAAAAAAAAAAACCCAATAAAAAACAATAAAAAAAATCAATGAGAATAATTAACTAAGAGAGCCTCACCTTGGGCTGGAAGGAGGCCCGCTGCTTGGCCGGCTCAGCCTCTGGTTTGTTCTCCTCACCTGACTCCTCACTGTAGCTCTCAAACTCACTGGAGCTCCAGCCCAGATCCTCGCCCCGCTGCACGTCCTCATAGATCAGGCTGCGCCCTGTTAGACAAAATCCTGCTTTTCCCTATGGACTTGTAACCCCACCAGCCTAGCTGTTCTGCTGCTGTTTTTCCCCTTTGCTGTCCCTTCTAGCAGTACAGAATGTGGGGTTTGCTCCCACTGCATCAGTTTCCCCATCTGTGAAATGGGTTCACAGTCCCAGCAAAAAGAGGGTCCTGGGAGAAAGGGCTGTTCCTACCATCCTGGTTGGCATCGAGGGTCTCACAAGGGACATCGTCATAAATCACATCGTCCTCTGCTGCCGTGAACTCAAAGTGCTCGCCTTGGGAGGGGGAAAAACAGGGAAACAGCCCCAGAAATCCACATCAGGACCCAGCTAGGGTGGGGAAATTATTCCCCAATCCCATGGCCAGGCTGGGATTTGGGGTTAGAACTGCGTTCTCTCTCTCACCCCAGCTGTTTTAACCTACCTCGGCGGCCACTCTTTCTCTTCCAGATCTGGGTGTTGATGTCAGGGGGGTCATCACAGGTTTCCCCATTGCTAACCCCCTCCGGCAGCCTGTGGGGAGGTCAAAGACACATCAGTGTAAATCCCCAAGGGCAGAAGTCCCCTCTGTGCACATATGCCCCAAACCTCACCACTCTGCAACAAGAGGGGCTCGTTCCCATTTGGCAAAATTAAGCCCCCACCACACGTGGGGTGTGCACACAGCTGCAGCCTATGGAGGAAGTTTTGCACTGCCAGAAATGCCGACGTGTTAAAAACATGAGGTCGATGCCTCCAGCTTTCCAGCAGCAGGATTGCAAACTGCACAAAAAGGGAGTCCCCCAGGGAAGGATGCAAGCTCCATACAAAGGAAGAAAAAGACTGCCAACAAAATGCAGTACTTTGCAGCAATCCTGATGGCTGCTCATGCACTTTTGCTCACCCCAGATGTTTGCAAAGCCCACTGCTTGCTTTTAATATTGACACCATGGACACAGCATTGCTGCATGTGTCCAGCCTTATTGCATCGTATTGCACACCTGCTGCTCTGGGGCTTGGAGACCCCATTGCTAGGACTGGCCCAGAAAAAGCACGCAGGATTGATGCACAAGTGTCAAAAGGGAAAGAAAAAAAGAAAAAAAAAGCTTTTTTATTTAATCTTTGTTCTACACGCAGCTGAAGATCAGGAGGAAGATGCTCCAGTGAGGCTGGACTTGGTTTCCACACTTTGCTGCATCCTGTGTATGCTCCTTGTTGTTAGATTTGCATCTTCCCCCTGCATACTTGTGTGCAAACCCACCTCAGGTACCACAAAATCCCCCTGCAACACCTCCAATCTCTTGCATGCTTCAACCTCAGACCCCATGTCCTCAGTCCTTTTATAAGCAGCAATGGGAATAAAATGGTGAAACTGAGGCACAGCACCAGGCTGGAACACTGTAAGGAAGGGGGTGACCCCCAAAACTCCATTTTCTCCCCAAAACTATACATACCCTTCCCGGGACTCTGGCACCAGCCCCTCTGTAGGGGGAAAAAAAAAAGAGAAATCAAGTTGGTGGCAGAGCTCATGAGCTTCACCAGACACAGTAGACACTCTGAAAACAATGGGACCTCACCGGTGCTGGAGCTGGTGGCACGGTGCCTGCGAGGAGGGGCCTGAAGGACTGCTCCCCTGCTTGGCTCAGTGGCTGAATCTTCGTCCTCCTCCTCGTCACTGTCCTCAAAGTCAAAGGCTTCACCCAGATCCTCCTCGGAAGGGGGAAGATCACTGGGGGGCTGTGAAGTAAGGACAGTACCTACTGTGGGGCAGGGCGGCAGCTGGGATGAAGCCATAGCACAGGGGGTCCACACGCTCTGCCTGGGCCCTTCCCTGAGCCTTTCCTGCAGGAAAAGAAAGGAAAAGAAAAATGGATTCAGAAAGGAGAGCAACCTCATGTTCATCCTTTGGACTTCCCCCAGCACCCCACAGTGGAACGGATCCTGCTCAGTGCTGCAAAACCTTGCAAGGAAGCAGAAACAACTCTCTCAGGTGCACAGCAAGTTTACAATACCAGATCAATCCTATGTATGCATATACCCAATCTGACCCATGCATGGCCAAATTCAGCCTCCTCCCAGTATTCATCCTGAATGACTGAGCCATGCTTGGGGAGGGGGGAGAACCAAGCATCCTCTGTGCAATCAATGGTTCATCTGCTCCAGTAACACAAGACTGAAAGGTCACCAGAAGGAAGAGGAAGGGCAGAACAGTGTCCTGAGCCCAAGGGAGGATGCAATGGGGGAGAAATCAAAGCAGGGCAAAATATGTCCCAAAAGCTACAAAGACCTAAATATGCCCCAAAAGCAGCCACTACCCAGTATACAATGGATGCCACCACCATGCTTCAAAGAGACTACCCAGCGTTGCATTTCACCTGCAAAATGAGCTGCAAACCCCTTGCAAACAGCAGCATCAATTCCTCCCCATGTGCACAAGTGCCCTATGCAACCCCAGGTCCTGGGCTGCACATCTATGGGTGCTCTGGGAATGGGAAGCACAGCCCAGTCCTATTTCAGTAACCCCCCAAAAGCATCAAATTGTCCTTTTCCTAACAAAAATAAATCCCCATCTCCCCCTTTTACAAGTTCACATCACCCCATTGGGGATGGGAAGCTCCAGGTTTATCCCTACTGATGCAAATCAAGACTCAATAGAAAATACATTCCCTTAGAAGTGCCCCCCAAAAATCAAAGAATTAAAAAACCACCTGGGCTCCAGAGAAAGATGTTCCAGGAACAGCTCTGCTTGCAGCCTGGGTCCAGCACACCAATGCTTTTTGCTCTCAGGGAGGAGGATGGCAATGTGATGCTCAGCCCAGGTTTGATCCCACTATAAGGTCAGTTACTGTTTTGACCGTTGACATAAGCTCCCATCAGCCCATGTGTCCCAGGGATGGTTATTTTCCCATTGGTATCACGGGGCTCCAGCACAGCCCTGAGCTTTGATCGCCTCTCTGGAAGATGAAATTAAGCTGTTGCCTTACTGGGAGCAGGGGTAGAAGCATCTTGCTGGGAAAACACGTCCGGAAGGGATGTGATAGAGCAAGATAGAGAAACCCAATGTAATATTGGGATGATATCTCGAAAAAAATGGATTTAAAGCCACTTGAGCATGCCAGCTCTGTCTCCCTCCCAACTGGGGGAAATAAATAAAGATGGATCTAAATAAAGCCACAAATGCAGGGCCAGCTGCTAAAGGCAGCATCCTCCTCCCAATGCTGGCACCCGGCCTCAGTATTTTTAGGTCTGTCCCCGAGCGACAGGCCCCAGCTGGTGGGGAGGCTGCCAGCCCAGGACATGGCCCCAAAGCCCTTCTTGGAGTAAAGGGGGCAAAAAGGGGCTTCCACCCTGCAAATTCCCAATTCCTGCCAATGCAAATGGGTCAGTGTATGGCTCGAATTCTGGGTGACAGCACTGGCAAAAGGATGTCCATATGCACACTTTGAGATCCCAAATGCAGCTCTTTGAGGAAACAGATAGAACAGCAACAGGCGGTGCTCCAGCACCAACACATAAATCACCCATAAAAATGGGTGTGGGCAGCAATAAGGATCCTCCACCGCTTCCTCATCCGCCTCCTTATTGCTTCCTCCTGCCCGTGGGATGCACCCCTGTGTCCCATGCCACCTCTGGGCTGGCTCTGGCAACTGAACTTTGCTTCATCCCAAAAATAGAGGTAGAAGTTGGGAATCTGTGGGCATTTCCATGGAGAGTATCACCCACATCTATTGTTAAAATATTAAAAGTATAATATGACATAAGATGGGGATCTCAACCACAGATGCAAAGCAGAGTTTTCCTTAAACACCAATTGGGTTAAAAAAAATAAAATGATGTGATATAATATGAGGATCTCAATAACAGCTGCACTTTAAGCATCAGTTGGGTCCATGCACTTAAGGGCCACATGTAGAAATTCATACATTTACAGAGAGATATAAGGCTTTGGGGAGCAAAACACAGAGATTTTAAGGCTTCAGTTTGGGAATGAGGCCAATGGGGAAGAGTTATCTTGTGCTTTCCAAGCAATCAAATCTGGGATTCGGGGGCCAAGAATTGGTGATGGCAGCCAGAAAGGGATGCTGAGCAGGTATTGGGGATGAAATCAGGCAGAAAGTGTCACTTTCTCCCCCAAACTACCACTCCGGGGTTTTCTGCACCCAAAACTCAACCAAATGAAAATTCAGAATTCAACGTTCTTTCTCCTTGTCTTGTCAGCTCACTCTTGTCAAAAAGCACTGGTGTACGGGAGAAGCTCCTCCTGAGCAGAGCAGCTGCATTTTGGTTTCAGAACAGTTCTTCTTGGGGCAACATCCGCATTGCTGTGTGTTTCCAGACAGAACCCACAGCTCCAGCGTTGTGCTGCTGCTGCCACTTTCCTTTTTTTTTTTTTTTTTTTTTTTTTTTTGCTTTTCAGCATCTCTGATCAACTGGAAAATTAATTCCTCAGCCAACATGCACCACGAGAAGTGCAAATGCAACACACAAACAAAAGTGAAAATCAGAATAACAGCCCTCGAAAGCCATTAAAAAAAAAAAAAAAAAAAAAAAAAACCACACACACACACACATACACAAAGCAGATTAAAAAACAAAACAAAACATTTTCTGAGCACATTCTCAAAAATCAGTACCAGGGGCGGACAACCAATTTGTGATCACTGTCCCCACCCACCTTCCTTTCTCCCCCACACAGAGCTGCTTTGACAACACACATCCAGGCGCACCATGAGAAGCCTTTTCTCCTGCCCTGGGGACATGTTTTTCCACTGTTTTTCCCGTTCCCCCCAATATTTTGCGCACCGAGCTGACACCAAAACAAAGCTCAAAAATAAAGGAACAGAACATCTTCATCCCCTCTGCAAACTTTGTGTCTCTGCAGCACACACCGTACCACCCCTTCTCAATGCAGCTCCCTTCCTCCCCCCCAAAAAAACAAACAGAAAATGGGAGGAATGAGCAATTAGCACCAAGCATTGCACTTGCTGACCTTAGCAAAGCATGCATGAAAATAATCATTCAGGAATATTGTACACAAAGGAGAAGTCCTTGCTGTTAAAAAAAAAAAAATTAAAAATGTACAATTTTGGGGCCGCTGCAAACTGCAAAAAATGTGAGGCGTTTCCTTCCAAATCTGCAATGAAAAAAGAAAAAAAAAAAAAAACAAACCCACTACAAAACAACGCAGGCATGCATGGGGGCAAACCAAAGCACCACAGCTCTGGGAGTGGGTGCTCAGCACCTCAGAGCTTTGCTTACACGCTGGGGAGGGGGGGGAGGGCTGCAAGCATCGCATAATTTGCAAACAGGGCAGAAAACGGGGAGGAATAGAACAGGAATGGGTGCGGGAATGGCACTGTGCTGCAGCAATAAGGTACCAAAGCTCAGCATCTTCCTTCTCCTTTTCCCACTCTCTCTATTCTCTACCCTATATATCTCTATGCAATAATAATAAATAAATATAAAGGGAAAGCTTCTTCGTGCAGCAAACCCCAATTGCTTGCAAAAGAAGGGCAGGGATGAGGCTAGCTCCTGCCTACAGAAGGGCCGCCTCGTTTCTATAAATTTAACATTATGGGTACGTAGAGTATACATAGGTGCAAACACACACAGCGGTATGGGAAGAGGGAAGCAAGGAGGGAAGGGGTGAGGGCTGTGCTGACCTGGGAAGGCCGCGTGTCCTCTGCCTTTGTGTCCGCATCGGCCAAGCAGGATGGCAGTGGGGGCAGCAGCAGGCAGTGGGGGCCCTAAGGCTGCCCACACCCCTTCCAGCCCCATAGAAGGGTTCCCATGGCCAGGGTGGGGGCTTCCAGCTGGGGCCGCAGGCGGGCGGCGCTGGGGGCTGGCGGAGCTGGGAGCGTTGGGCAGCGAGGGATGCCGGGATTTGGGCAGCTTTCCCCCCCCCCTTTCCCTTCTCTTTTCCCAAAGCATCGCTGATTTACACCCTCACTGCTACCAATCCAATCTGGATCTGCCCCCCCCCCAGCCCCCACCCCACTACAAACTGACTTTTAACCCTCTGCACGCTGCAGCCCTGTTAACCCTCTCATTGCTGAACACGTTGTTCATACAAAAACAGCCCCGAATCCAGCCCCAAGCAAAGCTGGGAGGAGGCAGAGATGGGGTACAGGGGGGAGGTTACAGAGTATGTTCCCAACTTTCCAAGAAACAAGTATTTTCTCACCGAATTTCCTACCCCAAAGCCATTTGCTGCAGACTACAGCCCCCAGAATGCAGCTGCTATCCACAGGAAGTCCACCGCGTTCCTATTTTGGGGGTATTTTCCCCAAAGCTGTAAGGCACTGCCACGTGCAGGATTTGCAGCCTCGTCTCTGTCCTCATTCCCAGGGCAGCTGCTGGTTCCTGGCTCCAAGCAGAGCTGAGGAAAAGTCCTTTTCCACTCCCCGTCTAAAAAGTACCCCAGCTACAACATTTGGGAGCAGACAGCAATGCCTCCCAACCCCAATCAAACACTACAGAATCACTGCCAGTCCGCTCACACACCCATTGGACCAGCAAATCTCTGCACCAAACTCCCTGCACGCTTCATCCTAACCACTCTCCCTCCCTCCAAACACCAGGCAGACCAAACTCGGTAAGTCAAAGCAACGCAAAGGCCCCCCCACGCACACATGCATTTCACACAACATCTCTCAACAAATTTCCCCCAGTCTCACCTGTGTCATCAGCACTGAGGCTGCTTTCCCAGCACAGGAGAGGCCCCCCCAGCACAGCCCACTGCCGCACCTCTGTACAACGCCTCTTCGTAAACGCAGGCGGTGGCTGAAAGGCTGATCCCAGCCCCAACCGGATGGACAAGCCCAGCAAAAATATATATATAATCACTGCTGGTGCCCTTTGGGTGACTCAAGAGAGTCAAAAACACCTTCTCCTGCAGGTAATGGCATTGTTGCTTGCTGCTTTGTACCCATGGAGGTGCGTGTGGGAACAAGAGCAGTGCAGCAGCAAGGACTTTGTCCCAAGCAGCTCTGTGTTCTCAGGGTTGGGTAACAGCATCCCAGCTGCCACAGTGCAAATTCAAGTTAATTTCTCTCTCTCTCTTTTTTTTTTTTTTTCCTCATGTGCAGAAGATAATCATTTACAGTAAATCATAAGTTTCTGAGCTTCTCCAAAGGTCACCCCAAAAACTTTGCAGCAAGAACTGAGAGCCTTCCTGCTGGACACCCAGAAGAGCTTTGCAAAAATTGCAGTGAAGACAAACGTTGGCAAAGTGGACCCCAAATGCCCAACCTTTTGCAGGCTGCTTGCACGCTGCATTCACCTACAATGTAATGCACACATCTACAAAATGCACTGCACACACAGCACCACACACAATGGTTGCAGTGAAACTATAGGGGATGTTTTCACCCACAGAGCTCTTCGCAGTGCTCAGTGGACAGCTGGACAGAACCATGGATGCAGATGCAACGAGACAGTATGGCCTCGTGTGTGCACCTGCACACATCCCAACCCTATACATGCAGCAGTGGGGAACTGCACCTAGAAGAACAAAATAAGAAAGAAAAAAACAAAATCACACAAAGCAACACCTAGAGAGGAGAAAGCAAAAGGTCAGAAGGAGTACAGAAGAGCAGAGCCATGCTGTGCTGCTGGACCGTGCTCCTGCCTCAACCACGGGGGTTTGCTCACCCAATCCATCCTGCCAAGGGATGTTCTGTGGAAATGCAACGGTGCTGAAGAACTTCAAACAGCCAGGAAAGGACTTCCAGGAAAACTGGGTGAGCAAGCTGATTGCTGTGGTGGGCAGCACTTAAATGAGCTGTGCTCATCGATGCTGACTGAGTACAGCTGGTGTGATCCTGTAGCAACGACCCCTTGCAAGGGCTGCAATAGGGAGCAAGAAACTGTCACGCACAACTGGACCATACACAACAGTGTAGAATGTAATCTGTGCAAATAGAACTGTGCACAACCAAACCTACGCAGGAGGATGGAGCTGGTGCACGAATGCCTTCTGCTGGCACTTCCCTGTAAGATTCAGACACCTCCCGAGGGGACCCCGAAGCTTTTTGGGCAATGGTGGGGGGGGGTTCTGGTTTTTTTTTGTTGTTTTTTTTTTGGGGGGGAGGGGGGGAGTTGAACAATGGGGCTAAATGCATGCATTCCTCCAGCTCACCCTTGCTTGGAAAACTTGCCATGCACCAAATACAACTTCACAGACACAACACAGCAAATGAGCATATGCAAAGTGTTCCTGTTCCCACGCTGCACCCACCCTGTTCCCAGAGCACTGCAGGGTGCTTTGTGCAAGGCGGGCTGCGCTGCAAACACCCCACTCTGCAGCTGCTGAGGGTCTGGGCATCCCCCAAACCTCATCTACTGGAGGTGCAAAGGCTGCAGATGGATCTAGAGGGGGCTGCAAAGCCCATCTGAGGGCATTTGGGGTGAAGTCACTCCCCATCCAGCAGCCTTCGGGAAGAACAGGCTAGACCAGTTTGTCCTCATCCCAGAAAAAACCAGTTTAACCCTTGGTCTGATGCAACTGGAGTGGCCGCCTTCACCAAAAAGGGAAAAACTCTTTGGAAGTGAGGGCTCCTGCATTCAACCCTATTGCGTGGACCTGTCCGAGGTAGGGAAAAAAAGTCCCAAAGAAACAGGATTCGCTTTGCTCCCCCCTCCACCCAACCCTTTATAACTCAATTAGCACTTAGGGGAAGATGCACACTTTCAGAGTTGAACAGCCAGCGCTTTTAACCACTTCATTAAGACTGCACCCTGGAACTCCCAGACGAGCAGGGTCCCTGCATTCCCACAAACAAATCTTTCAATTCCCAGCACTGATTTCCATCAGAGTTAGAACAAGTGTCTCAAAACACAGCATGACAGCGTAGGATACTACGGGAAAAGAGCTGCTGTGGGGCAAACGGGGGGAACTCTGCCTCAGTGCAACCTCACACTGAAACCCAACCCAGCAGCAGCAAAGGGACATCGCTGCTCTGCAAACACCTTTCGCAAAGCCCAGCAACGCACAGGCATCTTGTTGCCGATCTGAAAGCATATTCCTGCCCCCGTTTTGCTTTTGGTCTCCACATCGTGCTCCAAGACGCAGCACAGATGATTCAGTAAGCAACTTCATTTTTCACCACTGAAATGAGTCCAGTGCAGTTCTGCATGGGTTTGGCCTTCAGCAGCATTCTGCAGCAGCTGGAAGTGGCGGTGGTGCACAGGAGGCACTGCCCACCACCGGCCCCTGGGGAGCAGGTCCCACAGCTGTGCACACACCACTGCTGTACAGAAACGCAGCTGCCAGGGAGGGCTGGGGAGCACGCATGGTGCACCCACCCCCTGCAAAATCCCTGCCAAGGGAATCTTCCCTCGGCAAAATCTCAGTAACAGCAACGAGGAATGTATTCTCCTGCCTGTAAAACTAATAAGACAAATGCATTTCTCGTCTTACCAAGGGGAATGAGTGTACCTACCCTGCTTCCAAAATTCATTTGCACGATGGGGAATCGATCAGTGCATCAGGAATGACTGCATCCCCCCCTTTGCTTTGCAAGAAAAAAGGCGCATCTTTGACCCTGCAAAACACCTTCCATTGCAGTAGGTGGAATGAGCGCACCTTCTCTGCCTTTGGAGTGTATCTCCCCTCTGCCTTTAAATGTTATCTCTAGAAGAGGAACGAGTGCATCTTTCTCTTCAAACTTTATTTGTAAGAAGGGGAATTAACACATCTCTGCCTCGCAAAAATGCCTGATTAGCAAGAGAATGGTGCGAGTGCACCTTCACTCCTGCAGGAAAAAAAACTCTCCTCAATGAGGGGAAGGAGCGCACATCGCAACTGCAAAAAAGAACTGCCTTCACAAGCGCAACCTTCCTCAACCAAATAACGCTTTGCAGCGCACGCACCTTTCCTCACCAAAAAAAAAGCTTGCAAGAAGGGGAAGGGAAGCGTCCGCCGCGCAGCAAGGGGAGCCGGCTGCGGGTGCAAGGCTCGCAGCGTCCTGCAGTCTTCCTGTCCTAAAGATGGAGCTGTGCGTGCACCGCCGGACTTCGCAGCTTCTTCCTCTCTGAAGCTTTTTTTTTTTTTTTTTTTTTGCTTTTCTTTTTGCATTTTTTTTCCTGCCTGTACATGTGTTTCTGTTTTGTATCGCAGCGTTTCTTCTGGCGGCTCATATTTACATTTTAAGTGCATCTGGTGGGTGGGCTCTAAGGGGGAGGAAAGGGAGAAGGGGAGGAAAAAAAAAAAAAAAGAATACACAACCTCCTTTTTTTTCTGCAACAGGAAACACCACCAAAAATATTGCAAAGGCCCCGGGGTCGGTGCTGTCTGTATGCTGCACCCTTCGCTCTAAACCAGGTTTGCAAATGGTGGGGGAGGGAGCGGGGAAGGCACGGAGTTGGGGGGCCAAGGGGAGTGGGGGGAAAAGGGGGGGGAGAAAAAAAAAATAAAATGAAATAGAGAGGAGGAAGGCGGATCCACGTGGTGCAGCGGGAGACAGACAGAGATCCCATTGTTCAAAATCAATTACAGGGGAAAAAAAAAAGCGGGGGCAGACGGAGGGGAAGGACCGGGGGGGGGGGGGGGGGGGGGAGGTTACCGCGGGCTGCTCCTGTGCAGCCCCCACTTGGACTGTTTTTTGGCGTTCCTCCCCTCACCGAAATCCCCCCCGACTCGGACATAAAAAAAAGAAATTTCCCCCTCCCCCCCCCAGCAAACGGCCGCAGAAGGCTCGGAGGCGGCGGCGGCAAAATCGGGGCCCCCCCGAGAGCAGGTGTGCGGGAGCGGGGGGTGCGGGGTGAGAGGGCCCCCCCGGACCGCTGCTTTCCTGAACGGGGAGCGGGGTGATGGCCGCCGAGTCGCTTCTTCCTTGGGGGGGGGGGGGCTTTTACAACGTGATGGCCTTCGCCCGCAGCCCCCTCCTTCCCCCCCCCAATCCAATCGCCCTTTTGTAGCCCTCTCGTTTCAACCCCTAATCCCATTTGCACATCGCTCCCCTGCACCCCCCTTCATAACCACCCCCGTTCTACCCTCCCTTTGGGCATCATCTGCTGCGCTCTTTCTTTACAGGTCCCCGTTTTGTAACTCCCCAAATCTCCCCTCTGCCCCCCATCCCCATCCCCCCCCCCCCCCCCCCTTAAAGAATCTTCTGTAACCTCCTTCGTCCCCCGCACCCACAGTTTGTACACCCCCCCCCCCCCCCCCCCCCCCCGCCTCCGTTACGCTCTCCCTTTTGTAGCCCCCCCCCCCCGGTCACCTTTAGGAGCCCGTTCCCAAAACCTCCATTTCACGCCCAACCCCATCTCACCCCTTTCGTACCCCCCCATTTCATCACTCGTCCAACCTCCGCTTTCCCGACCCCCCCCCCGTTACAGAGAACCCTCCGCACACTGCTCCCGTCCGCCCCCGTTCCCAAATCACTTTCTCGTCTGGTCCCCCCCCCTTCTGCCCTCCCCTCCGTTCAGCCTCTCCCGAAAAAGACACCTTTACATCCCCCCCTCCCCCCCATCCCATCGCGGCCCCGCACGGTGCTCCCCCCCCCCACCCGGGGGGGCCCTCTCTCCCCCGGCGCCGCTCCGGGCCCCGCGGCGCTGTGATGGCGGTGCGGGGGGTGGGGTTGGGGGGGGGGCGCTGTGCCGGGGGAGGCTCCGCGCGGGGCCGCGCGGTTCTCCTCAGCGCCGGGGCCGCCCCTCGCAGGCGCCATGCCCCGGAGGAAGGCGGCGGGGCCGCCCTGGGAGCCCGGGCCGGGCAGGAGGAGGCCCGGGGCGGCGGGAGGGCGGCGGAGGCCTCGTAACGGCGGAGGCAGCAGCGGCGGCAGCAGCGACGAGGAGGCGCCCCGAGAGCGGAGGCCGCGGGACGGCAGCCCCGGAGGAGGAGGAGGAGGGAGGAGGCCCGGCCGGCCCGCAGCGCCCGGCTCGGGCTCGGCTCTCGGCCCCGGGCCCGGCGGTGCGGCGCGGGGACAGGCGGTGGTCATCTGCGAGCCCGAGCACAGCAAGGAGCGCATCGTGAGCGGGGGCTCCAGCGCAGCCCGTGTGCCCCTCTGCGGCCCCAGCGCACCCCTCGAACCCTCGGCGCTCCCCTTAATGCGCTCTCCTTTCAGTTCCCCCTTTGCATCGCTCTGATTCACCCCCGCTTTGCATCTCCGCATCCCCCAATGCATGCACTGCAGCCCCTTTAATGCGCCCCTACTTTGCACCCTTCTGATTTACCCCTGCTGTGTACCTCCCCATAGGAGCGCCCTTTGACGCCCCTGCTCTCCCCCCCCCCCATGAACCTCCTTGCTTTACCTAAAGCAGTTCCCAGTGCTCCCCTTAATGCACCCCAACGACCTCATCATCACAGCCCCCCATGACACCTCCTAGCACTCCCCCACTGCCCCCCGTTAACGCAGCTGCATTGTGCAGCCATTCTATCCCTCCAGTGCAACCCCATAATGCACTCCTATTGGCACCCCCTTAACGCCTCCCTTCATTGCACCCCATCTTGAACCTCTCTTAATGCCCCTCCAAGCCACCTCTTTATCACGCCCATATATTTTGCCCCCCTTTTATTTCAACCATTTGTGCTCCCAGCTTGCCCCCCACCAAAACTTGCATCCTCTTGGCATCCCCAGTTGCCCTGAAGCACCCCGATGCATCCTCCCATTGTGGAGGACACCAGTGTCCCCCCCGGCTTTCCCCTCATTCAAGGGGAAGCCCAGCCATAGCTTTTGGATCATTTTTTTTTCCACATTGACCTATTTGGAGAATTTTTAACCTGACGCAGCAGTGAGAAGCTCAGCACAGAAGTGCACTCCTGTCCCTCCCCTTCGCATTGCAAGCACTCCATTCTCTTTTCTTTTTTTCCCTCCCTTTTCTGCCTCGTTTTGGTTTTTGTTTTTTTTTTTAGATACTTCAGGTTTGGTTTTTTTTGTACTGATTAACCCTTTGCACCCCACCTTGTGCAGACATTTGGTGCTGCACGTGCTTTCCTCTCCAAAGCATCACCCTTTTAATGGAGAAAAGCCATAA
The DNA here is from genome assembly GCA_023055505.1 of Callipepla californica brunnescens. Classification (NCBI taxonomy): domain Eukaryota; kingdom Metazoa; phylum Chordata; class Aves; order Galliformes; family Odontophoridae; genus Callipepla; species Callipepla californica. The sequence continues at coordinate 6,013,083 of JALIRH010000036.1, read as the reverse complement.
TTAACGATTAGCCAGCACTGGAGACGGTGCACATCCATGCTCTATCCTGCATAGAACAACCCCCATCCAATTTCAGACCCATTTACACGGAGTGCTTGCATGCAATGTACTTAGAGGGTTTTAACGCAAAATTGGAAAAAATCCCCCTGTCACTTTGGCTCAGAAATGCCATTTGATTGCAGGCTTGGATGCACAGTAAGGGATGAATGGGAGCATACTTGCAAACCGGGATGTTTCGCACCCTGACCTGTTGCAGCCCTATATCCACCCTGCATGCAAAAAATCCCCTCGTGGCTGACATCGCTGCAGGTCTGACAAATCCTCACTACCCCTTGCAGAAACTCGAGGGCTCCAAGTGCAGAGGACAGCTCCTGATCTTTGGGGCCACCAACTGGGACCTGATCGGCCGCAAAGAAGTGCCTAAGCAGCAAGGTGAGCAAAACGCACTGCATTTGCATTACTAAACGTTGTACAACCCAGCAACAACAAAATGCCTTACAGCCTGTTTTTGTTGTTTTTCCCACCCCCACCAGCTGCATATCGAAACCTTGGCCAGAATTTATGGGGGCCGCACAGGTATGGGTGTCTCTCAGGTATTCAGGTGCGGAGCGTGGTTTCGGGACCATGTGCGGCTCACAGCCTCCTCATCACCACTGAGGGCAAGCTGTGGAGCTGGGGTGAGCAAGACACCAAAACACCTCTCAGAAGACCACACGAAACCCTACAACACAGACCAAATCCTACTGATTCCCATAGGTCGCAATGAGAAGGGACAGCTGGGCCATGGGGACACAAAGCGTGTGGAAGCCCCTAAGCTCATCGAGGTGCTGGGCAGCGAGGCCATTGTGCTAGCAGCATGTGGCCGGAACCACACGCTAGCTCTAACAGGTATGGGGAAATCTCAACAAAACGCCCTAAAGCTGCTGCATCTTGCCTCTGTCTCATGGCTTTGCCCTTCTTTTTGTTGGCAGAGAGCGGCGCCGTGTATGCTTTTGGGGAGAACAAAATGGGGCAGCTTGGTCTTGGGAACCAAACAGATGCTGTTCCAAGTCCTACACAGGTAAATCCACTTCTCCGCTTTCCTCACTTCTCTTCACTGAGGCTGAGGGACAAGCACAACAAGAAGGCAGTATGAAAATGAGGAGAAATGCTTACCTGTCTCTGAAGATCTAGGCTCATGGAAGAAATTCCACAAAGGAGGAATCTGGAACAGCAGATCCTTCCTCTGTGGCCTTCAGCCCTTACACGAGGTCTCAGAGGGGCTGAGCCTGGCCCCACCCCTTCCAGTCATCCAGGTGAATTGCCTTCACCTGTGTTCCCAGGGCTGACTGGCTCTTTTCTGCAGGTGCTTAAGCAGTGGTTCAGGCTGTGTCTCAGCAGTTCCCATACAGGGTGAAAAACAGCATATTTGTATTTTTTTGCTGGAAAAAAAAAGCATTAGCAAAGGCCAGACCCCATTAGGACGTTGGGATGTACCCACTTAGGATGTAAGGGCATTGCAATTGAAGATGCATTTAAATGGGGTGGACAAAATGCAGTGTGAAAAAGAAATTGTTAGGAAAAAACAACTTCATGGAAATATTGTGGGATATTGGGCTGTCGCGTCAAGCCCCTATTCCGTTTTAGAGTGAAAACCCTAGGCTATGGGGAAGCTTGTGGCCAAGGAAGATGAGATACAATGGGGGTGAGCTCCCAAAGGTGCTCTCCCCCCACCGTCCTCCAGAAATTCAGCTTTTTGCCTTTTTCTTGTGTTTTTCACAGATCATGTACAATGGGCAGCCCATCACCAAAATGGCCTGCGGGGCTGAGTTCAGCATGATCATGGACTGCAAAGGAAACCTCTACTCCTTTGGGTGCCCGGAGTATGGGCAGCTGGGTATGGTTACGTTCTGGGGTAGTTTTCTGACAATTTGGGCTCCTATGGGGTTTTGGGGGTAGGAAACATTCCCTGCCTCAGTTTTCCCATCTCTGAAATGGGTTCAGAGTTGATGAAGCAGCTCCCAGAGTTAAAAAATCACAAAAAACAGGACCCAAACCTAAAACAAAAAGGGTTTTGCAAGTGGTAACGGATTTCTTGGTGGTGTGGTATCCCTGTGCAGGGCACAACTCGGACGGGAAGTTCATCGCCCGAGCGCAGCGCATAGAGTACGACTGTGAGCTGGTGCCGCGCCGCGTGGCCATCTTCATCGAGAAGACCAAAGATGGGCAGATCCTGCCTGTCCCCAATGTGGTGGTGCGGGACGTGGCATGCGGGGCCAACCACACGGTGAGCAGTCAGCAGTGCAGCCCTTCACTTCTCTTTTTATCGTTGCATTGCTTTTTGCAAATGAGTTGTTGCAGTGGGAAAAAAAAGGTGACCCTTTCTGCCAGTTTTCCCTGCTTCAGTCTACAGTGCACACTTGCAGTGTTTACTTAAGGATAGACGAGCAGTATTCATTAAAGGACACATTCTTGCACTGTCCATTTAAGGATGAATACTTGCAGAGTGCAGGATAGAGAGATGCAGCGTGCATTTAAGGATGAAGGCTTGCAGTGTGCCCACGGTTTGCAGTGTGCTCTGCAGCCCATACAATTGCTGTGCTGCCCACACCAGGCTGCACACAGCCCGGCTCACTGTGCATCCCCCTGTTCCCAGCTTGTCCTGGACTCCCAGAAGCGCGTTTTCTCCTGGGGCTTTGGTGGCTACGGGCGGCTGGGCCACGCAGAGCAGAAGGATGAGATGGTGCCGCGCTTGGTCAAGCTCTTTGACTTCCCAGGTCGAGGAGCTGCACAGATCTACGCCGGCTACACGTGCTCCTTTGCCGTCAGTGAGACAGGTGGGTGGCCACCCCGCATTTCAGTTTGAACAAACCCACCCTTATAAAATCCCACAGATAGGAGCACCCCTAATGTGTGTTCTGGGGGCTTACAGGTGGCTTGTTTTTCTGGGGTGCCACCAACACCTCCCGTGAGTCTACCATGTACCCAAAAGCAGTGCAAGACCTGTGTGGCTGGAAGATCCGCAGCCTGGCCTGTGGGTGAGTGATGGTCCTTGCAAAATCTCCCTTTTCCTAGTTTTGGAGTGCAGGGGGATTGCTGATGCAGGGTGCTGGAGTCAGCACCTTGCATCATGCTGCAGAAAGAGCAGCATCATCGTGGCAGCAGATGAGAGCACCATCAGCTGGGGCCCATCTCCCACCTTTGGAGAGCTGGTAAGAAGGATTTGCGGTACGCTAAACCATCCAGTTCTACCCCTGACATCTTTTGGAGCAGGGGCTCTACGTGTATGCCCACTACATTTTTGGGGGGGTTGTGTTTGTGTCTTCCAGGGCTATGGGGACCACAAGCCCAAGTCATCAACGGCTGCCCAAGAGGTGAAGACCTTGGATGGGATCTACACGGAGCAGGTAGGCAGGGACCCAAACACATTTGTGTCCGCAGCAGTAGCTGGGACCGTAAACAGCTCATCCCATCCGTGGGATGTTCCTGTTCATGGGGTGCTCCCACCTAAGGGATGTTTCCAACTATGTCATGCTCCCACCCATGAGTTTGTGCCACCTGTGCAATGCTGTCACCTGTGGGTTGCTCCTGTCCACGTGATACTGACACTTGTGCAGTGCTGCCACTTACGGGATGCTGTCACCCATGGGTTGTGTCCATCTGTGTAATGCTGTCAAATGCAGTGGTTCCACCCATTGGATGCTGGCAGCTATGCAACACGCCTACCCACAGGTTCTTCCCATCCATCAGTTGCTGTCAATCCATGGGTTCTTTCACCCAAGCTGTGGTGCCATCTGTGGGAGGTTGTCACCTGTGGGTTATGCCCACCCACACAATGCTAATACCCATGAGATACTGTCCATAAGATTTCTGTCACCTTTGAGACACTGCCACCCATAGGTTATTCCCACCCAAGAGATGGTGCAACCTGTGGGATGCTGTCACCCACGTGTTGCACCTACCCATGTAATACTGCCACTTTGTAGGATGCTCCCCTCCACAGGATGTTCCCACCTACGGGATACTCCCACCCATGAGTTGTTGCCACCCAGTGGATACTCCCACCCACAGGATTCTCCTGTCCTAAGGGGTATTCCCACCTGTGCTTTGCTTCCACTGTGGCATGTTCCTCAGGCACAGCTCAGTACAAAGGCAGGGGGTCCAGTGCCAGCGGGAGCGATGCTTTGCTTCATTTTGCCCTCCCTGCAGGTGGCCATGGGCTATGCCCACTCGCTGGTGATTGCCCGTGATGAAAACGATGCTGAGAAGGAGAAGCTGCGCAAGCTGCCCGAGTACAACCCCCGCACCATCTGAGGGCCCATTTCAGGCAATCCACAGTTCTACTACCTGTTCTCCTACGATTTCCAAAGCGTTGGGTTTCCCCTTCCACAGCCAAGACCTTCCCTCGTAGCTTTTCCGTTCCCCATCCCCACCCTAGCAGGACCTTTTGGCACATCCAGGCTTTTATAGTTGTTGGGCTTTTGGGGGTTTTTCATTTGTTCATGTTATTGCTGTTCCGCACAGAAAGGGGGGTGCTGGGTTTACCTGGGCAGGTACAGTGGTTTTTTTCATTACCTTATTTGTCTGGTTGTGGGCTTGGAGCAAAACTCAACCAGAAAACCCCTCCTTTTCCACAACATCACAATTTTGAGGGGCATTTTTCACAAATAATCTGTTTTGGGTGCTATTATTTTAGGGTTGGGTGTGTTTCCCACCCCCCTTCCTCAGCATCCCTTTTCCTATGGGGATTTGGGACCAGATGCATTATCTCATACCCATAGGGACAAGCTTTGTGGTCCCTTCCCCATCCCAGCATCATTTTTTGGGCTGGATGCCTCTAAACCCGTGGATTCCTCAAACCCCCCACTGCCCACCCCAGGGCAATCTCAGGTATGAAGAGCAGGCCCTGAAGCATTGTACAAGCTTTTGCCTTTTTTTTTTTTCCCATTAATTATTATTATTTTTATTATTATTGTTATTTCAGCCTGGTATCTGCCAAAAGCCCTTTCTGGGGCAACGCTGTGCACTGTGCTGGAGAAACAAGGTGCCTTTACATGCAGAGCCCAGCTCTGCCTCCACACAACCTAAGGGTGATATTTTATTATCTTATTTTTTAGTTTTTAGGATTTTAATTTGGATTTTAATAATCCCTCTCCACTCCCCCCACGCAGCCATGTGGGGAGCCCTGCAGTACTTTACAGGAAAAAAAAAAAAAAAAAGATTTTACAAAAAAAAAAAAAAAAAGGGGGGGGGTCTTTATGTTTGCTTTGGGGTCAGGGTTTATTTTGGGTTGGCTTTTTTTTTGTTGTGTTAGAGTCAAAGCTTCCAGGATGGGGAGGAGAGCAGCGGGGCAGAGCTGTCAGATACTCTTTTTTTTTTAGCAATATTCACATTTGCTGCAAGGGGAGGTCAGGGCGTGCAGCGCTCCCGATGGGGCTTTTAGAACCTTATCCCCACTTTTTTCTACCTGCAATATTTCAGGGTCGTCCCCAGCAGCTGCCAGCCTCAAATGGGCATGAACAGGTGCTGGAGCCCGAGAACAGGGGGTGGAAAAACAGCAAAAAGCTGTTTTCACCCTTTAAAAAAGCAATTTGGGCTCCAGGTCCCATTGTGCCCCATTGCATCACAGCAAAAGGAAGAGGCTGGAAGCATGAAATAATAATAAACCACGCTGCTCTCAGAGCACTGTCCCCTTTAGGTGAGGCAGCAGGTTCCTGGTTAGTGCTGTCATTGTCCTCATGGGTTTTTTTTATATTTCTTGGAGTAAACGTTTAAATAAACAACATTGTGTACGTCTCTCTGCTACTGCATGCACACCCACATCCCCAGTTACAGCTCAGAGCAGCAGTGCGATCAGCATTAGGACCCCCAGCATTCATCACAAGGGTGAAAAGTTCCTCGCCTCCATTCCTGCCCCCATTTTCTTTTCTTTGCTAACCAAAATAGACAAATAAAGGGAATGCTCCTTGTTCACCCTAATGCAGCACGCCTAAAAACAAACACAGCCGTTAGAGGGCACCATCCTGCTGCTAAAGCAGTCCTCCATCCCCTGATCTCTTCACCTCGATTCCGCGATATTGCAGAGCAGGATGCAAGTGCAGCAGTGCACACCCATGCGTTCCTGTGCACACACGCACTGCATTGCTGGACATGCAAGTGCTTTTTACCCCATACACATCACTGCAGAGCATGGCATTGTCCCACCAAACACTGTTTAAGATGTCTTTAACCTCAGCAGGAGGTTGGGAGCAGGCACAGCCCTCATTTATTTCCAGGGCTACTACAGAAGGCACTTAACAGGTATGGAAAAGAGGATTTGGGGGAAAACAGGAGGAAAACGGTCAGTTCAGGGCACCATCCTCCACCACTTGAAGGCAAAGGGCTTACGGCGGACATTGGTGCCACAGTGCACCTCCCCAGAGAGTTTGTGGTAGGAGAAGAAGTCGTTGATAAAGGTGCAGGAGAGCCCCAGGGGCTGCAGCAGCGCCCGCACCCGCTCCTCCAGGCAGCACTGCCCAGCTACCTGTGGCCCAAAAGGCTTGGGGATGCCCAGGTGTCTGCCCAGCACCAGCATGTTCACCTGGAGATGGACCAAAAGCAGTTTTTTCACCCAAATTGTGAACAAGGAAAACATGAAGTGCTGCCAGCATGCAGCCCTAAATTCACATGGAGCTGCTCATTACCATGTCGGGGAAATAGGCCATGGCTCTGGCTTGGTCATCAGCTTGGAAGAGCTGTGGGATGTCGATGATGTCCTGTTCAGCCAGCCCCAGCTCCCGCTTCAGGATGTCCCGGTTCCAATTGATGCAGCTCTGTGAGGAGGGAGAGTGGTGGTGGGTGAGGGTTAGGGAGACAAAGGGACAGGAGGATGGGGACAGAAAGAGATGGGAGAATGAAGATGAGGACACAGAGGAACAGAAGGGCAGAGAGACAGAGACAGAGAAATGAGAAGATGAGAGGAATAGACAGAGGGGCAGGAAATAAGGAGAGGGTGGCATAGGGACAGAAGAACAGGGATTGGGATGAGACGAGGGGAGAGGAACAGGACTGGGAGAAGGGGAGAGGGGGACAGTGGTACAGAAAGATGGAGGGATGGAAAGAATGGGAGGCAGACAGATAGACACAGAGACAGACGGGGAAGGATGGACAGCAGAGCCTCACCTGCGTGTAGGCGTTGAACTTGCGCAATGCTTCATTACCTAGGATCTCGTTGATGCTTGGCTTGGGCACTCCGTGCAGCCCTGCAAACAGAGCAGGGAGCCTCACCCCATGTCACAACAATGGGTATTCTTGGGGTGGGAGGTCCCACGGCATCCCTACCCTGGAACATTGTTGCTTCCCCGTAGCCCATCTCCTGCTTCTCCCTGAGCAGCTGGTAGCAGGCGCTGGGGCTGGCCAGCAGCAGCCGAAAGCCCTATAGATGAAGAGATCAATGTGAGCTCACCCCATGTTTCCCCCCAAAAAAACACCCCATAAAAGAATTTCCTACCTTCCTATCAGGCGCGGGGATGAAGCTGAGGAACTCATCAACATGTCCGACCTGCAGCCAGTCTGAGAAAAGCTCCACAGGTGCCTGCACCCTTTGGGCAGCAAGAAAATTCCGCACCGCTTTGGCCATACGCCGGCCACCGAACCTAAGGACAATGGATGGGACCTCAGCCTTGGTCTCTGGGGGTGGTATACCCCCAAATCCCATCTCCCACCTGGGGAAGCTGCTGCCGATGAGGATGCGGCCCAGCGGGTACTCCTTACTGTGCACTGTCACTGGCGGGCTGACCTCCAGGTTGCCGAAGGAGTCGAGGCTGGAGGTGTTCTCCGGTGTTTCCTGTGCCACATAGCCAAAATCAGGACCCTGGGGGGAAAGCAGAGTTGGCATTAAGAACACGCCTTTGGAATGCCAAACCTTGAAGCATGATGCTCCCAATTGCCCCTGCTGGCTGCTCATCTCTTTCCTATAAATTAATTTATCCTATTATGGATTCAGAGAATCATATAGGCTGGGAAAGAGACCTTCAGGATCATCCCATCCAGCCATGAGCTTGACCCTGCTGAGCCTAAACATTCAGCCATGGCCCTTAGTGTTTGCTTGTATTCTTCTTATCCTTGTTCTTATTTCTTCTCTGATTCTTATTCCTATTCCTACTCTTATTCCTTTCCCATTTCTGTTTCCATTCCTTCTCTTATTACTACTCCTATTCTTACTTGCATTCTCATTCTTATTCCCATTTCTACTATTATTCCTGCTACCACTCCTATCCCTATTCCTACTCTTATCCTTATTCTTTTCCTCATCCTTTTGCAGACTGCCACAGTGCACATCACTAGCAGCAGGAAACACAACACCAGGAGCTGGAGGATACATGGCTTCAGTTGGGTACCAGGATGCTCCTGACTGGGAAGTCCTTCAGGCCTCGGTCACGGGGTGAGTCAAAGACCACTGGAAACGTTTTATGGGGTGCTTGCACATAGCCAAACTCCACTTCATCCTGCAGAGGGAACAGAGGAAAAAGGAAGTGCTGCGAAGCCACAGCCCGAGGGCTCAACCGCACATCACCCACCTGGATCCAGCGGTCATTGCGGTTCTCAGGCAGTGGACAGACGGTCACTGGGCACTTGGCTTCCTCAGCCAGGGCACTGATGGCTGCCACAAAGTCCTCATTGTCCTCCACGCTGGGAAATAAAACCATGGAGGCACAAGTATGCAGCAGAGCCTGGAGGAATGCAGCCACCCACCCCTGGCACCCACCTGCACACAAAGACCTCTAACGGTGCCAGCGTGTTGGGTGTCATGATCCACGGAGCCACACGGAACACCACCGTGTCCGTGAAAATTGGCGTCTCCAGCAAACCCTGCAAGGGAGGAGTGGGACTCAGACATTGCTCACCCCATCCATAGTTAAAACCTATGTGATTTAGGGCATCACCTTCTCAGGGCTCTCCAGCAGTGTGACATGGAATGCAACCAGCCCTGAAAAACCAGCGTCAGGGAAGGCAAGGCCCTCCACATAGAAAATGCTTTCCTCCTGATGCCGGCTGGGCTTCACGGCGTAGGCGAGCTTATCACCCCCCAGCACGTGCTTGTACTCCTCCAGTGCAATGCTGTCTGTGGGTACAGACACAGGACACAGTGAGCACACCACTGCCATTGGGTGCACCACTGAGTGTCCCATTGTACCACTGGGAACAAAGCAATCTCATGGGATACATTTGGGATTCTGGAGGTTTAGCTCTCGTTTTGCCCACCTCATTAATGATCCACAGAGTGGAACAGCTCTCCTATGAGGACAGGCTGAGAGAGCTGGGGCTCTTCAGCCTGGAGAAGAGAAGGCTGCAGGGTGATCTAATAGCAGCCTTTCAGTATCTAAAGGGGAGCTACAGGAAAGAAGGATACAGACTTGCAGGATCTGTGGCAACAGAACAAGGGGAAATGTCTTCAAGCTCAGGGAGAGTAGATTTAGGTAAGGTCAGAAAAAAATCTTTTACATTGGGGGTGGTGAGACATTGGAACGGGTTACCTAGTGTTGTGGTTGATGCCCCATCCCCAAGGACTTTCAAGGGCAGGCTGGATAAGGCCCTGGGCAACCTGATCTAGCTGTGGTGTCCCTGTTCATTGCACGAGAGTTGGACTAAATGGCTTTCAGAGGTCCCTTCCAACTCTAAGGATCCTATGATTCTATGATTAATGGGGAGGGCACAGAGGGGTCATCCCATACTCACTGCCTCCATAGAACACGCCAACTTTATCAGCATCACTGAAACCCACATGTAGGACGAGGCCGTGGCCGGTGAAGATGGTGCGTGGTCCACGGGTCCGCAGAACCATCTGTGACATATCCTTCAGGTCTGGGGTGACAGTGAGGACAAATTGGGAAAGGAAGTCACCAAAAAGAGGAAACAGCAAAAAGGAGCTGGCCATACCCTCATAGGAGCACACAACGGTGTCACGATTATCTGTCAGCTGGCTTTTGGGTTCATCACCATCACCCATCAACTGGCTCTTGGGGTCATCGCGGTCACAGTTGACAAGCAGGATGGCACCATGCCCATCAGGACCCCACGTCCATGTGGCCTGAGGACAGCAAAGCAGAGTTGAGGACACCAATGGGGCCACTCACGAGGCCAGGGACTGTAGTCTTTGCTGCATTACCTTATCCACCAGTGTCCTGCTGACTGACCCACTGCGGCCAGTGTCAGCATCCAGTGAGATTTCTGTGGGGACAACAGGTGCTCAGAGGAGTGGTGGAATGGAGACACCACTTTTCAGCACCGAACATTCCCACTTACCCACGCAGGTGAGGTACAGCATGGCTCTGCCCACCGGCACCCCGCCGGCTTCATCAAAATAGGAAATCCTGACCTGTGAGGTCACAGCCACTGAGTTCAGTATCACCCAGAGATTGTCTGGATGCTGCTGGGCAGCTGTTACCCACCTTCTCATCCCCAACATCCTTGCTGATTGCCTCCATAGTGAGCAGCACCTCAGTACCGGCAGCCAAGGGCCAGCGGGTGACACTGGAGGGCAGCTTCACGCTCTGTGTCTCATGCACAACGTAGACTTTCACGCCTGGGGTGCCCTGCACATGGAAGGCGGTGGCATCCTTGGGTGCTGACCTGGGGGAGCACAGTTGTTGGGGCACTGCTGCAGTGGTGCAGCAAGTCCTGCAATGTACAACTGCAACAAATCCTGCAGTATGCAGAGAACCCCCACAAACTGCAAAGTCTTAAAACATTCAACCTCAAGAAATCCTACAACAAATCCTGCAAACAGCACCAAATTCTGCAAAATGCGTCTGCAGAAAATTCTGCAAAGTGAAATAAATCCTGAAAAGGGCAACAAGTCTTGCACAACATCCTCAACTCTACATTATTCAAGCCCAAGAAATCCTGCACTATACAACTGCATAAAACCCCAGAGCACTTTTCCTATGGCATGAGGTCTCCCAGATATTTGCATTTCACCCTGCAGCTACAAATGCATCCCCTTCAGAGCACAGTAAACCCACAGCAGGTGCAGGAAGCAAATGGGGATGGAGGAAGCAGCAGCAGGCAAATGGGCAGGCTGCAGCATGCAGTGCTCAGTGCAAGAGGGCAATGCCAGGGCAGGAACTTCTGCAAGGAGGGGAGAAACCCAAACTTGGTTGCTGTGATGCTACTGACATCCATGGGGCAGAGGGTGTGTTCAGGGCAGCACAAAGCAACCAGAAAAAGCAAAACTACAGCAAGTTGAAGCTTTAAGGAAAATGGAAGAAAAAGCAAAACTCGTTGCTGTAAGCTGGGCTGTGGCCAAACACATACAAGGCTGCAGGGAACGCCCCAGCAAGCAATGCCTCTGTGGTTAACTTGTATTAATTTACACAAGGAAATATTTCTATTTGTTGTTGGGACAGTGCAATAGCCCCTGTATGGGCTGCTGGAGTCCAGGTGGAGAGTGCAGCCAGGTTTGGGTTTTTGCACCCAAAATCTGTTTCTTTAAGGAGGCTGCAAACTTGTCCATTCATCCTGAGCCCTGAGTAGTGGTGCCATCTCAATCCAGGTGCTGAAAGTACCTGGGAGCAGAAGAAGCAACCTCCTCTAGATACTGGAATCCAAACAGATGCAGGAGGAGCAATCCCTTTTCTTTTGGATGCTGAAATCCTAACAGGAGCAACCCCATTCCTTTGGTACTGAACATCCTGGGAACAGGAGGAGTAATCCCATTCTTTTGGATACTGAAACCCCCTACGAGCAACAGGAGCAATCCCATTCTTTTGGGTGCTGAACCCCTTGGGAAACCCACTTGAATGCATCGGCACTGCCTTCCCCCAGCTGACCACATCCACCTCTATTTTTACCCTCTCCTCGCTTGACCCAGCTTTAATTCCTTCAGGAGAAACAGGAGAATAATAATATAAACCCAAAGCAGATTTCCAGGCACCCCATTGCTTACCCTTGGATGTCCAAGGAGAGCTCGGTGCCCAGCACACAGACGGTACTGGTGGGCCGCTGGGTGCAGAGCTGAACGCGACGCTGCTGGGCCATGCCACCACACACCCTCGAGTGCTGGCGGGGACGGCACGAGGGGATTATAAAGGCTGGCAGCAGGGAGGGGATTAACACAGCCTGATCCCACCCAGCTGGTGCGCACCGCTGAGCTTTCTGACAACGGAGGGTGAATCAGTGCTGATTTTTCACCCCAACACCGTTTTTTCCCTGAACAGTGCTTTATTTTTTGTTGTTGTTGCCTTTTTTTTTTTAATCCAATATAACAAAGCAGCACTGTCACCAAGGAGAAATCCACACTGTAAATTATTCAGCACGACACCAGAGCCGTGCTGGTGCCGTGCCAGGCTGTAGTTTCCTAGTGCGCTCCTCCTCAAGCTACTCACAGATCCACAGGGGTTGGAGGGGGCTTCAAGAGCTCAAGTCCAACCCCCCCCACTAAAGCAGGAGCCCTACAATTGGTTAAACACATCAGCAACCAGACAAGTCCTGAATGTCTCCATAGAATGAGACTCCACAACCACCCTGGGCAATTTGCATCAGTGCTCCGTCACCTTTACCATAAATAAGCTCTTCCACATGTCAGTATGGAACATCCACTACTCCTTGTCTTATCACTGTGCACCACTAAGAAGAGCCTGGACTCACCCATTCACCTCCCACCTCCCTTCAGATATTTATAAACGTTTATCAGATCCCCTCTCAGCCTTCTCTTCCCCGGGTCACTCAGCCTCTCCTCATACAGGAGGTGCTCCAGGCACTTCATCATCCTAATAGCCTCTGCTAGACTCCTTCTAGAAGTCGAGATTCCTTCCTTGTCTTTTTTGAACTGGGGAGCCCAGAACTGGGCACAGAAGTCTAAGTGCAGCCTCACCAGGGCAGAGTAGAAGGGAAGGATCATCTCCCTCCACCTGCTGGCCGTGCTCTTTTCAATGCACCCCAGGATAACATTGACCTTCTTGGCCACCAGGGCACACTGCTGGCTCATAGACAACCTGTCGTCCACCAGGACCCCCAGGATTTTCTCTACGGAGCTCCTCCCCAGCAGATCACCTCCTAAACTGTAAAGGTATGTACGGTTGTAATGCTATAATGGGATGGAAAGTACCATAACAGTGAGGTAGCAAAGCCTCTACAGCAAATGAGGAGCCCAACTACACCAGTTACAGATACAAAGGAAAAGAGCTGCTTACCTTTGGAAAGCCTCCGATATGCAGGGGATTTCCAGCAAAAGAAACCCTCACCTCCCCCTTGCCAACCCTTAAATGAGGGCTGGGAAGGGCTGGATCCCAACTCCATCACATACACTGCATGCACCTGAGCTCCCTGGGCTGGCCCTACCTTCCCACCAGGTGCTCCATCACTGCTTCAGGACACGACTGAGCATTTCCGTTACAGCGGTTATTTCTCCCCAGGTGCAACACTCCATATTTGCTCTTGTCAAACCTCATCAGATTCCTCCCTGCCCAACTCTCCAGTCTGCCCAGGTCTTGTTGAATGGCAGCACAGCCTTCAGGTGCATCAGCCAATCCTCCCAGCCTTGTAACATCTGCAAACTCAGTGAGGGTGGACTCTATCCCTTCACCAGCCATTCAGTTCTCAAGAAACTGCTTAAGCACCAGTCAGCTCTCACGGGCCCCCTACCTCCCAACACAAAGCCTATGGGATACCTCCAAGTACATCTTTGAAGAAGTTGGCCCTCCTGAAGCCCAGGGTAGCAATTCTACTCATTGCTTTAGCATCTTCCACACAAGATGCTGAACTCTACCATCTCACCATCGCTGCATCCTCCAACCATCACATCCATGGCCAGCCCTCCTCAACATGTGGACGTGACCAAATACAGTCATGACCTTATACTGATGTGACCAAATACAGTGATGACCTTATACGGGCATGACTAAACGTGGGATGTGTCCTTATGTGGCTGTGATCAAATATGAGTGTGACTATGTGTGGGTGTGACCAAATACAATCAAATACATGTTATATTTATGGTATATATAAGGTATGATCAAATGTGGTCGAGCCCATCTTTGGACGCATCCAAACGCAGATGTGGCCATATTTGGATGCAACCATATAGGACATATGAGGGTGAGCACCAAGACAAAGCTGACCCGAGAGATGCATGCCCCAGGGCAAGGTTTCAGGAAGAACAGACAAGGCGGCTGTGGAAAGCACCAGAACGTGGAGGTCAGAGCAAACACCAGGGCTGCACCGAGGACAAAAGGAAAGCGATGGCAGCAGAAGAGCACAAAGCCTTCTGTCAAGGAAGCAGGAGATAGAGAACTACAAGAAACAGAACCAAAACAAAACAAAGAAAACACAGTGAATGACCGCTGCCACATTTTGCCTGTTTACATTTCCTTATCACTCTTATAATTATTGTATTCCTCAAACAATGAAATGTTTTATTTTCCCATGTGAAAAGAAAACCAACAAAACATCTTTAACTCTTCATTTCTGGGTACCACCTGCTCCGGGACAGCACGCCTTGCTGCAGCCCTGCTCCTCACTGCTTTAATTTAAGTATTCTCTTTGTGGCACAGGAGGGGCACCTGTTCCCCTCCAACTCACAGCACAGCATGGGTCACGCGCTGATGAAACGCAATATTTCTGCTCTGGGGCAGGGGGGACTCAACAAAGCAGCACTGACAGATGTGGGGGTGGGTTGAGGTTGGACTTTGTGCTCTCAGAACCTAAATGATTCTGTGATTTTTTTAGGAACGTGGCTGAGTGAGCCCGATGGGGATGGGTCAATAGCTGAAGACAATGATCTTCGCGGTCTTGTCCAACCTTAATGGTTCTGCAGTTCAATAAATGGACACAGTGATGACGTGTTGATGATTGGACTCAATGATCTTAGGGGTCTTCTCCAACCTTAATGATTCTATGATTCTTTTGGGGGGAACTTGGGAGGGCTTTATTTAGCACAAAACTGGGACAAGGGACTGTAAGACCCAAGATCACTGAGATGGTGGCAGTTCAGTGTGTGCCACTGTGCATGCAGCATGCTCACAAAGATCCTTCCTATAAGAAAAACGTCTCCAACAGTATTCCAACCCAATGACAGGATGGAGCACAAGTTAAAACTGTACCCTCAGTGCTCATATTGATGAAACACTTTATTTTGAGATGCTCCAAATCCCTCACTGGGAAGGACCAGAGACTCTTCCTGTGCACTTAGGGCACCACGTGCCACCATTTGACAGCCAAGGGCTTACGGCGGACATTGGTGCCGCAGTGCACATCTCCAGAAAGGACATGGTAGGAGAAGAAGTCGTTGATAAAAGTGCAGGAGAGCCCCAGGGGCTGCAGCAGTGCCCGCACCCGCTCTTCCAGGCAGCACTGCCCAGCTACCTGTGGCCCAAAAGGCTTGGGGATGCCCAGGTGTCTGCCCAGCACCAGCATGTTCACCTGGAGATGGACCAAAAGCAGTTTTTTCACCCAAATTGTGAACAAGGAGAGTGTGGAGGGGAGACAGTGAGGGAGAGTGATGCGGTGGTGGCCTCACCATGTCTGGGAAGAGAGCTTCTGCACGGCAACCCCGCAGGATGAAGAGCTGTGGGATGTCGATGATGTCCTGTTCACTCAGCCCCAGCTCATACTTGAGCAGGTCACGGTTCCAATCAATGCAGCGCTGTTCAGAGGAAGGACAGTGTCTCACCACCCCAAATCCCATGCAGGAAGCCCTATACACCCTATGTCCCTCACTGAATCCTTTATCAGCAACCTCCTGAAGTCACCTAAGCAACCTTTGGTTCCACACCTCCATGAGCACTTCATGGCATCACCCACTGGGATGACATCTGTTCCCAGCTAGCACCAAAATGTGCTCAGCCCCTTTGCAGCCCACCTGTACATGTTTGTTGTCATTCCTCAGCCCTTCATCTGCCAAGATGTCATCAATGCTCCTCCGCTCGCTGCCAACCACCCCTATATGGGGATATTGGTGAGGGACATCGCCGGCACCCAATACCATGGGGACACGTTTGCCCATTGCCTTACCCACGAGCTGTGTGGCCTCGCCGTGTCCCTGTCTCTGCTTCTCCTGGAAGAGCTTGAAGCAGGCAGTGGGGCTGGCCAAGAGGAGCCTGAATCCCTGTGGGATGAACCCATAAACCCATTTTTGGGATTTCAGTAGGGTGTTTTCATGCACCACCAGCTCATGCATACCCAACACCAGAATGACACCCAGGAACTCACTGCTTCCCAGGAAGCCACCCCAAAAGGAAGGGGATTCACACATGGGGCTGAACACGCCTATTCCCCATAAGCCAAGCTTTTTAGTTTTTATTGCTGACTAGCAAAATGAAAGGGCCTTCTGCATCACCATATGAGGCTGAGGACGTAGAGATGGACATAGGGCCGTTACCTTTCTGTCGTATGCGGGGACGAAGGTGAGGAATTCATCCACGTGGCCCACGCTCAGCCACTCTGAGTAGACCTCCACTGGTGCCTGCACCTTCTGGGCATAAAGAAAATCCCTGACCGCCTTCGACATCCGACGTCCGGAAGCCCTGGGGGCAGAGGCAGGAGGAAGCAGGGTGACTGCACACCAAAACGCCCAACCCACAAACGGAAAAAGGTCATTGTGAGTGGAAACATTCAGAAGGTAAGGGGAGGTAAACTGATCAAATTGGATAGCCACGTCTAGTCCCAAACTCCCAACATTATATGGGGTATAGAGATACATAACTCATCTCATCCCTCTGTGCCTCCAATCCCTCCCCACATTTTCCTAGACAGCCAGCAGCAGGCTGAGAAAACATTAATTAAAACTTCTTGTAATAAGGGATAATTACAGCCCTGGTGTGGCTGGGAAAATCCCATTTTCCTGTCGGGGTAAGCGAGGAATGGAGCAGCATGGCCTGCTCCGTTTGCTGTCCTGGCTGAAACCCCAAGATTCAGCCTCACTGTTGTTTGTCCAGATGAAGAGCTGCCTTTATGCTGGGTTGTGCAGGACGCCGTTGTTCCCTCCGCCAAGGGCACAGCGGAAAACAACTCCCAGTTATTCAGGATTTTACCCTTTGCTGAATTCCTCTGCTTTTCCTTTCAATAGGGAAAACTAAAAACACAGACATGGTACTTGGGGTACTGTAGGATCAAGGAGAAAGGGAAGAGGGGAGATAATAATTGGGTTTTACAAGGGGAGAACAAACCGCAGCATGGTCTGCAATGTGAAATTTGCAATTAGGATTTCACTTTGGTGGCATTGGGCCCGAATATTTTTTCTGTTGGTCCCTGTTCGGGCGCCAGATGTTGCAAACTAGGTTTGCAGCATTTGCCCAGGTTAACCCAGATGTAGCGGAGCAGTTTTGGGTGCCTTCCTGTCTCACCAGGGCAGGGGGCTGCCAATGAGGATGCGTCCCAGAGGATACTCCTTGCCTCGCACTGTCACCGGAGGGCTCACGTCCAGGTTACCAAAGGAGTCAAGGCTGCAGGCATCACATCCAGGGAGCACACGGGTCACGTAGCCAAAATCAGGGCCCTGGGAACAGAAGGGAGCAGTGATGGGGAGCCCTCGAGGATGATTTCTGGGGATAAAGGTGATAGCAATGCCCCAGCGCACCAGGATCTTCTTAAAAGCAAAGTCTTTCAAGCCTCTGTTCCTGGGTGAGTCGAAGACCACAGGGAAGGACTTGTGTGGTGCCTCCACATAGCCAAACTCCAGCTCGTCCTGTTGGGGGGAAAGAGAAGGAGGAAGAAGGCTCCTGGGCATGACAGCCAGCATGGCAAAGCACACAGCGAGGACAGAGCAGGACATGGGGCAGACCTGTCACAATTCAGTTCTTGCAGTGTCCCACAGAGTCCCTCTTGCAATCCTCTTTGGGGTCCTTCTTGCAATGGGGTCCTTCTTAACAGTTCCCATTGCAGTGTCTCATGGGGTCCCTCCTGTAATGCCCTTTCAAGGTCCTCCTTGCAATGAGATTCCTTCTGCAATGCCCCACAGGGTACTGCTTGCATTGGGGTCCCTCCTGCAATTTCCCTGGGGTCCAGCCAACATCCTTTTCTGTACTGTTTGCCACTACCAACAGCATCTCCCACTCTTTTAGCTTATGATTGCTTGGTTCATCTCTTAGCATCTGCATGCTTCTCCAAGTAGCACAGCTGGTCCCTCCCAGGAACAACATCCCACAAGCCCATAAGAAGCTCCAGAAGAGCCACACGTTACAAGCATCAAGGGCTCACCTGGATCCAGCGGTCACTGCGGCTTTCAACCTCAGAGCAGATGGTCATCTTGCAGTTGGCTTTCCTCAGCAGGGCCTGGAGCTCCTCCAGAAAGACTTCATTGGAGTTGATTCCTCTCCTGATGCTGGAGGGAGAAGATGGCATGAAGGACCTCAAGAATCCCTCTCACTCCAAACATCCAATTTCTGGGTAATAGCTCTGCACAAGCCCTTGGAGAAGGTCTGCCAGCCTTCTTGGGGTCGCAATGAGTGCTGCAGCAGCATCAGGCTCTTGCACAGCATGCATAAAGGCCATGCACAAAGCAAGGAAGGGTAAAAGCTCCTTCCTGGAGAGCCCCCAAGGCAGGGGAGCTATAGAATGGTGTTTGTCCTACCTGCAGACAAACACCTCCAGGGGCTGCTGGGTGTTGGGTGTCATTATCCAGGGCGCCATGCGGAAAACCACCGTATCCGTGAAAATGGGGGTGCCAGGAGAATACTGGAAGGGCAAAACACCAGGAGAAGTGGTTGGCAAACCCAGTGGGGGTTTCGTGGGGTCAAGGATGGGGTAGATCCCACGTACCTTGTGAGGCACCTCCAGCAAGCTGACGCTGATAGAAACCAGCCCAGAGAAACCTGCATCAGGGAAAGCCAACCCTTCCACGTAGAAGGTGTTTTCTCCACTTCTGACACAGTCTAGCATGCAGGAGAGCTTGCCCGGCCCCAAAACAGGTTTGTACTGGGGGTGTGAGTCACTCCCTGCAGAAACATCGAAATAGCCAGCCCACATGGGTGCAAGGAGGCACCATGGAGGAGGTGATGGTGCCAGCGTGGTTTGCAGAAGAGCGGGTGTGCCGGCTCTTTTCTGGGGAGCACACTTGATCTGCTCATACAAAGAGGACTCTATGCCCTCGGGTCAAACCCTTTCAAGATGCGTGTCTCAAGTTAAGCATCTAATGATACAACTGGCTTCCCTGACCTGATTTTCAGCAGGGAACTGCTTGTATCCACCAGCTAGGGTGTTCAAAGTAGAAGTGCTCAATCCAACGAGATGGACTGCTTTGACAGCTGTGTCACTGCCTGTGCTTATCCTCCCATGAAATTCTCAAAACTTCAGTAATCCCACTGAAAAAAGCTTTTCTTCCCATTATTTTTTTCCCCATACAGTCTTTACATTCTCCCAATAGCCCCATCTTCAAAACCAGTTTGAGGCATAAATGAATGCATCGAACAAGTGCTGGCACTCAGCCCTTAATCCTACTGAGAAAGGGCTTACCCACTGGGGTCACGATGTGTTGGCACAGATACTTAGGAAGGAAGGAAGAAATACTCACGAATAGCATGGAAAACCCGCACTTTGTCCGCATCTGACTCGGAGACATGTAGGACAAGCTGGTAGTCAGCAAAGATACTGCTGGGTCCTTGAGTCCGCAGCAGCATCACAGACATGTCCTGCAGGTCTATGGGAGAAACGAGACAGAGGATGCTGGGAGGTTTCCAGCCTCCAGCACTGCCTGTGGGCTACGCTGTCCTCCGTTTGCAAGTGGATTTATAGGGCAAGCCTGCTGGGATGACGCTCATTGTGCTTTTATAGGGATGTCCAGGAAATTAAAACAAGGGAAGGAGTAGTGGAAAAGAGCCAATTTCTGTTGCAATGGAGGAACAGGTAATGCCGTTGCTATCTCTAATTGCTTTGCAAGCGTCTGATACTATTTTTGCCATTTATTTCACCATCGCAGGACCATGAATGAGAAGGATGAAGAGAATGCAAAACAACCCAGTGAGATAGTATGAACCTAATGGATGAGCCCTACCTGCTGGGGTCTGTATGTCCGCCTGGCTGCTGTCTGTCCCCACCGTGCTGGGGCTGTCCTTGTCACAGTTGACCAACAGTACAGCTCCTTGCCCATCTGGTCCCCATGTCCATTTGGCCTGAAGGAGAGATATCCAATAGGGATGGGAGCAAATCCCAAAACCCTCCACCCTCCCAGGCTCCTCCCAGTGATGGCTGGGATGGCAAAATGCCACAGCCATGCTCAGAGGAGATCCCACAGTGAGCAATCAAGAAAGCTTCCGGAGCGATGCTATCAAGCCACTAAATTTCCTCACCTCAGTTTCCAGCCAAGCCAACAAGAACTATTTCAAACAGGTCTTATCTTCTAACAAGCCACATTATATCTGTCAGGTCTCATTTGAAAGAGAATATCCCATTTCTAGAAATGTATCTCATCTTGATGTACAATTTGTGCTGCTGATCAGGCTGCAGTTAATTATCTGGGTGTAAGTGCTTGAGTATATG
Organism: Callipepla californica brunnescens; assembly: GCA_023055505.1. Classification (NCBI taxonomy): domain Eukaryota; kingdom Metazoa; phylum Chordata; class Aves; order Galliformes; family Odontophoridae; genus Callipepla; species Callipepla californica. The sequence continues at coordinate 5,992,653 of JALIRH010000036.1, read as the reverse complement.
CAGATTTCTTGCCAAAGGGGTAAATCTCTTGCTGTTTGCTAAACTTGCAGATGAGTCATTCAGCGGCACGTTTCAAATCCAAAAATGAACAACAACAACAAAAAAAAGTCCTAGGGCTGGACTGGAGAGACAAGATATTTTGGCACAAAATTTAAAAAAAAAAAAAAAAAAAAAAAAAAGCTCCCCTCAATTAGAAGGCTGAGAATTTGCCGCATTATTTTACTTATTTCAGACACCACCCAAATCCCTCTCCTTCCTGGAGATTTTCCCTGTGTTTTCCCTCCTTGCGTTGCCCAAAGCCATGCAATGTTTTCCATTACCTTGTCCTTCCCTTTGCTCCTCACTCTGCCATTACGGCTCACGTCCACATCCAGGGATATATCTGAAATATCAGAGCAACAAGGAAACCATTGGCATGAGAATGAGCAATCGTGGACATTTTGGGCCCATCCTCACACCAGCAATGAGCCACCCAACACCAATTCCACCTTTCTGCTCTAACACTGCCTCAAAACATGCCAGTAAAAAGCAAACCCAAACTCTCCATGGCTTTTCCCATTCCAGCTATTTTCTCCCACCTTCGGTCCCCCATCAGCAATATACCCACTGGTTTTCACCAATTCGTATTGGTGAAATCTCATAATTTCATCATTGGTGAAATAAAAGTTCCATCAATTTCACGTTGACCACAGCATATTTTCATGAAGCCAAAGGCATGAAATGGGTGAATGGATACTAAATAATTATTAGGGGTGATGTAACATTTGAGAAAGACTTACCCTTAGAGAGCTCTTGGACCGAATTGCAGGTTTACCATTAACCTCATCACTACCCTACATAAAGCTTAATATAGTATATATCCACCAAATGGAACAGCATGTGGAAAATGCGGGTGCTGAAGCAGAAATTGTCCTTATTCATTAAGATGACCTGGAGAAGCTGAGCCATAATTTTGGAAATGAAGTCCTAAACCCAAGCAAGCAATGCGCTTCTGTAAGGTCAAAACTCTTTGGACAGTGGTGGCCCTCAATGGCTCCAGTGGAGCCAATGGATGTGGGAAACCATCTTCAGTGGCAGTTTTGGAAAGCATGTCCTTGACTTGAGGACACAGATCTGACTATCATGTGAGAGCTTCAGAAAATTCCAAATTTAGGATAATTAATCCATCCAAGTGAAAGACTGCATCCAGACTAGTAGTCTAGACTCCCTTTGTAGTCAGCAGAGGAAAATAGACATTTCAAGGGAATGATTCATCTCATCCTAAACTCCTAAAATAGGTCAGACAACTACACTTCTGTGCCTATTCTTCCCCACCAGTCACACTGAAGTTGAGAATGGGCTTCCTGGTGGAAGGTGGGTGAGATGGTCATCTTAGAATCCTGTTCTATCAATCAAATTGTCTTAGTGGTCAGAGTATGCTGCTCATAGGGTGCAATGGGTGGGGATGGAACCCAGCCTGTGCCTTTTTTGCACCACATTAGGTGTGCAAGAACAAGAACATTTTAATTATTTCCCTCCTGCTTGTCATCATGAGCTGTCAACACCCAAACCTTGGCTTCGTGTTCTGGATGGGCAGCCTGCATCCCCACTTAAGTCCCATCCCATGAACCAAATGAGACTGTGGCATCAGAAAGGACTGGCCACGGTAGGCTGAGTGCTGTCATAATACACACCTACACAGGTGAGGTACAACCAAGCCACCGAAATCTCATTCTCTTCCCGTCCGTAGTATGAAATCTTAACCTGCAAAGACATCAAGACATCTCCAGATTGTGACCCAAGTCCTGTGTCTCATCACGCTGAGTAGGTCTTTCCACCCAGTGTGTTGGCCTAGCAATGCCATACAGCAAGGTGCTGGAAGGTTCATCAATGTTCTGCTGCTTTAATCACAGCCCAACCAAATAATTTCTGCCTGCTTCAGCACAAAAACAGGCATAGAAAACAACAAAGAATGACTATTTACTTCACCTAACGTGGAACTTCCGACAATGGCTTTTGCATCCACTCTCATCTCCCCAGTTTCACATTACGTACATGACAATAGCACAATTCTATGTAAATTTGAGTTTACTCTATAAAAATGTCTGATGCCAGCATTACCTAGAAACACTTGAGCCTGCCCATCATTATTCCTACTTTTCTGGGAAATTTGACTAATATTTCTAGATACGGTGCATAAAAAGCAACTGACCTTATTGTCATTGACAGTCTTGCTGGTGACACCAATGGTCACTACAACCTCTATATCCGGATCCAGTGGCCATCTGGAGTTAAGCATGGGTTTCGTCATGGGGCTGTGGATAATGTGGACTGTGACTGCAGAGGTGGCGTGAACATCAAATGATGCGGCACCTTTAGGGGTACATCTGAAACAGAGAGCAGCACGGAGTCATGGACTGAGTTAGCTTTCCTCTTGTCCTCTGTGGACCCGTACTGTTGAACTGGGATCCCTAGGGTTAAAATCTGCCCCGTCTCTTCAAAGCCAGGTTGATGGGATTCTTGGCAGCCTGATGTAGTAGTTGGCCACCCTGCCCATAGCAAGAGGTTGGAACTGGATGATCTCTATGGTCCCCTCCAATCTAAGCCATTCTATTATTCTATGAAAATCCAACCTTAACCGGGTCTTAGGACTCAGAAACCATCTTCAGGTGATGAAATGCATTGCCTGAATTTTATAAGCATTATCTCTGTGGCAGAGTTGAGCAAGCAGAGTGCCATCGCATCCGCCTGTGGTTAAGCCCCAATTGCACGTCTCTGAAGCTGAGGCACCCAACATCCCTCCCCAGCAGGAAGAGAACCCTCAAAATCTCAGCATCCCACCACAAAACCCAGACCAAGATTGGGGCTGGTTTTGATGTCACTCACTGGGGTGCTGGCTATTGCCAGTCCACCCCCTGACCTGAGAGATGCCCAGCGTGGAGCAGAACCGAAATCAGAGCCCAGGGAGCTTTCACCCACCTGTATGACTTCCCTGGCCTTTGAAGTGCTGCCTACCTGCTCATTACAGCCCCAGCACCTCCATGCAAGTTGTGAGAGTGCTCCAACCTGTCTGCTGCAGGGAGCCAACCTCCCCAGCCATGCATGGAAAGTGACATGGTTGTAAATTTTAGCAGAGAGAAAATGACAACGAAAAGATATATCCCCGATGTCGCTCTTGGCATGGCATCCCGGACACCTGCAGTAGCTTGTATAGTAAGATCAAAGCATCACCCCTCTCGTCGTGCTGTGTGATTACTAGCATGCAATGCAGCAAGTCTACCTGCAGTCTACCCACATGTCGCATGCCATGACATATCAAATTTGGGTCTATTGGCCTTGATTTCATTGCCTTCACTCCTCCGCATTGTCATGCTGACATGGAAGCTCACTTTGCACAAGACTTCCACTGCACTTTGTTTTCTGCCCCTAAAGTCCAACCCATGGGCAAATGTCCATCACTGAATTTTCTGCGCATAGAGAGGGCTGTCACTCCTATCAATGCTCTGTAGGCATGAAACATCACCTACATTTCTAGCCCTGATGTTGAAAGAGCACCTGCCCCGTGCCTATCTGCCGTACACCTTTCAGGACCAAAGCTCAGATTTGCTACCAAGGAGCAATATCTGCTCCTGTTGAGACTTGGGTCCCACACTTAAATGGAATTAAGCTTGCTTTGAGTTCAAATTGCGAATAACTCAAGTAATATGTTTTATGTATTCCCACTTGGCCAAGTGTAAAACTACTAGGTTTCAAGGGCAGCTTCATTGGGGGGATGTCAGCTCCTCCCAGCACAGCTCCAATAAACAATCCAAATAATTGCCCCGGTTGTGATCCCAACTGGCTTGGCCCGCAGTTGCTATCATTATGGATGCAGTTTATTAAATAATGACAACGTAAGAGGAGGGTAAATACAGCCTCATATCTAGCCAATAAAGCAACCCCTATGTTTAGCATCAGAAAAATTTCTTCTTGTTACATCAACTGTGCAAGCCCGCTCATGGATTTTTTATGCCTGAGACACACATTTGTTCTTTAACCCAGATTAGCTTTGAACAAGTTGCTCGTCTTGAAATGCTGTTGCCCAACACTCTCTCTGCCAGAAATAGATCCCACTTAGCTGGGGTGTGCATGGGCTTTGCCTGTGAGTCGTCATTGTTCGGCTACACTTCAATGCCTGGCTTTTGTTGGATTCAAGATCCCTCCTTCAGGCATCCTAAAGCAGATCCATGAACACATGTCCTCCATCTCACTACCACGAGATCTTTCCCCTTAACATCCTTCGTAAAGAGCAAAGCCACCCAATGCCATTGGTCGCCTCCAAAATCCATCATCCCTATGGATGAGCCTTGACCCCCTGAGCCTTACCGGTGGGTGTCAAGGAAGACCTCGGTGTCCACCACGCAGACCCCGTAGCTGGCATGACTGGTAGACATCTGCACGACCTGGCGCTGAGACATGGTGTGCTGGGGACCGCGGCTGCATGTGAAGAAGGCTGCTGCCTGGTTGCCCAGTTTGTAGGTGAACCAGCATGACTGGATTAAAAGGCTGGGGAATGTAACTCCTCCTTCCTCCCTTCCCTCGATGACGATGAGGTGGACCGGGGACCCTGCCATCTCCACCTCCGCCACCCGCGAAGCTGCCGCCCCACTCCGTGATGTCGGCGATAAGACGGCCCCCGGGGCCGGGTGGTAATTGCGGGGCCGGGAAGGGGGGCCGGGGCAGGACAGGGTGGGGGATGCACAGCACTCAGCTTTCAGCACTCATTCTCCCCGTTTTGTTCTCACCTCCCTTATAGTTCCATATAAGGACTCCAAAGCTTTATGCATTAAACATTTCTACCCCTCTTGTTACGCAAGATGGCTGTTTAGGGTTATTATAATGCATGGTATCATTAGAATGAAGCATTTTCTTTAAAACAACCCAAATTTTCCATGTTGGTGACTCATGGCCCCAGCCACCCCATTAGGGCAATGCCTGTGTAAGGCTGCAGCAAAAGGAAATGTTTGCTCAGGTCGGTCCTTCCCTCCATAACAATGTCTGGATAACAATGGGTGCAGGGAAAACTGGTTACTTGGCAAGTAGGGCAGCAAAGAAAAAAAGAAAGCAAAACAAGGCAAATGGCTTCCAGTGGAAATTAGGGATTCTTGGGTGTTCTGTTTGCATGAGGCATTTGGGGAATTTTTTTTTTTTTTTTTTTTTTTTTGGAAGCTCCCATGGGAAACACGCAGGTTGCTGGAAGAAATGGCTTTTCTTGGAGATAGTCATCTCTCTCCAGGCAATCCCAGGAGACTCCACTACCCAGCAAAGAGGAAAACCAGGCAAGATGGGTCTTGGTGCTCCTCCAAGAGGGAGCTTGGAGCTGAAATGAAGGCATGTCCTGTGGATGGAGAGGAACAGCAAGACAGGGAAACTCCATCATCACTGATCCCCATGAAGAACAGACCAAGAACCTCACTGTGGTTAACTCCATTGCAGTAGAGATGATATGACACAGCAACAGCACAGTCCCCATTCCCATGGGGTGATACCCCAATGCTCCATGGCAGCTGCCTGGAACATCTCTGAGCAAGCCTACATGAAAGGGCTCCTCCAAGCCTAATTATGGCAGCAAACAGCACCAAGTCTCACATGCCAGCACACTGTTAATAGAATCAGCAGAGCCTGACTAGGCGGCCAGGATGCTTGAGAAGGGAACACTAGCTGAACTTTAAATTCTCTAGGACCTTAACTTGGGATCTGGGATAAAATCCCACGTCCTGAAGCCCAGCAAGAGACAAACTCGCAATGCTCACAGATTTGTGAAGTGTGACAACTGTAGACTGGAGCTGTGTCAGCTCTCAAATTCTACTGCAGGAAGGTTTTAAGGACTCCTGTATCCCTAAAACCCATCAAGCTGCTGCCAAGCAAATTCATCATGAGAACCCTAATAAAGATTTTGGCCAGGATCACATCATCTTTTTAAAAAAGCACTATATAGGGCTTCAAGTTGAATTTCCCAGTGGTCGCGCTGGTTTAGACTGGGCACAGTGCTGAGCTCACCACTTGCTGTGATTCTGGCACCGCATCCTGCTCAGCTGGTTTGAGCCCTGTGCTGGACAGGGAACACACCTACAGCCCCATGGGGCCATGCTGTGCACTCTATAATCTGCAGGCAGGTGGAGGACGGAGGTTTCTGTCTCCCAGGGCTTGGGCACAGAGCTCTGCTCCTGCAAAATGCATCCATCAGGGACAAAGTTATGGGGCCAAAGCTTCATGTTTGTGTAGGATTTGGTGCATTTCCTCCCCTCCCCCCCCTCCCCTACGGACAGACTCAGCTTTAATCACAGTGCATTTTTGGCTGTGGGTCCAGCACCAGTAGCTCATCTTTGCTGGGTGTCAGCTGCATCCTCCTCTTTTTCCTCCACCTGCTATTGGCACCGACATGCCCATGCATAAGAATCTCACTTTTAAGTCATCTGACCCATTCAGGGCTGAGTGTTTCTCCCTGCCCCAAGGACTGCCACTTCATCAGACCCAATTGCCCCTGGTTTTTGGGTGACCTTGCTTTGCTCCCCTCAAGACAGATCTTTGCATCCACTATAGGGCAGGACAGGACCCCCCACAACCACCCCAGATCCCACAGGGCATCTTTTCCCCTCTCACCCTTCCTGCACTGCCACTCAGTCAAGGAAAGTTTGATAATCCCCCTAAGCCGATAATTACACCTCAATTATTACTCTGCATGTGTAATTGCAGGCAGGAAATTTTGAGAGCCTTGTCAGCCTAATTACTGGCAACAGGAGAAGGCATCGAACCAGTTATCAAGTCCCGCTCTTGTCTGCATGAGGCTCAGTGCTTAGGAGCATCCCAAGCATTGCAACAGGCACTGCATCCCCTGTCCTGGCTGAGATTTGGGCCAGCAAAAAACGCTTTGAAAAAGTGACAAAACCAGGCATTGCTCCCGCTTGGACAGGCACATGTTTGCACCTCCTCATCACAGAATGTCACTTGGAGCAGATGCCACTGGGTCCTCCTACTCCTTGCTGTCACACACGTGCCTGCAGGGCTACAAGGCTGCGTGCATGAAAGCCTGCACAGAGCAGCTGCTGGGGTTGTTCACACACTCCGTGCTGCTATCTGCTCCCTGTCCCCAAGAATTAGGGCAGGGAGAGATCCGTCAGCAGCAAGGATGCTTATGCAGAGCAGTTCCTAATCTGATTGTTAAAAACCAGAGAACTCCTCTGACCAGACCGACTATAGCAGCGAAACCACAAGCCTCCAGACATCAGCGAGTGCATATTTATATTTGCACACACGTCCCGTGATGGTTCCCCAGCTCTGATCTCCCACCTGATAGCACAGAGCAGCTTCCCATTTCTGCTGAATAGACCTCAGAACGATCACCCCTTTGCAGAGATTCACCTGATCCTTCTGCCCCTTACAGAGATATTGTAAGGACAATGTGCTTTGTAGAAACTCTCACAGCTTGCAAAGAGCCCTAGAGCCTCACACAGATCTCCATAGACTTTCTAAGACAATTTACCTTCTGTAAAGTACCCAAGAAGCTAGAAAAGACCCCATAAGACTTGCAAGGATCCTAAGAAGACTGCAAAGATTCCCAAAGCCTTACAAAGAACCCAGAAATCTTGCAAGGACTCCATACAGTTTCCAAAGAATCCACACAGCTTGCAAAGACCCCAGAGTTCTACAAAAGCCCTAGCAACATTACATAGACTTCAGGAGGCATTCCAAAGAATCCCAAAGACTTGCAAAAACCCCAGAAGGCTTCCAAAGACCCTTGGAAGCTTGCAATGACACCAAAAGCCTTTCAAAGAACCCCAAAGCCAAGCAAAGACCCTGCAGTGCTTCTGAAGATCCTGGGAAGCCTGGAAAGACCCCAGTCTTCTTCCACATAAATTCCCCAAAGAGGAGAACCAGTACAGCAGCAAACATAACCCACTGAGCAACTGACCCCAGCATGCAACCCAGACATCCTTCTCCCTTTATGCCTTAAACCAGGACTTTCCCCAAAACCCCAAAAGGCTGAGTGCTCCTTGGTGTCCATCTGGCCCTCCTGCCATGCCTCCATGTGTCATCATTCCAGGGATATAAATACATCTATCTCTATATAAAGGCACAGAGAACCTGCAAGCAGCTGGATGGAAATTCTCCTGCTGACTCAAAAACTGCAAGTAACAGGGTGATCCTGGGGTCCTTCTGTATGATGGGAGGTATTTGGGGTTGTATTCTTAATAAGAAAACACAAACTTCATTTTTGCATGCACGCACACACACACACACAATCAAAATGACAAAAGCCCAGTTTGCTCAGGTCATGGGAAAAATGAAATAAAAGCAATTCACTTCAGATGGGAAACTGGATTTGAGTTCATTTCCTATGCCCCGGTCATGGGGAGAGAGGAGAGCTAAAAAAGAAAAGCCCAAAAGCGATGCAAAAAGGGCAGATCAAACCAACACTTTCCTGCTCCTCAGTCTCTAATTGCTCACAGCAGGTTCTTCCAAAATCTGGGGCAGAAGGTTGGTTTCCAACATGAATATTCAGCTCAGGGATGAAAACACCCGCGTGGGCTGTCAGCATGCCTGGCCACGGCGCCGAGCTGGGCAAAGGGACTCAAGCTGAAAGCAAGCAGGGCAGCACCCTGCTCTAGCCTCAGGGTTGGGAAATTTTGTGTCTTCCTCCCTAATATTTTCCCTAGAGAGCAGGAAGGGGTGTAGAAGGCAGAGAAGGTTGCAAATCCCAATATGGCGCTGCAAAAATGCCACTGAGGTCAACTTGCATTCTCCCTGTTGAGAGGATTGTCCCATTTTGGTGCATAGGACTGGGAGTGGGGTGGCACCAAGCCAGCTGCCCTCCCTCTCCATCCCTTCCCTCCCTCCTGAGATCGTTTTCCTGTGGATCTGGAGGGTCCTGCGTTGGGGTGAGGGCTTCATAGTCAGCATCACAAGCACTGTGAGTTCTGAAGGTGGACTGAGTTGTTGTGGGGGGGTGGTTGAAGAAGAGGAAGGGAGGAAGACTCTACCTGCAGTGAGCCCATCACTGGGGCATCCCGGCAGTGAGATGCTGCAGGAGCGCACACTGCGGCTGCAGCCTGGGAGCCGCATCCACGCACTGTGTGTGCTGGGCACCCACATCGCCACAGACGTCTACGGGTGAGTGGGGTGTGGTGCCCCCCAACCCCAAACCCTTTTCTCCCTCTGCAGTTTCCTTCCAAAGCCACAGTTTGGTGATTTGATGCAATTAATCAGCACAAATCCTCAATGGGCTTTGCAAAGCTGCACAAATCCCAAAACCCCTGAAGCGTCAGCATGTGCATGGGTTTGCAAAGGCAATGGGTTTGGACCACACCTCAGAAAATGGCTGGAAAACAGTGGGACGAGCAGGGATGGGGCATTTCAAGCAGTACCCACAGGGATGAATGGGAAAGGAGAGGGGAGGAAAGCAGAAACTGGGGACAATCTGCAACCCCCATGCCCCTAAAACAATTCCAGTGTTGCCCTTCAAGGTAACCGCAAGAAAAACAAAGGAGACATGCTTTGATCCCTGTGCTCACCCAGCTGCTTTGGCAAATCTCAAGCCAAACAGAGCATCTAGCTTCCCTCTGGGTCCAACCTCCTCCTGGTGGGATTCCCCAGGCTCACAAACTCAACGAGGTTTGCATGGGTAATTAAATAGAATGGAGCAATTTAAGAAATGCCCAGGCAGCATCGAGCAGGCTCTCAGGTTTCCATGCTCAGAATCCCAATAAATGATGCTGTAACAGTGATCCTCTGCTGGTGCTCGGATGTCAGTGCTCAAAGGGAGCCAGGATTTCGGGAGCCCAGAATTAATAATCCCAGATAAATGAGAAATTAGGGATGGGAGAGGTGAAGGGGACACAAGGGAAAAGCACTTTGGCTGGAAGTGCTTCTTTGAATGTAATAAAATTACCCCCAAAATTAGTTTCCCATGGTAAAATTTTCCAGCTTGATGATCTGACCTGGGCAACTCTAGTTGGCAACACAGATTTCTGAACTACAGCACACACCAAGCTGGGTTATTCGGTTAGAGCAAAACCAAATGTTCTGGCTGTAATTATAGTAAATGGCAATCTGTACCAAAGGCTACAACAGCCATTTTGCTAAAACAGCACCTTCTACCCTGAAAAATAAAACATTTCTAACATTCCCAGACAGCAAAGAAAGGTACAAAGGAGGCAGTGATGAGCACAGAGTTGAACAGTTTGGGTGGTGCGATTAATTACAATTGGAATAGGGTGATTCTGGGGTGCCAGATCTGCATACCTATGAAAATTGGGTGCACACACCTTTGAAAATAGGATGCCTTGCTTGCAGGGCAGCCCCAGGTGGGACCGTCGCCTTCGGGGTGAAGCACACGGAGGGGGTGAACGTGGAGGTGGCTTTTCAGGGCCGACCCGAGCCAGGACTACTGCCTGCTGTGTCACATTGGCCACTGAATGAGGGGACAGTGCTGAGGTTCAGCATGAGCCAGGCCAGCACTGAAGTCAATGATAACAAGGCAAGAACTGGTGTGCTGAATGCTGGACCCCTTTCTTGGCTGGAGATGGAGAGCACCCTTCTAAAAGTGAGGAGATTTGGGTCTTCCAGGTAATTGTCATCTTCTACGCAGAGGGAGGACAGCCCATTGACCAAGCCAGGGTCTTCCTCACTGGCATCGGTGAGTAAAGGCTCCAGCTATGCAGCATCTGAGTGGGTTTACTAGGTGGAAGGGGTCATTTACATGTACACAACATGCTCCATCTTGGACTCAGGGATCTCTCTGGATGTCGACGCAGATCGAGATGGCGTGGTGGAAAAAAGCAACCCCAACAAGGTAACCCAGCTATATGGAAAGTCCTGTGGTCTGCAAGAACCTTGCCAAAGGATAGAGCTTACCTATCCCCAACCCACTGAGACCCAGCATGGTGTTACAGGCCAGCTGGATGTGGGGACCTGAGGGACATGGGGCCATCCTGCTGGTCACCTGCGACAGAGACAGCCCCCTGAGCCCTGCCCCAGATTGTGATGATGAAAGGGTATTCAGCAAAGAAGGTAACAGTTCCAGTCCCAGTTCCACTTCAAAAATAAAGCAAAATCACAGCTATTGCCCCTCTTTAATTTTTTGGGGCGTGAAGGCTTGGGAATTGGCTGCTCTCTGCTCTGACTCAGCCAAGCTGCTGAGTAAGCTCCCCATGTGGGATCATGCTCCTGTCCTCATATTTTGTTTTAATTACCGCCCTGAGGTCATGCCAGGGCACAGTGTGGCCAAAAAAACAGCAGGGCTCAGCCAAGGGATGCTTGGGGCCAGGCAGCAAGGAATACCCGCCCATTCCTGGAAAACAAAACCATGCCAAGCCAGTGCCCATTGGCTTTCTGAAGCCAGGGACTGGTTGTGCCAGGGAGAAAAAAAAACTGTTTGTGCCAAGCACAAGACACAAGCCTTGCTAGCAGGACTGAAGGATGGTTTTCCAGCATCCTTCCAGGTTGGTAGCATGGAAAGCACACATTGGTCAGCACAGGGCAGCAGAGCTGCACCCAGGTTTATTCTTGTATGCACCCAGATTTGCTGGATATGTCTCGGATGATGTTGAGGATGGAAGGGCCACTGCATCTGCCCCGGGGGTATGAAATAGTGCTCTACGTTCACATGTCTGATGCTGACAAAGTTGGAGTCTTCCATGTGCAGAGTAAGTCTCCTGGCTCCCTCCAAGGACAAGCTTTCAGACACCCACCTTGTACACAACTGCAAAATCCAAAGCACCAAACTAACTTTTCGAAGTGTTTGCTCTCACCCACATCATTTAACCTTTGGCATGAAAGGATGATGGAAATTTCTTGCTCACAAGCAGAATAGGTCAAAAACCACCAGGAATTCTGGAAGTTACCTGCTTTTGCTGACACTGCCTTTCGGTCCTTGCAGACCCATTCTTTGGGCAGCACTATGTCCACGTGCTGGGCAGGAGGAAGCTGTGCCACATCGTGAAGTATAGCGGTGGAGCTGCCGAGCTCGAGTTCTTCGTCGAGGGGCTGCAGTTTCCTGATGAGTCCTTTCCTGGGCTGATCTCCATCCATGTCAGCCTTCTGGAGACCTTGGCTGAGGTTGGATTCTCTGGGGAAGGGGAGCAGAGGAAGGATGAAACAATCCAAGGGGCATGAGGATGAGGAAGGAATCATTATCTTTTCCTAAAATGAGCTCAGGGTAGGGTATTCAGGGAGGATAGTAGTAAACTGGGAGGGGAAGGTCCCTAATTTCTGCTTGCATCCCCCAGGGAATCCCCCTGTCACCAATTTTCACTGACACAGTGGTGTTCAGGGTAGCACCATGGATCATGATGCCCAACACGCTGGCACCAGAGAACGTCTTCGTCTGCAGGTATAGGCCAAGGGATGAGGTCTTGGTGGCCAAATGGACATCACCCCCATCCAGCAGCTCTAATCCCCTTTCTACCCACCACCAGTGTGAAGGACAACTACCTCTACATCAAGGAGATCAAAAACCTTGTCAACAAGGCTGGCTGTGACCTGAAGGTTTGCTTTGGCTACATCAACCGTGGGGACCGCTGGATGCAAGTAAGTGAGCAAGCGGGAAGGGGGCAAAGCCTTACTTCCCTGATGTGTCCCATGGGGGTTTTCATTCCTGTTTTAGGATGAGATCGAGTTCGGCTATACCCAGGCCCCCCACAAAAGCTTCACAGTGGTGCTCGACTCCCCCCAGGACACAGGACTGGAGCAATTCCCCATAAAGGAACTGCTGGTAACCACACATGCATTATAATGAATTACATGAAAGACAATAGTACAGCACCATTTCTTCCCTGTGTGGAGCAGAAGACTCCAGCCAAGAGGTGGAGCCTTCATTCCAATATATGAGCAATTGTTTAGGTTGGAAATGACCATTGAGTTCAAGCCCAGAAACCAACCTAATTTACAGAGTTATACCACAAGTCATGTTCTGCTCCTCTCCGCCCTCTTCAGGGATTGAACTTCGTATTTAGAGAAGGGATTTCAGCCTCTGGAGCTGCTAACATGTTACACTCCAATTTCTGCTTTGGAGCCTTCCCTAATCCCACTGTTATCCTCCCAGTCTCAGTCAGGACTGAGTGACCAAACACAGGGCATCTCCTCCTCTCACATGGCCACAACCTAAGCCCCGCAACCCCACACCAAGGAAAAAGGAGACCAGAGGGAATTAGCCTGTCAGAATCCCTCTGGAACTGATAGGGCTCAGATGCAGCCCTCAAACCTGGGATGAACCAGCACCAGACAGCTGAACCCTATTGGCTCCATGGTTCACTTAATGAAATGGGTGGGAGCAGGTGTTGCACACTCATAGCCTTCTATAGCCCCCAGCTTCTCAAAACATCCTCCCTCCCTTCTTTTTTTTTTAAATCAGCTTTTAGACCATAACTACATGCCTCTGGGTGTCCTGGCTTATTTTTTTCCAAATTGTTTTTTTTTTTTTTTTTTTTTTTTTCCTCATAAGCACATCCCTGCTGCATTTCTGTCACCTTGGAATGACATTGAGGTTGCTGCATTCAATAGAAGCTGGACTTGGCAGAACGCCTATGCAGGGCTGAAGTGGAGCACACTGCACGCATATCCACTTACTGCAAACACCCCTGTGTCCATCCCAGCAAATTAGGAGAAATCTGTGTTAACTGAAACACTCCAATGGTTTACCCCTAAGGGAACTCAACACCCAGAGATTCAATGGAAAACAACAGCTATTTGATCCTGTCCAAGCCCACACTAGCTCAAAACGGAAAGCAAGGACAAGATCTATGCTGCCAGTGCCACTTCCACCCCATTTGTAGGACTACAACCTCCCCTCGCCATTAGCTCCTGGCACAACAGGTTAATCACTCAACACCTCAAATCCCTGATATATTCAGCCCTGAAAATCAGGCTTAGATGAGATTTAAGCAAAGCTTAGTCCTTCAGATGGCTCTTATGCCCAGGAAGGATTTACCCACAGGGGCCGGAGCTCATCCCACTCTACACCAGCCAGCCAGAAACTCCACTTCAGGGCTGCCCCCAGCATCTAATTAGCTTAACGTGGATGCTTAAACAGCAGTTGTGAGGTAGCAGCAACCCACACTTCCAGCATTCATCATTTATTACTGAGCCCAGGCACCCCAGTGACTTTCGCTCTTTTGCTTTTCCTTTAGAGTGGCATCTCCCCCTCCTCAGTATTTTCACCCAAGGGAACAGAGCTGAGCCCAGCAGGTGTGATAAAGATACAGAGACCCAGGGCAACACCCACAGCCATTTCTCTTCCCTCAGGGCCCCAATTTTGGCTACGTGCGCAGAGAGCCTCTCTTCAAGGCCATCTCCACCCTTGACTCCTTCGGCAACTTGGAAGTCAGCCCACCTGTCACTGCAGCAGGGAAGGAATACCCACTGGGAAGGATCCTCATTGGCAGCAGCTTCCCCACGTAAGAGATAAGGAACCTTCGTATAAATGGGACCAAAACAAACACAGAAAAGTTACAAAAGGAAGGAAAAAAAAAAAAGAATATTCACCCATCTCTGAAGATCCAGGCTTGTAATGAAATAACTCCAAAGGAAGGATTTCCAACAAAAGAACCTTCCCTGGTGGCAGTCAGCCTTTAAATGAGGTCTAATGGGGGGCGGTGGGGAGGGGAGCCTGGCTCCACCCCTTCCAGTCCTACAGGTGAATTGCCTTCACCTGTGCTCTCAGGGCTGACCAGGTCTTTTCTCCAGGTGCTCAATCAGTGCTTCAGGCTGTAACTCACCAGTTCCCATACACTGTGTCTGGGGGCCAAATAACTACAGATACAGACACCATCAAAAACCACGTTAAGCTGCTTAGCTGGCTATTCCAACCAACTGCCAATTGCTCCCTTATGTCATGGGTGCTCTTGACTCCACTGCTTTCATTTCCTCCAACTTGGGAGAAATTGTGTATGTGCATAGTGATGGATGAATATTTATTCCCCTTACCCCCCTCTCAGCGGTCATTGGTATTGAGGGACATCATTTAGTGAGCATGGTGGTGATGAGTTTTTGGTTGGACTTGATGTTCTTAGCGGTCATTTCCTACATTAACGATTCTATGACTTTGCCTCCAGCCCTGCAGGAAGGAGAATGACCAGAGTGGTGCGGGATTTCCTCTTCGCCCAGCAGGTGCAGGCTCCCGTGGAGCTCTTCTCCGACTGGTTGGCCATGGGCCACGTCAACGAGTTTGTCACTTTTGTACCCAGCCCTGATGCAAAGGTACTCTGAGCCCCTGTGCTGTTTCCCCTCTGGGTAATTAATCCCATCGAGGAAAATCTCAAAGCTCATTTCCTTGAGAGTCCAAGCTGGTATTTCCTTGGCTTCTCTCCCATGTCCCCAGAAGGAGGACAAAGGCCACAAGAAGATACATGTTTAACTAACAGCAAAAGTCTTTGAGACCTTAACCTTCACCTTCTTGCAAAAAGCCAAAAATGAGCCTGCAGGGGCAGTTTTCACAGGGAGAAGTACTAACACGGTGCTTTGGGATAAGCTCCTTTTGGTGACCATTCTTCCTCCAACTTGCCCCAGCGATTTCGGATGCTGATGGCCAGCCCTGCAGCATGCTACAAGCTCTTTCGGCAGAAGCAGAAGGAGGGCCTGGGTGAAGCAACCATGTTCAAAGGCAAGCAGGCAGCAGGCAGCCTGGGGAGAAATGTGCAAATCCCAGCCAGGGTGGGTGGAAGCCTGCTGTTCCCTGCCCCTAAAATAAAAGTTGAGCTTTGATGTAGGGCAGGACAGTCCAAGGGTGGCAACACTAAAAACGCCTGGAGCAACATGCAGGTGACAAGGACATGAGGAAGGGGACATTTTCCCATTCCATTGCCCTTCAAGGCTGGCAAGAGGGGCTGGTGTGCCTGTCCTTGCAGCAGGATGCCTGCCCACCCTCAAGCCCTATTTTGGGAAAGCGAGTGGGATGGGATAAAGCCCTGTGCATGGAGAAGATGCTGGTGGAGTGGGATGGAAGATCTCTGTAAATGCCAGCTCCAGCAGAGCGGCATGATGGGGGGGGGGGGGGGGGGGTCTCGTGTCACCTCAGCCACATTTCAGTTACTCTGGACTGGCTGCCAGTTTGGGCAGCCCCTGACCAAAGTTTTGCTTGGGATGAAATTAATCTGTATGAATTCAGGTCAGGGAAGGACACCTCTGCCACCACGGGACCCTCCAGGACTCTTCCATCTGTCTGAGACTCAGGTTCTGGGGAGGGGATACCTCTGATTTTATGGAGCTTGGGCAGCACAAAAATTGTTATTCTATTAGCAATATATTTACATTCCTTGCGCGGGAAAATGGGTAATCATAGAGTCATAGAACGGTCTGGGTTGGAAGGGACCTTTAAGATCATCTAGTTCCAGCCCCCCTGCTATAGGCAGGGACACCTCCCTCTGAAACAGGCTGCTCAAAGCCCCATCCAGCCTGGCATGAGGCCTTTCTGATGTTTTCCAGGCTTGATGAAGATATTACAAAATGGGCAAAGATTTCCCCCCTGCCTGGTTTCCCAATAAGCTGAGAAATGGGACTCTCAGCAGCCTCAACCCAAAGCCTTAGTCTCACAAATGGGATCTGGGGGCTTTTTTTCCACCTCTGTGCCACATCTTAAGCCATGTTTCTGCTGGCATCATTTCATTTCACCCATCGGGGTCTGTATTTGTAGGGTATTCCGGGACAGACACAAAACGAGTGACCATTAACAAGGTCCTTTCCAACGGCATCATGATGCAGCAGAATCATTATGTCCAGGTAACAGCCCATAGTTCTGAAAACGAGTAATTCTTGTGATAATGGCCCAAAGGCGGCACAGCTCTCAAGGGAGAAGTTGGATTTAGGCAAAAGCCACTCCTTCTGAACGAGACAATGTCCAGAAGGCCGTTCTCAGGAACCTTGCTTGCCTGCGTGTCCCCGTCCCTTCTTCTCCCCTCCCTCCAGCGCTGCATTGACTGGAACAGGGACATCCTCAAGAAAGAACTGGGCTTGACAGAGGAGGACATCATTGACCTGCCAGCCCTCTTCAAGCTCGACAAGGGCAAGGCCAAGCCATACTTTCCCAACATGGTGAGAGGTGTCCCCGCTGCTCGCGCTCCCTTCAGCCGGTGGCTGTGGGTTCTGAGTTACAGAGAGAAAAAACAGCCAGCCCTCTGGTCACGAGCCTCAGCCGCCGCAACAAGCCTTTGGTTATCGATTCCGGCTGACCAGGGAGGCCGCCGGCCGTCCCTAAGGCGCTCTGTCACCCCGCAGGTCCCCATGCTGGTCCTGTCCACGGAGCTGGGCATCCCCAAGCCCTTCGGGCCGCACGTGGGCGGCGAGTGCTGCCTGGAGCTGCACGTGCGCGGGCTGCTGGAGCCGCTGGGGCTGCGCTGCCGCTTCCTGGAGGACATCTCGTCGTACCACGGGCGGCTCGGGGAGGTGCACTGCGGCGCCAACGTCCACCGCCGGCCCTCGGCGTTCCGCTGGTGGCACGTCACGCCGTAGCCGCGCCGCGCCCGCGGCGTCAGCGTGTGTGGTGTTCAATGCGGTGCACGAATAAATTTGCTGTGAGAAGTGAGCCGGGCAGAGCCGTAACGGCGCTCGGGGCGGCGCGGCGGGGACGGGGCCGCTCGGCTCGGCTCGGGGCGGTGTTGTTACGCGGGGCCGCTCGGCTCGGCTCGGCTCGGCTCGGGGCGCTGTTGTTACGCGGGGCCGCTCCTCCGCTCGGCTCGGGGCGGTGTTGTTACGCGGCGCCGCTCCGCTCCGCTCCGCTCGGGGCGGTGTTGTTGCTCGGGGCGGTGTTACGCGGCGCCGCTCGGCTCGGGCCGTCCCGCCGTGCCACGCTCAACATGGCGGCCCGCGGCGCCCCCCCGCCCGCAGCGCGCGCTTCGGGGCGGAGCGGAACTGCGCAGCGCCAAGATGGCGGCGGCCGCGGCGGCAGTCTCCTTGAGGCGCGGCGTCCGCGCGCGGCTCCTGAGGGCCGGGCCGCCGCCGGTGAGCGGACCCGGGCGGTGCGGGGCGTGGGAGCGATGCCGGGGGGCTGCGGGACGGAGCGGGAGGAAAAGGGGTGGGAGGTGTGTGACGGGAGGGGGGTCAGTGTAGGAGGGGACGCGGGCCAGGACGGGATGTGGGTTTGGGGGGACAGGGGTCAGGGCGGGATGTGGGTCTGGGGGGACAGGGGTCAGGGCGGGATGTGGGTCTGGGGGGACAGGGGTCAGGGCGGGATGTGGGTCTGGGACGTGGGCTGCGCGAGGGGCGCTGGGGAGGGCCAACGAGGAGTGGGGAGGGGTGTGGGGGACGTGGGAACTGAGGGAGATAAAGGATCCGAGAGGGGGCAGGAGGAATGCAGACAGGGTCTATGGAACAGCGGTGGCAGTCTGGGGAAAGCTGGGGAAGGCATCCTGCGGCGGGGAGAAATTCCCTGGGGCGAGGGAGCATCTCTGGCAGCGGGGAGCTCCTGAGGGCGTTTGTGGGGCTGTGGCAGAGCCTTCAGGGCTGCAGGGCCCACAGCAGCGCTCCCCTCGGTTGCCTCCTTAGTTTTGGGATCATCTCTGTCTCGTGGAGGAGGAGGGAGCCCCAGCACGGCTTTGGCTGTGTGTGCCAAGGTGCCCTGGTCTGAGAAATCCTTGGAAGAATTCTCTGTGTGCGTGTGCAAATGCAAAGCCAGTAACTGATCTCACAGTTGTGGCCCTAAAACATATGGCCTCAAGTCATTTTGTTGCCAGTTAAAAGCCGCCTGGAGGGACCTAAGGGCTGTTTTGCTGCTGTTCAAATGCAGATCTGTCGAGGAGCTCAGACGGCGGCGGCTGCAGCAGCTACACCACGTATCAAGAAGTTTTCCATCTACAGATGGGATCCCGATAAGCCTGGGGACAAGCCCCGTATGCAGACATACGAAGTGGATTTGAATAAGTGAGTGTACCTGACTAGGGAGCACTGCTTGGCTTCCCTGACATGCAGATGTGTCGGGGCCGCACGTGCACACAAGTTATCTGACAAGCAGTAATTCAGGGTAGCTGAGAGGTGTCTGAGTCAACAACTGCGGGTGTCAGCAGTCTCATTCAGCTTCACCCATCGTTAAAACCTTGTTACAGTAGCCAGAGAGGCAGGGCTTCAAGTGTGTTATGCAGCACGACAACACAGAGATGCTATTTCCTGATAAAGCAAGTCTTACTGAGACCGTGTGGGATTACTTCCCCTCCCTCACCTTGATGCCAAGCATGACAAGGAAAATTGTACCCTGAATGCCAGTGTCTCAGTAGGTGTCAGCAATAAAACTGTAACTTCATTTCATGGCTCCTGAGGTTTTTACCTGTGTCCCTGATTTGTGCTAAGGACTTAAAATTGTCCATGGCTCTAATGAGCTATATTTATACGGTAAATTTTGGGGCCTGTTCCAAAAGGGAGCAGTTTTACTCATAGCTCATAGTTCCATACCTTGGAGATAAGGTGAAAGTTTTTCTGTCTCTTCTCATAGTCTCATAACACTTAATACGACCAGCAAACTAGAATTAATTAAACTACTAGTAGCTGCTTCTGTTCTCTAGTGCAGTGATCACCAGGAAAGCTCTCATTTCTCAGTGATCCTGTGGAAGGGTGCAGTCTTTTCTGTGGTGTAGAAACTTTTGCTTGGCCACACATAATGCCCCCACTTCCTCAAGCTCCTGTTACTGTGGTCTTGCCAGAGGAATTCACCTCGAGCCCTTCCTGAAAGCTTCAGATACAAAGCAGCTCTGCTTGGGAAGCATGTGACAGAAACAGACTTTGCTGCTTTGATTTGCACCAGTTAATGATTTCTAGGTGTTGTCTTGTCTGCCGCATGTAAAATTACATAAAGTTGTTCAAGACTGTTTGCTTTTGCAAGCAGTACTGCCTCGTGACTAATGAGGATAGACGGACTTGTCAAAACCTGACTTAAGAGGTGAGAGCTTTCAGAACTGTTTTCAGTTGTGCTGTCTGAACCCTCTCCAACTGAGCCAAA
The DNA here is from genome assembly GCA_023055505.1 of Callipepla californica brunnescens. Taxonomy (NCBI): domain Eukaryota; kingdom Metazoa; phylum Chordata; class Aves; order Galliformes; family Odontophoridae; genus Callipepla; species Callipepla californica. The sequence continues at coordinate 5,972,717 of JALIRH010000036.1, read as the reverse complement.
TCTGGGCCTCAGCAAAAGAAATGGCTCCTGTCCTGCTCTGACCCCAGCGTGAGCTGAGGCAGGTGGGTTGTGCCATTGAGCAAGTAATCTCTTTCTTGTTGCAAAGTAGAAGTTTTAATTGTAGCTGAGATGAAAGTCCTTTTCGTTGGTGCTGGAGATAAAGCCAAGGGAAATTACATAGGTTCACTGACTTTGTTTTCTGCTGTAGATGTGGGCCTATGGTACTCGATGCTCTGATTAAGATTAAAAACGAGTTGGACTCCACTCTGACCTTCCGCAGGTCATGCAGGGAAGGTAAGGAAGATTTTTCAATCTGCTAAGCTGACTGTTGTCCAAATAAATGCTAACGCTGACTATGCGTGTTTGTAACCAATAGGAAACTTCAGGACAGACCACAGAATGCCTCTCTTTTCTAGGTATTGCACATGAAATACCTCAGTGAATCAAGCAGTGAAGTTACAGGGTGTAATCACCCCACACTGAGTTACAAGCAACACGCATAAACGGCTCCAGTCGTTCCTGTTTCTGTCCTAATTGTGTTTGTCTTGCTGCCCTCCAATGATGGACTGGGTATGGGAATTTAGGAAAGAGACATTACAACAACAGAACTGAGGAGAAAGATGTGTCGAATGGGAATGAACTGTAGCCCTTCAGCTAAGCAAAGTGATTGAGGAAAAGGCTGTTGCATGGTTTTACACTCCAGAGTTACCAGCTGGTTCTCAGGCAGGTACTTACCTGCATCTGTCTGACTGCATTCAAACTTCTCAGTCCCAGGACACTTTCCCCTAGAAAAAAGTCTCAATTGGAGAAAGAATGTCTTTATGGAACAAGTTTGGATTTGATTGGTTGGATTTGCAAGCACTAGAAATTGAGGTGTAATTGCCTGATGCCTGAAGATGTCCTAACTCAGATCTAAATGAAAAGCATGCTTCAACACAGACATTTCTTGCAGGATCTGCATAGCAAGTGGAGGAATTTTATCCAGCGTGATTGTTCTCAGTGTCTGATATTTAGATAGCAAACACTGTTCCTGAGCTGCTGGAAGTAATTGTACTGAATAGTTTTCTGTGAGAATCCAAAGACAGATTTCTAAGCTTGGCTGGTTTGATCTTGTCCTTTTCTGCCATACGGGGTATGGTAGAAAAGGACACGTTCCTGTTTCCTACAAATGGACCCATGTCTGCAATCTCCAATTGTCCTGGTCCCTTCTCAAGTTAACTGGAAAATACTTGTAAGCATTTAGTGAGTGGGAGAAATAACTCTGTCCACGTGCCAGCCCTTGTGGGAAGGGTTGCCCACCAGGCGCTGAGGACTGGCTCGCTCAGTGTGAGGAGCAGTGGCATTTCCCTGACTCATATCAACTGATGTGTGTCAAATCCTCTGAAATTAGTTACGCCCTTTCAACACTTGTCATCTTTCCAATATAATGTCTTAAGCATCAGTCTGATTTGAATGCCAGAGCTCCTGACCTGAGCAGTATCAGTGACAGCTCTGCAGTGTTTTGTTGTTTTTTTTTGTGAGCCTTGCCCTTTCCTGGGCTACATCTGCTCCTTGTGTTACTGGGGGTCACGAGCAGTGTCGCCTAATCCATTTGTTAAGCTATTTATATGCTATTTGTTCTGTGGGTGAGTGTTCTCTCACCATGGGGAGCTCATGAAAGCAGGGGATGGCACAACTCTATGCTGCTGCAGCAGGCACAGAAAGAAGCTTCTGCCTTGGGGACTTGTTTTTGCATCCATGACATTTAGGGATGCTCTGGACTGTAACTGTAGGGCTGGTGGGGGTCTATCTGGCTCCATATTGTAATCCCAGTGTTAGCTGCTTGTGTTTCAAACCTGTGAACAATCTGAATGCTCTCCCCACCCTAGGTAGCACATGCAGTGTATGACATGAAGTGTCTGAACCACTGTTTTTGCTGTGGAAGGAAGTTAAGCACCAAGGATACGTTTAGAGCTTCATGAAAGCAACTCCAGCATTTTTTCCTTGTTTGAATAGAGATGTGCTTGGCCCAGTGACAGCTTCTAGCGTTCTCCTCATCACGTACAGAGTTTCTTGACAACATCAGAATGGAAATGAAGCCAGGGGCAAGTCTGGGGTGAAGAGGATCTTCCTCAAGTAGGATAAGAGAGCGAACATCCAATGCTTTACTCTGTTCTCTCACTCAGGCATCTGTGGCTCCTGTGCGATGAACATTGCAGGTGGAAACACCCTGGCTTGTACCAAAAAAATTGACCCTGATCTCGGCAAGGTCACTAAAATCTACCCTCTCCCCCACATGTATGTGGTGAAGGATCTCGTTCCAGTAAGTATCTGCCTTCTTCATCTTGTGACCGTGGGTGACGCCATTCCAGACAGTGTGGGGTTCAAGTTGGATTAGAAGGGATAATGTTGGGAGATGGCAGCGAGATCACGTCCCACAATTCACGTCTGAACTACTCTTGATGCTCTCTGGCTTGGGTGGGTCTGCTTACCAGTGGTGACTAAATCTGGCCTCGTTAGGAGGAATGTGGCAGGCTGACGTACGAAGTACCTCTGTATGAATGACAACAGATGTTTGGTCTCTCAGGCATCAGTTCAATTTAAGTGTGATCTTTTTGCCTTTTGTCTCCTAGGACTTGAGTAACTTCTACGCACAGTACAAATCCATCGAGCCTTACCTGAAGAAGAAGGATGAGTCGAAGCAGGGCAAGGAGCAGTACCTGCAGTCCATAGAAGACCGTCAGAAACTGGTTACCCTTCTTTCTTTCTTTCTTTTTTTCTTTCCATTAAGGTTTCTTCCAGATAAGACGAGGGTTAAACATTAACGCGCGGTAGCGTCTAGTTCCTTTAATGACAAAACTGTCTGTTACAAATCCTGACGTGGGTGGAAAGTGCTGCCTGAAACGCAGTGCTGTGGCACGTCTGCATTGCTGGGGGAAACATTTGCTAATGAAAAGCAGAACACAGTTGTGCTGGGGACTCTGACCTCGTTTCCACTGTCTGTACTGCAAAACTCTGTGAAAACATTGTGAAGGGCAGAGGCTTGTAATATTCCTGCAGAGATGAGGCAGTGCTGTTTGTGCTGGAGTGCAGTGTGTCTAGCATGGCACTGTCTGTGTATCTGACTGCTGCATACTAAGCAGCACTATCGTGTTGCCGTGCGCTGGGCTTTACAGCCCTGAAACTAGTGGCAAAAGCTGAGCCTGTGCAATTGGGAGGGGAAACTTTTTGAAGAGTTCATGGAGCAGTAAGTTATTACCTGTATTTCTTTGGCTACTACAGTAAGTGTTGTTAAATTGACAGTTTCTCTCTTGCCTCTGACCTGTCTTGATGGATCATCTGCTTGACAGTCTGAGGCTCAGCCCGTCAGTGCTGTGATTGTTGCTGCAGTATTGTCACTGGGCAGGCACATGGTAGGCAAGCAGCCTGGATTTTGGCAAGTGGCAAAAGGGATGAGTGTGAGCAACACAGAGGAAGGCTGATGAAAGAGGATACAATGAAAACACATGAGCTGCAGCCTAATTGTCTGCAGAGATATTTGAAAGTTGCCCATTATCTGTGTTTGCTGTGAAGCATATATGGTATGAATAGACATGTCACATCCCCGAGATGTCAGCAGCACCATGCAGCTAGTGCTGTGCTCTTAACAAGCACAAGGCTTCGCAGTTTGAAAGAATTTCTGTCTGAGGGCGACACTTAGTTCTCCTACACAACTTCATAACGTTATCTGATGGCATATGTAAGGACTTGAAGGGATTCTCTCAAGGATTTTGTAAAGCAGCATCTTTGAAGTCACTTTCTCATTGAAGTAGAAAAACACAAACCTAAAAGAAGCTGCCAGAGCCATGTGAATCTTTCTCACAACTGGTAAAGTTGCTTTTTATCTGCTTACCTTGCTTTGGGAAAAGCCTGTGTGCTTGGCTACAAAGGCATGTGAAAAACTCCCTCCTCTTCTTCATTGGGACAGGCTGGAAGCAAGGAATGCAGAAAAATCAGGCAACTTTCACACTTCTCTTCAATTTCTGCATTTCTGTGACTTGACCATGGTATCCCACCTGTGTACAGGACGGACTTTACGAGTGCATCCTGTGTGCCTGCTGCAGCACCAGCTGTCCCAGTTATTGGTGGAATGGGGACAAGTACTTGGGTCCTGCTGTACTCATGCAGGTAAGGACAGATCCTGCGCGTCGCGTTGAACTTCTGAGGGACTCATTTAAAAACAGTGCAGATATCTGTGAACACAAAATGATGTCAGTGCACCTGGAGGGGTTCAGGAAACATACAGATGTGGAACTGAGGGATGTGGTTTGGTGGGGATGGGGCGGAGGTTGGACTGGATGACCTCAGTGGTCTTTTCCAACCTCAGTGATTCTTTGACATAGTTGTGGGCCAGGATTCCTGAGTTAGGTGTTACTTTTAAAATATGACACTGATTACTTTACCTTGGGAAGTCATTTGGCGTGTGAATGACACTGACTTTCAGGCCTATCGCTGGATGATTGACTCCAGAGATGACTTCACAGAGGAACGCCTGGCACAACTTCAAGACCCATTTTCACTCTACCGTTGTCACACTATCATGAACTGCACGAGGACTTGCCCAAAGGTAGGTGTTGTTCTTCCACACACACCTTCTGTGATTGTTTTTGTCAAGCTCTGGTTGACTCTTTTTCCTTCTGAAATGGTGAGTTAGCAGCAGTCATGCTTGTGGTAGTGACTACGCAAGAGGATGTGGCAAAGTTCACACTACATTACGCATCACAGAAATGTCTCTTCCTCGTGATTTTGAGAACCTGACTGTTTCCAGGGTTAAGCACTATGACTGTAACATGCTGGTGGTGTGAGCGATGCTGCCAAAATCCTACAGGGAAGAGTGTCTGATCAGCAATGTGAGTAATGCATATAACCCAGCACCGTGTTACATAACACCCCACCAGTAGCAGCTGTCCTGATGTATTGTGCAACTTACGTAACAGAGAAGGCGAGGGCAGGTTTTCAGCGCCGTGGGGAGTGTTTGACGCTGATCAGAAGGGCACTTCCCAGAAGGTCTGCTGTCTGTGGCATTTCTGCTGAAAACTGAGCGAACTTTCTCATCTCGCTGTGACCTTGTGCCTGTTGTTGGGTAGATAATTAATTTTCTTTTTCTTGGCAGCTGTGTTACGTTCTTCCCATTCTTACATCTGATGGTAGAGCAAAATCCTTCTTGAGCTGTAAAGAAATAGGAATGCAAATGTTTGAGTGGATCATAGCTGTGGGAAAAGAAGGTGCTTGAGCTCTGACCTGACAGGTGTTCGTCAGGAGCACTGCCCGCTGGTTTTGTGTATTGAACACGATTCACTGACTACAGATAATCCCCCCTTTTCTGCAGGGCAGATTATTGTGCTCACGTGTCAGCTGCAGTTCAGCTTAAAGGTGAAGGTTCAGTTTGAAGATCTGACAGCAGAGGGAAATACATGTTTGATAATACATTTTTCCTCACAAGCTTCAATCTTCTCAGTCAGCTCCAAAGAAAGACTGCACAGTGAGCTGTGCTCTGGGGTGATCTGCTGCTCACGCTTTGTCTCACTGTGCTGCCGTCACGGTACAGAAGGACGCTCTTGATCTCCCCGCTCTCATTTTGACATTAAGCATTCTTGGTTTGCCGGCAGTGCTGCGGGATTAAGGGCCTCTGTGATCTGACGTGTTTGAATCACAGGAAAACCTGCTTTGAAAAGCTTAGTTGGAGCATTTTCGTTGGAGCATCTTCCTTGCTGCAGCGCCCTCAGAGTCCCTGGCAGCATTTGATGGAGTGCAGCGCTGGGCTGGGCTCCAGCTCCAAACACTGCTGAGCGCCCGCTCTGCCCGCGGTTCTGTTCAGTGGTGTATCTGAGTTTAACGTGACAGATTGCGGGAGAACGAGGAGGATGCTCCCACGGGCTGATTTCTGGAGAAATAAGCTGGAGTTTTCTCTTTGTAGGGTTTGAACCCTGGCAAAGCAATTGCTGAGATCAAGAAGATGATGGCGACTTACAAAGAGAAGGCGGCCGCTGCGTAACGCCGCTCCCTGACCGGAACGCGACGCACAGACGTGCTTTGCCTGCAGTAACTCGCCCCTGACGGCGGCCGCTTCCAGCAGGAGCGGCGGCGGCTCTTCCATTCGCTTGTGTGTACAATAAACGCCACAAAGAACGAGTGGCCACGTCGTTAACGCGGAACCGATTCCTCCCGGGGCTGCCGGTCCCTGAGGAACACCGATTCCGCGTGCGCTGCGGTCCCGCGCCGCGTTCCGTCGTTTCTCGGCGCGCCCGGAGCTGCCGCTGCTTCGCACAGCGGCGGAACGCGGGCGGCCCGAGCGCCCTCAGCGGCCCCGGCAGCGCCGCTCCGTTCCGTTCCCGCGCGCGCAGCGCCGCCGCGCGGCTCCGCCAACGGCGCCCGGAGCGCGGCCCCGCCCGGAAGCCAGCCTCGATTCGGCCTGCGGGGGCGGGGCTTCGGCCGGAAGACGGCCTCGCTTCGGTCCAGGCGGGGGGGGCGGGGCCTCGAGGAGCGCGTCCCCGGAAGTTCGTCATCACTTCGCGACCGCCGCCGCCATGGTGCAGCTCGGTGAGTGCGCGCCCTCCGCTGCGGGACCGGAGCGGCCCCGCGCCCCGTCCGCCCCGCGCCATTCCGCCCCGCGCCGTTCCGCCCCGCGCCGTTCCGCCCCATCCCCGCTCCACCCGCTCCGTGCCCGCAGGTCGCGCTCTCACGAAGGCCTACCGGGGCGGACACGTCGTGATCCGTTTCGCGCTGGGCGGGTGCACCAACCGCCCCTTCTACCGCATCGTGGCGGCGCACAGCAGACGCGCCCGGGACGGGAAGTACCTGGAGCAGCTCGGCTGCCTCGACCCGCTGCCCAACGCCCGCGGCGAGAAGGTGGTGGGGCTCAACCTGGAGCGCCTGCGGCACTGGCTGGGCTGCGGCGCGCAGCTGTCCCGGCCGGCCGAGAAGCTGCTGGGTAGGTGCTGGGGAGCTGCTGGGGAGCTGCTGGGTAGGTGCTCGGTAGGTGCTGGGGAGCTGCTGGGGAGCTGCTGGGTAGGTGCTGGGGAGCTGCTGGGGAGCTGCGGCGGCCCCGCGGGGCGCTCCGCGGCGCTCAGCGCTTCCCGTCGCAGGTCTGGCGGGCTTTCTGCCGCTCCACCCCATGACGATAACCAACGCTGAGCGGCTCCGGCGGCGGCGGCGGGCGGAGGAGGCCGTGGCGGCCCCGGCGGAGGGCGGCCCGGACCGCGGCGCTGCGGCGTGAGGGGTGCGGCGCGGACCCCGCGGGCACACGGAGTCCCTTCGACACGTAAGACATTAAAGTGTGGTCTGTGCGTTTCATTTAAGCGCGTTCATTTAAGCGTGAACTTCTAGCACAGTCATTCACAGCAGCATTTGATATAAACGCTGTTAAAGTCCCCACGGTTGTAAGTTTGCTAAGCATTACTCACACAAACAAAAACCTGGATTTCCGCTCCTAGGCTGTGATTTCATCTGCTGGCTGCTCCGTTTGTTGTCCTTTGCTCGAGGAGCCTATTGGATTCCTAGGAAAAAAAAAAAGCTTTCATACAGCTTATATATGCAGCAAACACTGCATCATCTCCACAGCAGTCTGCTTCTCGGTCAGCTGCCTCAGTGTGCTGCAGTTAACACGCATATTCTGCACATCAGCTCAGCCTGACTAACCCTGCAGTACATGCGTGAAGATGTCTCCTGTTCTCTGTCAGCTCTTGGCACTATTTGGGTTTGGGTGATGTTAGTACCTTTCAGGTCTAATCTCAAACCCCCTGATGGGGCATCCAGCAGCGGTCTGCATGCACGGATTTCTCATTATCCCACACAGTTACACTTCTACACAGTGCATTTTTGAAAAGAACAGAAGAGCAACTGGGGCTTTTAACAAGAACTGCTCATATAATGCATATAAGCAAGTCCTGCATCTTGTGCTGTTGTCTTGTGGCCTGAAATGTCACTCTGAATGCAAGCCCATGAGCACCAGCACCTTCCCTTCGCTTGAGCAGAAGCTGCAGCTTGGGGCAGAGGAAGAACCACAGCTGTTTCCTTAGTGAACATCAGTGAAACCCTTCTGGCTGAGCAGCCAGGTGAACTGAATTATGTCTTGCAACCAGAGGTACAGACATTTCCAACTTAGATAAATGGGTGCACGAGCTCTCGGCACTTCAGCGTCACAGAACTCTCAAGATATGTGCAACCCATTGGGTGATGCTACAGCAGCAGCTCCTCAAAAGTCTCTCTCTAAGTCTCCTTCCACTCCGAGGGAGGGAAAAGATAAATTAAGAAAAACACCTCAGACCTGAGGACAATTTCCTCTTTTTTTCTTTTCCAATAAAAAAGTGCATCTCCAATTTAGTACATGATGATTACTTACACGTTAGCAGGAAAAGCATTTAAAATAACTCTTCAAGTAGTTCCCGACGCAGGCTTTGGGGTGCCTGGGTTTCTGCTGTTGCTGTGGCAGCTGAAGGAGTGTTGGTTCTTCTTACAGTCAGCCTATTTTTTTTTTCTGGAAAATACCCTTTCCTTCACTCAGAGAGAAGTTCCACAATCATTAGGTTCACACTTCTGAGGCATAGCAGAGTGAGCTACAGATACGCTGAAATGGTTACAGCTAGCGAAATTACAAACATGAAGCAATTCATTAGGTACTTCCTCCGCCCTCTCCCCATATTCCCTTCTTCTGTACATGTCCTATAAATACAGATGAGCACCACAAATAATTTCCATTAAGCAACCTTTAATGACAATGACTTAATAAAACTTAAACTTCATACAGACTAAACTATGGCGCAGCATGATAGCACATTCCTGCCTCAACTCTTGCATCTTACTTCTAAGCAGCAGCTCACAGCTCAGCAGTCACCACGCAGTAATTCTGTGAAACACAGCATGTATGACAAAGAATAAGCAAATAAGTAATTCCTGTCGGTTTTTAAGTCGTTTTTTTAACGTATTTAGTGCAACTTCAAGGAACTCCGTGTCACGGGGACGCACCGGACACCACCAATATCACTAGAAACCCAGATTAAGATACTGAGTTTAAAATAGAAAATGTAACATATATTCAGTTGTGCCATGCACCTTGGCATAGCAATAATTTTATAACTATATGTAAATGTATTTCCTACTCTTATTTACAGAGGGAAGGAGTCACAAACGTGGCCATCAAATATAATCCTAGAATATCCCAAGTTGGAAGAGACCCACGAGGGTCCCTGAGTCCAACCCCTGGCTCTGCACAGCACCACCTGAAATCCAAACCCTACATCTGAGATCATTGTCCAAATGCTTCTCCAACTCTGGCGCCGTGGGGCTGTGACCGCTGCCCTCAGGAGCGTGTTCCAGGGCTGGAAAATACACTGATAGATACATATCGACCATAGCTTGATTAAATCTATGTATTTATCTTTTTCTTCTGTTTTTTTGTTGTTTTTTTTTTTTAAAGATCCTTGTTTGCAACAAAATCATCTCAAACCCCAGCTACCTCGAAAAGGAAAGTGCTCACAATCCACTCAGTGCAACAGTACTGTCTACAAAACTTAAAGGAGAAAACATTTTGAGAACTAAGTACCCCTTCAATAGGAACAAAACAATCATTTCTGAGCTCAGAAGTTGGCTAAGACGAGGAATTAAAGGTCACATAGCAGACCAAGAAAAATTCCACAGTCAGCTCTTTAGGTCGTTAGAAATCAGGCACTTCGAAGCGCCCAATTCCAGTTCCATCCCATTGTTGGAGACGAGACATCCCATAATGAAGTAGCATTACCCAGGTGCTCCTGCAGGTGTGACAATGAGCCATGCTCTGTAAGCCAACACAGACCAATTTGAACAGTCACTGACCTGACATTCCTTTGTCTCTGAGTGCTTCACAGCTTCAGGAGCGTTCATCCAGGGAAGTAAAGAGCAAACAGCATGAAACCTGCTGCTCCCCACAAAACATCGGGGAACCAGTACAAAAATGAGGGGTTCTCATACGTTATGTTTTAAGCACTATAGGACACAACAGCTAAAGATTACACAAGTTAATTCATCTCGATATCGCACATTAAAGCGTAAAAATAAACCTAAGTTAATGGTTGAGAACAACTCACTGAAAAAGGAGAGAACCTCCAAAAAAACTGCTGCTCCCAGCCCTGCTAGGTACGAACAAGAGCCTTTCCAGGGAGAGTGCTCCTGAGCACTGAAATGCCCTCAGTCATGGGAAACCCTGGCACCCTGCTTGAACAGGGAAGCAGGCTGACAAGAATCCCATGAATGGTTCTAGCTTACCTGTTTTCATCTTTGTTCTTCAGTTTAAGGATTCTAGAGATTAACTGGAAATTGTGTACGATCTCAGGTATTCACCACCTTCCACAGCCAGAATAATTAAGGATTTCCACAGGTATGAAACTCACTGAGATGCACAGGATGTAGCTCTAGCTGACAAATCATCAATCCCTACGTTGATTTTAAAGCATCAGAAGGTACAACTGTATGAGAAACAAGGACAATGTGCTAGTGGCTTTCAAATAAGTGATTTCTCTTATATTCTTAACCTAATTGTGAGAGGAAACTTCTACCCAAAGAAACCTGACACACGAAAAAACCATCCCACGCATCCTGCTAACGTATCGCAAGCCACTGCAGTGCCAGTTGGACGTGCAGATCTGGAGCCATCACCGCGGCCCACGGTCCATCCCACAGCAGCTTCTTGGAGCAGTTCTTGGAGCATCACGCTCCACAGTTCTGAAAAGGGCCAGGTCTGACACGGGCAGAGGGGGAGACCCACATGTTGCCCCCACTGTTCCCTGTGGTCCTGAAGGAGTCGTAGCCCTCAGTCGAGGGCCAGGCATCTTCTGCCTACAAAGCTGGAGGCACACCACAGTCCCAGTGCTCCCACAGCAATGGGGCCCCATCCAAGACGCAGATCCACCTTCTCAAGCACTGTTTTTCTGGGTCCCCTGCCTCAAGCCAAGAAACACTGTCCCCCCTGAGGAAAAAGGGCACCGTATGGTAGTTGGAGGGAAGGTCCCACACTGCCACCAATGCTTCCCACTGCTGTGACCACGTGTCCTGGGAACACAGATTGGCCTTTACCAACTTGGAAAAGATGCACGGTACCAGGCACCGCCCTCCTGCAGGCAGGGGAAGTTCAGCAACACCAGCACGCACCTTTCTGTGGTTTCCTATGCCCACTGCCAGCACGGTCACCCACAGCCCACCTCCAGTCGCTGCCATCCTAGGGCACATGAGCCCACCTTACCATGATGGTGGAGGACAAGAATGGTGCAAGTGAGGTAGCCAAGGCTGCAGCAGCTTCTCCCATTTACTGGTCCTGCACGCAGCGCAGGAGTGGGCTCTGTTCCTCCGTGGGTGGCAGCTCCTCCGCAGACAGGGATGGCTCATAGATGACGCACAGGGAGGAGAAGAGACAGCCCAGGAAGGACACCAGGCTGGCAAAGTACATGGTGCCACTGGCACTGCCCACAGCTGTCGTCAGTGGCCCCATGGCCAGGGCCACCAGGATCTGTGCCAAGAAGTACTGGCAGCTCAGCAGGGAGATATCAACACCCATCCCACGCCGCGTGCCCTCCGCATGCGAGCCTGCAAACTGCAGCGAACAGAGTGAGAGGAGGTGTCAGCAGGAGCCCCACTCCCCATCCTGCCGGGGCTCACCTCACAGCTCTGGTAGTAGTCGCAGAGCAGAGAGTAGGGCAGCGTGCAGAGCGTGGCAAACAGAATGCCATAGGTCGTGCACAGTGACAGTACGACGTAGATGTTTCTGGAGAGCGTGGCCAGCCCCGTGCCCAGCCCGAAGGCCAAGTAGGCAATGAAGTACAGCGTCCGCGTGCTGAACCGCTCCTCCAGCTTCTCCAGTGCAGCTGCAACACAACAGCATGGAAACTCACAGTGACCCGCGACGTCCCCTGCAGCTGGCAGGACTGGCTGCGGGCATTTCTGGATTCAACGTACATTCCAGGTGTCGCTCATGAAAGGAGCTACGTTCTAACAGAAACAAGTTTTCACTGGACTGCTGCCCTCCTAACGCTGTCAGAGTAGGCTACACTAAGCAGCATGGATAACACGGTGATGACACTGACTCAGCTGTCATGCCACGTGGCAGGCTACGTGCAACGTTAAAGCCACAGCTGTTACTGCAGAAATACCACTTAAGGAACATATTTTTGACAGAAGTGTTTAGGACGACCGTACTCAGTACCTGAATAGAAAGCAGCACTGAACGCATAGATGCACATCCCCCAGCAGCCCATGGTGACCCCAGCATTGTACTTCTGATACTCCTCTGAGTTGTGAGGGGCTTTTGGATTCCCTTGAAACACGACTTCTCCCATGAAGTCGGTGTAGAAGAGCAACATCCCCTCGAATGAGAGCCATCCTGAAAAAAGCCAGAAGTAACCCACTAGGACTGCAGGTTATCATCCAAACTGAAAACAGTTTGTGCACTGTGAGCATTACACAGCGTTCAGCCACATTTATCCGAGGCTGCTGCTCCCTGGGCATTACGCTGTTTGTCAAAGATGCTCATGCTTTTACCTACGGAGATTTATCCTTTGAATTCTCATATGGAATCCTATAGGCTTAATGCTGGCCACGGGCTGGCCACTGGTTCAGCAAGAAACAAATAGTTCTGTGAAATTCTGCTCAGTAACTTCAGTTTCAAAGCATTAAACAAACCATGTCGCTGCAATTCAAAGTCCTTAGGTCAGTGCTGTTTCTCACTGCAGCATAAACACTCAATTTCACAGATGCACTAATCTAAACCAGTGTTATTCCCTTTCTAAGGATGCAGGTTTTACACTTCTGAGGTGCTTTTTTTTTTTTTAATTGTAGTTTTTTCCTCAACATTCTAAGAAACCAAACAACAGAAAGTAGCTCATTGGTGAGTACACATGGAACAAGTTACACTCTCTTCAGTTAGCAGCCATTACAGTGATGAAATACAAAGAATCACACAAAATAGACTACCTCACTGTGAAAGCAAGAGCAAACGTTCTCATTACCTAGGAAGTGGTTGATGCAGAGGTTACGAAGAGCCTTGGGCATGTGGCAGATGGTGGAACAAAGAAGTTTCATGGAGAGCGGTTGCTCAGGGATCTCTCCTGATCCATTCAGCTCACTCTCATACTTAACACCATCCAGCAGGATATTAGCAACCTGCAACATAAGAACTCCCAGATCAACAAACACGTTAAGAATAATCCAAATGACCTTTGAGCAAACCTGTGCAATACTATGCATCTATCCAATGATCTGAAGGTTAAACTCTACTGCTCAGTGGTTCACAAGGGGATTAAGAACTGTGTATTCAGCTAAGAACGTCTGCAAATTCAGCCTTAGAACAAGTGCTAAATGGCAGCACTGTGCTACAGCTTTCAGTGTACTTAAACAGTACTCTGCACTGATCTAGACTATGAGGCAACCATGTTCAGATGCTAGCATAGGGAAAGCATAAATTTAATTTATTTTATTATGAGCTGCACCCACAGAGAAGTGAATTTGGTCCCTGAAGTTTCAGAGACAGTGAAAGAAAAGTGGACAGTTTTAACTGAAGCACGCTGTCACTGCTCACTGCCCTCAGTGGCTGATTTCTGCATGCACAGTGCATATAAAATCCTGACCCTAACAAAGCCTGCTCTCACAAACTGAAAGTACAGCAACAAAAAAAGGAGAAAAAAAACCCAAAAAAACAACAAAGCAAAACCAAAAATAAATGAAGAAAAGAAACCAAACCAAATGAAACCTCTCCCCCCTCCCTCCCCAAAGGAAAAGAAGAAAAACAAACTAAACAGAGGACAGTTTACCTCATCCTGGATCATAAAAAAATGGGTCAGCATACAGAGGTCTCAGACATTCCAAGTAATCACCAACAGTGGGAGGTGAGGTCAGAGTCTTATTCCCTGGGTAAAGAAAACCTCACCTCCCTGATGAAACCAGATGCAATGACTGCCATAAGGAGAAGCTCATGGGAGATTCCTATCCCTGGCCCTATCTTGCGGGTATTTCTGTGGAAAGGGAAGATACAGGCTCAATAAAAATGTGTCCTTTTCTGCTCTCACATGGTAGCTTCCTAAGTGGTGAAGAAGGGCTAAAAATGCCAACCTAACTTTCACACGTGGCCTGAAGGAGGGGTATGCTTCCATCTCTTCCTTCTTAACAAAGGCAGATGACAGACATCACAACTCATATCCTATCCACTACTTGCAGGCATTCTGTTCCCCCAATAACTTTTATACGCAAATTGTCATGAGCAGTCTTGAACAATGAATTTGTGCATTAAACAATTAAAATCAAAGAGATTAAACGAACACTTGGGTTTACATGGTCATAGAAGTGATTTTCCGCCCTTACCTGTTGGCTGAAAGTTACATTTCTTCTTCTGCTACTTTCTGGACAATGTCCTGTTACCATTTCTGGAATGGCCAAGCTCTGAGGTCTTTTCAGAATGCCTGATGACCGTGGCTTTATTGCATCCAGGGAGCCCACCCTCAGTGCCTCTCCGTCAGGCCCCGGAGTTACGCTCCTCTCCCCTTGCTCCAGAATTCCATTTTCTTGTTGGTAACAACCATCTGGCACCCGAGGAAAGCTGACACTGACAGGCTGCCTGGGCAAGCTAGCTGGAAGTGCTAAGTAACTACTGTGCCCACCTGTAAAGCAGTCTATAAGCACACTGTCAATATTTGAAGTCCCAAATGATGATGCAAATTCATTAATTCCTGTCAAGGAATTGTCTCTGCTGACAAAACTGCCATACTTGGGTGTGAGTGGGCTGAGGGGAGAAACGGGGCTTGTAAAACTTGCATATAAGTGAGCTGAGTTATGAGAAGCAAAGTTTTCATTTGCACCCTCTTCAAAGAAGAGAGGTGGAGAAGGAGGGAGAGGAAGACTTGGGCTCTTCATCACCTTTTTCTTCCTGCTAATGGACCCTAGGGGTCTTTCTGGAATGCTAATTAGAGTCAGCACAGTAGTGATAGTCAGTATTATTGATGTGAAGATATAGATGACACGCAGTTGCCCTCCCACAGCTTTTCCAAAACTTGTTTTATCCCAATGTATTCCTCCAATAACATAACCAAAGCCACCTCCAAGACCTGGTGGAAAAACAGAGCTGAGATTATCTTCCCTAGCCAATCCATGAAATCAGTAACAGCACAGTACCATTTATCTAACGATTTACGAGTAAAATCCAACGTGATACCTCTGTTTTACCACTTACTCCCTTTTCAACTCAACTGCAGTAACAACCAGTTATTATCTGCACCACACGGACAGCCTTTCTGTACAGGCAGTACACAGACAGTGTACAGAAAGAGGGAAAAGGTTAGTGATGCAGAATCAATGATATAAATAATTCTAAATGCAAGATCTTTCTTTGCCAAGGACAAATCACTTTACCTTCAGTAATTTCAGTCTGTAAAATAGAAATGTTCACCAACCTCGTGGCAAGGCCTTGCAATCAGTCAGCCAGGACTGCTTTTCTGAAGTCTATTTTCTTCATTCAGTTAGAACACATTCCAAGATGGACCAAATTACTTCAGAAGTGAAGCAAGCTCATTATTCAGCAACGTGTCAAGTGTATGGAACTGCCACTGCATTACTACAGATAAACATGGAAATTCTGATGCACCACATAGCACAGCGTTATGACACTGCCTTCTTTCTTACGAAGATGTTAGAGAACACAAAACAGCCTCCTGACAGACAGGGAAACTAGACTAGGACACCAGAGCAGTAAGAGAGGGCAGTGCATGGTGTACACACTTTGCTCTTCAATACAGCAATTAACAAAAAACCATTTCCCACACTTGTGATAATCTGAACCTGCTTTCCCACAGCAGGGCTTCTTTCCTCAGGTCTCATGTCACCCAGGAAGCACCAAGAAAGCATACCTGCTAACAAAGCGTGGATGTTGAGGCCCCTGTCCTGATCCACTGGGCTGCATACATCCATCATGTAGGCGTGACTAGGATTGTCTGCAGAATCTGCACTGAAGTCCATGAGGACAACACCACAGACTGTAAGAACGATCCCCCACTTGTGGTTATTCACAGTGTCAGACAAGGCACTCCCAATATCTCTGCCATTCAGCATAAGTGAGAGTCCAAACAACACACCTGGGAATAAGAACAAGTGAAATCAGAATCACCCAACCACTCCTGAGCGAGAGAAGCTGTATCTTCCCACGTTCTCTGACATCATTACACTACTTGCACAGCCTCGCAGTAAGCACTCTTGTTCCTGTTCATACCATCACACACTTGGGATGTACGTGGCCTACAGGATATACATAATCCTTCCATGCTGTTAAATCTTACAAGTGCCTGGAGTTGTGGCCAAAGGAGAACGCTCCTGACCTTCAAAACATTGTCTCCTCTGTCTGCAGCAAGACAGTGCACCTCCAGCTGACAGAGCATCACCTCACGGATACCACCTTCTTCAGACACACAGTACTCAAGAGACCCACAGCTACATAACATAGAAGAGATGCACATGATCTACCTTGCAATCATTTCTGTAATACGCACCTACTGCTAAGACCAGAATGAAAGGTCTTCTCCTCCCGAATCTTGAAGTGCACCTGTCACTCCAGGCCCCCAGCAAAGGCTGCAGCAGGAACCCTAAAAAAAGGAAATTACTATTAATTACACTGAGTTTTTCTACAGGCCTGTTTCACAGGGGGTTTAAAATAGTTACATTGAAGACAGTTAAAGGCAGAACACCATGGCACAGAGCTACCACCAGTCAGTACCGGTCACTCTGATGTATGCGGAGTATCATTAACATGACGGAGTCTGACACAAGCTCAAAAGAGTACAACAACTTCAGGTCCCTTACCAGCTATTTCACTTACACCTGTCCTGTACTGGAGATCTTATACTAAATTAGCTGGGAAGACAGCAAGAATAAACATGCAAGTTGGAAAGGTATCTGCCTGTGAGCAGGGGCCTACCTACTCCCTTCCTCTGAAGGGTGTCCTAGAAGTACAAGGACAGGCAGAAAAAAATTCCAAGCAGCCACAGCCATGCTATGGTTCTTCCCACTTCTGCCTCTGTGCTAAGGAAAGTAATCCAACGTCAGTAACAGTAACAGCTTTTCATCACTGGGGTACCTCATTTGTTCTGGAAAATTCAATTAGGGAAGGCAACATCACCCTGCTTTTAAACACACCTCATGGGAATGTCTCTGTATGTTTATTTCCATGGGGATGCAAACATATGCACAGATCCTTCCTGGGTTTTTTTAATATATGAACTCAGTAACAAAAACTTACTCTTGCACAATACGTGAGACATTGAGAAGCTGCTAAAAGAACAGACCTTGTGATCATACCAGGCCCATTTCAGGCAAGACACAGTAGTAATTACCTGCCATTCAATTGCCTAAAGCTACAGCTAATACTTCTTGACTGCGACACCACAAGGAATAGACCCCTGAAGAGCCAAGGCAGAGAAAACCATATATACCCCCTGCAGGATGGAAAAAAGCAAGAGGAAAGAAACAGTGCACAGGAAAGTTACCTAGTATAGGGCTGATGAACCACACCATTCCATACAGCTGGTCGGGCAGCCCCATCTGAAGCAACACAGGCGTAACATAGGCTGTTTCCATGGCATAGCTAAACTCAAGCCCAAAGAGAATACACCCGTTAAAGAGGAGCTCCAGGAAAGACCTCTGAGGCTGGAGATCCCCAAAACCAATCAAGTCAATAGGACACGGAGTATTTGGTGGCGGCGGCGGCGAAGGGCGGATGAATTTTCTTCTTTTCGGATGTCTCTTGAAGTTATTAGCCCGGTGACTTATGTGCTGTGTGACTGACCCAGAATAGCTTGGAACTTGAGACCTCCAGACTTCCTGAGAAGCCACATTTGGCAAAAGCGCAGCATCGCCAACGGGGGCTGTCGCAGATGGTGCAATCATTATGGGTCTGCAAGAAAAACAGCTCAATAAAGCGGCTGAATAAGAAAAACCGTGCGGAATTTCCTTTACTGAACTTCAAGCCATTTCTGAGTATTTCATGCACTGAGCAGAAGGGTCGGAGGGAAGCTCATCACCATCAACAACCCCTAACCAACGCTTCCAAATTCACCCAGTTCTTCTGATATTATACACAGCATTGCCGTATTTTAAAGCAGCTCGTAAGTGAAGTCTGACCTTCTCTTTCAGCTTTCCTGCCCGCGGATCGAGGACTGCTCACAGGGATGGCCGCACATCACCACACACCTCGTAAGGAAACCCTCACAGAACCACACTGGTTAAGAAAACAAGCCTTCTCATTATTCAGAATTCCTCCGCGGAAAAAGCTGCCAGCTGCCTTTTTCCGAGAAATTACTGAGAAAATCCTATGACTTGTTCCATGCGCAGCGTACTTTCCTTCTGCGAGCACCTCCATGAACCTATGGGCACAGTAACGGACTCCGTGAGCAGTGTTGCTCTGTGGCCCTGCTGTACACGTTCCAGCACGTCCATAAGCGGCACAGCACGCAGCAGCCACACGCCTCAACCGTCACGGCCCTGGGGACACGCGGCTCTGACAGCCGCTATCTGCACAGTCACCACTGCCAGGAGCAGGGACCCAAAGCCATTCACGTCTCGGTCCCCGGTGGGATGCAAACCCACAGCCAAGGCCGGCACGGACACCCGGCGTCCCATAGCAGCGCGGCTCCCATCACTGAACGAACCGCGCCGGCGCCGGGACGCGATTTACAGGCAGGCCTCGCACAGCGAATCGCTCCGTCGCCGCCGCCGGATCGCACCCGGCCAGGGGAGCGGGGGACCCCAGAAACACAGCGCCGCGCACCGCGGCCCTCCCGCCCGCTGCGCTCAGAGCCGGCAGCGGGAGCCGCCGCACCGCGCAGCCCGGAGCCGCCGCACCGCACGGGGCGTCCGCGCCCGCAGCAGCGCCGGACGTAACGCGGGGTCGCGGCAAAACGCCCTTCGGCGGCCGAGAGCGCCCGGACCCCGCTCCGCCGCGCCCCGCTCCGCCGCCAGGCCCCGCCCTCCCGCGACCGAACGTCCGCGGGAACGGAGCGCCGGAGGCCCCGACCGGACCGCCGCCATCGCGATCCCCACGCAGCAGCCGCGCTCCGGGCACGGGCGGCCAGGCTCCGGACGTCGCCGGGGCGGACTCGCACGGCTCCGCGAGCGCGGGCGGCCCCGCGCCCCGCCCCGCCCCGCGCCGCTCCTCACCTCGGGCCGCGCCGCTCCCCGCCCGTCCCCCGGCGGCGGAAGCGGCCCCGGCGCAGCGCACCGCCCCCAGGGGCGGCCCCGCGCCGCCTGAAGGGCGGGAACGCGCTGCGCGGGAACGGCGCCGTTCTGAGGGGACAGCGCCGGGGGGAGGGCTTAAGCCAAAGGAGGGAGGGTTTAGGCTGCGGATGAGGCAGTTACCCCGCGGCGCGGGGCGGGCAGCTCTCCTTCCCGTAGCGCGGAGAAGCGCTGAGCTTCCTCGGTGCTCGGAAGGAAACGCCGCGCCGCTCTCACTGCTGGCAGGAGCGCACGGTCTGATCACCCCGACCCGGCACTAATGAGAGCCAGGCCTTCATTTACTACTCCACACTGAGATGACAAGTTAATTACTGTCCACGCACTAAAACCTCACAAAAAGTAAAACGAAGCATCTAACTCCGGAGAATGAGGTTACGGTTGAAGGGTCATGTGGAGAGAACCACTCCTTATTCATTAACAAAGAAAAGTTGGGGTTAAAACACTCAACTGTTGAAGAAGTGCAGAGTGTTTGAGTCAGCTCTGCTGCTCTGAGCCTCAGTGCCACAGCCGCTTTGGGACACGCATTGGCAATTACATCCCTCAGCGGCAGGGCCGTAATTCCACAAACCTGCCGGCATTCAAGAAGCATTTGGACAGTGCTCTTAGATACCTGGTTAATTCTTAGGTTGTCCTGCTCTTAGATACCTGGTTAATTCTTAGGTTGTCCTGCTCTTAGATACCTGGTTAATTCTTAGGTTGTCCTGCTCTTAGATACCTGGTTAATTCTTAGGTTGTCCTGCTCTTAGATACCTGGTTAATTCTTAGGTTGTCCTGCCTGGAGTTGGGAGCTGGGCTCGACCCTCTTTCCAGCTCAGGATTCTATGAGATTTAGTCCAGATACACGAGTGCTTTTGTTTCTTTGGCAAATCCAAACGAAGCCTCCTTCCCCCGTATAAGACGTTGAAGTTCCAATCACGTCAGCGAGGTCTATGGCCTACGCTGCTGAACACAGTGCAAATACGAAGTATGACAAAAAGAACACGACAAGTTTAAACAAGCACTTCAATTATATGTTCTTAATACTTCCACGGTGAGAGGAGTTTACCATGTAAATGACGCCACCCTGGCTTCCTGACATGTCAGCTGAGTGGGTTCAAGGAAGTTGGTGGGAGGTTAATGCGACGTGAGAACACGAAGTCACACAGATGCCAGTTTGTACACCACGTCGAGGCCCGGCGCGTTATCCCATGACTTTAACAGCTCAGATAAATGAGATCCTCAACATGGATTCCAGGCTCCTAAACTGCCTACGTTAATGAACACAATTATAAGCTTAAAAATGCTTTAAAAAGCAGAAATATCCCCACTGCTGACAAATACACCGAGCACAGCATGGTAAAAGCTAGTGGACATTTCTTACTTATTTCAACAAGCCAACTGTCCAACGAAGCACCAGTTTGGTTTGTCAAAAACTGGAACACTGCCACGGAACAAACAGAGCATCAGTAATCTGTCGGTCCAGGCTAGAGCTGCAAATACCAAACTGAAACAAGAGATTACTGTCCTCCCTGTTATGTTACCTGGACAGCTTGATTCCTTGCTTCTTGTATGAATCCTGTGAGCTACAGCTTCCAGCCACTGCATCCCGTCATTACCAACATCTTTTACTGTGCAGTTATTAAGACTCAGGTTTATAAATTGGCTGTGTACTTATTTAAATTGACTTTGGGAGCTTATGGGAAGTACTGCCCCGCTTCCCTGTGTTTACCACAGAGGAAATGAAAAACTCAGCAGGGTCCCTAAGGTCAATTACTTTCTTCAAGACCCAGCACTGCTCTGTGTTCCTGACTCAGTGCAGTGTTCAATTTTCTGCTGAGATTGTATCTCTATCACATTACAGGCTGAGTTGCAATAGCACTTGATGTTAATTGCGATGCATGGACTGCTCCCTTCTGTCCTTTATACCAGCCATCAAGAAAAACCAGAAAGTCTACTTTTGCTGTTTTTAATTTAGCCTCTTCCATCCATACTGACTGCCTATCAGACAGGAGTGGCAGAGGGTGACATCCCCATTCTGCCTGAAAGTGTCAAGCAACGAGACAGAGACTACAAGGACATCTACATGCCATCCCAAACAATGAGTCTCGTGGAGACGGACAGATGTTGGGGTGCAGTATGGCTACGTGGTGTAAATAGGCACAGACATTAATATTCCTGGATGGTCCCAGATCACTCTGGCAGCCCTCCTTGCCCCTCACATCTACCGAAGCAAAGCAAAATGCAAAGCAGCAACAGAAAAAGAACACCCCTCTGGCATGCTCACAGCCTGTCTCAGGGCACTGATCTGCTTCATGCACCACAGCAATTCTCAAAGCACCAAAGTACAGCCACGTGCAGACTCCCACAGAGCACAGAAACAAGCAGGAGATGTATATCCTGACTTGGCAAGCTTACGTGGCTCTGCAAATTCTCCTATGGGAACTACATTTGAGTATGTCTGCCAAGAAACGAGAACAATTTACCTCTACTGGAGAACAGTCAAAGGGGTAAAAGGTGTCTTAGCATCTTCTCCTTGTTTCCTTCCCCTCTGATCGCAGCCCCAGGATACTTTAATCGCTAAGGAGTATTTTCCCTTTAACGGAATGGTACAGATGAGAGTGACATGGGAGCCTGAATCTGGCTCTAGGGTCCACAGCTGAAAGATAGCAGTGAAAATTTAGGAGGAAAGAATGACAAATTATATGCAAGTTGGAAAACATTTGGCAATCACAATAAATATCCAAGTGCACTAAGAGACTTGCTTGTGTGCTAGATCAGGCTAGGTGGAGACAATAAAATACAAAATCTTTTTGGACAAAAGAGAAGTGGGCATCCTAAGAAACTGCAGTCTGTGTTCATTTAAACTTCAAATATCAAATCAATGTCCTTACCGTGTGACAAAAATCAGATTTCATAGCTAAGAACAGATGTAAGGAATAAAGGCGAAGGTGAATAGCTGAAATCTATACTACATAAAGCAGACTTCTGTTGCTAACTTCCATACACAGACAAGTTGGGTAGGAGAAAATAAGTCTGATGCACACATCTTCCTGCAGATTAACTTGCTACCTCTGCACAGCTTCTCAAGCCCAAGGAGAAATACTGCTACCAAATCCAGAGCATGAACCTGAACCGTACTGTACTGTCAATAAAAGGGAAGGAAACAACATACTTTAACATGAGTTAGTGTCTCCTTCAATTTAAAACCAAATCATTCTACCAAGCCAGAAGACCTTTTTTCACCTTCTCTCTCTGCTCTGTTCCAACATTTACACAGAATCCCCACTGTGAGAACAGATCATTTCAACTGCAGCCTTCTCTCCATTACGCTTTGCTCTAATCTCACTGCACAAAGTTCGTCTTGCTGAGAACGTTGCACTCTCTTCCACACTTCACCCTAGGGCTTTGGGGTACCCTGTGTCATCTACTTGTGTTATACTGACAGCGTTGCTGTGAATTCTACCATTGGTGACTGCCACAAAAACAACTGTTGCGAGAGTCTGCACTTACAGCTGATCTCCTGAAGCCTGTTGTCACCTTCCTCTATGGCCTGCTGACTGACGACACGATCCCCACGTCTGCTCACACAGATGGCAGAGCAGTGTTTACCTCTGTTTTGCACAGCATGCACCTATGTAGCAACACACTGATTACATACTAACTAAAATGAGTCAGGCTGCTAAATACATTCACTGTGTAGATGAGATTTTTACTCCCATCACCTGATAATATAATTGCTTAATTAGATCCTCCTGAATGGCTTGGCTATAGTAGAGGAATGTTCCCATGCAGGACATGGTAAATCCAAATACAAGAAGCAAGTAAACAGCGCAAAGGTAAATGATTCCTCCGCAGCAAAACAGATACATCTTCCAGTTTTACTTCCTCTGCTGATCTGCTCCTTGCTCTAATGTTTGGGACAGGACAGAAACAAGGCAAAAAACATAGGTAAAAAAAAAACAAACACCACCAAAAAAACAGTGCCAGGGGAATCCTCTCCAGTAAGATTTATTCCCAAAACTTAAATTCAGATCTTGCATGGACTTTTTTTCCCTGAAATTCTACTACACAGTTGTTAAGGTAAAGGGATAATCTCCGTGCTGGCAGGGCTTTTGGAACACCTGCTGCATCACTGAGCCTTATTTCCTTAAGGCAAGTGGAAAAGACTCGTTAAAGTGGTGCTTATCACACAGAGTGACTCAACAGCCCCTATGGGCAACCCGTGCCAGTGCTCCATCACCTGCAACAGTAAAGAAGTGGTTCTTGATGTTTAGACAGAACCTTTTGTGTTCCAGTTTGTGCTCAGTGACTCTTGTCCTGGCATTGTGCACCACAGAAGATAGTACGGCTCTTCAGTACCCTTCCTTTGATACTGATAAGATACCCCTTCTCCCGAGCCTCCTCCAGGCTGAACAGTCCCAGCTCTCAACTTCATCTCACAGGAGAGGTGCTCCGATCCCTTGATCATCTTGGCAGTCCTCCTTTGGACTTCCCAGCATGCGTAGGTGTCCCTTGCACTGGGGGGTCCAGACCTGGGCACAGAACTCCAAGTGTGGCCGTACCACTGCTGAGCAGAGCAGAAGGATCCTCTGTTTAACACAGCTTGGTAGAAAGCCTCACAGATCTGGTGTTTGAGATCTACTAGCATTCTTCCACATTACAAGCTCGTCAGATTTTAAGCACATTTCCATGCTTATAAAGCAGCTGAGCTGACCTAACACAAATGAATGCATAGGAAGCCACAGGAAACTGAAGCACAACCAATTACCTGCAAGTGAATACCATTTTTCACAGAGACAATACAGAACGCTGACGAAATGCAGATACTCACTTTTGAGACTGTTTCCTGGCTGGTGAGTTATGACTTTTCACTTCAGGCTACAACACCATTTGCCAGCTGACCTGCTGCTAGCTAAGAGTGATTCAAGGAATAACTGTGCTGACACCACTGCTTTCCCAGTTCTGCCACTTGTGATTCATGTTTTGCACTCCCCCTCTCCTGGGCAAGCACCCCAGGGGCCTCTCACTGGAGTTCTGATACGTGCAGCTCCACAGTAGCTCTCCTTTCATCCAAAGCATCACCACGCTCAGGGGGCCCTGGGAAGTCTCCTTTTCAGCAGTAACAAAGAGTTAAAGAGTGAGGAAGCGTTAGAAAAAAGATAAATTTTGCTTTGGCTCCAGGGGAAAGGGAGCTGGCATCTTTGAGAGAGACAATTTCCTGAGTGATGCTGTGGGCGCTACAGGAAAAGCTGTCATGTTATGTCAGAGATCCAACACCCACTGCTTCCACAGCACCAAATGCTCCTTTCCCTTCTGGCTAAAATGCATGTTGAATATGATGAGCCTGCAACACTAAAGGGAGCTAAGCCCCAACCAGATCGCTTTGCTTGGATAAAAGTATTAAATACAGACACACACAAATAAAACTTGATAGTATTTGTGAAGCCCTGGAGAAGAAAACCCAGGTCGCATATGTCCATTTGTAATAAACCTCAGACTCCCATACGAGACGATGGCTCCAGGGATTCTTTTCTGAATATTCATTATGCTACAGCAGACCGGACCTTGGTGTATCTGTTAACTTTTTGAGTCACCTCCGTGGGTTACCAGCCAGAAAACCCAGCATGAAATGTGGTCTGGTGTTTCGTTAATGATACACTCTGTGTTTGTTCAAGATCTTTAATCACATGGTTTTGAGCTCTGTGGAACATCCCGTCTCTCTTGCCTAAACCAGTTCAGAGGTAAAGATGCTCTGGACTCAATCCAGACTACATATGTATGTTCCTGTCTTGCTGCGGAGGCTCTATGTCAGTTTCAAACCAGTTGGCACAGTTTGTATTACTGTATTTTCCTGGAGGAAAAAAATGAATCTGCCTATGAGATGAACAGATAACCCCGCACACACACCCCTGCCCGCCCCCAGGAACCCCCTTATCTCTACAGAGAGAGAAACTGGAGGATAAAGGTCGGCACAATACGTTCGCCAGGAGATTGCTTTATACGAAAGTTTGTCTATTTCTAGGTGGTCGCACCTGGTTACGCTTCCCGGCACAAAGAGCTAGAGAATATCTGTTTTAAAAAGACTACAATTACAACTGCATGCACACTAAATATTAGCAGTGCCTTTGAGACGTCACTCCATCCCTTCATCGGCACGACTGTAGCTGAAGGCAAACTGAAAACAACGTGACCCGGAGTACAGGTTATGACACAAAGAGCAATGAGCACCTCGTGGGTCCGTCCGTGACCCAGGCGTTCCGAGGGCGCTCTCAGCGCGGTCCGTGCGCAGCGCGGGGTCCGAAGGAACCGCAGGAGAGGCGGCCCCGCGCCGTGCGCTGAACGCCGCGCACCGCCGTGCGGCACCAGAGAGCCGGGCTGGAGCGGCACCAGAGAGCCGGGCTGGAGCGGCACCAGAGAGAGAGCCGGGCTGGAGCGGCACCAGAGAGCCGGGCTGGAGCGGCACCAGAGAGCCGGGCTGGAGCGGCACCAGAGAGCCGGGCTGGAGCGGCACCAGAGAGAGAGCCGGGCTGGAGCGGCACCAGAGAGAGAGCCGGGCTGGCTGCGCGCTCACTGAGCGGCACCAGAGAGCTGGGCTGGCTGCGCGCTCACTGAGCGGCAGACGGGCAATAGTGACGCTCCAGGTAACTCCTTGCTGGTCTCGCCTTACGGTTTTAAGCATTGTTTACCAACGCATTTTAAACTGAATATAAGAAACACAAACGGGAAACTCCAGACCGCAGTTCGTCTACCCCTCAGGCACTCCCCGCATTAGTGACAAAAGCAGAACACAAAACTGTCAAAAAAGTGCTTCAGCTTCAGCTCACGTCCTTCTCCCGATTTTAAACAAGAACTGCTTGCCTCCAAAAATCAGTCTGGAAGCAACAATGCCCGCCTTTGTGTTCCCAGACCCAGGGCTGCTGTAAGCACGTCTCCGAAGCAGCGCGCTCAGGAGCGGGCTCTGGTTTTGCTTCGTTCCGGGTCTCTCTCAACCTTTCCTGCTGCTCTTTGAGCAGTGGGTGCTTAAAAATATGTAAACCTTCCGTGTAATCATACTGTGAGCTTCTAACTGGAATATGAAGAAAGTGTGTGTTTGTTTTCCGTTTTGATTTTGTTTTTAATATATAAATGCAGAGATCAGCAGAAGGAACACTGAAAGCATCCTCTGACTTTAGGGAAGGCATGCCTTCCCATATGAGAATCATGGTGCTTAGCAGATGTATAACTGGGTAATCATTTTCCTAGCGATGCAAACGTTCCTTACAACTACAGGCAACGTTCTGCTCTTCTTGATGCTTCTAACTGTCATAGATAGGGGAAAATAAGCCATTAGGACTGCCTTTAATTATTTGATTCTGTCAGGTGCCTATAGCACATTCAAAACCTGAGATCTTCAGGAACAAACGTGTAACACAAACACTGAGGCACCTGAAGACTGATTCTTCCACGACGGCCTTCTCCCTCCCCATTCAGCCTACAGCACATCACTTTACAAATAAAAGATACTGCTTCCTGTGCACAATATCATATACACTGAGATTTTTTGGGGAAAAAAAATGCATATTTGCTTTTTAAAACCACAATATAAATCCCTCCCCCCTCACACACATCATTTTCTCCGCTTAAGACTCACAGCCTGCCTGCAGGTACTGCTGCCCTCTTTCTGCTTGAGGAAAGAAGATAAATCCTATTATGAAGTAATTAAAACATGGAGCAAACTGTACTGTTACTCGAACCAGTACAGATGTATCCTGATACCTCTCTTATCATCGGCTTACTTGCCAAGCAAACTGACCCAATGAGTCAGCTATTACAAGAAAATGATGTCACATCAAAATTCTGAACTACTAACCTCCAATATTCTTTGAACACTTGGGAATAATTCCTGCATTAGTCAGGGAGCAGTGAGTGTAGCTGCCACTGCCTCAGTGAGTCATGAACAAAAGACTTGGCACTTCTGAAAGCTTTGTGCAACTCTCCTTGTATTCTTCCACTACAAGCCAACGCTTCCCAAACCAGGCACTCAGCGCAAGCACAGCTATGACCCTAGTTACATCTCTACTAGAGAGTGACTCATCCAAGTACACTCCAATCAGTTTGAGTTCCACAATCGGTGCTACCCCACATTTAGACACAGATATTCATTACATGAGATGCATTTCTGCATTGGATCTTCATGCAGAAAGCTTCCACCTAAAGACAAGTAGAGTGTCTTACAGAAGCATAAGACAAGGCTTATGAGTGTTTTGCATCGAGAGAATTTATTTCCAATCCCTCGTTTGGAATTTGCCCGCATTTGGACACCAAACCCAAACCAACACTCTACTGTATAGCTATTAAGCTTAAATGAGCAAAAAATGAGTATTAATGGGTCTAAGTCTTGGACCTCCAGCAAGCAGTTTACTATACCACTGAATAAAGTACTCTCACTTCCAGCTCTTTGCAGACAGGCAGTGGCATCTGGCTGGTTTATAGGTGGGTCCCATTAACCTCTGAGTCACACAGATGAAGCTGTAGTCTCTGTACAGCACTTACACCTGGTGTTTGGTAGAGGGCAATGGGAGCAGAACAGCAAAGGAGAACAGCAAGTAGCTGAGCAAGGAATCCTCTGATCAGTACACACTGGGTTGCACCACCTCCCACGAATAAGAGATGGAGAACCCAGAGTTCTCAAAGGCTTCATCTTTGGAGACAGATCATCTTCTCTTAACCCCTCACCTGACCCTCCCCTGACACAGCTCCATGCTCAACGTGTCAGTCATTGGATAAGCACTGAAAGATGTAATCTTCCCATCACTGGTGGCAATAAATGAGTCGAAACCTGGACCAGAAAAGGACTCACCTAATTCCATTTTCTCTAAGTGAGTTGTCAGCACCAGCTTCCCTAAAGCAATATGTAAGTTAAATATTAAGCCTACATACAGATCTTTTCTTACAGAGAAAGAGCTAATCTGGTTGTCAAGCTCCCCGTGTGCAATTCCCTGTCACTTTTAGGCCAATGACATCCACTGTATTTTAAGCAACCACTCTGGCTCCAGCATCTCTCTCTGCCATGGAAAAATCACTACCAGACTTAAGCCGGAGCCTCTGTATGGTCCAGCTCTCATACCTTCATAACCCTAGAAAACGTCTGAGTCATTAGTTTTATGTCTGGGGAGAACACATCTTTTGGGAAGAACAACCACCAGGAGACCAAGAGGGGACACTGGGGAGACAAGATCAATAAGTAGAAATGCCAACACCTAAATTCTTTAATGTGGGTTTTAGGTAAGAGCCTATCTCATCTGCAGATAAGTGGGGTTGAATTGTCTCTGCAAATTGACTTGTCTCCCTTGTCCTGGTCCATAAGGACTTGCTTGTTGCAAATAAAATTTCTTTCAGAAATCTGCTGAGTAGTTATAGTGATGAGTGGAGTACTGCAAGAGCCTGATAAACAAAAGCAAAAACTGCTAGTCAAGCCCATGGGCTGGAGTCATCCTCGAGGAAGGACTGCAGGCGGCAGTTCAGCACTGCCATCATCACAAAGGGCTTGTAAACCATTTCTCCAATACAAAAGGCAGCTCCACTTGTCCAAAAAGCACCAGTGAGCATCCTCAGAAGGCTGCTAGTGCCTTAGTACCCATCTCTACCAAGCCTGTAGCAGGATGGCTTCATCTTCCTCACTCAGTTATACCCAGACAAAGCACAACTGAATTTTTCCATCTCTACAGAAAAGCATCACTCAAGGTGACACCTGGCCTCAGCTCATCTCTCATCAGTTTTCCAATTCAGCTTCTTCAGAGATGGCAGCCAGATCTAACACACTTAAGAAGAAGGCTAGCCTCTCCTGAATCCTATCCAACCTGAAATACCGGCTTTGCTGGCCAGAGGCCCAGGGAAAGCTGTAACTGTGACACTGTGTGCAGCACCTACGCTTAACCTTTTCCCTCCCAGGTTACCCAAACGCGTTTCAGATATACTGGCATCTTAGCAACGAAGAACACCTCACACACAGCTTTTTATTTCTTTTTCCAGTTGAGCACTCCTAACGCAATGCTAAGCAGCAGCTGCCATCAGAGCAGTGCCTGCCAAGCTGTGAGTCAGCCACTGGGCTATGACTTGAGAGCACTCAGTCCCCACACCACCCCCAGGGCCAGAGCCCTCTGTGCCAAGCACCTCCAGCACTTCTCACGTACGGGCTCAGCAACACCCTCACCTTCAGCCAGCCGGTTGCTCCGTCCCACCCCTCCTGCCTCAGCTCAAGCAGCAGTGAAGTCAGCAGTGTCCTCCCCCTCCCCCCCCCACTTTGTTTTGCCTAAAAAAGAAAAATAAATCATAAAACAATCCATGTTCCTCACACAGGCATACTTTCAGGCAATCCTGCAACTGCAATCATAGTCTGAAATGTTTACAAAAGTTTCTCTAGCCATAATTAGCTCCGTATAAAAAAAGGAAACTAATTTTCCAAGAAATTAACGGGATGCTATCAGCAGCTGGGACTGGCACTTGGAAATCTTGCCTTTAAGAGCTGTAGCCACCCCAGAATATCTGTTCTGAGCTCCTCACTGAGAAAATCTATTTGTTCAAAATTTTCAGGCAGCTTTATGCACCATTTAAAATCAAAAAAGAAAATCTAGATGCTAATACATTTAATTCCTCGGTCTATCATTCACTCACTGAAGGAAAGTTTTCAAAAGTTAATTGCTGTGTTCATTTTCAGAATTGCTGAAGTAAACAATGCACAGGGTGACGTAGACAAACTAAATTCAAGCGAGCTGGACAAAGACACTTAAAAACTTCCAGTTTTCCTGCTTTTAATATGGACTGGGGTTCACGAGGTCTCTCATCCACCCTCCTTCCCCAGGCAGGACCATCAGCCATGAGGTCACACCAGGTTGCTCAGGGCTATGATCTAAGAACACCTGCAGGCTCCCGCAGAGAAAGATCCCACGCCACCTCTTTCACTTATTCAAGACTTATATTCCACAGCTAAAAGCAGCACTGGAATCTCTTCCCCTCCTCTGCAGCATTCTACAGAACACCACAGAAAGCAGCTGTCCTGAACTGGCAAACGGTTTGCTCTCAGAGCCGGCCCTGAAGATTACCTGACAGAGTGCTGCAGGTGAAGGCACAGCTTCCACGGTGAAGCAGTGCTATCACGACTCTCGTGGCACGTGCCAATTTCCAAAGAACTTCAGGCAAATGAAAGAGGCAGTCCTGCAGTGCAAGTCTTCCCTGAAGGAATTCCAAGTGAATGTACAGTAACTGATGGAAAATGATGACTGCTTCCACACCCCCACCCAAAGGGAAAAAAATTCAGCCTGACAAACAAAGAGATCATAGATTGGGATATCCCAGCCACCTTAAGCCCAGCTCCAGCAGTCGGGTCACTACATCAGGTAACGTTGGGTCACTCAGCTATCAGGACAAATCATCAAGCCAATCCTTTCACTTCGACACCAAAAAGTAATAACTCCCATGACATTTCTCCCCATTTGCCTGCTTGTCAACTGTTGATATCTTCTTTATAAAACAAACACCAGCTACCATAACCTGGTGTAAAAGCAAGCTGCTCCAGCAACAGCACAGTATAAGTAATATACTCAGAAACTGTAAAATTCAAGTGAATAAATATACTTAAAATATCTTCTATGGCACTTACTAGTCTAAGGCAACTCAATTTCTAAAAAATCAAAGCACATTTTGAAGATTCCATATGGTCAAAAGCCCCTGGAAAAATCAGAGGCACTCAGGAGTTGTTGGTAGGACACACAGCCCAGCTCCCGCGCACTGAAATGAACAGCACACCAGTCGGTCACCTGGGCACAGATGGCAACTTTGGGTAGTCAGGCACCTCCGAAAAGGTCAAGCTACATGCAATTTCTCTTCTCTAGAGTGATAGCTTATCCTTACTGCCCATGGCAATTTCAGAACACATTGTTCTCAGTGCCCTTCAACACTCCTCAGCAAACAAACTGCTGGGACAGAACTACCCCGTGACATGTGCCAGTATCCTTGTTCCTGACTGTCTTGTGGTGGGGCTGTTTACACAAGGAGCATTTCATCCTCACCTTGCTATGTGTTCTAATGCATTACTGTACATTTTGTTTTACATCAAACAATTTGTTTTGCATAATGTTTTACTCAACTCCAGCCCTGCATACTGTCACTAATACAAGCCACCAGCAAACATGAGAAGAGCACTCATCAGACATGGAGCAGAGCGAACATTTGCCTTCTGTCCATCGCCTGCTATGGATTTAGAGTCAGTTCTACTGACACATCACAAACGATGGCTTGTGGCCACCACCTGCTTCAGGTTCTCCTCCTCCACCACTGGAAGCTGAGGCACAAGAACATTGGGACCAACCTTTCCAAGTACCGTGAGCTCACCCTGCCCTGAAGCAGCACTTTTAATGGCTAATTGACTAGGACATGGGCCACCCTTTCCTTAAGCCCTATCTGTTTGTTTTAAGATACATGAACTCCTACTTTCACTACACATACCTCTGGATTAGGTTTTCCATTGAAATACAGACTGTCACTTGGGAGCCAGCCAGCTGGCACCAGGAGACAGCACAGCTCAACTGCTGCTCCGGCATACAATACCGTTCTGATGGACGAGGAAAGACGTGCTTACCAGAGGTTATCACATGTGTTTGGTGCATGCTGGGGACAAGCATGTGAGCAGACAAGCATTCTCATAAGCAGCGAGAGGCTTGGGGAAGTGAGCGACTGTGTGCTGGCTGACCACTGAGCACACAGACCTCTGCATGACTGTGTTTGTGTATGTGAAGCTTACTTAGAAAGCTACACAGAAAGGATTAAGAGAAATCATTTACCTAACACGAGAAAAATCTGTCCTCTGCAAAACCCCAGCATTCTCCATTGATATACAGACAGCACCTTTCCCTGCTAGACTGAGAGGAAGCAGGAGATAAAACCTGTGTTACAAGAAATCACATCACAAATCCTTCACAAAAGCCTCATTTCAAAACTTCCAGGAAGCTTCTTTTTAATCTTCCAGAAAACTGGACAGATCACACCAGCATTAGAAAGAGCATGTGTGTCCAATCTGAGTCACAAGCCCTCGCTTCATCAACAAAGTATTTTGATGGCAGATTTGGTTCAGCTTATTTACAGGTTTGCAGGTCATTTTTTAACTTGTCAAAACATGTGCCAGGCATGCGTGCAGCAGCCAGATCAGTTATCGTGCAGGTAGTTTCTGAAAACAGCATGCAGAAACAAACATTTAATACAGATGACTATCATTTATACTTTGATTCTGGCTTCATTCTACTATCTTTACATCACTGTAATTACACTCCACATTTCCTTCATGATTCATCGTTGCATAACAAACTAGATAGGTGCTTTATGGGTGTGTTGCAGGTTTGCACAATTAACTCAGTCTATTGGACTGGAAATGACGATTTGTATTAACTGAAAAGATCATGTGGCTGTGTAGTTTGTGGGTGTTGGCTGATTAGAATAGAAAGTGCCAATTAGAGAAGGAGAAAACGACAAACTCATTACGTTTAAGGAGAAGTACTTATGTCTTCCTGGAAATTTTAAAGTTTACCTGGGATAGGATTCACAGTTGCTAGGCTTCAAAGGAAATGATTCTTCCTGTGTTTGTGAGCACACATGGATACAGCAAACGAGGAGATGGAGGGATAACAAACGTACGATCCAGGAACAGGATGAGAGAACACACCAAGGCCCTCCTAGAGCCTTTGTCTCACTCCTCAATGGAGATAGCTATTTCTACAACAATGCCAGCACCTCTGAACTCTGGTTACTCTTGATTTTTTTTTTTTTTGTCAGACTTCATATTAGACCCAATACACTGAAAATTGGAAGGATATATCATGCAGAAGTGATCTCAGTGTAATGAAACAGTAGGAATTCCAACAATGAGACACCTCCATACATAATTACATTACAATAAACTACCTGCCAGTCAGCGTCCCCCCAGCCTTGCTTTTTCTGCCAACTTGCATTGATGACAACTGCAAATCCCAGCAATTGCTGCAAGGTTCAAAGGTACAAACCGCACACCAGAGTTTACTCTGCAGTATTTCTTAATAGAGCTAAATACAGTCTGCGTGGGCACTGGATGCAAGAGGAAGCTCAACTTCTGACCAAACGAACACAACCAATAAAGGCTTGAAAGGAAGAAAGCAAACAGAAAACCACACATAAGCTGGGAAAGGGAAGAGATGGCAAAACGTTGTACAAAAAGGGTTTCCTGAGAATTACTGTGATCACAACAGCTTTTCTCATCTGCTTGCAGCCAGTGCTATGCACAAGTATAGCTGAGGCCTGTCCCACACAGACACTTACATGTGTGCGTGCATTCATCTGTCACGTACCTATGAGGGATATCCGTGCTTCAGATGTTCACTTTGCAATGTTTCGGGGTAACCTGATCTTAAAGGCACGCAGCTTCTCAGAAAGAACACAAAAAACCCATACCTTATAGAAGTTAACTTTGGGCTCCGGGATTGGAAATGTCATTCATAAAGAGACATTAAAATCCCATCAGATTTTTGTTGTGACAACAAAACACAACCAAATCCAGTAGCACAATCTTGGGGGATGTCCATAATAAAGAATCAGAGCGCAAACGCAAACATCTGTCTCAAAGTAAAAACAGACAGTGGACCGTTGTGTCCCCTCCTCGTGAGCTGCTGAGGCAGAATGCAAAAGATGAATCAAAGAAGCTGTACAATGTTTGGAAGCCAAGTTCCTAAAGCATACATTTCTACAACAGTACACCTGGTGCCTTCCACGCCACATGTCCCTCATGTCCTGCTGACCTTCACAGAGCCCAATGAATGCTTTTTCCTTTGTGCTAGCACCAGTTCACAGCCCCTCACATCGGTTACTCTTTTACCAACTGGCAAAACAGTTAAGACCACTTGGATCAAGGAAGAGACGGAGATTCTTCCCTGTCAGGGGTAAGAAACACAGACACACACAGGTGCTTGGCAGCTTTCAGATGCAAGCTCACTTTGGCCACGTAACAAGGCCGGTGTGTGAGTTAAGGGATAGCCCAAGCAAAGCACCATGCCACTATTCATGTGGCTCCCAGCTGTAGCAAAGAACAGCCACCAGCACCTACACCTCCTTGCCAAATACTGTGTGAGTGCATCCTATCGTTTTATTTCTTTTAAAAGAGCTGCTAAAAAAAAAAAAAGAAAAAGAAAAAGAAAAAAAAACCACCCAAAAAACGTTTATGTAGTGAGATCACCATGATAAAAAAATAAAGCACACTGGAAAAGAAACAGAGCAGTAGACTCCGGTCACAGACTAGGATAAATTCTTGGGATGGATAAAAACAAACTTCAGCTGTGCTGCACATCCCCCTGACACTGCAAGGCTGTGCACTCCAGGAACTTCCCCCGAAGTGTCACTGTGGGGGCAGCACTTCGTGGAAGCACTGCGCCCAGCGGAGCTCAGCAGCTGCAGCGAGCCCTCCGGCTCCAGGAAGAAAAGGATCGGCTGGGATTTGAGTCAACCCCTCAGCTCCGAGCGGTCCTCCCACTGAGCAGCAGCTGGAAGTTTCTCAACACTGCCCTGAAAGAATCCAATCTGACGCAGAGCAGCAAGTCGGGGTACCCCAGCACACCAGGGCTCGGCTTCCTGGCGACCAGTCTGTGTGCCTGAAAGCAACAAGGAACTCGATTTGGGAGAGCTGTGCAGCACCGCCTTTACATCAGCTGTATTTATGTAACATTTCTCCGAGGCACTCCAGTATTACTGGATGGAGAGTGAAAAACAGATGGGACTGTGTCCATTTCTGGGAAACACAAGTGTGAACAACCACCTATTTTTAATTTATCAAGTTCCATTCCAGCCTAAGCTGCTACAGAATCTGCGTCAATCTTTGTGTCCTTTTTTGATCTCTTCCCTCACTTAGCTTATGCTTATGTACTGAAAAAGCCTGAGCACATGATTACCCCATCCAGGCAACATGCCTTTGAAATGGCTTTTTAATCTACACTCTCCACTCCCTGACAGACTGACTTTTGCAGTATGTCTGTATTTGCTGTCTAGACACTTGCATATGCTAACCTCTAATTTAGCCCTCCCTTACTGACCCATGCGTTTCCTCCCTTCTGTGGGTCTCCTGGCTGAACTGGAAATGCAGCACACTCATTCTACCCTACACCTGCCTGGTGCAATTGCATTCGTACAAATCTGACCAGCGAAATAAGCATTCGTTCATCATTTACAACAACAATGAATCCTCACACTCAAACAAGTTTCACAGTGCTCTCCTACTCCTGTGCCCTTCTTTACTGGCTCCAAACTGGAAAGAACAAGCAGTCCTTCCCAGAAGGGTTCAGGATCTGCGCAGACAGGGATCTGAGCTGAACCCTGTCCTGGGTACCAGATACAAAGGCAGAAAATGATGGAAATATCTAGCCAAAACATGAAAAAGGAAAGGAGAATACAGATACGTCCTAAGAGCAGCCGAAGAACAGTTCAAATCCAATGTCAACCTAAGACAGCACTGCCTCCAGCATGGGGGAAAACAAAAAAGAAAAGAACAGCTCTTTAGGTCAGTGGGCAGCGTCCTCCCCCAGCTCCCAGTCTGACACCAGGCGCTTCCTCCGCAACCTCAATGGGTGTTTTCTTTCAGTCCCTGCGTGCCCAGTTTTTCAGCCCATGCTAATACTTCCGGTGTTTGCAGTGCTCAGACAGAGCTGTAATGAAGGTGCACAGATGAGAGCTCACCAAAGCCATTCTGTACTTCCACTTTAAATACTATCTTTGCACCACAAACCACTTCCATGTGCCTGAAGCATAAAAGATTTGCTATCTGTGTCAGCTCGTACACATGACTTAAGAGGCAATTTAGCATTATTCAATTGCTTTAAAGTCTTGTGTAGGGTGAGTCCATACAAAGCCTGGATAATGGCCCCTACATAAGGCTGGATTTCAGCTTCAGGACTGCACAGTGCCATACTGGTGCCACTCCAACCTGAGAGCCCGCACTACTGATCTACAGATACACGTTGCTCACACTCACTGACTCTGCCCCTTCCTCGCACACCCACACGTCTTCCTTACCCCGAACTACACACCACAGAACACTGCATGACATCCCTTTGCAGTGAGTAGCACCAAAGTCATCCACTTCCAATTCGGATGAGCATTTATTGACTCATGCACCAGCACGAATTCACTCCTGCTGCGTGGCAGACTTTGATTTGCTATCAGCTCAGTGAAACTCCAGTTCTGTACAAGTTATGATTTCCTTCAAGACTAACGCACGCTCCAGTGGATTTCCCTCACTGCGAGCTGATGATGCTGAGAGCCTGGGCAACTGAGAACTCCACGTGCTGCGTCTGTCGCTCACGTTCTCACAGCGCCTTTCATTGCTTCAGATGCTGATATTTTTAACTTCTCAAACAGAAATAACAACTGAAAATGTTAAACATTAAAAATGAACATTTTCCAAAGGAACAAGATCACTAACAAGGGTACACACACCAAAACGAGCTAGAAACAGGACAGTTATGATCAACACATCTCCAGCTTCACAGGGATTCCCTCTGCAGCACGGAGTCCAAGGTACAGTTTTCCCACAAGATTCCGTTTTTCCATGTATTAATTGTACATAGCTCTGTTATCCATCTCCAAGACTTAGAATACCTCGTAATACTGTTGGGGCTGGTTAACATCAAACAGCTAGAAGGCCCAAGACGCTCAGGAGTTAGTCTTTAAGACAATTATCAAATTGTCAGGAGTAGCTCACAGCTGCCAACCGAACTGCGAAGAGGTTGAAGAGTCCTGAAGTACTGTGCTGAAATACTGCGTATCACAGTGAAAGGGCAGAAACTACAATGTAACTGCCAGCACAGAAGCCAACTTCCCCTCCCACAAGCTAGCACAGTACCTACAAGAAGTATCTACCAGAAGATTACGTTGTCTTAATTCTTCAGTACATTCCAACAACAAGTGACACCGCAGACAAATGTTTTTATCCAGTACAGTAACTGTAACACTATAACGGGATGGAAAGGACTACAATGATAACAAGGTGGCAAAGTCTTTGGCCATAGCAAAGAGGAGCCCAAACACAGCAGCCGCAGAAATGAAGGAAGAGAGCTGCTTACCCTCACAAGGCCTCAAGAACGCAGGGATCCCCAGCAAGAGATGCCCCCACATCCACCGGCAGCCCTTACATGGGGTGGGGTGGGCGGATCCCGGCTGCAGCCCCTCCAGCACTCAGGTGCACTGCACGCAGCTGAGCTCCCCGGGCTGGCCCTGCCTTCCCTCCAGGTGCTGCATCACTGCTTCAGCATTTCCACTACCATTAAAACAATCAAATAATAAAGGAAATGAGATTTCAGCGAACAAAAACCAAGGGTACTAAAGGAAAATTAAATTGCATTACTTCCACCTGAACCAAGCTCAAAGTAATCTGACAGCGCAGCACTTCATAGAAGCGCGGAGGATAAAAGATAACGTTTCCCAGCGAAGCCTGAGCGTCCTCTCCCTGAGACAAAGCTTCCCAGGCCCGAGCAAGTTTAAAACCCGAGCACCGATCCTTCGGCTTCTACCACAACGGGCCGCAGCGGCGGCAGCCCGCGGTGCCGGCGTCACGGCGGCGCTCCGGGGCCCGTTTTACAGAGGGGCGACTTCGGGATGCGGTCACAGAGAGGGGCAGCGCACACCGACCGGCGCGGGAGCGGCAAAAGGCGGCAGCGCAGCGCAGCTGCGGCGCACGGCCCCGCGGGGAGCGGCAGCGGGCGGAGAGCGGAGCGCACCGCGGCCGTCTCTGCGGCAGCGACGGCGAACGGCGCCGCGCGGTTCACCCGCGCACACAGCGCCCGAAGGGGGGAACCACAGCGGCGGGCCCGCGGGGGGCGGGGCGCGTGCTGTTGTTGCCGCCGTTTCCGAGGGCGGCGGCGCCGCTCCCGCGCAGCGCGGACCCCACGGCCGCGCGTGACGGACGGGGCCGCTCCTGAGGGCCGCGCGCCGCCCACGGGGCGGGAAACCCCGGCCCCGGCCGACCGGAAGTACTTGCCGGAAGCGCCGGCGGAAGTCCGAGTCGGCCCCGCCCGCCGCCGCCGCCGCCGCCCGGCGCGGTCGCGGGTGGGGGATGGGCCGCGCTCTCGCGCCGCGCGCGCTCCCGTCCGCCGCGCGCCGCTCCGCTCCGGAGCCGCCACCGCCGCAGCGCCGCGCGCGGCCGCCGCCGTCGCTTATAACGGCGCTCTGTGACGCGCGGGCGCTGAGGGGGCGCGGCCGCGCGCGGCCCTCCTCCCGCTATAAGGGCGGCGCGCGGCGCGGCGCTGCCCGCGTTCTGCTGCGGCTCCGCGCATGCGCGTGGCGTCGGCGGCCGCGCGGGGACATGCGGAGCGGAGCGCAGCGGCGGTAAGCGGCACGGAGCGCTCCGCCGGCGGGGACGGCGGCGCGGGGCGGGGCGGGGCCGGGGGGGACGGCGCGGAGCGGAGCGGAGCGGAGCGGCTGTGCCGCGGCGGAGCGCGGGCTCGGGGCCGCCGTCCCGCGGTGCGGCCCAGCCCGGGGCAGAGGCGGCCGCGGCACCGGAGGGGAAGGGCGGAGCGCCGCGTCCGTCCGCCGCCGCTTCATCCGCCGCCGCTCCGCGCTGTGCGGTCGGGACGCGCCGCGGGGCCGCCGTCCTCAGCGCGTCCCCGGCGCGTGTGCGTGTGCGTGTGTGTGCGTGAGGGCGCGCTCCCGTCGCGCCGCGCTCCTCTCCCGCAGCGATTGATCCGCGGCGTTGCTGCGGTTCCTCGCGGCGCAGCGGTCGCTTTCGGACGGCGCCTGGTGGCACTGCCGCCCGCAGCGCTGCCGGCGCTGTTTGGGAGGGAGCGGTTCCGTTTCCCGTCGCGTTCGGTCGCGGTGCGCGTGGCGCCGCGCTGCTCACCGAGCCGCCCCGGCGGGGGCCGACCCCGAGCGCCGCTGCGATTCACGGCGACGTTTTCAGGAACCGGACCGTAACCGCGCTCCTCGGGTTTGAGGAGCAGAGGCAGCGCTGCTGTCTCGCTGTTTGATCGCTGGGTCTCTGCGAGTTGCTCCCGGTTCGCGGGTTAAAGTCGGGGCTGTACCCCAACCAGGTGAGCTGCTGCGGTGTAACCCGCAGAGACGCTGCTGGAATGTTGAGCCGTCGCTCGCTCTGTCCATCGTCCGCATTAGAGCTGTGGGTCTGAGGCGTTCTGGGGCAGAGCGGTCCGTTGCTGGTGGCAGGTTCAGTCTGCCTTCTCGTGAGGCTGTTGTTGCTCGGTGGCAGTTGTCTGGTTGCAAAGAGAAAAGCGCTTAAGAGATTACGTGAGCACCAGAAAACAAAGTTTGTCAAGGGGATTTTCAGGGGGTTGGGTGTTTGTTTGTTTGGGGTTGGTTTTTGGTTTTGGTCTGTTTAAGGTAACTCAGGTTGCTTGAAGTCCTATTGGAAGTCTAAAACACTAGAATGTTAGAAGGAGTGGCTCTATCTCAGGTATTTATGTTAAATAGAAAGTCAGAGGAGGGGGGAAAGGAAATTACATCACCTTGTCAAATAAGGAACAGCTAGCTGGAGTGGATGACTTGTAGGGCAAAAATGTGCCCCTCCTCCCGTGAATTGCTTTGGAGATTCATTACAGATACGTGGTGGCAAGGTGAGCAAAAATAAGTTGTCAATTTAAGGTAGCTGCATATTTTTTCCCCTCCCAGAACTGTTAAGTAGATCTCACTCCCACTCTTTCTTGTGCCTTACAAACCCTGCGTGAGCTGTTCGCCACTGCCGCGTTTATACATTCTGCCCAAGATTGGTGTAGGGATTCACGAAGATCCGCATGGCAAACCGCTGCCATATCCGCTGTGCGAAGCATTCAGGGACACGGTACAAACCAGAATCCAGTTTCCTTTATCATGAGACTGGTTTGCCTCAAACAGGTTGTAGCAATGGGGCTGGGGGCGAGCAGCAGACACAGCAACAAGGCTTTGTTAGCAGCCAGTGTCCCGAGCTACGGTTTGTGAAAGTGCTGCTCCGTTCCCAAACAGAGGAATACATGCAGTGTGGCTGCAGTAATTAGTGACCCATACAGCACGAAGACTGAACGTTCAGGATGCTTTAAGAGCTCAACTTCATGGAGCTCTTCTCGAGATTTCTCTGTCATTCACGTAGGCTTTCCTCACTGTACAGTCACCCTCCTGTACTCCAGTGGGCACACTGGGCAATTTTCAGCTTAAACGTGTTCTGTTAGAGCAGTTCGGGTGTGCTGATGTGAGCTGTGAGCACACATGGTCGCTGGAAGCTCTCCCCTTTGCAGGGTGCACCGCGCAGCGATGCTCGTTTCCCAGTGCACTCAAACACAGAGCTGCCACGGCTTGCATCTCCGCTGTAGAATTAGCAGCTGTAGTTTTATTTGCAACTCACCACGTTCCTTCTGAACAGCACTGAAACTGTACCACCTTCAAAAGCCCTCAGAGCACTTCGATCTAAGTGCTGCAATCTGTGTGGAAGTAGGACAGGAGCAGAGTAACCGGAAACCCGTTGTGAGTAACACACGTTGTGCAAATGAGCAGACAGCGCCAGGGACACAGAGCTGTCGCTGCTCAGCGCCCGCTTTCTTCAGCAGTGCTTGGTGCTATTCGTGGTAAGTGGAGATCCCTACGTCTCTGAGGATGCGGCACTAGGCCAGCAGTGACAGCTCCTCCATCAGACGTCCTCTGGCTCTTCTGACCGTTTGTTCAAATAAATCTACGCGTGTTTTAAGATGTCCGAGCTCAGGGCTGAAAGAAGCAACTGAAGGAGAGCGTGCAGTTCTGTGGGCACCTTACCTCTGCTGATACTCCTGGCTGGAGGCGTGCAGGACAGTTTCATAACTCTGTCCATTCACAGCTCCTCATTGAAATGCTGTGACGAGTCACCTGTGAATTCAGACAGGGGGTGTTGTTAGGAGCAGGCAGGTTTCACAGCTACAGAACGTCTGGTTTATTTTCAAAAATAACAAAGCATCTCTTGAAAAAAAAAAAAAACAAAACCCTTTTCCTAGAGTATGTAAATATTTAAATTCATCTCAGAAATTGTGCTTGGCATTCCAGAGGGATTTCAGAGAGGCAGTTGTGCAACTGTCAGTCCTGAGAGCTGAGATTTAGACAGCGTTCACAAAGCTGACACGGTAATTATTAGCAGCAGTTCTGGCGTGGGATCTGATGGAGGCTGGGCCTCTTAACAGGCCCTGCGAGGGCTGTGTGTTATCATAGCAAACACATTACATGTGCTCTCAAATGACAGCAGTGCCGCCCCCCCTTCCTGTCTCATTTTTTTTATATCCTAATCGATGTCTCATGCTCTTGTCAGATCTTGTGTGCTCGCTGGGGCAGAGCGCTTCGTCTGCTGACTGTTCAGTGTTCTTTATCAGTGATGTAAATGTGTGACTTAGACTGGACTTAAAATACTGGAATAGAAGTGCAAAATCCTTCACAGTCATTCATCTGCATTACCAACAGTGTGAGGTGTGAATCTGAGTGCAGGCTGATGGGATTGGTGTTCTGTTTGTGAGCTGTGTTAAGGATAATTGAGGACAGATGTCATTTTAGAATTGGTACCGTTCACTCTGTGCTTCACAAGTCCTCCTGATGAACAGATTTCTTCAGTCTTCCCCTTCCCAGAAAATGGCTCTGTTTGCTCCTGCAGGACAATAAAGAAGATGCTGCTGTTAAAGAATTATGGGGGATTTTTGAACTAATTTTGCTAAATATAACTCCATCATTACTTTCTGAAACTGTGTTTATTTTTACTTGGCAAATCTGCAAATCCCACTACTGGGAAGGGTCCAACTTGCAAAAGTTACCTGGCTTAAGTTAGACTTTAAGGATACTGGAAAGGAAAAACAGTCTCATCTCTAAAATCAGGAAGGCAGAAATCAGTGCTACCAAGAGCCCAACGCTGTGCTACCACAGGGGGCTGCCGTGTCACTCCCAGCACTACCCGTCACCTCCTGCCCAGGATTCTGAAGTTGCTGGTCAGAATACTCCAGGGTCAGCTAGGAAATAAAAGCCATTTCTGTTGACAGAAGTGGGATCACTGGCAGTCACGATCAAGAAAACCTTCCCACTCTTAAAAGAGAATGCCATTAGGTATTGCAAATTATGAGCATACGTACAGTCAGAAACTGAACTTCAGGTATTCTTTGCTTGGAAGATCAATACTGGGCTCAGTTCAACATTTGGAAAAGGATGACAAACTTCTTCGTCAAACAGTTGTTTCTGAAAGGCAAATGTTGGCGTTAGATTACAAATTAATCCTGCTGAAAGGTTGGCCAGTCGTCACAGGGAGGTATAATGGAGCTTTCCCCTTAAAGAAAAGGATGGCATGTCTGTGCAGAAGAACTAGTTTATTTCTGAACAGATGTACCATAATTATGCTCCTGCCTATTTCTGCACCCCGTTTTCTTGCACTGCCGTACTGTGAAGGGGTTTTCATGGCCTGTATGCTGCACTGAGGTAGCTGCCCCTCAGGTGCTGTTTGACTTCTGAAATCAAAATACAAGAGGGCAGTTTAAGTGGAGCTGACTTCAAGACACTAGGATTCTGGCTGGAAATAAACAGCTCGAGGATCGTGTCTGTTTTAAAGCACCGCGACCCTTACATTTCTTTATAATAGACACTGCTCTCTATAAAAGCAGCTCTGGAATTCTAACTGAAATAGTAAATTGAGTTTGTTGATGAGTGGTTGGCATCTATCGATAGGTTGGTGGATGAAAGCTTGACAGGAGCCAGCAGCGTGTGCCTGCAGCCTGGGAAGCCAGCGGCATCCTGGGCTGCGTCAGCAGAGGGGAGGCAGTGGGGCAGGGCGCCCAGAGCAGCAGGGCTTTGGAGCTGGGTGGGCTTTACGGTCCCTTCCAACCCATCCATTCTGTGAGTCTATGAATAGCTTTACTTGAAGGTATTTAACTTGTTTCTTTACAGTTTTAATTCCTCAAGAGAACTTGCTTATTTTGTGCTTCAGTTTTACAGTCAGAGACAAAGTAAGAAATTTTGTTAAATTTTCCTACTGACAGTGCAGGACAGAAAGCCTTTTTTACAGAGACATTTAGTTCCTTGAAGCCCCGAAAGTTCAGATCAGAGTTGACTCATACTTGCATTTCTGATATTTATATCCCTTTCTTTATTTGGCAGGGAATGCAAACTGCACGAAGCCTGTCACCCCCTGTGAGTTTCTAGAGTTAGGAGACATCGCTGCAGAGTACACAATGTCAACTGCAGGAGTTGCTGCTCAGGAAATGAGAGTCCCACTGAAAACTGGATTTCTTCATGCTAGTCAAGGCATGGGGGGTCTGAAAACCTGCTGGGGTGGCCACAGTGGATTTGAGAAGTGAGTGTGATACTTGATCTATTCAACTGTCACGTGTATGATCAGAATACTTCTGGTACCAACCTACGGCTTAGTTACAGCGAAGACTTTTTCTTCTTTTTTAGTACTTTCTTTAACGTGGACCCTATAGCAGTGGCATATAACTTGAACCCATCAGCAGAACAACGTTCACCTCCCACTGGTAAGTAAAAGACTGACCCGTGTCTCGTGAGGTGCCGGATGCTTTCTCATTGTGGATATAAGGCTGCTGCCCTCTGGTGACAGAATGCGGCAGTTCAA
Source organism: Callipepla californica brunnescens (assembly GCA_023055505.1). NCBI lineage: Eukaryota > Metazoa > Chordata > Aves > Galliformes > Odontophoridae > Callipepla > Callipepla californica. The sequence continues at coordinate 5,928,901 of JALIRH010000036.1, read as the reverse complement.
GAAAATTCTGCTATTAAAAAAACATTTTAAAGAATGGGATTAAGAAGAACACTATGCTTTCCCTCGTATTTACAAGCCTCTGAGCTTCCATTGCGCTCCCGATTTAATAATAATAATACATTAGTAAAATATAATCTGTCTTTTGGGATCTTTGCAGCTGCAGTTCCTTTTTATCATTTGTGCATGAGGTCTCTTGAACTGCCTCAGTTAAGTGGAGCATTGGCCTCAGACGTGGCACTCGGCTGATCTCCTAAGCACAAAACTACCAGACTAAAAGAGACCTGAAATAACTAATGCTGTTTCTGGTATTGTTAAGCAGGGATTACCTATTTGTTGCATTGGAAGGATTTAACAGTTAAACGTGCAGTGGCAAAAATCACATGGCAAAATGTCACTTAAAGTTTCTAAGAGTTTCTCACCTTTTTAGGGCACTCCTCCAGCTGCGCTTCCTCGGATGACCGCGGCTTTGCTGAGGGTTGCATCGAAGTCCCATCGCAGAAATCTAGTCCAGCTCCTGCGAGTCCCAAAAACGAGCAGCCAATTTCAAGATACGAAGACCAGCTCATCCCTGGCTTTAGTAAACTGTCGTTAACCATGGGCTATGTTTCTGAAGAAACACCTCCTCACATGCCAATAAAAAATGGCCCAATTCAGTTTCTGTCTGCACCTTCCCACGATCGTAGCTGCCGGCCGCTGCCCCCTCTGCCTGTTCCTGAGGATCTTACCCCAGACGAGGTTGACAGAGAAGTAGAATTCCTGACTAGCTCAGATACGGACTTCCTGCTAGAAGATTATGGACTTCCTCCTTTTAAACCCAGTGGTTCGAGTCGGCGGAGCTTTCGAGGTTGTGGACAAATCAATTACGCGTATTTTGATGCTCCAACAGGACCAAAACCAGAAGATACCAACCCTACACAAAGCCTGAATGGATGCATATCCAGTATTTATCCTCCTCCACAGCAGCTGCATCGACGTTTGCGAAGGTCCCATTCAGGCCCCGCTGGCTCTCTTAATAAACCAGTAGTGAGACTGTCTGGACACTTACACAGGTCTTCTCCAAACTCTGATGAAGATAAACCAGAGATCCCCCCGAGGGTTCCCATACCTCCAAGGGCTCTCAAGCCAGATTACAGAAGGTGGTCAGCAGAAGTTGCTTCTAGTGCATACAGTGATGAAGACAGGCCTCCCAAAGTGCCCCCTCGAGAACCTCTGTCTCGTAGCAATTCCCGTACTCCAAGTCCTAAAAGCCTGCCGTCATACCTCAATGGGGTTATGCCCCCGACCCAGAGTTTTGCACCTGATCCTAAATATGTCAGCAGCAAAGCTTTCCAAAGACAAAATAGTGAAGGATCTTCCAACAGGGTCCCTTGCATTCTTCCTATTATTGAGAATGGTAAGAAGGCCAGTTCAACGCACTACTATCTGCTGCCTGAAAGGCCTCCCTACCTGGACAAGTATGAGAAATTCTTCAGAGAAGCAGAAGAAACTAGCTCTAATACGGAAGTTCACTCCTGGTCTGGTGACTGCACGGCCGCTTCAGTCGCAACAAAACTGGACTCCAAACCTAGAGTGGACATAGCTGGTCATCTGAAACGAAAACATCTGTCCTACGTGGTTTCTCCGTAGTCTCGGGGAGCACAGCTCACGTGGGTTGCTGAGGATGGAGCCAAACGTTCATAGATCTTAATGTTCTCAAATAATGAAGTAGGACAGGTTTGTCCCTCGAGAACTAGGCAGTGGGTGGTCAAGTCCTCTTAGGCTGTGTGCCTCTGGTATGTTTCTTCATGTTGTTTTTTGTCTTGGTACAGCTGGCTGAAAACTGACAGAGATTGCACAGAAACATACAGAGAGATGGTAGCTGCAGTTGGCCAGTTAGATGCTACCTTAGATAAGTGTATTTGGTAGTCACATTATCAAAATAAGTCTAAAAAAATCTAACTTTGCTTACGAGTTCCTTACAAACCTGACAACAGAGCAGATAATGCAGTAGTTTTTGTATCAGGCATTTCTAGAATTTCTTTTGCACAATAACGGCTGAGAAGAGATTCTGTTCTCTCCCACTATGATGTGCCAACCTGGTAAGAAGGTGACTGCAAGATCACGTGGATCACTGATAACTTCCAGGCCTGTCGAGCACACAAAGTATTTTTGCAATGCTGAATCCATTTCACAACTTAATCGGTGACCAGCAGACTTACTTTCAGAGTGAAGCAGCACGGAACCGAGGCAGGCTTTGTGGATTCTTTTAGTTCACAGACACTTGGCTCAGTTTTGCAGTTCTTCCTATGAGACATGGACCAGATACTGCTGAGCTGCTGCTGCTCTCCTGCTGGATCCTGGAAAGGTGTGAAAGTGTCATAAAAGTGGCAGAGAACATGAGCAAGTACACGATTGCTGTAAGTAGGCTGCAACAACTACATGCTCATCTTGCATCTGAAATTGGGTATATTACATGACACAAGCTGGTCTTGTGTTCTGGTTTCAGTATTTTAGGAGAGGAGGAGAGTATGGGGAAAAAATAGGATTCCACTTAGGAACAGTGTCACTCCTGTCTGCCTCTGCTTCGGACACTGGTTCTTGCTGTTCAGTTTTTCCTCATTCTGCTTCTGCGTTCCAGTGAAGTTCGTTGAGTTGCCACGTTTGTGCATTAGCAGTTTCTCATGATTACATTTATCCTCTTGCAGATAAGCACAGAAGAAAGGGTGCTCTTCAACGGAGGCACAAAAGATGAACGTGTTCCTCCTAACAGAAACAGACGAGCTGTTTACAATTTGAACTGCTGACTGAGATGTTTGAGCTATTTTGAAGCTTACTTTTTATTTTAGTACAAACTAAATGAAGGTGAAATACATGCTATAGAAATGCACTGATATTTCTGCATCGTGTACAGTATTGAATAAAGAATTCACTTTGTATTTTGAATATCGTCATGTCTTGAGTTTAATAAAGTTATAATATACTTATTTATGATACATTTTGTTTTTTGCTTCATTGAATACTCCGTTGCATTCGAGCTGTGTGTTTACTGGGAAAATCAAAACGGAAAATGCTTCACATGCAACAAATGGTTTTCTCTGAGGGTCGCCTGGTTTGGCTGTTCCCAGACAACACAGATTCCTGCGCTCTGGGGGACAAAATTTGCACCATCCGAAAGATATACTGTGTTTTCCAAATGAGTCATTAGGCTCCAGAGCTGTGGGGGCAAATTTGCAAGTTGTGGCCAGAAGGCATTTCTCTGCTCATCCCCTGACACAAGATAAGGCCTGTCAGGACACAGCGTGGTTTTGCAACGTTCTGATCACGTTTGAATATTTAGAGCTTGGGCTCACCTGGGCAGGGCCTGACATTCCTCTCAAGGGGAAGCTCCTTGCCGGAGAGATCCGACTGAAATAATCACATTTCAAAGCAGTTAAGACTTGAGACACAAGTCTGAAGAGTCGAGGTATTAGTGTTAAAACAAGAAAGATACACATTTACAGAAACAATGCTTCCACAACTTCCTGAGCTGAAAGTGGGCTGCACACCACCTGGAGGTCTCTTTCTTGCCTCAGCAGCATTGCTGTGGCCACAGAGACACATCATCAAGGCCACGTGGTGAATCCATGACCATCAAACAGACCTCAGTGAGAAGAGACTGGCAGCAAGGTCAGTGAGAAAGGAAACAAACCTCTTTCCCCAGTATCAGAACTGTCAATACCACAACAAAAAGTTCACTGGATGATCACTGGAAGCAAGAAGTATCCACCATATCTATACTGTGAAAGGGTTAATTGGCCTAGAAAATCAGCCAGGAGTTAAGCCTAGCTGGTAACTAAAGGATAAGCTTCTTCCCCTCAATATACCTTTTCCTGATCAGAAGAGGTTGTGTCAGTATCTGGTGACTTAAAAAAAAATGCCATTAACTGAACTTTTCCAGCAGGAGAACTTGCTCTTCAGCAGCTAGCATCAGGGAGTGCAGCACAGCTTTTACAGGAGGTCACTTAAGAAGGTCTCCAAACTGACAATCCTATCTGAAACTCAGGATCAAGGCAACAACTGCACGTGGTGCAACAAACACCCCAGAAAATCGTGACTACAGACTGAGGGCACTCCAAGCACTTCTGAAAGACACACTCTTGTTTCCTTCCTGAAGTACTCCAGCGATCAGTAACAAAGCAGCGCTCTGTCTGCAGGGACCTCCAGTCTGGCTCAGTATTTTTTTGCCCGATAGCTTTTTTCCTCAAAGAGCTTTTATTCATTTTAAGACATCTGGTAAAATTTCTGTTTCTCAAAGTTCTTTGGCACTAAAACTAGCACACAAATTTTAATTATACTTATTAATATTTGCTAAACACCACTGCAGAGATTTCTGGCTGCCGAGCTTGTGATTAGCACTCCTGTAAACTGAGCGAGGTGTTACCACCACCCATCCTGCATTGTAATTCAGGCTTTGCATAATAACTGCCTAAATGCCTATTTTCATCCACACAGCTCATTACTTCTTCTGAATCATACATGGAAGCCACACCTGCGATTGCTCACAGACTGTTGCTCTATTATTTATATATTGGCATGCACCTTGATCCTAGTTGTGGTTAATTTTGAGAAAGGTGTTAGGCATTCCATATTTTAAGTGGTGTGCCACTGAAACATGGTAATCATAACTGCTATTCATTTTCTTACAAAGTGATTCAGAAGAAGAGATGCTTCCCTGTTTAAAACCTGCAGCTTCTTTCTGAAGATCACTCAGCATTATGGCTGTCACCCACGGATTGTCAGCATCTTAAAGCCACAAAGGAAAGAAGAGTGCAAAAGCACTGCTGTGGAACGTCAGAGGAAAAAAATAAAGGTGTCAAACGATCCCACTGCCATCAGCCTGAACCATCTCACAGGCACACACTGAGCCAGCAGGATAAAACACTTTGAGGCCACCTATGCACGACACCTCTGTGCCAAGTGTACAGCCTTCAGGTCTACCCCCCTAACCCCCCCCCAAACAAATGACCCACGCAGTTTATTTTACCTTATTAACGCATTCCTTATTCTCACAGCAACCTGAAGGGAAGGGCCAGCACTACTGAGCCTGCTTCCAGAAAGCAAAAGGAGCACACACCCAAACCTACATACTGAACAGTCTTCATGCCTTAAGAACAGGGAAATTCCCAGCTTCAGAGAAGGGCACAGCAGTTCGTGCCACACCGAATCTGACAATCACATTGCACAGCAAGGTGTGAGCGAGGCACTGGTGATAAGCAGGCCGCTCACTGCAGTCCCTGCTTGTCACTTACTGGATGTTGGGCAAGGTCCAGAGGGAACCCAGGACTCCAACCATATTAGGCTGCACATCATGACTTCCTTTGTCATCTATCACACCGACAAGTTATTCAAGAAAAACTTTTCCTGCATCCTGCTTGCACGGCCCTGTCTTTGGAGCTTAAGCAATCTGAATTGGCATTGTGCTGCTCTGATGCAGAATCGGCATCGCTTCAGTGCACCATCAGGCACGTGGCAACAAAGCTCCCAGCAAGGGGTAGAGATCACCTAAGCGTACACCCTGGGAGATACTGTTGCTCATTGGACTAAAACAGCCCCAGCAGCTATTGCTTGTGTCAGGAGGCAGGGTGCCACAGACTGTCTCATCGTGTTTAAAAAGAAACCAAACTGTCCCCACTGGAGTGCTCATTTCATTAAAAGCCACAGGGACAGACATACTCTTTTAAAAGTAGTGAAGAGAGGAGGTGAATGCTGGCACACAGAAGTTATCTCAACATTGCTCAGCCACAGGCAGCTATTGACCAGCCTGCTCCAGACACAGCGTGCCTCCCAGGCTGTAACACTGTCACCTATCAGGCCAACCTGATCCAAAGCAGCCCCTGCGTAAGGCAGGCTGCTGCTGCACACGTCAGAGCAGCACAGAGAGAAAGGAAAACTGCTGTACCTGAAGCAGCCCAGTGCCGGGAATGCAGCAGGGGAAGCCAGGGACACAGACTCCACATGAGGGCGAGCTCATGATGCCCTAAGAACACAAATGATGGTGCAGTGAGCAGAGTCATTACTGTTTGATGCAGTTTGCCCCCTGCCTGCCAGTCACTATCCTGCCTAGCTGAGAGTCCTCACTGCAAGAGGACTTCCTCCAATTTACATTACATTAAAAAAAAAAATATATATATATATATATATGAATAAATAAAAAAATCACAGGAGAAAGCAGGAGTCTGAACTGCATGTACACACAAGTAAGCCACAGTTTCTCACCAGAGCTCACAATAACTCACTTACAATGGTTTCAGAACTATCTGCCCCAGAATAACTCACTGAAGTGTACCAGTACAGGGAAACCAACTAGCTTAACTACGAACCTCAAAAACATACCTCTTCTGGGCACAGTCATTCAGAAACTCCTAAACTCCAGAACTTTAGAGCAGTCCCTTTAGAAATCAAAGCACTTCCAACCAAGCCACATAGCAGCAAGCATCTTTATTACCAAACACAGAGACAGCAAAGATTTTATAGGTCTGAGATGGGAGAGAACACACAAAGAAACAGCACACACTCAAGATTGCTTTGTTTTTATTTAATCAGCAAACATTTGTCCGCGTGATTTTGAAATGACAGGAGCTAAGATTATTTAGATGCTAATGAAGTTTTTTGCTAAGAGGATTTTCTTCCAGGAACAAAACCTGTACGATGTCCTAATTTAGGTGAGTACAACTGATCACTTCATCCACAACTACATCGCGCATCTTTCAGTTATTCTACAAAGGACAAGCCTCTCCACCTGAAATAGTTCTACTCCGTGTCCCACAACAGCACTTCAGTCTTTCAGTATTAGGGGTGCCTTCACTTGTTCAGCCACTTCCTTTCCCATCAGCGTTTCAACAATAGCCAACCCAAACTCAAAGCTGGTACCAGGGCCACGGCTGGTGAGGATGTTCCCATCTTTCTCCACACGGCTCTCGGAGTAGCAGTAGTGAGCTTAAAGGCGACACAACAACAAGAGGGTCAGTCTCCAGTACAGTGCCACAGGGCGCAGACCTCCCTGCTCACAGACTACAGCAGCTGAGGAGCAGCAGTCTCTGCCACAGCACCACGTTGCAGAGCACGCACTCAGCCACTCGGGTGGGCCAAGCCCACTCTGGGCTCTGTATCCCTGTCCCTGCAGAACCAGGCAACTCACCACTGCCTGCAGTCCTCAGAGAGGAAAAGGCCATGCAGGGAGCTCTCCCAGCTCGTTCACACGGCGTGCAAGTGCACCTATCTACAAGCTTACCAAGAAGTCATCAGTTCACATCTTTCTTTTCTCTAAATGCATGCAGAGGAAACTAGAGGAATCCTGCCACCTCCTTCCAACCTCCAGGTCTGTGAACATTCATATATCTGAACAGTGTTTCACCTGCACCTTACTTAGAAAGGAGGAAGACAGGTGGGCCTGCTGGCTGCTCACAGCACTAGAGCACTGGGGAAGCAGAAGAGGTGCTGCTAGGGTTTGCTGCTGGAGCCACTGAGACAAAGAACCAAAACAAGAGGCAGCATAGCCTCGAAAAGACAAAAAAGAAAACGTTTCCAGTGCAACAGCAGCAGCATGGTCTGCCTGAAAATGAGCGTAAACACAGCCTTGTACTTTCAAGTTAAACTGACATGGAGATAGCATATTCAGTTGAATTTGGATTATGTATATGAAAGCACAAAGGAAACTCAAAGGTACAGAATGAGATGCAAATTCTGTTTGCTTCTCTTTAAAGGAAGAGTTAAGATAAAGCACTCCCTGAGAAGAACTTAGAAATATATTTATAAAAATAATGACATACCTCCATTCATCATTTTATCTTTGGCCAAAGGATGCGTTGTGACTTTGCTTCCAAATCCTATCCCGTGTGCCAGGAGGGCAGTAGGACCTGCAAGGACACACAGTTATATCTGTGAGAAACTTTTCTGCTACAGCTGCTTAAGAACAGGCACAAACCTCACTGCCTTATTACGCCTCAACACATAACAGTGCACTTGAAAAGGCCCTCATGTGTCAGAGCTGTGCACCAAGCAGCGCTTTGGACAGAGGAAGGGTTAACAGCTAACTTCTTGGTTTTAACATTCTTTCTCTTTCCACCACTTCCTCCCCAGCCTGGATTGAGGAAGGAGCACGTGTTAAGCTCTCTTAAGTCACCCAAGAAAAAATCCTTACGGGAATTCCGAAGGAAACTGAATGTAAGATTTGCCCGATCAGAGCATTATTTCCACATATCTGATTCATTTCAGAAAATGAAGTAACAAGGAAATAACCTTCTCTGTGTTCAGCTAGAATCAGCTCTGAGGGGCATTAAACCTAATGAATCATCCTGATCTTGAAGACAAGCAAAGGCCTTCACCGAGCAACTGAGAGCAATTGCAGCTGTTCTGCAACAAATACGGTTAGAGAAGGAAACGACCACCAGTGCCACACTCAGAACTGTTCAGATCTGTATGCGTACTGCCCAACTGAAGAATGAAAGCAAAGTAAGGAGTAGCTATGCACCAGACAAAACGTGAAAATACATTCCACAAATACACACCATCAGAGTGCCTCTTACACAGCCACCATCACTCTCACACTCCCCCACATACACCAAGGCCAAGCTCTGTGCTCAGCTAGGAGTGCTGACAATTATCCATCTTGTTTTTTCGTTCCATGCAAATCTCATAAGGAAATTTGCTAAATACCTAGCTGTACAGAACACGTAAGCACACAGCCCTCTCTGCAGAGTAATTCCATCTTTCAGTACCACTCCACTGAGGCTGTAACACTATACTTACAGCCATCCTGCTGAAGCTAAAGGGCAGAAGAGAAGTCATGAGACAAGTTTACAGTAACGGTGTTCTGCCAGAACTGTGCCATCTCAGTGGCAATGAGCAGATACTTCATAAAAAAAAAGAAAAAATCCCTACAAAAACAAATCCTAAACTAAGAACCTAGCATAAAATGGCAGTGCAGTGGAAAACACAGCAATGACAGCAGAGTAACAAAGTCCCAGGCTGCAGCAAACGAGGATGTGCTCAAATTCAGCAGCCTCAGACACAAAAAACAGCTACTTACCTTCATAAGGCCTCAGGTACACATGGATCTCCAGCAACAGATGCCCTCACCTCCACTGCCAGCCCTTAAATGAGGGCTGGGAAGGGCTGGATCCCGGCTCCATCCCTCTGCTCCATCACATACACTGCATGCACCTGAGCTCCCTGGGCTGGCCCTGCCTTCCCACCAGGTGCTCCATCACTGCTTCAGGACATGACTGAGCAATTCCTCTGCACACTGCAAACTAGTTTTCACTTTTTAAGACACTAATCCAATAGACAGGGAAATTCCAACGCTGATGGGTTTGTCTGCAGCACAAATTCCTGTAACTAAGTTACAGGAATACAAATTTCTAAGCCAGGATAACTGCCTGCTTGACCTTTCAAAACACCCAAGTATTGATCAAAGGAAGATGTGTTACTAACCCACCTGCACATATAGCAGCAATCAGGCCTTTTCTGCTTTCCTGATCCTTCAGAATGTCTTTAACAGCAGCAGACTGTACAAAGATAAAAAAAAAAAAAGTCATTGCTTTGAGTTGATTATTTGGGTTGATCATATGAAACACAATTGAAGTATTTCCTACTGCAAATTGATGAAAAAGATTTACAAAGAAAAACAGCTTGACAACACTCCATCCTTCCTCGGAACAGAGAGAGAGATGAAAACCCTAAGAAGGGAAGGAATTGCCACCAATAAATACTTGGTCTGCCAGGAAAAGGCACAGAAATCAAACTGCAAGGAAACTATTACCCTACATAACAGCAGGTAGTTCTGTGGCCATTGGAAATTACTGTTTGAGAACTTCATCAGACAATTAGACGGGAGTATTCATTAGCTACCTCCAGACAGTCCCTAACAGTCTCAAAAAGATTTACAAGGGTTAACTGTCTCTCATTCCAGGGCTTACAAAGCAGGCAATACCATCCAAGCTCTACCCAACAGATGCACCTGCTCATTTGCCTGCCTGCAACAAGGTGAGCACCACAACAGCTGTGCACCACAGACAGAACTCCGCAGTAAAAGAACACAGTCCTGTGGGTTTAACCCGCTTCAATGTTCATGGAATCAGATCTTCACTTGCAACCATTTCACACAGTATTGAGCAGCCTTCCATTCTTATGCAGCTTAACCAGGTCATCAGGTACAAGAATTTACATCCCCCTCCACATCTCCAAAACAGCTTTATACCATTAACAACTACTTACCCTGTAATCTTTCACTCAGAATAGAATGTTCAGATGTTTAACTGAATTTGCATCATTACTACAGGAGTGCAGACCATGTACAACACACGAGAACACTTCTGAATCTTCTAAGACACCAGAACTTTACCTCTGACAAGTTCTGAGCTCCAAGGTTACCTCCAGGCAGGACAATGACATCGTAAGGTCCCTACATAAACAAACAGATAAAGTTTTGTTCAACAGAGGGCAGTGCATCTGTTACACTGTTTTAGGGACAGTACAGCTAAGAGAACTGAGAAGGAAAGGGATCCTTTAAGATTTAAGAGCTTCCAATTTAAGAGCAAGCAAACGGTAGTGCTTGCACTGCAAAATGTTTTTGCTGAGCTTACTGCAGCTTTCCATCAGAAGGATTTTTGGTTCTTTTTTCCCCCCAGTCACAGTATTTTGGTGGGCTGACTGACATGAGAAATAAAGCTCTCTGTCTGACATTGTGCAAAACCAAATCTGATCTCGGCCTGCTGTGAAGCACAGCACTGCAAGGTGGCACAGAGTGAACACCACATGCGACACAGTTCTAAAGGCTCCAAGAGTTCAGTTTTGGAAAGCACAGAAAGGCCATACTGACCACTGCATCTGCTCAAGGCGATGACCAACCTCTTTTCTGGCATCCTCCAGACTGGCGTCGGGACAAATGAAGACATCTCGACTGCACTGCACTGGTTCTTTCCCAGTCAGGCCTGCAACAGTCACCTTGATCTAATGGAAGAATACATCTATCATTACAATTCAAGAATTAAAGATTTTTGACAAGCTTGTGCTTATAGCACCCAAAAAAGGAGGACATGAACGAAATCATGGCAGCACTGGGGAAAGTTAATTTTTATTTTAGTCATTTCTCTCAGTGTTCAGTTACTGGATTTACTTAGAATCTTATTTTCCTAATTAGATGATATTACTGCATCCAACTACAGATGCAAAAGTAACGGCATGAGGAATCCCTCCAGGCACGGTCCCAGTTAATAACAGAATTTCAAAAGCTCAAAGAGGGCTGTGCAACACCATCAGCTTGATGAGAACACAGCAGCTCAGGACCCCACAAAATCAAAGGGAACTGCTCTGCATGGCAGCAGACGTGTTTGGTGGAGTAACACTTACTTGGAACATCAGCTCCAGTGTAATTCAGGCTCAAATTTTAAACGCTTCCTAAGGACAAATGCCATTCATGCATACCTGGTGTGTAACACAACTATTTGCCAACCAGAAGAAGGCACAGGTGAGCGTCCATCTCACGCATCACATTACACTCTGAACTTGAGGCACAGATTTTGACCTTACCAAATATTCACAAAAACCAAAAAAAGACTTTTTGCCACTGACGCACTCACCCCAGCTCTTCTCATGACATCAGTGGGGATGACAGTTTCCATTTCCTCCGCCCCTTTTGCCAGGATCACCAATGCCCTTTTCGAGGCCATGTCTTAACGGACTGCAAACAGGAAAGAAGTTTGTGAGCACAGAGTGCTAGCAGAAGGCAGATCCCCTGGTATAAAGTCTTCCTAACAGTAAAGTTTAAGAATAATCTGCATTTCTGCATGACCTTTGGTTTAAGCCATCCCAAAATAGTTCACGAGCTGTAACTGACATCCGCAGCAGCGCTATGTAACTGAAGAGCTGTTCTACACAGCATGCACTGCAGCACGAAGGGATTCACACACGTGTGTGGCGGGAAGCACAGCACGTGGCAGCACAGCATGGAACAACTCGGCCTCGTCACGACTTCAGTCTGCCACAGCGGTGGGTGGTTGGCTGCTCTCAGCCTGCCCTCACTCATACCCAGAGCACCAACTCCTACCCGGCTCAGCACTTATAAAAAGAGCTCCTGTGAGCTGTGACCTCACGTCTGGCATTTAGTTTCCACACCGTGCCCTTCATTAAATTTCCCGTGACTTCATAATGACTCCAGCGGTGCCCCTGCAAAGCCTCAGCGAGACATTTCCTGCGCATTTCATAACTGAGTGGCAGAGAAACGTGCGCACTGTGTGATGGGGGGCAGACCGCAGAATACAGAAAATGGAACAAACTGAACTCGGCTTAACTATATTTTTTTTAGCTACCTAAGTTCACCTTGAAGTAAACGACCAAATTTCCATTTGAAGGTTAAGTAACACCATCATCTAACCATCCACGCTAAGTTACGCTGGTCTGGCAGCAGTCCCTGCACGGACCTGCGGTGCGGAAGGCGCTCCACAGCTCAGGCACATCTCCTCTGCAGGGAATCCCCATGCACAGATGCACAGAGTGCCCCGGAGCTCTTCGTGAAATGAGATCCGCCCTCGGTTGTCTCCACCAAAGAACCCCCCCCCCCCCCCCGCTCCAGTTATTTCCAGCGGGCATCTTTTAAAAGCCGTTATTTCTGGAGCGTGTCCGGCAGAACCGCAGCACCAAACCAACCGAGCCCGCGCACCGCACGCTGCCTGCCGAGCGGAACGGCACGCGGTGCGAGAACGGCAGCACGGCCCGCCCAGGTCCCAGAAGAGCTCTTCTGGACCGCGTACGTTCATTCCGCCCGGATTTCCCTACGGGTTTCACCGAGATTTCAGTACCGGGCAGCGTTAACCACACCGCGCTCCCCGCTCGTAGCGCGGCCCACACGGCGCGGGGCAGCTCGGCCCCACGGGACGCGGCACGTCCACGCGCTTACGGCAGGGCGGCACCGCTCCGGGCGGGACCCGTCCCCTTTAAGGCCCCTTCCGACCGCAGCCATTCCGCGGAATGACGCGGCGAACCGGAAAACAAAGCGGCCCTCAGAACGCAGCAGCGCGACAGCAAGCCGGCACCGGGCCGCCCGGAACCGGGCCGACGGGAACCGGGCCAAGGGAAACAGGGCCGCCCGGAACCGGGCCGCGGGGAACCGGGCCGCGGGGAACCGGGCTGACGGGGGCCGTGCCTTCCCGCCGTGCTCGCGGCCGAGCGGGGCCGTCCAGCAGCCTCTGCGCCCGCCCGCACCCCGCGCCATTGGGGGCACCCCCGGCGACCCCACGCTCCGCTCCCCACGCGCACACACACACGCAAGCGCGGCCCCGCGCGCGGCCCGGCCTCACCTCACACCGCCGCGGCACCGACAGCTCCGCCCCGAGTGGGGCGGGGCCCGCGATGCGCGTGGGGCGGAGGGGCGGCGCGCGGCGCCGATCCGTGACGGAGCGCTCCGATCCGTCCCCGCGCGACCGCGGCGAAGCGCCACCCGCGCGCAACGCCGGCGCAATCGCCGACGGACGTCACGTGACGCCGGCGCGGCCGGGGATTGGCTGCGCGGAGCCGCAGGCGTTGAGAGGTCCCGCGCGTGGGGGCGCTCCGCCCGCGGCCGCGTTCGTCCCCGCGCCGCGCGTGGGCGGTGCGCTCTGCGACGTTCCCCCCCCCCTCCCCCGTTGGCCGCTCGCGGTCGGTCACGCGGGGCCGGGGCCGGACCGGACCCTCGCGGCCCCCGCGGGGATTCCGCGGCGCTCATCGGGAAGCCCCGGCCGGGAGCGGCGGGCTCTGCCCGGCAGCGCTGAGGTGGCGGCCCCCGCGGGCGCTGCCCGGCAGCACGGGGGGTCTCGCCGCAGCCCGGAAAGCCCCCGCCGGGCCGGGGCTTCCCCGCCGCCCCCGGTGCTGACGCGGCGGTGTCTCCGGGGGCGGCTCTATGGGCCCGCGCCGCCGCCACGCGCGCACTCGGGAGCGCCGGCACCGACCCCATGGGAGCGGCCGCTCCGCTGCTGCGCGCCGCGCTGTTGGCGCTCACGCTGAGCCCGCGCCGCGCGGCCGCCGCTCCGTGCGCCGCCACGTGCCCGGCGGGTGAGGGCCGGGCCGGGGAGCGGGGCCGGGGAGCGGGGCCGGGGAGCGGGGCCGGGGAGCGGGGCCGGGCCGGGGAGCGGGGCCGGGGAGCGGGGCCGGGGAGCGGGGCCGGGCCGGGGAGCGGGGCCGGGCCGGGGAGCGGGGCCGGGGCCGCCGCGGCGCTCCTCCGCAGCCGCCGTCTCTCTCTCTCTGTGCCCGCAGGTACCTTCGTGTCCGGCGCGGGCTGCGGGGCGAGCTGCCGGCCGTGCCCGTCCGACACCTTCTCCAGCGCGGTGGGAGCGGGCAGCTGCAACCTGTGCCGCAAGTGCGAAGGTACCGCGGGGCCGCCTGCGCTCGGAGCGGCGATTCGGAGCGCGGTGTCACCGCTCGCGGGGCGGGAGCCCGCGGCGCCCCGCGCTGCACCCACGCGGCGCGGCACGGAGCGGCTCCGGCCGCTCTGCTCTGCGCTGTGCGGTGCGGGAGACGCGGAGCGCGTCCACGGCAGCGCCGCAGAAACGCTCCGAGGGGCGGAACGCTGCTGTGCGCGGACGGCACCGCCGGGGCTGCGCAGCTGCGGCAGAGCCCAGAGCAGCGCGTCTGTCTGCACGAGGGAGATGGAGTGCTGTGATGGCACGATGCTTCCAGACTGAAAGGGGTTGGATAGAGGGATGTACAGGCGGTGAGGCACTGCGCAGGCCGGCCCCAGCGGCGGTGGTGCCCCATCCTGGAGACGGCCGAGGTCGGGCTGGAGGAGCTCCAAGCACTGATGGAGCTGGGGGTGGCCCTGCTTGTTGCAGGGCTTGGACCAGGTGGGCTTTAAGGGTCCCTTCGAACTCGCATGATTCTAGGATTCTATGAAAAACGTTGCTAACAAAATAACGTGATTCATCTGCAGGGCTTCTCGCTGAACAGACCAGCTCAATTTCTGTGAGAGCAAAGGATCTCTTTGCTGCATCAGGTGGGGTGCTTGAGGCAGTATAACATCACACTCGTTTCCTCCTTCCAGGAAGATTCAGATACTTAAAGGAGTGTTCACCAGTAAGTGATGCTGAGTGCACGTGCAAGGAGGGATATCGTTGCAGCGATGGCAGCTGCTCCCGCTGTGACAGAAGCTGCGGACCGGGCAAGGAGAAATCTGGGAGTGGTAAGGTCTCCCTTCACCACCTCTTGCACAGAAAGAATTGCTTCAGTTGGTTCCCTTTGCACGACAACTCTTAACAGCATGCAGGAAACTGTACCTGAGTATTGTGCTGGTACGCAGCTCAGGTAGCTCACATGGGTGCACAGGGAAAGAAGTGCCTCGTACTCTGGTACTTGATGGGAGCCTATGAACAGGAGGGAGACCGACATCTTACATGGTCCAGTAATGACAGGACTAGGGGGAATGGCTTTAAGCTAAAAGGAAGGACACTTGTATCAGATATTAGGAGGAAATTCTGTACTCTGAGGTTGGTGAGACCCTGGCACTGCTGCCCAGAGAAGTGTGGGTGCCCCATCCCTGGAGGTGCTCAGGGACAGCTGGGGCAGCCTGAGCTGATGGGGGGCAGCCAGCCCACAGCAGGAGCTGGGGCTGTGAGGGCCCTCCCAACCCGACCGTACTGTGATGCTATGATTGTGTACTCAGAACAACTTATAAAGTAACAATTCTATGAATGTAGATAGTACTGTACAGACAGTTATGAATAGGACTTCAAGTGTTGTTTCAGATGCTCACCTTGTTCACGTACCTGTCCTTGTCTGCTGCAGGTTGCCAGGATTGCCACTATGGAACTTTCAATGATCAGCCTGATGGCTCCTGTAAAAACTGGACAGCGTAAGTAACAAAAATAAATGCTGTAACTTGACTGGATTTCTTTTCATTTACTTTTTCCTACTTTAAATGTCTTCCAGGTGTTCTGAAAACCAGGTTCTGGAGCCTGGAACTGCAACAAAAGATGTGGTTTGCAAACACAGTTTAAATAATCCCACTTCAGCCACCAGTTTGCCTACCACTTCTCCTGTAGCTCCATTTCCTATTGCCGTGCCAGGTGAGTCACTGTACAGTGCTGCTTTTGGAGCTGAAGAATTATGAGTAACGGTGAAACACGCTATTGCTCATGCACTTACCACTCCAAGTAGGAGCCCTTTCTCATACCCATTTCCAGGACTGCAGACTGATCTAGAAGCAGAGCTGTTGAGATGAGGACGAGAAAGCTGCCTGATTTTATGTGTGGCAGGATTTTGGTCTGTGGCACTTCTTGAAGAATGTTGTTTGCTTCCTAGGGAAGGACCTCCAGATGGACATGATCAGGATTTCTCTCGCTGTAGCAGGGCTGCTGTGCTTAGCATTTCTGCTGCCTTTGTGCGTATGCCTCAGCGTCTGGCAGAAAAAGAAACTACACGCTGTCTTCAAGAAAAGTAAGACAGATACACTCCTCAATTCCATTTCCGTTTTTCAAACCAAGCAGGAATCAGGAATTCATTTTTAAGTATCTCTTTTAAAGATACTTTAAAGATAGTTACAGATATCAATAATTATTTTTTTCCTCTGAAAGTCAGAAATTGCCCTCTGGTTCAAGCAGCCCTGCTCAAGCAGGGGGACACTCGGAGCAGGTTGCCCGGGACCACTTCTGAAGATCTCTAAGCAGGGAGACTCCACAGCCTCTCTGGGCAGCCTGTGCCAGTGCTCCATCATCCACACAGTAAAGAAATACTTCCTGATGTGTAGACAGTGCCTCCTGTGGTCCAGTTAATGCCCACCGACTCTTCTTCGGGCACTGGGCACCACTGAAAAGAACATTCCTCTGTTTTTGCACCCAAAGCTGGGGTCACAACTGCACTGTGGCAGCAGTCAGGACCTGCTGCTGCAGAGAGGCAGAGCCAGCTCGAGTCTAGCCCTGCCCTGCCAGAGCTCTGCACAAAGTGTGGGGAATTACATCTAAATTTATCAGCTCTGGTGTGACTCTACCTGAATATACTTTTGTTTAGTGAACTCTGCAGTACCTATATTACTTTTCCTACTTTTTATGTGTCCTCAAATAGTGCCACATATGTGAAATGCTGAGCGTTCGATGCCTTCTCAGCTCGCCTGCAGTATTTGTCACTTCTGACAAATAACACTATTTCTGTATTTGGTACTTGAATACCGGGGCATAGGTTCCTTATAAAATTGTGGTAAGATAAGTACGTTTTCATCTTGAACGCTTCAGAGAAATGCACTAGAAGTTTAGACATAATGTGCTTTGCTATCTAATCCAGGGTATGGGTCAGCCATCTAACCCAGCTTTCCATTGTATTCCTTATGTTGATTTGTGTGTACTGAGGCAAACACAGTACTAGCAGCCCCTGCTGAATTAGGGAAAACAAACTATGAGAAATTCATTGGATTATCTGTAAGATTTTTTTTCTTGCTGCTTTCCTCCAGTTGTGTCTGAGGAAGGGTGAAATAGCGTGGCTGAATAAAAACAGCAAGAAGTGAACTCTGCTCTCTTTCCTTAGTGCATACTACACCTGAGCAGTCGGTTCAGGAAGAGACCTGCAGCTGCCGCTTTCCTGAGGAAGAACAAGGTGAAGATGAAGACTGTGGCAAATCCACAGAATTCAGAGATCTTCTGGAGAATTAAGAATTGGACTGTCCAGGTCAACCATATTTGTTTCCTCTTAGAATGAACATGACATTATAATCCGTGAGTTTAAGAGTGCTAATTAGCCCATGCTCTATGGAAAAAGCACATCTTTTCTATTGTTCACTCTGTTATCTAGGACTGGGAATCACACTTCTAAGCAGTAGTTGTACCACTGTGCTCTAAACAAGTAACAGAAGGGCAGTATGGCATTCTGGCTCCTCTTATAAATTACAGGTACCTGAGCAGCCTGAAAGCATTTGTCCCTACAATGGAGATCTGTAGCACATACGAGAGCCATATGTGCCACTCATGGCCTCCACATTACTGTTAGCAGCTGTCCTCGAGTCTAGAGCTGCAGCTCCTCCTGAAACGTGGCTCAAACCCAACAGCGTTGGGTTTCTTCTGCAAAGACAGATCTCGTGTCATTTCAGACTTTCAGTTGTCAGCAGCCGTGGAAACGTATCTGGCCTGACCACCACACAACTTATGTAGGAGACAGGAAAAGCTAAAAAAAAAAAAAATTAGAGCTGCAGAGTTTTTTTTTTTTCTAACAGCTTGTACCTGCTGTTGTATTACAGCAACTACTTTAAAAGAGGCAGTGGAAACACTGAGAAACGTTGTGGTTGACTTGCTCTTAGGAGGGTATGTTGCTGTGCACTTAGACTGCAACACCTCAGTCCTACATCATTCAGCTTTCATCTTTCTGGTGATGTAAATGTGCATGTTGCAGATGTGGTATATGTAGAACGTGATACGTTTCTGATACTATTTCTGTGTCTCTGAGGTTGGAAAGATTTTAACATCAGAAAGTCTATCTGACTTTTTGATCAAGCGCTGTTACTTTGGTCTGAAAGAAAAAAGACAGCACTGTCAATGACAACATTTTTAACCTTTTTCAAGAAAAGCCAAATATTTCTTCAGTAAATGTTATTCAGAAATAGAATGAAAACCTACCAGCGTGTCAGGTGAAGGGTGGTTTTCTCCTTTATGCAGTTTCAGCGTGCTATTGTCTGAATAATGACAGCTTATGTTTCTACTCAGCACAAAAATCAAGATAGATTTTTTACATAGTAATTTTGATAAACTTGCTGTTTTTTAACTTTTTATATGTACAGTAGACAATAAGTACAGAAACCTGAATTCCAAAGCTAAGTATATGTAAATAAATAATTTGTTTTGTATCCCTAATCCAAATCTCCTTTCCTCTCGAGTCTTTTTTTCCTTCTGAATAAAGTCAGATTCACAAACCTAAAGAAAGGGGAAGGAATAGGAAAACTCACCAGCATTTATAAGTCAAGAGTAACCTTCGCAGCAGTGGAAGATATCTTGGGACAGGATAAAAGAGTTCTGCTTCTGATTAGTTCATAGTCCACACGTAAAGGATGAGGCTTAACGTACACACGTTGTACCAATTCAGCATCCCTTATGTTTTGTCCTAGGAAAGAAAGAGAGCAGTTTGCAAAATGTGGAAGTCTACTGCACTCTGCATATCAATTTGCAAATTGTGTTATATCCTCTAAAAGCAGTTTTCTTCTGTCTCATTGAAAATAATTATTTATTGAGTAATTAAGAATGACAACTGAAAAGAGCCTTGGGTGAATACGACAGTTGTTCCTGAGTAGAAAACTGTTTTGGATCAATACATCAGGTCCGTATCTGAAATAATACCACGGAGACACTTCTACCTCTGGAAATGTTGCAGGAATAAGTTATAAAAATTCACGTTTTCTTCCCCAACTCTACAAAACAGTTCCAGAGCCACATATCAACATAAACAAGAAAGTCACTGCTTACCCAACAGCCTTACTCTGAAATGTATTTTCCAGTTTTTCACATCCTATAACTTAGAACTCTCCTTACTTTGCAAAACACTTCCACGCAAAACTTCACTCTTTGGAGCCAAAGTACTTCTTGTTACCCTGAAGAGCTCCAGTTTGTACCTCTCTCTCTGAGGGATCACGTGCATCGTAGCTGCATGTGGAGCTTTTTCTTGAAAATACAGATTCTTTAATACCTGAATAAACGTATCAGCTTTTGTTGAAAGAAATGCAATTTGTCCAAACTCAATTGGTCCTGGCTGTTATGGAGAGAGCTGTTTGTTCTGCTGTCTGTGAATATTTTGTTTCTCCATAGCCTTTTTAATTTATTGTGTAGCAAGCAAAAAGGCACTGGGAATCCCATGACGACTGCTGGGCAGCCCGTTTGGCTGAAAATGAGGTAATGTGCCACGCCAGATGTAAACGTTTCACATTTCCATGTGTTTTTCTTGGAAGTTGGGAAGCGTTCTCCTGGCCAGACTGTGTGGGGAGGCCCTGCTGATGTCAGACCAGAATTCTAAAGGCATGGAAAAAGAAGACAGGTCCTCTTCAAAGATAAGTTTAAGGAGGGAATCCTGCTGCTCTTTTATTGCTTGCAGCACCAGTACCATTTCCTGGAGTTCTGTTTGCTCTCGTTTTGTGAGCTGTGTATCACAGACAGACGGAGCATCCTTCTGTCCCTGGAGCTGGCATGGACACGGCTGCTGGATACTGTTGCTGCCCACACTGTAAATAAGAGCTTCCAACACAGTCGGCAAATAGAAGGAATTTCCATTTTAACCTCAATCTGGCAGTAGTTAGTTATGATATCACCTACTATGTTTCCATTCACCTTCTATCTCCTGCGTGCCTGCCAGTTAAAGCAACAGATTTAACTGCAGTACTGCAGAAAATGATTTTACTTTAGTGGAAAGGAATACCAGCTCAAAATCCACTGAGAGCGGTGCAAATATCTCCTGCTTGCATTAATAAATCAGCTACCTGATGAAGCAAGTGCAGAACCCCACAGAAACACAACTAAATAATCCTTAAATTGATGCAGTTAAGTGTAACTTCACCCTGTAAGCTGCTCTCGGTTTACATAATCTAAACTGAAACAAACCATTTCAAAACTGTAATGAAATCTCAGGTCACCCATTTAAGTCAGTCTGAAACCAAACCTCAGGTTACATTAGCTTGTTTTTCTCCTGCACACAAACATTTCAGCAGGCTTAGCACAGAGCTACTACGGAAAAAGAAGGTGGACAGAGAGGTGAAAGAGACGCATTTATCTACAATATATATCTTAAATTCCTTCTAATATTTACAGCACTGAAATTTTGATTCTTTCTGTTTAAAACTATAAACCATTTAATCTGAAAGAGAATGTGACACTGGGCTGCAAGCAGACAGAAATGTACTGCACTGCTTTCACTCAGTACAGACATTTTGTGGACGTCTTCAAAAACAACTTTGAAAGAGTAGAACAGAATTCTAAATAAATTACACATCAGTGTCTAAACCAAAACTAAATTAAGCATCTGAAGTATAATATGCTTTTCTCAAACTAGATGGAAAATAGAGCGAAAAGCTACATGAAACAAATGATGGGAAAAAAAGTTTTTACTCCAAAAGAGTTGCAGCACTGCAGTTCAGCACCACAGTCGTCTCATCAAGTTAAAATTGCATCAGAAAGCCAGAGATTGATTTATTTATTCTGATTCACATTGGCACTGTTATAGTCAGCCATAATAATGAATCTTTGTCACCGTACACTTCAATAAATGTCTATACCAGTACAGGTGTGACTGCAGAAAATGCCTGATGGTTCACTGCAAACACGGCCTTCAGTTTCAATAAGAAGAAAAGAAGCCAATCTCTTCCTTAACTGAGGATTTCAGGGATCTAGAAAAAGCCTACAGACACGAGAAGTAACCTCCTGTCATTACAACTCAGGAACTTTCTGCACTCACCAACAGCACAGGTGACGACCACACTTCTGCCCACGTGCATGACGTGGAATCAGGGAACAGTAAGGGGCTCACTGTGAAGTGGCAGCACAAATTATACCACCCTACATAACAGGTAACACTTGTAGCAGGAATGATTTGAAAAACTGGAATCCATCTCTCAAACAGCCACGAGAAGCTCCCGTGTGGCTGACTGCCAAGGAATGGCCATTCATTTGCACAATAACCTTGAAAGAACTGCTTTAAACCTCAAGTTGCTCGGTAAGACCTATGCCAACTTTCCTCTTGTTAAATACATATATTTGTCCTGAGATGTGAATCACCGAGTCTGCAGAGATTCCATTTAATTAACAAAAAAATTAAGGATTAAAGGGATTATGTAATTGGAAAGAAAAGTGGGGAAAAAAATAAAAAATGGCAGTTTGCATGAGACATTCATTTGCTGCCTACGCTAAGTAGGACAGAGAAATGCCAGCAACTGGGAGACCTCCTCAATTAGGCAGTAGCTCGCATCCAAGCACTGATCACTGCCTGAAATTTGTCCTCTAAAATCAGTTCCAGGAGAGATAAAAGTTACAATATCTTGCAAAAAATGAGTTTGATCCATGATCCTAAGCCTCCAGCAAAAACACCATTTGTGTACAAGTAAGAAACTCTGAAAACTAAAGAAAAGCAGAACAGAAGCCATTTCATCAGAGGTGCCCTATCCTCATGGTACATTCCAGCCCCTACCCTCCTGCTACTCAGATAATGAATGGATCGATGCACCATCTTCAAAGGCAGCAGAACCACGTCCCTCGCCCTGCTGGTCACACTGCTCTGCCTTGTGGGCTGTGAGCGCACATTGCTGAACTACTGAAGCAAATAGTTCTAAGGAATATGTTTTATAGACGGTTCCTACAGAAGAAAAGACCTCTGACCATATTTAATTCCCACCTCACCTCCCAAGAACAAACCAACCCATCACACCACTGTTACTTTCACCCAAATTAGCGATCTTAGACTTCTAAATGTTAATTCTACACTCCACTCAACCGTGGGGGTACCCTAAGCTCATTCAGAAGGTTTCTCAGCGCCATCTCCTGGGGCAGCAATTTCATTATCGCTGCCCTTAAATCCAGTAGGGGACAGACCCAAAAGTTCATTTAACTCAATTTAGAACACCAAATAGATAAATGTACACACCCCAGTTCAGTCTCAGCAGTTCTCCCCCCTCACAATTCCTATACCAGGAATGTATTGGTGCACTGTATCCAGGATCAGAACCAACCTGAACTAAACTGTGTTACTGGAAAGCCCCCAAAAATTCAGCTGTTATTTCAGCACAACCCAACACACTTCTCAAGGAAGCCCAATCTGGATACATTAACGGGTTGCAGCTGCAGCAGTGTTGCAGAAGTAAACATACATCTCAAAAGAAAACCAACCCAGCCCTCCAGCTTGGTCCAATCTGGTCTGAAAAAGGAACAGAAGTATGGGCAGACACTGACTTGGAGCTCTTCAGCAAGACTGCATTGTTCTATACCTTGTGCAGTGCTGATCATATAGGGAGAAAGGCTCAGAGTCCCATTCTGTAGAAAGGTTCCTCAGACTGTCCTCATCACTTTGGTTTTAAAAATAAACTGTAATTACACAGTTCCATTACATCTTTTGTGGAACAAACCTCATTTCACAATCTGCTCTCTGTTCCTCTGTTTGTGGCCCCATTATCCAGAACTCAATTCCCATGAGATGCTGATGCGCTGTATTTCCAAGCTCCAGTCACGCCAGACTTATTTTCCTTCATGTCAAACACTGCGAAGCTTTAATGTGCTAATTCTGTAGTAGTGAGAGGACACGGGAGTTAAGGACCAGTTTGTCAAGCCTGACTTGGAGAATATACCTGGACTACAGTGTGCCAGCCCAGCAGGGGAGGAAAAAAAGAAAGAAAAAAAAAAAAAGAGTTGTTTTTTTTTTTCCAAAGTGGTGGAAACTATACTAACAAAGAAGCAATGTTTGAGCAGCTGTGATCTTGTACCAGACTAAATTTTCAGACCTCATGCCAATTCCGTAGAGAAACAGACCTTCAGAAAGGCCTACAGGCCGCCCACCTCCATTCATTGCAAAGGCGTGCAGTCAGGTACACACTCACACTTCTGCAAACCCTCAGGCCACCACCGAACAAGAAAACACAAAGGTCAGAACCTGAGGTCTTAAAAAAAACTTGGAGAGAGTTTCAGAAGATAGAAGCACTGCTGTGCATAGTGAGTACACCATATAGTTGTTCAAACACGTGTCTGTACTGCACACATGACATCATTTGCACACCTTCAGAAGAGGAAGCTGGTGACACGTGGCCAAGTTATGGTGATTTTGTTGCCATCTAATTATTGCATAACAAAGCTGAATAATTACCACAATTAGAAATAGAAGTGGACAAAGATCTGCTACAGCCCAGCAACGACAGCAGATTCCAAACCACAAAACCCCTACATAATATGCTAGACCCTATAGCAGAACAGCGAGTAATGCAACAAGCAGCTTTTCTCTCATACACACATACACGTGCAGGTATTCTGAAGGATGAGCTGCAGCACATCGCTGGGTGATCAGGATGGTGTTCAGTTGTGCCTACTCAGCATAAAGCAGTTCCAGAGGTGAAAGATCCTTTGCATTACTGATCAGATTTCAGCCTTAGTGCTCGACTCAGAAGTGGACAGCTGGCAGGGTTTTCCCCATTTTGTTTTTTTTCTCCCTTAGCTTCGTAAGCCATTTATTTTTCATGAGTCACCACTTTAAATCACAACCAGTTGTTTCTTCTGATAATTTGAGACAACTTTTTTCAATGCTAGGTTAATTTCTGTTTAGTTTCTGAGTTTGGTTGGTAATGTATTTCCATTCCTGAAGCTCTTTTACATTAAACCAAAGCAAGTGAAAGAACGCCAGTTAGCAGAAACCAGAACTTACAACATTTTTTTGCACAAGATAGTAGCTTTGATAAAATCTTAAAGCTTTCTGCAGATCAGATCTTAATTTCTCAAAATGCCGTTCACGTTTCCTTCCTTCACCCATGTATTCAGGGTTTTGTACCTTTATTTGGGATGAGCTGTTTCTTCACTTTGCATAATGACGTGTGCACTGTCCCCACAGAAAAATGCCTTTGACATTTTGGTAGAGGAAAGAGTGTTTAAGTGACAACTTCAAATCTGAGTAAAGGCAATAAGCTGTGGGCAGGGTGCCCAACTTCTACATGACGCACTTCATGACTGCTCTAAGAGGCTGAGTCTTCCTTGTGAGAAGACAAAGGACATAAGCTGCTTGTGAAGAATGCTTCATTAGCTTTCCTTGGAGAGTGCTCAGAGGGAATATTGATAATGGCATTGTCATTGATAGTTCACTGAAGGAGAAGCATTTGTACAGAGCATCCAGCACCAACTGTGAGATCACGCATCAAATCAAACCTAATTACTGTCTGCAGCTTTGGAACAAGGAGTTACATGACTCAGATGAGGGGAGAGAATTCCTCTCTAGCTACTTCTCTCGTAGGAAAGCAAAGGGAGAGAGGCACATAAAACATATTAGGATAATTCTGTAGGGGAATTCTTTTACCACATTCACTGACTTCCACAACATCCACTAACAGTTTTTATAGTTCCAGAATGAATGCTACAGGTGTATGAAGTCAATACTGTACCTATCTGCACACAAAGGACAACAGAATATTTCAACTAGAAAGGACAACTAAAGGTCCTCTACCACATCTTCCACCCCCTGCCTTTGTACTCAGAACAGAGCACTTGAACTTATATGGCGATGCTGATTTTAAAACAGTTCTAGGAGCCAGATAATTTACAATATAAAAATGAATCGTTAACAAAGAAAGAAGGAAATAAGTAAATTCATTCCTTGTGTGACTTAGAATTATCACAAATAAAAAATAGAAATATCAACAGTAGCAGTAGTCAGATTTTATGGTATTTTGAAGAGGATTTGAAAACACAGATGTCTGCTAAGAGAGGCAAGCAAGGAAGAAAATTACTGCACCTCTATTACCAATCTAAACAGACTGGTGGTTTTTTGTTTTTTTTTTTTTCATTTTAGGGAAATTAGAATAAAATCTACTTTTATTCTGAAGTTTCTAGATAGATAGATAGGATGCTTCATAAAGAATGAAGATTAGGGACCAGTCCAGTTCCTTCCTCTGATGTAAAGAATGAAATTCTAAGAGAAGGCAAAATATGCCAAATGGAAGGAAAGTAATCTTATGAGATTGTACATTGCATATGGCAGCTACTGCATTTACTTTAAAGGCAAAATGCAAACTGGAAAAGCAGCTAGTTAGTACACGCAGAATAAAGAAGTTACTTCCAAGTGAAGGAAACAGAAGATATAGGGGAATGGAGATAGGACTTCCAGTCCAGGGAGGGAAAGCTCTGCTTTCTCTGCCAAGATGATTCTCTAGGGCTACACTGGATAAGGACGTCTCAAACAAAGTGAAAAGCTACAAGAACGAAAGAAAGAAGCAAGCTCCTTCCACTGTCATTCTCTTTGTAAATTAACTAGACGTTTTAACTCCCCTTCTCTTTTGCTTCATCTGGCACAAGAGCCACAAACACAATCCATCCATCCATTTCACAAAAGAGAGAAAAAAAAGTATTTCATATCAGATGCTTTGCGTCAAGCCTGCTAAGGCTCATAAATCTTATTGCCCTGGTCATTTCAACCAACGTCTGACCCTTTTGTTAACTCATGATTTATAACTGGAAGTTACTTTTCTTTATGCCAGATTCATAAACTTTCCTGTGCTTGGTTTGATATAATATCCATTTTGTACACCACGCTATAAGACAGTAAATTTATTGTCCATGAAGTGTTACCTTGAAAAATTACATCAATGCAAAGTGGTTTCCATTTACAATCAATAGACAATAAATTCATTGGATTTCTTTTTTTTGGGGGAGGGAGGGGGGTATGATCATATTTATGAGGTCATGAGTGGCTATATAATGAGTGAAACAGGGAGCAGAGGCAACAGTCCGGAGTTCCGAATTACAGGCGTTGACGAGACAAAATATTCAACAGAGCAACAATGCATAAGCTGGTATTCTGCTGTCTCATTATCATCAGCTTCTCCTGTCCTCTCTTTTCCCTGCCCGTCATCAACGCCAGCGAGATGTCTTATCAACTCTCAGGTAAGTCCTTTGGATTTAGCAGTCATTAAATAGCAAATGGAACATGAAAACCAGAGTAGAAGCAGGTATGCTTTCAGAGGGGACCTCTGTCTGTGCTGATCAGCTGGAGAAAAAGCAGGAATGGCTTCAGAGCACTGGCCACACAAGTAATGTCACTGGTGGGCAAGTTCTGTAAAACGGGGAGGTTGGGTGCTTTTACATATTTCTTCCTGCTGCTTTTAAATCTAAGGGGCAATGCATTTGAGACTTGCAGTGAATGAAGGCGAGCTGGCAGATGCAGCATCCATCTCTGAAGCAGCAGCAGTAGGCATTAGGTAATATACAAAAACTTGGCTGTAAGGCACTTGCCGCACTTTAAAATGAGCTATGCTTAACTGAAGTTGCATTTTAAAAGGGGTAAGCCTACTACAAAGATTAATGCATTCCTACTTCCATCAGGTGCAGGCAAACCTGACTTACAGTACAAAAATAGCACTGTATTGAGCATGATTTTGCACTGAGCCTGCACTAATGCAGACTCTACTCCGCACGGTGAAAGAATAAATCTGCTTGAAAAAGCTGTTCTCAAAGTTTGAAGTCATACTGCAAGCCAGACTAAAATGTATCATTAAATTGCATGCAGTGTCTACAGGGTTATCATCATCAGATTTAACCTGTGCTGGAAGTGCTCCTGAAATGAGCTCTGTAAGAACAGGAAAATAAAAAAGGAACTCTTCCTCAAAGCTAGCTACAAAACAGCACCTGTTACATAATTGCTCTGCAGGTGATACAGACTCTGTTAGTTAAAATCATCCCTACTTGCTTTGCAAATCTTGGACTCACTAAGCCAGCATCTTCTCAAGCACTCCACAATGTAATTTGCCATTTACAAGCAGCCTCGTCTCAGTATGGATAGCATCTATCACATCACAGGATGAACAAGCTAACTAACCATTTACAATTTGTTTAAGATATCCATTAGGCTAATTAAATCTTCCTTGTGAATACAAAGAGTCCCTATGCTGGGTCAGATAAAACTCGCTATTAGATTGTTTTGTTATAGATCTGAGCAACATTACCTGCTAACACCATTCTGAATGAAAAAATAACATGGGGATGAGTACAGACTTCTCTATGCACAGAAAAGGGGAATGAATCCAGAAATACATAAAAAACAAACAAACAATAAAAACAAACTACCAGAGTTTTGCAGTGCCTTTCTCTCAATATCCGTTCTTTCAAATGGCTGCTATTTATTAGCAGAGAAGTTTGCTGTTACCTCAAGTATGAAACCACTGAGGGCTCCTGTTTGCAACCTACCTTGGGGTAGCAGGATAGTTACAGAACTACAAATTCTCTACTCACATCCAAATAATTCCATCAGGTGTCACCAATCCATTATTTCAGAGAAAGAGTAATATCTGCACTGGTACACGCTCTGACAGAGAGGTAACAGAAACATACCAGGAAGTTCAGTTGACAAACTTTAAGATTTCCAGCATTTATTCCTGTCCTTTCCCCCATGTTATGATTTTAAGATCATTCACAACAGAAAAAGCTAACTTACCTCATCAGAAATCATCCGATGTGGAACAAAACAGGGGTTCAAGGTATAAGACCCTTACCACACACCACCTCTCATCTTCCACCTGCAGCTGATGAAGATTCAAGACTAAATCTGGAGCAGCTGGGCAGCTCAGAAAGTACCTCCCTGCCTCAGTTTCTGCAGGAGCTCTTGGGCACTCTGGCTGAAGACAACAAAGCAGGTGAGGCTTCACCAGAGCAAACTATGTCAGAGTGCCAATAGTTTGCATGTCCACCAGTCACGCCAGACATGAATGACATACATAGGTCCACTGTTTCTAAACAACAAACCTTTTGCCTCCTCTCTACCAGGTCTTACCTCCGTCAGCTACAATCCAAGGAAAAATATCAAAGAGGTAAGTCCTTGACTGTTTGCCAAATTAAGGCCTCCTATTTTAAACTGCATGGGTTTGTTACAAAGACATCATATAAAATCCACAGACTTAACATAACAGGTGAACATGTGCCACAGTATTCTTGAAGCTGGAATCACCCAGCAGTTAAGTTTGCAGGGGAAAAAAAGGAAAGCACAGTAAGAACAAAATTAGGAAACAAAAAGAGGATTTCATTCATTCAAACAAATCCAATGTGCTTTCCCCCCCACTAAACCAACTTTCTAAATAAAGGCCAATTTCCAGTTCAGCAGCCCAACCCAGTTTACCAACCAGCATAACCCACACGTCATTTCCCCCCCCCCCAGCACAGGCTATGTGATATCATCAGAGCTGCCATTAGGGACATTGAGAACATCACTTCTGTTTGATTGCTCGATGGGTAAAATACAAAGACTGAAGATGTGGACTGTTTTAAGTACATCATCTAAAGCTGAGGTGCACCACTTGGGGGTAGTGAAGAGAGCACTTTCTCAGTGGGGACATTCAGCAGCCACCAGTAACCTGTCTGACTCTGTCTGATTTCAGACTTTCTATGGAAATCACCCACGAATTGCTTTGCTGGGCCGCTTGTTGTCGAAGGACAGGAAGCAGTACAAGAAACGTGGCAACCTGTCTGAATGCTTCTGGAAGTACTGCGTGTAAACAGAACAGATGCCCCTGACTTTGGCTGCATTATTTATATATAATGTCTGAAACCATGTACATAGTTTGCTTGATTTGAAATCAGAATGAAGAAATTTGAAGATAGCTCTTAACTTTAGACTCTACACTACCTGGAAATTAATAAATTGTTGATGTTTTGCAAATATTCTGTGAACAGAGTAATATTTTCTTAGAGTTCAGCACAACAGGATGAAAGTAATGGTACAAAATGACAAATATGTAACGCCATGAGAACCTGGGCAAGAGAAGCACGATCCTCATGGGGTCCCATGACACTTCCCTTTTTTTTTTTTTTTCCTAAAAAAATGGCCAAAGCTATGTGATCATTTGATGCAATTGGGAGTGCTGGTAAAGAAAGGCTCTGATCACACAGACCCACTGCAGGATGGCAGCAGAGCTGGAGCCCAGTTCCTCCAGCCATTCCCAAAGCACCCCTAAAAGAATAAGCACATGCAAGGATCAAGTACCTATTTCTACTTCCTCCGAAGATACCACTACAAATAAAGTTCGATGAAGTCTGTTTCTTGGCAGCATCTTGAGTAGTCCCAGCTGCTCAGGATAACACAATTGTCAGTGCATAACAGAATACTTCCAGAGTTCAAGAAGCATTCAGGACAATGCCTGTCATGGTTTTATGATTTTTGTTGTATTGTTGGTATTCCACATCATATACACATCAAATACAACAAAAATCATAAAACCATGACAATGCCCTGAAACACAGGGTTTGAATTCTGAGTGGTCCTGTGAGGAGCCAGGGGCTGCACTTGATCCCAGGGGGGCCCTTCCAACCAGAGATATTCTAAGATACCTTTGTTTTCTGAGCCCTAGCATACTTCACCTCAGTCCCAGGCACATTCTGATAGCATCTGCAAAGAATAAAGCTAAAGACTCAAGAGCTGTCTCCAGACAAGATCAATCTTCATGATATGCACCAACAGTTTGAGCTGTGAAGTCCACTTTGTTCACTATGTTCTTTGCATACATCTCACACTAATCAAGGTTCACAGAAAGCTTAAATTAAACTTTGCCTAAGTGATACATATCACTGAGATCAGTGTAGCATATACCTCATAAATCTCTAAATGTTCTGCTTAAACAAGGCCTACAGGCTCGATATAACTTGTTCGCATCAGGTAAGTTACAAGATAGATGAAGCCAGCTGTAACAAAGACAAATGTCCTCACGAATGCAGAGCAGCTGGATGCAATGCACAGGTATTTAAAGCCTTCTGAACATTCATCTTCCTCTTACACAATGCAGCAAGTCGGTGTCTGGCTCGAAATTACTCCTTTCCTGCCACCTCATCAGTCAATACAACCTGAAGGAAAAGGCTTCAAATTTATCTAAACAAATAACTATCAAAGATTTATTTCAGAGGCAGAAAAAGGTACAGAGATTATGAAGACTTGAAGAAAAACAACAGTTCAAGCCTACTTCAGAACAGCAAACAGGCTAAGTAAAACCATAACAAAGAATAATTGAAAAAAGGTATTGCAAGTATTTCCAGTGCCAGGGAGCAGGGAGCCTGTCCAGTTCTCGACAGAGAAGCAGCAAATTCAGCTCCATCCCAAGGCTGCTGGAACTACAGCTCCCAACAGCTTTCCCTCAGGTCTTCCTCCCTACGAAAGAAACAGACTGCAGGAGGAGCACTCAAGTCAAAGTGATCACTTTTGATCAGCAAATTTATTCCCCTGCAATGAAGAGCCTTCTTGCTCTAAGACATGTCTGTAATAACCCACGAACCGTTTCTCTGTGCTTCCTCTAGAACACCATTCTTAGCACGGTGAGGCTCAAGTGCTCAAGTGCTCTCATGATGGTTCTCATTTACACTTCCCTAACAGAATCAGCAAAGACAGAAGCTTTCAATCTTGCATGCCAAACCCCAGCAACTTACAGTAATAATCCTTTATATTCAGCAAGTGTGTGCTCTCCTTTCTGGGACGCGCTCAGAAACAAAACGGCATGTCCTGAAAAATAAAAATAAAAAAACACAAAAAATACACCAAACAGAAAACCAACAGTGATCACCTCCACTGTTCCTTCAATCAGAAAAAAAGCACCTAATAATCTCTTAACAAAACATTTCACGTTCTAGAAATTACCCAGTAATGAAAGTAAACACGCTTGAAACGGTTCTTGGCAGGATATTTTTTTGTTTTATTTATAAAAACATGTTCCTTCAGGTTGTACAGTTAAAATCACAACTGTAAATTAAACCACGGCTGAATATTACTGCAATGAAATATTCCTATCAACTAGTGTAAATATTCTTTCAATTGTGGATTAAAACTCGATTCAGCTGGAGGATAACCTCACCAATACATTCATCACTCACTGCAAAAGTACACCGGGGTCCCCCTCCTGTTCATACCAACACCATGGCAGTGTCTGCACACTGATTAACCCATTGCAAACATACAGCCGTATTTTTTAACAGGAAAAACCAACAAACAAAACCAGCCTGCTTAATCCACCGAGCTGCTGAGACCCCCACAGGGGGCAGAACTGCGCCACTGCTGTACTTGAATTTTTTCTCTTGTCATCAAATGAAAAAAGATTTTCTGAGAAGTTTTAAACTGTCTCAACGTTTCCAACGTTTTTGTTGTATCAATCAAAGCAGTCACATAAAATTCTGTGCACACGTCTGGCTGCAATATTTACTCCATTGCTCTTCGAGATCAAAGCTCGATTTCACCGTGCCTACTTCAGGAAGCGACAAAGGCTGAAAAACTGATGTAAGCTAAAACAGAAACAACCAGCTCCTAAAAGCTCACAGAAATAAGGTCCACCCCAAAAGGCCTAATGAGGCATTTGGTTGCTACATGATGTTGTTTCTGTGGGGTGGAGAAGAGCTTGGAAAACTATTTTTTGTCCTAAATCTAGTCTTGCAGATAAGAGTGTGTTCCTGGTCACACAATTCAGTGTCGTTATCACACAGGGCACTGATCCACCAATTCATTTCTCTTAAAGAATCCTGTGTCTAAGACAGAGCCAGGATTATGAATTTTGAATTTGAGCTCCAAGGCACATGCTCCTGCGCTGTATGTGATCGTGGGGTACAGTGGTCACACCACTGTAAAAACTGTCCAGGATTTCTGCTTCCATGTGATTCTACCGAGCACAGGTTCATGCAGCAGTTAGTACAGGAAGGGTTAACATACTCAGAAATGGTATAATATGGTCAAGTTTATGCGTACAGGTGAGACTGACCACTTAGACCAAAGACAGCACAGGATACAGTGAATGAAGAACCCCAGATTATACTTGTAGATTTGCTAGGAACTGGGGGTGTGCATCTGTCCAAGTCCTTTGTGCCTCTGCCTCTCTTTAAACAAGAGGGATAAGGACACATTTCCACACTATGAATTAAAAGGAACATTCAAGTTACCAGGTCTAAGTTATCATTCACCTAAACTAAGTCTCATTCTTTCATGAAATAGATGACTTATAATGCTGACTAAGATGTCCCACTTTCCCTCAGGCTTATACATTTAAACTCTTCAGAAGGACATAAATGCCCTTACTTGGAATATTCATTTCACTCAGAGAAATGGATTATTTCACGAAGCCTCAAACTATATTAAAGCAGTGGATTAGCAAACCAGTTAATTTCAGAAAACATCTTAAGTGACACAACTCCAAAAACAAAAACTATAAAGTGATTACATTCAAAAAATACTTGTGAAAAACATACGGTATAGCTTTGGTTCTTTTCACTTCGGTTTTTTGGACTTCTTTGATGGACACAAGCTGGAGAAGGGCACTCGGATGCCCAATAACTTACCCAGTTTCCAGTCGCTCTTTAAAAAACGTACGGATTCTCTAGAATTTAGAGCTTCAGAGTATCTTCAGAATCTCTAGTTTGGATCTCTGCAGACTGAATAATCAAAACTGAAGAATATTCTCATGGAGCTCAGACTCACTGGTACCAACACTTCTACCTCAATGGAGAACAAACAGGGCTGTACCAATGTAAGTCCTTAACCACTGCATCTTTTCAAACTCTCATCTGTCCAGTTAAAAACAAAGAAACAAACAACAACAAAAAAAAACCAGTACAACAGCACCACAAAACAAAAAAACATCTTTATATTTTGCTCATCACTGAGCAATCAGAAGTTAGAAACACAATCTGTTCATAACCATTCATTCTTGTCGAGTTTGTGACATCGGGAAGGGAAACAACCTCCCAGAGAAAGACTGTCCTCAAAATCCAGCCAGGAGTGAAGGGGGTAATGGAGAAAGGTTTAGATTCATGTATGAGCGCTCATGGTGGGAGAAGACAGCTGGAGAGATTTGCTGCTAGCATCTAGCAAAGCCAAAGGAAAAGGGAATGGGAATTATTTCTACCAGTTTTACTGTCACAGGCACTGATGTCTTCAGTGTTCCAAGACTGGAAATGATTTTCCCTTGTTTTCCATATTGTCATCAGCCATTGCAGCCTCACAAGTTGCTTCCCTGATGTCACACGTAACACATCCCTTTAGAAAGGAACAAGGACATAATCATTTAAATTCTCTTCTACATATTGCAAAAAATCCATCCTGGTAGCACGATATGCTGCAATCTCTTGACATTTTTCAAGAATTGAATGAAATCTTAAAAAAAAAAAAAAAGAAAGCAGAGATTATACAGAGATCTTATTTTCAGAAGCAGGCACTTGCACTCCCAGCATTTAGCTAGTGGTCTCAAGCCTTCCAGCACTCACAAGTAACAGCTACCAGTGACACCCATGCTGTTAAGATCGCATTAGCTGGAAGCAGCACTACCACTAGCTGGCCAAGACATGAATACGATGCTGATTCCTTTCTCAACTCCTTACTTGAGTGCTGATTTGCTGTGGGACAGTCTGTGTCCGGATCCATGTATGCACTTCTGCAAGTTCCTTCTTTTGCCTATCTGAAAACCAAGGCTGCTGCTTTCGCATGACTAGCAGCTTCTCCATATCCTGTTTTAGAACTTCCTCTTTAATTCTGGAGGGGGAAGAGGAAAAATAAAGAAAAATAAAAGACTCCTGTTAATGCAGCTGCACTGAATTAAGCAAGGCAAACATTGCTGATAATCACAGTGGGATACAACTGCGTTTAAGGCTAAAGTCATCAGCCAGTGAAAAATAGCACAACCTCTTTGAGTTTTATTGGTATGTATGCTGTTTCCATGATTTTATTTTTAACCCTACATTTCTTTCATACACAATTTCAAACTATATGTCAGAAAATGTTGATGTTTTCTAACCTGTTAGGCATTTGGTATGTCATTAGAACTTGCTCAGGTGTGCGATCCATCATCGCCCAGGCTGACTCACGTTTAGATTTATGAGATGCCTCTTTTTCTTTTGCTTCTTGATTCATCTCTTCTTTTAAAGTTTCAGAAGAGTCATTACTGCCAAAATACTTGCTGCTTTTCCCACTACCTGCTGAGAATTACCATGAAAAAATGAACTCAGATGTCTGTCAGTTCCTGATAAACCAGCACAACTAGTAACATTCACCAGTGTGTTCTTGAGAGCTATTTCCAATAAGGCGAACGCAGGTCCCCTCAGATGACTCCTCTGGTAAGAGATTACCACTTACTGAAAACTCAAAGATAAAGTCTATTCTATTAAGTTACTCATGATCTCCAAGGTTTTACTTATTCTTCTTAAGATTTGTTTCAGCTTCTCTGCTTTTGTTTCACTCTGTACACAGATTTACCTTCACTCAAGTAAGATGCAAACCACTCTCAGTACAGAGAAAAAAGAACGACTAATGAGTGGAAGTCAGAAGCCTGACTTAGAGATTTTAGGAACAGCTTCTGGACTCTTATTTCCGACTACTGGGAATCAAATTTGACTTCACACACTCCAAGCTGGTGAAAAATAACAACAGAAGAACCTCTTATTGGGGATTTCCCACTCCCATCACGGTATATTTTTATGACTTAGCACCATGTCAGCAACCCACCTAACATCAGAATAGCAAATGTCCAGATCTTGAACTTCCTTACCTGTGCCACCACTGGAAGTTTCACAGGAGTGAGAGCCTAAAGAACTAGATAAAGCCAATCCACTGCCTGATGCTGTTGAACCTGTGCAGGACTGGGAGTCCTCAGGTAGTAAGTGGTCAGTAAATTCACTGGAAGCACAATGGTTACTAGCACTGTTACCACTATCTTCCGGACTATTGTCCTGGAAACAAAAATCAAAACAAAGACATCCATGGAAGTCACCCTTAAGCTTGAAAAAGGAAGTTCATGCATTCATTGAATTTGTTGGCTAAGTTCTCACATCAGCTTTGGAATTTCTAGCTCTGAAAATGAATGGCTGTCTAGAACTCATGATAAAACTCTACACATGTGAAACCAACAAGCATCTGGACTTATTGGTTCATGCTGCAGATCTTTTCCCACTGGGTTTCCTTCAAGATATTGTACTTGTGCATTAAGTCAACATTTTCTGCTGACAAGACAGCCAATTTCCTCCACGTTCTGTTAGGTGGCACGGAGCAGCCACGCACATCAAGCAATGCTGCCCTACAGGGAAAAGGAAAGTGTTCCCCTGAATCACTGCATTAAGCTTCAGCAACTACAGATACACCAACTCCCCTCAGGACCCTACCCTGCAGTTTCAGCTGATCCAACCTTTTCAGCACAATCTGGATTCCCGAGACATTTTTTTCCTTGCCTGCAGAGCTCAGATTCCTGCCTCTGAGTTTACCGCGAAGTTGGAGAGGCCTTTTCTATGCCCATGTATGGAAACCGACCCACACGGATCCCTGTTCTTCGGTCATTAGCTGCATCCCTGGGAGACAGAGGGAGTAATTAGAAAAGTATCTTCCCTTTGTTTTGGTTCTCCACAGAGACTGTGGGACTCGGTGAAAAAGGATGCGAATCATGTAGCCCTAACCAAGTTCCACATGCATAAAAGCCCACCCAAAACTGCTGACAATTTAATGGGAAAAAAAACGTTGCCAAAGCACTGAGCAAGAGCAGCTTGCAGCAGCAGCCTAGACCAGAAGATCTCATATCTGTGACATTTACTAAGCACTAACTCTGTACCACTGCAAGTTCCCATGGGCTCAAATACAGCTTCTCTCTGCCTCCTGTGCTATTTGTGCCCTGCAGTCTACAGAGCATAGACACTGGTAAAAGAAGCAACAGAATCTGGCGACTGAACACCATGGAAGTCAGTTTCTCTTTGACACTAACAATCTGTGTTACTTACACATTTAGCTTCTGCACATGCTTTAACACCAGTACTAATCGAAGGCTCCACGGATTTTGGCAGCTCTTCTTGAAGCAAATTCAGCTGAAGTGGAGAGCTGCTCCGTGAGCTACTCAGCTGTAGGGCCCGGCCATGCTGGCTCTCTGTCTGATCCTCAGCAGATGTGGCAGAAGAGACTGGACAGGGCTGGCCCTCAGAGCTTGGGGCTATTGGTGATGGAGCTGGAGGAGGGGCAGGAGGTAGAGTAGTGCATGGATATGAAGGAGGGAGATAAACATTCTGAGTGCTAGGAAGAAAGGCATATTGAGGCATCTGAGCATATATGGGGAATCCGTGAAAAAATACAGCCATAAACATCCCTCTGTTTGGGGGATAAAGTGCTGGGAATGACGGTGCATCACAGCACCGCTGTGACAGTGTTGCAGGCTCTGGTTTTAATGAGTAAAGGGCAAGTTCCTCTCCTACAGAAGAGCCTGGAAAACTAGACAGTGCACCTGAACAGTCAGGAAATCTCATAGGAGGAAAGACATTTGTACTGGAGGAGCTTAAACGGGACACTTCTGAGGGAGAAAAGGACTGCTTCTGGACTGTTCTCTTCTCACATGGAAGACTGTTTCTATTCTTACTATAAGATCGTCTATCTGAAGACTGTCTCTGAGGCTTCTGGCGCTTGAATTTTCCATTTTTGCCATTTTTACAGCTGGCTGGAGTCATCTCCTTTGAAGGAGAATTTCCTAAGGAAAAAGAAAAAAAAAAAGACACCCACTGAAATAACAGAGAAAGAAAAAGAAAAAAAAACAAAAAAAACATCCAGATGATTAAGTGTAGTTTATTCAGAGAGCAGCCTTTCTTCTGGAGAATTCTTCCACACACTACAGTGATGGACTCGCTGACATGTGCACAGTATTTTCCTTCCTATCACCAATTTTCCTTTTATTTTGGACTACCTCAGATATTTTATATTCTTTCAAAAGGAGGCCATGAGCTACCTCAGATTTCTGGGGTTTACTGCAGTATCTGGGTGCTTTGTGAGAAGTTTAAAGCAGCAACATCCAAAATGGAGCAGATCTTCAGCACGGGCAATGACATTGCCAGGTCTTGACAATTCTGTTTTCACCCATAGTAAAGTTCTCAATAAATCACACAAACAAGAACGAGACTCCACTGCTAAGTTCTTCTTTAAAGTAAGCCCAGTTAATCTCTGTTTTTCAAAGGTGCTGCCTACCTTGGCCACAGGAATGTCCGCTGTTACTTCTGCTATCCCGCTGAAGGTAAGACCTAAATGGAGAGAGCAAGATCCTCCGGCGGAACTTGTCAACGTAGTTTTGCTCCTCCTTTTGAGTGTGGGCTGACAAAGTCTCTTTTGTTAACCCAACTGGCTTTAACTCCTCAGCCACCGCCGTAGGACTGTGAGCATTCACAGGCAGCAGCTCACTGTGTTCATTTCCAACAGGAGTATTCTCCACTGTAGTCACTTCTTTGTAGAAGGAAGGAAATAAATCAGTCACTCTTTGCTCTGGCCTTCTGCTGTCAGCACCCACAGTATGCAGAGTGTTAAACAAACCAAACCTCTGAGGCACTGAGCAGACAGACTCTGCAGGGTACCATTTATACTCAAATATTAACATAACATTAACACAAATTAAGCATATTACTTTTTCTTTCCTCATACCTCTTATGATTGCAGTGAAACACTCATTTGTGTGTTTCTTTCTGCATTAAGTAACATCAGCCCATTAGTTCATTTTTATCATCAGTTGCCAAACAAAAGCTCACTGCTGTATCTGAGAGGTACATAATGAAGTTAAAGCGCACTGTTAAATCTAGCTTTTATAAAAACACTTTCAGGCTCAAGTTTTTGTCACAGCATCTCCAGAAGTGCCTCAATTGTATTTCAGAGTTCAAATTCATAAGAACATATCTCAATTGGACAAAGGTTTCTTACCACGCACTTTAGTCTGAAAATGTTCAATCTAAAAACCAGTGAGTCTAGTCAACGTTTTCCAAGAATGAGCAGTACCTGATTCAGGGTGTGGGACGTGCACAATAGTGCTGCTGTAACTGCACTGGCTGGTGGCCGATGCCACACTCGGAGACTTGCTGGACAGGGTCATGTCTGGCAGAGGAGCTCCCATGATGCCTTCATTTGTCTTTTTTAGCATCTCTTCCTGATCAGCAAATACCGGAGTTTGGGATTTAATTGATGAAAGAACAGCAGTACCTATTGGTAAATTAAAAGATTCCTACACTGAATTCCTTTCCAAGCACTTCAATTGCTTCTAAGCCAGCAAGTCCGACTGGTTCAGAAGCAACCACTCAACTATGCAAACAGTTAAATAAGATAAGATAGTTATACACACAAATAAATGTAACATTCATATACCACTACAATGTCATACTAAATGTGGCATAAAGCCAGCGAGACACAGAAGGCTTATTTAGCAACAGCAAGCAGTACTTATTTGGATGGATTCTAAGTTCAGAGTTACTACTGTAGCTTTTCCTTAACTGCATGATCTAGACAAGGGAAGTGGATATTTACTGCCTGCAACCAAAATATTTGTTCCATTTGTGTCGTA
This sequence comes from Callipepla californica brunnescens, assembly GCA_023055505.1. Lineage (NCBI taxonomy): Eukaryota > Metazoa > Chordata > Aves > Galliformes > Odontophoridae > Callipepla > Callipepla californica. Next base: position 5,889,933 of record JALIRH010000036.1, on the reverse strand, counting down.
GTAATTTAAACAATGAAAAGAAACCTTAAAATATCCAACAGTAGCATATCAGAAATGAATAAATCACAGTGTTTCCACTATGATTGTCAGCATCCTTTGCATTACCCTCCAATGCTGTGATTTCCTGCAGTCTTTGCTGGTTTTTCTTGTCGCCATCTGAAGAAGATGATGATGTATTTGTAGAAGATTTACATTTCCTTTTCAGTAGTGGAATACTGCAGCTCTCTAGATACCTGAAACAGAAGCATATTGCAGGAAGCTCTTCTCACCCTTTTTTTTAAGAGACATTATCCACTGAACTAAAAATACTCAAATATTTTATGAATTATTATTAACTTTCAGTTTTGTATGGATGTTCCCAAATTACATACATAATTATCTTACACTGATTGAATCTTTAATATTACTCACCATGACCACTTTGTAGTTTCCTACCTTATGATACTATCAACACAATTGATCTGCTGATAGGAAGGAACATGTGGAGTCTTTGAATCATCATAAAGTGCACCGCCTGCTTCTTCCGCACTATTACTTCTCAAGGTCTGGAGAAAACGGGAAGCACTGTGCCTCTTCCCTAGAGAAGGAGAAATTCTCAATGACTTTTCTCAAAGGCATCTAAACAATCATCCAGAGACACTCTCAGGCATATTTGGCCTATCACAGCACAGCTCTCAGTACTGAAGTTCTTCTGCATTTTCATCTCAGAAAACAACACAAAAAAAACAACTTCCCACGTCTAAGCCATGTTTAGATGCCAACTTAAGTGCTTCAGCATATCACCCGTCAGCCAAACTCAGGCTCCAGACCTACAAGAGTTTACGTTAACTTAAGGATCACAATTACATTACCTTCGAGCACTTCTGAACCCGCAGGCTGTTCGTTTCCAGGCTGTGCCTTGCTCCTTGATGCAATATACAGCTGCTGTCCCAGGTTCTTTATCCGGTTGACATCCGCACACACTTGCTGCAAAGTCATCTTGAGATATATGAAAACGTAAGGTCAGAATAAAAGAAATAAAAGTGGACACAGGAGGTTATTAATTCTCCTAACTGAAATGAAGTAGACTGTCAGCCTAGGTCTGGTATCCTGGCATTTGTAAACATACTAATCAAGGCTAATTTAATTAACTGTGATAAAGCTCAAACAGCTTCATCATTTGAATGTCTTTACATTGATGCAAGCTCAGAGCAAGCATAAAGCTGATTATTTCCCAGCAGTCTCAAAAATAAATTAGTAATCATAATCCTCCTTTTAGGACAGGATTATTTCCACTCCTACAGAAGTTTTGTTACAAACTTTAATGTCCTCTTGAGAAACAAAAGGAAGAATCCAAACACAGCAGAGCCCCCCATTCATCTTGTACACCAACACTCTTTCTAGCTGTGAGTCTTTTTCACTTTTTCCTCAGGTCCAGCAGTTCTCTGAGAAGGCTGATCTTTAAGCAAGCCTTCAATGTACTTCAGTGCACTGCAGAAGCTATCTGCTCTTTTTAACCAGCAAAATTAAGATAAAAACCAAAAAACAGCATTCTATAATTGACCTTTTTAAGTACACCTAGCTTGAACACCGCCACATCTCCACCTAATTAAAATTCTTCTATACATATGTACACATCATGACTCTTCATTTTTTAAAACATTCTGTTACTACACAGGCACTGACATATTTAAAGACTTACTGGTTCTTGTGTTTCCTCTGCACAGTTCCCATTGGAGTCGCTTGAAGATGCTATGCTGATATAGTGCTCGTAAGAACCACTGCTACCAAGGCTACCATAACCACTGGAAACACTGCTATGAACTGGCTGTATTGGGGGAGGGAGGGGAAGGAAAAAAAAAAAAAAAATCAAAGAGAACACAGAACTCCTAGTATGTGGAAAAAAAGAAAAAAAAGAAAGGTAAGTACAGTTTTGGGTTCTACCACTTGCTTGTGGAAAACAAAATTCCACCATCCTCAAAGCTGTTCCAGGATGAAGAATTATCTTTCAACACAAAGACCTGGAAGACATGTCAAAACACTCTTCTAATCAGATGGGCTACCCAGAGCCCAGAGCCTTGTTTTTTAAATCTGGCACGCACGTCTGTCTCCAATTAAAACATTACTTTAATGAATCAATCCTAAAGTCCCCACTTTCTTTAGCCTCTCATTCAAAGGGCAAACCAGTGATTTGAGATTTTCATCTTCTTTACCTGTAGAAGCAGCTTGTAAATTTGCCCTTGCAATTCTTTTATCTCTTTCTCAACACTGCTAGTTTCTTGATTTCTTGTAGCAAAGACATCTTCATTCAGAGGGCTTCTAGAGAGTCAACAACATTTCATCATTAATTCTGATCTGATAAAGAAAAGAGCTATAAGCAGAGTTAGAAGAGGTTTTTTTTTAATTATCATCTGTATTTTATTTTGACTGTCTGAAGCATCAGACAGTTGTATTTCCAAATATCTTGGAAATTAGGGAGAAACACCTGAAAAATATTAACTGAAGCATTCAGTACTAATTCAGTTCTTAGAAGAGATCAATTAGGTGCAGAATCTAAAAAACACACATCAATTAATTACTTCCTAAAGTGGTCCACTTTTTTACGTTCCTTTTTAGCTTTTACTTTGTTTATCTAAAACTGGTATTCTGATTAAGGCATTTTCTTTGTCACAGAATTTGAGCATAGCTATGTGCACACACATAGCTTAGAAAAGTAGGTTTTCTCTTATATTTCAAAGTAATGTACTTATTTTCATACTTCGCAAAGGGAACCAATGTTCTACAGAAGTAATGCCACACCGGGCTCTGTTTTACAGTGTTCAACAAAAACACTTAATTCAATTCTACAACTGACTTACGTTCGGACTTTGTGTCGGCCAATGATGAATACTACTTTCCTACTCCATGGATTCACAAAACTGGACCAGCTGGTATCCAGGATGACATAATCCCCATTCTGAGTGCAAAATCTAATGGGTAAGTATTCAAAAGGAGGCTGGCCAGCAAACTTCAGGACTGAACAAAAGCAACCAAGAAACAAGGGTTAGTTTACATTATCGCACAGCAGTGCTAGCACAAACATATGTGACTGGGGTACTGCCTTGACATCTAACTAGTCGCTGAAATTTATTCCTTTTTGTCCAGACTGGAAACCAGTCAAGTAGCAACAGGGAAGAACAGAAAGTCAGAAGGAGCAGAAATTCCTTTCATGACTACCGTACTCACTTTTACGGTGAATAGTGACCATCAGAGGACGATCTTCTGGATGTAAATACATTAGTATGGATGTTCCAATCAAATCCTGCGGCAAGTAACCCAACAAAGGCACTGCTCTGAAACACAAACACACTACTGTTGCCTGCAGTTCAGTCCTGAATATTTACATTCTTTAACCCTCGCTTGCCAGCAAAGCCCCCCATTAATCCTCCAGTACGACATAAACATGCAAATATCAATGACAAATATCTCTGTTCCCAGAGGGGTAACGTGGAAGCACTCTGATGCTTCTACACGTGGCAAAGGTGGGGACAAGGGGGAAAGAAAACAAACCAACAGGAATCATGAACAAAGAGAACCCAGACCAAAATGTCAGTAAAAAATCTGACACTGATGCTGCAAAGTGCGTTGTAAAAACATCCCTGAGGTTCTCCAGGAGACAACTTGAGGCAGCTCACGAAAGCTGCAACCTGCACTGTTATTCCCAAACCTTTGTACAACATAATTTTTCACTATCTGTATTACCACCACAGGTCCCCACTGCTCAGGACAACTGACTGCAGTTACATTTAATTTCACATTTTTAGTCAAAGCTGATCATGTTCTTGGAGTTCCAAGTGTTTTTTAATGAGCACTAACACAAATAATTACTGAAAATTAACACAGAACGATCTTGTTTCATTAACTACTGCCAACTGTACACTTAAACAATTTATAGCTGCATTACCAGAGGAGTTTTTGCCACCTCTCCATATACACTTCACAATCCTTATGATCCAAATCTCACCTGTCATCTATCTCAAGAAAAATACATCCTGGAGTGTGAGTGGTGGTGAAGATTCTTTTATCCATAGGGATTCTAGGAGCTAATTGAAAAAGAAGTATTTACTGAAACATACAATATGCACTGAAACAAATTCTAAATTCCTTTTGCTCGCCATCAGGTGTTACAGATTTCTGAACTTTTTAACTGCTCAGTTACTCAAAGAGACATTACAAAATTGTAGGTGATACAAACTTCTCCCAAATGCAAATGCTGTGAGAAGAGGTCAAAGGTCTCAGGACCTAACAAAGAAGATCTGCACATTCTGGATAGGCGTGTGTGTAAATGCACATACCCACTGGAGGTTACACCTGTGAACTTTCCAAGTGCAAATTCCAGTCAAAGTAAGCTGACATTCATAAACTGTTTTCCCATTGGCTTGTTTTTTACTGGACTCTCCTGACTTGCCTTCATATCCGGAATGAATTTTCTCAGCCAAAGCTAAGCAGCAGGACTCAGCATCCACAAGGACAGAGGTGCACACGTGGACCAAGTATGGAGTGATGCGGAATGGATACCAGTGCATTTCTTGTTCTTGATCTTTACCACCTCTGAGGAAAAGCAGAAGGGATTAACGTGCTGGCATCAAGGCCCAGATGCTTCACAACAGTACTGAAAACCTTGCATAAGTAAATAAATCATGCAGAGTGCACAGAACCACGTGAGAAGGATGAATCTCTCAAGATCCTATGCACAATGCCCTGCAATCACAGGCTAACACATTCCGCAGCACTGATCTCGTTTCCCTTAAAAGCAGTACGTACTTTGCACGCAGCACACGCACTGAGAGGCTGCCCCTGAAAGCCATTATTCTAACAGTTAACAACCACATTCTAATTCTCAGTCTGAGTTTCTGTTACTACCTGTGCCACAAACTACCAAGCAAAGTTAAGCAAAACATGCACGCTCAAACTGAAGGAGTGGGACTTCTCCCACAAGATCATTCTTCTCTCACACAACAGTACTGAAGGAAGCTGATCAGGCTGAAAGAAATGTTTATGAGCAATTTTTCTTCTACCCCATGCAGGTGTAATGATCTCTATGGAGAAGATACTCAAAACATCCTGCTGGGTGCTGATATTAAACACAGTAAGCCATACTTGTGACAGAGCTCAAAAAGCCCACGCTGGTCACAGAGATAGCAAACCAGAACCTGTGCCCCACACTGCTGCCAGTGCCCAGCCCTCAGGAATGTAGAAACAGAATAATATACTTGCCTGATCCTGCAGAAAAAGGATTTCACCTGGGCATATTCATACAGAGAGGCTAATAAGAAGAATACACATTGAAGGTATCAGTTCATATCCTAAAAGAGGCCACGACTATCAGAACTTCTGAACTCTGTATTCCCCAAGCTTTCTGAGCAAGACCAAACTCTCACAACCTGCTCCACAACAGTTACTGATCTGCAAATATTTCTTTCTCTTCTTCAGCCTGCTCTGAGAAATGGCTGACCCGGAGCTAAATTCAGAGGAAACTTCAGGCTTCCAAGATCTGAAGCCAGAACACTCCAACAGCGAGGTGCACAAAAGATAGAGTCTTGGCTACTGAAATCATTCACAAATAACACGTGGCTCAAAAACTATCATTTTGTCACATCCAATCACAGCCCAGTAACACCTGGGTTCAGTGAGCTGCTCCCACAGCAGGTTGCAAGTGAATAACAAAGCACCTAATCAATTCTAAGCTGTAGATCAAGCCATTTTAAACAGACAATTGGATCTTCTGCTTCTTTTTTGGAAAAGCAGTAGTATTTGGAACGAGTAAAATGGCAACTGCCTTTTACTTGTAGGCTTTTTATCTGCTTATGAGTAAAAGACATTTGCTTTTTACTCATTTCAGGTAGGCTAGGAGTAGCTGCAAAGCTACTCAACCTTCCCAAGTGGAAAAAGACCAAGTGTGGCCTGTGCATATCGCAAACGTAAACATTTAGAGCAACCAAGCACTCTATCCTCACTCTGTGAAGACAGAAAGCCAGACAAAGCATTTAAGAGGCTCATCAAGTCCCACCTGTTTGACTTTCTGTGCTCCAAAGCGGCAGGTGAGACTGATCAGTGTGTGCATAGAACACACTGGCATCCTGAGGGGCAAGCAGCTCCACGAATCGGGAGGAGTCCAGGACTTTCTTCTTGCAGTTTAGAATGGATGCTGCCTGCTCAGAAATATGCACTATGCGCCCAGAAAGCAGGGAAAACACAGCCACAAAGGTGTCCTGGAAAACAAACCTCATTAAAAGCGCGGCAGCAACACTGAAAGGACAAAACAAAAAACAAAAACCAAAACCAAGTCAAACTTCCTCCACGCCCACCAGGACAACCACAAAACACACAAACCACCACACACCACAAACACAGAGCTACGGAAGCGTGTGCTAAAGTTAGCATCCAAACAAAATCACATGCGAGCTACTACAGTCTCCCACACTGTCGTAGCTTGCTTCTTACTTACACATGCTAATACGACTGCAATATCAAAACTGAAACAGATCGCACAGGTGCTTGCCGTTTTCCAGAATGACTGGTTAACTGGCCACAGACTTCTCCTCAGATTTCACATTATTCACCACAGTTCCACGTACAAAAATCTGAGAACTTTCTGACAGAGCACATACTACTACTGAAACTCAACGCTCGTCTTCGAAACAGAGCCGGAAGCCACAACACATACTGCAGATCGATGAATCAATCGATAAACAATCCAAGAACACAAACAGAAGCCAGAAACCTTCACAGCTACGGACTGGATCAGCTATGAAAACATTCTGCTGTACCATCCGAGGAGATTATTATGCTGCAAATAAGTTCTAAAATTCTCACAGATCATGACTGCTTCTGGGAAAAAAAAATGGAAACAGAAAACAGAAGCACTGCTTCCCTTACGGCTGTTGGGTATGCCAAGACAGCACAGATAACCAGCAGCACTGAGCCACCGCAATGAACAATAATCTACTTGGCTTTCAGAGGCTTTTTTATTTTACACGCTATGTTTCCCTAAAAAGATATTAAGGTGATGAAATCAGAAAGTGATGAACCCCCTGAGCGTGCCTGAATTCCTTACGTTGTTTTTTGGAGTGTGCTCCGATGCAACCGCCACCAACTCTTCTATGCTGTATGTCACCACGTCTGTGTGGAACATCCTTCGGTCATTCAGAGCCTGGAAAAACTCACTGTTTGCTAATTGAAGAAACGGGAAACGCAAAACAAACACAAACAAGTCAGTAAGAAGACAATTCTTAAAATACTTCTCACAGCCTTCCTAATTCTGTCATTGTTTTGGTGAAGCCCAAGGTGAGATGAGGAGTGTCTGCGAAGGGACAAAGGGAGAAAAAAAAGGATTAATGATACCATTGCAGTGACCTTTGTTGCAGAAGAGCAGCTCATGGAAGTAGAGAGGACAGCAAGTGACAGCAAGAGAGTGACCAGCTACTTAGTTCTGCTGGAAAACGCAAACTACCCACTACATTTTCCAGCAGGAATGCTGTTTCCTCAACACACGCGACAAGTTAATAGCAGGCACCTATCTGCTACGGAGTGCAGAAGCAGTAAGCAGACATTTCGACGCTGAAGTCCAAAAACCTGCAGCAGTTGATGGGACAAACGAATGGCTTTCACTTGTCGGAATGCAATCCGCTGTGACCTCATCCGCTCACCCCCCGCTCACCTCGGACCTGCTGCACACAGCGCAGGGCGTAGCTGAGGGCGCTGAGGGTCCGAGGCTTGCCGGAGCTCCTTTTCTCTTCGGGCAAACACTTCTTGATTTCGTGGATCATCACCATCAGGTCTCTGTGAGCCTGGCCGCACCCCGGCTGGCCGCTGACCGAAACAGAGGGGACACCTCGCTGGGAACTTCTGGTACGGATTTCCCCCCCCACGCGAAACTATTCCGAGCCACCATTTGACGGCACGACGTCAGCCGGACGGGGCGGCGGGGAAAGCCGCGGGGCCGCTCCGCCGCGCTCCGCACCGCAGCTCGGCGACTCTTCCACCGCGCGTCCCCTCCCCGCGCACCCAACGGACCGCCCCGGGCCGAGCTCCCGGAGCCCCGCGCCGCGTTACCTGAAGCGCCCGCCCGGCTCGCCGCACTCGGTCCCGCCGCACTCGGTCCCGCCGTCGGAGCCGCTTCCCGCGCTCGGCCCCGCGCCGCCGCCGCCGCCGCCGCCGTCCATCTCCGCTCGGGGACGCGGACAGCGCCTCGCGCCCCTCCGCGGCGCCGTTACGTAACGGCCGCGCACGCGGCCGCGCCGCTCCCACACACGGCGGCAACGTGCGGCGCCGCCCGCCCCGCCCCGCCCCCCCACACACGGCCGGGAGGCGGGAACAGGTGCGGAGACACTTTATTGGAGAGCGCGCACGCGCGGCCCCGCCCCTCACGCGCCGCCGCACGCGGCCCCCGTGCGCGCGCCTGCCCCAGCGCCACGTGCGGCGCCGCCCCCGCGGGACGGGCGGAGCTCGGGCGGCGGAACGGGCGGGGACGGCCCGCGGGGACCCGGCACGGGCACGGGCACGGGCACCCAGACGGAGGCGGAGGACGCCCCGCGATGGCACTGAGGCGCGGCGGGCGGGTGAGGAGGCCGGAGGACGCACGCGGCCCCCGGGACGCGATCCTCCTCACCGGCGCCGCGCTCCGGCTCCCAAGGCACTGCACGGCGGCGGGCTGCGGCTGTTAGTAACTGACAGGAGTGTCGTAAGGCAACCAGGTAAAGTTAACGTTTCAATCATCAGAAGAGTTTCGCTTTAAACAGCAGTAGATGGGCTGAGAGTACAGCGGGTTTGGCGCAGGAAGGCTGAGGAAAGGCACCTTCGGTGTGAGAGTTTCCTTCCGTGACTCATTTGGTCACACTCAGGACTACGGAAACAAAAACAGAGTGTTTTTAACCCAGCTTTGTAACTTCATCGAGTATCCTGGCTGCCCCTGAATTAATCCCACCGGACTCTCAAGGAAAGCCCCGCTCCGGTGAAACTTACCAATAATGATGATGATGATAATCACCACAACAGCTATCAATATTGCCCACATCTGTGAAAATAAAGCCACATGTCACTCAATACGACCTGCACAGCAGCATTCAATAGCCTTCAGAGTTCAGGACAGCAGCCCTTGCAAAGCATTTTCACTTTGTGTGGTAGATGTAGCATAGTAATTAAAACCTTTTCGGCTGGCAGGCTGTGTAACACACGCAAATCAGCACAGACAAAGTTCTTTCCTACTGTGACTCCATCCAGGCAACGACACAGCAGGAATAAAGAACTTAAAAACCATATCTCCTCTTACTCTACACCACATTTTCAGTTTTCCTTCTTGCTCACCAGTGAGGATTCCCACCTCTGCCAACAGCTGCAACTATAAGGAGACGGAGTGAGGTCACTGCTTGCTTGGACATTGATATGCGTTGTTGGCCTTTCCTCCTGTACCCCAAAGCCTCAGGTTATTGTAGCATTTCCTTCTGGCCATTACCCCCTCACACAAGGCCTCTCGTATCGAGCAGCGTGGCTGGTAATCAGTTACCTCAGTTAATCTCTGCTGTGTTTTAAAACTAGATGCTATAAAACTGCCTGAAGTCCCTTTTATTTCTGCCTTTAGAGATGCTGACTGTAATATCAGTGGTGATACTGAGTACTGTAAGTGTACACGCCATGATTACCTTACAGTTCTTCCACCAATACTTCCTTTTCAGCTTGGCTGCGCTGGTCTCAAACTGGGAAGCTCCCGCTTGCAGCGCATCAGCACGGTCATCCAACTCCGACAGCTTCTGATCTCGTTCCAGCACCTTGTCCACGTTCACCCTCATGATGTCAACAACCTACACCGATAAGTTGTCGGTTTTATTAACCATTCTAAAATTCATTTGCAGATGTTCTCACCCAAGCAGCAGGAACTCTCCTCTTAGGGCATCCAAACATAAGCCTGAAGTTTTCCTGCAGCTGGAAGTCCCTAGTGCCTGCTTCACAGTGTCAGTATTGCCAGTTGAACCTGGGATGAAATTCCTGACTAGCACTGGAATGACTTGAGGTATTCAAGCACGATAGTCAGCCACATGTCAGAAAACAAGATCAGTATCCAGAATGGCTTTTGGCCTCCCCCAGGAATCGGGACATGTCATGTTTAGGGGTAAACCTTTGCTAATGAAGAGAAGCAAGCTTGTTCTCCATAAAAACAAAGACTGCCATCTTCCCAAAGCAGCACGCTCTGATTTCCCAGCTAGAATCTGGACACTGGTACCTCTTCTCCATTTACTGCAGCTGAACGGATTGTTATTTTTCTGAACCTTTCCAAGAGTTAAAGTGACACACACAGCAAAGAAAGCTAAATTGTGTAAGGTGTCACCTTCATATGAGACTTTGGCCAATATCTCTATTTTACATACCAGATTTTATCATGGAAAAGGATTATACTTATCTAGATTTTTACCTCATCTACTTGATGCTGAGTTTGCTGAAGTCGACGGTTACTGCCAGCAGCAGCCACATTTGGGTTTCCAGGGACACTGGCCGACCTGCAGTAAAGAAAGCAATCAGTATTCCGCTTAGCTTTTCTTAGGGATTTTGCTTTTATGTTGACATGTGTACAATACACAAGTTCTCTGACCTTCCTGAAAGCAGGAAACTTCAATTCTTAGAATAAACTGAGAGAAGTTTCATTTCCTATTGGAAAAGTGATGTTTTATCAGCTGGTTGTAGGTCTAAGTCAAAGTACATCCCTAATCTCTTGCCAATGAATTGACTGACGTACTGAAAGAGAACACCGATTAACTAATACCATAATTTATATTAAAGCATATGACAAGCCCTACAGTGCTCAGAAGGGGCCCAGGATCTCGAACATAAGCTCAGGAACATTCTGTTTCTCAGTAAAAACACAAACTATAAGCTTCAAAACTGGTTACAAAAAAAAAAGTACAAGAACTTTTGCAGTTGTTCTGTGTTCTTGTACAGAGAGGCTGTCTCTATCCTTTTGAAGCAACTGGCATTGAGCAAGAGAAAGCACAAGGCAAATGCATTCAGCATGTACAACAGTGAACCTCCAGTCAGCTGTGAGCTCCTAACCCCAGGCAGTTAAATTCTGGTCACTGAGGACAGTGCTGTGCATCGCTGTAAGCACTGCAGGAGTCCCTGTGTGCATTTCTTACCCCTGCTCACAGCTCCGTGTTGCACAGCTCCTTAAGTCCATTCGTTTTTCCCTGTTTTCAGGGCCGAATCTATCTTTATCTCTAAGTGCTGTCTACCTTTGCACATCTGAACACTAATTCAGATTTACACTTGAAGGCAGTGACCGCGTGCAGGGACCCACCCGCAAATGCCCCGCGCCAACGAGGCAAGGCTCGAGCAGCCCGCGTGTGACGCAATACCCGCGCCCGTGTTTTGGTCCTCAGCTCACGTCTCCGCGCTGTTTTACAGCTAAGGAGCCTTAGAAACCGCTTTCGGCGGTTCCGAGGAGAACACGCACACGAAAGCGTCGCCTCGTTCCTTTTCCTACATCGGCAGCGCTTTCAGGAAACACCGCCGGCAAGGCGGCCCGCACGGCGCGGGAAGCCGGGACAGGATACCGCCCCACCGCCTCCAGCAGCAGCAGCCAAAGCCGCGGCGGCCGAACCGCCCCGCGCCTCGAGGTGCGCGGCTCAGCCCGGGGCCGCGCTCCGCCTCTCCGGGCCGCACCGGGCACCACCACCCACGGGCGGCGCCCAGCGGACAGCGGCAGCCCGAGCTGCGCCGGGCCGCCCCCGCCCGTCCCGCGGCCGTCCTGCCCGCGCCGCCCCGAACCGCCCCGCGCCGCTCCCGCCCGCAGCGCCGCACTCACATCGCGCCCGCGGGGACGGAACCGCTGCGCACCCACAGCCACGGAACGGACCCGGCCGGAAGCGCGAGCGGCGCCCGGAAGCGACGTCACGAGGGCGGCTCCCGCGCGGCGGTGTCCGCTTCCGGTGCGTGTGAGGCGGCGCTCCGCCGCCGCCCTCCGCCTCAGCGCCGCCCCGGGCTGACCCCGAACCGCTGCCCGCGGGCGGGGCGACGCCTCAGCGCGGCGGCCCCGTGCCTCGCTGCCGTCCTGGAGGAGCTCGCTCGCAGCTCACGGCTCGTTCATCGCGTCCCCGCGGCCGATGCTCCCGTGCTGCCCGTCACGCACCCGCACACGCGGAGGGCCGGAGATCCGGAGGCGGACGGACTTCGGCCCCTTCCAGCTGCAGCCGGTGAGACACTCGGTGCTGTTCGCGAGCAGCTCACGCGGCGGAACGCGTCATTGTTTGGCTGCACGCGGTGACCGAAAGGAACGTCACCTTTTTAACGCCGAGCGGAAGAAACCGTTTAAAAAAAGGCAGACGCTTTGTATGGGGAAATTTTCTTTGTTTTTAATTTACAGCAGAAAGAATATAAAGCATTCAGAAAACATTTTCCATATTTTAAGGGCAATTCAAAACATTTTGCATGGTTCCAGCAGCTGAGTTCTTCAACAGATCCATTGATTCAGTGATGCTTTACATGCACGGTTACAAAAATAAAACTTACAAAAGAGAAGACATCTATACTAGTTTTACATGCAAGTCTCGGGGACCCCCCATTGGGCACCAGCTATTGTGTGGAACTGCCATAAGCGTGCAACCAGAGAGGGGGTTCATGTTATATTTTGTATTTCTTTCACACAGTATTACTGCTGTCAGATGCGTTTCACAAAGGAGCAATTCCACGATCAGAGGACAGAAGATCTGGCTCCTGGCACTTGGGAATCTGAACCTTCCCGGGAAGCTGCACTTAGTTTATCTTCTGTGAAAACACAGGTTCCACAATGGAGTAAAGGGTGAGCGGAACCACTCCACTTCAGCGGGAGTCTTTGTGACTCCACAGTGATACACTGAAGGGTCGTGACCCGACACAAGAAAGCACTTAGAAGCTGTACTTGGCTTCAAGCAGGCAAGTATTTCTGCTGATCCTAAGGAAGTGCTTGCATGTTTAACGCCAAGTACGCGCTTAAACATTTTGCTGAAGCAGGATCTAGGTTAGTAGATACACCACCAGGCCCATGGATCTGGAAGAGTAATTTGAAATAGCTCTGTATATTACTGAATGGTTTTTCCAAATACTGGGAATTAAAATATTTCCACTGAGGTCACTACTCTTGTTAGGAAAAGATCAGTTCATATTGTCACGCACTGGTTAATGTGTGGAGCAACACTTCAATTTCAGAATATTAGAGTTCTTCCAGTATTAATACAGAGCATTTCCTAGTCATCCAAAGGAGATTCTTCTGCATTTCTGTTTTTGTGTGTAAGGAAAATTTAACACGTGGAGTCCCAATTCCATACAATAAATTGAGGCTATGAGCTGCCCAAAGCCACAGCATGAGAACCATTCTTTTTTACTTTTTTTTTTTTTTTAATTGAATCAGGTCATAAAGCAGCAATTCAGAAATGTACAAGATAATTCTGATAATGAGCTATAGCACACATCTACTGTAATTCAATGCTGGCAGTGAAAAGAAGTAATTAAAAACAGGTACAATTATAGAAAAGGCACCAAGAGCACTGACCCCAGGTTTGTTTTTGTTTCTCTTTTTTTTTCTTTTTTTTCTATTTTTTTTTTTTGCGCCACAATCTTTGTTTTTACTCTTCTTTTAAAGACACCAGTTTAAAAGCTTCTTATGTGTGAGTATTTTTAGGCTTCACAGCAAGCCTTCCATTTAAACACTGCAGTTGGTGGCCGGGATCAAGCAAGAACAATTCTTCCAAAACAAACCATCCCAAAGTGACACCAGTCCATTCGGAAATCTGCAACTGCTGCTACCAAAACAGACACAGAGGAGCAGCTCCTGATCTCAGACAGAAGTACAGAACCCACAGCAACGAGGGCTTCAGGAACCACTTCCCTTACATTCCTGGGTAACCGAGATCAGAACCTGCTTCCCATCGGTGAGAATTTGTGACCACTTTAAATTAGTACTTCAATTTAAAAAAAAAACAACACACTAATTTCTTTGGCTCCTCACTATGTGGAAATAGCAATATACCATGACACCCCTACAAGATCAGTTTGCATCTTTTTTTTTTTTTTCATTTTACTTAGGTTTTTTTTTTTTAATTTTTTTTGTGCAATTTTTATTACATTTTCTGACTTCCAGCAGGAGATATGAAAATGTGAAAGGTATTTTCTACTTTCATACTATTTCTTTTTTTTTTTTTTTGTTCGTTTTATGTTCATTCTAAGTGTTCTTTATTGGAGTGAGTGTATGGTGTTAAGCTAGATACGTTGTTGTACTTTTATGATTATCTGCTTTGCAAAAGTAACGTAATTTTCTTAAGCAATATTAGCATTCACATTACTTGGCACCATTGGCAAAAAAAAGTAATAATAATAAATAAAATAAAAAGGAAAATAAAAGACAAGACGGGGGGGCAAAAAGAAGGAAGGAATAAATAACTGAAATTCAACCAAACCGAACTCCTGGTAGCCAAAATCAAATGTAAACATATCCTTTTTTTTTTTTTTCTTTTTTTTTTTTAAAGTAATGTTGCTCTGCCTTTTTTTTTTCCTAAGTCTAAATACAGTAGCTCTTTTTTGCCATTTAGTCATGCTTTAGCAAAAATGTTCTTCTAAAGAACATTTAAAATAAAGTTTCTTATAGTGAAATAAAGTTTTTGTTTCATTTTACAGACCATAGCCACTAATGCTTTGCTTTTGTTCATTTCTTTTTCTTGAGTTTCATGCACATATCTCTTTGTTTTAATATATACAATATGTACAAACAATACATCCACACTCTTCTCGTTCATTCAGACAAAACTATACAAATAATAATTTTATCTTGCCAAGTTATTGACCCTTTATGAATAAAATATTTAGTAATTAATCAATATATTCCCTTTCAAATATTTTTTTCTCATTTTCCATTTCTACCTTCTATATATACAGAAACTGCCCAGATTTGATGAAAGAGCCAAAAAAAAAAAAAAAAAAAAAAGTAATTTACTGGCCAGAATGCAGCACCACTCTGCTCTTTAGGTGGTATAAAATGTCCAGGCAACATACGTATGTGACTGCAAAATGACAAGAGGTCTGAGGATAAAAAGCTACATGTCTTGCAAATTATTTTAAGAACTTAATTAAAATAACAGTACATGAAAGTAAGGCTAGAAAATAAAGTGCTGAACATGAGAGAAAATACATGGCAATCAATACGATTTTGCAGGTTCTAGAGTAAAAATACCTAAAAGAAACTTTTTAAAACTTGCTCAAGTTGCTCTCTGCTTCTTGCACGTTACCCGTTTATCTCACACGCCAACCCCTCCTGTAAGCTCCCACGGGATGTATTAAAAACCTGCAGATTTAAAAAGTTGCATTAAGTGTGCTGTAGAGATTGAAATAAACACAAAGGACAGATGTGCGAAGGAAATGAGGATGCATGGACCCAATAAGGACGAACTGATCTAAGCCCCTCCAGTGAGACTCTCAAAGCTTCAGTTTCTTGGAGATGACTGACAGGTGCAGGAACAGCATTCTTGTGTTGCTTGTGCATTCCCACCTTTTCTTAACAATATTTTTGGTATAATATTTGTACAGTTCCACATGTTGTTCAATACAGCCCTATATGAAAAGGATAATTAATCGCTTCTTCCTTCTTGGAGAATGAAGCAACTCACAAATTCTTCCTGGTGTCTTTTTTTTATTCCTATGCTCCAACAGAAGATTGAGTTCCAAGATGTCTTGCTGAACAAATTAAATGTTGTCCATGAAAGTGCAAATGCAATGACCAAAACATTACTGTTAAAATCCTGCAGATGGTATTTCCAGAACTGCAGTGGGTATTTTTGTTGTTGCATGTCTCTGCTAAAAACAGAAAATGAAAACAGTCTGAGAAGCAATGTCACATTGCTACGGGATGCTGCTGCTTATCTTCAAGTTCCTTGGCCTTTTTCAATTCTTTCACTCTGAAAAAACAAAGAGGAGCTACATAACACTTCTAATCCAAAACACTTTCAATACAGAAAAATCAAATCGATTCCTCCCTCTGACTTCCAGCACAAAAGAGACACCTCCCAGAGAAATGACAGCAAGGTAGTACGCTCTCAACACCATAAACAGTTGGAAGTGCAAGCGTGGGACAGCAGAAATCCAAGACAAAACACATTTGGACACATAAGCTGATTTCCAGCTACTATCTAACACCCCTTCATCGTGGTATGCTGTGCCATGCACGTCAGCACGTGGGAGCCCACACAAACCAACAGGGGCTTCCAGGGCAGCACCTGCACCTGAAGGTGTCAGAATCACTGCAGCTGCACATCTGTGTAACAGAATCCAACTAAAAGTGAACAAATTTAGTGAGAACTAAGGAAATATAAACTAGATACTAAGAGGCCTCAGCCTCTTTAGCAGACCTCTACTCACGCATTATCTTTTGGCTCTTCTACCAGCTTGCTGAGGCTGTACACTGACCTTCATGTCACTGTTTATTTATTTTTCTGCATACACAATTACACCAGTCAGGAGGAGCTGGCTGCTTTTATCTTTGAGCTTACTGAAAGCTCCAGCACTGAAAGACACTGAACTTGTGAAACCTGGGGAAACAGGAGTCCGTGAACGATCACACTGACTGGTCCAGGCAAGGTCACACCTCTGCTGGTTATCTCAAACTGCCTGAGAATATAATGCCTGGAAAGATAGAGGGCTCTGCCAGTCCAGATGCACGTGCCATTTTCAGAGTCTGAAGACCTACCTTCAAGAGGCACTGGCACACCTGAAACATAAGTCCGGCAGAGAGGAATCCTCAACACAGCTCTCCCAGACACCAAGGAACTCTCAGATTCCCTGGAGGAGGAAAGGCTGCTGCAGCAGGCAGCTCCACGGACTGTGACTGCCTGCTTGGGCAGCACTGTGCTCAGCCTCAGATCCTCCTTCAGTTTACAGTGACACTTTATTCAGGGAAACCGTGTCTCTGCACAGGCTGACATCTAAGGGACCCTGCTGACATCAGAGCTCTGAGTGCGGGCTTCAGCATCACACAGAAGACAGCAAGCCCCTGCTTGCCTCCAGGGGGTTGTGATGTATTACAGCGTTACCTGCTGCTAAGTCCTCATCATCCTTTCACTACAGGGAATATATGAGAGCTGGTGCAGCGAACTGAAAACGTTCACAAATGACAATTTGACCAACTTCAGTACATTTAATTTACTTGTAACAGAAAAGCAGCCTCTCCTTTGAAATCTGTAATGGCTTTTTTACTGCGCAACTGAGAAACAGAAATCGCACCAAGGTAACTGCTGTACCACAAAAACATGTGCCTCTGGGCAGTAGTCTGTTTTCAAGGTTTAGATTAACTATATTTATGTTCAAGAGACCATCTATAAAGGCATGATTAGCAGTGCAACTTCCAAGTGTTTTCTGTTGCACTTCGGTACTGCAATGTAAAATTAAGCTGTTACTGTAGATCTCTTATGGAGAACATGCACATTATTTAAGCTAGTGGCTCTTCCACTGAGACATGCTACACCTTACTTCAGCACTTCAGCATGCAAGGTCTACGCTAACAAAGCATTTTTGCAGGAAGAATGCAAGACATGCTTTGCTGCAAACTTCAACCTACAGCATGCAGTATCTGTTCTGATGCAGACCTACTGGGTCTATTTAACTCCAACATGCCAAGGCAAGTTATTACAGCTATACTGCATTACTAGTACTGTGTTACAAGTTACCATTGCACTCAACATTTGCACTAGCACGGATCTATCGAGAAATACACAACGCTTCACTTGGTCAAAAATGCTTTATGTCCACTGACAGATTTTCAGGCCTATAAAAGTTTTGTAAGTGCAATAATTGTTACTTAAAGACCCAAGAACATACCGGTATTGAACTTCCCTACAGTACAGTTACAGCATTTGAAAATTTGACACAGGTACCACCACTGAAAGATGCAGCTCAGCATAAAATGGCTTGAAAGAAACCATGGATTCTACCACATTTATGAACTTCAAGATGATGACCATCCCAATTTATTAAGCTACTACACCTATTTTTAATTAAACTAACCTCTGTGCATAGTAAACAGGATCAGGCACTTATGGCGAGTGCAGATAGGTTCCAGACATCCTTTATTTGTCCAGTGCACCAGCTGGTGTGCAGGAAGAGCTGCAGCCTGTGGCTGGGGTTCATTCCCTCATCCCAGCCCTGCAGAGCAGGGCCCGGGGGATGCCCTGAGTTGCTCTCCCCTCTCCTGGCCTCAGGTTTGAGGCAGTGTTGCTCTGCTGAGGAACTGCAGCACAGCACAGCACAGCCAGAGTGGAACTAAGCAGTTCTTCACTCAGTTCTTTGCTTTGATTTTGTTACTGCAATATGAAGTGTCAACACGAGCCCAGGATTCCTATCTCCTCTTTGTTAATTCTCTGTGTAACAACCCTCCCACATTTCCAACGCAGTTAAAAACTAACTTGACTGAGGAAAAAACTGGACAAATCAGGACCCTTAAAAATAAAAATACACTGATGAAGTGCTGCTAGGACAGCTTTTAAGTGAGCAGTATAGCACTGCCTGCGTGCTGGAAGGCAATCTACCTTGGTTCCTGTACTTCTAGTCTCAAAATTCAGATAAAGGAAGAAAGCTAAAGTGTAGCATTTGCAGTTACAAAGATTAATAAAGTACTCTAAAGGGAAAGCACACTAAAGGATTTTACAGAACAGTACAGACTACTGCAGGAAAGAAGAATGTTCTTAGAGAAGATAATTCAGTTTCATTTGGCAGACTAATTGTGAAACACGATACACATGACAGCCATGTGCTAACAGACGGTGTACAGATCTCAGATGTCCAAAGGCACTGGTTTAGATCTCTTCTGAAAGCACCTCCAGTTGCACGAGGACTGGTGGTGAGTTCAAGTGCAAGCCAGAGTGCACCAGAAAGGCACCGGGCCCCGGCTGCCCCGATGCTCCCAACACGAAGTCCATCTCACTTCAACAGCTGCTGGAACCATGCACAGAATTACAAGGACTGCACATCTGTTTCTGCACTGCCGAAGCCTTCAGCAAAAACCTCCTCAAATAACAGTTCCTCTAGATGTAAGCATCTCTAAAGTACAAGGTCATTCCCTCAGCAATCACTGAAGAGCAGATGGACAGAAAAAGCACGTGCAATAGAGATGGTGACTGCTAAGGGGTCTCAATCACGGCCGTGGCGCTGACGCATAAGAGGGGAC
Source organism: Callipepla californica brunnescens (assembly GCA_023055505.1). NCBI lineage: Eukaryota > Metazoa > Chordata > Aves > Galliformes > Odontophoridae > Callipepla > Callipepla californica. The sequence goes on along the minus strand of JALIRH010000036.1, from coordinate 5,870,744 downwards.
AAGAGGATGAGCTCACCTCTGAGCTTGGCCCTGGAGAGCTACGTCCTGCTCTGCAGAGCGCTCCGTCAGACCAGACCTCTGCCCTCAGAGCAGCAGTGCTCACTCTGGGCACCACACAGGAGGTTGCATCATTACGTGCTGAAGCAATGTGGAAAGCAACAGCCCCAGAAGCGAGCAGCAGCTTCTCCACCCACACGCCCTCCCAAGTCCTGTATGGGAGTGTGTCAGCAGATGAATTAGGCCTACTTACAAAGAATTACAGCAAACAATGGCTTCATGGTAAAGCGTAACACAAAGCTGCTTCATCGAACTGACTCCATAATGCCCAGCCAAGAAGATGTGTAATGAATCTGTGAGTTTTACAGCAGTAAGTTCTGGCAATGCTGAAGATCGGTAACGCACGGGGAGCAGGAGCCAGGGGAGTCTTTTCTGGCAAGTTACCTGTTGCTCTGAGAGCTGAAATAGCCTGTGGGACATTTAAGAAAAGGGAGCTCTTGCCTTTTTCCAGATATCTCATTTGGGTTGCAAGACAAAAAAGACAGAAAGGCCCAATAAGAATGACACCCCAGAGCATGCAGTCTGCAATTTAACACACACATTTGAGCTCCGAACACATTCAGCCCCTGCAAGAGGGAAATGAAAAAAGAAATTACTTTGAAAACGTCTGTTGCAGTGATGCACATCCCAACACATTTTCTCCTACTGTCCTAAACTTGGGCAAATGGGACTTTTCAATCCCTGATAACATTCCACCGTTCTCAATATTATTAAGAAGAAACCAGGTACTTAAATACAATTGCATATATTAAAAGAATAAAATAAAATGAAATAGAAGTCCTAGTTGCACCAGAGTAGGAAAAGGTTTGTCACTGAAACGCCGAGAAAGGGAAGGTTATAACAAAATATAGTAAACGTTGTTTTCTCAGGTACAAAACAAAGTTATACTTACCACAGGAACTGAATTCAGGTGCTGCGTGCACGCTCCCCAAACTGGAGAGCAGCACTTAATCAGATAACAAGAAATGAGGGAGAAAGAAGGAGAATTTACTTTTACAGCAAAAAGGATTCAGTGAATATTTTCTGCTCACCATAGGTGACAACTGCAGCACTTGTTCTGTCCCAGAGAGGACAGACATTTTGCTGTAGGCACAAAGAGTTTGTGTTTGTGTCCTACACCTATGAACAAAGGTCTCCTTCACAGGGAGCAACAGAGGGTGACTTCACCAGGCCAGCTGATACTGAGCTCAGATGAAAGCCAGCACTCCAAGGCAATACTCAATGGACTTTTTCATCTCTAAAGTTTGTTAACTCCTACTTTCAAATCAGTCTCACTTAAGTTGGACAAAAACAAATCTCTCCCCCCTCCAGTTACACTGATTCTGGTGTAATGTAACCGAAATCAACCCAGAAAAAAACATGAAAAAAATCTGTCTCAAACTGAAACATGGAAGCAAATGCCATGACTGCATATGCAGACTACCTGAGCACAGTGTCAGTGCACAGAACACAACTTCATGTCGGACATTCCTTCAGCAAGTGAGGACACACCAGCTTGTGCATGTCAGAGTGCCCAAAAATGCCTTTCATATGTGCGTGCAGAGACAGCATATAGACATACACTGCTAGACAAACTCCAGGCAGCAAGGAATTATTTGCCATATCAGAGTTGTTTTTTTTTTGTCAGAACAGCAGCTGGTACACTTCAGGAGTGATATTTTATTGATATTTTATAGCTAATCTTTCCCAGGTAATGAAAGAAAATACACTTAAGCCCAACAGAAAGATCATATGAAGGCAAAGCCAAACGCTCTTTAGTAAGGAAAGCATCACCCGTGCATCTAGAACAACTTTTGCTGAGATATGTCAAGGTTGCCATAGCTTCCCCCCCCTCACATACTGCCCATTCCTCACTGTGGAACAAGTTCAATTTGCATGATTGATACTCTTTTTGTGCTTCTTCGGTGATGGGCTTTAGATGCAAATCCAAATGACTGCATCATTGGCTGCAGTAACATGCAGAATGACAAATCACTGCCTCAAAAACAACAGAGCTACTGGGAAAGGGAGGACATTCCAATACACTCAATTCACATGAATGCATACGTGTACATCAGTATATCTGCCTGCAATGTGCTCTTGTGTTACCAGTAAAATGATGTTCCCATGAGCTCCTCACTTGGCCATTAGATGGGTATGAGAAGATGTGACACATTCTAGCACGGGACAGCAACACCCAGTCCTACAGCATTTTATCTGAAGAACAGGATTACTTTCCTTCCTTTGGAAAAGCTACCAGCACCAGAAACTGTCCCTGCACACAGCAGCAATAGAGCCAAGGGCAGACCACCAGAACACACACAGGAGCTGGGTTTTGCTTACCCAGATTTTTCTCACTTCTGGCTCAAAGCCGTTTTCATTCCATTATTCTTCCAAAGACTTTGACCGCTTTTACTGAAACCTCCACCAATGGCCCTAACAGCGGATTTGTTACTGTATATAAAACCAGGGTTGAGTGTGCGGCCACAATCACTTCCAAGAACAACACAGCTGAAGCTCCGGGCTCCTTTCAGTTTGTGTGCCTCAGCCACTACGGTGTCTCCCGAGAGCGGCAGGATCTATCCTGATCTATCCCACACTGCTCACAGCTCAAACCAGAACTTGCAAATGTTAAAAAACTTGCAGAATCTCCTATCTGCTTTCTGTTAGTTTCTGACTCGCTGTCTCAGAGTGTACTGAGGATCTGTGTGATGCTGATGCCACAGGCACAGCACACACCCTGGGATGGCACTCCCCGGCCTCGCTCAGCAGCAGGGAGCTGGGCACCACCTGCTCCTCCAACACTGCCAGGGTGCTAAGTCTCCCTGAGGAGAAACAGAAGGCTGAAACACATGAAGTAGCCTTGATTTGTACTCATGGAAAATCCATTACCGCCCAACAACCATTCATGAAACGAGCAAGCTTCCAACATATGTGCACCAAGGTTTCACATGCAGACTGCTCCCCACTGTCTCCTGTACTAATGCCCTCACTGCAACACAGATCAGCTTCAGTGCATCTTGCAACTGCAGCAACATCTGCTCTCTGACTGGGAGTCCCAGTTCTGACTGGGAACTGCCTGCGAGCCAAAGCACACCAGGCAGCTGCAGGGCTGGAATGCTTCAGTGTGTGCCCACCCTCCTGCTGGGCAGCAAAGCAGCCTGCCAACGTGACCCAGCACACAGGAGAGCAGACTCTGTCCACACTGAGAATGACATCCAACAGAAGCTCACACAGCACTTACTCTAAGAGTTACAGCATTTTTTATTCATTGTTTTTCTTTCCCACAGTGCAGACTGACAGTAACAGTTCAGAGAAGCAGTTATCAAAGAGCTGACCCTGACAAAGTAACCGAGCAGGCGTGTGACTTACCACGAGCAACTTCTGAGAGGTAAGTATTGGTGTTTAGCCATCTTAGGATGTAAAAAGGAGTGTGAAGAGCTCTTCAGCTTCACTTTGGCTCAGGCAGAAACAAATACCCATCTAGTGCAAGCTGCACGCACACAGCAGCTTCTAGCCTGCACCATGGCATTCTCATGACAAAAGGCATTATTACCCAGTGAGGGTGTGCAAATGCAGACCCAGACAAGTTCCAAGATCTACTAGTAGTTACTTCAGATACTGTAAAATATCCCAACACCACCACCTAAGCATGCCCATGATGAGTACACGTCCTTTTTCACACACTCATGCATTGGTATTATCTACGGCGGAGCTCTGTCCTGTTACAAAAGCAGCAGTGTTAGTCATTGCAGTAGGGTTAGTTTATACAGGATTCTGTTTATATCATTAATGGAGGTGAAACTTACTGGCGTATCTTGGCTGCAGCCCCATGCAAGCAAGCAGAAAGCAAAAATATTTAAAATGGAAGAGAGGAACTGGCTAGCAGGCAGCTACACTCACCCTTTTGTACAGCCTATGGTCCACCAGTGGGCTTCAGATTGCAAAACAATACCAAAGAGCTATTAGCATACACATGGCAATAACCATACCTTACCAAGAGCTTCACTTCAGAGAGGAGATAACACTTGTGCTTGCCTGGAGAGAAAAACCCACCCCACCTCCTACCTAACGGACTTCTCCTCTTTACCAGGGAAGAGCAGTCCTGTGCTCAGGTGTTTTAGGGCAGGATATAAATAAAATAATCCCAATAATGTCATCCCCATGGTGTTTCCAGCTGCATCCTTCCTTCCCTCCTTGCAATTCAAACACTACTCCACAGAAAACACCGTGGATCACAATCACAGTAGTAATGTTGTAGATACTTTCTCAGAAGAGTTAAATTTTCATACGATTCAGAGAATGAATATGAAATAGTACGTTATCTTCCTGGTGAAAGCTGACTGTATGGACCATACATGGATTCTGCTCAGCTAACTCAAAACCACTTCACAGCTCTCCGTTTTTCTTACGGCTCTAAGTTAAACAGAGGTCACTAAACACAGGAGTCTTTCTCAACAAACATGCAAACCTTTGGCTGTGTGACCCAGGACTACAGGAGACAGGCCAACCCGCAGCAGCTGTCCAATGGAATCTGGGTTGAAAGTTAAGTCAGCTGACAGCTCTGGACAAGGAACGTGGGCAAAGATCTGCTGTAGGGTCAGACAAGTTCTATTTCTCAATTCTACAAGCAACAGTTCAGTGACAAGTCATGCTGATATCATGTCATGGCTGATGCATATCCTTTACCACATTTTTGTCAATATAACAATAGACGGACAACTATTTTTTTCAAAGTGAAATGGAAAGAATGTGTCTGGTTATCAGAATGATGATGAATGACCACTTTTGTCCCCACGTTGTCTGCTAACACTCAGCCATTAGAGCTCTAATATCTCCTCGAAAAATACACTCAACCAAAACTTACATCCTTCTTATTTTCAGCAACATCTACTGATCCATTAAGAAGAGCCACAGAGCACCTATCATTGCCTCCAAACATTGGAAATACTGTCTGATCAGACAACAAGAGCAGGTTCAGACCAAAATGCTTGTGATTGCTTGGAGAAAGTAGATGATCATGACTGACAGTTTCCATTTCAGAAGGAAAAGCAAGGCTTTTACTGATCAAAAGAAAGATCAGAGCATAGGCAGAAGGGAAGGATTTGCCTGCTAACTTCAGCGATGCAAATGAGTAAGTCCTGCACTGCAAAGCGAACAGGAAATGCTGAGAAAGAGGAACACAATGAACTGAAGGCAAGAAAAGCTGCTGGAACTCCAGGCGTTCCTGAAGAGGTAGGTTAGCTGACAGCTAGAGATCTAACAATGTGGGTGCAGTGCAACCTCCACAGATGACAGCAGGCAGGTGCCTTCCCCACACACTGCCTGCACCTCAGGCAGACCTAAGAGGACACAACAGAAGTTCCAAGTCTCTGTCTACTTTAGCAGGACCAACCTGCCTAACGAACACAACCAAACCTTTCAGTTCTTTCCACATGCCCCGCTGAAAATGTGAAGCCACTTCTGCTTCTTTGCCAACTGTCTGACCAACTGCTAGAGGATGAAATGCGTGTGTGGTGAGAATGTTTGCAGCCTCTGCTATATGGTGTCTTTTAACTGGGGAACAGAACAGACACCCTGCATGCAGAGGTGCAGTAGTGCTAGGCACGTGGGCAAGCACGCTCAGGTTCCCATAGAGAAGACAGGCACAGAAGATATCCCGTAGGCACAGAAGAGTCATCTTCACGTCCACCCGTACTCCAAGTTACTGAGGTCTGCGAGGAATGGCTGAACTAACTTGTCTACTGCCCTGCTGGCACCTCCCACTCATCCACATTAAAAAGAAGCTGTATTTGATAAGATCTACCAAATCACCCCTGCGACCACACTGAAATCATTTCTGGTGTATTCCAGACGTGACTGCATTTTGTGCTTCAGCATGTACCCCAAATGCTCCGTGCAGCACACAGGTCTGTGTAGCACTCATGCACTGTAGCTATCCTTCCAATACCTGTTTGTTTTTTTTTCCCCCTCAAACCTCCTCAAGTCCAACCTGAAGAATCTCATGTCTTCCTTTGCTCAGAATGTCTCCGTTCTGAGTCTGCCCACACTCCTGTGGCTGCTCTGCCGCAGCAGCAGCGTGACGAGCGCCCTTCAGCACCGCTCCTGCGTTAGAGATTTCCTTTCTGCCAGCTCATCTTGAAAGCAGCCGTTTCGATTAACAGATCTGAATAGAATTGATTCTGCTCTCCTTCACACTGCACTCACTGCTGACACACACGAATGCTGTCACACTGCTCTGTGAAGGGCGTGTACCAAAGGGTAATGTCATACCTGTGGCGGCAGCGTCGTAAAAACCGCATAATCTTGCGAGCAGCTTGATCCTGCTTCTTGGTAAGCAGACTGCTTCTAAACATACACACACACAGAAAAAACCCAACTTTGAAGCACAAACGAGAAAGGGGAGACTAGCAAGAATAATTATCCTACGAACCGTACTTATCCCACCAGCCTGTGTCTATTACAGCACAGCTCTGATGCAGCCAGCGACACATTCGGCCCTGGTGGTTCCCAACAGCTCACCTGAGTTTCTGCTGCACAATGGTGGCTGCCCGACGGTTCTGCCTCCTCTTCCCACATTCCTTGTAGCTGCGGTAGTACTGCTGGATCAGCATTGCAGCTCTTCTGCTCTGCTGGAATTTCTTCTGCTCATAATAGCTTCGGAATTTGCTCTGGATTAGAATGGCAGCTTGCGTCATCTTTTTATAAAGTGCATACTAGGAGAGAAACAAAGAGAAGCTGAGGCACTCCAGAAAGCCCCACTGATCAGTTCCTACAGTGAAAGGCTCTTATGCCACTGAGATGCAATGGAAAGCAATGAGTGCCTATCACTGACTGGGACCCTGAGAACAAAGGCGGCAGCGGATGGGAGCTGTGAGCTACGTGCTGCCCCTGCTGAACACCTCTGCTTAGGAGTATCTTTGGGATGGGTTACTTTCAGAACACGATCTGCTGTTCACAGGCGTATTTCACTTTCCTAGGACCATGTTTGAAAGAGCCAACTTCAATCAGCTTTTATCAGACAGTGCTGCAAACATTTGGGCTGCTCATGCATCCATTTCAATCCAAGCATTTCAAATAGAATAACATTAGACTCTCACTTCAACCAAAAACCACAATCATTTAGTAAGTATAAATCAGGGCCTACATCACAGGAAAGCTAATTCTCAGTGAAGTGCTTATAAAAGCACCAACTGAACCTGCAAACCTGTACAAGCTGTCACACACATTCAAAACCCTTTTTTTTTTTTAATCTCAATTCTACACCCATTTCCTTTGAAAACAAGCAAGTACGTGGCTGCTTAACAGAGATCAAACACCACCACACCTATTTTTTAGCAGCTGTCTTTTGTAAGAGTAATAGAGATGCAAAAATAATACACTGAAGTTGCTGTTGCACTTCTGAACTAACACTCTGACAGAGCACTACACTGGAAGCTTTCTCACTTTCAAAGCTTTGTGAGCTCCTGTTGTCCCGGGGTGTTTTTGGAGCTATGACACCTGCTCCCTTTATGGGGCAGATGGGACGCAGACACAGCCCTGCACAGGGCACCATCTTTAAATATTTCAAAGGACTCTACGTCTACTGGGAAAACACAAACAAAAAAGCAAACAAACAAAAAAATCCCCAACATCATCCCACAGCAAAAAACCCTCCAACGTTATCACAGACCACCATTTACCAAATTTCACGTTTTGGAATTGAAGCAGTCATTAAGTGCAGTTATATTCTGCCATTATTATTATTATTTTTCTTTTTTCCTTCTCCTGCTTTTATACATTGATAATTAAATAGAGCACACAGCAGTTTTAAACGAGCTATTTTAAATAAGTCTGCTCGCAGGCTGGCCGAGGTTTTCCTTCCAATTTTAAGCCCAGAGGGCACTTCTGTGGCTGAGTTACAAACCCCCGAATAGAAGGGTTTAAGTCTGAAACGGTGACGTGAGCTACAACTGTTCAAATGCACTCGTGGGCCTGTGCTGACCTCAGTAATGCAGTGACACAGCAGCTGAGTAAGGTGCGTGAAAGAGAAAATCAGTCTGCATACAGAGCCCAGCAGTGTTTGCACTTGGCTCTGACACCCACTCGGATGGTGTTACCTGCTCTGCTCCTGAGGCTCTGGGCCGCCCACAACTCCCTGTCCTCCTCATTTCCCTACCTGGGAAGAGGGAAGATGGAGAAATGACCCAACCTCTGCCTCACCCCGACACAGAGCACCTGGCTGATACAACTCCATGGCGCTGGAGGAAGCTGAGGATGGAAAATCACCCTGAGGATCCATTCTCTCCAGAAAAAGCACGCCTTGCATCCTGGTGAGCTTTGGGAAAAGCTCAGCTGGTCGCAGTATGCTTAAAGCAAGATGCTGCACAGCTGGAAAATCTGTCATTACAGCAGAAAATTATTGGCTGTGACCAAAGGAAGATCGGCCACGTCTCCAGCACGTACAGGAGACGGTGGTCTAAGGAATCCATGGCACAGCTTTGCTAAAGGCCAATGGTCAAAAACCCTCTGGGCAGCAGCAAAGTGCAGACAGCGATGGCTGCATGGGTGGGACGGGTGCTCCCCTGAGCTCCCTGAATGCCAAGGCAAGGGTCACAGGGAAAGCTAACAAGCAGCAACAAAGGAAAGCTCCTCTTCTGGAAACGAGCTCCAGAACGCTGCCTGCACCTCAGCCCATCGCTTCTTATGTGAGCTTCTGTAGAAGCAGGACACTCGCTTTGCTCCAGCGTACTTCTGTGCTGAGATGCTGCAGCACAGCAGCCCCTGAATCTCTTCCGAGAGAGGTCTGGTTTGTCAGTGATTTATCTGCTACAGATGCTATGAAAACATTTCCCTCAACGCCAGGTTCTCCTGCTTTATTCTGAACGTGAAAGCTTTGGACCCAAAGGGAACGGTTCCCAAAACAGTGTTTGTATTACCTTCAAGGCTATCCAAGTAAGCTTAGGGAGAAACAGAAAAATACACAGTTAATGTTAGTTCTACAAATAAGGAATTGGAAAAAAATAGATATATATATTAAAAAAAATTAAACCATCTTCTTTCAAAAAGGTGCAATCCCAGGAAATTCCAGGATCCCAGACAGAACAGTTTGCCAAGCAGCTTTTGAAAGGAATTAAGTTTCTCTGTTTACAGGAAGCACCGCTCCAGCAGCGACACATGACAGCTTGAATGTAAATCACGATGCCGTCACCGCTCACCAGAAACGCTTCTCAAATCAATGGTTCTGAAGGTTGGAAAAGAGTACAGCGTCCTGCCTGTCATTTTACATCACGTGCCCCTGTGGGAGCAGACAGTTTGAGTCTAAGGCACGGCGAAACCAGCGAGGCAGCTCGAGCCTCCACCAAAAAAGCCAAACCAAAACAAACTTCTTGTTCTGGGGTTGAGAACTCAGCCTAAAAACTTGTCTCCAACCACAGTCTGGAGAACAGTCTCCATTCTGGAACAAGCTGCAGTGAGCTTTAGCACAGGACTTCCCATAGCTTAAGATGTGCAAAATAAAACAACCTATTTTTTCATCTTTGCCCTTGTCCAAGGCAAAACCAACTTCAATTTCACAATGAAATTTGGCAAGCAACTAGTCAGAGAACAGTCTCACCAGACTATAGCATGCACACTGGCCAGGATGGGATACGTTACTGCCCTCTACCTCACAGCTGAACAAAATCCTTTCAAGGAAGCATACCCTGAATTTAGATTCGGGATACACATTTTCTTCCCTTTTTAATTCTGCCTGAGCAGAGTAAAAAGCATACGGGAGAAATGAGGTAATTCCCATTGCAGAAGGCTGTGTTTGTGGCACTCGTTTGGTTCAGAAAACCAATTCCATGATTACCTGTTTGTACTTTCGGTAGCAACGCTGGATGACAGCGGCAGCCACCTCCTGCTGCTCCCGGAGTGGACGACCCTGTGTGGAAAAGCAAAGCAGCCATCGTCAGACTGCACCAAAACAGGACAGTGCTTTATAAACAGTGGCTAAGCAGCTCACAGCAGCTTGCAGGGCACCAACTCCTGCTACTGTTACATGGCCTGATTTATGACTACACATTTCCCAGAGACATCTCTATGCCCAATTCACATAAGAGAGAAAACCCTCAAGCCTGATGCCCATGCTGAGCAGGCAGCTTGCCACAAGGTGTATTTGGAGGACATTTTCCAGAGTTATGCCAGCACAACACACGTGCTACGACACGGCACACTTCCCCTGGTAAGGCAGAGCTAGGCAAACACCAGCAAGTGAATGCTAGGAGAAAATGTTATGACAGATTCAATTATTATTTTTCATCCCTGGGGAGGGTATTACCCACATGCTATTCTGCAGCAAATGGTACTCTCACATCTAACGAGGAAGACGTCTAACGTTTCGGCCACCTACCTTATATTTCCTGAAGACTGTCTGGACGAGTTTGGCAGCCTCGTAGAGCTCTCTCTGCTCATGATCAGACAGAGTTAACTGTGCAAACTCATTTTCTACCTTCTCGCTGGTGGATGCACTCAGAAATTCAGACCAGTCCGCTGCCGAAGGAAGGCTGGGTTTCTCGAAAGCTGTTTCACTGATGGGTGAGCCTGCAGGGCTCAAGCTGGTGTTTGAAGAAGGGGTCAAGGGTTCACTATACAGACTTCTGAAATACCAATCACAGGAGGAATTATTAACTCACAAAGCAGCTGGACTGGCATCATAGACAAGGAACTCAATATTGGTGAGTTTAAGGGAGAAACTCAAGCTCCCTTCTGCCTCTGCGACCAATATCCCACATTTCTAAGCCTGCCTGTACTGCACTGCGTCGGTCTGGCATTGGAAAAGAAGTTAGAGGTCAGCCCTCGTGCCATTATGACTGTGCTACGCTTCCTCTCCTGCATGCACTTCTGTTCTTCCATGAATGCGTGGCTGTGTTGGCAACGATACATTTGTGTACCCCTGGCCTGGAAGCACTCACATTAAATCCCACCAAGAAACAGCACCTGCAGGTGCCCAGTACACAGCCCACCCAAAACGCCCAGAGCAACCTCACGGCTCACACTGACCTAATCTGTGCAGCACTCGGCAGATGATCGACATCAGCAAGGTAACTGGCCAGCCAGCTCATGGTGGTGCTCATGGCAGCACTCTCTGCTCTCTCCACCTGCGGTGACTCCATTGGCACAAAATTCTCCCGCTTGATCCTGTCAGGCGTAGCTTCAATAATGTGCTCTGCAAGTGTCATCATGTTCACCTGCGGGAGAAGAGAGCAAACTTTTGCTGCCTGGTAACGAGAGCCTGGTGTGTGCACGTGACAACCCAGCTTTGTGCCTCAGGGAAAAGACATGCTGCTCAGCACCAGGGAGAAATCATTACCCAACGCTCATTCACTTCCACCTCTTCTGACGAGGCACTGCGGGGTTTCACATTCCCCAGACCTTTTTCTTCCCAGAGTGTGTGGGGAACCTAAGAGGTCTGCTGAGAGGTACGTGTCATTGGACCGTGCGCTTAGGGTGGAAGGACACCCTCTGACAACAGGAGAAACTACAGCGACCACACCACCACCTCAGAGCCACGGCTGTTTACCTGCAAGTCATCCATGTGGCGTAAGCAGTCCTCATCCCCTACATTGTCTCTATAGGACAAGAGCTCTGCATCCACTAACTCCCTGTCAGCCAACATCAGCACGTTCATCTGCTCTCGCTGGCGCAGCCGATGGCCCACAGTGTCCTTCCCCTGCGCAGTGCTCTTCTGGCTCCCCACTAACTGCACCGCAGACACACCAATATAAATGTCTTTTGGGTTCCACTTGATGCCCGCTTGGCTACCAGAGCCCCGGTATCCAGCCACTTCTGGGATGTGCTGGGAGAGCTCCCGGCCATAGTCCCTTATCCCTTCACTGGGGCTGATTGTCTCAGTGGTGGACTGCTTGGAGCTGGAGTTCTGCTTCCTGACACTCGGCTGTTCCAGGCTCAGCGCGGTGGAGAGCAGCTTCTCTTGCCGGGCTTGAAAATACTCAGGGCTCAGCTTATGTTTTTTGGGTGCAGGGTAATCTTTCTGAGTCTCACTACTGTAGTAACTGGAAGGTTCTGATCTCGGTCGCCTCAGCTCTGAAAACAAACAGATCAATGGTCAAGTGGAGTACGCAACAGGTGACTGCTGTAGGAACTGCTGAAGCTGTGCTCTGCAACACCCAACAGTGTATGCAAAGGAATTAACACCCAAAGAGGATATTATCCAGAACGTTCTTCAGCCATACACACCTTCCTGGAGCATTCACTCACTCCTTTTTTCAATATTTACACAAGAGCATGGAGCACGTAACAGGGAGCCCATAAAACATAATTAACATGGACAGCAGAGCTACAGGTGAGCTCCTTGCTTTAGGATTTTACATATCACCTATCAGCAAACAGTGCCGCTGGTTTTTCTTACCTGTGTTGGTACTGGAAATCACAGTGACTCCCTTCTGAGGCTCTTGAGAGGCAATAAGCTCACTGTGCCACTGGGACACCCAGTTTTCTGTGCTGGAGTCAGTGCTTGAGGGGCACTGAATTCTGGGGTTTTGTCCAAGCTGAGTTTGCTCATCACGCTGTAGCTGCTCCAAGCACTCTGCCAACTTCACGTGGCCCCGAGATCGGGCAATTGCCAGTGGCAGTCTCCCAAGGGAGTCAGGAATAGAGATGGCTCGGCGGTCCCACTTATACAGCACAACAGCTGCATCCATATGGCCCAGGGCACATGCCCACATCTGAAAAAAAACACAATTGACCCACTGTGAGACTTGTTTTTTTCCTTATTAATGCAGTGGAGTTTTGTCCTCAGGTCACAGAAACCTGATTAGCAAACCACAACATGCGTCACCAGCAACGGGCTTTTATAGATGTCCTCTGCAAACAAAAAGCCATTACAGAGGATGAGATGCATGCTGTTCTCTCTGCTGAGTGAGAAACCTCCATTTGCCACAGGAAGCTGACAGTTTCTCACCATCAGTGCATTGATTTTCAGCTGTGTTAGGCACACTAAGACTGCTGCAGAGAAAGAATGTCCTCATACAGAGATCTCTGAGATTAGAAACATGTACGTAGAACTAAAGGTTGGGAACAATAAAACCAAACACTCTGCTGCTGTAATCTGGCACTTCTGGTTCTACCTGCTTTGGTGTTTTGCTTAAGCTCTTTGTCATGATTTCATGACTCCAACAAACAAGACACTGTTATGACTTTACAACCTCTACAGGGAAAGGAGAAAACTTGTAAGTATGTAAAGGGTTTATCCCCAGCACAACACCGTTGAGCAGATGTTGGGTGAAAGATATCCTAACATTTACACAGCAAGGACACATAGGAAATATCTTGTTCTATCTGAAGAGTAGAAAACAACATCAAGAAGGATTCCAGAAGGTCCTCAGAGACCTTCAGAAGTTTCTGTCCCTGCTGCTTACCAGGGGGGTGCAGGAGAAATGATCCACATTCAAAGGGTCAACTTCCAGCTCCAGATCAATGCTGTCTGCGTGTTTGGTGCTGCAGAAAAAAACCAACAGAACAAATTATACTCTGAAGATAGGTCAGGATAATTTCCTAAACATTCAGCTTTACCCAGCGCATCACAGCACAGTGAAGTGGCCACACATGTGACCATGACACACATTTACTACTTATGGTGCCCACAATAGAGACTGTAAGCATGATAACTCCAGTGACTGCACTCCATCACAAGATACAGGTCCTCCCAGAGAAGGGGATAGGAAGAAGTTGGCTGCTTGTAAGGGACAACCAAAAATCTGGAGCAAGCAGAGCTTACACGTATTTCTGTCATGTCTGTACTGATACCCACGAGCCCAGCAGGCCGGGTCTTACCGCCATTTGATGAGGGTCTGGATCAGTGTAGCATAGCCCTGGGCAGCAGCTAGGTGGAGCAGTGTCATTCCTCGGAAAGTCTTTGAATGGATCAAGTGTTTGGACTTTGCCCAGCAGGCACGACTCATCATCTTCTCGCACACCACCACCACGCGGCTCTCGAAGCAGCTGCCCAAGGTTCCAGTCCCAGAAACGCACTGAAACCACCACACACAACCCACTTTAACCACGGAGCGGAGCTGAGCAGGCAACCTTTCACTTTCAGAAGTACTGAGACAGTGGCAAATGTGAGTGAGAGCCAACCGCTCCTAAAGACATCCACAAAGACTTGCTGCTTAAAAAAAGCCAACCACACTACTTTCCAACCCCCATCACACACAAACGCAGGTAGGAAACCACACAGCTGCTGTGACCGGACGCAGCACGGTCCATACCTGCACCTGCGTTCCTCCATTCCCGCTCCCATTGCTCCCTCCTCCTTGCTTGTGCTGCTGGGAGCCTGTCATTTCGGCCATTCTCCTCTCCATCTGCTCGAGGCGCTCCAGTATCGACATCCTGAACTGGTTATCTAGGTTGAGGAAAGGCAGAATAAGGTTATTTCCATGGAAAGGGAGCTCAGTTTTTGGCAGCCCACTGCAGAGAGCTGCGATCAGCCGCCCTGAAAATCAAAGCTTTGCTCCACTTGGTAACGCACAGAGACACGTGCCCTGCAGCACGCTGCCTCTTCAGGTTCGAAAATACAAGTAAACCCTGAGCAAATGTAATTGTGCAGTCAGTGTCTGAGCAGAATCACACAGAAATCCTCTGTTTTAGAGATGCTCTCTCTGCTTTCACAGGAGTACTGAACTCAGCTTGGCTTGCCTCCTGAAACCACACAATAACGGCACCTGGAAGAAAAAGACTGCTTTGCTTCCTCCTGCATATAGAATGAGAGGCTGTTAAAAAGGTTTACATTCCTTTACATGACCTGACAGACACACTTCCTTGGACTACAACTGCAGCCAAGCACCTGCTGTAAGATTACCAGAAATCTCAGGGGACGGGCATTGATAAAGCAGTAGCATCCTCCTGAAAAGCAGAGTCCTGCGGTCTCTGCATGAGTCTAAAGGATGTATCAGTTATTTTTTCCTCACGCTGCAAGCTAGCAGTGCGATGCAGCTAGTATTGCTTGAATAGTGGAGCGGGGAGAATGAGGCTGTAATACTGAATTAGGGCACTGCTAAACCTGAGACTGGAGAGATCAACTCAGCAGCTATCTTTGTGCTGATGTCCAGCCAGTGCAGCTTGAGTGCTGCAGCAAGGCCTGCTAGCAGCAATGGGAACCTGTGCACGACAATTTAAATGCTTTTATCACGCTTTGAAAGAGAAAGTCCAGCCTGAGAGACCTGTTTACATACAGAGCCCTTAGCAGCAGGCTGCAGGACTACCCGCCCCACAGAAAGTTCCTTAAAAGCTTCCAGTAGTACACTTTGAAGTATGAAATGCCAGTGAGTGGTATTCTTAGTAAGAACTGCCATAAAGGTAAACCAAAGTCCACACCAGCACAACTCCCACGTGGCAGATCCACACAGATAACCTCTGCTTGGCCCAAGAACTGGACATCAATTAACACTGAAGAATGAAACCCCTAAGTCTCCCTTCCTTCCCTAACCATTTGTCACTGAGATGTCAGCTGTGACACCTGCTGCCTTTCCAGCCATTAGGGAACAGCAGCAACAAGCACCCAGCCCCGCTGTGCCCTGCCAGCAGACACGGGGTCAGCTCCAACACAGCAATTCAGCACTTTGGTGGCCGTGTTTGAGCAGCGGGGTTGGACTTGATGACCTCCAGAGGTCCCTTCCAACCTCAGTCACTGATCCCGCAGTCCCACCCATGAGCTGCTCACCAGCCAGGAACAGGAGAACGGCAGCACGCCGCTTCCCTCTGCACACAGGGGAGCTCACTAGGGTCTTCCCCTGCCTAGCTGGAAAGGGCCTTGTTATTACAGCCTGGTTAACAGTTCAGTTGCCCTGTGAATGGTAAAGCCTTTGGGGAACGCTCGTCATGCGGATGCACTCTGACGGCTCTGCCTCCCAAGCGCAGGCAGCGAGCGGAGCCCTGCTGCTCGGCGAGCCTTTGTTCAGGCAGTGCTGCAGTGTGCTGCAGTGCAGTCTGCTCCCCTGCCTCCTCCTTCCATCGCCATGCAGAGCACGTATGCTGCAGAGCCCGACAGCGACCCGGCATCGCTGAGCCCTCCCTCGGCTCAGGGCTGTGGCAAACAGCTCATGTTGTGGGGACACGGCCACATCTGCTGCACACGGCAGCAGCTCCGTGCTGCACAGCCCACGCCCGCACGGTTTGGGCTGCTGGCACTCGTGTTTTATTAGAGCTAGGAGGAGCAACGCAGCCCAGCCATCACATCCACGCCACCAACCTCACACAGACAAAGGTTCTGTACGGTCAGAAACAGCAGCAGCAAACGATTCCTGTGAGATGCACAGACTGAGATACGTACTGATATACATGTATTTGTTTTCTTAACAAGCTCCAAACATCACAGAACAGAAATGGGGGCCCCAGGCCTGCGCCCATCTTCCAGGCTCTCCCTGAAGGACTGCGGTCTCTGTGATGAAGCTCCCCTCCTCCTGCTCACACCAACTGCTTCCCCACACCTTCTGCCAGAGGACTGAAGTTACCCAAGGGATCACCGTCACTACCCCACTGTCCCCGGATCAGAGCCACGCTCCTATTAATGAAATGGGAAGGGAACTAAACCTTCAGCACGAAGCAAAGGGAGCACTCCTGATGGCTGACAGAGGCTGCTGTTATTTCCCCAGCCTGAACTGGAAAGCTCCAGGCAGCAAAGATGGAAATGGGGTGGGAATTCACTGTAGTCTCTATGCCGCCCATCTTCCAGGTGACGTAATGCACTACCTAGCAGCCAGAACAAAGAGCCAGCTGACAGCAGCAGCAGAACTCTTTGCACACAGTCAGCACAGCTCCCGCACTGCTGAGAATCCAACAGAGCTACAGAGAGAACCTCTGCTCCCCTGGCAGAGTCGAAGGGGTCCACCTGCTCGCAGCAGCAAGCTCTGGGACCCGCATGCATGCACATACAGCTCCCGGGCAACTGTCAGCTCCTGCTTCCTTCATGGGGTGCTCGGCAACACCGCTCACAATCCTTTCACATCACCTCTTAGGGATCACTATTCTCTAAGCCCCAAGTCTGCCAGCTTCCAGCAAACATTATCACTGCTACAGTCTCCATGTCGGGATCTGCCAAGCAGCATCTGCACAGACATCACCAACCAAGTCTCAAAAACACAGACGGGATTAAAGTGAAACTCATGAAAAGCAGGGGGAGGAAGGAGCAGTCACTTGTTTTCACCTTTACCAACAACTGCTTCACCTCACAGTAATTAACAGAAGGGCTGTAAGCACCACCGAGGATATCCATGACCATTTACCCCTTATTACTTCTTGTTTTGCCAGGCAAATCTTTTTTCTTTAGGCTGCAGGCAGCCAGCACTTTGTTTGCACGGAAAATATACGACCCCTGTTTCTACCTTCTTATCTTTTATCTCCAGCAAGGGGTCTCACGGCAAGTACCCGTGCACTGAAGACAGACACCCAATTGCATACAAATCAAGCCATCAAAACAAGCTTCTCTCTGGCAACGTTACACAGGAAATCTGGTTCCTTGCACTGGAAGCACTCGAACTTCCAAACACAGCAAAGATGGGTGTGGGTGCCTGTGCTGCCCAAGGTTAACCCTGTCCCACGTACTCTCACCCCTTTAAAACCTGGGCCAACACAGAATGTACCGAATACCTTTTGCCACTGTAACATAATCTGAAGACTGAGCAGACCTCATGGGTTTCTAAGACTGCTCTTCAAGCTGATGAAAACGACTGCACTTCTGTATCTGACACACCTCATAACCGACAGAAAACAATCTCGCTGTCTTCTCTCGAGATTATTCTTCTTCATATTTTAATGGTTAAAGTGTTACCCTCACCACGCGTATCTCCTGGACAACATATTAGTTTAGGCGACCTGTTCCATCACGCCACACAGCTGTTTTCACTTCTGGTGCTCTCAGCCCTCACAGAGTGAGATGCTGTCCCACGGACTCACAAACTTGGGAAGTGCAGCAAAACTCTCCACAGTGGTCCTTCCTGGCAGGGTCTGGTCAAGAAGACAAGCTGAGAAGACAAGCTGCTCCAGGGCCATGCCTTGGCAGCACGACTCACCAGCATGGAGGGGCAGGAGGATCTGCTCAGCCAGAACCCGACCCACACAGAGATGAACCTGAACCTACACAGACCCTGTGATAAAAGGCAGCGAACCACAGCGCTTTCCAGCACTTCCCAGGTTTTTTCCACATGAGGTTACAGTCACCTCTGGGAACACGTGAGATCGCTGACACCAAGTGGGACATCCTCCCTACAGAACCACCAAGAACACACTGCTGTTGGGTCCCTCCGGCCACCAGCAGGTGACAAGATGCTCGAGACTTAAAGGACAGAGCTCCCTCCCTAAGTGGCACAGGGAAAAGAAGAACCAAACCTGGGGTAAACACGTCGTGCTGCAGAAGACATTCACACCTGAAGTGCTGTGACAGCACACGCCTCCATCCCCACCTCCTAATCCAAGACCAGCTCCAAAGACACTTAATACCCAAAGTATTTTGTGTCGGGGTTCTCTCTTTTCAAGCTATACAAGGTGGCAACAAACAGCGTTTCCATTTGGAGGGCTCCAGCTCAGACCACGTCCGAAGGATCAGCACTGAGCTGTTTTTCTCAGCTCTGCACACTTCTGGACAAGCACACAACCCAAAGACACTTCGTTACCACTCTTCCTATTTTCCAAACGGTTGGTTGTTTGCATACACCACCAGCTCCTCGATACAACTAAAACACCAATCAAGTCACAGCACTGGTTTGCCCTGCTTTGTTACTGAGGAATCATCACCTTCAGTAACACTCTCATCAGGTCCCACAGAAAGCCTGTTTAATGGTGGGAGCTCTGTACTACCGAATAAAAGCACTGTACGACATATGGACAACCCTGCTGGCAGAGAGGTCACTGTCAGGCAGAGAGAAATGCCATAAGAACAGGTAAACCCTACTCATGCTGAGCCCAGGAGGCAGATGAAGAGGTTCTGTGCTACACAGAGATGATCTCAGCATCGTACCATTACAGCCCAACAGGAGATGGGTGGGACAGGCTGACGTTCCCCCCTCAAGTGGCCGTCTCCGTCCTCAACCTCCACAAAGCGCTCACCCAGCAGTCAGAGATCTGCTGTGCTTTCCCACAGGTGCCGGCACCGCGCGGGATGTGCATGGAAGCACACGAGGAGCGACAGCCCGCAGCACGCTGCCCATCTGCACGGGGACACGCAGTGCTCGCAGCATCTGCCTCCTCCAGGAGCAGCGAAAGGAGCTGAGAGCAGGAACACAACTGAAACAGACCGACACTGGAACAGGGCAGCAAGACGAGACCGAGATCCCCGGCCCCGGGAGCTTCTGCGGTCAGACGTCCGTCCCGCTCATCCCGTTTCTCAGCTGGGAGTAGCCCAGGCGCTCTGAATCCCCGCTCCATCCGACGAAGCGCCCTGCAAAACAATCCCGGGAACCGCTCGGCGCGGAGCAGGCGTGCCTACAGATCCCCAACTCCTCCGGGAAGACCCTCTCAAATAGGAAACCTGCAGCCGGAGCCGCGCCCGTCCGCGCCCGGACCCGACCCCACACAAACCCCGCGCAGCGCAGCGCAGCGCAGCGCCTCCCGAGCCGCGGGCACTGACCTGGGCGCCTACAGCGGCATCGGCGGCGGCTCCAGCCCGCGCCCGCTGGCGGGGCAGGACGGGCCCGGCTCCGTGTGCCGCGGCTCCCGCCGGGCTCATGGCACGCCGGCGGCCGGCCGGAGCTCCCCGGAGCGCCGCAGCCTCGGCGGAGCGCTCCCCGCGGCGGAGCGCAGGGACATGTTCCGACGGCGGGAGGAGGAGGAGAAGGAGGCGGCGGCGGCGGGAGCCGGAGCGGGGCGGGCACCGCCTCCGAGCCGCACGGGGACGCGGGACCGCCGCTCCGCCGCCCCGGGACTCACCGCCCTCAGCCCACGCCGGGGCCCCTCGGCGCCGCCATGCGGGCTGCGGGCTGCGGGCCCCGTCCCGCGGCGGCGCTCAGCGGCGGCCCCGCGCTGCGGGCGGGAGGGAGCGGCCGCCGCCTTCCATTGTGCGCGGCCCTGCCCTGCCCTGCCCCGCGCCGCTCCGCGCCGCTCCCGGCGCCGCCGGGCCCCGCCCCGCGCGGGTGACATCACCGCCGGCGGCACCGGGCCGCCCGAGCTCCGCCACTGCGGCTCTCGTCCCTCCGTGCGCGCCGCGAGCCCGCGCAGAGCTGACGGACGTTAACGGCTCCGCCGCGGCCACAGAAGCCGCGCGGTCCCGCGGTGCGGAGCCCTCCACGCACCGCTCCGCAGCCGAACCGGGAGCGGCGGCTTCCCCGAGACGGGCGCACGGGAGCTGCCCGCCCTCAGCATCTGTGCGCGAAGGGACCGAACCGCAAATCCCAGCGAGAGCACGGAACAGATAAAGCCTCCGCGCATCTTCAGACCTCACCGGTACGAGCACACGGTGCCCGCAAGGTCGTGCTGTCTCCATCTCACGACGCTTCCATGCTAGGAACAGGCGCCGGGTGAACAGGATCCCGCCACCGCTGCACACAGAGCCCGGGGCTGGGTGCCACACGTCAGCCAACAGCACCGAGCCACCAAACTCCTGCATCTTCCACCTGGGAAAGACAGCCAGAGCTTGCTGAGCACCTGCAGGCTGTCACTCCCCCTATCAGTGCCATTCAGTACCAGCCACGGCCACAGCCCTGCCCGTCCTACACACACCTGAACCTTCAGCCGGCTCACCTGTCCCCTACCCATGTTTTTAAACTCTGAGAATTTAACTTATTCCTTCACATCTTCCCTCCTGCAGGTGCACAAGCACAGCCCCAAGCAGCACTCACGCTGGCCTCCTCCAAACGCCCGATCGCACCCCACGCCGAGCGAACACCGTCCCTGCGGGCACTGTGTGAAAGCACAGATCCTGCAGTGGGACGCAAACAGCCTGGAAGCCTGCACTAAAAAGCCTTCCCAATTCACTAGCTGTCTGCCTCTGTAAGGTCTCTGTGCTCCGGGTCAGAAGGGGCCTTGTCTGCTTTTCGTTTGTCTTCAGAGCACTTCTCCACCGACAGCGAACGAGAGGAAGCAGGAGCAGATTGTGCCGAGCGTGGGCACAGGGGGATCTCGTGGCACTGCTCAGGGCTGGGAGCTGCACTGACGTGCCACAACGAGCCCATACGTCCACACTCATTTTTTCCTGCTGGTTCTAACATGGAAACTTCTACAGAGCTGTGACTCCTCCTTCCCGAAGCTAAAGGATTCCAGTATCTGCAGAGCTGAGAGAAGAAAGCTGATTTATCGTCGCCTCAGAGCGAAAATACACATCCCTACATAGGATGTCTCTGTCTTTTAAGGGATCTGGGGATGATGACACCATTCCTGCAGTACGGTGGAGTTTAACCCTGCAGTGCTCGCATGGCTGAAGTAATTACATGTGTTTGAACACCGCAGCACAAAGGAACTCAGAGTGTTTCTTTGGATTTAAGAAAAAAGAATATTACAATTCCTGGCAGTGCTTCGTGGCTACGGAGAGCCCTTGACATCCTTCCCTCGAGACTCCAGAACCAGCAGCGGGACAAGGATTTAATGCAGTGCAATTCAATGCAAACAGAGGAGACAAGGGTTTGTGTATTTATCCTGCTGATGGAATCAATTCACATTAGCTTACAGCTAAACTCACATCTGTACTCTTGGAATTAAAGCGAGGACGTTGCCGGTCCATTAAAAAGAACATCATCTGCTGCTCTTAGAGCACTGTGCACCAACACAGGGCCTTGGGGCAGCTCACGGTTCGTACGGCGATTCCATCTTTTTCCCTGAAGGGCCTCTGCATTGCAGCGGTCCTTTTCCTTTTTTTTCCCGTCAGCGATGCCCTCGTTTGTTCGCTGCTGCAGTCCCCCTCCCTTCCACATCACAGCAGCGTGGAAAGCTGCCCGCTCCCCAGCACAGACAGCAGCAGCTCCACGGGCAGCGCGCAGGGAACCGTCCAGGAGCAGCTTTCAGACGCAGCCCCTTCGCACACTGCATGGGAGGGATCCCACGGGCAGTGCCACAGATGATGGACGCGCGCTCTGATGAGCGGTGACTGCTCAGCAGTGACCGTGTGACAGTCCCCAGACTCACAGCTGCTAACAGCACGGAGATATCTAATTGATATCTTAATGAGAGCAGCTTTCCCTGCCCTGGCTTCCCAGAAAGAAGGGATCCCGCTGAAATCCCTTCAGACGCCGCCTGCCTACGTTTATACACTCACACATTCAGCTTAAACTCTTCAATATTTCTCCCATTAAAGTCAATGAGTTCCACACCTTTGCCAAGTCTGCCGAAGTATCCGTAACAATGACACAGTAACACGTTTCAAACCTTTGTAATGACAGTCATATTTTGAGGTTATTAAACTCGCACCAAAAGTAATATATCCACAGCAGATTTCCAAAACCGTGCAATTCTGTGAGGATTCTGTGCCTCAGCTGCAGTCACTCCGCTGGCAGCTCAGAGGCAGAACTGGATGAGGTTAATTGATGGAGCCACAAACACCATCAGCTCATTACTGCTCCTGTCTTCAGCACGGTCCTGTGCAAACAACTGCTCCTGTGATTTCTGTTGTGTAACGCTTTGTACCACTAATATTAGTTTCTCAGCAATGAAGTCTCTGAAGACTTGGGATCTGACCCTGCCATATCTGTCTCCTGTACGGAGCAGAGCAAACAGGCACCCAACAAACGGGTCACCTACCACGAACATAGGGACTTTGCTAAGACTGCATAAAATGCAGTGCTGCAGCAGCTGACTCTCAGGTGAAAAAAGATAAAAGAAGCGTTGCTTGTTCTTTTCCATCCTGTCATGTCTGTCAACACAAACCAGCTTTCCTCCTTAGATCTCCTTGGTCTGAGTTGGAAGCTGCTCTAGTGATCACACACTCAGGAAGGGAAACGAACATCCTGCCCATCTTGATCAAACTGCCACCTTGGTGACTTCTCAAAGAGAAAACCAACGTATTTCACGCAGCAGCACAGAAATAACAGACCAGCCAGCAGATCAGTTGCCTCCCTGGGGGCTGCACTGACTTCTCATTTTCTCCAATAGCTTTCAGAAGGAGCACTGGGGGCAGAGGTAAGCAGAGATACTCAGTTCCTCCAGCCCGATGTTCCACGCTCCTATGTTCTACTATTCCTCCTCCCATCTCTCTCCTCTATAAAGTGCATTTTGGGGGCATGCCCGAATGTAAGCACAGCTATCACGTAAACCTAAAGCCCACATTCCCATCCCTCAGTGCTGACATCAAGTGCTACCACTTGGTGAGCTTAGTTAAAGAATATCATGCACTTCTTACCATCCAAAGACAGCCAGTCATGCTGGGAGGAAGGCAGGGTTGGCAGAGCTCTGGCTTTGTATTCAAACACCACAGAATTGGAGATGATCTGATTGTTGAAGGCAACTTGCAAAGTCACGAGCCCAGTGTCGTGAGCTAAAAGAGAAAAACAAGTGCTGAGACAGAGACCAGAGCAAGCTGGGGCCCAACAATGAGGATCAGTTATTCAGCATATATTTAAAAATCAAGAACTCCCTCTGTAGCCACCAGCTCCAGGAGAGGCACTCCTTACCTGGGCAGTAGCAGCGCAGTACTCCTGGCTGAATTAAAGATGCAGGCACTGAGATCTGATCAAACAGACAGCTGTAATTATTGCTGGCTTCTTGCCATGGACCAGTGATTAGAACTTTCACTCCTCCCTACAATGAAAAGAGGGGAAAAAAAGGAACCATTATGAAAAAAGCCCTATCCAGAGAGGACTTTGCACTGAAATGGTTGAACAGCAAACAAAATCACAAGGGCAGATACAAGTACCAAGCTAACACAGATCCTTGGCACCAGTAACCACCGATGTCCCAGCGCTCTGCAGAGCTGCACATCACCGTCCACCTGCCCCGCCAGGACTGCTCTGCTCACATCAGCTGCTGCTGCAGCCTGGCCTTCGGGATACCTTGTGGCGTGCACTCCTTTGGTCATCAAATCTTACACTGTAGGAGAAATGCAGACAGTATTCCATAACAGAGCGGCTTTGTTTCTCTTCACTCACTCTGCTCTCTCATCCTGCTGGCAGTGATACACCTTACCCTTCATTGGGTATCGAGAAATTTGTTACAAAGGAAGCATGATGACACGGGGCTGACCCTGAAGGGGACGTGCAAAAGCAGGGCTGCATTTGCAAAGGGGTCTTTCAGCCCCAACTGTATCAATTTGAGCTGAGCCCATCCTAGATTTCTCCCCCTGCCCTGACATGGGTCTCAGCAGTGCTGTGTCAGCCACATGAGCACACAGCTTTGGCATCTGCTTCACCTGCTGGCAGGAAAGGCTCCAGCTGCATCCAGCACAGATCTGCAGAAGTAGGACCGAGCTCCTCCTGTGGTCCCTGTGCCCCCCAGTGAGGCCCAGCGGGGAGCTGGGCACCACCAGGACACTCACCATGCAGCCCTTGTGACAGGAGTGCTCCTCTTCTCACACGTGTGAGCAGGAGGAGACTGCACAGCTGTGGCAGGATGTATGCCTGACATAGGACAAATACCACTCTGCATCCTTATCAGCATCCACCACATGCAGATCAGCACTGTACGTCTGCGCAGAGCAGCACGTGAGGCCACACATGGAAATGCTTGGCCTCCCAGTGAAACTAAACATTTCTGTTCAGACGTTTGTAGGTGAAGAAAGAGCCCTGTCAGGGTGACGGAGTGCTTAATTAACAGTACACTAAGACATGCAAATGGCCTCGGATGCTCTTTCTTCTAAGAGCAATATCTTAAAAACCTTGTCAAAGCTTTAACAAAACAGTTCTTGGAGCTGTTAACAAAGCAAGTAAGGTTAAGGCAGTAAATGTAGAAAGAGTAGAAGCCCTAACTTACCTCAGGGTAAGACCATTCTGGTGAATAATCTGTCACCATGAACAAGCGCCCACTCTGCTGTAGCAACCCCAAAGTGCCTTGTGCTGCAGCTGCCGAGACCACCTCAGCCACATGCATGTATGCCATCGTGCTGGCTCCGCTCTCTGTGCTGCTGAGCTGCATGTTGGCTTGCTGAGGACTGCAGCAAGGAATGCACATTTCAGCCTGGTTGTAGGTTGTTCTGTTACTGTCTTCAGGCTGAGAGAGTCCGGCACTGTCACTTGACACCAACTGGTGTCCATAGAGGGCATTGCTCCCACCTTCTACAGATATGAAATCATTAATTAGATCAGAAAACTGGTTGCTGAAGGAGATGTCAAAGTGGTCCAAGTTAAGCTCCATGTTGGAGGAGTTATTTAAGCTGGGATGGGCCACAGGATAGAGTCCTTGTACCATGTTTCCTTGGAGAATAGGGAGATTGTTCCCATTCCTGATACCTCCATTGGTCTCAGTCTGCAAGTAGTGTTCTGTGCTGCAGGCTTGAAGATCCCCTGATTTAAGTAGATTTTCATTCCCTTCTGCCTGCTGGGAGGTCTCCATGGGAACTTCAGCTTCTGCAGTCATAGCCTGGAAGTTTGCTTGGAACTGCATGAGCTGGAGAGAAGAGGTGGACTCTATTCTGGTTTCCACTGTGCCGTTGCAGTTGGAAGTGGTTTGGGATGGGGACTCTGTTTTCACACTGGGGATTCCTATTGTATTCACAAATGAGCCACTTGTGTCATTCAAGTTGTTGTGGGTGTTTTGCTCAAGAGGAAGAGGTTTGCTGGCATCCTGCAGAAAGAAGCTGGGGGAAGGGGTCTGATGAACGTGAGGGCTCTGGACTGTCTGATTGAAGCTGGAAGAATAGTCCTTGTTGGAGTCAATGGCGCTGAAGTCCATCTGCTCCAAGGTGGTACTCGGGCTCAGACCTCCTCCAGAGGGAAGCAAACCTGAACCAGTAGTGAGGGTGAGAGTGTTAGATGCAGAAGTGGAGGAAAATGCTTCTTTGGACATCTGTTGTTCAAAAGATGTGTCCTCGGTTTTAATTTCTTTTGTGAGGGTTGTACTGAAGTTGAAGCTACGTTCTGTGGTGGGTGACTGCCTTATGTTGGTGCTGATGCTGTCACCTTTCATACCCCCTCCACCATAAGTCTGCCCTTGCTTGGGATTATTAAGAAAACAGTCTGGGTCAAAATTCATGGTGGTTTCTGGAATTTTTCTATTTCCATCTAAAGTTGTGGAGAGCACAAGCTCCTCGGAGACGGTGCTGGGCAGCATGGACAAGCTCTCTGAGCTGGCTGTTGTTGGGAAAGCAAATTTGTGTCCATCTGAACTCACAGCAAGAACCAGTCCTTGTGCAGCCGCATCTGAGGACAGAAGGTGTTGATTTGGGCCGGAGGTGGGTGACATGGTATACACAGCTTCACTGGTGACTTCTGACATAAACACTGTGGCACTTTGTGACAGGCTTCCCATAACTGATGCTACAGCCATGCTGGACACGCCAGTGACTGCGGGGCTGTCTGCCATGTCCGGGTCGCTGTTTAATCCACTGCTGATGGACACAGGAGAATTCTGGGTGGTGTCAGGGACTTCCACCTGGTTGGTGGAAGAGACCTCAGTGCTGTTTTGATGGAGCAACACTGGTTTCGCCACTTTGCCGTTCCTCTTCTCGCGGCTGGAGGCCTTGCCATGACTGTGCTCGTTCTTGCCTTCAGAGACATCGTTATTTTGTACCTCTGAATGAGTGCTGTACCCACCTGTCCTTGGTTCGACCTTTGGTGAAATGATGCGATGTTTGGCACTGTTACACTTGTGATGCACACTGCTTCCTGCCCCTGTGCCAGAGAACAACGTTGGTCATTCGCTAAGTACAAAATTAAACCAGTGCTGGTTGCACATCTTATGGGCATAGCAAAGGAAAGCCATGCATAGGTGTCTGAGTGAGGGAAGGAGAGAGCAAGCACACATACTAGAGAGCAAGAGGCACCGTGGAAATAAAAGTAATCTCTTGCTCGTGCCACATGTACAGCTTCCTCTCCATCTAACCCATTGTGCATGATGACAACCCTCAAAACACGAACACACACAGCTTCACCGCACATAGCACATACCCACACCTTACTTCCTCCTGCCCTGATAACAAACAAAGAGGAAAGGAATCAGCATCTGTGCCAAGTTTCAGAGCTATTCAATGTGGGCAAAGTCTGCAAAGCAAGGAGCACTGCTGTCAGCTGCGCCAGAGGGTTTCTGCCTTGCAGGCCCTGCTCCATGTGCACCATGGACAAGATCTCCTGCCCCGTGACATGGACACTCTGCTCCTCCCAACGGCCGATGTCAGATGCTTTGACAACAGAAGATGAACATCACCTTAATTTCCTGCTAGAATGGAAATCTAGCAGTCTGAAGTAAACTGTTCTCTCTGAATACATATCCTAACATCAAACTCCAGTGTGAGAATGTCATTTGTTGTTTAAAGAACAGCCCAGCCCCTGCTGTGGTTCTTTAATTGATTCACTTTCACTAGAATGCAGCAAGGACAACAATTATTGTACTGTATAATGACTAATGGGGAAAAGAAACCTCCTCCTCGTAGCTAATGGCTACAATTATGAATGCCATCTTCTGGGCAACACAAAGTGTCTGCACAGGCACTGTAATTTGCCAGAGCTTTTGTTCCTTGCCCTTGAAGGGGAACTTCTCTTTTATGCGCTCAAGATTTGAATCAGGTCACTTAAAGTAGTTCAGGACAGCGCTTTTGAGACTAAATGCAGTATTAAATCTCTCTATTCTCTTCAGTACAGAGAGGAACAGGAACAAGAGAAGCTTTCACATTGCAGACTTTGCCCATGACTGCAAGGAACTGAGAATGTGTGTGTCAATGTGCCAGCCTACAAAACAAAGTGATACTGTTGTGTTAAAAACCATGAGGCAGACTTAGCACAAGACAAAACATCAAAGGGAAGCATAAAAGGATTCGTGTTCAGATCTGCAAGCCTGGATCAAATGCTGAGCCTTCAGGCTTGAATTTTAATCCAAACCCAGGTATTTCAGAGGTCATCATTCTTACTTAAAATCTCGATTGTGTAACACAACTGCCCAAAAAGGCAGAAAAAAAAAAAATCCTTTGAAGCACAGACAGCTTCCCTTTAGAAATTTCTCTGAAGACTAATTAATATATGATATATTTTGCTTGACCAAAGTAGTAGGAAGGGGTGGCTACAAAGCAGATGAGATGGAAAAATGAATCATTCTGCTTCCTACTCGCTGTGCAAAGCTCTAACACACAGGATGCTGTTTCTTGCCACTCTGGTCTTGAAACAAAACCGCTATAACAGGAGAGAAACCTCTCATGTCTTCATGGGAATGAAATAAAACCTGTCTTATGCCAGTGATGCTCTGTAACTAACCACCTGAGTCCATCTCCAGCAAAGGGTGCTGGGGGGTAATGATTTCAGAGGGTGAGGTTGGCAGAAGAGCGAATTCTGGAGCACGTAGAAGAGAGCACACCTTTCTAAGCAGATCACATACAGAGGGCACAGTACAAAGCACTCTTTTTTTTTTTTAAACACAGATTCCAGATGTGTTAAGCCTTCTACTGCCTCTGAACTCACTGGGTCTCAACACTTCACAATACAGCACTCAGCATTTTAGTGCTGCAAACACTACTCCAAGCCTGGGTTAAGCTGCAAGCACGCTGTGCCTTCCTGTGGCACTCACCCAAGGTACCAGTGCAGAGACAGTTGTGTGTCCGAGGCTGCGGTTTGGTCTGGTGGCTATCGAGGATCTGCTGCACGAGCTGCTCCACTGAGAACCCTGAACTGCTGTTTCCATTGCTGCATGTCCACTTAATGCCATGAACTGTGAAGAGAACAGTAAAACTCATCAGGAACTTCAAAAACACACCAGAAAACATCAGAAATCATCCCAAAAGAACAGCAGAAAGCCTTTCCTGCTGACTTTACTCAGAGCTGATGAAACCTACGTAGAGTCACAGTAATGGTTATTGGTTGACTCTTCTCCAGGTTTCCTATCCATAGGCTTACCCAACACATTAAACTGAAAACAACAGAGTACTTGTGTTTCACTGAAGCAAAACACGCATTCTAAGGAACACTTTGGAACCTTCTTTTATTTTTCTCTAAGCAATTTTAGGTGCATACTCTGTGCACATCCTGTGTATGTAGCAGGGTTCACAAGAGGACTTTACCAAGTGCTGGCTGGTGGCAGCACTACTCCTGGGGTGTTCCCCTGCATGGCACTCCACACTTGAAAAGCTTTTTTCAGTGTCTTTGTTGTACCAGGTCAGAGGTAAGAATCCCACTGACTTCACCTCTCCATTCGCAGATCCCTGCATAGTGAAGTCCTCAAACTGAGGGCATGAAATGCCAGCAGCAGCACAGGGGACTGATCCTCACCGCACAGCCAGAAAGACCTGCAGGCTGTCCACCAACAAGCTGCTTCATGCAAGGAAGCCAGAACCAAACGAGGGCACGTCCACAACACTGATTAACAATGCTGTCAGAGAGTGAGGATGGCATGTGAGCATCCTATTCTCTTTGGCAAGCCATAAGCAGCCAGTGGGAAGGGTTCTGGGGTCGGCTTCCTTGAATCACCCGTTCCTACACTGCCTCCTCACCCACCAGAACCCTGCCTAGCAGCACCTCATCTCACTGCAGTTCTGCATTACAGTTTGTGTTCTCATTGGCTGAGATGAGAAACTTGCAGGAACACTGTAAATAAGGTTTACTAGTATTTCTCCTCCATCACTATTTAAAGTGTTGCACTTGGTTTAGTAATGAGTCCCCCTACACTTGCTTGACAACCACATTTATCGTTATTGTACCCAACAGATTTTGCTTTACAGTACGTTCACATTCTGCATCTCCTCGCGGCGCTCCGTACCTGCTGCCACGTAAGGCTTGGTTTATACACGCTTCCTGCTTCAGCTCCTCCACTCACGCTCATTTTATTATTCTCAATACATTATCCTGCCACGCGTGATGTTCGGCTTAACAAGAAATGCAGTTCCTGTTAAAACTGCAGCTTTGTGAAAAAAAGTAAAACACGACCAAAACTGTGGAGCTGAGATGAAGCAGCACTAAAGCCTTCGGAGTATTTTTTGTGCTGGATACAGTCACTGAACTGTAATTGCAACTGAGACGCTTCATACCACACTATCTCTGGTTACTTCCAAAGTTACTGGCTGTAGAAGTGAGCTCGGACACACGCTGTGTGTACAGGAGTCCTATTGCACAGCAGTCTGCCAGGAGCCAAGGAGCCGCACTCAGTTTTACGGCTGCATACCCACAGTACCATGCCTACTATTTTCAGGTCCTCCCAGTAACAAAGATCCACCATGGGTCTATCGCAAGGATCGAGCAGAAGCCAAAGCTTGTGATCTCCCTGGACCTACCCACAGTATTCACAGAGAAGTTCTCCAACAATGGGACTCCTCGGGAACATCCCATCTGTCATTCAGTCCTCTTTGCTGTCTGCACAGCTCTCTGCTCCCTACAGCTCAGCTGCTGCTGATCCTTTGCCCATCGTTTGCTTTTTGATTCATAGATTCATTAGGTTGGAAAGGACCTACAAGATCATCTAGCCCAACCATGAACAACAATACTGCTGCCTGCATGGAACGGGTAAACGTTCCATTCGATTTATCTTCTCCAGACACCCACATGCAATTCAGTTTTGATTTTCCAGCCCTCTGCTTCTCCCATCACTGCCTGCACGGCCGGGTTTCCTGAGCCTGGGAGCGCAGGTGAACTCTCCCATTTACCAGTTCTTAACGCTGCTCACTGAATTCGCGTGTCTGTGTACAGGAGGTTCACTCTTCAGAAAGAAACCCCTCCTTGAACAGCTGCCGGGGAGCAGACATTTAACAGCTAATGGGACGCGGCACAGAATGGCTGAGGCTGGAGGGGACCTTAGAGGTCACCTAGCTCCACCCCACTGCCGTGGGGCCGTGTGCCGGGCTGCCACGCACGAGATTCCCACGCGGTGCAGTTACCCGTAGAGCACACGCGTGGGGCGCCGCTCCTCCGGGCGCGGTGACACTCACGCAGCCGCCCGAGCTCCAGGCTGCAGTTCCCGTCTCGGCCGCCAGGTGGCAGCAGGCGACAACGAACGGCCCCGGCCCGCGGGGACGCGCAGGGGCGCGCGTGGGGTCCCACGTCCGCTTCACGTTTAAGGATTCTTCGAATGAAATTTCCCACGCGGATCTTCAGCTCTGTTGGCAAAACCTATCCGGGTGCCCCCAGGGAGCAGCAGTTGTTGGTAAATGGGTCACGGGAAGCTCCAGCTTCCATTGGGGGTCACTTCGTAGCTCCGACAAATGGATGGGAAACAGTGAGAGTCAGCCTCGATAGCACAATTAACTTTTAAGTGTAAAGGATCCTAAACCACTATTGGAATGGAATATAAATTCAAGTCAGCCTAGGAAAAAAAATTCAACAAAAACCCAACAACTCAATTCTTCAAATCACATTTGTGCCACTACTACTGAACTCAGCCTCAGACCTGGAGCACAGCCTGGCTCTTCCACCATAACCTGCCTTGAACGTGAAAACACACACAACTTCAATGTCTAGGGGAATAAAACTAAATAGGGAAGGTGTGATGCTCACAAGGTCATTGACAGATGTGCTTTAAGGCAAAGAAATCTGGACACATCAGGCAATCAAACTGCTGTCACTGAAAGAATGTGATCCACGCGAAAATGCGATGGAGCTCATACAGTTGCTGTGCTTTCCCCGCATGTGTATCCATAAACAGAGACGTGTACTTGCATACATACTCTGAATAATTGTACAGAATTTCACTCTTCCCTCCTGAGACATAAAAAAGCCAAGTGTTATTAAATTTACAGCTACTTTGCTGTAGTTTTCACGTCATTTTCTTGATGCACTGCAAGCCTCTCTTTTTATAATTCCCCTCCCCCAGACCAGCGGCTGCTTCCCCTCCTGTTTAATGTTAAGGCTCTCGTGCAGCCCCAGCTGTCCTTTCAACATCCTGGATTTCTGTCTAAGGTTTATTGGTCCCAGGGAAATACCCTGTTTAGCAAATGTGTTGTGGGTTTTTTTTTCTGCTTGCTTTCTTCTCTCCTTCAGCTTTGCATGAAAAATAAATAAATAGGGGAGCAAAAAAGAAACGGGGTTGTTGTTTGAATGAGGAAGTCACCTTGTTCTGCACCTCGAGCAACTAACAGAAAGCGGCATCAGTTGGTGAGTGGCACTTACAGTAGTGAGCACCAAACAGCATCAGCTGGGGAAGGGGTGAGTGGGGGGAAGCAGACATGGTACTGCTGCTTCAGGTGTAAGCACCCAGATTTGGCACCGTGGCTCCTGCCATTAATGTTCTCTTGATTAGAGATTAGTCTATCTTTCACTGCCCAACTCTATGTGCTTTTTTCAGACATATTTTCAAGGGAAACTATACCCATACAGTATCACTGATGTTTTAAAAAATATGGATGCATGAGGTGCAGAGTTGTCCGTGTCCAGGAGAAATTTCCCAGTCACCCTACACACCATATCAGCCCTCTTTTTATACTGCAGAGTTTAGAACAGCAGTAAATGATACCCATCCTGAAATACATCATATCCACTGCTTTTTCAGATGGGATTAGGAGAAATTCCTAAGCTCTAAAACTTCCAAGAACAAGCTTGAGTTTCAAACCATGTTGTACAGAGGAGCTGGACAGAAGATAATGACAAAAACTTATCCTGCAGGTGACTGCACTGAAGTTCTGCACCACCAAGCCATCTACCTCATTTCATTGTGCAGATGGTGGATAGGATTGAGAGCAAGAAATGGCATGTGAAAAACACAAGACCACAGGTATACTTCTTCCACAGCACGGAGTGTGCTGAGGGGAACTTACCATAATCCTTTTTGGGACAGCCTAGACAGTTCTCCTAGTATGTACATAAGTTCTCAGAAAGAAACCTTAATGTGGAAAGAGCTGACAACTGACACATGGGTAAGATTCACCAGGAAGAAAGTGCACTCAGATACAAGTTGAGTTTGATGGTGACAAATGACTCCTTCAGAGAGGTCAGCGGCAGGGAGAGGCACTGTACTCTAAATTAATCATCCAAAGAGAAGAAAAGCCCAGATACTCACACATGGGTTTGAGCTGTCCAATGAGTTCCTCTTTTGTCCATTTTGCCCATTCTTTCTTGTCTGTATTTACTGAGCACAAGATAGGGCCGCAGGGCTTCCCACAGTCCTCGATGGCAGGAACGTTCAGGTAGTGCACCAACACGATGTCTGGGTTCTACAGGGAGAGCAGAGAACACAGGTTACGTAGCTGGACCTCTACCTGACTTGATGCTCTCTGAATTTACTTTCCTAATTAAAACGAGGACAGAGAGAATCATGGTTAGACTCTATGATGTTCCAGGCTGCCTTCAGATTAGAGCTGCACTTGCAAAAGACGTGGCAAAAGTTCCAATCCACACCAGATTACTTCATATATATGGAAGTTCACCTGAGAGCATCCGTAACAGCCACACTGCTCAGTACAGCTGCAGAAAGAGGGAGGGAAGAGGCCAGCCAAAGAGGCCACAGAATGGCAGAGTGCCCCCAGGGTCCTTTCCAGACAAGCCTGTAACTCCTTATCTTCAGAGAATGTGCAGGTTTGTCACGGGAACAGCAAGCTGCAAGTGCTGGGATTAGAGGAGACTGTGTCCTTTGCAGAACTGCTGCAAACAAATTCTGGAACAGCTGCAAGGCAGTTGCTCCTGCACGGCTGTTTAAGGCTCTGCTCTCTCTCCCAGTGCACCTTACAGGAGCTGAGGGAAAGGAAAAGCAACGCTGCTTTGACGCACTGCAGCGCTGTCCCACTGACACGGTGTTCCAAGCAGGAGCTCAGCAGTGTCACCACAGAGAGTAAATGAATCATCCTAACAGCAGCAACAGACACAGCTCAGCTAGTTCCCCAACAGCATCCCTGGGATAGCGTACAACAGATAATAACAAGATTGAGAAGCTGATTTCTTTCCCTTAAGTCATTTACTCCTAAGTTCACAAACTTAAATGACTGCTTTGGAATTATTTATAAAAAATAAATAGGATAATGGTGTAATTAAAACTCTAATGTTTCATTAATTATGTTAGAGCCCCATTCTGAGCAGCACTGGGAACACGATCCATCATTTGCTTGCAAAGGGTGTGCTGATGGGAGCTCTCACTTATGAAACCCACAGAGATGGAGAGCAGCGAGCAGATACCTGGCCAAGGAAAGCCCTGAGCAGCGTGGGAAGCCTCAACACACGGCTGTCCCCATGTGTAATTCAGAAAAGATCCAGATAATAAAAATGATTACCTATACACCCAAATAGTCTCCATCAGCTAATTTAACTTAATTAGTGATTTAGATGATGAAGTCATAAAAAGTAATACGCTTCAGAGATTTCACAGAAAGACATCTCTTTGCACTTGGGGAAGCTTTGAAGAGGAGAGCAAGGACACAGTGCTGCTGGGCAGGGCAGTGGTACACGTGTGCTCAGTGTTATTTCAGGTGAGGGGGAGTTTCTGTCATCAGTTCAGGATGGGATGGCTTCCCAGCCTGCTGCAGCAGAACTTGGTGGGCCACAGCAGTGGGTTGGCACTTGACTTCATGTAAGAAGATGTCAAAAAGCATATAAAATAATCACAGAGCCAACAGGTTTGTTCATTGTGTATATATCTAAAACTCAACTTCAAGGCTGGCATGTTTCACAAGTGCCATTTTACACAGCAGGCTGCACAGGGACTTGTCCCAGCACTCCTGACATTGTAGGAGAGGCAGAAGTCAGTGCAAGAAATGGTTAAAAACACAAAAAGCTGTTAGTTTTGAAAAAGAAAAATGCTGCTGTAACATCTGTCTGACTCTAGTTTGCAGCTTCATCAGCACTAAGTGGTCAATAAATCAGACTGGCGTGGCGTTACCTTTCTTCTATGGCTTAACCATTAATCTAGTGCCAGTTCTCATGAAAAATGAAGGAGAAAAAATATGTTATAGTGAAAATGTATATATTATCCAGAAAGTAATAATAGCACGTAATGGTGCTGCAGACCTCCCAGCAGAGAGGCAGCCACCCACTATGTGCCATTTAAATTAACCAAGTAAATCAGCTATTGTTTGTTCCACCAGCCCTTCTCATGACTGCGTTTTTGGTGTTAGCAGAAACACAAAGCTGAAGCAATAAAAGCTTTTCTAGCTCCCATAGAGTAGCAGACAGGCAGCACAGAACAGCACGGTCCAGTCCTTAAAGTGCTGGAAAATGCCAGGATGAAGAAAGGCCAGGTCCCAGCTGCTCAAAGCTAAACCTCCATGGCAGTGCCTTCCAAACCACCAATGACCACGACTGAAAATATTTCACTTGGAAAAATACCTCTGAGCTGTGAGGGAAAGTTTTGCAACTGTACATCAAACAAAAGGGATCCAAACCCCCTTCAGGAGGGCTGGCTGCTGTGTAACACAGCCATCGCTTACAGCAGAAACTAAAAGAGAACATTCATGGAATTACAACTTCCATTCGTTTCACCACTGAAATCATAAAAAGGGTTTTTCTTCTCTGGTTCATGAAGTTTGCTCTGTATTCCTCAAACACACCAAGCACTCTCAGCTTGCAGGGAAAACGATGCACGTCAGCACCGTGGGGCAGCCTGGATTACCACCGAACAGATTATCACCCAGGAGACAAAGCAAAGGGTTTCTGCAGTTTTGAGGCGGCCAATTCATGATGCTTCTCTATCCCCAGAGACACCGAGACAATCTGTTTATCATCTCTATATAACCTATAAACAATCAAATGAAACAACTTCCAGAAATACTGAGGGACAGACGATAGATTCTGTTATCTGTTAAGAGCTTCCTCTCAGTGCTTTGTGAGTGGAGCTCCTGTGATGCACACAGGGCACTAAGGCACAACGGACACAGGGATGGGACCTTTCTGCCCTGCAAAGAGCACACTGGCTTTAGACACGACTACTGGTCTTAACACCAGCACCGTCTTCCCCTTGAACTAATTTCCAGCTGAGGACTTGCTATAGAAGACAACCTATTAGATTAGATGCATTAGAATACATTCATGTTTCACTGCAACAGCAAAACTGAAAAGATTCCAACAGAACTGCACAGAACTCCCACCCCAGCACTTCCACCAGTCCCTCACGCTAAAACCTTCTGAGATACTCTGTTTAAATCAACCTATTCCTGAGATGAGACACTGGCAATGGGCTGATGCAGCTCCACGTACCACACACAAGGCAAGGAACTGCAAAGGGCTTGGGAAATCTGAAAAATGACTTTGTACACTCAGGTAACTGTGAGCTTTCCTGCAAATGTTTTAAGGGAATCAAGATTTCATAGGGCTGTATGTTTTATAGTACGCTCCCCAGTTCCTCTTTAATACCTTGGTAAGGGAAGATAAAGTGTAATCAGAAAAGTAATTGCACTGTTCTGCAATTTATGTCTCAGAAGAATGACTGGGGGGCACAGAGCCACTGCAGGGCAGGGGCTGCATTAGAAAAATACAGGTTTTCCCAAACGCTTACTAACACATCATCAAATGTGAGATATTTTAAAGTATTTTATATACAAAGAGCTGCCTCTGAATTCTCCTGGGGATCACATTTATTTAATATGCACTTTGAATGTAGGAAAATGGAGCGCTGTAATCCCATGGCCCCCAAAGTTCCCAGCAGTGATTTCGGAGTCATCCGGGCCATTTCAGAACATCTCCTGCACTAAGGCAAAGTACAACAGAAGATGGTTCCACACAACCAGAAGTGCAAACGACAGAAAACAAAAGGCACTTTTTATCGCGTGGCCGTAACACTCCCAGAGCTTCAGCTTCCATGAGAGCTGATGGGAACAAGAGAATTCTGCCCTGATCTTTGAGGTCCCCTCCAACCTGAGACACTCCATGTAAACCACCCTAACCCAGGCTGTGGCTGCACTGAGGGCACCGCAGGCTCCCCAGTGGAAAACCAACTTGCAGGGATTCCCCACGCTCCCGTGTGAGCGCAGCAACGCTTCCCAGCACACATCCTGCCCCTGGGAACCAGGACACACAGCCCAGTTCTGCTCCACCACTGCAGGAAGAGCTGCAGAACACACCATGTCAGTACTAACCAGGACCTGTCTGAACAGCATATAAAACATAAATGCACACAGAGCAAGCATGACCGAGCAGCGCCAGCTTCTTCCTAGACTCTCACCCTGCAGAAGATTTACTCCTGTATTCAGACTGGATTTCCCCTATTAAAGGGAAAACACGTGTGAGACAGAGATCCTTTTGCTGACGTTTCTAAGGACCCTGCTTTATTTTCATCATCCAGAAGCACAGGATCTACTCCTCCTCCCTCTGTTCCTAAAGCAATCTCCAATGCGAATTCAGTCGCCACATTTCAAACAGGCTTAGACAGAGCTAAGCTCAAAACACTTCCATCCTCCAGAAATGCCAGCACTATGAAGCATGCCTGCAGCGGCTCCTCCCCTTTCCCAGCTCACCCAAGCTAGAGATGCGATAATAGCTGCTCTGAAATAAAAAATTTGAGTTCAAAGCTCTTCTGACATTCACCAAACACTTTCAAAGTTCTTAACAACAGAACCAGTTCTGTTTTGAATGCAGATGGTGCAATTTTCTCCTCTGATGGTCTCATTTGCCTAAATAACCCTATTAACTTTTAAATATTAATGCATTTCTATGAATTAAGAGCAATTCAACACGTACCTGAAGATACATATTTCAAATGGCAACATTGTAGGCTGACCAAGAACTGGGAAGCTGACATTTCAAAAGACTGAAAAACAGAAGAGGATGCATCACCTCGCTGCACACCTGGAGCAATGGCAGATAAATGCCCCATGTTGCCTCCATGGTGCATAACAGCCAATGAGTCCTTTTCACTTCACGCTCTGACCAGGCTCTGAGGGCTCTGTCATTTACAGCTTCTTTAAATTTGTTACCTTCAGTATCAGTGACTGCTAATACAATTCCCAGGGAAGTACATCAGTAACATCCAGAACACTTTCATAATGTTTGCTTTGATTGTCCTGCAATATTTTTGTTCCTACGGCGTAACCCTTCTGACACTGCTATATAACAGTTTACTCACTGAAAGTTCTGATGTGCCTTTATAATCTTTCTAGACAAAAGTAACCCCCAGTGTCAAGGAGTCCAAAGTTCTCCTTTGTGGTACATATTTTCCATTTTGGAGTCCAACTTTACTTTGCATTGACGGCCCAGGTAAAAAAAAATTCAAATCAAAGATGCACAGGAAGGCCAGCGATGCTCTACCCAGGCTGGGGATGTGCCAGACAGCAAGACCAGGACAGGCAGCACTGATGTGCCAACCTGCAGCACCAAAGATGCACTGTCTCCTTCCTCAGAGTGGGAGCCCTTCCATCTGCTGGTGCTTACCTGTTGGGCACGGTGTCCTAAAAGGACTCGCAGCAACCAGCAGGGAACTGATACAGCATTTAGACTGGAAACACTGAATCCTACGACAAAGAAGTATCAGACTTGAATTCCTTCTGAATTGCAAGAGCGAGACTATTAGACACCCTTCTTTCTTCTTCAGTATCACTCAGAAGTCCTGCATTTCCCCAGACTGAAGAGATTAACAAACAGAGATTAGCATCGAAGAGCTCCTGCTGCCGGCTGTTAGGCTGAATCCAGCTCTCCAGGCTTCCTGCTCGGATTTCTGAGACTCCCAAGTGGATGCCTTGAAATCTTAAAAGGAAACGTGAACCTCATCAAAGCTTTATTATGCCGCTCTGACCTGTTGATGGGAGCAGCTACCTCCTTATCATACCTTTTCAAGGACTTTGGGTCCTTTTTAATTGTACAGCTCTTTGGGGTTTCCTTTAGGAAGATGTGTTGTACTCCTGATTGGATCTCGTTTCGCTATTCCACGTAAGAGAGCAAACACGAAGGATTATCTGAGCGTAGCATCCCAGGCTATTGAGGCACGCTGTGGGATTGCCAGCGCAGCCATGCTGCTCTTCACCCCCATGCAGCACGGTCCACTGAGAGCTATGCTTGCTGAGTACCTGAGTAACTACACAGTTACTCAAAAGCAAGCTTGAACCAAGCTGAATGCATCTGCATGCACCGTGTGCTGGAGCTTCTTAGTATGCGAGGCCCCCTGAAGTCCCAGGGAAGCCTTTGGACAAAGCAGCTGCCAAATTCACCACCACCAGCACCCAGCAATGGTTTGTGTCCTGTACTGATCACAGTGCAGGTGCTGAGCTCCCAGGGGTGTGAGGCAGACACTGTGTGCCTGCAGGAACGCAGCGCTCAGCAAACGCTTCCAGCAGCCAAACTCAGCTCCTCAGAGAGCTGTGCCACCTGGGCCACGAGGAAGGTCTACAAAGGATATGGAAGTTTTAGTCCTCAGTGCATTTCTCTCATTGGAAGAGCTAGAACACATGCTAGACACGTTGGAGGCACCAGAGGGGTGACGTGCATGGCGAGCACAGCGCAGGCTGTGCTCCACACCAGCAGCCCCTGGGCTAGACAATGGGGAGGACTCATCTCAGAGCCACTATCTCAGCTCTGCTCACCGAAAAGCAAAGTGCAGCTTCTTGCATGACAGATTTACCACAACAACCAGGGTTATTCGGATTGCAGGTGAGCACATGTTGTAATTTCGTGAGATCTGTGTGGTAACAAAAGCAGATCCAAGAAGTTGAAGATAAGTTCTCAATTTTTTTTTGTTTGTTTTTTAAGATAGAGATGCAGGAAAAATGAAATCTAGAAAGCATTGTCAGCTTGAATGATTTTCCAGGTTCTTGTCACTGAACAACCATCATCCCTCAGAGCACAAGGCAGGCAATAAAACCAATAAAACTAATAAAGGAAAACGGTGTGGAGCTTGACAGATTTAGCTGTCCCTGGCATGTGACAGCCTCTTTTACCACGCAGGCAAACTGAAGCTGCATCAGACCTGTCTGTAGGATAAGTGAGACCTTAACACAGCCAGCAGGGACACCCTGCTCGGATTTTTTACCTGTTAAATTCTACAGGTGAGTGCTCTCATTATCTGCATTTCTCTGAATGCTGAAAACCTGATCAGAAGCTTTAATTACTCACTGAAAGTTGGAATCCTTGAATCTGTGCAGCAAGCCTACTCTAAATGTTGTGCAGACTGTTACCAAACTCCAGACTTAATCCATCCAAGGGCTTGTTAACATTTCCTCTGCACACTGAATGAATGAGCTTTTGAAGTCACTTATTTACCTATAAATTACAACAGTCTGAAGTCATTAGGAACAAAGCAAATTGTTTTAATTGATCTGAACTTTTTCCCCCCCAAACACACAAGGCAAGAACTTTGTTTCTATATAACTGTGCTTTCCAAAGAGTTAGAATTGTGTATTAATTGCTTGGAGCTAAACGTCCTTAAAATGGTCTGAAAAGCTGCACGGCTCAAATGATTTGCTGAAGCCAAGTAAAGGTTCAGAGGTCTCATTACTAAATACCTACGTCTGCTCAGCCCCCTCCTGCCATCTGAATAATGGCAGCCTCTGCCAACAGCAGCAAAGAGGCAATCTATAACAAACAAGGTGCACTGCCAATTAGCTTCCATTCAATTTTCTGTTCAGACTGGTCGGAGGTGGCAGTTTGGAGGAAATATTCAATTTATGAATAGAACTTAAACGGTGCATTTCAAAGTTCTAGGCACAGGTAAGTCCTCCATTCTGGGAGGGCTAATCACCGCCCTCAATGAATGCTTCAGCTGAACCTGACACTGGAAATCACATATAATTACACTGATTAATTTTGCTGAAAACATGCAGCATTTTGCTACAGAAATATAAACATTAGCAGAAAGGATAAAAAAGCTGACTGCTGCTCAGAATAAACGCTCAGGTGCCAAAGACGTGTGAGTGACTGCATGCATTACAAGAGCAACACCAACTGTCACACCTGCTTACTGATACCTGCAATGAAGGCAGAGAAAAACAGTTGAGGAAGGGCTCAGGAGCACAGCTGCAACTTGCCAAATGCATCAAGTTATTTATATGTACATCAAAAGCAAACAAAGTGGAACACTGCAGAAGGACAGCTGGAAACAGCACCAGGAGTGCAGACCATCTGCATATTAAGTGCCTGGATCGGCCAAAGAGCCAGCGAGATCAAGTGGGGGAGTCCAAATAAGACTGATGGAGCTAAAGGCAGTGGCAGCATTGATGGATGCTCTCAGCAGTTTCCTGGGAGCGAGTTAAAGGGAACACGAAAAGCAACATAACAAAAGAGATGCTGAGAGAAAAACACAATTTTTTTTTTTGTCCTCACTTCATAACATCAGCATTACAGAAGTACAGCAGCTCTAGAAAGAGCCTCATCATCAGCACCTAAAGACACAGCACTGTTTGTCTGAGGGGAGAAGTGAGCACAGAATTACAACAAAACTTAGTAATTTCACCAAAAGTGCCTCAGCACTACACACAGCATGTGAAACAGATGCATTTCTTTAGAGCTATCCCTTGCTGCACAACATGCTGAAAAGCCACTGAAATAAAATTGCTTGGGTTTCAATTTTAAGCCTGCACTTTAACCAAACACTATCAGTCTTTGGACCTAGTGGCAAGGAAGAGGAGCAAATTACCTGCTTTTCCTGGAGCACCTCAAAGCACAGCAGCTATCCGACCGGTCCCTCGTTACCTACAAGCCAATGCTGATAAATCACTGTGAGCATTCTGCCTGCGTGCTGCCTTCTGGGAGGCATCTGAAGTTCTGTGGATGGTTTGGCTGATTTACTCGCACAGTACCATCAAAGCACCCAAACTCCACAGAAAAGAAAGATGGTTTTGATGGGTAACACCATTTTCTAGGTATCCTTCACCTAGAAAACCCTTTCACAGGCATCAGAGCACGGTATGCTCTCGTGAAGCAAGGCTGCCTCCATCAGAGGCAGTACTCCACTCTCAGACCCAAAGTTATACTGCTTCCTCTATGGCAAATGAGCTCCTGCTGAAGAGACAGAGCTGAACACGTCGGAGCACAGAGTGCCTCGGCAGCCTGGGGGGACCCAGGGCTGCTCCCCCAGCACACAGCCCACGGTTCAACGGAGGAGGGATTGTATTTGCTTCCTCCCGTAAACATGAAGCTGCAGCTGAGTAAGTAACATTAAGCCTGACATGGAGAAGCTGTGATGCATTACTCACCCTGCTAAGTTTAATGTACAATTTAGAAAGATATCACCAAAATGGAAAAGAGAACATCTTAAATAGCTCTGAAGGGTATTCAGCTCAGGCATCGCACAGAGTTAATGCTTGAGAGAAGCTCCCAGCCCAGTGGCAGAGAACCACCCCATGCCGAACAATCTGATTTAGATGCGTCTCAGCACTGAAGCACTTTAGAAAGAACTCATTTATTTTCATAGGCCAGATTTAGGCTTTGCATTGAGTGTTAGCTATTACCTTGCTGTCTGATAACCAAAAGCCATCAGATCTGGAAGTCTTTATCCTCCAGCTGCTGCTCAGCAGAACAGGCAGCCTGAACCCACACCTCAGAGCTGCAAATGATCCCAAACTGCATTCAGACACCCCGACAGGAGGCACCACCACCCGCCATCCCAACGCACACCTAGCACAGCACGTGAGGCAGCATCATTTTGGCTTAAAAGGGAAGAGTACAAGTGGCAGCCAGCTTGCTGGAATATTTCAAAGGAATACTTATCCAGGGAAAATGTGATCTTTGTCAGTGCTGGGGGAGTCCTGCACCCTTTCTGCTTCAGAGGGATGATGTGGGGGAGGAGCGCTCCAACTGCTTTTTTGCTTCTGCTTCAGGAGGTCTGCTACCTGGCTCAAAGGGGAGCGGTGCTCTGCAGCAGCACTCAGGCCATCCTCTTGGCAGAGGAAAACAGCCTTTTTGTTGCAGAATGTCCTCTGAAGCATGCTGGCCCTGGGAGAAGAGCAGGATGGTGTCTGTGTTGGGTGGCTGCCCATTCTGCACGGGCAGAGCCGGGGCTGCAGCGCTGCTGGGCTCACACGCTAACAGAACAGCTTGGCATTCTTCATCATAGCTAGATCTTGGCACTGCACACCCTGAAAGTATTTCAGCAGCACCAGTGTGCTGATTTTAGCAGAGAAGGGAACTAGGGAGATGGGATTCCTATGGACAAAAATAGTTTAAAAGTTACAGCAAAGAAAGACGGCTGGAACATGGAGTCCTCTTTAGCAGCATCCAGCCAAGCAGCAAGAACCTAAAGGAAATAACCTATAAATAATACAGAACAAATCTGCTCTGATCCACTAACCCACTGTGGAACAAGTTTACAGTGCAGAATAAGAAGAATTTAAGCTTGATTGTGATTTAGAAAGAATTTGGCATCAATGCCCATTCCTTGCCCTGGCTTCACAGCTGGAGTTCATGGATAACAGAAAACATGATGGAAAACCAGCCCAGCTTTCTGCTCATGTTTTTGTGGGTTGTTTTTTTTTTTTTTTTCCAGAAGAGAAAGAGCACATGACAACTGTCAGCTGCACACACTGTGCAGGGAGGTGTGCGTTTCACTGCGGCTCTGAGAAGCGCCTTCGGGGCAGATGGGATCCTGGATGCTGTGACCAAAGCACAAAGGGATTAAAGCATCTCCACCAGCACTGAAACATCCTCATGGGAAAGGAAAGCAAACAGAAGTATGTCACCATTTATCAACTCATAAGAGCTGCCCTGGGATACGCAGCGTGTGTAATACTCATGTACTACCAGGACATAACATCAAATAGAATATGGGTTATTAATTTCCGTTATGGAATAACTCACGTTCCCTTAAAGTGACACTCACCTTTCCTATGGAGTACAAAGCTGTACTCAGACATTGCTGAAGCCTTGTTTGCACCACAAGGAGGGTCCTCAGGATCGCCAGCACAGGGGGTCCTTCTAAGACTGTAATGTTATTGCCAAAACGTCCTTTTGTGACAAAATGACTGTTGGTAAAGCTATGAGAACAGCTCTGTGTTTACTTAAATAAACCTGAGTAATAGCTGTCTATATGTCTTGACTGAATACAGAAAAATGATGACCCATAACTCACTGCAAGTGCTGCTGGATGCCTCAGCTGGGAGCCCCACACATGGGATGCCCCAGTCCCAC
Source organism: Callipepla californica brunnescens (assembly GCA_023055505.1). Classification (NCBI taxonomy): domain Eukaryota; kingdom Metazoa; phylum Chordata; class Aves; order Galliformes; family Odontophoridae; genus Callipepla; species Callipepla californica. The sequence goes on along the minus strand of JALIRH010000036.1, from coordinate 5,826,726 downwards.
CCTGCAATGTCCCACCCTCCGGGACTCATTCAAGTGAGGTACCAGACACCAATTAGTCACTGGATAAAATCACACCAGATCACATCACACCTGCTTCACAGAACCACACACCGATCTCTTAAAATTTCCAGATGAACCAAGAAACGTGGTGCCTTGGCTTTCCAATATCATTTTTACGTTGAGGTACAGTGAACAGGAGACAGTTAACTGAGCCTTAAATAACCCCATATTTTACATCCTTTATTTCAGTGGCTGGCTGTTTTTGATGCAAGCAGAGACATCCAGCTCTGAGAAGGGGAGCCATTTGCTGGGTTTTGCTTAAGTGCACGTTAATAATGCATCTTGCATGTGAGGAATGGCTATCTGAAGCACAGCCCAGAAGCCTGATTGCACAGCTAGTCCAAAAGGAAACCTCGGGATGAGCAGCACTCACAAGAATTTTAAAGAAAAAACAATCACGTGCATAGTTGTGGCTTAACAATCAAATATTTCTTTTTGTTTGTTGACACTGTGGAAGCTCCAGACAATCAAATCTACTGCCTCTATTACCTAATTTATTAAACCAGAATCCTCAAACCTGATGCATCCTCTCTGCAGATTATTCAGATTTCTTGTTTATTTGCATTTCCTTTAAGCCTAAAGGAAACATTTTGAAGAGCAATGCTACCTAAAAGGCACAGAAAAGCCCAGCCCAAGGCAAGCTGCTTGTGGGACTGCAGCTTGTGCATGGTACAGGCTCAGAAACACAGAGCAGAAGTTTTATTTTGCATTGTGAGCCTGGGGAGCTGTACTCTGAGAAACGGGCAGAACAGCACAGATGCAGAAAAGTTCAGCTATTATGTTTCTAAGGGAAAAGAAAAAAAGTCCTGAGGCTATTTTGCTGGAAGTATTTCTGGAGCTAAGATCCCAGCCCAGATGACAATTAAAAATACCTTTGGGCAGTAAGATGGCATTTGGAGCAGCTGCAAGAGAGCCCCAGCTCCAGTTCCTATGAGAAGAGGATCCCACAGCTGCCACAGCTCACAGCCTCAGTTCAAACAAAATCTGTTGGGCTACAGATTTACAATGATCTGATTCGTGTCTGCCTAAGAAAACATCAGCCACCAATGGAGAAGTGTCCAAATACTAGGCAGAAAATGACCTGAAGAGTTTAGCTCACAAGCAATGGGCTAACACGTGAGCCCATTAAGATCATCTGGATATAGGAGGGTAGTGCAGGAGAAGAGGAGCATCTTGGAATGGGGGAATCTCCTGCTTGGCTTTCACAAAGGTGACCAAAGCTGTTCAGAGATGCTGTGTCTAGCTGGGAGAGCCAGCACACTGCCTCAGCACATGGGCGGACACAGAGGGCTGCAGCTGCACAGACAGCAGAAGACTTCCTTTCCTCAGAAGGAAAATGTTGAAAGCTCCAGTAGAGAAATGAGCTCTCACCACCACAGACCTCTCTGCCAGACCGCAGCAGGGAAGCTGTGGCCACGCAAGCCCTCATCTGGGAAGCAGGTTCTCCTTCCCCAGCCCTGCAGCTCCCTACCTCTGCCTTGCAAACAGAGCACACAACTGTGCCTGGCAAGCACAGTGCTGAGAAGCAACAGCTTCATTCACCAGGGCTGCTGCAGCCAAGCATTTGTGCAGTTTTGCAAGAGGAAGACCACCGCATTTTACCTCTGCAGTACAAAGTTTGTACGTGTACATCTGTCCATGAGATCTGTCTCTTCCTGTGCAGACTCCTGCTGTCCTTGCACACCTGCATTCTCCTGGTCACCTGCTGTTTGCTAGCTTTGGGGATGTCACTTCACCTTCTCACTTGACTTTGAGCAGCATTTAAAACTTCTGCCTGTACTGCTGCTGAATTCACCCTCTGCCTGCAACTAATGGTGAACTTCCCAGTAATTGGCCGTGGTACAGTTACAAGCAGCATACATCACAGACCTATAGATGGCATATGAAGCTCAAATGACATCCTGGGTCAGACCTGCAATACCACCACTTAGCAGCCCGTTTTCCTCCTGAAGTGGCCCACAGCCACCTGCAAACACAGTTAGCAAGCATGACATTAAACCTCTGGATTTCTCATCACAATGAAGAAGGAAACCACACACATTTTTTTGGTAAGAAGAGTTAATTTCCAGTCTGAGCATGTGGGAGTATACCCCAAGGGAAGGGAATAATGAAGCCCTAGCGTTAGTTGCAAAACAAATAGATAAATCAATGTTTCAATTTGCTCCATGCCAGCAAATGGGCCGCAGTTGCTTAGCAATTCAGGGAACATTACTGCAGGCTCCTCACACACAGCCAGAAACACTGCCCAACTCACTGCCTTTTTTACCACCTTAAAAAGTAAAATAAAGCTTACCTTCTGGTGACAGCAGCAACTCAACAGCCAAAGGACGGTGTTATTTTCAGCTAAGTTCCCCGAAATCCTTTTCAGCCACATCATCAGCTCACAGCTGAGCAAAGTGGCAAACACCTCCTTAGAGTACTTTCAAATGCAGTTAGCACAAGAACTAATGTTACCATTAGAAAAAACCACCACATTCCTTTAAGAAAAAGCCCTTCACCTCAGCTCACACAGAAATGCTGAGTGCACGCTCCAGAACAAAGGACGTTCCATCTGCCAAGCCTCCCCATCAAAGAAGCACTCCCACCAAGGTCAGGGTTTATAAAAGCAGCCCCACAGCTGGGCTCTGTGTCAGAGCAATTAGAGCTCTAAACCTCCTCAGGTGTGAAGGCAAAGCTGGAGGTGTCTGCCCACCCCAAGCAGAAAACACTGCACTGTTTCATGGCATCACAGCATTTAGAAGGGTCATTCTGTTTGGCTCCAGTGCAACCAACTGAACCTGCTTTGGCGGGGGGTTGGACTCGATGATCTCCAGAGCTCCCTTCCAACACCTACGGTTCTGTGATCCCGTGACCCCATGAGCTCCATGGCTGAGGAGGGCCCTGTGGTGGGGGCTGTCAGATGCACACCTCCCAGCCCCGTGTCCCCTTCCTGCAGCCCATCCCACAAAGCAACCCCAAGAATAACCAAAGCCAAAAAGGCTCTAACTCATCCCAAACATTCATCCGAATCAAGACAGCTGGATTTTAGCTAAGCACTCCTGTGTTAGATTTCTGATTAGAGGAACCTATGCTAAACATTTCTGAACGCTCTTTTGGCCCCAGGTATTTCACTGCATAATATCCTTCCTGGTAAATTGGTTTTGGGGGTGGGGGACTCGGTGCAGACAAACTCTGCGTTTTGCTGGCAGGTCTATAACAAAGAAAGGCTCCAATATTTGAGGGTACTGTAATCTCTCAATCAGATCCAAAATCACAAAAAAGCATTCTCCCTTAATTCAGTTTGAACACTGAACTGTTCCCCAGGTAATTAATAATGTTTGCAAATATGCCTCCTTTGAAGGAATATTATCATAGTTTCAGTGACAAGCTCACACTCTTTATTCCTCTTTATAATTCCTAACATCTACTCAGGCAGCATTAATTGGATTCAAAGCAATTACATGGGAGTCATGTTGGCTACTTTACATCTGTATGGGAGCTGTTGAATCACGGCCTGAAGCACTGATGGATCACCTGAGGCGAGCACTGAGTCAGCCACGGGAGCACAGGTGAAGGCAATGCACTGTGTGACCAGAAGGGGCGGAGCCCAGCTCCAGCTCTCCCAGACCCCATTTAAGGGCTGAGCACCAGCGGGGAAGGATCTCTTGCTGGGGTTCCCTCTCTTGTGAAGTTCTAATGGAGCCTCAACCTTCACTGATAGGTGAGTCATAGGCGAGTTCTTTCTAATTTGCTGGTTGTCTTTATGCCATCTGGATAAGCTATCCAAAAATATACTGTCCATTTTATTGTGTGGGTGTTATTCTTTCCAGGTATTCATCCTACAATATCACATCCTGGGACACTCTGTTTTGTACTGCTCTGTGTCCCAGTACTGCTTTTCAGCCTCTGGCTTCAGCTCCTCTGCACCAGACCCATTCCTGCTTTGCATAACATTTCTTTGGATGCTTCAGGAACAGAGAAGCCCTGATTTGGAAGAGGAATGTGAAAGAAAAAATGGATGGCTGCCTCTATATGTTGCTGACCCATTTCTCAGGGCTCAGATGAGGATGTTGTACAGTTATTTTGCTGATGTATGGACCCATGCACAGAGCCAAACAAAATAAAGCCAATGCAGAGGCCTGATGGAAGCGTGCCTAGGAAATGTCTGAAGCAAGGACAGCTGAGAAGGATGGAACATTGGAAGAATACCAGTGTGGTGCTCCATGCACTTATTTAGTGATCACGAAGAACATCCAATATATAATGCAATAGAATCTGGGGATCCTGGCTGCTACTGGGAGCAGGCAGCCAGGCTTTGTCCTGAAAACTGTGCTCTATCTTTGGCTGGATGAACACACAGGTTTTTTTTCAGCAAAGAAGAAGCTTTAAATTGAATTCTACACTTTATAATCAAGATGTGCTGCTTCATTCAGATATTTGCTCTCTTTTCATTAAAGACTCTTGAACAAAAGCAGTGATTTTAACAGCAAATCCTATGTTTAGAGTCTACCTACTCACAGAGCTGCTGGGCAAGGAGCACTGCCCAGGCTGGCAAGGCCACCTGAGTCCTGAATGCCTTCCAGAAGAGGAATGAGCAACCCAATGTGGGACACTGGTGGCTGGGACAGGGACACAGCGTGGGAGAAGTGGCCACAGAAGCCCATGGGAGAGCAGTAGTGATGGGCAAAGTCCACAGCTGCAGCGTGGTGACTGTCACGTGGAACTGGGAGGACATGGAAGGCAATGCAGTGCAATGATGAAGGAACTGTGAAGCAATTTGGTTATAACTTTACACCACGCTTTTTATGAAGATGATCCTCGCTCCATGCCACACCGACAGCTTTCAGAAACCGTAATGCATCACCTCTGACGTCAGTTCTCCATTACCCTCAGGAATGTGCAAATATCCTTTGGCAGTAGTTTCCAGCATCAATTCTGTACCCGGATCAGAGACAGAGGATCTGCAGAAACTGCTCTGATAGAGTTAATGCTCTGCCAAGCCTACTTAAAATTCCAGGCAGCGCTAATTTAGTTTTAATGGGCACAAATTCAATTCCGATGGCTAAAGTATGCAAATAACAAATAAAAGGGAACCCCTGCTCCAGCAGATGCCGGAGGGAAAATTAACATCCTCTGAGCTCCCCACCTTGGCCCGAGCTGTGCTCCCCACGTACGGGCTCCTGCAGAGGTGGACCTGGTGTCAGCCTGGGCTGCTGGGGGAGATGGGGCTCACCCCCACACCGCCAGCTGATTTATTTATTTGCTGACGAATGCAGGACTGACACCAAAGGGCCCTCAGTAATATCGTGCCTCGTTAAATTTTAATCAGGGCATCTCAACAATCACTCTTTGAGACTTTGTGAGTGAGGAGATCCTGTGGGGGAAGCTTGGGCAGGGGAAGGGCTCTGCAAACATCCTTCCTAAACGCAGCACCTTTGTCAGCTCTCCGCTGGTATCACTGTATCCCTCTGGCACAGCACTGCTGGGGAATGAGCTTGTTGTGGGAGAGGCAGTGACAGAGCTTGGACAGGGGGTGATTTCTTCGAACTACCCAGGAAAAAGTGCTGAATTAAACACCTTAGTACTACAGAATATGCTGAGGAACAGTTGCCTAATGCAGATCTCTCTTTTAAAAAATGGCTAAGGCAGCAGAAGCTAAGAGCGTGAGCACCAGGAGCTTGCTTCCTTCACAGCTCTGGGAAGCTGGTAATGAAGCTGGGAGCACAGCAGCGTTGAGGACAGCATGCAGATGGCAGGGGGACTCCAGCCACTCAGCAAAGGCTGCTGTGCTGGTACCAGTGGGCTCCCGGCTCCCTCGAGGGCAGCATTGGTCGCTGCTAATCCCTTCCAAAGCTTTGGGTCATGTAATTCCTTCTTTGAACTCACTTATTCCTCAGCAAAGGTTCCTTGTGCCACTGGAGGAGCATCGCAAAAACAGCAAGGGACAAAGGACTCCACAAGGACATACAATGCTGCAATGCTAAGCAGGAAACTGCGGGGATGCGAGGGCCTCTGGGACAGGACAGCCTGCACTGTGCACTCACAGCTCGACTATGGCACATGAAGAGCATGTGGTTCCTGTAAGGGTACGTCCTCACGCATCTGCATGGCTGCAGTGGGAGGGGGATGCTGGTGGGGCTGACCCAGCTTCAGCCCAGCATGGCCAGCAGGGCCATGCTCACTGAGAGCTTTGCCCAGCAATTGCTTTGACAGATGTAAAAGGCATTAATATTGTTGTCTGTCCCCTGCAGGTGCCAGGAGCCTCACACTGTCCATATGCTGTATTACTCCCATCAGAGAGGCATCAACATTCTCCCCCTGTTGCTTGCAGTCATTCTGCCTTGCTCTGGAGCTGGATTTTTCCTTTTTTTTTCTCCTCCAGACCAGCCAGACACGTGCTGTCCAGGCATCACTCAGGCCCAGAAGTGCTCCCTGCAGGACTGTGCCGCACTGTCTATGCCTGAAGCCACCTGCCCACCTCCACCCCCCCACAGCCATGGCTCAGGGCTCCCAGCACGAGCTCACCAGCACCGAGTGCGCATACAGAGAGCAGTGGAGGAGCTCCTGCCCTGTGTCCCTGGCTGGATACACGAGAATGGCAGCAGCGCAGCGGAAGGTAACCCTGTGTGTGTGCCCACCCAGCAGAGATCTGCTACCAGCTCTTAGCTCCTAAAGTCCAACACTGCGTTTCCTCTGGAGCACGCAGACAGCTGCAGAATGACTGATCCCCATACAGCTGGGAAAGGATCTGACAGCACAGCCGTGAGCACTGTCTGCTGGCACAACTACAGAATTCCAACCTTCTGCTCCAGGAACTGTGTTTGAGACTCTGTGACCACTGCTGCTATGAACAGCGCTCGCAGACATCTTCAGCATCCTGACAAAAATGCAAATGTACATGGATTCACTGAGCTAAGTATGGGAAGCGGGGGACCACTTACTCCGACCTGATTTCTGCACCTCTCCTTGACACTGACGGATTTCCCAGTGCAGACGTTTCTCACTCCATTAAAAGTGGAATCTGAGCTGCACTGGGCATTTATGCTCATCTAACCCCTCCATGACCTCAGCGAAGTCCTTCAGCACAGTTCAGACTGAAATGCTGACGCATCTTCTTTGTCTCTCCCTCTAAGGAAGCCCACTCACTGCAACACGACATTCCAACTGTCCCAGGAGCAGCTGAAGCTGGGCATGTCCAAGTAAAGCACACTGCACCTCGTCGGAGTCATGCTAACAGCAAGGGCTTATCCTCCATCCCCAGTTATCAGAGGGCAGAATGAATGCATCCCCTTGCTAACGAGGAATAACAATCTGCAAGGTGCAGAGAGGAAACTGAATGCTATGCACATTCAATGGATGAAGTATGAACAAAAGAAATGTGCAACGCCAGTGCAAGGCTGGGATGGAGAACAGGGTAGGTGGTCCTTAAAAAGAGCTGCACTGTATTAATAAAAAAGAAAGAATGGGCCTTCTTACCCTGCTGGGTGCCATTCTTGCAGCTGCAGGATGAGCATTCTCAATCTTTTTCAAAGATTACCTCTCCAATATTTGATATCAGTGACTTTGAAATCTGAACTCACAGTACTGTTTCTGTTTATAGGATCACATTCTGCCTTTGAGAAACAAAGGAGTTAATTTCCAAAGCAATACCACGAGTAATGGAAGATGGAGTTTCCAGAAGAATTAATCTCAAACACAATGGATGCTGTTTGCCTGAGACTTAATTTTACAACTGCTGCACGATTGCCTTCCAAAGAAGATCCCTTCATAAGGATCCCTTTGTAAAAGGCCTCTTCAGATCAAGGCTGCAGCTCTGGACTTTCACTCCAGTACGCCTGAGCTCAGGAAGCCAACATCAGCCCACACTGCACTGACTTACCACGCTGACGCTGGCTGCTGATTTATGCCGAGAGCAGGACTGCGTTTTGGTGACTTTCCTTCAGAGAGCGCTGTTCCCATCACAGGGCAGCAAGAGCAGCTCCTGGTTTGAGCCATCTGTGTTAGAGGAGGAAAGAGAATATGCAGCTTTCTCCAAAGGGGTTTTCTCTCCCGGGGGAGAGAGCAGTGTGGACGAGGACACGTCCCTGTGGCTGTTTGGTGTCAGCAGGGATGGAGTGAACGCTGCGTGTGCAGGTTGGTGAGAAGGGAGTGCACCTAAATACATTCTGATGAGCCTCGGTGCAGGAGGGGAAGGCAGCCCAGCATCAAGAATCGGTGAGGGCTGAACTCATCTCTGTGGCTCAGTAGGGAGTTACTGCAATTCATTACTTCTCTGTGCCTGCATTTCCTCGCAAGGAAGAACAGCACAAAGCCCAGGGCATGGGGCTGGCGGAGGGGGAGTCCCCTGAGACGCAGAATCTCCTTCCACTGCTGTTTTAAGCTCCTGCACAAGCCCAGCGGAGCACAGCCGGGATCATCTTCATAACGTTCCTGATGCAGAGAGGGCAGCAGCAGTCACCTTGAAGAGCTGTGGCAGTGCAGAGACAGCAAGCAGAGCAGAAAAAGGCAGCGTGAGGTGTTCCTCTCTTGGGTTTCCCATCCGTGTGGGTAAGCGATGTGGGAGCCCGCGCTGAGCCGCCGGTGACCGGGGAAGTCACACGGAGGGGTCACGCTGTCACTCCAGCAACAAAGAATAAATGAAAGAGAAATCAGCAGTTACTAATTACATCCTGACGTCCCTACCTTCAAGCTGTTAAATCACAAGTGGCATTTCCGGATCAATCCTGTTCTTTATTGGAGAGTTTCAGAAGAAACATTCGGTCTCCAGGAGTGCTTGGATTTATTCTGATCAGTAATTTGACAAGAATCCATTAAAATATCCTGGAGGTTGCTTTACCCCCTAAGGAGATAGTTTAGTCCAAGGGCTTTTTTCACAGCTGCCTTTTGGCAAAAATGTAAATGGAAACTCATTTTAAAAGTGCAACTGCTCGTAATTAGCGAGCTCCAAAATGCTAATAGCAGCGGCCCCTTTTTCCTCAGCGCCTGATTAGAAACCACACCTGAGCGCCTCGAGGGGAACTGGAAGCACACCACGGCCTCCCCACACCTGGCAGCAGCACGGGGTGCTGGCACATCGCTGGAACCAAGGGGGAAGGCAGAGCAGTGCTGCGGGGTCACCTCCAGCGCTCCCACGGACCGGCCCTGCTCCCAGACACCGTCCTGGAGCCAGCAGCCTCACCCACGCACGTTTTCCAGCAGCTCTCTTCCTTCCATCCATCTCTGCAGCACACCAAACCTCTTGCCTCCAACCTGGAGCAGCCATCCTGCGCTGAATCTTAGCAGTGCTTTGTATCCCCCAAAATCCTGAGCATGGGCAGGAGCCCGAACACACACTGCTGTACTTCAGCGTCTCTACAGAAAACGGTTCTCGCTTCAGCACAAAGAGCCTAAAGCTGTCAGTGCTCCACGACAGCACGCCAAGCAAAAGGCAGATGTGCAGCATCATCCTGCAGCGTGGGTTGGTAGCAAAGCTCCTAAGTGAAGGTCTACCTGCAGTCTCACTCTGCCGGGATGCTACGAAGTGACAGGAGTGGCACGCGCGGTGGGATCTGCAGGATTTCAATGCGTTCTTTCTTCACGTACTTTGCACGGGATCTGGAAATCTCATTCACCCCATGAGTGAGGAAAACAGTCTGCCCCAGAGCATCGTTCCGGTGCTTTCCAGTGCAGGTCATTTTCTGGAGCCCGATGACCTTCTCAGCTTTTCTGTGTGGAGCAACTTTCCATCACTAATCAACTAATTCATTAAACTTCTGAGAGGCAGGTCAAAACCTCTCTAATTTGGTCAATTAATCAAGTTGCTACAGCTCCGTTCAGTGTCTGGGCCTCGACAATAGTTTTTGTGACCTCTCTGACCACACAACCATCCCTCTGAAGCCCTCGATCCGCTGCATTATTCATTACCAACTGGCCAGTTGGTCCCCACCTGCACCGAGGAGAGAACCAGCGATTACATCCATGAATTCAAGTTGCTGCTGGTGAGAATCAAAGCTGAGAAACAGGAAAACTCCAGCTGCCACTCTCAAGTAAGGTGTTCAAAGCAAACTTCAGAAGCTTTTCTCCCTTGTCCCCATGGAACGAGAGGCCAGCTCAGTGCCACTTCACTTGTCTTCCTGGAGATGTTTCTGCAGGTCATGCCAGCAGCCCCATTAACTCTCACACTGCACTGACTTCCACGGGGACACCTTTCTGCTGACAGGTCCTCACACAGGAACACAACAGCACAGTCCAAGGGAGAAGGCATGGAACGGAGCTGTGTGTGGGCTCCCACCAACCCAGCACCATTCCTCCCTGCCCTGCAACAATGACTTCTTTCTACAGTTAATGACCTTCCACGCAGCACATCCCGTATGGAGAAGGAGCACCACTGTGGCCCATTAAGGGATGGTATTTTTGGGATGTCATCTCTGTGAAACATCGGAGCCGGAGCACTGAAAAGCAGTAGCTAAGGAGTGGAGAGTCATTAAGTACGTGTACACTGCACATGTACAAATGTTCCCCCAGCACTTCAGACAGCTTTGATAGACGTGGAGCCTGCCTTCTAAATCGTGTTAGAGGATGTCACCCACTGGAGTCTCCCTCACTTGCACGCTTATGGAGGACCAACAAAGAGGGTAAGGGCTGTTTTCTGGCTACTTGAAGATCTCCACAGTATTGCACTTGCCTCTAATCAGTGAAAACAATCTGCAGTCCCATCAGCCTTTCTCTGCACTTGCTGTAGACATACATCTCTCACATCCAGTGCTGCTACGCCTGTGCCACCACCGACTCCAAAGATCTGCATCTAGCTGCCACGTGGACAGACCGAGTTCCATTGCTGCTACAGCTCCGAGAGATGGGGAGATTAAGTAACACATTCAAAGTAGTTCCACAAATCCAGGAGCAGGGTGAGAGCTGTGACCTGAGGCTGGAGCCCCTACCCACAGCACCGGCGTGACAGCGCTGATGAATGCATGCTGCGCTCTGCGTCCTGCAGGATGCTTGCAGATACAGCATGCATACATATGCAGTCTGGAGAACTGAGCCAAGATCAGAAATTCCTGGAGAGAAAACAGGATCCTATTAACTTGGGCTGAATCCATTTTACAATATCACAAACATTTATTTCCAGTGTAGATGTTGTTGGTTCTTACATCCCGTGGATGCAGTTCTGAAGCATATGCAGCAGATTTGCCCTACCCCATAGCACAAAACGTCTGATTTGTTTTCTGGGTAATAAGTCCTGGAGCTGGAAATGCCTTCCTTAGAGGTATAAAAGGAGAGTGACCTTTTGCTCTCAGGTGATTCTCTTGTCAGAGTAAGGAAATGCTCAGTTCTTCAACAGGTTATAGGTGCTTTTCCCTGCGTACTGCTGCAGCCTTTGAGCTGGCATTCTGGCATTTATTTCAATGCTGACCTTACTTATAAGTCAGATAAAAGAAGGCTTTTAAGCTAAGTTTGTTAGCACCTGTTGGAGTCCACAGCTGAAAAAAGCAATAAAATTCAGAAAAGGAAACAGCACAGCCCTATTTCAAAGGACCTGATCAGCAGTATTCACTAGGAAAAATAATTAAGAATCAATACTGGAGTCTACATGGAGATCCAAGTGCAGATACAGTCACAAACTATCAGCTGGTCATGATCTTCTTTATAACAACTGCCAGTGGAGCCCCAGTAATTCATTACTCACTGTGATGCCCTTCGTTTTGCATCCAGGCAAGGAATGTGTAAAGGGAGAACAAGGCACGGGATCATTATGGGATGAAACAGGCATCAATCTCTGCACGCTGGAACCTGGCACCCTTCAGTGAGAGCAGCCTGTGTCGAGTCAGCTTCATTAGTACTGTCGAGAGCCCAAACCCTCATTTGTTTGCATCAATAATACATTAAAAAGATTTATCTAACTTGCAAATGAGAATTCACTTATTGGTCCCACAAGCAAGAAAGACCTGTGACCAGAGAAGTATTTCGTGTTACAGGTTGGATGCTGAACTGGGACTGCTTGCTGAAATGTGAACAATTGGACCCTATAATAAATGTTAATATTAGCAGGATTTCTCTGCACACAAACAGGTGAGTGGAAAGAGAATTGTTTCTAAAGAATAACATAAAGTTAAATAACACAGTAAAAGAGTACAATTTGTACAGGGTTGTCAGACTGCCTGTGTTGCTCCTCAGTTCCCACTCATTGATTCTGTTCTACAGATCAAAGTTAAATTACTTGTTTTGTTTGGTCTCTCTTTTTAATTTCTTTGACGATCAGTGCCTGGCTGTAATCCGTTCCCTGTGTCAGTGGGGATCTCTGCTGCATCACCACGGAGGGGCAGGGAGGGATTTCAGACAGCTCCTTTCTGTGAGCTGGAACTGATGTCCCAACCACACAGTGACGCACACTGAGAGCTGCAGCAGAGCCTGCGCTGTTTGCACTTCACCCTGTGCAGCCCAATCTCACTATGATTCTCGCATAAAGGTAAGACTAACGGATTTCTTCCTTGACGCAATTAAAAAGTGATTCGTCATAGGCACAGAGGTATGGCTTCATATTGGCAGGCGTGACTCTGCTCCACTGCTGCCTGCAATGGAGGACCACAGGAGCAGCAGTGGGATGGGCACTCCCATATCACCCATCTACCAGTGCCCCATTAATGCCAAGAGCTGTCCTCTCTCCTCGTGCCATTTCGGAGTCCTTTAATCCCCCCTGAGGCTCCCAGGGCATCAAACATTAAAAGACGAATGTTATTTTGGGCACGCAACACCACTAAAGTTTGAGATATTTTGCAGATGGATTTTAAGGTCTTTTTAATCCATTGTAAAGCCCAACTGCAGCCATAAACAGTCTGCGGTGTGCTCCAGTTAACTGCTCATGCAGATATAAAGCAGCCTTTTCAGCTCCCTGCTTGCTCATGACCTTGCAGTCCCCCTGCCCCATGTCTCACAGACCTTGGGGGACCGGCTGGGAATCAGATAAAAGGATTTCATTTATTTTTGTTGGCATTGTTTTTATGAAGCTTTCCTTTTATCGACATCTCAACTTCAAAACGTTTTCAGATGCAATGGAGGTCAGCATTCACTCGGAGCACTGTGCTGAAGGTGTCTCCTCTGTGCCGTGGAACTGCTCCTGCGAAGGGAACTCCTGCACCGTTCACATGCCATCTCTAACCTCAGCGCTGCCCACTGCGCCCTGCTCACAGTGTAAGTGAATGGTCACCAGGACAGGGATGGCATCCCAGGGAGAGAGGTGGTGGAAGCCCCAGGGCTCCTGTTTCCTCCTGTTATTTTTCTGTGTTTAACAAACACTGCATCTCAGTGGAGCTGCACGCAGGGATATCAGAGCTCTGCTTGGAGCAATCCATGGTGTTTCTATGGACGGTTTATACCCTTGGTTACCATTACTGCTGCCCTCCTCTTATCAGTTCTGTAGCAGTAGGACTGCTTTAATACATGTAAATATAGAAGGCTGTATTTTGTTCTAAAAAAGAACCTGAGCCTCCCTAAAAGGGCATATGTGTCCAGAAGTCTCCAAATGAAACTGACAGAGGAACACCTTGCTCCCTGCTGTTCCTGGGTGGTGCTTATCCATTCAAATTGTAAACACGACTCTAAGTTGTAGATCTGCTGACTTCAGCTGGGAGGTGCCATTATCCACTTCAGTTTTTGTCTGTGACAATTGCCCAAATGCAAATGCAATTAACAGCCTGCGATCAAAGCTCTGCTCAATCCCCTTCAGCTTCTGGCTGTAAACTCTTCACCAAAGCCTCCACACTTCTCCACCTTCAGCTCTGAAGGGATGCTGGAGCAGGGCACGGATTATGGGGTGGACTCTGCAGCACCCTCCAAATGTCACTCCGTGTTCCTAAAGCACAGTCCCTATCTGGACCTGCACAGGAGTGGTGCATTGGCTGCTTTTTCTTTTCTTTACTAAAAATACTGCAGCTGGACACAGGCAGAATATTGAAAAATATTGCTACACACTTCACCAAAATGACACCTAGCCCCTCTCCACTTTGCATCACAATTTCCAGCCATCATGGCACAATGAACTCCCAAGCACACGGGGGTTAGATTAAAAAATGATCACATTGGCTTCCTACGCTTTCCCCATTTTCTGTCTAATGCTATTCCAGAGTACGACGGGAGGGAAAAGCTCTGCAGCTGATGAATGCAGACAGGCTGATATTAAGAACTGTGGAAGTTTTGTCAGCAAGAAACCATCAGGCTATCAATGCAATATGAAAGAGAGAACACCTGCAGCTCTCCCGAGCTTTCTGAGAACACAACCGTGGCAAGTAAATCCCCCCGTCAATATCACACTGCCAAAGAGAAATATTCATCATTACTACCATTCAACTTGGCGAGATCAAGCACTGGTGAGAGCACAAATTTTGTCTGCCTTGTAAATTTGATATCCATTTTAGATAAGACCGCTTGAACATTTTCTCATTTTCTCTATTTATGTAAGTTGCTTTCTTCACAATGCAATTATACATATTTTGAGGCATCCTAAAATGAGGACAGACTGCTCGGGGGAAAGGCGTGTGTGCTGGCCGTGCTGTATGTACATGTGTGTGCACACAGAGGCAGGGGCCCCTCCTTTAACCCCTGCTGCAGCCAGGGACAACAGACAGATGTGACGAGGAAGCAGCCGTGGTTCTCCTTACTCATCTCCAGTTTACAGTCACGTGTGCTTCAGTACCGTTACTGCTCCATAAAAACACGGAGCATGGGATGTGTGTACATGGTAATAGGTTCCAAAGGGACCACACGGAGTGATGACAGAGGAAGAATTACTTTTTGTCCTGGTTGCCTTCTGCTTCCCAAGGAGATGACAAAGTGTTTGTACATCAAGAGACGGCTCCGTGTGTTACTGCTGTTAGGAAATCCAACGCTGTTCCTGGCGTCCGTGCTCATAGAAATCATTCTATGTGAAAGCAGAAGAGATTTGCCACCAGCAAACTCGCCTTTGGAGTCCTGATCTGAAAGCCACATGACTTATTACCTTCTGCCTCGTTTAGTACTCCTACAAATTCCTCCAGGCCCGCCACTGTTACTCTGCATTATTTTTACCCTTCTCTTCTGTAGCACAAGTTTAATTAGGAGTGTGACTTCGGCTGACGTATTCCCCAGCGGGAGGGGGTGATGATGTACGAGAGGGTCTGATTATGCAGGAAGGGAACGAGCTGCTCGGAGAACTTCTGACTGTACAGAAAAATTAATTCTCTCTTTCTGCAGTTTATAATGAGAAAGCTCCATTATCAAATCGTTAATGACTTCGCAGTCACCAAAACAGTGTCACTGAGCAAAACCTCACTTCCATAATTTCTTCTCTAATGAAGGACCACAGATGTTGGCCACATCCTTGTTACAACTCAAGGAAATGTTCCACAGTTCAGCCTTCATCTTCATGGTTCATTCCTGTTGAGCTCAGCATCTGAGGAAATCCGCACGCATCTGTGACTGCAGCTATTCACAGCGGTGAGACTCAGAGCCAAAGCCTCCCCAGGGAACGTCCAGCACTACTGCTTGGTGCTGGAGAAGCAACAGCGAGTCTTGCTCTTGGACTGGCAGCCTGCAGAGGAGGTGTGCAGCTGCAGCCTGGCTTGGGGCACAGCACTGCTGCTTCACGTCCCCAGTGCCCCCAGAACAGCAGCACAGAGAGGACACGCTTGGCTTTCAGCTGCAGACATGAACTTCATAGTTGAATTACTTGTTTGGCTTGCCCTTCAATGCAACCAAAGAATCCCATTATCCCAGGTAAAATAACTCGTCCTTTCCTACTTATACACTGAACTGATAAAGCTTAAAACCATTTTGCTGAAAACCATAAACTCCGCTTCTCTTCCAGTCAGCCTGTGCAAGCCTGAGGCAACACTGATAATATTATTACTGAGGCTATTTGCATAGGAAGACATTTTCCTTTTGATAAGGAGGAAAAAAAAAAAAAAAAAAGAAGCCTTTCTACAATTCTTGGCGTGCTGTGGGGGAAAGAAAGATGGCAGCTTCATCACTATGCAAATGGTGCAAAGATCTGAAACGCTGCACCGCGGCAGTCTGCAAGAGGTCCAAGTGCACCGCAGCAAAATGCAGTCTGTCTCTGTCCCTGCGATGCCATCACCTCCTTCTGCAGCCTCTTCTGCCACGTCCTGCAGCACAGGGCATCCAGGTGTGCTGCAAACCTTCTGCTTCAGGTGGGCACTTGTGCTGCTTTGGTTTTAGATTCCATCACACTTCACCCTTCTGGGAAGTGCTCAATCAAACCATTTTGCTGAGCCTCTCTATAATAATCACATCTCCCTCCTGCTACTTAGATGATTAATGGTGGAATTTGATTGAAAACCTGGTGCCATGCCCTGTTTTCCCAAACCTCCCTGTCAAGAAACCTTATTCTGCTATTTTGAGAGGAGACCTCACCTTGCCGCCCATGCCATTAATTGAATAACTATCAGTTCCAATTTATTCCACTTGGCTACAAATTAGATTTCAGCTGGCTATTTCCAAGCCCCGCTTCAACACAACCTTATAAAACTGTGTCCCCTGGCTGATGCCACTTGTCAACCTGCATCTGTTCTTGGTGTATTAAAAGACAACAAAGCCAGAAACCCGTCAGTCTCTTAATGAACAGAATCCAATACATTTGGATTTGCTCTTTTTAAGTTTATCGTTGCTTTAATGAAGACAACTAGGTTGGTGTGCAGAGGCTCAGCTCACTCAGACCCTGCAACTTGCAGCTGAAAGCAGAAATATACCAGGAAGTTAAAACTGATCTCCAGAATCCGAACAGCAACACTCACTTAGCATAAAACGCCTTAGAAACCAACACTTGCAGAAATAATTGTTTTCCATTACACAACAGCTGTTTCTTTTCCTTTGTTTCTTCTCATTCAGCGAACTATGCTGGTAGGGCCACTTTCTGCTTACCTCCCTGCACCAGTACCCACACAAGGAAATGCCAGTGCCTGAGGAATCCTCGCAGGAAGAGACACTCTGACAGGCGTCCATGAGAGGTGGGGAGGACTTTCCTGCCAGCAGTCCTTGCATAACAGCAGCTCTCAGGGTATGAACACTGCTGCTGGCTTTGCACTATAGGAATACTTTGGCAATTCCTTTCAAAAAAGCACTCCATGCTTAGATGTCATCATACAGTGCTGCTCTGCACCTCGTGCTTCAGCACAACGCTGCCAGCCAGCCAAAAACAGAAACTCCTGCAACAGGAGGACGTGGGCTAATTGTCCAGCACTGACCCCGGTGTGTTCTGCTCTGAGGTTGCCCTGTTGACCAAATGAAAGACATGTCCACGTTCCTGATTTGATATCTGCTATGTTATTCTGATGGAAAATGGATAGTGTACGTACAGCCATCAGCATGCCTGCCTGGAAGTGCCTCAGCACGGAGTGGCAGCACAGTATGGCACAAAGAAATACTTGTAAAGAAATGCTGCATTCCCAGGCTTATTTGCTTTTATATTTGCTAGACAAACCTGAATTCTTATTGGTGTAGAAGGTCTAAATGCCAAAATATATGGTCCTTCGAGGAATGAATATATTTACAAGGGAAAAGAAGCTGTGAAACTCAATACTGCATCCTCCATATAAATTAATCACAATACAGAATTTACAAGGTATGTTTCCCAGCAAGGACTGAAAAGAAGATGCAATTAAGGAAACCACAGTCAAGAGAAAGTCTCATCTCATCAGAAGAGGCAGAAGGTGTTTGTTTAGAACACAGTGCCTAGGGATAAGCTGTGTTATAATACCAAATATTTTCATCCATTGTTTGCAGTATACTGAAGAACTCTCCTCCTTACATGCCCTAGAAGCATCACAGATTGACAGGATGACTCTGAGATTTCACCAAAGCCTGTTCTTTCCACCCCTTCAGAATGAACACAAATAAAATCCCAGCAGTTTCACTGCCAATTCTGTCTTCTTTTTTTTTCCTAAGCTTTCCTCAAACATGTAACAAGCAGACGCTGTGCACCTCGGAGTGCAGCATGATGCCTACAGCAGAAAGCAGCTGAGCACTATTACAGAAATGAAACAGTCTGGAAAAGACCTTCAAGATCACCAAATCCAGAACGTCCGAAACAGAATTTTCTAAGTTTATGACAACACAGAGTTCAAGGCAATGAACTGGAACACAAAATGTCCCCAACCCAACAGCAGCATCTCCAGTGCAGAGCTCAGACCAGGGTGCTGCAACCACAAGCTTATTCCTTTAGAGTGTAGAAACTAATAACATTAAAATGTTGTGATCATCTCACACTAATTATGCATATAATGAATAATGAGCTGTGAACACATCTGTCACTTTGGGTTGACAATTCAGCAAGGCTTGATGCCTTGAGCACCTCTCCAGGTGCCCATGGCCTCTGCTGGACAAGCAGCACCACCGCTATTTCACAATAAATTCATTACAGGAAGGGGAAGAGGGCCAAACTGTGTGTGTGTGTACTCATCTTCCCCTCCTTGGCTCAGATGTTACTGCTCCTGAGCATCCCCTGTTCCCTTCAACTCCATCACCAAGATTTTGTCTCCACCAGGCTTTGACTGGTTTCATAAACACCACATTTTGTCAAAGAAAATGAAATCCGTTTCCAAATTCTGACGTGACAATTAACTCTCTCTGCTGAGCAGTCCTACTCGCACAGTGCTGCTTTAATCCTGCTGCAATCCCTGCTTCCCATGAGTTCATCAAAACTAACCTCCCCGTTACGAACAGCCTTGTACACATGAGCTGTATTTATTTATTTTTATACTACGGAAACAACACACAGAACACATCTAAAATAATAACACACTACAGCTCTAGTTCCACTCTTGCTATTTTATACTAAACCAAACAAACCGATCCCAACTCCTCAGCGCTTCTGAGAGCTGAGCTCCAAACACCAGATCCCTAAATGCAGTTCTCACCTTCAGAGTTTGTCACACTGCTGGTTTTTCCTGCAGCTCCATACGCCAGAACTCTGATGCCATCAACACTGCCTCTGTGCCAGCAGGAGTGGTTCCCACAGACAGCTGTGGTTTGTGGGGCTCTACAGAACCTGTGGAACCAAATGAATGAAAACCACCTCGCTGCCGCGACCCTGCTTGGCCATGGGCACATCTGAGAGCCGTTACTGGTCCAGCGAGACCAAACATTTGGGAACTGATGCTTTAGAGACACGTTTTTCCATCTCTCCATTCCGTGAAACATGGATGTGTTGGCACAGGCTGCCCAGGGAGGTGCTGGAGCCCTGACCCTGCAGGACCGCAGCGCGGAGCAGTGGCACTTGGGGATGGGATGGACTGGTGATCTCGGAGGGCTTTCCCAACCTCAGTGATTCCACACAAAAGTGCACGACACGAGGCCGGGAAGCTTTCAGAAGTACACGCCAAACGTACGCCGTCACAAAGTGTTTGCACACAGATTTCCCCTTTAATGACACAGCTCAGAGGGAGACGCTTTCAAAGCACGATGCATTCTTTCCTGTCGCGCTATGTCTTAATTATAATATTCTCACAAAGAATTTCAATTTTTCCTACTGCAGGAACAAGCTCCGTAATGAAAAGGACTTATCAGAAAGAAACGTAAAACATGCTATTAGCTAACGAGGCAGTGCAGGTGTGCTCAGGAAGGAGCTGGAGCTCTGTGCACTCTGAAGGGAGCTGGATTAAGGGTTAGCTGCAGCAGCACAGCCCTGCGCTGCACAGCCAGACATGTGCAGTGATCACACAGCACGCGCTGTGCTTGGATTTGAATTCAGAGCAGAAACACTGAGGAGCACCTGGGAAAGAGGCAGCACAAGTCCGCTCCCGTGGTAACTCAATGTGACTTCTAAACCAAAGCGGTTCTCAATGCGCCTGAAAGGAAATCTGACTGTCAGAACTAACACAGGATGACAGCAAAAGGGTTAAAATGTGCTACGGACAGCAAAATCCAAGTTTAGAGACAGTTTAGAGACAGACCTGCTTGATGCTGAAGCTCAAACCCACATGGGAGGAGAGCTCCTGGGAGGAGCCCCATCCTTCTGGCGCACCACTGTGCTGCTGGGTCTCCTGCTGCGAGCAAGCAGTCCGTGTGTGCTGAAACGCCACAAGAGATGCACTCAGCTGCAGCCAGCCACACTCTGACTTGGCATCTCAGGCCTATAAGAAATCCTATAGGTGATATATGGTAACAGACTGCTAGGCATGCAGGTCACGCTGGCGGCACAGCCCGCGCTGCGAGCGCGTTCTCACTTGGTTGTGCGTAGAGCAGAAATCTTTATGGGCAGTCAGTACAGTGGAGGCCTGGGACCCCTCTACGAGCAAGAACTGCACTTACAATTCGTCCTGCTTCTACTATACTGGCACCTGGGAGTTAGCTGGATCAGATTCTGCTCTTGGGAAGGTCCCATCCCTCAGCACACAGAACGGGAAGAGTTAAAGAAGCGGAGGTGGCCCAGAACAGGGCGCTCTCCAACTTTGATGTCATTCACTTGGAAATCAAAAGACAGTGCTGCTAAAGACTGATTCTTAACATCACTGCATGGACCTTCACGTAAAACGGACGCACGCAAACCAACCCTCTGTGAAGCTGAGATGCAGCTCCTCCACTCTGAGCCCCAGCATACAGCAAATCTTTACGGCCGAGCCATAAACCTCTGAAAAATGAGGTTTATAATAGAAACTCTGACACCCTCTAAAATATAGCAGCACTATTGGGTGCTGCAGTAATATGGCCCTAATTTATAAAGCACTGAGGGATCCTGTTCCATTTTGAAACTTACAGACAGTAATCTGCAAAAAGAGTAAACTACAAGGAAAAATGGCCACAGTGCCCATGAGCTATGGCATCTCGTCCATCTAACAATCCAAAAATCAAATAGGATGCCACAATATTTAGGCCATGCACTGAATCCTGGACTGTCACAGAATAAAAACATGGCACATCACCGGGCGCGGGCGTATTTCATAAAGCCGTGTGCCATTTCGCACGCCTCGGGGCAGTATTTCTGGAGTGAAGATTTGATATAAGAGCACTGGAAGTATAGAAAAAAAGAACAGTGAAACACAACCCCAAACCTCCGGTTTTACTTTGACATAATAAATGTTTTTGCAAGAGGGCTTCAATGTACTCCCGTTTAAATTGAAAAAAAGTGGCTAAGAAAGCAGATTGTTTACTCACAGGAGACAAAAGTTTATCACTAAACATTACGAAAAAGCTTTCAGTGCTCTGAGCCTCCAGCTCTGTGTAAAAACGTATTGAAAAAACAATAATTCACGGAGGCAGCGCTCCGTCTCACTGCTCAGAATCTGCTTTTCTGCAATCTGCTGGGCCAGAAACTTGTTAGAAACATTTCCCGTGTCCCTGAAATGCCAAACACAGCCTTCACCCTTCAGCCTTACGTTTGGAGGTGGCTCACTTTGTGCTTGCCGGTCTCCGCTCCCCCTGGGATGCCTTTCCCTGCCTCTCCCAGCACTGCAGCACTTCTGCTCCAAATCCGATCAGGGAAGGATTGCATCCTGCTCCTTCCTTCGGTGCCTGAAGGCGGAATTCCCCCTCTGCTGTCACAGCCATCACTTGTGGCTTAATGAAGTACTGCCTGCTTCCAAGTGTGGAAACAAACGGGAACCTTTTGGCACAAAGGCTGGAAGTATCTCCTTCCCACCACCTCCGAGCTGGCTCATCCCGAATGCTGGGGCTATTCCACTTCCTCACGCTGAACACACATTATTCCACAGCAAGAAATAACACTTCAGCGACTCACAGCTGTCAGGTTCAGATTGAAACCTTCATCGCAGCCGTCCCAGATCCCTTCTGTACCTCCCCTAAGTAGTCTCCTTTTGCATACTTGGCATCAAAGGAGCATAAATCCCAATTTATTGCGCTCTCCTTGCTAAAACTGCATCACGGTAGACTCAAGCTCCCTAAGTTCCCGTCAGCCCCATCACCGCCCACCAGCACCGCAAAGTGCCGCGTACCACAGGCCTAACCACTCCACACCAGTGAGCTGCAAGCCCTCTAGTCTCTTCATTAACAATGAGCAGTGATTTGTCTGCTTAAAAAGCCAAGCAGCGAAGCCCCCAGCAGCACAGTGCAGCTGTGCTTCCCCCTCACCTCCCTGGCAGGCGCTGAAGAACCGCGGTGCAGAGATGGGGCTGAGAGGCACTGATGACTTTGCTCTTCATAAGCTGTTAGCAGGCTAACGAGGGCATCTGCAGAAGGAATAGGCACTAAAACTGAAACCAGATACAAAATAAATATTCCAGAGTTGGATTCCTTAAAAAAGATTCTGCTGAGCTATAGTTCCACATCAAATTTTTATTGAATACATTTTCTACTGAGAATTTGCGCACTAAAACCAGTCAAAATCATACGAGAGGGGTATAAATTTCACGTAAGGTTTTCACTACAAATATCCTTCCCGAGAAAAAGCAAAAGCACTTTTTAATCAAACCCATTCCATTGCCTCTCCTCCCCTTCCCTGCAACACGAGCTGGAAATGGAGCCCGTGCAGCTCTGGCTGCCGAAGCACCAGAGGCAGCACTGAGACAAAGGCAGCGCTGAAGGTCACAGCGGGGACGGGTAATCCATCGCCCAAAGATGGTTCCTCAGCCCCGTGACAAACAGCACGGCTCCTCCGGTCCTGAGCTCACCATAACCCGTGCAGCTTCGGGAAACCGCACTGAAACTCACCACTGCTCCTTCCTCAAGCTCAGAGCCCTCAAACCACGACACGGGTCACAAATGGGACTGCAGATTTCACACAGTGTCACAGATTTCGTGATGCGCCGTTCTACAAAGCCAGGAAAGGCAGCGGCAGCTCCCTGGGACGGCAGCGTGTCCCACTGCACGAGCACAGCAACGGGTCCCTGCGAGCCTGGAAAGACTGCTCAGGAGTGCTACTACACACAGAGCAAGCTGCTCTAGATAGCTGCTTCTAGCAGCTTCCCAGCATCTGTCAGACACTCTCCTTCATGACCACGAGGTGAACTCGGGACAAAACGCACCCAGATTTATCAGCAGCATGCAAATACTACAAGGGTTTAAAACTCGGAGCCTTCCAGGGCTCATGGGCCGCTGCACTGCTCCACATGTCCTGGGATGTGCAGTACATGGGCTCCCAAGGAGAAAATAATCCTGAAGAAAAGGTCAACGAACAGCAGTTAAGACGTGAGATCCCGTAATAATTATAATCACAGTTAATCAGAGTGCCTCTCTGCACAGGCAGCAGGTTACACTGCATCTCTATTTTCCCACAAAGAGAGGAACTCTGCTGTACGATCTGGAGCTGCTGCTATGAAATGTATGGCTTCCTCCACCAACGCTACTCTATTACAGAAAGCCCAATGCATTACCTCCAAAGAAACAATCCACATAAGTGACCTTGAAAGGCGTTGCATTCATTCTTCTTTCTGCATATTTTTGTGATGGATTTAATGTTCAATAAAATTGAAAGAATAACAGCTTTTCAGGCTCAAGCTATTTGTGCAAGTGCCAAGCACTGCAGAAAGAGTTCAGGGCTGATTTCTGTACCTTACTCAACCCATTCACATCAAAACTGATGTAGTGGCTCCATTCGCTTTTGTGTAGGCTGAAAAGGGGATTTATTTTCCACCTGAATTCCTTTTCCTACCAGGTTTCATATGACATACAGAAGGCAAATTCCTAGCAGGACAGATGCAGCTTTTCAGTTTGCCATCCTTGAGCGGTGCTGGTGGGTTTTTCAGTTTTGTTTGTGGCTTTTTTTTCTTTCTCTATCTAAAAAAATAGAAAAGAAAGCCCAAGCCAAGCAAAATCTGATTGATATATTTCAGGAAGGCAACAATTCTCCAATGTACTAAATACCAAACGTGGATGCCACGTCTTCACAACTCACCAGAGACCTCCCATGCACCTCTGTACCAGAACGTGGAAGTTTATGCATGTGGTGACATTCAGCAGTACAGACACTGGTGCTGTGCCTTAAGAACAGCAACATCCCTAAAGAAGACACAGATGGAGGCTACAAGCAGAAACAAACGTGAACAAAGGCTGCGATTACGGAGCACCTGATGTGTGACACAGGGCAGGAAAAGAGATGGGCAACAATGATGGACACCGATGGCTGCACACCCCTGCTGAGTCCTGGACACCACACCAGAGCCATCCCAGTGCCGTGCTGGAGCCATCCCAGTGCCGTGCTGGAGCCATCCCAGTGCCGTGCTGGAGCTGTGCCCGTGTGAGCAGGAGCCTTCTGAGGGTCAGTGCCTGGCAGAGGTGACTGAAGGCATTCACTTCATCAAAAGAGGGACAGACAGATACTCCTTCAGAAACAGAAGATGATTTTGACAACGAAAGCAGCCTGGGTAACCAGAGGGAGCTCACGCAGGCAGGAGAACAGCATCAAGACCGCAGGTGAGCAGGTTTACCTGGAACACTTGGAGAAGAGCTCCTGAACAGACAGAATGCAAAGAAAGGGGACTCACAGCAGAGCCCAACACCACACATTAAAAGAAAGGAAAAAAAAAGTGCTGTGTTGGAATGAGAGACCTCAGTGCTGGCAACAGTTAATTGGCTTCACTACGGAACTTCCAAGCTCCCCCTCGTGACGCCTTTGCAGTGAGGGCGGAACTTCAATTGACAGTGTAACATGTTCCTGGGCACCTGCAGACCTAATAATTGAGCAGGGAATACGAGATGAGATCAGCACATTGCTGCATTCCTTCTGTAAGGCTGAGTGTCCTACACCAGCAAACAACTCTGCTACTGCAAGGTGCCTAATTTAATAAGCTATTAACTCAAACCTGAGGTGAAGTAAATTCAGCCCATTATACATTCCAAAATAGTATTAGAATTCAATTTAAGTGTCACCAAAAGCCTAATCCCCAGTATACAGAAAATGTTAATCAGTGACTCGGAGTTGGTTTGATTTAATTTCCTGCTGAGCTGCGCTGCCGCGTGGCCGTGATCCCCGCAGCGAGGATCCCTCGGTGTAACACCACGGGTCTGAGCACACACGGCTCTGCTGGGACCCCCTGGGTGAGCTGCCCAAGGAACTGGGGGTGCCCCATCCCTGGAGATGCCCCAGGCCACAGATGGGCCCTGAGCTGCTGGGGACACGCAGCCCATGGCACCGAGTTGGAACTGGGGGGGCTCTAGGGTCCCCCCAACCTCAGCCATCCTACGGCTCTACAGCACCCCTGCCGTTTTTGTACTCATGGGGGTAAAATACAGCTCCAGTAACGCAGGCACTGCTGGAAGGAGCTGCTGGGAGCAGGCACAGAGCAGGCAGTCTGCACAGGGGCAGTGCCACGCGGGTGCTGTGCTGCGCTGCCCGAAGGACACACAGCTCTGCCTGGGAACACCGCTGGCACGGGCGTGCTGCTCCCCCTGCACCACCGGCAGCGATAAACCACGGATACGCCGCTTTCAGTCCCCCCAAGTCAGATGTAAAGTGCAAATGGTGCATCATTTCCACAAAGAGCCAAAAGCATAAAACCTGCTTTCCTCTCCTGCAGCAGTCGGCCATGTTTTGGACTTTGTTATGTCACCCCTACAATAACTCCTCCTGATTAGCAACCAAAGCACGTCCCAGAGCAGTTTGGGAAATGCATCTCTTCTATAAATGACAACAGATTATTTAAGCAACAGCTAAAGCACTCCGACTGCTTTTTCCTTTGCTTGCATTACTGTCACTCTTCTCGTATATCTCAAGAATGAATCCTGGATTTTCTTTAAAATGGTGGAGTGCGATACAAAAATAGCAGAGTACTCGTCTAAAATAAAGTTATACGTTGGAAATAGTTGGAAATTGTTTTTTAATCACTGCCATCCTTCTTCTGGAATATAATCTGCCGGCCATACGTTTTGCTTTTCCACCCGATTTCTAAGGAAAATGCAGCAAGTGTGTTAATAAATAATTTATAAAAGCATTACAAAAGACAGAGCGCTCCTGCTAACCCGTTCCCAGCCTCCTCAACACCAGTTCATTTGTAATCCTCTCCTTCCCCCTTTGCTGGAATGCTGGAAGGTTACTGCTGCACCTCCACGCTGCACTCAAGCTGTAGGTGTCGAAGCACTTCTCGGTGCTGAAGGTATCCAGAGACAGAAGGGTACAGCCTGCTCGGAGCTGCAAGTTCAACTCTATCTACTACAGACTTCTGTCACGAAAAACATTTCTCACCCCAAAGAGAGGGCTCACAGGTGCTGCTCCCTCAGAGTTCTGTGCTCTCGTGATGGAGGGACAGCTTTGTTCTTGCGGAGGGGAAGGAGCTCACTGAAGGCAGCTCGTGATGAGCTCCACCAGATGGAACTCAATTTTAGTGAGGGGAAGCACCCTATGAGAAGCAAGGAAAACCTGAAGAAGGAAAAGTAAAGCAAAAATAGCCTTCAACTTAACAGATCCTAAGAGTACGTCACATGGAAGCATCTACGTTTACATCTCTGCTACTTAAAAGGCTGAAGGTGGGTTTCAAAGGCTGCAGTTGCCCCGAAGTATGCCCACGTGTTCAGTAAGAGGTGTGGGAAGGACACTGAAGTTTCATCAAGAAACAGAGAAGACACACAGCACAGTTGTTCTGCAAAGTATCACAGAACTGGGGCACAGCACTGTGCTTCTCTGCCTGAACACCAGGGCAGGAACACTGAGGATGACCGAAACATCTTCAAATGGGGCTGCGCCCACCAGAAAGGGCAGAAAGGCTCTTGGGCCCAATGCCCACTGCTCTCCTTCTGCCCTGCAGCACCTGCAGCCACACACCGTGCTCGAGCTTTAATGCACTACTGCCTGGATATTCCTATTGTACCCGAACGAAAAACAAAAACTGTCACTGGGCAAAAGTCTGAAGGATTTTTATGAGCCTGCAGTATTTCCAGCACGTGTCCTAAAAGGCACAAATTGTCAAGCTGACCCAGGGCAGTGGGAGCTGAGCGGAGGATGCCCTGATCTGTCAGCAGTGCTCTGCCAAGGGCAGCACAGCACAGAACAGGACGGGTCAAGCCGTGCCATGCCAACAGCTGGCATCACTCCTGCCCCACTGCCCCACTGCACAAGAGCAGAGCTGTGAGCGGGCACAGAGCTGCTCCCAGCGGCCGCCCCGGGAGCGTGGCATGGGATCCATCTGAGATTCCTGGGGTGCCAATTACCACGCACAGAAGGGAACTCTGCATTTGGTATTCAGCTGTGCCAGTGTTTGAAAATAGACTCTCTCTGAGAATCCACATTTTCCTGCATTAGTCATTATGGGTACAAACATTTTTCTTTCCCAGCGACAGAAAATCTGGCGCTGTTTGGAAGGACTATGCCTAACTGCACCTCAAGCACTGTCCGTGTGCTAAAGCCCCTCCAGGAGCCAGAGGGCCACCACAGAGCTGCACAGAAGCACAGTGCAAACCTTAAAACATCATCAGTTGTTCTGCATAACCTTGAGAGTGTGACTGAAGGATGTCCACTTACGCCTGGAAGACGCACTCATGAATCACGGGCTCACGCTCCTCACTCAGCGGAGGCACAACGTGTCCTTGCTTCTAAATAAAAACACACCACATCCACAACGGAACGTCCTGCACAAACGGGCTCACGAGGAGTGCAGCTCCAAGTCTGCCCACCTCTATCGATCATCAGAGCACAGATGGCCTCAGTGCTGAACATGGAAGAGCCAGACCTCAGGATACAGGCAGGATTCTCTGATACTGCAATGCAAGTAATTAGATACAGGGGTGATAACTGTCTGCTGCTCCACCCATGGCCTCCAGCAGGGACAGCTGGGAGAAGCACTGCACCGTGCCGTGCTGTGCCTGCAGCCTGGGATGAATTTAGAATATCCTCTGAATTCTCGTGTCACATCATCCATCACCAGCACACAGACGCTAAATAATAAAACAAACAGCTGTCTGCTGCCCAAGGCAAACTGGACTCTAAGTTTAGAGATTTTGTTCAGTTCAGTGCACTGAACTGTGAACTTTTAATGGCTTCTTTAGTGGTGCCTTTGCACAGCTCCCCGTCTCGCTGCCTGCTCCATCCAACCACAGGCACAGGTCAGGAACCCGCAGGCAGTGGGGAAAAGCTGCTGCTGCTGCAAGAAAGGGCCTTAAGGTGGTGGATTCGAGGTGGCTGCACTCTACTTTCAGCACTCACACACCAGCACTTCCCTCCATGGGGGTGAAATACCACTCTGACTGCAGCAGGGACACACATTCATTCTTATGAAGAGAGGACGGTGACACTGTGCACAGTCCCTGTGATGACCACAGAGCGGCCACCACCACTGCATTGTGGGGTGTCCTTTCATGCAGCAGCCAGCAACAGCTCCATCAACATGGAAACGTGACTGGAAACCAAGAGGAAAACACGGGAGTATTTCCATTTTCCATCCGCATACTCAGCACTCATAACCAACAGTAAGAGTCAGTACGGGGAGCTCAGCACACCTTTGGCCGCAGCCAAGGGATCCGAGCACACCACCACGGCCCCAGGGCCAGCACCACGCTCTGCAGAGCTCAGAAAGCTCGAGGGGCTCTGCTGTGCCCACTGCAATGAGGAGGAAAGTCAGCAAGTAACTGAACCCCCCCACACCAACCGTCCCACCCCCAATCCTGAGCCGCGTGCCATCAGCTTTACACAGAACTCACACGAGTCCCCAGCGCTGCTTTCTCTCCCACGACACTGCACACTGATGCAGCGGCTGGCTCCCCGAATCCTGCTGCATGGCTGGCTCCAAAATGGAGAAACACAGCTAAAACCTGGAAAAAGTCCCATTTCAGCTGACCCTGCTTAGGGCACGTATAAGCTGGCAGCAGCTCGGTATTTGCTAGAAACTTTATCTAGAGAAAGGAGAGACGTACCACCTTACGGAAATCCACATCACCTGCAGACAAGAAAATCCCCAAAACATCCAACGCCCAGCCATGCAGCTTCACTTGGAACAATAGCAGGAGGAAGGAATCCATCATCGTCCTACCTGGAGAAGCCAGTAGCACCTTCTGTGAAACGTGGGGATGATGGAGGAATGGACGTAACAGCCGTACAAGCACTAAGGACAGAAACAGAGAAAGCAGAGACAGGGTTAGGGAGGGAAATCATCGCCTGGGCTCATGATGAGCAGGTTTCCGAGGCAGCACCCGGAGTCAGGAAGGAGAGGACGGCATCTGCTGCCACGCCGGTCTGTGCTGCAGTCCGTCCAGGGCTCCGGCTCCGCTGCTAGAACAGAACAGCAGCTCGCATCACACCAGCATTTTAGGGAGTATTTGAACACTGCTACAGGTTGAAGACCCAACAGACAGACTTAACGCGCTTCTCAGGTTTACACACGGGCAGAAGCCCTGGCTGCTGACCCACAGATCCCTCTCAGCCCTCGTGCCAGTCCTGAAAGCGGCATGGAGCTCTCCCTGCTCCCTGCAGACCCATGCTGGACCACGTTCCCCTCTGGGCAGCAACTTCCACATGGGCAGAGAAACACCCCTGGAGCTGGGCAGAACAACCAGGGCCTGCCTGCACTGCTCTGCATCCCAACAGTTCAACACACTTCTTTCTCTTTTAATGTAACAGCCCAATGCCTCTTGGTTTGTCACCCAGCTATGTGCACTGAAACCAGAGGGCACGTAACCCTGCTCACTGCTTCATGCAGCAAAATGAAAAAATGTTGGGATTTTTTTCTTTCTTTTTCTTGTCCCTTATTTCAAATGAACTTTGCTTGTCCAATTACCCAAAAGGAGTAAGGGTAAAGAATTCTTCCCACAGCAAAATCAAATCTCCACTGTGTTAAAATCCTAAAACAACGCTGTCAGGTGGAAGCTGTGCCCATTACAAACCAACACACCAAACTGTTATTAATTTAAAGGATCCCAGTACAATCCCTGTCCACAAAACAGCTTTATTGCTAAGAAAGCAATATTATTTTCTGACTGCACCGGCTTTTAATACGTGGGGATGGGGACAGGTGTGGGCATGATCATCATTCCCCTTTGCCAAAGGTGATTCATTTTCCATAAAGGAGTGTTTTTAGGCATGTCAGGATTCTGCAATTGCAGAAGGAAAAAATGAATCTAGCTGAGGGGGATTTCACCCACATACCCACATCCCTAAGTAACCCGCCTCACTTTAACACCTCCAGGGACAGTGATCACCACCCCTGGCAGCCTGCATCACCACTCTGCTGGGGAGGAAAGCCCAGCACCCAACCTGAACACCCTGGCACAAGCAGGGTGCCCTCGTGGGATGGCGTGGGGGGGTGCAGTCCTCCAGGTGTGCAGGTAAAGGCACAAACCAGATCATCACCCAGGAGGTCAGCCTGAACATGAAGGGGTTAAAGCCTGCCCGCTCCTATCACAGAGCTCTTTTAAAAACACAGATGGCAAAGATTAACAATGCTTTAAAATATGTCAAAGGGACGACTCACGTGCAAAAAAAAATAATAATAAAAATAAAAAGAGTGGAAAAAAAAAAAAAAAAAAGAATTCAAAGAAAAGCTTAACATCTTAATCCTGCCATTCAGCCTGGGAAAAAAGCAGACTGTTTGCTTAAGATAATCCCTGACAGCGATCCTTGGCTGCGCTGCAGCCCCGTGCCTCTGAAGGTCTGCGCTGTGCTGACTCAGAGCCGTTCTCGTGCTGGGGAGCAGCTCCAGCTCAGGGTCACCACGTCCCAGCAAGGACCTGGAGAGCAGTGCAGCTCCGGGCCATCCCAACGTGAGCGTCCAGCGCTGCCCGACACGGAGCCCGAGGCAGAACTGAGGACATCGACCTCAGAAAACTAAAGAGAAAGAAGTGATGGATCCCAGAAGGGCTGATGGCACAAAGCACCGTGCAGAGGAGGTTTCCTCCTCACGCTGGTTGGTGCATCCCCTGTGCATCCCCAGCTCCTTGGGCACCTCCTGCTCCACTCCAGGCTACTATGGCATGCAAAATGCTTTCAGTTAAAGGGGTTTTTAAAACCATTTTTTGCTCAGACAAAAGAGGTTTCATTAGCTGTGCCTTCTGTTTTTTTTTTCTTTTTTTTTTTTAATGGGGGAGGTAAAAAATGCCGAAGCCTGTGTGTCTGTGGCTATGTTAATGCTGGCTGGGCTCTCAGCCAACACATTAAGTGAAATCGAATTCCTGAAACCAGCTTTAATCAGCAGATTTTTAAGGTTAGAATTACTCTCTCCTCTACAAGGCTTGCCAAGGTTAATTCTGTCCTGAGCGTGCTGAATTAATGGCCTGGACAGAAGACAGCCATTTTTTCCCAATTCTCTTTTTAAGTTGACAAAATCTCCAGGAGCAAAGAAAGAGCGTCTCCGAGCGACTGGAAGGAGTGGGTTCTGGGTTCCATGACAAGAACAGCCTGCAGGCTGGTGCCACCTCACAGCAAGCACCGGGATGGTGGTGGGTACTGCAGGACAGCCCCTGGGAGCCACAGACACCTTCCAGGGAAGGGATGTGCTTGGCTTCACAGACTATGTGGCATTCAGAGGTTTAAGCCACAGATTCATATCCCCCAGCCCTCTGGCAGGCTGCAAGCAAGATGAAGGCTTTTGTCATAAACACCATGAGGATGTTTGCTGGGAGGCAATGGTCAACTGAAGGAGCCTACAGAGCAGGGAAGAGCTCTGCTTCATCTCGTACCTTCCTGAAAATGACTGATAATTAAATAAGAAAGGGCTTCCTCTGAACAGAGAGGGACAGCTGGGCACTTAGAACTGCCTACCCTTCCATTTATATGCACTTCACATCTTGCATTATCAAACTCCTGAAAACTGGAGGGAAAAAAAAATCAAAGTATTAGTGGATTTTTCATCCTGAGCTCCTTAAAGCGATTGCAGCTTATTTAAAAATAATACAATAATGCTGAGGTGTTCTTCCTTAACAAGAACACCTCGGGAATGGAAACGGGAGAGCAAGGAATCAAAAATTCAAGATGGGGTTGGTCAGGCTTTGAAATTCTCCCTCCCCAGTGAGTTACACTGGTGGATATTTATATAAAAAAAAGTCTAGATTTTGTTCAGATTTTCACACTGAATTCCCAATTCCCTTAATAAGAAGCTAAATCAATCTTTAGAGAACAAACCAAGTAAGACCTGTGGCTCTAAATTATTAAAATAAACTCGAGTCATTTTATGGCATAAGGCTCCATTCAACTTCCAGTATCCCAGCAGCTTCCACACACCGTAAGTGTGCCCCGTGCAGGTTACAGGGGGAACAGATGAGGCTCTTTGCCCCCGGGCTCGAGGGGAAGCAAGGTACAGCCCTGGCTTCTTGCACAACGCTGCTGCCCCGGTGCCTCTCCTTTTCCACAGGCAATAACATCATAACATAGGGCTCGCAGCAGGCTCCATTGCTGCTGTGGATCAGACCTCCCAGGAAAGCCAAACGAGGCCTCAGGTTCATTCTTTGCATTCTGAAGATACAGGTTTCCTAAATTAACTGCGGTACCTGAGCCCAATCAGGTTCTGCTCTCAACCTCAGGCTCCACGTCGCTCCTATCCACACGCCAATGAAAGGCAGAACACAGCAAACGCAGACGTTTGCTGGCTGTTGGTGTTCAGGTGTTTGTGTCACATGGAGGGGCCATTTTCCATCTGCATCTGTAACACTCACCCACAAAATTCTCTGACAGCTCTGTCCGTGGGGCAGAGCACGGTCAGGAGAGCAGGGCAGCTGCAGGCTGTGCTCTGTTAGCTGAGCTGCCACCGAACCTGTAAGTGCCGGGGAAAGCCCTCAGCCTCAGTGTGTGCCATCCCTCCTCTCAAACAAATCCAAAGGAAGTGCCCTCTGAGATCGGGTTATCTCGTAGCAGATGGTCTTTCCTTCAGGACACGGATGCTAAAGCCACAGACACGTTCCAAATCCATTTAAACATCAGATTACACTCGCTCCTGTCAGCTGAAGGAGCTGGGAGACAGCAGCAGCTCCAGCCCGCTCCATTAATCAAAATTCAGCGAGAAAAGCCAACACGCCACTCCGAAATCCCCTGACTCGATGCCAGCACCCCACACAGGGATCCTAATGCCATCAATCTTCCTTTTTCTCCCCAGGCAGTAAGATGCAGCTGGGGAAGGGGACAGCAATGACGGGGCCATGGCCAAAGGAGCAGATTTTTTTGCCAACTCTTAAAACGATACCAAGTTGATGGGTACCAGAGGGGAAACCAACTAAGCACCTCTCTGTGCACATCAGACCCAGCTCAGCCTTCACAAACACGGAGGAGTAGCAGTGCTGAGCCCGGCAGCTCTGCAGGAGGGCACACGGGTGACACTTGGGGGTTCATTCTGATCTAAAGGGGAAAAACATCTCACAGGAGAGAGGCATCCAACATCGCCTGCAGTGCCATCTCCGCCGCAGCAAATCTCCGACTAAACCACCGCCAGACAGGTTTTCTCACCACTGATCTTAGAGAAGCAGCAGAGTTCAGGTCCCCCCCACTCCCACTTTGTGCCACAGGAAACACTCAGATCTCAGCACCAGGAATGACACTGCCATGTGCTCGCTGTGTCCCCAGAGCACGAGCCCACGCGGTGCTCCAGAGGGACCCGGCCCACGCGGGGAGCTTTTCTCACCCAGGACTTTCCTTGTTACCTCCTAACTCGTTAGGAAGGCGTTCATCTCCTGACTGCTGTCACTGCTCCTGTGACACCGCCGTCACTGTCCCTGTCCGTGGGCCGTGCTGCTGCAGTGCGATCTCGCGGGTCTTCCCCGGGATCGCCATCTCCTTTCACTCCGATCTTCTGACAAAGACTGTGTCTACGTATCATGTCAGTGCACGGCAAAAATGAGATGTGCCGGACTGCACTACATATATAACACAGAAGGAAATGATAAATTATTGCAATAATAAAGAGTCAGTAGCTGCACATTTTCCAGTATGCCCCAAGCTCTCTTTTCTACACCTTTTCTTTATGCTGGTGGCCTGCGTGTTTTCTGGTACTATCCATTCACTATTGAATCCTCCGGCACTCACCCATTGATCTCTTACCTGCAGCTCAATAGTAAATTAAAGTCCAAGGTCAGGCCTTCTTGAGCAGGCTGTTTACATTCAGTGCAAGTCCTTGCCTCTCTCTGAGGGAGCCTGGCAGTGGGCACTGGCTGCCGATCCATTCACCATTACTGGTTTTGACTGTATCAGGCAGAGGGAAACGGCTTTGATCCACAGAAGCAGGCAGCCAACAGAGTAAGTTCCCACTTGTGCCACCCACAATGAGTGGGGACGGGCTCAGGCTTTCTGCAACAAAAGGTGGAAGTCCCTCCTGCACGGTGAGCAACCACTGCAGCACGGAGACACAGAGGTGCTGGGCCCTGAGCTGCAGATGTGGGGTAAGGGCTGAGGAGCTGCTGGGGTCCTTCCTTCCTTCCAGGAGGAGAGGGGACCCCAGAGCCGCCCTGAAAGCGAACACAGACAATGCATTGAGATGGCAGCAGCGCCTGCTCCGCGCGGTGATGTCTCCCATCAGTGCACTTCCCTTGGACAGCGAGCAGTGCGTCAGCTCCCTGACCTTCTATCACAAGCTGAGACAACACGGCAGCACGCCACGTGCTACCAGCACTTAATTTTTTATGCCGGTAACTCTTTTAATAAGAATTGTTTAAACATTTATGAAAAGAAATGCACGAGGCCAGTCCAACACGACACGATCGCTTTAATCTCTGCACGCTCTGCAGCATTCCTGCCTGACTCTGGGGACAGCAGCGACGACGTGCACAGTCACCTCATCCCCTGAAGATGAAATCCCAGTCTTGCTGCAGTTGATGGGAATTTTGCCACTGATTTCAACGTGGTGAGAGTTTCAACATCCTTCTTTGCAAGTCACCTAAACAACGTCCCGGGCTCTGTCACAATATTAAAATCACGAGGCTCTGCTGCTCCAAAAAGGGAACATTAGACAGCATTTCTTCAAGTGCAAAATTTGATATGCATTTTACTTGCAGAGCTGCCAATTCCAAGACAATTTCATAGGAACCACCCCCGCTAGCCTGCTCATTTACTGCCCAAATTGATATTAGACACACACTGCAATTGGGTTACCTCTGAATTCTGATTGAAGCTAATCTCATAACATCTTTCTTGAATTAAACAGGAAACAAAATCCACAGCCTGGTCCTGACGTAGGGTAATCGGTATGCAATCCCACATATCTACCTGGAGAGGCTGTCTGCTCACAATTGCATATTTCTTTCTGAGTATGGGGACACCTTAATCTCAGCCTAATTTTACCTTTAGGGAAGCCATGTCCTGGAGCTGCCAGGAGCTAAAACCCTCCAGATGCAATAGTGCAATTTGTATTCCAACCACCAGGTCTAGCTGTCAACATGTTTGTCTCCTGTACCTGCCAACTCTTATTTATAATCCCATTCAGATTAATGAATGACTGTAGTTCTCATCACAAGAAATTTGATTAATCAATTTAAGTGCTTAATCACCCCAGCCCTGGTGAGAACTGTACAAAAAGGATGTTGCCTCAACACGGACAAAACTGCAAGATGTAGAAGAGAAATATCTCAGCTCCACCTCCACAACAGTTCAGATGGGAGCGTGCAGGGATTCCTGGCAGGATTACACGGCTTCCAGGAGCTATCAGCCTCCT
The DNA here is from genome assembly GCA_023055505.1 of Callipepla californica brunnescens. Lineage (NCBI taxonomy): Eukaryota > Metazoa > Chordata > Aves > Galliformes > Odontophoridae > Callipepla > Callipepla californica. The sequence continues at coordinate 5,791,213 of JALIRH010000036.1, read as the reverse complement.
TAGGGCTGGCAGTCACAGTCAATTAGGCACAAAATATCCTTTTGAAACCACCTCTTAACCTGACACAAAGGACTCTGCCATGCAACTAATTTCTTGCTGCCCATCAGCCACCAAACAGCACAATCCGAAGTCATGAAGCCAGCAGAGATCCCGCAGCGTGCGGCACCGCGCTGCTCCAGCACCAGCCCAGGTGTGTGAACAAAAACACGAGGCGGTGAATGAGCAGCGTGAGCACACGGCACAACTTCTGCAAAGCACCTCTGGAAACGTGAGAGAAACGTTGGGTGTTCAGTGCTGCCCCGCAGCCCAGCTCCAGATGAGCACACGGCAGCAGGACGGTTACTGAGATCTTATCGTTAACCTCTGCTCATTACCTCTGCCCTGGGAGCAACAAGGAGGCAGACGGCCAACGGGGACACGCACGAACAGCACAGTCAGAGCTGCAGAGGGACAGCTTCACAGCACCCTGTCCAACACCAAGCGGTTTGAGCTGGGAAGACATCTGCAAGAACAGGGCTGGACGATGCTTGATGTAAAACCTAGGCTCCCTTCTTCCCAGGTGAGAGAAAAGCATTCCGGTGCTCTTGGCATCAGAGAGGGGTTAACAAAAGGGAAAGCGATAGGAAAGGCTGCTGTGCCCCCCAGCACAGAGCTCTCACCACAGCCCATCCTGACCCGGGTACATAAATCCTACACTGGAGCTCTGCAGCAGAGCCAGGACCTGCACCTCCCCCGGGCTCCAGCAGCCTGTGCCCCTTCTCCAGGTAGGAGGATTTCTTCAGTGCCACCACAAGGTTGGAAGAATTGTGAGCTGGGAAATCACGCGGCATATTAAAGTCAGACTGAAATATGACCACAATACACAAAAGCATTTTGTATTTATTCCCTTTTAGGAATGTTATAAAGAGAATATAATGAGAATGTTGCAAACAAGTCAAGTGTTTTCTTCCTAATCTGGCAATAAAAATACGTCAAAGAAATGCTTAAAATCCTAATAGGAGAACAAAAAAGTAATGGCCGAGGCTACGACAGGATTTAGCTGCGGTTTTACTTGAAGGCTTTAATCATGTCTACCACAACATAAATGGAAAATCAGATACAAACCTGTACTATGAGCAGCTGTGCTGGCTGCTGGAACAGCGGAGACGGAACGGATTCAGCAGAGGTTAACGAGGGTGGGGAGAAGACTGAACACTTTTATATCTAAGGAAACGTAATAAAAGAACAAAGGATCCCTTGATTAAATTAAAGTCTGAAAAACTTAGAATGGATAAAAAGGAAACAGACTTTTTTTTTTTCTATGGACATTGAGGCTTTAGAAGTCAGCACTGGGAAAAAGTGAGAGTTCAGTGCTGGAGATGGACTTCAAAGGGAGGGCTGAATAACCGAACGACTCGCAGCACAGCAGCGTTATGACGAAAGCTTGGGCAAGAATCATCAAGGAGGACAGCATCAATAGCTCTGTCTGACCCTGAACCTTTCAAAACAGACTGCAAAGCTGCGTTCCTATTTGGGTGCTCTCAGGTGCACCGTTCAATAGAAACACCCATAGAGACTATGGGGAAATTAATCCCACGGGGAACCCGACGGAGCCAGGAGGGTGGGAAAGGTCATGCTAAAAATGTCAAATACCCAATAAGTGACATCAAACACCACTTCTGGAAGCCCTCTCACCTCCGGCGCGGCCATAACACTGTCAGGCTGTGCTGAAGTCAGAAGTTGCTATTACCCTATGGAATGTCCCTCTGGGGGTAAGAAGACCATTACAGCGCAGGGCCAGAAGGGAAACTACACCAGAGCTGGTGAAAAGCTCCTGATCCAATATCTCACATACAGAGAAAAGCTGCATGGGTTAAAATGATGGCGGTTGGGAGGGCACGGGACAGAGCCGCAGCAGGGATGCAGACCAAATCCAACTGATAAATATCTGAGTGCCTGAAATAACTTTTGGGAGCTACAAATTACACACACAGATTTGTCATGGATTAATCTTGTGCTGGAATGGAACAGAAGTCTTAGCTGAAATCTTTTTTTTGGCAGCCTCTCCCGTGCAAAATGAGCCCCAGCATCATCCCTGGGCTCTGCCTCCAAAGTGACACATTCAGGTGCTTTGTGAGCTACCCAACTCTTGGTCCTGTTCTCTACTCACAGCTTATTCATTTAAGACCAGAAAACACTCGAGTTGGTGATTCAATACTCAACACACCCAACACAGCAAGGCTTCCCTTCACGATCACTCTGTTCTTCGCAGACATGCAGTAACACACACTGCAGAATCCACTGCACGCTGTGGGAGAGCCCCACGGCCACGGCAGCACTGCCTGGATGCCAGGAGGGAGCTCAGAAGCCAGCATCAGCCTCTCCAGCACTGAGAATATCCTTCGTGTCAATTCATTTAATGCATTCAGCAGCCCCTGAATTCCAAACACCGAATCCAAGTACACTCCATACTCTTTCCAATGAATCCCTTAATTGAAAAGCATTTACACAACCTAAAACAAATTACTGTGTATGCCAATACTAAATCTTTCCTTTCCAATTTAAAATCCTCAGACTTTTGCTATCGCTCACACGCATTGGCAGGAACTACAGGAAGCAAGCATTTAAGAACATCTTTCCAGATGAGCTGTCGTGGAAACAGAAAGTTTCTACTGCTTGCAATCAACGAATAGATATCCTGTCCTGCCCCACCAACCCCAACAGCAAGATGAGTGCCCCCCAGGTTTACAGCCAGCAAACAGAATGGAGCACCTCTGACATTCCATAAGCAGAAGAACACTGACATTTCGTGTTCATTCGGAGTGGCAGAACACAAAGCTGCTCTGGGTGCCAGGTGAGAAGTGCTGGGGGAGGCCGGCAGCCGCAGGGAGCCCCGCGCGGGTGCGTGCTGCACAGCTCTGCAGTGCCTCCACTCCTCCCCAGCCCTCTTCTCCCGCAGGGCTTTGTGCCATCTGTGCCTTTTGAAGGCTTTCTTCAGGGTTGCAGTGGTGGCATGCCATCCCTGGAGAGCACTGCTCTCTTACAGAGCCACTGCACACAGAAACTTCAAACGCTTTCTACAGTTTTCACCGGCTAAAGATACAGATTAAAAGATCAATACTCCCACAAGTAGCTCATAGCTTCCCGACAAACCCGATCTGTTGGACACTGTGTGTAAGCGCTGTTTCATTTTGGTAAACAGAAATTTATTAGCCACTGGGAGAGCAGGCAAAAATACACAGTGAGATACCTGCCCACCGCCAGCACCGAACGCTCCGCCGCGAGCGACCCAAACCCAACGGCAGTGCCGTCTCAGTCACTGAAACCAACTCACGTTTAAAGCTCAAAGAAAACCAACCAAGACCAAAAAACAGAAGAAAACTGTGATGCTGGCTTCCCCGGACTGTACGTTACTGCTGCAGAAGGCGTCATTAGAAATGAGTCCCAGGAGTGGGCAGAAATCTGCTCCCTCAGCCGTCCAATTCATCATTTCTATCCAGCACGTTGCCTGCGGGTTTACAGATCACAGGGAATTTACCAAGTGGGCTTTCGTAAGTAAAAGTGGACAATAAATCATCACTGTACCGACAGCAGTCACACAACACGTGAGGGTTCACTTTTGTGCCAAATTTCATTATTCTTAAGTGTAAAAAATATATATATAATAATAATAAATCAAAAATAAATCCTAAAAGAATTTCCCGGCACTGTGCTCTCCCAGACCCCCCTGAGCTATGCAGATGTCACAGAGCAGAGGGGGACCCGGGAGCCACACTCCTGTAGGAGCAGATGAAACACAGCAGAAAGCCATTTCCTTTCCCACCATGACTCCAAGCAACACACACAATCTACTGAAAGCCTTACAGTAACATCTGAACATATGTAAACCGTCACCACTTTCCTACTTCCACCGAGCCTGCTTTTATCAGGCTGATAGCATGAGCAGACCATCCTGACCAAGCAGAACCAAGCATCCTCCCTGAGCAGCTGTGACAAGGGACAGCCTTCTCCCCCCTGTGCCAGGACCAGGAGCTGCGTGGCAGCGTGATGCTTCGGGCACTTCATCAGCACCTCACCTTGCTGCCACCCAACACTGCTCTGTGTGGGCCAAAATGGCTTTAAGCACAAAATCCACACGGACAAATGCATTTCCAGGGCACGCTGTCCCTCAAGAGACATATGAGCAGCAGCTCCTCCATAGCATGTGGTCACTGTTGGCTTCCGAAGCGCTACATCGCAACAGAAAGACCGAATGCCCTATGGGGGGAATACTACCCCTGCACTGAGCACGCTAAGCCCCATGGATAAGGGCAGCCACATCCCGACCTCTCTCCTACAAACTGCAGAGAGCTCATTTCCCTCTGCAGTGCCACCACACCCGGGCAGCAGCGCAGCTCTGCAGGAAGGCACGAGGCAGCAGCAGGACACCACAGCGCAGGGCAGCTCCCCGCTCCGGGGATGCAGTCTCCAGCTCCACAAGAGCTTTGTTTAACTGCTGGCGGTTTAATGAGGATCCCCACGTCTGGTTCCATGGAGCACAGAGTCCAGACGCAGCGGCACAGCACTGAGGACACAGCCATTCAATAATTCATCTGTTCTTTCCGCTCTCATCCCACTCTGAAGCTGAAGGGCAGGGACGTGGCCCACACTGGGTCAGGATTGCACTGCGCTTTGGAGAGCTTTTAAGAAGAAATGTTTTCATTTCCATTAAGCACCAAACCCTGACAGACCCCGGGGCTCCCGCGGGACCCGCACTGCCGCTCCGCATCGTTACTGCACCTCCTCAAACTTCTGATGGATCCTCATCCAAAATCGCAATTAACACCTTTTGCAGGTCGCCCCACAAGATTTATCTCCCGAACATAAGATTAATGCAAATGCATACGGAAATATTTAGAAAATATTTTCTCTATTAATCTCCATCAGCAGCACGTTACCAGCATGGCAGCTAATGAAGATGTGATAGTGTTGAGGTGAAAGCAGACGAACCGCACTGCAGCTTCCCTGGGCACCACGGCAGGACCCCTCTGACAGGAGGAGCTTTGGGTTGCTGCCACATGTAGGGGACATGCCCCAAAAACAGACAGCGAGTTCTCACGCAGATTAAAGGCAGCTCACCAATCTCTCATTCTGCCCTTTCCCTGTGTCAAGAAAAAGACATATAGTATTTTTGAAGCTCAAATCAGTAGCCAAAGGTCAACTTTCTTTTTGTTTGTATTGCACTCCTGAACCCATCTTTACCCAGTACCAGCCCCTGGCTTTCCAGCATCTAAAGCACCAAAGTCCCCAGTCCATAACAGCACGCTCCATTACGACCAAAGCCAGCAGTGGGTCATGCAAACACAACTGAAAGTCCTCAGCTCTCAGACAGTGCAACCAGACACCACTTTGCTTTTGTTTAAAAGTTTATCTTCGATGCTCCTTGTCCAGAGAACTTCTGAGCTGATGCCAAATGCTGAGATGTCCAAACGGATCACATAAAGAACTGCTTCCTCATTACCTTCTTCTTTACAGTGTTAAATGTTTAAACTGGAAGTTGTTTTGCTGTCACCCCTCCGTGCTTACTGGCTGTATCGCTGTGTGTTGGTATGCTCTAACAATATCCATTTTGCCTTAGCAGTTGCAAGCATGTGGCCACGTACCTATCCTGCCTTCAGGAAGGAACTCTGCTCCTACCTGACTCACTGCAAAATCAATCACGATGTGTACTTAATACTCTCCTTGAAGGAAAGGAAAGCAGCAGGATGAAAAGCTAAAACCACATCCTTCATCCTTTGTACGGGACACAAAGCTTCATGGTGACTGCATCCTTCAAAGCTCCTTGTTCTTTCCAGGCTGATGGCAAACGATTACAGGGAACCACTGCTGGCTTCCTCCTTCACAATTCACCCATCCTTTCATAGCTCCCCTCAACCAGTGCATTTTCAGATCAACCCTGAAGCCTCGATTCAAGTCAGCACTGAACCGAGCAGAGGACAGCTGAATGCAGAAACAGTTATCTTCAAACCTTTCCTTTTTTTCATACCCTCTTAATAAATCAGGCCTTGCCTTTGCAATAGCTCACCATTAAGGATGCCACCTCATAAAGGACAGCATTTGGTTTCTAAAATGTGAGCACCACTTATTTCAAGGCGCACCTGCAACTTTAGTTTGGGATAAAATAGTACAATAGTCGAGAAATGAGAGACTGCCGTGTGCTCAGCTGAAGTGCTGTGACCACCAGCTGAGCATCCTCAGGGGCTCAGGAGGAACACTCCTTAGGACATTTCCTCCTCACCTTCAGACCAGACCCAACCCCATCCATCCTTTGGTTTGCAGTGCCCCCCGTGTGACCCACACACCGAGGACAGGAAGACCAATAAGTGCCACGTTTAATGCTACCCTATTTAACGATATTTTCACTTCAACTGAACTGTAAAATTAACTGAGAACTTACACTAAAAAAAAAGACTTTTATTTTATGCTGATCATTAACTAAGAAGGTTTCACACTTGAGGTCTGTTATATTCAAGGGAACTGAAATTGCTTATATCAATTACCTTATTCTATGAGAACAGACCTCATCAAACTGTTTTGCTACTATGGAAAATGAGAGAATGGTGGGAAGGGTTCCCCCTCCCCCAGCCTTGCTGTGCCAGGCCCCAGTCTGAGCACAAGACACAGCCTGACTGCCGGGCAGCACCGCAGGAAAGGGCTGTGAGCCAGGCACGTGTGCCAGCTTCCCAAGCTGGGAGCACGGCGGGCAGAGCTGGGGTGCCCCCTTTGTTCTTCCTATGGCACTGACAGACATCAGTCACACAGGATTAGGACGTTGGCACTGTCCCTGCTGAGTGGATTAACCTACAGAGTAACGGCAACCCATTCCCATTAGATGGGAAATAAGGAAGGGTTTTGCAATACAGTAAGGCACTGGCAAAGGCTGTCTGGAGAGGTGCTGGTGCCCCTGCCCAAGGCAGCCAAGGTCAGGCTGGAGGGGCTCTGAGCACTGATGGAGCTGTGGGGGTCCGACTGGGAAATTTCAACACCCCAACTATCCCTACAGAGAAGACACTCAAACAAAAAGCAAGCTGAAACAAACCTACAGCTAAAAGCCTAAAGCAAATATCTGTGCAGGCTTTTTTATTCCAAAAAATGTTGGTGGCGTTCACCAGCACCGCCAGTTTCTCAGCATTACCTCCATCTGCTCAGCCTCTCTCAAACAAACATTTCCCAGCCTTATCTTGAGCCCTTTTTCTCATTTGCTTAATAAAAACACACCTTGCTCTGCCATTACAGTGTGTGTGAAGTGCTGAATAAAACCGATACGACTTTCACAAATCAATGTTGTACCACTGCTGGAAGAAGTTGGTATAACAGCAGAGGAACGTATTGTGTCCTCTTCCTTAACTTCCTTGCAAAATATTTCATCTCCAAGAAAGCTCTGCAGAGAAGACTGAATTTGCATATAAATAATAGACATGTCAAAACATAAGGTGCTCCACTTTGGTATTCCTACCACGAGTGTTATATACAGTAAGTATTAATTTCCTTAGATTTCAGTGGAACTCCCCAGAACTCCCCTGCTGCCAGTGGCACTGCACAGCGCATTGCATTACCACATATTTACTGAAGTTATGACTGCAGATCGCTCCTTTCAGCAACACATACTTTGTAATTTAAACACACCTTCTTAATGCTGCGCTTCATGGAGGGAAAACGGGACCACAGCAGAGCCCTCGGGGCAAAATCAGGAGAAATGAGAGAAGGGAATCATCTTTTCAGAGGACCAAGAGGGAAACTTCCTATGCAGGAGCACCGAATGCAGTGGACAACTGTCAGAGCCAGCTCAGCTGCAGGCATCGAACAGCACTGCCTGTGTCTGCCACATCTGAGCCACATCTGCGCATTAAACACTCACAAGAGCTCACAACCAAAGCAAAGAGAGAGAGTGCACGGTTATCTGCAGGTGACGAACAGCACAGCTCCCGGACACGGCGCTGCCACCGCATCCGCAGCCAGGAGATGTGGTCAGCGTGCGCTTCTCAGTGCCTCGCTGCATTTCAGTTCCTACACAGAAGCAAAGTCCCGGAGGAAAGCTAATCTCTGAAGATAACGATCCACCACAAGGGGCTGGAGGTGAATTTGAATTAAAGATCCATAGCACACTGTGCTCTGCTCCATGGCACACACGTGTGCTCTAGGGTACAAAGAAGTCTCTAGGGTACGAAGGAGACAGAGTGGGCTTGTGGCTCCCACAGCAAACTCCCCGCAAACACAGCCACTTCCACCCCATGAGAAGTGCTTAAATGCTGAGACAGACAAAACACGCACCGCCCATGGGAAGGTCTCTGCTTCAGAAGGTATTTCAAGCAGTTGGACATCACCCAGACGGCAAGCTGGCCACATCCCTGCTGGTAAATGCTATGCAGCCAACACACCCATACAGCTGAGCAGAGAAGCCACATGGAGATAAGGATACCAGCAAAATGTTAACAAATTAGGTCCAATGTGGATAAAAATCTGCTACCTGAGACCTTAAAAAAAAAAAACAATGTTTATATATTTTTTATTAATTCATAAACTAGAGCTAGGCAGGCAGATACTGTAAATCAGAAGGTGCTGGCAGCAGGCCATCCCTGTAGCCCGTTCTGCTCTCCCCATCCATCTCATCTGTCCCTCTCTCATCTGGAAATGCGGTCTAACAATATTTAGGTTTCCCTGAAACGGGAAAGGGATGAGAAATCACAGAATCACTAAGGTTGAAAATGTCCTCCGAGACCATGGAGCCCACCTGCCACCAATATTTCCCCAACCATGCTCCTTAGGACAACGTCTGAACAGTTCTCAAACACCTCTGGGGAGGTGACTCCCCCACTCCCTGGGCAGCCCATTCCAGAGCCTCACCACTCTCTCTGAGAAGAAATTCTTCTGTACCTCCCACCTGAATCTCCCCTGGCACAACTTGAGCCCATTCCCTCTGGTCCTATCAGATCCAAGGAAATAAACAAGAGTCTGGAAAATCTCTTCCTGCAGGTGAATTTAACTTCTTTGACAAAGGCCACACAACTGAACCTGGAGACAGTAAAAGAAACATAAGAGAAGGCTGTTTCATTTCAGCCCCCCACTAAAATCAGTGCCAAGTACTGATGCTTACAAAGCCATGCAAGACATGAATAACTCCAGCCAGCAAGAACTACCTAGAAAAATGGGAAGGATTAGCACAGGAAGTCACCTTAGAAGAGCTTATACAACACAGTGATTTGTAGGGAAGCCTCATTGTTAAAATATTGGAAAACCCACTGATGGAACCCACCAACAAACAGAAAGAGAGAGAGGATGCAAGAATTGCTTCCTCAATGCAGGGGCAGAGGCTCACAAGGCTCACCCAGCCAGTGACATCATTACTTGAGACACTTTTATAGTTGTAGACACAGAAAATCAGCTGGTGCCTGACTGCAATATCCCAAGAGAAGACCGTTCAGGAGGTCAACAGACACCCCGGAGTTTATAGGGAAGCTTTTGTGATCAATGTGCCTGGAAGAAGGCTGCAGGCAGGAAGGTCTCTAGCAACAGCTTTAGACAAAAGGAAAAAAAATCCCAACGAACCTGTACTGGAGGCAGAGACACAGGGTGGGAAGCACAGTTTGCCAACTGCAGTGCAGTGCCTTCTCTGGTTTTCATCGTGTGACAGCTTGCCTGTGCAGTCACCTGGCAGAGCAACTTCAGCAGTGTGAGACACAGTTGGCTCCAACCAACACAAAAAGCATTTCACACTCAGGTAAGGTGACTCACAGAGCTGCTGCAGGAGCACCAGGGCTGCATCAATTATGCAGGCACTGAGCTGATGCTCACCAGGACTGAGTCAGAGCCGCGGGCTCAAAGAGCAAGGCTTTCCCCACACGGATGTCACATTTCAGATGACAGACTGAGAAAACCCTCACAGCCTGAAGTCACCGCAGCCAGACTTCAATCCTCTGTTCCGGGGGAGATCAGCCAGGAAGCTTCAGCAGGTCCCCAGACACGCTTTGCACAACTAATTTCTAGTTCATTTCTTTGTGAACCTGCTGCTTTCTGCTGCCTGGACAAGAGGGAACAGCCTCAAGTCAAGCCAGGGGAGGTTCAGGTTGGATAGGAAGAATTTCTTTGCAGATATGTTGGCACAGGCTGTCCAGGGAGGCAGCGGGTCACCAACCCTGGAGGAGATGTGGCTCTTGGGGTCCTGGTCAGTGGGCACAGTGGGGACAGGTCGGGGTTTGGTTTGGGGATCTTAGAGGTCTCTCCCAGCCTTAACGATTCTGTGATTCTACATTTCCTGACACTCGCCCTTCATTTCAGACCAACCCCTGCAAAGCCATTTCGGTTTGCCTCCAAGATGGCACTGAGCTGAGAAAGCTGCGGAGGGAGCAGACAACGCCATCTTCGGTATTGGGATCGATCAATTAAAAGCCCTTACGACAGGAAACGCCAGGATGGTACGTGGCCAAACAACTCTGCGGTTATGCCCCTCTGCCTGGAATTCCCTGCGGAGCCGCCTCTCCTCCGTGCTGCTCTGCAAAGCCAGGCTCAGCTGCCATGGCCATGGCAGGAAGGGCTGGCCAGCCCTGCCCAGATGCACCGCCACGTCAGGGGATGCGACGAGAGGCACGAACCGTCATCACATTTTCAACTTCAGAGAGGTTTCTGAAGGCTGGATGAGCCGCTACCTCCTCTGTATGAATTATTACAGAATTCCCCTCTCCAGCTCACGGAGAGCTGCGGGTACAGCAGCGGTTTCCATGGTAACAGTGGCAATCTGAAGCAGGATTTCTTTCTCGTTGCTGAGATGGCTCAAGTATCCATTACACATTACTGTGGTGTATTGAATAACAAATACAAATGCTGACAAATCAATGAGACACACAGAATTTTAAGCCCCGAAGAAGAACGCTTGCTCGCTTCTGCGTTCCCACGAGTCTGAGGCTCCCCAGCCAAGTTAGAGCAAAGAGATTTTCCAATTTGGCACCAATCTGGGTGACAGATCCTCATGAAGTGCAAATTGCCACAGTTCCACTGAAGTCAGCAGAGATGTGACAATTTACACCCACTTAGGTTCTGCCACCGGGTAATTAGCGCATTGCAAATAACTGGAAACACACTCCCAAATAAGAACGCTCTTAAGCTTGAAGCAAGAATATTTTCTCTAGGATTAAGCAAATTCACAGGCTTCTCTGCTGGTTTATTCTAATGTCTTACTGGAGGAAGCCAAAAAATTAATCTACTTCTTGGTCCTTTTGTATTCCTGCTGAAACCAGGATGGTGTTCACTGCACCGATGCACCCGCTGTACTCCACCCAGCACACCTCCCAGCACACAACATCACTGCACCCGCTGTACTCCACCCAGCACACCTCCCAGCGCACATCACTGCACCCGCTGTACTCCACCCAGCACACCTCCCAGCACACAACATCACTGCACCCGCTGTACTCCACCCAGCACACCGCCCCATTTTCATGCTGAACACTTGCAGGAGTGCTCAGAGAGATTATTTTTGCATCGTGGCTCTTTGCATTTTATAAGGTAACCACAAACGCTATGTTTGGCTGGTTTTAGTTACTAACTACTGAATATCTGTATGCAGCATATAGGACTATGCAACACAGTGAAACAAATACACAGCTGTGTTAGGTCCTTGCAGCAAGGGAACTGTCTTTTAGTTACACCCAGTGTGCACACCCTGCAAAACATACCCAAAAAGGTCGAGCAGAATGAACGCACCTCTCATTCATCTGCACTGGGCTGACTGGTCTAACATCAGACCCAGGCAAAGCAGTGGAAAAACGAATGTGGGATTCAATTAAAAAGCAACTAGAGGATGTGACCATAATTAATGCCAACCTGTTTCTATGGGAAATAGCTCTGAGGATATTCAAAGTTGGGCTGACAAAGGTAATGTATTTAGAAGGTACTTAAAATTTTGTACAGCATTTTACTCAGTAGCAAACAGCATTCTAATATAAAGAGAATAGTGCTATCCATTATCTGCAACACACACATTTAATGGATTAAAAGCTGGCTAGCTGACAGATCTCAATAGCAGCAGTCAACTGGAAATAACAACTGAACAGAGAGCGCTGGAAAAGGAGGTGCACATCCAGCACCCACAAAGTGCCACACTGCAGCAGAGCCTAAAGGCCACGCATGCAAGACTCAGTGCACCCTCTGCATTTAGCACAGGCAAAGCCGACCTTCCTACACACGCACATCTATTTTGATGCCATCCACAGGGTGAAGCAGCTTTTCTAATGTGTTTTTTTTTCCCCACTCTCAATGCCTGGTTCTGCTCTTTTTCTGCCTTTGAGAAGCGCAGAGCCATTCTTCCCCATTCACTCCCGCAGAGCAAGTGTTCTTTATTAGCTAGGGAAACAGAGGATGTCCAATAGCGAGGGGGAATAAATCATTGTTCTCAGCTAAATGGAGTAGTGCAGATCTGCTAAAAATGCTGCCTTTTATCAACAGTGCAAATAATGAAGATTCCATGCACTAAGGACAATGCAATGAGCCACTGCACTATTGATGAGGTATTTGTACAACTCCATGAGTTATGTTTCAAAGCAAGCTCTATTAAAGGCAGCATCTTTGTTTAGGAGCTGAGGACTAATACTGCTCCTCAGGTAATGTGTAGGTTTCCATAGCTAGAGCTACAGGGAGTGAAAGAGAAAGAAGTGCTTTCCTGCACGTCTCTTTTCAGTCACTGCTGCATTTCTGACAGTACAGCTCCGCTCCCACTCCATGAGAGCATTCAGACAGCCACGTGCATAAGCAAGACCATTAAATATGTCTGTAAACTAATATGCATGGCAACATTTAAAGTCTGACCCACAGGACACTATCCATACAGGAAACACAAACCACCTCAGTAGCTGTGTGCCTGTTCAGCCTTGCTGGTCTCCCACTTACCCCAAGCAAGAGCTGCTTTCCTTCCCTTGTTTTCCTTTCTCCCCTCCTCGCCATCCCTTCCTCCAGTGGGATGCTGTACCACGGAGGGATGCTGTTGTTCATAGCATTACACAGATTCCATAGAAACTGACATCAGATTAACTTCTCAGATAGTCCTGATCTGATAAGACTCCTGCTTGAAAGGCAAACCATTTCCAGATTTATACAGAAGGGTTTTAATGCGCTCGGATCTCACCTCCATTAAGCTGCCACGAGCCAGAGGTGAGTTGCTACAGTGAAGGAAAAGCTTTTTTTAAAGAAATGAGCCAGTCTGCATACGTGTGCTGTAACTTTTCATTGCACAGAAACAGGAGGAGCCTTCAGTGCAAGAAAAGAAAGAAAAACCCAGGTTATAAAACCTGCTGATAGCATCAGTCCTTCTGGCCCTGAAGACTGAAGAAAGAAACTGCTACCCTACTGCACAGGGATGCCATGAGGGTTGGTCAACCCATCCTCCCGCCACGCATCCAGGAAGCTGGCCCAGTAATTACTTCACATAATCTTTGACGTTATCAGTACAACATTACCTAAAGAATACATCTATAGCAGTGCTTCCAAAGGCACGTTCCTGATTTGGTGTCCCAGCTGCAGCTCCGTTACACCACACTGTGCCCCTGAGGTGACTCCCGTGAGCCAGGACACGCAACAAGCAGAGAGAAGCAGTGCTCCTTCCACTCCAAGGCTGCACGGACAGATTTTTCACCTTGCATGAGCAGTGTGCTCCATTTTTAAGACTCAGTCAGACAGAGGAGAAAATACATAAATAGCAGAAGCTTATCTGCCAAAGTGCATCCATTCAGAGCTACGCCAGCCGCCCCGGGGCGAGCAGCCACGGGCTGCCAGGACAGCCAGCTTCCAGCCCAGCTGACAGCTGCCCCCACCACACCACTCCAGCACAGTTGATTTCTGTCTTTTCGGCATCAGCTGTTCACACCTCTGATGGGGGGTGACGGCTGCAATACGGGCAGCAATTAGGATGGCTGGAGCACAGAGCACAGCAGATCTGCTCTGAGACACCTAAGAATTTCGTTTTTAAAACCTCAAGTAGCAGAGCTAGTGCCGTGCAAATAAACCTTTTGACTAATTCACCCGGGAAAGACACTCACAAGCTGCTACATCACTGGAAGGAAGATCAGAACGCAGGTAATCTTTAGTTTTTGGTGCCATTACTGAGAGCAAGGCACAGTGACAAGGCAGAGCACCTCAGCTAACAGCAGCGATGGCTCACCTGCACAGTGCTCCGCAGCCGTGCGCAGCAAGTGCAGAAGGGCTGCCTGGCCAGGGGATAAAGACAAGAGGACTGCAGATCTGTGCAAAAGAAGCACTGTGTCTTTAAGGAGGAAATAAAGTGAAAAACAAGCAGTACAAACAAAAACCGGACATCAGCAGCAACAGCACCTGCTCAAGAGATGGGGAGCAGCAGTTCAAACTCTTCAGGTTCACATTTTTACATCGAAAGTTTTCAAAATGTTATTCTTCAGGCGCTGGTATGTGTCAGTAAACATCTGCAAAGCAGAAGAAAGCAAGGAGGGTTTTCCACTGAGAGCATCACTGCCTAAATCCTACCTGCTCTGCAGTGGAATTACTCTTTCCACTCCCTTGTATGCATGCTTTTAACATATATCTTACAACTCTTGGGTTCAACCATGTGTTATTACGTTTTAAAGCCTTTGGATGGTAGTAGAAAAATGTTCTGCACTATAAAACAGAACACAGCTGAGGTTTGATAGGCTTGCTTCTCTTTTCTACCCCACAAAACACTTTCTAAATGCTATTAAAATTTAGCATGTGCCATAATAACCAAGCTGCATTTTTTTTCCCCACATCTGAGTCAATTGACTTTCAAGTTTTATCTTTCCATGTACTTTGACTCGAATAAAGTTGTTTCCTCTGTTTAAGAGGACTGCAGAATCTCTCATTCTTATGAGAAGCAGTCCTGTCAGCAAAACTGCAGGCTCAATTAAAAGTGTAAGTTAGGAGGCTGTTAGAGCTGCACGGAGCTCGCTGCTGGGCACGCTGCGGTCCGTCTGACCCAGCAATGGGCACTCATGTGGCTCCACCACAGTGCAGACCCCTACAGGGCTTCACAAGCACGCTTCCCCAGGAAGTGCTCCACCTTAGCTACAACATGGAATCCCCAGAATAACGTTACCAGAATCCTGGCTTCAAAAACCTAGAGCTCTCTTCTTGCACCTAATTTCAATTCAGGATAGGAGATGGCAGTTTGTGCTCCCCGGTGCTCCTGGCTGCCTCCCTGTGCTTGCACTGTAATACTAATGCTGCAAGAAAGCTGAAGAGCATTTATTACCTTCAGCTGAGCAGCAGTTTAAAGCAATAAACCCTGCGATCCGTATGAAAGGTGCAGAGTCCACACCAAAGCATCCTGCACGGAGCGGGCAGCTGCAATTCAGCAGCCCCTGCCTGCCGAGCTGCAGTGTCAACAGCCCAACCCCATCTGACAGGGGGAAAGTAAAAATAAACGTAATAAATCAAGCAGAGCAGCTATTGCAACGAGAGGTTCGGTTCTGCACCGCTTTCATGTCGGGGGAGCTCACGGGCAGGCTCCTTTCGTTGTTACCTGGGGCTCTGTTCTTTACAGCAAATTGGACCTTTCTCTCCGAAAGAAATAATTACTCTCTGCGGAGAAGGGAGCTGGTCGTGAATGCTGATATGACACACAATGTCACCTTGCCAGTCAAAGGAGGGCTCTGGCACTCGAGCTTGGGCTCCGTCCAAGTGCCGATCTCTCTCTCGTAATGGAGGTCACCTCTCCGCAGAATTTGTTGACGATCTCCAAAATGACAAGAAGAAAGCTCCCGTCAGCACTCTTTAGGAGAGAAAAAGACTGTAAAGGGAGGACAGAAACAGGGGAAAAAAATGCAGGCAAAGGTCACTTCTTGCATAAATTGGAGGGCTACTGATGCACAGCCGGGCCCAGAATTAACTCCTGGAAATACGGACCCTGACACAGCACAGGCTGCCCAGCAGAGCACACCCTGAGCTGCCAGCATGCATGGGAGGGACACAGCCTGTGCCAGGCTGGCCGAGTGCTGCAGCCTGGTGCTGCACTCTGAGCACCTTGCTTTCTCAGTCTGCCAGCACCAGTGCTGCATTGCCTAAAGGTCACATCACAGTGACACCACCAACGGAGGATTCCTGAGCATCAAGATTTGCTTTCCTACTTGAGATTACAAATAGCATCTCCATCAGCATCTCTACACCCAAACTTTTCATCCATTCCTACACTCTCCTTGCCTTCAGCATCCCGAGTCACACCTACGTGATCCACGCGCAGTTGGGTCCATCCCTGCAGCATCTCTCACATGGCAAACATAATTACAACAATCATTCTGTGTGAGCGTGTGGGAGGGGGAATAATTCACATCTGAACCACAGCCAAATCAAAGCAGTTCTGAAATAGGACCTCGCAACATGCTGCAGCAGAAATTAGTTTCCTTTAGAGTCATAGGAAGCAAGGAGTCAACGTGAACACGATACAGAGACTGAAAGGAGCTACGTACAAACTACCTTCAAATGAACACTAAGAAAGACAGCAATACACAGCAAGCTTCACTGCATCCTGAGCCCCAGCAAAGAAAGCACAATGCAGCTGGAGTTGTGCACCAAAAAGAGCATCAGACACCAAGGGAGAAAGCACAACATTTCTGTAGATGGACAAAAATTTACAGAGCGTAGAAAGAAGGAAATTCCTTCTCAGCTCAGGTGGAACACTATGAAATCTTCACGGCACTGTGATTTATGACATCTTAAAATCACCTCCCGGCCAAGTGTCGGAAGTTTCATCATCTGAAACATTTCAGATTCCACACAATATCAGAAAATACACCTCAGGGCACAATCCAATTTTGGCTGAAAAGACAGGATAAGTCACAGAATAGATTTTCCCTATATCTAAATTCCACGATTCAAGATGTTCAGATCACAAAGAATTAAGAATAGAAATTTTGTATTATAACACACTTGATTACCATTTCCTTCAACTGATGGCACTGCTGCCAGGAACGGAGGGAGCACACTGGAACCACGCTGCCTTACAGACCACTTATACAGCAAAATATGGGAGTGAAGCTGCATGCTTTTGGAAAGGACTCGCTTAGGAACAAGCTGAAATAGCAGTGCCCACATCTCCCTGCTGTGTGCTCCCACACCGTACAAGGCACACACAGTGGGCTGGGAGCATTCACCCACCTCAGCCCATTTGTTGTGCACAGGTAACCTCCACACTCACACCAAATCAATCTAAGGTCCCACGAGCGAGCCCCATCTGAAAAATACGTGCTAAGCAAACTCTTTACCTATATTTTTTCTTCCCTACTTTACCATTACCAGGAAATATAGAAGGTGGAAAACACAGCAGCTGTAAATTCAGGTTATAATCTACTGTCCCAAGGAAGCTCTCAGACATTCCCTCTAACTCACCAGAGCCACGGACTTTTTAAAGGGACTTTCCTCTGCTACATCTGCTCGGTCTGAGGAGGATAATTTACAGCTGCTGGCAGTTCCACAAATATTCGTGATTTAGTTCCCCAAATATTTGTCTCCCATGAAAGCTGAGAACCTCTCAATTTTACAAGAGTTTTTACAAGTCAGACAAAAGCTGTTCATAAGACCGAAAACTACAATATCCCCAAAGGGGGACGGGAAAAGAAATCAACACTGGAAGTAAAGATCAAGTGAAGCTCCTGTGACAGATGGTGCTCTACAAAAGGTCAGCCCTTGGCTCATTCTGCTGTTCATTATTTATTAACAATCTTTCTGACATTGGCATTACAGCAAGAGTCCAGCATCACGCCGATAATAAAATGCTGCTTTATAGTTCAAGGTCTCCTGCAGGTACAGCAGAAAGTTTACAGAGTGATTCCAACACACCGCACGGCCCTTCTGGAGGATGCACATCCTACGTGCACATCCTACCACCCAGCGTGCCCCGACCCCTCATAAAATAAAATTAAGCCCATTCCTAATATCCGCTGCCGTGACTCGCAGAAAACACACACCTCAAGGTCATTCAGCAAGTCCAGAGCTTTAAGCACATGTAAGGAGTGCACCAAAGGATTCCCATCAACCTGCACGGAGCTGAGGGCACGACTCGGGTGTCTTCCCTTCCCCTTTAGTGACTGATTACCACTATGTATAAATTAACGTTCACGTTCCAGACAGTATAAAAGTCCACATACAGACCTACAGAATCTGTACAAGTGCCAGAAATACTTAGGGTACCCTGTTTTTTATTCCAGAAAATTACTTAAGTTTGGAAATCAGTTTTTATTTTCCATGCCACAGAGCCAGTAAATGCCATTTGTGAGGCTCCAGCTGAACACGCTGCTCTTCAATGTGCCAGCAGTGCACAACAGCAGCGACAAAGCAATGGCCTGATCCTGCAGAGGCTGTGCAGTGATTTCCAGACATGGCCAGAGAGATACAAGCAGATTTCCCTGTGTGTGACAGCTCAAAAGATAACAGAACAGAGTTCTCTCCCAGAGTTTTCTGAAGGGTCTCTGTTGTTCGCAGTGCAGTACCTCACAAAAAGCCTCCATGGTGTAAGATGTCAATGCCTCCCCCAGTCACGTGTTGATCCACCACGTCCTAAGCATATGCCACTTATTTATCAGGATAGACTTTTGTATCCAACGCCCCAGACCTGACACTTCCATGATGGTTTCAATTTTCTGCTCTTTGCTTTTCTGTTTTATAGCCTGTGCTGTTCAAAGCCAGAGCACATCACTTTGTTCCCCCGTACGAAGGCTCCGTTCACTCGGGCACTCTCAGCTTGCTTTTTCCCTCTGTCTACACCTTATCATTTGGCCATAACACCACAGCATTTACACTTCCATAAATGCTGAACCGAAGTAAAGTAGAAGAGTTTATTTTAGAGTGCAGGGATCTCCTGGTAGCTGTTTGAGTGAAGACACCTCCAAGAAGCACAGCATGCGTTCTGTGGCTTCTTCTGAAGGTGTGGGGCCATTGACTATGAATGAAAACATAAATGAACAGAAGAGTACAAGGCAATGTTAAATGATGCTTCATACGATTGCCACTATTCTGTGGTGTCATTAATGTGTAAAAGTGCAGAATTCTAACGGCCACATTCATATTGTAGATTAGATTTGTTGTCTAAACCCACCTGGCTGTAAAACATCCTAAGGTACACGGCTGTCAGTGGCAGCAGAGTGCATGAGAAGCAACATCCCTCTTACATATAAGCAAATAACACTTCCTCCATTCACCAAACAGCAGCCAGAGCACAGACCGTATTTCAGAACTCCTACTGCTCGGAAGACACTCCTTCTCCCCCAGTGTGGACCGGGATCCTCACAGCTGACCCATGCTGGGCCAGCACAACCCCTCTGCCTTTGCATTAACCCCAACAAACACAGGAGGTCCTCCAGATCAATGGGAGTCACTGGAGAGCACCTGCACCTCAAGGCAGAGAGCTTCAGGCCAAATAAGTGCCTGAACTCTTTTATGGGGAGCGCCAGTTTACACCCAAACACATCACACAGGGACCAGCAGCAGGACAGGACAGAGTGAGTTGGTACTGAAGTGCTCTCTAGGGCAAAAGGAACCAACTTTACATCATGTAACCCCCCCATGAAAACAAGTCACCACAACACAAAACCTGCACAGCTTCAGGGCACTGATCCTCGTTATTTTATTTCACAGCTATGTACCTACCACTTAACTCCGAAAAATATTACTTATAAAAGATGATTCCTAAAAGCAAAGTTTGGGATTTTATTATACCTTTGGGCTAGATTGGCTGATCTTTGAAAAAATAAGGTTGTACTCTTTTCATTTGATATCCACAGGACAATATTTGAGTGGTGAGTGAGGTCAGAAGAAAAAGATCCTCAGGGCTCCTGCCACGTGATGCAGGCTGGTTTCACCAGGCTCACAGGGCCACCTTGATGAAACAGCAGAGTGCAATTTCATTGACCATCCCTACCGAGGTGGGGAGGTGGGAAAATACCATTCCAAAACACATGAGAAGCAATCAGAAGTGCAGATAAATGAAAAAAAGAAAGTCAATCATCTTCGTGGGTAAGAAGAAATCATGCACATTCCAGCCCACTTAGTCAGAAAAACCTGCTGCTTTGCTCAAGCAGAACTCTCTTTACTTATCCAAGGAGCAGACTGCAGGGGGGCACCGGGAGGAACAGCTGTAATAAACTGCATCCCCACAAGAGAATTATTCCATCTGAAGCCACTGCTGAATCATAATGGGCCAGGGGCACCGAGGCTCACTAACATCCAGCAATGCTCAGCCTTTCTTAAGGCAATGCAGCTTCAGGTTTGCTCACGAGAAACCAGCAGTGCAAATCCTTTTAACGTTACCTCTTACATTCCTTTCTTCATACCTACATGCCCTGCAGAAACCACAAAATGCTCAACATACTGTTCACAAGGGCACTGCAGAAGAAACGAGTTGAAAACAGAAGTCCTAATAGCATGCTCAGGAAGTAAGAATGTAATGGAATTAAATTACACATCATTTTCAAAGTTATTTTCAAAAAACTTTTGAATTAAAAGGCAATTAATCACCAGCAATGCTGAGGATCACTGGCTTTAAAATCAAGCTGTGTGACAGCCTTACTGCCACGCTGGGAAACCTCCCTACCTGAGCAGCAGGTTCCCTCCCCGCTCATCTTCCCCAGCAGTACATGAACATAATCAAGACTGACCACGCAGCTTGGAAATAAAACTGATAAACTTGACATTCACACTGTGACTTTCAGCCCCTTGCACCGCGTTTCACCAGGCAGCAGCACACAGACACAAAGCACAGCACAGTGGATCTCCTGGGGTGAGCTAAGTGGGCTCTGACACACGGGGGCTGCCCAGCAAGCCCCAAGTGCTGCCACAGGAGGGGCTCAGAGCCAGGCAGGGAACACATCACAAGCAGTGCACTGGGCTGCCAACCTGCACACACAACGTGGCATACAATGGTTGGTTAAGCACTGCTGGCTAAGACCAACATAAGCATGGGCAGCACGACAGCAGAACCAGAGGAAGGAACCTCACGTATGCTGTGCATGACAGCAAGCAGGTTTTGCACCTCACGTCTCTGGATCTGAGGAAAAAAAAAAAAGAAAAAAAAGAAAAAGCCCTGTGTACTCAGAGCCACTTCTGAACTCAGCGGGAAGGTAAATCAGGAGCTGCTGAAATCCAAAAATTTAGAGCGGTGTTATGAAATCAGAACAAATCCCCGTGACGCTCTTTTTCAGCAGCCAACGTAAAAAGAGACCTCTTAACCTCAAAAAAAATCAAACACTGCTTCTCATTTTATAGAGCCCTCAGTTTATAATAAGCATTTATATTACTATTAACGCATTTAAACTTCATTTTGCTGTGTGAGCCACAACATTTGTCCCTTTCAGAGTCTTATTTACTCCTCAGAGAGGGCAAAAAGCCCAGACCAAGACAGACATGATTTAGCATTCTGCAGAGAAACCACTGGACTCTGACCAAACTGCTGAGCCGAGGCTGTCTGCAGCTAATGCATGCAGATGATGTTTATGAGGAGGGAGAACCATCAGACATTCATTCTGAGCACCTCTCGTGCTGTGTGCTACAAAGGCCAGCAGGACTTGATGAGAACTGTGCACAAACAGCTGCACTTCTGCAGCATCCTTCCACAGCATCCTGCAGAACACTGACCTTGCAGCTCAAGCACAAAATGCATTCCTTCCATGTACCACCAATTGCTCCTCAGTGCTAACTGTGGTCAGGATTAGTTCTCAGCCTTCACGCAATTTACCACCACTGTTTGTGAGCCCACGTGCTCTGAAGGGATAACCTGAAGGAGGACAGCACTGCCCACTGCTCTGTGCCAGCTCCTCCGCTGCCAGGCTGTGCCAGGGGACTCACACTGCTCTGCTCCCCGCACGGACGCCAACACCTCACTCCCATCACTGGGATTTAGGACATGGTGGGGTCACAGTCCCCAGAGGTGTCTGAGAAACATCAATGTGTTCTGCTGAGGAATGTGGTTTAGTGGGAAAAGATTGGTGGTAGGCGGACAGCTGGACTGGATGATGTTGGAGCTCCTGTCCAACATTAGGGATTCCATGAGAGAAGAGCACAGGTGCAGGGAAGCACAGAGTGAGAGAGCAGAGAGAACACAAAAGAGCTTGGAAGGAAGTCAGTCCTGTGAACCACCTGCCCTGCCAGCGAGAGGGGGAAAAAAGGTAAAAGCAAAAGGAAAACTCCCCCTCTTCAATGCTCAGCAGCCTCTACATCTCTCAGTGGCTGCAGCAAAGGCTGATTTCAAGAACTACAGATCACTTCGGAGAGTTGGCTTTGAAGGTCAGAACGTACTGCTATTTTAAAATCCCGATAAGTAATGTTTTTATTTCCCTACCAGTCTGTAATCCCACATCTTCCCAGTTCAGATGATTTTCAAAGAAGAACCATTACAACACGGGCACACAGCAGTGGGTCTGGGAAGAGCCAGCATCAGCAGGACGCTGACCCTGCGGGGCATCCAGCGGCGTAACACTGGGAGCCCCACGTTATCCCCTGGGGATTTGGGGTAACAGCTGCATCTGACAAAGTGCTCCCACAGACGGCTGCTGGTAAGAAACACAGAAAAGAGTCACACCAGCAACGTTCCCCAGGGACACACAGTGCTTCCTGCACCTTGGCACGACCACGGCACAGAACGGAGATGTGCGGACATCAGAGGGTCCACGGGTGATTAGAGACACAAAGATATCAGCCTGATGCCCCACAGAGTCTGAAAGCAGCTCAACTTCAGCCGCAGAAGTTGCCTGAAATAACTACAGAGTGAAAATATCCATTTCTCATTGTAATTTAATCCATGCTTTTTCTTGGACACATGTGCCAATAGGCATTTTGTTGCCTATAAATCGTTATACTGAGGAAAACACAAAGTCAATTCACTTGAAAGAAAATTGATTAGAAAACAATTATCAATATATATATTATTTTTTGTCAGAAAACAAAATATGAATCACTATCACTAAATGACCCCAAAACTGCAGTTCATGCACCCCGTGAGCAGCACGTGCCTCCGCTGGGACAGCACACACCCAACAGCCACGCTGCAGCCACATCGGTACCGGAGCGTTCCAAAGCTGAGGCTCTGCAGAACAAAGCTGTTTGTCCTGAGCAGACCTGTATTTGCTTTAGCAAGCAGATCCATCAGCCCAAATTGCCCGCAGATTGCAAAATCAGAGCTTCCTCCTAAATCATGATATGCCATGTTCTAGTTAGAGAGTCGGCTTTCACAGGCGCTCCAGATGCCAGGTGATAAGAATTACTGATGCATTGCTTTCAGAGCAGTTTGCTTTATGGCCTGGCAGGTCTGGCTCTGGAATTCAGCTGTGTTCCATTAGCATACAGAGTGGCAGCCTACAGAAAGGTTACGTTACGGCATCAAACACGCTCGGCCTTTTCTATTTTTGCTGTCAGTTGTAGGTCACTTTAAACAAACATCTGGCAAGTGTATTTTTAAACTGCATCTGTAGTTTTAATTAGCCGTCTTCTGGGAACACTAGGAGAGGAGGGAGAGACTTCCCTCGGGAAAAGCTGGCAGCTCGGGCTGTGCAGCATGGCAACAGCTGACTTGGCTGGTTGTGGATCACAATCACAGAAAGCTGATGCTGAGCACACACAGGACGAGCAGATCCTTCCCGCTTACAGCAGCACCATGGGAGCATCACACAAGAAGCAAGAAATCCCCGCTGAAGAGCCCAAAAAGCATTTAGTCAGATTGCATCTGCTCTCCTTCTCAACCTTTTTCTGTACCAAGCAAAGCACCTCAGATGCCAGAGTAAGGCAGAGTGCCCTTCCATTGCAACACCCTGATGAGCAGCTCTGAAAGCTTCCATCCTTCTGCTGCTCTGTCAGGTCTGAGCATCACACAGGTCTCCCTTTTGGCATGGATCAAAGGAAAGCAACTTCCCACTTCCTGCTCATTTCATCCCATGCAGACATTGCTGAAAAAAATCATTTTTAAATAGCTCTTTTGTTTTTCTGCTAATGCGTATAAGCAATCGAACGCTGACACAACACCGTTAACTGAGGCGTTCAGTTTTGGTGCAATTTACCACTAAACTGTTTCATCTACTGATGCAGTGCTGTAACACAATGGAACACAGAGCACTGAGAGCAGAGTCCCAGGCTGCAGAAAGTGAGGGTAAGGCCAAGAACAGCAACCACAGCCACAGGAACAAAGGAAAAGAGCTGCTTACCCTTGGAAGCCTCAGCCACACAGGGACCTCCAGCAAGAGAAACCCTCACCTCCACTGCCAGCCCTTAAATGAGGGCTGGGAAGGGGTGGGTCCCGGCTCCATCCCTCTGCTCCATCACATACACTGCATGCACCTGAGCTCCCTGGGCTGGCCCTGCCTTCCCACCAGGTGCTCCATCACTGCAGGATGAAGCACCTGGACATGACTGAGCATTTCCACTGCAACTGAGAACTTGGAAGCTGCAACCAGGCACTTGGTTTTTGCTCTTAGTAATAAATGCAAGCAATAAAAATACGTTTTATTCCACAGCACTGCCTCTTCAAATGTAAATAGAGCTAGGAGATTTTGAGCAGGCTACAGAAGATGCTTTATTCAACAGTCATAGAGAAGGGCTGTCTGAGGCTGTTTAAACTCAGCACTGTATGTAAAAGCATCAGGGAGCACGTTCCATGAGAGGTCAACATTACAGTCACACACCTCCTACCACCACTGAAGTGTAGGAGGGGTCTGCCAGGGATCCCTCACAGGGTTCTCAGAGCCAGGTTCCTGAAACCAGAGGTCTTCACAAACACCACAGGGAATTCCAAGTGTGTGCCCTGTTAGGAGGCTTTCACACGGGGGTTTAGCTCACAGTTTGTCAGGAGTTTCTCATCACCTGAACACAGCCCTCTGCTGAGC
Organism: Callipepla californica brunnescens; assembly: GCA_023055505.1. NCBI lineage: Eukaryota > Metazoa > Chordata > Aves > Galliformes > Odontophoridae > Callipepla > Callipepla californica. The sequence goes on along the minus strand of JALIRH010000036.1, from coordinate 5,766,362 downwards.
GAGGGGTGGGTTTCACAGAAACCACTACAGTGCCCCTGTACCCCACCCCCCACTGCCACACTACGAGCTGTGCCCACCAGCACGGTGAACTTCTGCCCCTGAGCCCAAAGTACCTTCACAGCCTCTGTTAAGAAGCGGATGAACTAAAACTCAAACGTCCCTCATGAATAATTCACCGATGTGCGCAAGTAAATCACAGCCATACAAATACACACGTATATATATGTAGATACGCAAATTAATATATGAAAGGCTCAAGTTATCCACCAGGAAAAGAAAGGCTGCTTAATATCCGATCAGCACGTACAGCTACAAGTGAAGGGAGAGACGTGGAAACGCCGCAGAGCGGTCGCACCTGCCGTCACAGCCGTGTCACAGACCCCGCTTCCACTGCTCACTCTCCCCACGAACATGACAGAGCACCTCAGTTTGACGTGAAATTATGATCTGCCCAAGAGGACGCAGAGCTGTGTGACCCCGCAGCGGTGTCCCCACGCAGGGCTGTGCAGCACTCCGCTCAGCAGCACTGACGTGCACAGCCACGGCAGCACACAGCTAGTTAAGTGTATTAACAACCCCGAATGCCTGTAAATGTCAGAGCAATATACATGATCGATAGAGGCAAAATTCCATCCATCACCCGCTTCCCCCACTTTCTGCAAGATAGGTGAGATTACATTAAAAATAGAACAGACACCTGCAAATATAACCGATATTTATACGGAATATTGTGACAACTGTCATTGTGCATCAGTCAGAGAGGTCCCACAGGATCTGCACGAGTCTTAAATGTACCCATTTTTGTTTACTGACAAAACATAACTAAATCCATCCTCCCTGACGGTTTCCTGGTGGGGATTTTTCCTCTCCCTCAAGTCATTCATAAAATAAGTGCATCCCTCCAAGTTTCCTGGTAGGAAACACTTTATCAGGGCACTACAGCATGAAGGGCTTTTAATACTCTCTCACTTGGCTTGTCCGTGTTTCTCAGGATGATTTCATCACACTGGGCTTGATTCTCAAGTAAATTTTACTGGCAAAAAAATGATAATAAATCACCCAAAGCCAACAAGGACCCACTGTACAATCCCCACGTCAGAGGACGGCTGCAAACAAGGCTACTGCATTTGTTCATTACAGCTCTGGATCCAGGAACCCACTTAAAACTAATTATGGTTATTTCTGTCGGTATGTAGTAAGCAATTAATCAATTCATACCCATACCATCAAGAGCAGAGTCTCTCTCTGTCACACCACTTGTTGCTATAAAGCAAGATTAACACTGACATGGAACTATAACCAAGTTATGAGTGCCTGAAAAGCTTCAGACGATGATAAACACCGGGAATTCACCTGTGAGAAACAAGACTGGAGCATCTCACACGCTTCCAGCAGCACAGCCAGAATACAAGAGAAGTAACTGACATCTGCGCTTATTTTAACATGAAATTTGTGCCCCTCTCATTCTAGCTGCGTGCCTCTTGGTGTGCACTGGTGAACAAATCTGAACACAAAACATGGCAATAATGTGCTAGAGAGAACCGCAGCCACGCAAGCAGCAGAGTGTATTTTTAGGCTCAGCAGTACTAGACAAATGCATTTTTAATCTCAAAGTGGTTGGCTGTGAAGAACAGGGAGCTGTACTGCACAGACACAACACAGCTCCATCACAAGGAGGACAGCTCACACACCAGTAGCACTTTTCAACATCTGCCACAGAAATCTACTTGGGAATTGAAATAATTAGCAATAACCGTTCTGGTGACTCTGCCCACCCCCATCGCCCTGCTCAGGCAGCAGGCGAAGCACGGGGCTGCAGCAGCGCCTAAAACCAGCAACAGGAATCGGGATGACATGAGACTGCTACAGCTGAACGCTTCTTGTGGCCCTTGTAACCCTAACAACTAATTATCGTGATTAAGTAACTAAAAATGTGATTAAATAATTGCTTTATATTTTCCAGCAGCTACTTGCTTATTGTAGGTGCATTTAAGCACATCTTCAAATAGCATTCAAATCTCTGTGGGGGCACGATGCTGAAATCAACCCAAATACAAAGAATAAGCTTCTAGAGTACGGCAACCCTTAAGAACGAAGATCCTGCCCTCGGCACAGAACTCCACACGCCCACAGAAGTACAGCATTTCCAGAAGGGAACCACTCAGCACTCCATGAGCAGAAGAGCAGCCACCACCAGGGCAGCACCATCCGCAGCACAAGCCCTGCACTCTGCCCATAATTCAGCATGCTCTGCTCCGGGGATGCGCCTATTTCCCTGTGCTCTGATAAAGACCCAAAGCAGTGCCTTGCGGGCACTGCCAGGAGGACGTCCCAGCATCCGTGCTGACCGTGCAGAGCTGTGCTCTTCCACACCTTTGGGCTCCCGAAGCTTCCAAACGTTCCCGTGTTTCCTGGAATGTCACACACACCTTCCTGCCCAAAGCACGTGCTGTTCCTGTCAGTTCTGCCCAATTCCTCGATTTGCTAACCAGGGGAGGGAAGCAATAAAGAGGAATCAAAACCTGGTTATATTTGCCAGCTTGACCTGTGGGAAAACACCTCAACCAAAGCTGCTGAAGTGACAGAAACGCATTGCTCCCTGTTCAGCCTAACTGCCAGACTGTAACAGCTGATTAATTACAGAGGGAAGGCATAGGAAATCAACTCCGTGCCTCACCTTTATTTCCCAGATCTTCCAGACATGACTTCCAGCCCCCGCAGAAACAAGCTGTCCAACCTGACAGCCTCGCCATGCAGGAACAGCCCTGAGCTCAGCCCCGCAGCTCGGTCTGGCTCCCCAGTGGACACTGCATTTTGTGCCATCGCCATGAAGGAGCCAAGTGTTACTGAAACTCCTTCATCGTACACAAAAGCAGCTCTCCAGTTAGACCTGCTCCTGCCACAGCAGGCCTGGGCTCAGCTCTGCCAGGAGCACTCTGCTCCTGTTTCACATCCCGCACCCATCCGATGGCACAGGTCATGGCAGGTGGAGCTACCACACCTTGCTGGACACCTCGGAAATCGAGCCCTCGTGCTCAGTCTGTTACACAGACAGCCTTCCAACACCAACCCCTTCCAGCACTCTACGACTAGCAACTCGGAAATGTATTTGCTTCTAGTTCAGCTCCAGAGGAGCTCCCAGTGCTGGTAAATAAATCAGTGCTCTCCTTCCGCACAAAGCAGAGGAAGAAGCACTCCCATCCCACTCAGCTGGTCCTTGGGGAGGAAAACCTGAAATCCAGAGCTGGAGCTAGCTCTGCTTGCACAAAATAAAGCCCCGTGCTTGCAAGGATGAAGCACTTCAAGGTCTTGTTTGTTACCGTGAGCCTCTCTCTACAGAAAATAGGACTTTGTGAAGGTCCGAGGCCTTTCTTTTAGTTGGTGAAAGGCATTTGCATCACTTGAAGCGCACTGTATTCTCAATGGCAATGTAGCTCCTCTCCAAAAACACATCATGCCCTACATTTTGTCGTCAGCACGGTTAATCATTTATACAGCCTGTAAACGTACACAGTACTCTCCAAAAAAGAAAGTACATTGTGTGCCCCCAAAAATATGCAGTGTAGTACAGAGAAGGCATACAAGGACAAAAGAAGAAAAGATGCTCGGGATAATCTTAGACAGATAGGGCTGGAAACAGTGGGAAATGATGGACCAGGGAACGAAACTGGAAGGAGAGAAGGGGATTGCAGAATGCAGCAAGAAATCAGGACAAGAGTGTGAATGGGGCAAAACCCTGAAATGTGAAAGGAGAAGAACGTGGCCTTGAAACAAATACAGAAAAAGCCACAGTGCCAATATGAGATTCCAAAAGGGCAGAACTGGACTGGCAGGCAAGCTTTACATGGTCAAAGGGAAGCAGCTGAAACAACAAAAGGGCTATCACAGTATACAGGAAGGCCTTCAGCACTAACAACTGTAATGAACAGGAAAACAAGAGTATTTTTCTAGAAAGAATGACAAACATAGCTTAAAAAAGAGGAAAGCCAGAACCGTTCAGGGAGAGAGCAGTCTCAGCATTTTGTGTGCTGTTACACTATTCCCTCTGCTGCGATGCCTCCAAGAAACACGCTAACCAATAACGGCTCAGAGCTCATGCATTAATATTTCTTCTATATTTAGAGCTTCTACTTCTCCAACCTTCGCATGCCCCTTATCTAAAATTATGATCTCCATAGGAAGAGATAATATTAACCTGAGCATGTGTGCAGGGCTTGTTACTTATGTTCTATCAGATCAGAAATAATACATAAAAGAACTAATGTGGTGCAGCAGAAAGTACAAGAATTGACCCATCTGTTATGCAACACTGCCAGAAACATTTTATAGATACACATTAAAATTCAGGCTCTTGTTTTTGACCAACTCTCTCAGTTAGGCTTCATGTTGCTTGCCAAAGGGACTGAACAGGGCATGGCCTTGACTCACGCTCCTCTGCTGAAGTCCCAGACTTGCCAGACTCCAACACATCCTCCTGACAAAGACAATCTGTCAGCGGCCTTTTGACATTCAAATTTTCCCTCTTGTATTGTTCTAATTTCCAAGGCATCTGGGCATATTTGTACTAAACCAAACTTGTATTGAAGGATAGTATGTCAAGCAACTTCCTATCATTTGGGCTGGGAATTGGCTTGCTGGTTTGACTGCCCTTCCCTCCTGCCTCGTTAGCAGCATTATGAAGGACGCCCTTCTCGAGCAACTGCTTCTCCCCGCTTGGAAGTGGGGCGAGTTCATTTGTCACAAACTGCACTGTAGCACTTGGAGCACTCCAACCTGCACTCGCAATGGACACACGCACTGATTTCCCAAACTCATTCCTGTGCTAACTCACCAGCCTGACTCGTACTGCGCTGCTTCTTCAGCTCCACTGATCCTGGTAGAAGTGCACTCTGTTCTGCCCTACCATTTTCCATCATGATATTTTTATAACAGACTGTGATTAAGTTTTATCTGTTCGACACACTCTCTCCATACAGCTTTGTACTCTTGCCACCAGTTGTGTTATTCCTTCACACCACACAGATCAAGTTTACAGCAGTGGTGGGTACGCAGTACGACCTGAGCAGTGTGCCCGGCAGCTGAAGTGTGCTTCCACAGATCTGGAGTAGCGAGAAATGAAGTGTCTGAACAGCAGAAGCCATCCCCTGCTCCAAGCATTAATCCTAGGAATGCAGCAGATTCTCCATCTTATCATATTTTTAAATCGTGGCCAACATCTTCTATAAGATAAAGAGTAGCTCAGCAAGAAAGTAAAGGCTTAAATCAGAAATCAATAGGTGGAACTTTCTGATCTGTGTTACGCAGGTCAGATGATCACAGAAGTTCTTATTGACCTTCTGATCTATATTTTAATTAACGTACCCTTCTGATTATAAGATATCAAGAAGCATTACAGCTAACAATCCTTTGCTTGGGTTTCTCCTCCCGCAATGGACACTGAACAATCATTAGACTTTTTCTTTGATTTTCACCACCTAACATTAAAAGTAAAGCCCCTTGAGATTTTCTTTGTCTAATGAAGAGTCTGAGCAATTTCAGAGGTGTTTTTCCAATTCAGATATTAGTTGGTTGCATGCTGACAGATTTCTCTGCTATCTGACCTCAGCAATGATCTCATGGTTTGAATCTTTCTGGTACTGGAAGCAACCCAGTTATCTTACAGTCAAAGCTAAGTCCTTCTTCTTCCCACTTTTCATGCAAATATGTAAAACGCTTCTGTCTACTTTCGCCTTCAGCTTTGCATGTTAATTTCCAAAGCAAAACCAGAATGGCCGCGTGGAGGCAGAGCGATCAGCTCCTCTGCTTGTGCACCACTGCTTACACCTGAGCAATGCTTCCCTGGCCACTTTCACCAGCTGTCCACACTCCTGGATGGGACACCTATCTTCATTTAGAACAAAAATTAGTAAAAACCAACAAATTAATTAAACAAATGCACTGTACGAGTCTAAATGCTCTATGTCTTAAAAAATAAGAAAAAAAAAGCACAATTAAAACACAGACTTCCTGCAGTACTTCAGAGTCGGGCAATTATAAGGCAGTTGTAATGAGTAACTTAGGTAATTAAAGAAGTCAAAACACAAGGAACACTACCCATGAGTTACTGCCTCGTGGCTCTGAGCTCTTTGGTCTCTGACTCTGGGCAGTGTTTGCTGCAACCTGAGGGCCATCTCCCATTGACATCTTAGTTTGGCTGGAGAATGGTTAAGGAGGATTCTCTGCATGAGCTCAGGCTGCAACTCAAATTCAAGTGTGTTTAATACTGACTTGTCTAAAGTATGTTGGGTAATTGCTGCTGAAATTCAATGTGTGCTGTATCTCATCTAAGATGTGCAATTTACTGGCTATATTCTAGTAAAATAACTTTATGGCTTTCTGTCATTATAAATAACAGTTTATAGCATAAGGGAATTAATATTTACTTTGAAAGCTACGTAGACTATTCAAATAAAGTTGCTATATATAGAACAATCTCAACCACTGCTGGATTTTTAAATGCTCTGAATTGACATGAGAACTCACGTAAGTATTAAATTCCAATGCCCTCCAGCTATTAATAAAACTTTAGATATCAGATTTGCAATCAAAACTTTACCATATTTTGTATGCCTCTACAGTACAAAAAACGTTAATTCAAAAGTGTGAAGAAACAGACACTGAGAGGCCTCTGTTTGGGACTGTTCTCTGCCCACTCTGTGCCCCAAGGACGGGAATGGGACGATCGTGGCTTTGCTCCACAGAGCTCAGAGCCAGGGGCACAAATTTTAGGAAACTTCCACAAGAAAGTTCACGACTAAACACAAAAATGGACCATGTTTTGTAATTATGACTGCGTCCTTCATTACTCTAACACGGAGCAATTGAAAGGCACTGAAATCTGAAAGGGCTCTGAGCACAGAACAGCAGTCCTGCATTCCTCCAGCACTCCTGAGGAGCCAGGATGGAGCATTCTGGTTCAGTTATGTCTGATGCCACAGATTTGTTTTCCAAAGAGGTCTATGACTCTTTGTCATAGAGCCTACAAAAAGCTGAACAAAGCAGAACTGTTGTTAAAATTAAGTCTAATGAGCACTGGGCAAAGCCTTCTGTCTAAGAGGATGTGTACGGAGGGAAGTGATGCAGTGCAGGAGAGGAGGATGTGTTTTCAAGCTAAGGAGCTTGTTTCTACTTCGTAGAAATAAACTAAAATAAATGTCTCTGGCCTTGATGAGAAACATTACGCGCTGCTGGGAAAACTGTCCCCGAGGATGACAATGGGCCTGGCTGTCAAAAGGGCACCCAGAGGGCGAAGCCCTCGCTTACATCATGCACACTGAATTCTGAGTCCAAGCAGTAGGAGCGCCAGCCAGCACAGCCAAACCACGGCACTGTAACGACCTTCCCGTGCTTATGTATACATATATTCTTTCTTTCTCATTTCTTCAGAATCTGTTTATGGCAATAGGCACATAAAAACTGCAGGCAAAGTGTAACCGTAAACAGAAACACCCACGCGGTATTATAAAATACACTTAGGTCAGACAGAAGGCATAATCTCCAGAACATTTATAGTACTCTGAAATATCGCAGTCCTTACAAGGATGGGCCCTTTTTATGGGAAACGCACCGTATTTGCTGCAGTGTGGGGCAAGAACCAGAGACAGAGGCACAGTGCTGTCCTCAGCCAACTCAGGAGGGGTTCTGCTCTCGCAGATCACCACTGTCCCACACCCCCAAGTGCTCAGCAGAAGCATTTAGGAAGATAGCAGTCGGCCCCACACAAAACAGCCAAGAGCTGAAGCCTCTGAAGTGGAACAGCACACAGGTCTGTCTCACACGAAAACAATCTTCTTATCTCAAAGCAGAAAAGAGTAAAAACCTGAAGTCTCACCAGATCGCCCAAGGTGGGCATGCTACTCCTCCCCGCGCTCAGCAAGATTCAACGGGTGGGAAACACTGGCAGCCCCAGAGGGGACACATGGCCCCATACATCAGCGCAGATCCCAAAGGCAGCCCGGCACTGCGCTGTGACCCGCAGCTCTCCCCGGAGGCAGCAATGCCTCTCCCAGGACCAGGCTGCCAGAAGCTGCCCGCAGAACCCCAGGGTCCTTCGCAGAGCTCCGTCTGAAGCCGCACACGCTGCAGCAGCCCTGCCAGCAGCCCCGGGGCTCTGCTGTCACAGGGATGCTGCCCTCACTCTGCTGTTCATCCTCGGCAGCCACGCGATGGCAGTAGAAATATGGAAACACCAAAATGAATGAATACATTATCATACAATTATAACGGGAAGATATTTTGCCCAAATGAGGCAGCTGCTGAACGCAACCTAACGTCCGTGGCATTTTTAAGACAAGCAGGGAGTAGAAAAGTATTTTTTTTTTCCTGAAATACAGTAATACACATTTCCTACATTACCTGAACTGCTGGCAGGGCCACTCGTGCTCTCCTGCTGTAGAACAGACCCTCGGTTCACGGCTCAGCTGCCCACACCAAACGCTGCGCTCCGCCGACCTCAGCCCCGCGAGCTCCAGCACACCGCCAGCGACCACAGCTCGCTGCCAGGGGATGACTGGGGCAGGATCCCTGGGGCTTCCTCAGCTTACATGACTGTCCGCTTTTTCTCCTTTTCTTTTTTTAAACACTTTTGCAGCAAGGTTATTCTCCCAGAGCTGGTCGAGGTGCTTCTGATTTTGCAAACAGTTGGCCACTGAAGTGTGACGGTACACAAGAATAGGACATGCAGCCCAGCACACGAGCTCCTCGCGGACACGCTGCAGCCAGCACGGCCAGCTTCCACCTCCACCACGGGGGGTTTCAGTCCCACAGCCCTCCTGCACGCAGCTTTGCCATTAAGAACAGGTATACACATTTGCAGAGGACTATGAGCACACATGAGAACATATGGAATAGGTAAAAGTGTGCCCCGAGGAACGACCTGAACCGTAAATGTCATTCCGACGTGGCTTTAGAAATGGGAACAGGCCAACAGAGCTCCATTTCCCTCGTTCCAGTTCTGTTTCTTACAATAGGGTACAAGTTTGCAGCTAACGCTCTGTACTTCAGAGGTGTGCAAGCACTGGCTAATTCACATCTCCTGTCTGAAAGAAGGCAAGAAAATACCACCCCACGAAGCGGGGACCATTAAGGAGCGTATACAGAGAGACAAGTGCCAAACTGAAATCCTGTTCCGTCCGCTTTCCTCCTGTTAACTGTGTCAAGTATCCTCTGTTATATAACGAGAATTGTCTTTTGGATAAGGGTAACAGTGCCATAACAGCACCAAGAGCTCAAAGCCCCCGGAGGAGCGGAGCTGCACACACTGACAGGAGCTCCATCACCAGGTCCACCCAGCAGCTCCTTCCCCAGTGCCCATCTTTACAGCTATGGACCAAAGCATGCACACTAAAAGAAACATTGACAAAAGATGCTACGCCTCAGCACAGAACAGAAACCCCATTGGCAGCACAGAAATGGGAGAGACGAAACACCACCACCGACAGCCGAACTTTCTGTGCTCCAGGCAATTCCTGCTTTTCTTTCCATCTTTTAGAATGAATTGCTGGGTCACACCAATCCCACACAGCTGTACCCAATGCTACCTACCAGCAAATCAACCCATTTGAACACGCTGGCTTTACATATTCCCTCCCTCCATTTGCAGCTCCTGTGCCCTTGGGTTATTTCCTACTGTACGAGGACAATACGGGATTTTATTTAGGACCTCCAGAGCCTGCTGACCTCTGACTGTGACTCACGTCTTGCTGCTTCCCCTCCCACAGCACACTTTTGTCTTCTGAACACGAACTCAGGAAATTAAAATGTTTAATGCATCTTTGACGCATACAAAATTAGCAGCAATACAGCAAATGTGATTTGACTTCCTAACACACCACCAAATAACTAACTATAAACACATCACAGAGCCCCAAGTGCAGTAGAGCAACGCAGAAGTTCCTCCTTCGCAGGGGAAGTTCTTATCTCCGTCACGGCCAGCAGCGCAATTAGGAGATTACAAGACACACACAGCTTCGTCATCTGGATCCTCTCTGCAAGCACACGGATCCCCGCAGAAAAAAGGGAACCTCTTCAACCTCTGCACCTCCTGTGGAAGCGCAGCATTCCCCTCTGCAGCGGTTTCTGTTCAGTGGCACAGAAACCCAGCGGATATTGCAAGGTCACTGCAGCACCAGGACCCGAACCGCACCAAACCGACCCACCCCGAGTCCTTCCAGCACCAACAGAAACCAAAGGTGGTCTGAAAAAGCGAACACAGAACACTGCCTCTGACCCCCAACTACTCACGCTTACTTTGCTCTGAAGTTCCCCATCTAAACTGCAGCCATCGGGATATAGTTCAGAGCAATAAACCTTGGCTTTCCTCTCCAGCCCCCAGCACGTTACAGAGCATAGATCCAACAATCCAATCTCCATATATTTTATTCTCGAAATATTTCATTTCTGCCCACCAATCTTTACATCTCCTATTGGATTTTGCTCTCATAAATGGATTTTTCCACAGAGCTGGCAGAAAATATATTTAATTTCAAATTTCTCTAAATGGAAAAAGTCAATATAAATGTCAGCACGCATTTGCGCTGCAGTCGTTCGGGTGACACCAACCTCAGGTACGAGGGCAGGAGGGGCTGCCTGCTCGCTCCCCATCGCACACTTGCTCTCGTGTTTTATTTAAGAAGGACCACTGAGAGGAGAACTCCCGGGCCCACCCTCCTTAGGGCTTTCAGTACTGCGATGCAGCGCCAATCACCCACTTTGTCCCAGTGCTAACGTCATTAGTCCACGGGGATTCTTTTGGAACAACCGACATACAAACTGCCTTCAAACACGAAATGAAAAACGCTCAGACTTCAGCGAATGGAACAGGAATTGCAACGCTACTACACGTGGTCCAGCTTTATTCCTGTTAGTTATTGAACAGGAATAAAGGGGTGGTCCTCACAAAGCCGTTTCCTGCGCGGTTACTGCAGATGCGTGGCAGCCACCACTGCTCACACTGAAGGCAGCGCTGCCCACCAGTGACACAGCCCTCGTGCCCCCATGGCCCTCCCCCTGCTCCTGGCAGCCCAGGGCTCAGTTAGAAACCACAGAACGTGCTACGACAGCCGAAGGTTGGGTGGTTACAGAGTCAAAGCTGTCCAAAACAGCGAGCGCTGCAAAGTGACACCACAACACACCAACATTCGCTGTGAACTGATGCTACCGCAAGGGCACGCACCGGGACCCCAATGCAGGACACAAACACTGATAGGTGCGACCTCATCGGAACAGATTCCTGAGTGACTCATCCCAGAAGGACAATGCACGTCCCCTTGCGGGGCTGCCATGGGCAGGAGGCTCCTTCAGCAGCTCCATGAGCAGCGGGAGCCAAAACATGAGCACAAACAGATGTGGGACCCAACCCGTGACCGGGGAAACGCTCTTACGCTCTGTGCCCTCTCATGAATTGCAGGAGATGAAGGGAGGCTCTGGGTAGAAATCATATGGCAGAAGTTAAGTATTTCAAGCGACCTAAGGAAAAAAAATCCTTAATAGTGATGATAAAGAATAGATTTGTATAGGAACTGTCACTACTCCCAAGCAATTTTTCTCCTTTCATTTCAGGGCTGTGCTTTTTTGTGTTAATGTATGCACATATGTGTGTAATATTTTCAGAAAGCCTTTCACATTAAACTCTAATTTCTTCTCCAAAGCCATTCCGCAGTATTTTTCTGGAATGCATTAAGCAGCCTGACTGAACAATGTAATCCTAATTAGTTTGCAAACTACACAGCTCACCTCTGAGGGGGAGTAAAGCCCATGTAAATTAAAGCGAATTGGATCAGGCTGTCCTAGGAATAGTTTACAAGATTAGTGCTGCTGAGCGTGTGATCTCAGAAGTTGCTTGTTGCTTTCACCCTCCAGTAATAACTCACACGTACATTTCACTGACGGGGAACTGAAAGGTAAAAACATTTTCGGTTTAGTGCTCCACAATGGGTTCTTTGCATAATGTGGAAGAGCCCCGCGGAAGGAGAAGTGACCGCAGTGTATATTCCCAGCTCAGTGGCTGTGAGAGGCGGTCACCCCACGACCCACACCGCTCCCACCCGCCGGGTCACACCGGGACGGGCACTGCGCTCGAGGAACCGCCGCTGCAGTTCTGCCAGTGATGTTCCAGGGGTTCTGCAGTAATTGAATAATCTGAAATCTCCATTCATGTCCTCGTGGACTAATCTGCAACAGTGTTAAGGGACTGCTATGATAATAATTAAGTACAAGTCCTGCATACAGAATTGGCGTTCTGCATCTCCATCCCCGCAAGGGAGCTCCTCTCTTAATAAGACTTAGATCAAGTTTTACCTTTTTTTTAAGGAATTCATACAGACTGTCACATTGCACCGAGATAACCACATCTGTACATTAAGAAGATATCTCAAATCTACAGGCTCAACACATTCATCTTGTTCTCTGATCAATGCCATCTGAAATCAGCAGTGTCAGACTATACCAAAGCTGATGAACCCGCCCTGCCAACAAACCAGGGCTGCAGAACGGTGTCCAGCTCACAGCACTGCTGCCTCTTCCACACAAACATGGAAACGAGAGGATGAGGATGAGCACTCAGTGCCACTGCTGCTGCCACCACCGCTGGATTCTGGTGGGGCACCAGGTTCACAGCAGCAGTTTGGCACAACGGCACTGCAGGTTCTGCTGCTCACGCTCAGCAGGTCGCTGCTCTGCCTGAAGTTTAACAGAGCCATTTTCTCCAGCTTCTCTTCAGGCAATGGGATTTGGAAAGAACAAACCTGTCTTCAATACAGCATAAAGAGCAAGAGCATCTGTGCCAGCCTTCCCAAGCACAGGGATATTCACTGTAAGAACACGGCCTCCTTTTAATTGTAGAAGCAGTCTGCCATGAGTTCGTGTGAATGTGCAGTTTGCAGACACCTGGAAAGGCACGAGGAGCAGCGAGAGCACCAACACCGCAGCTGAGCCAACCACGTGCACAGCACTACCAGCCTGCAATTACTTGACAGCTATTTCAACTTACTCCTTATTTATTAGTTAAAATTTTTAATTATGTGAATTGATTAGGAACATATCACCAGGGATCCTAATTAATTAGAATTCTAAAAAGGATCACGGACTGGAGATTTTTAATAGATTCCACAAAGAATTGCACAAAGATGTATATTAAGGGAAAGGCCAAATTAACTTCTTTCTGGTTTATCAAGCATTTTCTAAGAGGATTGTGCACCAGATTAACCAAGTAATATCAGAACCCCTTACTCATAGCAATGCTAGGCGAGGCAGTATTAAGCATTGCAGGCAGTTATCACTTAACATCTGCTTGATTAATTAGTTTATTCCCCTCCCCAGATTTTCTAGCTTTCCCTTACTCCATGCCCATGCTCATCAAACCCTTCCATACAGTGCTGCTGATCACAAAGACCCTCAGGTACCCGTGGTAAACTTATTCCATTTTTCTCCTTGCCCAAAACTGGGACAGACAGAGAAGCCATTGTCTTTATCAACCTCAAAAAGCAATTAATGATAAAATCTATTCACACAAACAGAACTGGCTGGTCAGCGCTCGCATGGGCCAACACGTTTTCCCTTTCTCCCTGGTAACTGCCATTCTCAAAACTTCATTTGGATACGATCTGTGTTCTTGGCTGTCTTTGTATTTTTCCATCACTGCAGCCATGATACCTATTTATCTTCTGGCTGCAAGAACAGCGAACATGATCTGGCAGTGCCACAAGGCAGACAGTTATTTCATGCCCTGTTAAACTCTAATGTGGTTAACAACAATATCATTCCAACTTTTAAAAGGGTCTTTTTTTATTATTTTAAATCTGTTGCCTGCGTCCAAGTAAAGAACATCACTTCCAGTTAGGATGGTATCAGAAGCATAACAATGTGCTCTACCCATGAAGCAGCAGTGCAAGGTGTACTGATCGAGTAATTAAAAAGGTTAAAATACATAATTCTCTCCAAGTAACATTTTCAGGTCAAGAAAATTGACTTTTCCTACGTGGTTCAGAACTCAGATCTGTAGTGATTATTAGATGCAATGCTGTCAGCAAAATGAGCAAGCAGGCAGCAATGGGCCGAGAGAGCAGGATGGAGAGAACCACCCGTGGTGCAGCAGGTGGAGCGAGCCTGAGCGTGTCCTGCAGGGAAACCTGCCCTGCAGCCTCTGGAAAACATGAGAACGGTGCACTGAACCAGACTGTTATTTACTAGCACTCATTGCTGTCTTTTTCAGCTGGAATTAAGTCAACAAAACTGAAAGACAAGTGAAGAGGGACACGCTCAAAGTACAAGAGTGAGTTCTACAACGGATCCAACTCTTTTCACTCCAAACGTATCTGTAACTTTCTGGTTAGCCTGAATCTCCCTCTGGTTGTTCATGTGAGTTTATTTTCTCCTGTCTTTCCTAACATCAATCACTGCTATCTGAATCATCGCTTCCCTTGCGTTCTCTGATACCCCAAGGGAGAAAATGTTAATTTCTTTTCCATGCTTAGATGATCAATCTGGATTTTAGTACCTCTTGCTACCTAAGACATAGATTCATGTAGAAATTGTGCTCCACAACTGGGGGGCCCGATGAAAACCCCATTAAGTGCTCACAGCATTGATGCAGGAACCAAATTTGTGCTTGGGCATCCTATTATCTGCCAGGAGACCTCTGCACCACAGCGCAGAGCCAGTCCCACATTTCTCAAAGCAAGGAGACCCAGGTTCTACCCATTAGGTGTCACAGTAAGAAGACTGAAAGATGGCTGGGATTAGAGGGCACAGAATCTTCCTGGAGGTTAAACAGCAGGTGCTAAGGGGCTCTTAAAGTGGAGAAAGACAGAAGAATGAGTGGCTGAACCCAGGCACATTCAAATCAGAAGGAAATTACTTTGACCCTTATTTTCTTAAGTGGTGAAAGCAACCAACCACTGAAATAAACCTTCAAGTTCTGCATTCCCCATCCCTTGCACATCAGGGATCATTAAGTAACACCAGATTTGTGCCATGTGTTGCTGTCAATGGTCGCTGTCCTATAGCTAAAGTTTGCAGCACAGGTTTTGGTATTCTGCATTGTTAAAGTTCATGGAAGTTAATTGAATCCCATTCTGCAAACACTAAACAAAAACAAACTACAATTTCTATTATGCTGACTTTTTTTTTTTTCTTGGCTTGTCATAATAAAACATTGTTATTGGATGTAAAAATTATGGAACAAAGTTATGTCTCCCTGGTGTAATATAATGCAATCCATTTAATACTATTTTAAAACCAAAAACCTCATTAAAGCAGACAGAATGTAAGAATGACAAATTGCCTGAAGGGAGCGGGAGCACGGAACGCATTCCACGCACTCAACTGCTCAGAATTCCACGTGCTTAATGCAGTGCTGCAGCACACACCACGCTGAGTGGGACCAGGGCCCGACGCTGCCATCCACCTGCAGAGCAGGGGCAGGACCCCCAGCCACGAGCAGCACCAGCTCCTCTGAACACCACAGTTCACTCTGTGCTATGCCCACATAGGTGCAGATAGCCTCAGATCCACAGCAGTGCTCACAGCCCATTAACTACAGAAATCAATACAGATTATACAAATGTACACCCTTACAGCTTTGCTATTCATTCACTGAAATCAGAGTATTTCTTGGTAACACAGCTACATTCTGCCAGAGAACTCCTGATCACCCTTTTGGCCCAAGGTTGGGAACACAGCTGTGCTGTCCCAAGAACCAACTCAGCATCAGAACCTCAACTGCCAGAATACACAGTTCCCATTTAATAAAGTAAAAAAAAAAAAAAAAAAGTACAAACCCATATTTTTTTAATCCACATCTGCGCATCAGAAGTGATTGATGAGATCCAATAGCTCATTCCTCACACACGCAGATTGTAAGAGAATGGTTATGTCAAACGATGACATATTTCAGAACAAACAGGCTCGTTCCAGAAATACCACGTCAGGTGAAACGATCCGTCTCATTTTTTTTTGAGTTGCTAAGGAATACCAGCAGAGCAACAGTCTCCTTCAAACTGCTCTTTCAAGCACAGTCTGATTCCGGTCTAAACTCAATAGAAAATCTATTTCTGTACATTCTAAGAGCAATACTTAATAAGTATACGTAAAACCATGGCAATTACTGTGAAAAGTTTGGTGAGAATCAGTCACATACACTCAAAGCTTCCGCATGAAAAAAGAGGGAGAACACATGCAAAGCTCTCCTACCTCCACTCCTTGGACTTTCAGCTTCATGTGATCCTCTCTGGTGGTTTTCCCATCTTTCCTTTTTTTCCAGCAGTATCCATCCTTCCTGTACTTCACCTTCTTCCTATTATACAGGATCATAGAACCATTCTGCGGTCTGCAAACCAGAAACAACGGCAAATGAGATAAAGCAAAAAACACTCAGAGAGAACATAGGAAGCAGCGTACTGCAGAGTGGTGGAAGTCTCTGCAGAAAAGCAATACTCCGTATCTGGCACCTTTTTTTCCCCACCTTTCGTCGCTTTAAGTTGGATTAAGTATGTTTCACAACCTGTGAAGTTTTACTTTGGATCCCCGCACAGAACCAAGTCCGTGTGCCAACACTGGGTGTAAAAAGGGAAGAAGATGAGTACAACGATGTCTTCACGAGGGCTACTATCTTCGGGTTCAAATACAAACAAAATTAGAAGCACAGAAAAGTAAAGGGATAAAAGGGAGATATCGTGAGGGGAAATCCCTGTTCGCGCTGCCTCAGCAGAGTCAAGCAGAACCAGTGCCCCTCACACAGCACCAGGACACGGACGCTGGCTTTGAGAAGCACCAACGAGGAGCTGCAGAGAAAAGCATCAGCAGATCCATCACACTGACTGCTCACACTTTGGCCAACATCAGACATGGGGTAACTGTCTCTTATTTGAGCTATGTAACCTCAGAGATGTATGAAAACCTTTTCCTCTTCAGAAACGCACTGACACCACAGAGCATCAATAAAGAAACTTCAGTCCACCAGACTGAAGTTCCCCTCCTGTTGTGCTGTGCTCCACAGAACGCTTTGCCATACATGAGCTGATGCACCAAAGGGGCATTTCTGCTGTAATATTAAAAAATGCACTAAAAAGACACCATGCATCACACGCAGACAGCAGTGCTGGAGATGCTGCAGAAATTTACAGTGGTACATTAGTCACAGTAATTTGGTTTTAGAACACCAAGAACAGAAAGAAAAACAACAACATTAGCAGCAGCTGCAATAAACAACTTCCACAGGCAGCCTTTGGCCAGAGACACGCGATGAAGCACAGCTCCAGAACCCATATAAACAGCACCGACAGAAGCCCTTCCAGGGAACACCCCGTGACACTGCTTTCCCCATGTCTGGTTTCTCACTTGCGTTCCTATTAATTCACACGTGGAAGAAGCACCAAACCAGGACGCGATGTGGTGAAAATTTAAGAAAACCTTTTAGATCACAGATTATGGCATGGGTACACTCGTAAGGCTGCAACGATACAAGCCACTGTCAGTACAGAAATTAGAGATAGTTTCATCACATATGCAAATGTTTATGACCCTAACCCTATTATAATCTGTGACAGAACCACAAGTGCTCCCCAGCAACTCCTCCTCTCCTCCGGCCTGCAAAGGAGACAGCAGATCTACCAACTGTGACAAGTCCCACCAGCCTGCTCAGGGGGTGCAGTGCTGTAACACGATGGAAAACAGAGCACTGAGAGCATGGAGGCAGAGTCCCAGGCTGCAGAAAGCGAGGATAAGGCCAAGAACAACAGCACAGGAACAAAGGAAAAGAGCTGCTTACCCTTGGAAGCCTCAGCCACACAGGGACCTCCAGCAAGAGAAACCCTCACCTCCACTGCCAGCCCTTAAATGAGGGCTGGGAAGGGGTGGGTCCCGGCTCCATCCCTCTGCTCCATCACATACACTGCATGCACCTGAGCTCCCTGGGCTGGCCCTGCCTTCCCACCAGGTGCTCCATCACTGCTTCAGGACATGACTGAGCACTCCTGCTACACAGATCATGAATGCTTTTGACGTGGAAGTACAATACTCCCCATTTCAGAGGGGGTGGGTGAGGAGAGCACGAGGTTCAGCTGTGCAACCTCGCTGTGATTTTGCAAGGCTGAAATCAGTTTTGTTGTTTTATTTCCTGCGATAAAAAAAGAACACAGAGGTCACTGGAAAGCAGTTAACAAAATTTATACAAAATAAAATAAAACACGACGGAACAAAATCTCTTAAAATCTCCGGAGCTGTCGGTTCCGATCGCAGTGTATCGAGTCGGTTTAACGCCTGTGGAAAGCAGCTGGTTTCTAAAGATATCTTCATAAAATGAGAGGCAATTCTAACCTGATATACATTGCTGCTATATTTCTCTTCCTGTAGGAAAAAATAGAGAGGGAAGATCTCCTGTGCTTATCTCTCTTGCACAAGCACAGCCAAGAGCAATAAATTGATGGCTGCAGCGAGAGAGGCAGATCGAGGGCTGATAGCAGCCCTGGGACAGCGGGCACAGAGCTCAGGTCTGAGCTCTGCAGGGGTCACTGCTGAAGCCAAACGCAGAGGCTTCACCTGCACCTTTGCAGAAGAGGGGAAGGAGCCAAAGCGGTGCAGTTTCTGCTGGTCCCGCGGCGTGGAGCTTGCAGGACAGCCTACTTGATCCCAGCCCGAAATAGCTCCGAGCATGTGAAGAGAGAAGGCTCCGTTACAACTTTGAATTTCCTTCCTTTTATGAGTCTGTGGCATTTAAAAGCTGCCTGATCTCTATTTAGGTTGCTTGTTTGTGGCCTGGGGGAAGGAGGGAAAAGGACAGGAAGAATAATTGCAGAGCAGAGAGCCTTTTGTCTTAAGTATTGATGAGATTTGAGATGCTTCCCTCTCTCCTCCTGTTATTTACCACCACAGCTCTCAGATAAATGGGCACAGCAGCAGAAGAGCTATTTTTGCCCAACTTGTTCCTGCTATGGCCCAGAAACAGACACCACATTCCACATTCACACTTATTTTCCAAGCGTGTCCCCGTGGGCTCTGCAGGGAGCGTCAGCACGGGGCTGAACAGAGCTGTGTGTGTCCCAGCCCCATCAGAGGGGCTTCTGCTCGCTGCTTTCAATCACACGATCTGCTGGGATAATAAAAATCTAAAGCGCTCTCGCCTTGTTGTGAACGTGGAACTCACACAAGGAGAGAGCAAAGAGAAAACAATTAAGGTTAAGATATCTTGGTCAGCTGATGCCTCACATCCACCTCTCCGCTGTGCTCGTAAATTAAAGCCCCCGCGGCCCAAATGACCGAGATGTTCCCCTAATCACGTTACTGCAGTATTAATAAGGCTGCTCAATGCAACTAGTTCCCTCCAAATTGTCCATAAAGATTTGGTAAATGTCAGACATATCGTTTAATGAAAACCATGTTTTACTGCCGAGGGAATGCTCCTTGCCGAAAGGGAACTGCAGATATTGCAGTGCCAGAAGAGACAGAAAGAGAGCCCTTCCTCTAGGAGGTCCACAGCTCCAAAAATGATTTTTATGGCATCATCCCACCATTATTTCAATTGCACACCAACACATATTTAAGGATGCTCTGATCTTCACAGCGACAAACCCACAGAAGAAGGTCTGAAGATTACCACGGCCAGAAGCCGTCAGCACCCACAGCTCCAGAGCAGAAAACGCCTCTGAACAGCGTCAGCACTGCGAGATGAGCACGGCTGCACGGGATGCCAGCAGGGAAAGGCCAAGAGTTATATCCTAAGGAACACTCTGCCACACTGAGAAAGAAATCCCCTCTCAAAATATTCTCCTCAAGTTAATTAAACTAAAGAGGGGGGGACTGAGGAACGATTCCCCTGGGAAATCACACACCTCTCTGAACACAACAAGAAAAACAGCGCGCGGCCGACGCGGGGCATTTTAAACGGACACAGAACGTCCATCATAACATCGAGAAGAACGGCGCAGTCCCCTAAATCCCTCATGCAGTACTCAGCCAATTTGCTTAAAAGCATCATCTGTTCAGTTCACGTCTCTGGGTCGCACTGCTTTGCTGGGGATCACATCCAGTCCACCCCAACCCAGTGGATGCTGTCAGCACCTCCTGCAGCCGCCCAGCACCGCCTGCAGTGCCCACTGCTGCCCGCAGGAGGAGGGAGGGGAGCTCCGCTGTGAGCAGGAGGTGAGCAGGAGCAGGTGCTCCCAGGTGCCCCCATCCCGCCTCAAGCCACGGCACAGAGATCCAGGCAGCACATTTTTATCTCGGAGAGCTCTGCTCCATCTGGGTGCTATCAAACATTCCGGATGATGGGTTTCAAATAAACCTTCTATTAATTTCCTCTCTCTGCTACGTGCAGCATCTGAAGCCCTTGTATCACAGCTCCCACTTGCAGGGTAGGAGAGACACATGGCGACTGTCAGCTGCGATTCCTTCTGACTGACATCAACTTTTAGAAATACCTCATCTCTCGTTTCTTGTTTTAACAGGGAAAAAAAATCTGATGACAGAAGTTATTTCTCCCCTGAGAAATGCTGCTCTGCAAGTCTTCATTCGCCTTGACATCCCTCCTGCACCGCACCAAGGGCTTACCAGGAGATTAAAGCCCAGAAAGAGCCATCTCCAGCAGCGACAGAGCAGCATCCCCACGTCTCCAGGTTGGGGTGCTCAGTGTGGCAGCTGAAGGAATTCCAAATCCCCCATCTGAAGTCTACCAACCTTTGAACTCTTCCCTTACGAAGCAAAGACCTGGGGAGAGGTCTTCTCACCCATGCAGGAAGAGATGCAAACCCAACACAAACGTAAACACACTGTGTTGATTTCTTTGGCATTAAATATAATCTGCACTTAAGATAAAAGTGAATTTACCTGGTATCTGCAAAATTCAAGAGGTTCAAGTCTAAAATAACAGACTTAGCAATTTTATCCAGAGTTGCAGTTAATGCAATGACTAATCCCATCAAGGGGACATTAATTGGTGTCTAGATGCTCCTTTTCATAGCAGCAGTAGGCCATAAAACTTAATCCTCACCTCCTCTTTCCAGCATGAAGCCTCAGCGTTCATCAATAAAACTAATGTTGTTCATTAACTATGAGAGTAATTACCTACGGCTCCAACCAAACACAACTGAACAGGCACATATCAGTGTGGTATGACCAGACTGTTTATGGGCGGCCAAGTAAAGCACTTCTGTATGGACCGGGAAATTCTGACAGCTGAAACAACCACAGTGGACTGCGGGAGCCCTGGGCCCGTTCCCGGCTGTGCTGGCACCATGGGCCACACTCGGGAAGGTTCAGGGCCCTCTGTGCTTCAGTTTCAGGAGCCCTCCTTGCTCTTTCTCATGGAATCATAGGACAGCTTCGGTTGGAGGGGACTTTTAGGACCATTCCCCTTTACTGTGGGCTGGGTGCCCCAACAGATCAGGCTGCCCAGGGTCAACCTGGCCTCGATCACCTCCAGGATGGGCTGCCCCTCCTCCCTGCATAGCCCCATTTGGATGTCCTCCATCAGTTCACATCTTAGGGAGCTCTGCAGTAACAAACAGTGCTCTGGGAAAACGCTGACAGCCCAACTCTTACTCAGAGCCATTTTATTTTTTTCAGGAAACAATTTCTGTGTGCCATTATGATCTTAAATGGCCCAAAATATCGAACATTAAGAACCTCTCAGAGGCTGGAAATGCAGAAGCAGGAGCTGCACTGCCAGGACCTGCATTGGCAAAACCGCAAAGCATCCCACATCGCCACAACTCGTTCCTCTGCCTCCATTTATCAGACATGCTTCGTGACTCAAATATCTGCATCTCAAGACCATAAACATATCAACAAAAAGAAAATAAACATCTACTGAAGAAATGCTTCATTACAGAGCTTGAAAGAATTTCCAGGGAGGCTATAGGTTAAGCGTTACTTTAAATCACTCTGCACACAGTGTGGTTTGATGTACTCTACTCGGATAAATATATGCCATATTGATTGCGAGCACTGGTCTATGCTTTCCAAATTAGCTCTGCAGAAGAGCAGCCTCCCTCCAAACCCTTTATGTCAGAGGAAGAACTTCCATTAGCTTCATGGATTTTGGAGTCCAAACAGAGCCTTTGGCTCAGAGCTCCCCATGTAAATACAGACTCTCTCAGCCCTCTCTAAGGATGCAGTGTCAGAATATCAAAGTGGCACGGCTGCACCAGTCCCACTTGGCTTGTTAGGTGCAGTTAAATGTGATTCTCCGAACTTTTTTTGCTGGGATAACTCTTCCTGGCCCTGTTATCTGACACACACAGACAAAGCCACAACCAACCCGCTCAAGTTTTTTATTCTCCTCTATCTTCAAATGAAAGATAGAGCTCAGGCTCTGAGGTTTCTGTTAGCTGGAAATTCACACTTAGAAATTAATTTATCACAAAAGTATCCGTACAAGAAAGAATGAATAAGGAGGAGTTCAATTACCAGATGGCTTTTTAACATTTCTGATGAGACCTCAGAATCACAGAACCACAGAACATCCCAAGTTGTGATCCTTATGGGTCCTCCCAGAGCCCAACTCCCAGCAACTGGGCCCAGTTCTCAAAATGGGGCTGAAACCCTCGCAATGCCTCGATACACCACACCGTGCCCCACAGCATCCTGCTGTGCCCTTCTTACCACTGAAACCATGCCTGATATTTTTTTGGTCAGCAATGGGAATACCTTTCATGCCCCTGGTTTTGTCTGACACAACAGAGGAGCTTATAGGGCAGATAACCCCTAAGAACAGCACTCAAAGAAAATAGTGCAGAAGATGGTATAATTTTGGTAGGCTTAAGTAGATGGCTTAAGTAGATGGTACACAGACAAATAGTAAAAAGAGAGTGGCTCACCTCTGAAGATGGCTGAGGCTCACCGATGACTCCACTGGGGAGGGATCTCCAACAAGAAATCCTTCCCTGGTGGTGGTCAGCCCTTAAATGGGGTCTGGGAGAGGTAGAGCCAGGCTGCACCCCTTCCAATCACACAGGTACATTACCTTCACCTGTGCCCTGCAGCTGACTCAGTGCTCACCTCAGGTGATCCATCAGTGGTTCAGGCCATGATTCAACAGTTCCCATACAGAGCTCTTTTGCTTTTATCAAAGGAGTAAGTCAGATCTTGTGTTTTTGTACCTTTTCATCAGGCTCACTGAACAGGAATACGCTTCTGGAAACTGTGTTGTCCCAGAGCTCAATCTGTCACCCAAGCTGCAGCCTAACAACACTATTTGGAACTTTTTTTTTTTAATAATGTGATAATTCATACATCGATGGTTCAAAACTCTACCCCAGATTTGAAAGAAAAAAAAAAATCAGAAACAATTTTTATGAACTTGTCAGTATGCCATGCAACTGAAACCTCCACGTAACAGCACAGGAAAAAAGCTACAATATCAACACTGTCATTAAGGGAAACGCATACGACATGCTAAAAGGGCTTCTGGAAAATTACTTCTTGACATAACAGCGTGTTATAGACCTAAATCTTAGTGCAAGGCACAGGGAAGTATGGCTGAACCAACTTTATTCATTTAAATATAATTTTGAAAGAATTGGTGTTCACCTCTTTCTTGCTCAAGAACCTTTCTCAATTCTGTTAGCCCTCAATTTGTCCTTGCTCCTATGGGGACACTGCTTGATTTACTGAGAATTACTTCTCACCACTCATGAAAGCTTTAAGCTGCTTCCATATTAATCATCCCCATATCTGTTGTTGTGCTGAGTGGAGTCCATCTCATCTGTGTTTCCAAACAGACCTGTGGGGTTTCCAGAACTGCTTTATCATTCTGTGTTATCGATTGCTCTCTTGGTGGACACAGTCATAATGCCAAAGACCTACAGCTCTGAATTGGTCAGAGAAGTATGACAGCCAAACTTGCAAAGATGCCAACATCCGCCTCCTAACATTGTGAAAAGCACAACTTTGCTCCGCAGGAAGGTCAGCAGGAGTTGAGCCTTGCAGTATTTGATAAGTTATTTCTGTCTACGTGAGCATCCATGTGTTTGCACATTTTAAAGGCAGTGTGCATTTACATGCCCTTAAAATTAGCACCCAGGAAAATGTGCTCAGGCACATCTGTCTGCCTGCATTCCCATCGCTCCTTCGCACAGAGAAGATCCCTTCTCCAGCCCAACCACAGCTCTGGCACCAGCACCACTCAAACTGCTGCTCCCATACAGAGGGAACCATCGCCATCTCATCAGTTCCTAATGCTCCCAACTCCAGCTGAGCTCAGACATCTCGCTGGGGCCGACCACCCCTCGTGCTCCATTTCCACTGCACTGACCGCGTGGCTGAGCACCCCTGGGAGCCCATCCCATCTTCCAGACTAACCTCGAGAAAATTATCTATTTATTTATACCAGTTTAGTTCCATCAATTAATGATGACAATGCAATTAACTAGAATGCCAGACAGTAAAAAATAACCACATAATGCCTTCTTCAGAGGAAATCTATTATGTAATCCCAGTCGGTCTTCATTAACACAGAGCATTCCAGTAAAAGGCAGTAATCTAGTTATGGTCTGTGAAATATGGAGATCCATAATGTTATTTTTCAGAATTAAGAACAAAGTATTTTTAGCAAATGGGAAGGAAACATTTCTGCATTAATCTATTCCCAGATGAAGAGTGCTGCTCGGGGTGGGAACGGGGTCACCATCTCCACAGGTGTTTAAGGGAAGGGGACATGCAGTACTCGGGGTCAGCGGGCACTGCTGGTGGTGAAAGGACAATAGGACTGCAAACCCTAGAGGTCTTTTCCAACCTCAACAATCAACAACACAACACAGTGGTGCCACGCAGGCAATATCACCAATACACAGCTTCCAGGCTGGTCACAGGTGGGCCCGCAGCACCTCACTGCCGGGCAGTGCCCAGCTCCTTGGCCAAGCCAAGAGCTGCACTGCACCCATGTCCTCTCTCCATCCGCCACCCAGGAATCCTCAGAGCTCACCATCACAGCCTCAGGTACACAATGGCCCTTTATGTGCTGACACACAACAGCATCCATGCCTCCAAGCCGTGAGGCATCCCTGACTTAAAGCTGATAATGAACCAACTTTCTAAAAACACCTTGAAATCCTACGGGACTTTGTTTACAATGCAACTCAATTATTGTTTTATTCGGATGGTTATCATTCCTTATACCTTCTCAGCTCATCCCATTTCTGAATTTAATTACTTTGTGGTATTTTTAGTTGAGATAAAATTACATGTTTTCAGATTAATTTAGCCGAAGCCGACTTTTAATAATAGCAAATTCTTTTTCCATCGCACCCTAATTTGAGATCACCTAAATGAGTGTGAATCTCTTCTTTAAACTCCACGTCACACCCACATGGCAAGCTGCAATCGCAATTTCAAAGCCTCGTGCAGCGTGCCAGACATCTAAGGGTAAATGTTGGCTGACTCTTTAATTAAAGACCCACTGTTTGGCTCTTTCCTCTGTTATTTTCTCAGCTCACGCTGACAGCGAACAGTCAGGTGATTGCTGTTCCCTACACGCTGGCACCAGAAGCACTGCTAAAAAAGGCACAAGGCAGGTTTAAAAACACCAACCAAAACACAGCCGGTGCTCCTGTGCCAAAAGCAGCACCTCCCCGGGGTCGGCGTCACCGCACCGTCCTCCCGAGAGCACGCAGGATGCGAGCGCGCCAGCACGGCCATTTCATCCTCCTTGTTTCAGTAAGGAAGGTCTCTGATTAAAATGCAGCTAAAGGAAAAAAGGAATAGAAAGAAAAAACAACCCCACGTACACATATGTTGTGAAATTTATGAAAATAATTAAGAAATAATTAAGAAACTTAATTATGATTTTCATTTGGGGGAAAGAATCTCTCATGAATACTTTCCTTAAATAAACCGCACTGAAATACTGTGAATGCCACCTTTAATTTTACATCAGTTTTTGGGGAGGAAGACGGTGGGAACGTTTTACTGCCAGGGATGGAAGGGCACACACAATTTATTCACTCACACTGCAGCTGAGCGTTCTGAATAGCAGGGAGCTGGCCTTTTCCATGCATATAAAACACTCCCATCAACGTCCGCGTTCCCGCGCTGCACACACAGCACACACCGAGCCGTTGGGTGCTCAGTGCCGCCTGTCCCATCCTGCATGCAGTGCCACACTCCGTAACTACCGCCACAGAACGTCCCCATCCACCCCAACCCGCCCCAGGTGCAGATGAGATGACCTTCAGGCTCACCCAATTTCTGCCGTGGATGCAATATGCAGATCTGAGAAATGAGAAACGAGCTCTGCCACGTCTCAAACCGCTCAGAATGGAAAACCCACAGCACAGAGCACCAAGAACCAGCTCCAACCAAACCCAACCCAGCACACACCTGCCCATTAAGTTCAGCTGTCCTGCATGCAGGAGGTCCCCGCCTCCATCCCACCCCCTCTACCTCTGGCACAGCTGATCCTGAGGTCAGACCTAATAACCACTTTAACTTTTCCCACTTGTGATGGAATCCTAACACTACTGAGACATAATACACTTATTATGAGGACTCTCTGCCAGCGAGTATTAAAACTTAGGAAAGTGACTTTGCAAATTACCAAACAGGCACCGAGCTAATGAAGCAGGGCTCTTAAAGAGATGGAGGAATAGTTCCTACGTTATATGATGGCAATCTATTGTGTGAAGAGAGATTTGGTTCAGAGCAAAAACACTCCACAGCACGAGAAATGCTAATCCACAGTGAACCAGGCAACAGAGGTGGAATGGGAAACAGATTTACTGCTGCTGAAGGATGGCTTAGGAAAGAAATAACTTGATGGATAGTAATAACAAAGCAGCGATGCTTTGTGTGTCATATTTTTACTTTCTTTTGAAACCAAATTGCTTCAAGGAATCTCAGTGACAGTTCAGAACGCCCTGGCAGTGACTTTCCCAAATCCAGATGGAACTTTTGAAGTTGTCACACGAGCGCCTTGCCACCAGCGGCTCCTCAGCAGCACAAACCAGAGAGCACTGACAAAAATAGATTAAAACCAATCCAAAGTGCATTGTTTGCTTATCAGTTTGGGCATCACAAGGACACTCAGCAGAGACGGAGCGGGGAAGTGGCACCAAAACCAACAAAACGAAGGCAGTAACCCCTTCTCTACCACAACACCGCTCCATCGGAGCAGGCAACACGAGGCAGCCGGCCCCTCATCCCTCTGAGTGCTTCATGGGAGGGGAAGGGAAGCACCGCACCACTGCTGCAGCTGTGCAGCACCACCGGGTTCACCAACACGTCAACCCAACAGGAGCGAGAGCTGCTGGGACGGCTGCGAGCGAGCAGGCAGCTCCTGCTGGGCCAGACTGCCCCTGCCCCGCAACACCGCACCAACGCTTCCCAGGAGCTTCCCTCTGAGCACTACAAAGCAGAAACAAGAGGTGTAACAGTGAGAAAGACAAGCTGCCCCTCGGCTGCGTTCTGCCCAGGACAACGCGCTGTTCACTGAAGCACATCCTCACTCACAAAACGCTCTCGTGGTAACTGGTCCAACAGTTTCACCCTCTCTCAGCTGCTCACAACTCCCGTTACACAGCGAAGATCTGTACTGCAGCTTTAATTTACTTACTGTAAATAAATCCAACGACTTGGCCAGATCATTTAATGAGTCACCCGGGATACCAAAGGGGCCAGAAAATTGTAATCCTTATTCCAACAGCATGAGGTGAAGCTGTGTGTTATAACCTAAGGTAATGCACTGCTAATAACTGTGTGCAGATCCACATAAAACCTGTTCAGTGCTAACGTCACCTCGGAGTCTAAATCACGGAGTGCAATTAATAACAGAATGATGTTAGTTTATAAAATTAAGAACTGAAAACATTCCCCAGTCAGATTTATGGCACTGCCCTCCATGCAGCTCCCAGGGACGCAGCAGTGCCCTCGCTCAGGATGCAGGCAGCGGGTGCTGTGTGCTCAGTGCTGCCAGCTTCCCACCCCAGCCCACACAGAAGGGATCACTTCAGGGAGCAGCTCCATTTGCCCTGCACGATTCTCACACAAAACACCGGCCAACACTGCAATGAAAGCGAGCTGCGCAGCACCACAACTCCATTCATTTTGGTGGCAGACACCTTTCATCATTTTGTAACTGCTCTTTAATGAAGTTGCCTCCTCAGTGTTCCAGCTCAGCCGAGCTGCTTCCAAAGGACGATGTGATGCTCAGCAGCGGCCGCACAACGCAGTGCTCAACACGAGCACTGCATGCACCCAATGGGTGCGCTGGGGATGGGGGCTGTGCTCAGCACCGGCCTCCCAGCTCTGAGCAGGGAACACGAAGGGCATCTGTGAGCCTCAAAGTGCTTCCAACATCACAGCCCTTTGCAGGACAGCACGGACCACCATCCCATCCCACAGCCTCGTGCAGTTATAGCACAGACTGCTTTGCCCAGGCTTTGCAGAGCCGCAGCCAGATGTCTGATGACACCCCAGATAAGGGGATGCCACAGATACTCACAGACACTCTGCTGAAAGAAGTTTTGTCTCTCTTAATTGAGAGAGCCTTTATACATCTTCTTATCACTTGACCTCCTTTATTTGTATCTGTGTAAATCAAGTCGCAATATCCTGTTTGCTCAGTGCGGCAGCAAAGAGCAAGAGGAAACACAGGAGCTTTTCAGACAGTGAGAAAGTTCAGTAAAATATAGGGAACATGCCACGAACACAAAACAAAGTCAATGGATTCATTTGTTACTGAGTGAGAGCCCTGCAAGATCTGCCCTTCGAGTAGCAGTTTGCCTCAGCTAATTGCTTATCCAGCAAGATCCCCATGGCACGATCCCATTTGCTGTGCTGGAGGCTCAGCTGATGAGAAACACTGCATCCCAAATAGTCTTCAAGAAAACCTCACTGCTTGTTTTAAAAATAAGCCAACTTGTTCAGCCTTGTACTGCACACAGCAACGCTAAATTAGGCCAGAAAACAACAACAAAACACCAACAGCACACACTGGCACAGCTCAGCTCCCCAGCAAAAAGCCATGACAGCTTTGACAGACTCGATAGATTTCACTATTCACTTTGTAAAAGTGCCAGGCACGCAAGAAGCAAACAAGACACCCCGGGATGACATGCTGGGGAGGACTGAAACGTCGGTGCTTTCCAGGTAAGCAGAGTCACTTTCAGGCAAAGCTGGCCAGGCCTGGGCTGAGAGCTGCCCCTGGGGCCCTGATGCTACCAGGATGTGGGGCTGCTGGTTCAGAAGTCGCCCAAAGAGACAACAGTATTTCTTGTAGGAAAGCTTCAACTTACCAGGTTCCACTGGGAGGCTTACGATGGGCTTTTACTGCTGTTTTATTTCTCTCAGAATCAATAGAAAACAATAATCCTACAGCTAAACATAAATCACATTGCAAAACTCGGTGAATCGTCACGTGCGGTGCCTCAGGAGCAGGAGCTTTATTTAATTCCAGAACCTGCATGGTTAATGGTTTGCAGTCGTGCTCTGCAGACAGCACACCACGGGGCTCTGCTGCTCAGCTCCTCGAGACCCACATCCCCTGTGCATCCCATCCCACCCCAACCTGGGACATGCATCAAATGACCACGGGCCCGTGACACCGAGCTGCAGCCTGGCATGCACCCAGCATGGCACGCACTGCCCTGCATGAGCTAACATCTCCATGAACAAAGCTCTCCTCCACCATGAGCAGCACCAAGAGCTCTCAGAAGGACCACGAAATTCAGCATTCTGACAGTAAATTACAGGAGGCAAAAAGGCATGGGGAAAGCTATCTGAGGATGTTAGATTTAAGGTACGTTTTTAATTAAAATAAGAAGACCAAAGCTGTGATGCAGTGTCATAAAGCAGATAATTTTACAGCTGGATGATCTCCCTCTGATGTACTCGAAAAGCATTTTTAAGTGACATAAAGTTTAACACGCCGGTACATCTGCCGACCCACCACATTCCACATGGAATTTAGCATTTAATTATTTTTGAGTACTGTTGCAGTGCAGGAATGCTCACCCCCGTGAGAATCGCTGCCGGACTTCTGTACAGCTACACAACTCAGGACTGAAAAATAATCATCATAAGGTGATTTGGTAACGAGCTATCAGAAACACTGAGCAAAACCTGGGGTCCAGAGGACTACCAGCAGCATCCTCTCCGACCAGCAGCATCCTTTCCTATCAGCCTCCTCACACGCAGCCAAACCCCGCAAGCTGCAGCTGTGCTCCTTGTTGGTTTGATACGGACAAGGAGTTTCCCTCAGCAGATTCCTGTTTATACAAGCAGGGCAATGTACAGACACTGCAAAACCAATCTATACCCACAGGAAAGTATATAAAGCCACAGGGAAACAGAATATCACACACATAATAGTCAGCGGATGGAGCGCAGAAAAGCAACAGCAGAGGAAATGGAAAAATGTGTCCTTAAGCACCTGATGGTGACATCAGGAAGAGGACGCTAATAATGAGCTGTGTCAGAAGGGAGAGCTGCCCAGGCTGCCCAGGGCTGCTGGGGTCGGGGTCAGGGGCTGTGTGAGGGCAGGTGTGGCACTGAGGGGCGTCCATCAGTGGGCAGTGGTGGGGGCAGAACGGAGGTTGGACTGCATGAGCTCAGAACACTTTTCCAACCATAAGAATCTACGAGTGTTGCTGTGGTTAAGAGCCCCAGGGAGGACTGTGAGCTCTCAGTGAGCACACGGGCGTGCTGCAGTGAGCACTGCTGCACCAGCTCCGTGGTGCACACAGGGCTGCACAGCTGGGGCACCCGCTCATCAGTCATTGTCCATTAGTCGAATAATTAAAGCCTACAGCGCTGCTTACTTTGCTGATTGTATCCACAATTGTCTGGAACAAATAGGCAGTTGGCAATTTGGAAGCAACACATCTAAAATAAAGAATGTTGTCTTAAAGACAAATTCACGCAGAGAATTCCTCCCGGGGAGCCGGGGTGAGCGCGGGACGCGGCTCATGGGGACCGGGCCCAGGAACCCCAGCACCACATCCCAGGCTCACACAGACATCTCATGAGAGTTAAACTTCAGGGTTTTGCACACCAAGGGCAAATCAAAGCCACTGAGACCCATCACAGTGCCACCAGCCCGCATGCACATGCCCCCAGCAAGGGACAGATGCCCTACACATCCCTCTCCACAACTGTCCTTTTGTACATCAGCCCCACTCACGTCATTATAACACTGGAAAATCTATCTAAATGCAAAACAGATGCAGTGTGTTAATATACTTAAAGGAGGTGATGCAAAAGCACTGTCTCCACAGGTACACACAGCAGGTGATAGCCACTTGCTTTTGCTCTCCACATTCCCATTAAGTATTTGCAAAGCACTGTTACAGATCTCTAGGCCATGGTGGTGGTTCTCTCCTCCGGAGCAGCAGCCATCCCCTGAGCTCCAGCAGAGCCCGTGTTGGTGGCAGGGCTGCAGGATCCATGTACCTCTGCAAGGAACAAAGCAGGAACCCACTGATGAAACAGCACGTTCTCATCTGTGCGGGCACACAGGCAGCAGCAAGGGCCTCACCACTAAACAACAGCACTTATGAAACATTCATCCCCCCAGCAGGAGGAGTAGGATGCATCCAAAGTCCCACAGAGATCCCACAAGCATTGGGGAACACACAGCAAACAAGAGGGAGACACCTGCAAGGTCTCAGCCTCAGTGACAACCACAGGTCCCAGTTTCACCATTATGGTGAAGTTATGGCATCCTCCTTGGCTTCAGAGGCAGGAAGAGCAAGGCAAATGCCTCCTGGGCTACAGATGTCACCTTTCCTGCTGCTTCTCTGGCAGCAGCAGTGCAAAATAGCTTATGATTTCACCACCTCAGCTGCAGAAGCACAGTTCTGCACAAGCTCAGAGAGGGGAAAGAATGCAACCAGAAGCTGAAGCCAGTGCCTCGCAATGAGAGCAGCTGCCTTCTGCTGTTCAGATACACAAGAACTGAAAATAGAAACTCCTGGCTTAACGGATGGACCTTCAGGGAGGAAAGAAAGGAACTTGCTGTAAATATCCACCAGGATCATAACCCATTGAGGAGAATCAGCACAGGAGATCACAAGCAAAGCAGCGTGCATGTGAGCAGCCAGCACATCTGTCAGACACAGCAGATACCTGGTTAGCAAATTATCCCTCGTTCCATATGAAGATGAAGCCTACTCATTACCTACACACGCTCTTATTCAGCACAAAAATCAGTCTCTGCAGTGAGCTCCTCATCTTCTGACAAACACAGTTTGTTATACAAATCAATTTGTATTCTTCAAGCCTGAATAGCAGATCCTCCATTACACACAGCTCCCCTCAATCAAAGCTGCTCATCTCACACACAGTGCTGGAACAGTTTTAGGACTCGAGCATGCACTCACTGACACACCAGAGCACAGCTGGAACCATGCTGTGTTTATGATAAGCAGCACACTACCAGCACTGTCCCTGTCTGAGAAGTATCCACGTTCTGGATACAAGACATGCCTTCCCCGTTACCATTCAAATTCCAGTGCCAGGTTTCCTGGAGAAAAGAAGTTCTCATCAATAAACAAACCCATAAATAGTTTGTTTTTCATCAGCTGCTATTTGCAGGCCATTGAGATGCAACAAGCAGCCTCAGACACTCTCTGTGTGTTGTTTTTGATGCAGAGAATGTATTGGAGAAGCAGGAGAATATCATTAAAGGTTAATTAAGAACAACTTAAAGGTTATTTCTGCATATCTCACCTCCTGGACAAAAGATGCTCCTTTGCAATCATACTAGAATATAAATTGAGCCACAGAGCACTTCAAACAGGACAGAGGTTTTAACTTTGCTACTTTCCAAAACACTCTGAAGCAACACAGCTTCCCCAGCACGCATCCCACAGGCACAGCTTCTGCTAAGCCAGAAAACCATCCCTACTTCCTGATACTGCTCAACCTAGAAACAAGGTATGTAACCGTGTCAGACAGTCTGGTTCTGGCCACCAGGAGACCAAAACAAAAATCTTCACATGCATTTTTAATCTTCCTTCTACTTCGAGCAGGACAACAGCAGCCATTATCTGATTCAGCTCATGGTCGGTTAGGCCCAGACCACACAGCCCTGCACGAGGACTCTGCCTTTGAGACCCCCACCAACCTCTCACTCCTCTTAGATTTTACCTAGAGATAATCAGAGTCAGCCAAATTCCGCATGCCAGCTCTGACTGAAAAGAAACGCTACATGTTTTCAGAGCCCGTGTCTATCTACAGGACAAAGCTTACCAAAGGTTGGGCTCAAGGCAGACAGCAGTTTGCCAAATAACTCAATCACTGTATTATCAGATAATTGCTTTTCCTGATGAGTCCACGTTCTGCAGGGCTCACGGTGTCCATGGCAGATCCCTAGCACTGTCCTTCACAGT
Source organism: Callipepla californica brunnescens (assembly GCA_023055505.1). Taxonomy (NCBI): domain Eukaryota; kingdom Metazoa; phylum Chordata; class Aves; order Galliformes; family Odontophoridae; genus Callipepla; species Callipepla californica. The sequence goes on along the minus strand of JALIRH010000036.1, from coordinate 5,733,009 downwards.
GCTGCCACTCTCCTGAGTCACTGGTTAAACACAAAGTGAGACAAGCTTGCCAGTAGCACCGGGTCCTGTCTGAATAGTTCATGGAGAGCATCTGAATGAAATACTTAAAGACAGTGAACAGATCTGGGCCACGAGTCCTGATGGCTACCAGCAATTCTGCTATTTGGTCATTTTAAAACAAAAGGAATGAGCTGTTGAAATAATTAATTATTGGCTTCTCGACTCCCATGGACCACAGGGGCTAAAAATCTATACAAATCAATGTCTATTAAAACCATCCCCATACAGTTTATCCTCTTCAGGGAAGAAAGAAAAAAAGAAGTCAGGAATACTGAGAGCAGCAAGAAGAAAGCATTTAGAGTCATGAAATCGTTAAAGTGTAAAAAGAGATGTGCCATATTTAGCAGGGATTATGTCGAGCAGCATCCCAAGCTAGAAAAAGCTGACAGCTCACACATTTCCTTCCATGGAGGAAAAATAGGTCATACAGGACCCCAAACATGTAAACAGAATTGTCAGCAGCACGAGCAGGAAACACAGAACTTCAGCACTGGGCACGGGGAAGGCTGAGGATCGCACATCCTGAGGGATGGACGGGCTGCGAGGACAAGTGAGGCCCTCCAAAGTGTGACCTGCATCTCTAAGAAGAGTTTGAGTACTTCACTGCTGTGAACGAGCACAGATCAGTGCACCCTGGAGCCAATCACCAACTGCTGTCTTCGTGTGACCTTCAGCCAACGTGCACTGCACTCTGCTGCACCACCGTCAGCCTCAGGAGCACCTCCATCCCACTGCAGCCCATCCCACACACATCACCCGCTCCACGACAGCGCAGCAGCAGCTTCCCCCCTTCTAAAGAGTAGTGTTACAGAACCTGCAGCCAGAAACGTGCCAGCATGGCACTTCTTCAGGCCTGCGTGGCAGCAAAGAGCCTTCAGAAGCCCTTTCAGAGCTCTCCTCGCCTGCACTGAGCTTCAGAGTCAGGAAACTCCAGGGCTTTTCTTCAGCAGTTTTCTGAGCAGCCAGAAATAGGAGCCCAACCGTGGCCAGGAGCTCTGCCTCCTATTGCACAACTGAAACCTCAGGGTGAACTACAGCAGCACTGCAATGTAACCAGCAGGGTGAGATGACAAGGCTCTTGAGGGGCCGAGAGTACCTCTCACTGCAGTGATCTCTCCAGTTTTGAGATTTTTTTTAATAATAAAAAATAAAAAAAACGCTTCTCCCCCCACCCCTTCATCAGGAACTGAGGAACTGCACTGAGAAAACTGCACAAACACACAGTGACACAGCACAACACCCTCAGCACGACACGCAGCACTGCCCAGCACCGCACTGCCCGACGCTGAGCGGGCTCTGAGGCACCGCTGCTCTCAGCCTTCACAAAACCAACCTCGGCTAATCTCACTTTAATGACACAGGAAATGGAAACTCCCTTAATAAAATAAGTTATGAATATTTAGCACCCTATTTTATTTTTTCACCTGACAATTGAATAACTCAATTAATTCTACTATTAATTATTGAACGCAAAATTAATACACCGCAAAAACCTCAACTTATCTTTAGAAGCCCCCGGCAATCTCTGATAAAAATGGCTGCTGGAGATGTAATGCAATTACGATCTATGTGTGCGATGCCATAGAGCACAGAGCCCGACAGGAGGACCCGCTCGGACTCAGCGGGCACAGCTCTCCTGGGCCACAGCAGCTCTCCTGCTCTCCTGCTCCCCACCAGATGCTGCCAACGGAGCGAAACCTTCCCGTGCTGCTGTGACGGAGCGGGTCCTGACAACGTGGTGATTTATTAGGTCAGAATTTATCAGTAGGAAACGCGGCCCCACTGTCCTTGTCTATTAAATGAAAAGCAATGCTTGTTTTCCTTAAGCCAGGAGAGGGAAATAAAGCTGCTAAAAATAACGCAGTAGGTAGCATAAGTACGACTAAATTACTGCAAATGGATACTGACAGCGTATGCAAATCGCCATTGATTTGTATGGGTGCGCTGCAACTGAACTTTTTTCTCGTTCCAGAAATATTCATCACTGCCAAGTCTCGCTGCCTGCAAATGGCATTCGGTTCCTTCCAGGGCTTGAAGCCCACACCTGGGAATTTCCTCCGCACATCGGTGTGAGCCGTGGCTTATTGCAGCATCAGCTCCTGCAGCGCTGCCCGAGGAGCACTCACCTCTGGGGCTCTGCAGCAGCGCTGCAACTTCCACACTCCTGGAATCCGTTCCTCAGAGCAGAGGAGCACTCCCTCTGTGAGCACGAGGCCGCACGGCCCCAACCCTGTGTCCAGCTGGGCATCGTGCATGCAGCTCCTGCTGCCCACCCTGCTCACACAGCATCTGCACACACAGCTGAGGCAGCCAGCTGGAGGAGGCACTGGGAGCAAACAGCAGCACACCTCCGCAGGACAGAACTTCCCGGGCAAAGAGAGCCAGCTTTGTCATTGAAATTCCAACGTAAATAACGATTACATTCTACTTGATATATAAATGTCAAGTAATTTTTGTTAAATGATTTGCATTTCGACTTGGAAATGTCAGAGATCTCAGTATTGCTGCATTAGCAAAAAAAAAAAAAAAAAAAAAAAAAAAAAAAAAAAAAAGCTTCGCCAATTTGCACTGATGAGTGGAATACCCACTGCGGATTATCTGGCAAATTATCAAGTAACCAAACACCATTACAAGGAGACATCAAGGTCGGTGCATAGCGAGAGATGCTTGTTAATTTCTGTTGATAAACTGGAAAGCTTGAAAGACAGTTTTAATAATATTCCGGTATATTTATTAGCATATTTTATCAGCTAGAGCCGTTTAACGAGAAGTTTCATAAAAAAGCCATTTCAGAGACCATTAAAAGTTCCCTCACAGCTCCCTTAACACCATCACAGCACTGCCATGGGAGAACTGTGTCCCGCTGGTACTGCATCCTGAGCACCAAAGCCTCAGTGAGGAGATGGAGCTGCTCAGGAACCGCAGGCACGCAGCTACGGCTCGGGATGGACCGTCCCCTCTGCTCCCACCACATGCAATAAGCTCAGCAGTCAGGCACTGCAGAACTTGCTGCCTGCCAGGTCACGCCGTGCTGAGCCGGCTGCTGACAGCTCCTCTGCCACAACTCCAACCCGGCTGCAACTAAACCCAACACCCAGCACTCATGGACCTCGCTCTGCAATATCCAAATTACGGGATACACAACCAAGCGTGAGGTCACAACTGCCCACATTTAAAGGAACCTTAAGTAACACCAGGCCACACTTAAAACCAAGGCTGGAGGAGCTCTTTCAGTAGGCAGACATCGGCAGACAAGTACGTGTCTGTGCACAGAAGGGTTATGAGGCATCCCCCAGTCCTTATCCCACCTGCCCCAGCCAGCAGGACCCTAAGCATGCTCATGGAACACGAGCGTGCAGACAGCAGCACAACACCAACCTGATCCTGAAGCACAACTCCAGCAGCTCCGTCAGGCCAGCTGCAGGTCTTCCAGTAGTGGTTCCTCAAATCATACTATATATCATTGTATTAAGAAACTCTATAAGTGTCAATGGTGCAATTCATTTTTATTAAATTTCTGAAAGGAAATTAGAAGCACCCGCAGCAACAAAGAGCAGAGAATGTTCCAGTTCAGTGCAGGATCGATGTCATTAATTCTTTAATACCAGGAGCCCTCATTGTATGAACTCAGCATTTAACTGCTCCAATTAATTATAATAATAAAATAAATTAAAAAAAAACCAACAAAACTCAACAATTTGAGAAGGGCCTTGAACAGCCATCACAACTCTGTGTCTCCTGGGACATCACTTCTTTCAAGTGTAAGCATGCAGGTATTGTAATATTAATAGGAAAAGCATTTCCACGCACTGCCTTTAGCAAAACAAGTTCTTCAAGTCATGAAACACCACTGCAAACTCTGATAATCTGCCCTGAACAGTGCTGTGTGTGCCCCAACCACTCATGGTGCCAATGAATGGGGCTGCCCAGCCCCATCACAACGTTACCAGCATCATCACCAACACTGGGATTATCAGCCAGGTCAGAAAATAACCTTCCCTAATATTACTGTATCACCTGATGTACTGCAGCCAGGGAGTGCAGTGAAACAGAGCATTTACACACTCCAAAAACAAAAAAGAACAGAAGAAAAAGATGAAGCTCACTGCTGTCATCATCAGGAAAGGTCTGCTCTCCACATTTCTTGGCCCTTCAACCACCACAGAACTAATACAGAAACAACATGGGATCCCAATTTGGAAGGTGGGTTTGAAATAGGGGGGAAAGCAATGTTGGAAAGCAAGCATAATTTTTCTATAAGTAACAAAACTTGGAGTCTTAACACAGCAAGAAATACCAGGAAAACATCTGCAGCCTCAACTTAACGAACCGGTGCCCATGGGACTGGAGAAGTTAAACATTTATGGCAGTGAGAAGAATACATGACATTTACTGAATAATAAACTGCAAACATGTCTGTTAATTTGGCTTTTTGGGATCTCCTCGCCATCAAACACTTAACCCCAACAAGAAAAACACCAAAATGCAAACAATCCCAGGGAATGCATTTTAAACAGGCAAAGCACAGGGGAAGGCTTTGTGCTTTTTTATTTATTTAAAGTTCGAGGCTGCAGGGAGCGCTGCCAAGATGAATAGCCTGCAACCTCACTCACAGTCCTTAAAATCCGTTCATCTGAGGGGATACAATTAAACGTCGAACAATCAAGTTAAAACTTTAACCTGTCAACAGCGCAGCTGTTCTATTTTTAATCAATCTGATCCCATTCAATAAAACGCTCATTAAGTCAATTAATGAGACTTTGGTGTCACAAGCCATCAAGCATGACTGGGAGTTCTCACTTTGTGGCCAACGAATTGATTAGCAAGTCAAGCAGTCAGTGGAAATCAGTCAATGTACATTTCAGAGGCTGAATTATTAGCAGCGTTACCTTGTTTTAGGGGAGGTTGTTAGCCATTCTTCATGCTTTTCAAACGTTATTAAATAAGCTGCAATTTCCTGAAAAGAAACGCAGAAAAAAAAAGTTATTGGCGTCGCTGTTTGGGAAAGTTGAGAGTTTGATAACACAGAACCCTTCCGAACGCCTCCAACCAGTGCAGCTCAAACCACATTCACACCTTTTGCCATGGAAGTTCCTACAGCATACAATAACAACAGTGCCATTTCTGTCTGGGAACGGGGATCTTTAGGAATTGTTCTAGAGCATGCATTATTATGGCTAAAAGTGCAACTGTTTCCCACTCTGCTTCAGCTGTGCCACCCTACAAGCACAGACCCACAGCACCACATCTCAAAGGCAGCAAGGAAGGAGAAAGGCACTGCAGGGATCGCGGCGGGCAGGGCTGGCAGTGCCCGCGCTGGGACCCGGCCTCGGAGGGGGGAAGCAGTGCAAACACGGACACTTGAAGCTGAATTAAATATTTATAAATAGAACAACATCACTGCGGAGAGAATCGCTGAATTATTAATCGTTGCCATAAAAAGCCAGGGGGTGACATCCGCATCAGCCGCTGCTCCCACCTGCAGAGCTCACAGCCCTGGGCCCAGCGGGGCAGGAGGGGCAGCACCGCGGGGCCGTGGGCCCCACACCGGAGCTGTGGGTGCAGGGTGGGATGGCTGTGGCTGCGTGTAACACCAACACCAGGCCTGGACTTCCCACCACGAAAGGGCTTTGTGTGGTTTGCTTTTTTTTTAATGAGAGTTCTATATCAGGGCTTTATCTGTAGAGCACCAAAGCTAAAAAAACCCGCAGTGCTCTCCAACCAGCTGGCCCAAGCATCTGCTGGAGCCACACAACGCAATTATATTGCTCCCAAACGAGACGTAAAAATATCTTGTTTCCAATACTCTTGGTTTTAAGACTCATCCGTAATGTCCTCCGGGTGTTTCAGCGGTGCCACATCTCCGCGCTCTGTGCTTTATTAGAGCTGTGTGAATGTCATATTAATGACTCCTAACCAACATGTTTACACTGCAAATAAATCCTCCCAGAACCCCGCACCCCTCCACGCACAGTGGCAGCATGCACTGCCACCAGGACGCTCCGCACCAGCACAAGTCCTCACCCACAGCCTCATTCCCTTTCCCTTCCCAGCTGGGCTGGTGCCGCGTGCTCGAGGTCTCCATCCCCAGACTGCCACTGAAGAACTGCAGCAACAAAACACTGCTATTTAGAGGCAGAAAAATTGTTTTCCCTCACCTCCAGTCTGCTGACCTGGACTTGCTCAGCACATTTCAGCAGACAAAAGAAGAAGTAGATTTAAAGTCTCCATTATCATCGCACTCGGACAAACGGAAGCGTCAGAGATAAAGAGCGGTCACATAACCGCCCATGTGCCGGAGGCACACAGCTCCTGCTTCTGTGAAGAGGGCTTTTCTTCCTCCAGGTAGCCAAGGAGAGCACAAGAAAAGCGTGGTCACACATCTGAGGGCAGAAAGCACTTCCCTACAGCACAGAGCTCCCGGAGCACCGCTGCACTGAACGCACCATCAGTGCCTTTCCCTCTGTGAGCTGTGTCAGCCCACGGCAGCAGTGGCATTGCTGGGATGGCCCCGCACGGAGCACGGCCACCTCCTGTGCCCACAGCCGGACTGCATCGTGCGGGCACAGAACGCACAGCGAGCGGAGCTGCGGGCACAGAGCGGGCTGATGCACACTGTGAGCTGCCCGCACCGGGACCGCCTGTCCCTGCTCCGGTTGTACAGAACAGCGGCTCCAGCCACAGCCGGAGCTGCATCTTCCGACGATTCAAAATGTATAATTCAATTCTTCTAACAGGATAAGAGCAGGATTCACATCAGCCAGGATAGGAGCTCCCAGAGGCCTTCTGCTTAATGATACATTACAGCCTGATTTCCCTCCTCCAGAGGAAATACCTTGGATAACAAGGAAAACCGAGCTCACAGCGGTGGTAGAAACCAACACGTACGGCAAGAAGACAGAACGCTCTCTGTGCTCCGTGTGCTCCCCATGCGCAGAACCAGCAGGAGCCACACAGCTGGGGAAGCAGGGCAGGATGAGCACAGAGCACAGCACAGCTCCAGCATCCCCTGCACGCAGCGTGGGCAGAGCCAGCTGCCCATGGCCGGCTGAATGCTTCCTGCTGCCCCGCTGCCACAGCTGCAGCATGCATGGGACCAAAGCACTTCATTTCAGCAGCGCTCCTGCTAAAATGGCTGCAAGTTACCCCAGTCAAACTGCTCCACGGAGCACAGACGAGCAGAAATTCCTATTTACAGTTTGACACCTATGTGCCAGCTTCTGTCACTACATAAGCAACGAGAATCTGGGAAAATAATCTCTTGTCTACCACCTCACATTGTAGCGGAGCCGCAAGAAACAGATGACTCAGTGATGCTCAGTGATACTTGGAGCAAATGCTCAGGAAAAAAAAAAAAAAAAAGGCAGACAAAAAAGAAGAGCTTCCAGCAGAAGGCATGAAGTGAGCAGGGCTGGCAGAAGGCTGAGGGTGCCCCGCAGCACAGGAGCAAGCCTGGGAGAACAGGAGCAGGATCTGCTGCCCGGCTGGGAGGGACGAGCTGCTGCCAGGGCAGATGAACGAGCGGCCGGTGCTCAAGTGGCCACCAGCCTTGCATCATCACATCCCCAAACCCAACTCAGGCAGTAAAGAAACTCATTTCACCGAGCCAACAGCAGCACTGGCAGCTGTTAACGAGGATTCAGTATTCATCAGCACTGCTCACACCACTTTATGACACCAACAGCATTTTTCCCTTAGAAAAGGGGGAAGAAATAGATTTATCACTATGAGACACAAAGTCATTAAATAATTAAAAACAAAACTATATGCACAATAAAAGCTCCCTGATTAAAAAAAACCCCGCATTTTAATGTGCGTTAATTCCCCTAATGATTCAGTCTGTGTGTCTTACAGGGTCAAATCAATGTCTTCACAAAAAATTCAATTAAATCCCATTCATCGTATCTTCCAGGCGAGCCATTGTTTGCACTCGGATCCTATCAAACCAACTCTCAGTCGCTTCTTGCCCAAGATTACAAACAAAAGGCAGTGTGTCAGCAGCAAGGTCAGAAGAGAAAGACCCAGGCTTTGAAAACCCAACTCTGTCCTCATCTTTGCTGTTCAATTATCAAGAGAGCAAAGCCAAAAGGACACGTGGTCGTGGCTGGTCCTTCTCCCTGCGCCCATCCCTCCCCCAGTGCTGGGATTTTCTGTAAGCAATGCACTGGAAGCTGCTCTCCCAGCCTCCCCCCCACCAGTCCCACTGCTAAGCCCAGTGGAACCTGAGCAATGCAATTAACTGATCATGTAATGGCTGCAGGGTGCAGCACACAGGGCCCAGAGCGCAGCAGTGGTGGTAGAACCAGAACAGTGCTCTCCAACCACAGCTACATGACTGCAGCTTCAGTATTTGAGCAGGGCACATAGCACAGAGCCGCAGCAGACCCGATCCACACACACAGCACTCACCTGGCAGCGTGGGTCAGGCTCGGTGCGTGGACAAGCTCTGCTCCTCCACACACAGCACTCAGCTGTGTGGCAGCACCACTGCCCACAGCCACGCTGACAGACCAACAACTGCACAGCCACGAGCACTGCCAGCACGCTGCTGACAAAGTTAGAGATGGAGGGAAAACGTGTTCTGCACTCCCTGAGCTCCTGTGCTACTCAGCTTCCTCGGGGCTTGTCATGGCATCAACCAGAGATGAATGGCTAGCTCCACAGGAGCCATTCTGTCAGCATTTAGCCTCATGCCACTGATTAATTTCAGCGCACGTGCACACGGTCCTGGGCTGCAAAGCACCATCTCACGCTCCAGGACGGCCTAGCTGGAGGAGGACAGGAGCTGGACAGCTGGCAAGCAGCCCTCACCCCACAGCATGGCACAGCAGCCGGACTCCCAGCACCAGCCCTGCACAGAACACCAGCACAGAGCAGGGAGGCAGGGCCGGGCAGGGATCCAGCACTGACTGACTGCAGAGCAGCCTGCTTCAAACCGCGCTCGCAGGAAAGCTGCAGACTTAATTCCGCTCTGAGCTGAAAGACTTGCAGCAAAACAAAGACATTGCTTGGGAGAAAAAATAAATTAAAAAGAGCTATAAAAACGCTCTGAGATTTACAGTGAACACCCCTGTCTGGCAGAAGGCAATCTCAGCCTCCAGGAGATGCACGCAGGCAATAATCCTGGACAGCCAACCCCACATCACTGCGTGCAGGCACTCCTTGGCTGAGCTAATTGCACTTGATGCTCCGAGTCCAGCTGCACTTGCTCAAGGAGCAGCCTGACCTCCCCACCCCTCCGGTTTTTACTTTGCATCTTCAGATGCATCAGAGATTCCCAGCTGACCTTTGTAAAGAAGAACCTGGAACCAAACCACAGTTCCTACCATTTGTGCCAGTGACCTCAGGCTACTGTGCTGTCCCAAAGTAATAAATCTCTAGTTTAAAAACAATACCTGCATTTCAAGCTACTAATTTGTATGAATTATGCACATCCAAATTAATAAATGTAGAATATATGCATGTTTTAAGAGAAAGCACAAGAGCTCATATACATCTCTGAATTCATACCACAGAGCTAATAAAACAGATCTCTTGAGCAAGCACATTTATTCTCTTAGGAAATCTCCACATCCTCACCGCTACAGAGGCAAATTCCACCTCGCAGATCCTTTTTATTGTCCTGCCACTCAAATAAAACACAAAGTTGTGATGATTACAGAGCACCTTCCCAGCTAGGATCAAGCAGTTCTCACTTCCTAGCAGTCTCCATCCTCAAAGCCATTAACGATCTGAATATTACAAATACAAGCAGATCTGAAAGCCGCACGCAGCAAGCTCACGCTACCTCGGTGAGATCAGTGGGACAACAAATGCAGTCTGACTGCGTGCATCCAGCCGCTTCACCTGGAGGAGCCGCCAAGTACAGAAAGGAACGCCCCTCAACGCTGGAGAGGAACTGGAAGCACGAGAAATCAAACACAACTTGTCAGTGCAGACCAGAGAAACACACATCGGGTCGGTGCTGGGCGGACGGGTACCTGCAACAGCACAGTTCTGCAGCTCGTGGGGTGCAGCAGGTCTGGGCAATGCTCAGTGGCACAGCACGGGTCACCCCATGGGAAAAGAGGAACACGTGCTGCAGCAGGACTGCCCTGCCGGGTTTCCAGCCCAAGCAGGCTCACCCACCACCACATCCAGGGCTGCACCCTGCAGGAAGGACACTGCTGAGTGCAGTGCACAGCAGTGACACCACGCAGTGCAACCTGCATTCAGGTTGGGAGACGTATGCCTTATTTCTTCCCGTTACACAAGACGAGTGGCTGGATTTCAAACAGTAGGATGCTTTCATTAATAACAGTGTCTTACTAACCATCTGTTAAAGGTCCGTACTATTAATTTAACAAAAAAATTGAATAGATTACTCTTACAGTTTTCAATTAAAGTACATGATGTCTTCAAACTGCAACCTTAATTAGACATTATAAGATGACATTTAGGAATCCTGAGCTCTGATTAGCTGATAAAGTCATCTGACTGTGAAGAAGTTCCACAGTAATGTCATGGCAGCAAGTACTCAATCTGCTGCCGCAAGGAGAGCGCGTCAGGGTCCCCGCGGGCGGCTGATTTAACTCTTCAACACGCAGAAGAGCAGAACAACTGGCCACATCAGCCTCAAGCACACGTTTGGGATGGAAGGGACCCTTAAAGGCCCTGCAATGGGCAGGGACACCGACAGGTTATCCTCATGGAAAGCATGTGCACACAGATGTGTCCTCACGGCAGCACGAGCACAGCTCAGGCTGCAGCCCCAGGCACTGCCTGCATCAGACCCGACGGCCTCACAGTGGGTTACAGCCTCAAACCCGAAACTGAGAGGCAGCCCTGATAACAGAGTGGTATTAAATAACACCCACAGCAGCTGGCAAACACCTGCAATCATCACACAACTGTATCACCATTCTTCAAGTGACGTTGGCCTAACCAGCAGCACAGAGCGCGCAGGGTCAGCCCGGTGCTGCCACCCACACCCCAGCTCCGACCGCTGTCCTCCCCCCAACCTCTCAAACTCTCTCCCTACTGAGGATTGAGGCTGTTACTGAGCATTTCCCAGTCAGTACCTCATGTTTTTATTATCTTCTTCAATCAAGAAAGACAAATTGAGAATATTTAGCTCTTCCAGATTCTTTTCAGTACAACAGCAAAGTTAATTTAAGTTGGATGAGTGGTAACTGCAGTAATACTTCAGGCAGTATCCGTGTTATTAATTTAATCTTTTTCCCTCCTTTATTCAGGTTTAAGTACCACATCATCAGCAAATGCACCAAGTTTAACGTTTTACATTCTGTCTAAATTGGAAGAATTCAAACTCACTTGATTTCCATTTTTTAATGGCAAGCACGAGCTCATTGCAGGTATGGAAGTGCTTAAAGCTAAGCCCCTATCAATGGAACGATCCGATAGCAGATATTAGAGGAGATCTATAGCGAGGGAAAACTGCACAGCTATTTACATTAACTTCTGTCAATACAAACGGGCACATTCTCTGGTGAAAGGCAATTTCATCTGCAGCATTAAGGCACTGCTCTCATAATCCTCGAGCTTGCTATAGACTTTTCATTAACAGCAATAAATGTATAAGGGTATGCGAGCTCATGAAACGGAGGTTTGTTTATGGGAAGCCGATACATACCCACTTGTAAGAGCATCTAGCTGCAATTCCTCAATGCTTTCCCAGTCCTGAACGTAGGGGAGGTGGGAGCAGCCCCAGCTCACCTTCTGCCAGGAGACGTCACAATCCCCTCCGCCCCGCAGGGTTCATTAGGAGGAACCCATCAGCAGTAATTGTCCCTTTCCGCACACTCTTCACTCCAGTATTCTCTACTGTAATAACGTTCCACGTTCCTGCAGAACTGTCTTTTCAGCATGTTTCTGCATTACGCCTAATTTTGTAAGAGTTCCTCAGTCCCACATAACGACACAGTTCAATGCAGAACCAGATATAAATCTGGCTTAAGAGACTCTCAACAGGAATTCATTTAAAACTGTAAATGTTAAAAGATTCCATGCCTGATTTATGGAGTTTTCTTATTTCAAACCGGGAATTAAAGCCCTTCTTAAAAGACACATATTAAATCGTGGTGAAGAGGTTGGGATGACGTGGGTCAGACGGCCACGGAGCGGAGAGCAGCGGGGCCGGGGCCTTCCCCTTCTGCTCCACACTCTGATAAAGCAGAGCTGCCCCACACTGAGCTCAGCAGTGCTCTCCAACCTGTGCCCAAATCTTAATTACTGCAAAATGTTATCTTGGAAGCTGGCACCTATCTAAATAATGCAGTAAGTTTACCTTAAATGATTATTTAATGCTTTTATTCCTCTTGTATTGTTTACATAGAGCATGCTTCCAGCTGTCTAAGGGGCTGTGAAAATACAGCATAAATGCCCCCATATCCTTGTGTAAACAACACTCAAAAATAAATAAAATTTATCCAAGCCAGTCACTACCATCCTTACAGCAATTCTTAATGCTTTGTGCCTGTGCGCAGATCAAATCGTACTGACAAAGAATTGATGCTGCAGCTTTTGGGGCACCATAACCAAGCAAAGTGATACAGAGGGAGAAGACCTATGGAGAGACCAATTATAACACTGCAACATGATGGAAAACAGCACTGAGAGCAGGGAGACAGAGTCCCAGGCTGCAGAAAGTGAGGATAAGGCCATGAACAACAGCACAGGAACAAAGGAAAAGAGCTGCTTACCCTTGGAAGCCTCAGCCGCACAGGGACCTCCAGGAGGAGAAACCCTCACCTCCACTGCCAGCCCTTAAATGAGGGCTGGGAAGGGGTGGGTCCCGGCTCCATCCCTCTGCTCCATCACATACACTGCATGCACCTGAGCTCCCTGGGCTGGCCCTGCCTTCCCACCAGGTGCTCCATCACTGCTTCAGGACATGACTGAGCATTTCTGCTACACAGGTGGAAGAGACCTATGGAAAGAGCGATGGCAAAGGCCGTGGGGAGCTGTGCTGGAGCCTGGTGCTGCTCTATTTCAAGCAACAAAGCCATCTAAATGGAAGGCGGACCTGCATTAAACATAGCAGTAAACAAGAGGAGAAACTTCACCAGATGAATGCTCTTCAAATATTTATGTAAATTAATTACTCATTACTTGCAGGCCGCAGACCTGTCTCTTAGCTGAGACCAAGAGCTTCCTGCAGTGCAGCATCTGCAGATGTAAAGAGCAGAAGGAGCACAGGGAGTGACCGCAGCCAATGTCACTGTGCCAGTTCTGAAGGCCCTCCAGGTCACCCCCAAACACAGACCCGAAAACTCTTTGGCTGCAGCAATAAGGCTCCAAACTTCTATTTTTAGGACCCAAACATTCCTCACAAACCTTCCCAGAGACAATCCCACAGAGCGTGAGGCCTTCTGCTGCCATTTTCCTTCATCACACGTCTGGGGAAATCAAATATCAGCGCGTATTTGTTCTCCTTCCCAAACATCCACCTAATTAATCCAAATAAATCTCTAAAACGAAAACCAGAATGTCAATGGGATAAAAAAGACCTTTTGAAAGTGTTGATATTATCACCTAAAACATTATAAATGACCGCATTACGGAGCTAATTGAGGATCACGCCCGCCTCCCTCCAGGCAGCGTGGAGCTGGGGGGGTTTCCTTCCTTCCATCCCCGTCCCCCCCGCAGCCCAGCGCTGCAGTCTCACAAAGATGGTCAGAAAAGCATTTCTCTGCAGCCCCAGTAGGTGAGAAGTGGTTTGGAGCAGAACTGAGGGTCCCAACAGCAGCAGACGTAAACGTGGCTCAGGGCGGGTTAGAGAAGTACATGAAAATAGGACTCAAGTGTAGAGAAAAAAATTAAATGGAAGTGAAAATATGAGCAGGCAACTATTGATTTCCAAGCCATTGAAAAGTAGTGCTAATATTTCACCTTCTTTTTGCTTTTCCTCTACAGACTCAATAGTCTGAGAATGTTTTCAGGCTGCTACATTGATTGCTTATACTTAAGTAACACGTGTCCGTGAACGTTGATCCTCACAGCAACATCTGAATTAGAATATTGGTAGTACTACCAGGAATCCCAGAAGGGAGGCTCAGGGTGGACAAGTGGAACTATTTCTTCCCAGGAAGAGCAGTGATGCGTTGGCACAGACCGCACATGGAGGGTTAGGGTTAGGGCTGGGGTTAGGGCTGGGGTTGGGGTTGGGGTTGGGGTTGGGGTTAGGGTGGCACCTGGCCAGTGGGTGCAGCAGGAGTGGGCTGGGGTTTGGCTTGGAGATCTCAGAGGGCTCTTCCAACCCCAATGATTCCATGACCCTACACAGCAGTCTTGGGGTTTGCCCTGGTTTGCCTTCCCCTTTGTGCTGTCTGTTTGAGCTCATGGCTGTACTCATGTGCCTGCCCTGCTCCTGAGCTCTGCTCTCCCTTCTTCTGTTCTGGCAGTCAGGTAAATCGTGCTGTAAATCTAAATCTCTCTTTCCTCATTTTTAGTGTTCTTGGCCCATTAAGATTTTCCTCCTTCTTTTACTTACCTGAGGTTTAAAAAAAAAACTATGAAAAATGAGTATTAGAACCTGGCTGCAATTTCCAATTCCGACCTAGTGCTGCTGGGCTGCGGTTTTCAAGTCCTGCATGTACATGCCAGATCTAATCTAGTAAATCAGTGGGTTCTTAGCAGTAATGGGAACGATAGGTCAAGTTTCTAGAAACAGCTAACAAACGCTGATTAATGTACAGGATCAGCTCCTGTGCAACTCATTACGCTCACAGCTGCAATGAAACTGTCCTCCCTTCACAGCTTTGTGCAGCGCATAAAAGTGAAAATATTTCTGGTCTACATAAGTAGCAGGCCATGAATATTAAACAAGCAGTGTTATTAATCCTGCGCCATTAGTCTCGGGCAGCCACAGCACAGCTGACCCCCAAGGCAGAGCTGCTGCTGCCATCTATTTCTCGTCGGAAACTCACCCACCACCAGAACTACCCGGTGTTTCAGAGCAGAAAGAAACAGTAAAACCCAGAGCAGCACCAGGGAACGATCAATTCTTCGCACTGTCCGAGTCCTGAGGTTCACTGTTCACTCAGGAGAGAACAGGCAGGGCTGTGCAGGACGCTGCTGGCACGGGCAGCACTGTGCCCCTCTCACACCTCCGTCCTTACGCTGCTGAGCTCCTGCAGCTTCGACCTCTGAGCTCTCAGTTTTTGAGAAAGCTTTTTAAAAGCAGCGCCGGGACCCGAGTGCCCGCAGCGTGATGCCTGGAGCTGCCTCCAGAAATCAACCGGCGTGTTTTCAGCAGAACCGCGACTGCCCGGCACAGCAGCAGAACGTTCTCATGCTCCTGCTGGCTTTGGCGCACTGTTGGGGCAGATGAAAACAACCCTCCCTCCTCGGAGGAGCTCCGCATTCAGCCACCGACAGGACACGCATACAAGTGTGTGCTTCACGCTGACAGAAATGTGTTAATTTCATAAAGTACTCAAGTCAGGTACCATTTTTCAATTCTGTCCAACAAAGAGAAGGAGACGGATCTGCTCTGCTGTGCGAGGTCCCCCACGTCCCCCAGCTGCCAGCACCTGGCTGCTCGAGGCAGTGTGACATCCAGGAGATCGGAGCTTCCCCGCCTCACCCCGTCCGTAATCAGCCCTCCATCCACACCCGCACTGCTCCGTATTTACCAACAGCCTTTAAAGGAAAGCGAGCTGACAGAAGATGAAATTTAAAGGTGCAAGTCAGGATCAGACAGGCTGGAAAAGCAGCTGAGAGTCCTAACCAAACTACGTTGCACTGTGTGGATTCCAGAATGGTGCTCACTTATGGAGAAGTAAGGAGAGAATTTAGTGAATTATAGCGCACTTACGTTAAGGAAAAGTAACTGGCAATCCTGTATTAATTGGACATAAGTGAGAACCCAGCCCCACCGCTGTTTTGATTATGAACTGCAATTTATGGGCACACATAAATTAGCAGCTATCTCCTCCTGCAGTGACCTGCTGAGCACTAATTGCTTGGTCACCTACTGCCCACTAATGTTTTCCTCTGCCTTTACGGGAAGACGTCAAGGTTTACCTCATTTTCCTTTCCTGTGGTGTTTGCTGCCTTACCTGGCCCCAATTTACCTCGTAATCGCTCAGAAGAAATGCTGGCTCAGGGCTGCAGGCCCTCCAGGACACAGCGTGCGTGCTCAGCATGCACCAGCACAGCACCGACACGAGCACGGAGCGGCTGCAGAGCACTGCACAGCTCAGCACAGCTCAGCACAGCTCAGCACAGCTCCGCACAGCATTGCACTGCACCATGCCTACAGGGACTAGGATGAGGCCAACACAGAACGTTATTTCCACCGGGTGGTGAAAGAAGATGCACATTCCCCATGGAAATTTCTTCACTGGAGCTATGGGAGAACGAGAACAGCGCTTTGTCCTTTATGAAAGCTCGGACCGTCACACACGCAGGGCAGGGGCAGGTACTGCTCAGCACTCCTTTCTTCCATCACAGTCTGAAACTGCAGCCCTCCAACAACAAAACTCGCCTCTCTTCTCCCGGAGAGGCTTTACCTGAGAGCTCTGTGCTCTCAGCTCAGCAATCCCCAAACCCTCGCCCCGCAGCTCCGCGGTGGGGCTGATCTCCGGACAGCCCAGCCCTGCTGAGACCTGCACATGACTGCAGCTGGGGGCCCTGCGGATCCCCCTGAACCACAGCAGCCCTCAGACCTCTCCGTGCTGCCAGAGCAGCCTCTGGCGTGCAGAGATCCCCCGGCTTCTCATGTGCATCTCAACAGCATTAGATTAAAAATAGCTCAGGGGCACGGGGAGCTCCACAGAGCGGGGAAGGCGGCTCCTGGAGCCCTGACCCCCACTGCTGAGCCGGTCGTGCTCCGTGGGGCACCCACACAGTGCTGTGCCTGCCCTCCCAACCCAGGGCTGCATTTGGTACGTGCTGCATTCCATCACTTACCGTATGCAAATTATGTTAAATATTTCATTCATTAAATGGCTCATTTTATTACAGAATTGTACCTTAAGACACTCAGAAATTTAATTCTTCTTGCAGTTACTCAGTAATGTGAAATAACCAACTTAAATGAATATTTTACAGTTTGTGCTAGACAGAACATTTATTAAAAATTCTTTCCCTTTTGGAGTTATTCTTTAAGGCGTGCTTCAGCGCATTACGTGCTTTAAATCGTCAGGAGGGAATGATTTATTTCATTCTTAACTTCCCTTTTCACCTCCAGTCTGGAGGACCCCCAGCCCACGGACGGTGTGTGAAGCAGAGTCCTGAAGCTGCTCGGGTGCTCCTGTCCCCTGCAGACAGCTTCGCTGCTCCAAACGACACAGCCTCAACGGCCCAAAACACAGCACCACTGCTGTGGGAACTCAGAGGTGAGGAGAGGGGCTCCTCCGCCTGAGCACTGCCCCCTCCCGCACACGCTACTGTCATCCCTACGTAAGACATGTTCCTAAAGGGGAAGAAAGGTGTAATTATAGGGGAGGCTCGAGTGATTTCCAGCTCTACCGAAAGATAACGCAGCAGCGTCCTCACTGGTTATGACAAGGTCATTACTACCTCGAACCAAGGGAACAGCTCTGGCTGACACACGGGGACGGCCCAGCAGCTCGCAGCCCCGCGGGGTAACACATCCAGCAGCCTGCAGCATCCCGGCCTGGGTCAGCAGCCCCGGGACGGAGAGCTTCCAGCGCTGCGATGAGCGATAGCACAGCCAACGCCCTACGCACGGCTTCCCATCTATCTTGTCTGGGAAAAACCTTTCCATTTCCGATGGAAATATGCAAAACAGACTGCACACTGTAAATCTTCCTTTTCGGCTCTAAGGAGATAAGTAGGACCTATTAACCTTCCATGTTATTTTCAACTTCATTATTTGAGCTGACACGACAAGAGAGAGCGGTGACGGCTCTTTTTGGCAGAGTGCATGTAAATCGCTTTCTCAAAGGAAATTACTTCTCCAGGCTGAACGTTATTAATCTAAATTCTCCCTTAGTCAAATCGCTGCCCATAATAAATACGGAGCAGGCTGCGATACCCATCTCCGAGGGCATCCCCTGCCCCACATCCCCAGGAGCTGCCAGGGGCCCCAGCACCCGGCTCTGCCATGGGCAGCTGTGTCCCCAGAGCCACTGATCCCAAGCAGCACTGAGTGCACCGGGGGTTTCCCTTTGCTGAGAACCAGCGCATCACCAGCACATCCCCAGTGAAGATTCTCCCTGAACGTCTGCACACAATGCCCTCCACCGCAGCACGGCCGGGCTGCAGGAGCTGTGCTGCAGTGTGCATGCGGCCTGCACGAGGCTCTGCGTGCTCACTGCTCTCAGCAGGCCTGCAGCATCCTGCTGGAAGCATTCCCATCCAAGAGACATCGTGGCACATGGCTTTTTGTCCCCTCTAACACCAGGCTCCTCGAGCAGAGAACTGCGCTGCTTCTCCTGGGTTATTCTGAGCTAACTGCACAGCATCTGCTCTGAGAGCTGCAGACCACTACATGAGCTCCCATCACATCCCTGCACCAAAGAACCGTGGCTGCTCTGCTGGGCCCTGCCAGGTGTGCAGCACGGCACAGTGACGGCAGGGGCTGGGAGGAGAGCTCGGATCCGCGTGGTCCCGCTCCGGTCCTCCAGCAGCCAACCACGGCTGTGGGCACCCGTCCCCCTCCTTCACGTGGGGCATCACCAGCACAGCCCTTCCCCCAAGCGGAGGGGAACGAAGCACGAGGAGTTAATCCTCCGCAGCCAAGGTGAGGGCAGATTAAGCTTTGGCACACGCAGAGGTAGAGAGAGCGTCGGGAGCATTATAAATCCACCGGTACAGAAAGCCCTTTTTCCTCATTTGTTAGTCAGCGAAGTGTGAAAATGTTAATGAAGGAAGCTATAATCTATGAGAATTTCACTATTAAAATTTAGTTCACGTCTGACGGCTCCTGCTTACGCACAGCCCATTGTACATCAATCCTTCCACCGCGCTGCTAATAATAGCCGTAATTGCCTTACTCTGTCTAGCCACCTTCACCCGGCAAGGCTCGGATTTGCTGGAACCCTCATTGTAGAAATTATTTTCATTCTATCAGCTCGAAGCTTTATTGTACGTATCCCTGAAAGAAAATAAACGGAGGGAGATGTGAAGTGCAGAGCTGCTCCCCTGCGTGGGAGCCCAGCGAGCGGTGACAGCGAGCGGCAGAGCCGGGGCTGTGACACCGCGGGGCGTGGGGGGCCCACGTGGGCTCCGTGTGTCCGTGGGAGCACACGGAGGTCCCGTGAGCTGCAGCTGAGCTCGGAGGGAAGCGCTCCTGGAAACAGCACTGGCTCTCGTCTGTTTTCTGCTCACAATCCCTGTATTTCGTTAAGGTCACACAGCGGGCTCTGACCGTGCGTGCCCCGCTGGGCACACTGACCCATCCGTCACTCAGTGCCGCGGAGCTTCGCAGCTTTGGGCATCCCAGCAAGGAGGAGAACGGCAGAGGGCGCATCCAGCGTGCCACGGCAGCTCGGCCATGCACGTCACTGGGACAGCAGCCACTTCAGGGTTCAGCTGTTCCCAAGGATCGCTGCAGCGCTCTCCCAGCTGCCGAGCACCCCAGGCCGGCCGTCAGCGCCCGATGGGGACGGAGCGCTGACCGGAGCCAAACACGAGCAAGGAGCAGCTCAGCAGGATGTGCACATGGGCACAATTCCCTCTCAGCTCTTTGCAGCACGGGATCTCCTCGTTAGGGACAGAGCAGAACGCAGATCAGCCCTGCCTGCCCCGTGCTGCCTTTCCCCCGTGGGAGCACTGCCCACGGTGCTGTGGGACACGGCCTCACATCTGCACATCCACAAAACCTCCGCAGGGTTTCCCCGGAGCACTCTGCCATCGTTTTTTTTCCCGTCTGTGCTGCTCTGCATTACACTTTTTCCAAGGGAGACGGGTAACTCCGGAGGCATCGCTGATAACAGCCGCGTTCTGCCGGAGCCACGAGAGGAGCACGGCGTGGCGAGGACACGTCCGCAGCCGAGGCAGAAATGCATCACTGGAGCACACGAGCACAGCGAACCAAAGGCAGCATCCCTCTGCGGTGGAGCAGGAAGGGAAGGGGACGTGGGATGGAACAAAGGCTCAGAAGATCCCCTCGTGGCCGTGGCCATGTGATTTTTAATTTTCCTCTAATTTTGGGCTGCAGCGCTGATATAAAAATTCCTATAAGTGTTTCAGGGAACGGTAATGGTCCTGTACTAAAATAATTCAACCAACACTATAATTTTAGTACCGCCATCAAAATGAAATAACGGCTGTTTACCACGTTACACCTTTCAAACGACCTTCATCTGAATACCAGTGGTGCCTCCGAACCCCTCCAGGAGGAGGCAGCACATGGGGTCACCGGGGTCGGCTCCTCCACGCTGCAGCCGCGCACCCAACGCACTCAGCCCTGCACAGCAGTGCTCCGAAGGGCACATTTCCACGCTCCAGGCACACAGGATATCTGCAGATGCTCCGTCACTCGGAGAGCATCCAAACTGTCTCATGCACACACGCAGTGCTGCAGGGAGAGCTGCGGTGCGGGGAATCCCGGCGTCCCCGAGGAGCGCTGCAGCGATGCGATGAGCTCAGCCCCGCACACGGGCTCCTCACACAACCCACGCTCCCCGTAGCAGCAGCAATGCCGTGACAGCAGCAATCAGAGCACAGTGCCTTCCTCCGTCCCAGTGACAAACACCTCCAGCTCCTGCACGCTGCCCCGCGACCACGGCTCCTGTGCTCGGTGGGACCCCCACCTCCCGCACACTGCGGTACCACAAACCCACCCCAACACCGAGAGCTGGGGGGTCCTGGACAACGCAGTTCTCCTTCACGGTGACATTGCTGGGAAGGGAATGTGCTTTAAACAATAGGTGTTGTGTAAAGCATCTGAAAACAAGACAAATTAGTCATTAAAAATTAATTTTAGAAAATTACAGTCTTCTTAATAGACAGCGTTACCGCTCCGCACGCTCCTCGCCGGGCAGGAGGGAGGAAGGGGATTTAAAACACATTTTATTGTATTTCATCAAAAATTGAAGAGATAGAGATGAATGCCTTCGGTCGCCGTGTTTCTGCATTGCACACATTCACGGCCCAACTGTATCTGCATCAGCTCTCACGGCGAGGAGGAAAGGAAAAGCTGTCACCGGAGCCACCTCCTCCCCTCCGGGCCCTGCAGTGTGCATGGAGCTGAGCTCAGCCCCACTGCACGTGGGCACAGAGGCACGGGACGTGGGCAGGGAGCTGTGCTGGCAGCACGGAGCTCCGTGCACGGCCCCATGGGCACCACCACCTCATGTCATAGCAACACCAAAGCGCAAGCACCACCACTGCCTCAGCACTGCCATTGTTCTCGTGCTCTCCCAGCAAGGACTGCAGCGAAGTGCTCAAGGTCGAGAGACCAGCATGGTTCTCGGCAATCTGTACCTCTTAAAACAGTGACAAATATGTTATTTAATTTTAATGAGCTTTTTTGCATCTCAAATCTAATTACAGCATTATCAAGCACTGCTCCGAGCTGCAGGTGGTTTCTCATTACTCGTGGTGGGGCCGTCACAAGCATTTGTCATGAATACTAAGAACTGCCTCACTCTGCGGCGCTCTGGAGCTGTGGCACTGAGTGCTGGGACAGCCCTGCCCCACCCGCCGTGTCTGCCACCTCCATCCCATGCCAAGCGTTCCTCGGAGGGGAAGCACCGCGGTGGCAGAAGCGTTTGGGCACATCGATGTACTCCAACACCTCCTCGCCAAAGTCCGATTCTCCCGATGGTTTTGGGCCAACTGTTCCGGCCCACGGGGATCCCCACCAGCCCCGGAGTGCGGATGGTTCCAGAACACCGACAGACACCGCAGCCCAGCACCGCACCACGGCAGCGGCCCCACAGCCTCGTGCCTTCCGCGTAGCTCCCACTGCCACCAGCGTGAGCTCCATCTCCCAGCAATAAATTATACAGAGGCAATAATATCAAGAGTAAATAATTAATATTGATACAAGAAAATTTGTTTCCAAGAACAAATCTCTCCACGATCACCAACGAGCCTGCAAGGCAGCGGCCGCACCGGGACCGGCACCGCAGCTCAGGGGCACTCGTGGTGAGGCCACGGGCTGGGGAGAGCTGCCCCAGGAATGTGGCTCAGCATCCCCAGCCTGCACACCACAGCCTGCACAACACCCCTGACAAAAGCAGCAGGTTACCCAGGGTTTGATTGCCTTTCCCGGTCAGTGATGTCCTTGTGGATACAGAGGACTCAGTGATTTCCTCTGGCAGTGCGTTCACCTCTCTTTGTCTGCCTTTGTGCAGAAGTTAGTTCTGCTTTTCTGGTCACTGTACACTCCTCGCTGTTGCCCCACTCCAGCTGCAGCGAAGCCCTCGGCAGGGTGCTCCTGCATTAGGGTCCCATCAAGTAATATGACAGCAGTGTTCCAGAGTTAATTACTGTGTACGGCACCAGGAAGTCCTCTTGCTGCAGGGACAGCCGTCCCCACACCCCCACGGTTCTGAAGGCTCTGAGCCACACACATGGACGTGGCAGAGCTTCGGGGACAGCGGGAGCAGCGGTCACTACATGCAGCTAACAGACAGGACCCACACATCCCCAGCCCCAGCCGAGCTGGGGGTTGGCACTGACCCCAGAAGCACCCCGTAACACCGGGATCTGTCTGCAAAGGGCCCTGTGGAAGCACAGTGCGTTGCAGACAACAGCAGTGAATTATGCAACAGTCCGCATACATCAGGTGTTCCTCCATTCCTGGTAATGAAAAACAACGCCTCCTACCTTGGCAATTTCCACAGACACGGTGCTGCCGTTATCAGGGACTTACAGAGCACGTTATTAATCCCCACACGTCACTGCTCCAAGACAACAGCTCCTACGGCGAAGTCCCAAGGCCGACAAGAGGCACCTGGGCACCCCGGCACTACTTTCTGGCACCAAAGCAGCAGCTCCAACAAGGAGCACTCACCTGCATGCAGAGGCTGGGGGAGGAGAAAATGGCTGCAGGACGCCCTGTGCCCCACAGCCCTGTCCGCTCAGCCCTGGGGCAGCTGCTCCCAGCACAGACCCCACAGAAAAGCTCAGGGCCTGGCAGAGGGAAGGGCTTGGAAGGACGTGGGGCAGCGCCCAAACTTTGGAGCGAAAACTGCGTTAGGGATGAGCTGAGGGCCCTGACAGCACACAGCAGTGGGGAAGAATCTGGCTGCTGGAAGCACGCAGCCCCACATCGCAGCCCCAGAGCTCCCAGTGCTGCGCTCCTCTGCGCCCCAGTGGAGACGTGGAGACGTCTGAGTGCCACTGGCACAGGCCACGGAGTGACTGCAAAATATATCGCGCATATAAAACGCGCTAAAGCTCCCCATACAGCGTGCAGCTTTGTATTAAAACATAAAACGCTTAATAAAAATTAATGCAGGAGGAATGTGCAGTTATCTTCATTTGGAAACGAGACCTGTGAGCGCCTTCTGCCGCGGTGCCGCTGATGAGCTCCTAATGACATGTTTCATCTCCCCTGACCTTGACGCGAGCCGGAACTCTGACTGAGAAACGTCTCTCCCCTTAAACTACTGTCCCAATTACTGGCACACGATGGTTTAATTAGGTTTGCCCACACGCCAGAGCCACCGCCACTGCCCCACGCACAGTGCTGTGTGAGTGGGCACGGTGTGCAGCACCGTGTGCCCATGGGTCGGGCAGGACGCGGCTGGGGCCGAACGGATCGCACCGTCAGCGCAGGCAGCGCAGCACCGATCTGCGTTTGCTCAGCTGCTCCTCGGCACAGTTCCCCGTTCTCCCTCTCCCAACAGTCAATTTGCTCAGGGAGATCGGGCTCTTCTCCAGATAAGCACATTGACTTTAAAATAAAGTGTGTGCCAACAGCTGCAGCACCGAGACTGAAGCAGACAGAGATGTGGCACTGAATGATAATTAAATACATTTTCATCATCTGTCATTTTTTACTGCAGGTGCCGGCGTAATAAATCTGCGCTTGACTCCTTTGTCAGCTGGCAGCGAACACATTTCAACGTGAAATCCCAGGGGATGAATTAAGAGTCACTTGGCCTTGTGCGGGAGGAGGATCCCACCTCCGACACTCCGAGAGGGGAACGCACACCTGACTGCTCCCAGAACACTTCCATTATTTGGTGGCACACGTCTGACGGTGCCCATCCCCACGGGCACGGGGAGCCCGGGAGCTCCAGAGCTGCATGGCCGACCCCGAGCTGCTCCCTGGGGCCGAACGCAGCCACTGCCAGCTGTGCCAGGAGGAGAACACTGAGAATGGCTCAAAGCACGGAAAGCTCAGAAGCTGCCGCACAGCCAGAGCGACAGAGCCAAAACGTGGCCAGCCATTCATCTGAGCAGCGGTTCTGCTCGTGTCCTCACGTACCCTAACACAGAACACGTCCCATTTTGGCCAACGGTGCCAGTCAGAGCAGCCCCAGGCCCAGCTCCCACCCTCCCACTGCCCGAACCGCTGCCGTCACCGCACCGGGCCCCACTCCAAAACTGCTTTTCTGTAACCCCAATAAAACGCACTCAGCTGCGCTGTGGGAAGAAAGCACGCGACAGAACAACTTCTCCTTCCTCTGCTCCCATAAATCAAAGTCACATCCATCTCCTGACGCAGTGATTTAAGAACACATGACTGCCAAAAATGCACACGGCCCTTCCACGGGAGCTCCCACACCACGCGCGGTGCTGCACAGGACCACCCAACCCCTTCCCCGTCTGCCCCACCGAGCACAGCAGGGCAGCGCGATGTGAATCGCAGCTCCAGCCTGGACCAGCAGCGTTCCCAGAGGTGCAGCTCTGAGAAATGAAACTTTCTGTGTCTGTATCACAAACCAAAGAAACGAGAGGAACGCAGACAGGAGTCCCCAGACTTCTGAGAGAGTCCTGCTCCACGTGCTGCCCCCACAGACCTGTGGCTGCACTTCAGGTCAGAAGAGGATCCCTGCTCGTGAGGCCGGCAGTCCCGGGGAGCACTGTGCATTGGGATCAAAGGGCCCCGGGAGAGCGGGGAACACCGACGCACCGCCGGATCACTACACAGCGTACGCCAGCCCAGCGTGCGCTGACTGAGGCTTGCCAGATGTACCGAGCTATTTATAACAAAGCACTTACATAATTAGAGCCTGACAACTTACAAGCCTGGGTATCACACACTTTATTCATCCAGACAAACCTATATGAATGCACTCTATAAATGGTGGAAATCTGGCAAACGCTGAACCGAGCACTGCGCTCACTAGTTACGCTCCGTGTGGGATGCTGCAGCCAGCTCTGCAGGGATGACAACAAAGCTCACAAAGCTCACACATCCACACGTCCACGTGGTCGGACTGAAGCACACAGTGTCGGCACAACTCCACCTGGGGAGGGACCACTGCTGAGCACTGCACACACCCGAGCTCAGCCTGAGAAGTCCCCGCTTCCACTGATGTGAGTAATGTGTCTGACGTGGCAAGAGCTGCTGCTGCCTTCACCACCAGAGCTGACACCCACACCTGCTCAGCACCTGAGCCTTCTGCCTGCCCGCTCCTGCTTCCCCTGCAGCTGAATGCAGCACGCTGTGACACTGGGACGAGCTGCCAGGTGCCAACACCTCACACTCCTCCCAGCACAGCAGGCTGTGCTAAGCCCGGATTACCTGCTCCCACACACGAGTGCAGTGCAGGGCAGCTCAACTGCTGAGCTGAAACACGGAGCCCACCTCCACCGGGGAGCAGCAGAGCCAGCCGGGCCCCAGCACCACGCAGCCACCACGCTGCAGCACTGCCTGAAGCAGTGGGCACACGGAGTAACTGCCATGCAGAAAATGGCACTGCTCAGAGCTCCCAGCATCCCTCAGACGGCCCAGAACGCTCCGCCTAAACAAAGCAAAGCTCTCCCTTTATTATAAATGCTCCCATGGATTAAAGGTTTGGATGCAACAGCAAAGCAAGTTAAACATTTGCTTTCTATTAAAACATCTAAACGAGGAGATTAAAAACTGTTTTGCATTCAGCAGAAAGGCAATGTCAACAGGTACAGCAGCACTTAACTGCACTTAAAGCTGAGGAGTTCTGATGTTAGGAGGTACTCACTTCAAGGAAGGAAGGATTTCTTAAAATGAGCCAGAAATAGAGGACAAAACTACACAGATGCTTGAAAGAATGTTTCAGTTACGTCTCCCAGAGCCCTCCTGCTGCCCACCCATCCCTGGGAGCAGGCAGGAACAGCTGAGCCTCAGCCCAACGCACACGGATCCACTCACCTGCACAGTGTGAGCTTACACCTTTGAGGCATCCCACACCAAATTCATTACCCTCAGTAGATGATGCATCTATGAACCAAGCACTTGGCTTCCAAAACAAACAGAGCATTTAAAAAACAGCGGACACGAGCATCATCAGCAGCAAAGTACACTGCCACACAGAGCAGAGTCAGAGCTCGGGCACAGCACAGGGAGCACGTCGCCTTGGGCCCACGCACGGAGGGGAAGCGCACGAATGCAAGTATTTCATGGATCTTCCACCTGTGATTTAGAAAGTTTTAAGCTCAGAACATGAAAATACTCAAATTTGAAACCATTCATTTCCTTTAGTTATCCCCAAAGTGACGTTACAATAAACTGTGAGATGCATTTTGCACTGCCAATAACTGAAATATTCCAGGGAATAAATGCATAAATTCAACGTACCACATCAATCAGCAATCAGCTGTCAGAGAGGAGTGTGTCCAGGAGAATTCTAACATGAAACTCTAACTGCATCCCTCCGCTGCTGGAAAGCCTCAGCTTAAGCCTCTGTAACTGGACAGTGACTGAATTCATCTCTTAGAAGGTCAAAGCTGTTCTGCAACCACGGAACCATCAGAGCTGCCTATCGTACCACCTCCAGCTTGCTGCAAAATCCGTACCTGCAGACATCACTCTGTGGCACAGAGAGGAAGCCCCAAGAGCACAGACACGGTTTGGTGCTCCTGGAGGACAGGAACCCACCCGGAGAGCAGCAGCAATGGGAACACACCGGGACTGTGGTGAAACAACTGAGACCACAAACGTATTCTGTGTCACTGTGTCACAAAAGGTATTCAGGAGAACACCTGCACGGGGCTGGAGCCTCTGATGTAAGGTAGCACTCATTATTACTGCTGTCAAGTGGCAGCACAACCCCTGGCAGCAGCAGTGCTGTTTTCTGGATGGGAACACTCCATGTTTACCTTAAAGAACATTATTTCTTCAACCTGGCTCAGCAGACAGCAAAACTATTCCCAGCTATGAAGCAAAATGCCCTAAATACATTGAGGAGAGAAAGGCAAATAAAACATCACATAATAAAATCTTGCAAGCTGTCCTTTACTGGCAAAAACAAAACAAAACAAAACAAAAAAAACAGCTTGATAGACAGCTTTATTTGCATCAGGGTCAGAAACCCCAGAGGAATGGAGGCCAGGAGGCAGTGTGCACATTGGCCCAAACCCAACCACACGATGTCCTGAAGAGTACTGCTCCCAGTCTGCTTTCATCTGTTTCCAAGAGACAAAGTGAATGCCAGAAGCATAAACCCCGTTATCAAATGCCACGTGGACACGAGTACTGAGCTCGTCATTCCTTAGCACCTCAGCAGCCTGCTCCCCTGCCAAGATGTGATGAAAAAGGGGGACAGGACGTCAGCAGGTTGACCTGGGAGAACGATGAGCACCAGTTCTCACTGGGAGTTTACATGTGAGCAGCACAGCCCCTTCCAGGCCCCTAGCACAGAGCTGAGGCAAGCTGTAGGATTCGTTCCACACGTTCATCTCAACAAGAGCATCTCCCAGATCTAGACTAGGTCCAAGTAATAATCACTGTAATTAGCACTTCACTCATATAATTACCTGTAGACCCCGTAATATTTTACAAAGGAGGTAATTGCCCATATTTTACAGCTGAGGAAACATAGAGTGCCAGTGAAGGAGTTAAAAGGAACCATCAGTGAATGTGTGGCACAGCCAGGCTGCCATCAGCCTGACTGCCTTACAGCCAGGGTGCTCCTCCCACCAATCCACGCTGGATTCACTTCTGTCTCGTGGGAAGGAATCCAGAGAAAACAGAAACAAACTGGGACTTTCAATGTCTGGAAGAGCTGAAAAGCAGATAAGCCAAACCTAAAGGAGGAATAAAGCCACATTTTTATCACTCGTTTCTTCACCCAAGGCGTGCAGCTGAGGGCAAAGGAAAGGCAGAGAATCCTGGTGCTAGCACACAAAGAAAGCAAAGTGCTGCACTTTGATGGGTACAGCCGAGCTATTTCTGTCAGCGGTGTAAAAACAGAAGCGAGTCGTGGAAGGCTGCCCAACAGGCATCGGCTCCCAACTCAGCCATCAAAGTCCTTAATGCATTTTGAGGATTTGAAGATGAAAGCAATAGCAGTAATTAAATTATTTCAGTGCTTTCCAAAACAATATATAGGCAGAGCAGCAAGCAGGGAGGGCTGGGGAGCGTCCACGCCGTCCCTAAACACACCCAGAGGGGGTGGCACACAAGCACTGAAATTCAGCGTGGAGAGAGATCCTGAAGAGTGCTTTTCTTTTAGGAAATCCACGCTGTGCTCCTTCCCACTGCGTGCTCACATGGGCTGCACTAACAGGAAGAGCCAACAGTGTCTGCCTGTGGTGACCCATACATCTGTTTGTCAGAGCAGCCCAGACTGAAGTGAGCAATTTGTCTGTTACCCATGTATATTTAATTAAACAACCAGCACGACCACGTGGCTGATACACAAGCACGTCCATTGGACTGAATAAAGGAGATGAGGTTAATTCTGCTCTGGCTGCATTACCTGAAACGCAGACACGCGGGGTTCTAAATCTGGAGAATGTGCAAGGTATTTCATTTCAGCCATTTGGCCTTATGCTAAAGCCAGCACATAAAAGCATCCATCGAGAGAAAATATTGCATGAATTTCAGTATTAAGAGTTGTTTCAGGAGTGGATATTATCAATATTTCTGTTCTGAATAGCAGATGAACCTCATAAACAGAAACGATCCGTCTCCCGACATGGAGCACCTCTCTCTCGACAGTGCCTCTCTGCTTTACCAGAGCTCTGTAGCATTTATGCCTTCTTTGATCAAGTATTTGATTAAAACGTGTTTTATTTCCTACTTAGAGAAAAACCACATTCAGTAGAAGGAATCGAGTTGTGGAATCTCCGGATATAAAAGGGGAAATGCTGATAAGATTTACTGTCATCCCATAACAGCGCAGCAGAAACGTGAGGAAAGAATTCAGGTTAGGGAAAATGGTGATGGCCCTCTGTGCCAGCAGAGCAGCTCTGCTCACTAACGCTCAGTGCTGCTTACACACAGAACTCAGAACAATTCCTACAGTTGAACCTGAAGCGTTGCTATCAGCCCTGAACCGACTGCTGCCGCCGGCGGCCACGCAGCAGCACCAGCTGTGCTGCAGCACTGCACGGCCCAGCAGCGCTCCTTGGAGCTCCTCCTGCAGAGCTCGAAAGGAAACGTGAAGAGTTTGAAACACTGCAGTGCAAACTTCCCAGGTCGTAAGTCACACGAACGACCAGAATTCACCATTACCACAGCAAACAGCAGTGACAGAATAACTGCAGCCGCCGACACTTGGAAATGCAATGAGAACACATCATCCTGGGGCAGAGGACTTCGCGAGGTGAGCTGGGGCACTGCCGCACAGCGAGGAGTGCTTACCTGATGGAGGTCACAGTGCAGGGACAGCTCCGGCTCCTCACGCACCCCGCCCGTGCCCGCCCAGCCAGCCCTTCCCTCCAAGCCTCCTTTTAACACATCCTTGTATTACTGATTCCAGCATCACACCTTTTTGTTTCCCCGTTCGTTTCCCCTTGCTGTTTCCTTTAGCGGGGCACAGCCCTCTGCCAAGTGCAGCGAGGTTCCCTTCGGTTGCCTGATGTCGAGTGAAGGTTCTCACAGAGGGCTTCCTAGAAAGCCACAGCACTCGAGTCTGAGTGCTGCTGACACAAAACACATGCTACGAGAAGAGAAATAGTCTTCAAGGAGTTTTCTTGGACAAAATCAACATCTTTTCCACGCTTTAAGAACACTACTCCGTGTTCTGAAGGTGTGAGGAACAGCTCGAGGTGGCTTTGGAGGATGAGGCCCACGAGGCCGAGGGGCAGCGCTACACACAGCGAAAGCCACAGCTCGGACACCCAGGGGAGCACAGCAGGAGCAGCCCCTGCATCCCGGGCACACAGCTCCGGGTCTGCACAACAGTTACAGCTGGGTTTGGAACAGGACAGGGAACAACTGCAACGCTTCAGGCAGGGAGCAGGCCGTCAGTCTTCCTCCTTGGCTCCAACCATCACAGCACCGGGAAATACCCAAAATCAGCACTCAGCGCGTGCTCACAAGTGCCATACCACTCTAACAGGAGAAAGTTTCACACGACTTTAACAGCAACGACCCCGCTGTGTCAGAGCAAAGATGGGCACTGGCAGCGCTGCTCCCCTGGCTCTGCCTCGCCCTGCTGCCCGCCGGGCACAGCTCACAGTGCAGCTCATCCCAGTGATCCCAGCCCAGCAGTGCATCCGGGAAGGGGCGGCCAGAGCAGTGATGTTGGGGCCCGACGTGATGAGCTGGAGACCTTTGCTGAAAGGAGCGGACTGGATTCACTTCTCAGCTCAAGAAGCTGCAGCCGTCGTGCTAAGGAGCACCGAAGCGATGCCTGCTTCAGCCTCACCGAGGGGCAAACACCAGCCAGAGGGCTCTGGGATGCACTTCGTGTCCCCCAGCGATGAACAGATGCTGGCAGCGGCCACGTAAGGTCTGCTGGGATCTCCTGCAAATGGTTCCCTACAGGTCGAACTTTAATTTGTGGCTCTAATGGAAGATATAAACTTTTATAAGCAGCAACAAGGCTCAGAGAAGACCTAAATCCATTACAGCACTCATTTTGCAACTTCAGCCGTGTGCAATTAAAACTTCAGCATTAGATGTTAGAGAATAAAGTAACGAGACACTTAAAAAATAATCTGTGCTTCAGTGGGGCCATGCTCAGTGCATCCCGTGCTGTCCTTTACGAGACACACACAGGAGCTGCACCCCAGCCCTCAGCAGATCCCCTCAGCAGAACCATGTTAGAAATGGGTCCCCACACACACAGCACTGCCTCCAGGAGCACACCGTGACTGATGATCTCAGCACCAATAACTTTCCTTTGGGCTCTGAGAGTGCAAAAGTAAAAGCAAACTGGGCTGTGATTGAGTGTCATTTCCCAGAGACGGCCTAAAATGTCTTTATTAGAACAGCTATCAGTCCTAAGCTGAGGGCTACAAACAGTCATCTTCGGGACGTGGAACAGAACTGTAACAACAACAGATATCTTTTATTCAAAAGAGAATCTTAACTGCTCCTGTGATGGCCGTGAGCTATCAAAATTGACCAGTGAAGAACAAAACCACAGCGAACATCATACACGTGTTACTGACCAAAAAAATGTAGAGATGCAAAATAAAACCAAAGATGTACAGAAACGTCAAAGTAAATCAGATAAAGTATTGGGAGAACACAATCAAAGCAATGTACTATACAGCAAAAATGCACAGCGTTAAACTTAAAAAGCAAAAGCCAATGAGAAGAACATACTTTATTTCTTCTTATAACAACTGCAATCATTTTTATTTGAGAAAAGCCAACAACACACACCTTCACAGAAAGAAAGCTATACCCAGGGAAGTCAAAGAACACTACAGCTTAAAACGATGGAATGTTACAGCTTGCACAGCAAAATTAAAAGTGAAATGAAATAAAAAAATGAAATGGTTACCAAAGTAATGCAGGTCAGGGGATCAAAGGTGAAGGGTCACACATTATTAAAAAGAAATCCAAAAGGACGTCTGCATCAAGATCTCTGCAAAACAAAGGAGCTCCAGTAAGTAAAACTGACACCTTTCATGGAATCAAAGCACACGTTGACATTCACACACAACACAGAGCAGCTGCAGCGCGGCCACGGCCTCGCCTTGCACCCAGAGCTGCTCCTGGAGCACCGCATGAGGGCCAGAGCTGCTGAGCATCGGGAGGGGGCAGCACACAGAGCTGAGCCCCCCAGGACCGCGCTCCCGAGGGGCCCAGCCACCCCCCAGCACCCACTGCTCCTCGTGGTGAGCACAGCGAGCTCTTGAAGCTGGAAATATTGTAATTATTGACACATACCTACACTGAGTCACTAACATCCTAACGTGGCAGTTTAACACTACAATAAAAAAGTAATTCAGACGTGGTTGCCGAGACAAAGGCCTCTCCTGCTAGAATTTCAATTACACAGAAGCTATAAAAAAATCTTTGGTACCCATTTTCCAGCAAGATACAGTCAATTATGTGCCTAAATTTATGCAGAGAGTGTAATATTTACATCAGATAGCTTTAAAGACAGACACCCACCAAGGGCACCGCAGCCCTTCCCAGCCCGGCTCCCGCTGCCTCCCTTCTCCCCCCCTTCGGGAACCTCATCTGCACCACCGCAGCCGTGTCTGAAGCAGGCACAAACCCTGCAAAGTGTGCCAGGCAGAAAAGCCACCAACGATGGAGAGATCAGCACGCTCAGAGCTGAAGCGCACACAGTGTGACACTGCACTGCATCCTCCTGCCCCACACATCTGCATAACACCACAGAGAGAGCAGCACCAACCAACCAACCCCAGCATGCCTGGGGACCACGCAGTGCCTTCCCTTTCCTCTGCTACCCTGGTGCTACGGCTCCATGCTTTACTGCAGCACAGGCCGCAACCTGAAGACAGCGAGTCAGGAACAAACCAACTTAGAAATCATTAACAACGAAGACACGGCTTTGCCATGACTCAGCGGGGAGTTAGAGCCAGAAGGGGTTAGCACCAACCCAACTAACACGAATTCCTCAGAGCCACCACACCAAGGCCCCGGGCAGCAAAAGGCAACGGAGAGCGCCTGGGCACCCCTGAGCAGCTCCACAGCCACAGCATCTTCCATGAAAGGATGAAAAAAGCCTTCTGAGATTGCAGGCACGAGGCATCCTCCTGCAGCTCGGTGCTGCACAGGCTTTCTTTCCCCTGTTCACAATATCTTTCACCACTACTGACTGTTCCTTGATATCTGGTTCTCCTTTTTCTCCTCGACTTTCCTCTTCTAAATGAAACAGTCACCCCTGGAAGTGCCGAATGTGAGATGGAAAAGACAGGATTTCAATCACTTACAAAATGTAATATCCTCTGTTTCTATTCAGTTGACAAGTGAACCAATTCATTTGTGTTTATACACGCCAGTCTCGGGCAAAGACACACTGAAATTGGCTTTGTGAATTGACTCTGCTGTAACATTTTCCTGACGCAGCGCAGCTCCCAGCGCAGTGCATCCTGCAGCCCCGAGCCGGGGACCCAATGCTGCCCTACACGAACACCTCCACACCTATTAAATCAGTGCCCTCTCATATCCGAGGAATGGTTTACATGATATGCAACTGTGACTCTGCTCTCCCCCTCGCAGGGTTCTGTGCTTCCTGACAGTGCATTTCAGAGCAGGGCCTGCACCAGGAGATGTGGGTGAGGAGAAGCAGACGGCGGAGAATCCAGAAGTTGATGGGCAAATTTAAACCCACCCATGACGACTAATCAGCTTTGCATTTGTATGGATTTCCAGGTGGGGGCTGAAACAAGTATTTGCCTTTTGAGCTTTCTGTGCTGGATTCGTCCTTTATAGCTTGGTTCCCATCTTCAAAAGAATGATTTTTTTTTTCATTTTATCTGGCAACAACTACAATGAGCCCAAGCTCTTAAGAATGCCAGGCTGAGTGACAGGCCTAAATCCCATAATAAGGAATCTCTTTAGCAGAGAAAATAAACAGGCACGCTTTGCTGGTCAGTTCCCATCTGGACAAGAGGTGCTCTCAGTTACACGCTCTCATTTCTGCCTTACCTCCCCCAGCCAACAGAGCTCACACCGTGGCTCAGCTCCAGGCCGTGCCCCGTGGCAGCACACATCTCAACGAGTGCCCACGATGACCCAGCATGACAACAGCTGCACACAGAGGGAGCCGAGACAACACAACAGGCACGAGCTGAGCCCGGAGCAGGAGCTACCCACACATCAGGCACTGCCACGCTAGAGAAGAGAGCTGCCTGAGAGGAAAAGAAAGCTGCCAGTACTTCGTACAGCCTTCCTGGGCAAACAGCTGGATCCTCAGGAACACCCTCCTTGCTCCCTGCAGCTTCCAGAAGCTTTATTGCCCTGATATTAAAAGCTTTGCACCCACCCTACCAACAGATATGTATTTTTGAAAGAAGCTTTAATGCGCAGACACGAGCGTCCCCGTAGATCTAAAACAGAGTCGTCTTAAATGGTTTCAGGCGCCTCTGCCAACACGGGAAACCCTTAAAATAGTCTTTAAAGGGAGAACCCTCATGCCTGGAAGGCAGCTTTCCCTTTTTTCTCTGCAGCAACAGACATCGCTGCGGCAGCACTGTGCCTGAGCAGCCCTGGGCTGAGCGGGGGCTGCCACTGCCCTCCACGCTGCACCTTCCTGCAGGGCTGCAGTTCTGCATTTCCCTCACACTGCAATGAACAGAGACAGATGCACAGTCCAATGTCATGCTAGAATGGCACTGGCTTGAGCCAGAATAAGCTCTAATGAATTAAGATTTTTTCTTCCTTTAGCTATCAATGAAGGCAGGGTAGTCAGGCTCACCTGGAATAAAAGCAGGAGGGCAACACATTGCCTAAAAGGGCACATTCCCACCGCCTTGCTTTGCTTTACAGCACTCAGTTGGGCAGCAGTACTCCACGATGTTAACAGCACAGAACTGCACAGCAGCTGTCCTTGAAGCTCTCACGCTGACAAAGGCAAAGGGAAATAAGTGGGCTCCTCCTCAGAGGAAGCAGGAGGAGCTGTGCCCCGCAGCCCGGGCTGCAGCAGGTCCTGCAGGGCTCCTGTTGCAGTTGCCAGGAATGATAACCTTTCAGCTCTGCTCCATCACGGAGCCCGAGCACTACATTCACTAATTATGTAAACATGACTGAGAAACTGCAGAAGCAAAGCCAATAGCACATCTTCTGCTTTGTACATTAAGCAAAGCGCAGAATTTCATTAATTTCACAAAATAAACCCATAATGAAGTGCTTCTGTTAAACACATTTCCATCTCTTTCACTGCTCAGCCTCAAACCACCACGACACGTGCAGCTCGAGCCGCCGTGCGCTGCCCTGAGGAGCGTGGCTGTGCTCACACTCAGCCCTCTGTAACACCGCTGCTGAACAACGTGCACACCAGCATGCACACACAGCAAAGCACCACAGCACGCCATGCTACCCAGCAAAGCCTGCAAGCCACAGGTGTTCCATGGGAAAAAGTGACAACGAACAAGTGTCAATTCTGAAACGCACCTCAGAGCATTAAGAAAACCCAAGGAAGCCGTGCCCCACTGCCCCACAGACAGCACAGTGCCCAGGGACACCGCCTGGGGAGGAGCAGTGCAGCACCCCGTCCTCACACCCTGCTCAGCCTCCCCTCCCCTTTCAGCAGGTCCCTCACGACCCCCAGGCAATCCCCAAAGCCTTCTACATCTCCTCCGCACCTCAGAAAAAAGAGATGGGAAATAACTCAATGTCAGCTGGAAAGGAAGAACGTCACCAACCTGCAAGCAAAGCAAGAATGCGAGGCACAACTGGAGACAAAACACTGTGCTGCACCTTCACTGCCCACGGCTGCAACTGACAGACTGACTGCTGGAAAGAGTGCTGCTCCAAGGGATGGGGGACTGCACAGAACAGTGCTGCTCCAAGCTCCTCCACAGCACAGGAGCTAGCTCAGTCACCGCTCTGCTCTTCTTCACACGTGCATGAATTACAATTGCTCTTATTTGCACATTAACCATGCAATAACTATGGAGCTTATACAGAACTAGATGAAGAAACT
This sequence comes from Callipepla californica brunnescens, assembly GCA_023055505.1. Classification (NCBI taxonomy): domain Eukaryota; kingdom Metazoa; phylum Chordata; class Aves; order Galliformes; family Odontophoridae; genus Callipepla; species Callipepla californica. The sequence continues at coordinate 5,697,073 of JALIRH010000036.1, read as the reverse complement.
GCTGTTCAGTACTCCTTAGGAAACTGCCATCCCTTGCAGAACCCTTCTAGCCAATTCTGAACGTGCCCGGCTGCCATTCTGCATCGCCACCACTCCAGCTTGTGCCTCCAGGGAACGCCAGCACAGCACGGGGCCAGGAACAGAAGTGCTCAGTAATACTTTGGGTGTTTAACTTTTTCGTCTTTCTTTTACTGTGTCATTAAGTGTTTACGAGGATGATTAATGGCTGTGGCTGCCAACCCCATTAATGAAAGGCATCTCTGCCTGGAACTGCAACCCGCGCTTGGCAGGCGCGGCATGAAGGCGAGGTTACCCCCAGCCCCACACCTATCTGCACCACCAGGACAACACCGCGGCGTGGGAAGCTCCCGGCGCCTCCATAATCTGATCATTCTACACGAAGAAGCACGATGAATTTCCTGCAGACAACATTTCTCGCTGCCTAAAGCGATTACCGGCTAATGAGCCCGCGACCTCTGCCGCCTCCATTAGGGGACAAAGCGCAGACAAGCACCAGCACCACGCAGCCCTGCAGCCACACAGCCAGCACCAGCACCAGGCAGCACCACAGCCAGCACCACGCAGCCCTGCAGCCACGCAGCCAGCACCAGCACCAGGCAGCACCACAGCCAGCACCACGCAGCCCTGCAGCCACACAGCCAGCACCAGCACCACACCCCACGAGGGGAAGCCCTGCTCCCCAGCCCCGGGGCTGGCACGAGCTCGCAGCAGTTCACAGCAAGCCATGAGCAGAACCCAAGTGCTGTCTGTGCCTCTCAAGGACTCGGGTCTGCAGAATTTTCTGGCAATTAACTAATGCATCCTCGTGTGAGGAACCATGTGAAGATCCTTTTCTATTCCCCTGAGCAAAATAAATAGAAGCTCACAACTTCCACAGGCATCTCAAAAAACCTCGATCTGTAATTAAATGGCTTGGCTAGACTGATGGTTGTGCATCACGGGGGAAAAAATGAAATTGGAAGGAACACTTCCTTCTCTGGGAAACAGAAAAACACCATGAACTTGATTTAAGAAGAGATGACATTTTGATATGGAAATATATTTCCATCAAACATTTTAGTTAAAACTGCGCAATCGGACTCGAAGCAAACATCCCAGTAACGTGCTGTCAGCATTAAGTGGCTGTAAATGCTCCGCTCCTCTCGCTGCTCACCACACTATTTGGCTATGCGTAAAGTCAACCACAGCTTACCCCGTTCTCAGAGGATATTGTTCCTCCACTCTAATTACCCAACCCAGAGCAACACACGACCATTATCCTCAATCTACAGATGAAAGTACTCAGAAAAAGTTATTTGCCTGCGTTCCCATGGTGATGCCCTGGCAGAGGAACGAACAAACCCCAGCTGCTCCCTGACCTCTGCGCTGAGCGTTTGCAGCATCTCATTTGCAGATGCAACAAAGCCATCAGCAGAGCCCGGGCCGGCAGGTTAACACACAACACGTGCCCTCGGCATCCGCCTGAGCAGCACTCTAAGGACACACACCCATGGAAAGGCCGTGCACAGCTCCCTGAAGCGTTTCCATACAGCACAGCAGAACAAGCAGCTGGGAAGGAGCCCCAGCAGCCCCCGAGCTGCACGCATTCCCAACGGCAAGGCAGCATTTAACACAGCACCTGGACACCAAGCTTCTAACAAATCTGAAACGCGCCCCTAAGATGGTACAAGATTTGACTCAGACAAATGGCACAGTGTGGAGGCAAAGGGACCCGTGCAGACAAGGAGGCGTTACAAAAGGAAGGAGAAGGAGTGCCCACCCGTCTCTGAGGACCTAGGCTTGCAGGGCAAGAACTCCACAGGAAGGAACTCCAAGAAGAGATCCTTCCTCAGTGGCAATCAGCCCTTGCATGAGGTCCAAGAGGACGCAGCCTGGCTCCAGCCCTTCTGCTCACACAGGTGAGCTGCCTCCACCTGCGCTCCCAGGGCTGGGTCGTCCTTCAGGCGCTCACCGGTGGTTCAGGCAGTGACTCAGCAGTCCCCAAACACATCCACACAAGTCACAGACTCCTACCACACCATTAGTCAGCTTCCACATCTGCCTTCAAGTATAGTTTAAAGCTCATTTCCAACATTTAATACGATTTCATGATTTAAACAGTACGTTTCAGAGCAAGTGAACTCAGATTCTGTAACTTACATAGCACGTTGTCAAAAAACAACCCATAATGATAAAGAAGATGGGTTTGTTTAAGAGCAGCAGATTTAATTACCTCATTAGTGTTCCAGCGGTGCCTCTCCTTCGGTAAACTTGAACATTTTGGTAGACATTCGAGCAGCTTCTTCGGTAAAAAGATTTTTACATGACTGCCATTGCTGTTCCCATGATCATCTGGAAAGAAGAGAACACACATGACATATATGGAAGAGAACCTACGGATTCTGTCAGGAGATCCCCGTTACAAGGATCCCTGTGCCAAGAATACGGCTTTCTGCTAAAGTCCCACCTTTACCTTCTACTGGTTGCAAAGTTGAGAACAGCTTTAAAGGATTAGAGCACAGGTACATGCCTGTGCCCACCTGTGCCTATTTCAGCTCACTGCTTCTCTATGTGAGAATTTTTTACAAGCAGTAGCAATGAACCATTACAGAAGCTGTGACCACAGCAGTACAACCTGCCAGGAAAGGCATAAACCAAGTCCACACTAGATGGGATTTGCAAGTAAATAACCACAGAGCTCCTCTACCTGCTGTAATGTTATCAAGCAGCAGAAATGCAACTCAAGGTCTGTTAGTTTCTTTAAAACACTAAGATGCACTTTGCCCATTCAGAAACAGGTTGCTTTTCTCTCCATGACAGCTCAGAAAGCCAACACAGTTCCTCAAAACGAGAGGCAGAGGGATGGGAACCCTCCTGCCTCATTATACCCAGGAGTCTCAATAGCATAAATACCAAAGAATACAAAAGGATTCTTTTTTGCTACTAAAGATGTAGATAAAGGTGCACCGATGTCCCTTAAAAGCAAAGGGACCCAAAAAACCAAAGCCCCAGCAGGAGCCCCGTCCAGCCCCACAGCACCGGCAGCAGCTCCCTTCAGCCTCCCCTCCCCCCCTCCCTGCCATTCCCACCCCCCTGGCACACTGCTGCCCAGAATCCCTCGCACGCGGATCTTCTGATCTGCATTTCACCCTACAGAATTAACTTACAGTCATTTCTCATTGGGAAATATGCAGGGGGAAAAAAAAATCAACTTTTTCCTTTTACACATCTCATCATTTTATGTCACTGAACAGATGCCAGCATCATGATAAAACTCCTTTCTAATTATGTACAGTACAGAAACTTGCCGTGACCTGCAGCCAACAAAAGAGAAGCCAGGCAGCAATCACTGCAGAAGCAGAGCAGGAGCACAACCAGGAGCTAAACACGCCCGGTATTTTTAGAGCTTGATTATACTCTTAGATGTGTCAAGTTCAACAATATACATGCTGTTAAATCAACTACTCGTGCAAGCACAGCAGATGAGTTTACAAGATAAGCAGTGATGTGTATGATAAACGTGAGCTGTTCTCTAATTTACGAGCACCATGTGTTCCAGGAGCGATCGGGAGCTGTGCTCACTGTGTGGGGCTGACGGATGGGAGCCCCCTCCCAGGTAACACCCCATGGGCAGCGGGGACCTCAGCACAGCCCAGCACCCCACAGCCCCCAGCACTGTCCCAGCTCAGCCAGCAGCTGCTCAACGTTCCCGATTCGGTGTCGTTTTCATCTCTCATTCAAAATAGTGCTTTGCACTCCATTCAATTCATTAAGAAAGCAAAGTATTTTACACCACACATTATTGCTTTTATCAGCCAAACCACATCCCCAGTTACATCTCATCAGCTTATTTTCCATAGGCACATTTTAATTGACATTAATTGTATTATTTCCCCTTACCTCCATATCAGTCAAGTCCCATATCATTCATTCCATTATTCTGCAAGGCTGGCAGACCTACAATTATTCAGCTCGCTTTATTAACTTTCTTCCACTGTCATCAGTTATCAGTATTAATAATCCAGAAACCGCCCATGGACAGATCCCCTAACAATGTTTTGGTCGAAGTTCTCAGAACTTGCTGACTTTAAACCTCCCGACTCCTACTGTCAGTAACTCCCTCCTTGGCAGCACAGCAGCAGGCTCACCCTGCCCCGTGGCTGCCATGCATGTGCCCCTTCTCTGCATTCTGCGGTGATGTCTCTTCATTCCAGAACATCCGCCAGCCGCCCTGCCTCTGGGCCTTCCTGATGAAGACTGGTGCAGGTGCATGGTCAGAGGGACACACAGTAACCACGTTGTGTGAAAAGAATGCTCAGTCTGATCAATCCTAAAGCAGGTCTGACCTTGAGAAAGGGCCAACTAGCTGCAAGGACTAAGCAAGAGGCGATCACCTCAGGCGATGCACGCGTACTTGCTTTACAAGTTCCCTCTCTATCCAGTGGAATTAACTGGGATAACCCCAACCTGAAAATGGTTCTTCTGCATCCACCTGCTGTGCTTAAATACAGAACTGTGCCACGTGGAAGTGCTGCTGGTGAAGCACATGAGATGCAGCACAACCATCGCCTGCTGCTTTCTGCCGGGGTTGGCACTAACCCTGCTTTGGTTGAGTCCACATCTCCAAATGGAGGACTGTGGACCAAATGGCAAGGCCTGGCCCAAAAGACAAGGGCAGCTCTCCCGGCTGTGCCCACTGGTGTTGGCAGGCCCTAGAACACCAGGTCTCCACTCCAAGATTCGGACGACTTCTTCACAGAGGGATTTCATCAGTGGTCACAGTGGCGATCTGTGTCACTGCTGCAGACAAGTCAGCAAGACCCCAACGCCTCCAGGCATCACTGTGCTGCTCAGTTCCTCAAAACAACCACAGTCCTTCCCACTAAACCAGAGCGTAGGGAAGTGGAACAAAAAGAAACCAAGGTATTGTTGGGCTCCAAAGAAACCCATCCTTTGTAGTTAACTTGGTGCGCCCACCCACTGACCACGTCCTGATGGGGGAACCCTCACAAGGCAGCGCTCGTGTTGGACCCGCAGAGCAACCCAACGCCCCACAGGGAGCACCCCACATTTGCTCAGGACTGAATTTTCCTCTGCAGTTAAAAAAAACAAAAAACAAAGAAGTCGCAATTTCACAGTGCTTATCTGATCTGACGATGGAATGAGGCCGGATCCGTACCCTGAGCCTGCATCCCACTCTGACTGTTGCTACGGATGTGACTTACGACACTGATCCGCAGAACCATCCAGCGCCGATGAAAAGTGCTCTGCAAGCAGAGCTGCACTGGCACAGGGAGGATTTGCCAGGAAAGCTCTATCGACATGGTATTTATTTATTTGTTAGTGTAAGGTTGGCCACAGCTCAACAACGCTTCCCGGGCACGCACGGCCGGCTCGGAAGATGACAGCAAGGACGCTGTGCTCGCGGCTTCGTTTCAGAGCAACGCATCGCACTGCGATTCCGCACGGAAATCCAGATTTTAAGTTCCTTTAGCAGTGCTCAAGATTACTCATTAGCGAGCCAAAAACTCGTGTGAAATTAAGGAAGTGGAACTATTATGAAGTTCATAGAAAGTTCCATATGAATGATACAGCATAAACCCTGCGTAACGTCGCGGTCTGTTGGTGCTCCTCGCGCTGCATCCTCCCAGAGGATGCAACATGGGCCATAAAGCTTTACAGCACACAACAGCAAATCACAGCGAGTCTCTGCTCCACCCCCGCTCCCCAAACACCCCCTCTCCTTTTTCTAACTGGATCCTAAATTTCCCGTCATCCAGAAGGTGAATTCAGACCCCCAGGCCACGTAGCTACCACTGCTTATCAATATAACTGGAGAACACAGAACGGCCGAACCGGAGTGGGCCAACTGCTGGTTTGCAGACAGTCCTACAGCACACGTAAATACAAACAGCGAGCCCAGGAAATCACAAAGAGAAGTTTATACACTCACTTTTATGAAGGAATAACCTAAAGGGTTGGCCATTGGCTAACCCACCCAACAGACAGGCATCTCAGTGCTGCCAACAGGTGCTTCTCTGCAAGCAGATAAGTTCTGGGGGTATTATCAGCCACTAAAATGCAACGGGAGCTCATGGATAACCAAGGCCGCCCCTCAGCACTCCGCTGTGGGGACGCACAACGAGGCAGCTCGTGCAGAGGGGCAACCCACCCAGGCCTGGCACAGGGCAGCACGGAGCACGCACCGCTCCTCCTCCTGCGCTGCGACAGCTGAGCGGTGACAGCAGCCCCACACAGCACAAACCCCACGGTCCCTCCGCCTGAGCCGCGTTCCTCATCCAGCAGGCTCTTCTGAAACTCCTCTTACCAAAGGCAGAACAAAACCAAATCCTCCTCTTCCAACAATTCCTGACTCAATTTTCCAATAGATTGTAATAGAAGTTATCTGCGTTCGGTGAGAAGAAATTAATGCAATTATTTCACACCCCTCATGTGTTTGTGCCAACATTCGCTGGGCCCATCTACCCTTCATGAGTTTTGCTATACTGCTCCTGCAAAAACCCATCTGTGACTTCACTGGGGTGGCAGTGAGCAGAGCCTGGCTGGGCCTACACACCACAGCAGTCACCAGATACAATACATATATATATATATTTAGTTTTTCTTCACTGTGGGCAACTTGAGTCTGCAGTTTTGGAAACCTATTTGGCAGAAAAAAATCCCAAAAACTGAGGACCCTTGAGGTGACAATGAGACAAGAGCAGAAGGACACCCAGCTCTCCATTCCCATTAATAACAGGAGCACTACCGTGTGGTAATTAGCTCCTGCTCAGCCAGCACCACCACCACCGGGTACACACCCCCACTTCTGGGGACAAGGACAGCTGCCGTGCTTAGCAGGGCTGAGCAGCCCGCAGGAGTTAGAGCAGGGGAGATTCAGCCCAGGGCCCAAGGGCACAGGGTGCTACAGAAGCTACAAGAGCCAAAGTAGGGGGGAAAAATCAACACAAGTCAGCCAGGTGTGGAATGGGAAGGCCAGGAAACACGGTCAGCACGTGAGGCTGCTGCAAGCTCTGCGCTGCAACGAAGCGGGCGCTGCATTCCACAATGCACTCTCCCAGCTGTGTTTCACTCCATGAGAAGTTTTCTTCCCTGCAGATATATTTGGCTGATTGAAGCAGAGACAGAGGGGACACCAACAAGGAAGGTCACGTTCCCGCTCCCTGCTCCTGCAGGCTGCCTGGGGCCAGCAGCTCCTTCCCCCTCCTCCGCTCCTCCTTCTGTAGCACCTCTGCATGTCTGCATGCTTGGGAAGAAACTTCTAAGAGTGCCAGCGATGTAAACTTAACAACTGGTCCTGAAATGCATCCTAAAAACATATGGTGTAACCTCACATTTACATAACGCTTTCATTGTGTGCTGATACAGAAAATGAATTCCAAGCACAACGCTTATAGGAAACCTTCCACGGCAGATAGAAAATACCAAAGTAACCACGGGACTGAGTAAAAGTCCTTGGGAAACTGATTAAAAATGGGAGGCATAGAACTGGGTTAAGGAACCTGAGCCTCGCACAGACCCACATCTCGCATCAGTCATCTCAAGCACAGAACAGCTGTACCCATAAGGTCACAATAAAAAATTACTGCCCTCCAACAGAGGCATGGCTCCCACTGCTGTGCCATGGTGAGAGCACCCAACGTCCCGCGGCCGCAGCGCCGGCTTGCGGAGCCCGTGAGGCTTCCAGCTCCAGCAGAAGGCAGTTCAGCTCTGCTCCTGACAGCAGAGACGTTGGTAACACCTCAGCTGCTGAAATTCAGCCAAAATTTCAGGGCAATTCCGCACTGAACTGAATGTCAAACTCTTCTTCGGGGGTCCGCCAGGTGAGACAGCGGAGTGCCTCAGCCCCACAGCAAGCGAAGGTCTGAGCCAAAAAACATTACACAACGCTTCCACAGAGGGAGGTAAAGACCTGCTGTTAAACAACAAAATCAAAAACGTTTGGGTTTCCAAAGCTGTTGCTTGGCAAACCCGTTCCAGCATTCAAGAACAAAAACTGAGCAATGCCCGAACCCCCAGCGGCCGCCCCAAAGCCGCTGCCAGGAGGGAGCAGATCAGTGCTGCTGAAACACCTCTCCCGAAGCACACCTCAGTGCGGTGCCCTGTTAAAGCTCTTGGCACTCCGAGGAATGAAGGGCTCCTGGCTCAGCCCCCTGGGAGCACCACAAAATGTGCTCATCCCGCAGGGCCGCGCGGTGCTCGGTGCGGAGCGCGGTGAGGGGCTGCAGCAGCAGCAGGCCGGCTCAGCCCTGCCACACAGAGCACGCAGCCCACTGCTTCCTCAGGGCACCACGGATCCAACCCCTCAGCTTCTGCAAGAACACGAGCAACCCGACCAGCACGACCAGTTATCGGTGAGCAACACAACAAAAATGGCACCAAACAACTGGAATTAAAAGGCAACCTGAGGTGGCTCTGGTGACGGCTGAAGAACCAAAACATCGCCATTCAGATGACAAAGCCAAGGTAAAACCCACGGCACTCCTCACGTACACCAGCGGTCACCAGTTGGCGTTTCGCTACTTCGCTGGAATTAATCATTCACTTCAACGCCAATGAGGAAAGAACGAAGCCCAGCATTTTCCAGACCACAGGAAAGATGGAACTAATGAATTTGGGAGCATCAAAGAGATTAATAAAAGATGAAGCCGACAACAGACTCTCATCATCACCGCCACTATTTAAAATTTAGATTTCTGTAGAGCACTGAGGCTTCACCACTCCGGGCACGGTGGGGGCAAAAGGCAAAGCAAAGGTGGCACGGCCTCAAACAGCCACAGCTCCTGCACCACGGGGAAGAAAAAGGTCCCCAAAAACACTTGGAACAAAAAGCCATCAGGAGATGGAGACACAGCTCTTATCCCGATAGGGGCTTTCTGTCAGTGGGTTAACAGGGGCAGGATAAGGAGCGCCGGGGCAGCGCTGCCCGCCCGCTCACACGAAGTTAGCGGGGACGCAGCTGCAGGCAGAAAAATTCGAGAGGAACGAGGCACGCGTACCCACGGCCGTTACGCAACGGCGGAGGTGCGGGAGGCGAAGCACCCCGGCCCCGGCAGATGGAGGCCCCGAGGCGCTCCCGCTCCGCCGCCGCCGCAGCCCGGGGCCGTCCGCTGCCCCCGGGATCCCCGCGGCCGCGCCGCCCCCACCCACCGCCCGCGGGGCGCCCCCTCCCGCCCGAGCCCGAGCCCGAGCCCGCGGAGGCGACCGCCGGGAGCGGAGAGGAGCGGGCCGAACTCCGCCGCCCTCCTCGAGCTCCGGAGGCGGCCCCGCTCCGCCGGATCCCGGCGCTAACGGGGCCCGGAACGGCGGCCGCCGCCCGCCCCGCCTCACCGCGGAGCACCGCCCGGAGCGCCGCGCCCGGCACCGGCGGAGCACCGCTACCCCCTCGCGGGCGCCGCGCTCGGCCCCGCCGCCAACTTTCGGCCGAGTTGGGCGCTGCGGCGCCGCGGGGTCGGGGCGGTCGACGCCGTCGGCCCCGGTACCGCCCGCACTCACCTCGGCGCGGCGCCGCGGGCCGGGCCGGGGCCTGCGGGCCGTGCGCTGCGGGGGGGGGGGGGGGCCGCGCCGCTCCGCCCCTGCCCGCCCGCCGCCGCGGAGGCCGAACCGCCCGGCTCGTCACCGGCGCGCGCCCGCGGGGCACGTGCGGCGGCGGGCACGGCGCGCGGCGGCGTTGCGGGCAAGGCCCGGCCCGGCGGGGGACGCGGGGCCGCGCGTAACGCCGTGACCCCGGGAGGCGGCGGCGGCGCGGGGCGGGCCGGGCGCGGCCTCCATGTCGGCGGCGGCGGGGGCACGTGCCGGCGGGCGGCGGGAGGCGTGCCCGGCCCGGCCCGGCCCGACCGCGGGGCCCGCCGCACGCGGCCTGCCCGCCCGCCCGCCGCACATGGCCGCCGGAGCCGCCGCCGCCCCGGCCCGGCCCCGCGGGGGCGCCCTCCGCCGCCACGGAACTTCGCGCTTCGGCCCCGGGCGCCGCCGCCCCGCGGTGGGGGCAGTGCACGGGGGGGAGGGGGGGGGGGGGGGCGGCGCGGAGGCCCCGGCGGCGGCGGCGGCGGCGGCGCGCTCCGGGCTCGCTCACCTTCCGGCTTGTTTTCGGCAGCCATTTCCCCTCCGCGCGCCACATCCTCCTCCGCCTCCTCGCGACCGGGACCCAGGCGCGCGCCGCCTCCTCCCGCTGCCGCCGCCGCCGCCGCCGCCGGGCCGGGCACCCCGCGCGCACGGCGCACACCCCGCGCCGCCCATTGGGGGAGACGCCGCACTGACACCCGCGGCGGCCAATCGCGGCGGGCCGGGGGCGGGCGGCCGGAGGGGATGGGCGCGACGGACGGCGCCGCCCGCCAATGAGCGCCCGGCGGCGCCTCAGTGACACGCGCCGCGGCCACTCAGCGGCCGCGCCGGGAGGGCGCGGGGGCGGGACGCGGCGCCGCACTGACGGCCGCGGCGGCCAATCGGGAAGCGTTTCCGCGAGAGCGACGGCCGGCGCGGCCAATCGCGGCGCGCGCGGAGAGGGACGCGACCGCTGACGCACTCGGCCGCCGGCGGCGCCGGCCAACGAGGAGCGGCCGCCGGCGGAGCGACGGCGCGCGGGGCCAATGGGGCGGCGGGAGGGGCGGGGCCGTGCCGCGGATCCCGCCCCGCCCATTGGCTGCCGGCGGCCCGGCGGCCGCACGCCCCGCGCCCGTAACCCCAAACAAAGGCGGCGATTGGCGCGCGGTGCCGCCCCGCCGCCAATCCCCGCCCGCGGCGCACGCGGCCCGGGGTCGTGCGGGACCCCCCCATCCGCGCCCGACTTCCGCAGCCCCGCCCCAAAGCGCCGTCGGCCCGGGCGGTACCGGAGCGCCGCCCCGCTCCGCTCCTTCCGGTTCGCAGGAGGGGCACTGAGGGTCCGTCGGTTTAAGCGCAGTTATTGCGAGAGAACCGACGTTAAAGTCCTGAGCCGCGAGTTGCGCGCGGCTTTCGGACGGCCCGCGGCACTGCTCCGCGAGGCGTGCACGGCACACCCCAGCGCGGGCGCCCCTCCCCGGGTCTTTGCTACCGCTAAAGAGAAAAGCACGCGGGCCCCGAGGCACCGCGGGATAACGGCGCGAAGCTCGAGGAGAAAGAGAGCGCTGCGAGAGCCGCACGCTGAGGACTTGTGATCGGCAGACAAAGCACGTTACCGTCACCAAGGAGATGCGAGGAGAGCCGCGGAGCGGGCGGCAACGCGGCGCGATGGGATGGCACGGCCTGAGCACGGAGCGATGCAGAGCTGACACAGCTGCACGTGCCCCTCACCGCGCTGCCACGGACCGTCCTGCTCTCTAACTCTATGACAGCACAGCTACGGCGAATCAAAAAGAGAACACCCTCGTTGAGGGCGCGAGCAGAAAGAAAACCCCCTTAAGTGCTATGCAGTGCGAGCTGCGTCACCTGAAGCTCCTCAGCCCACAGCAGCTGGCTGAGTCCTGCAGCAAACACACAGCAGCGGCTCAGCTCACCCCCCCGCTGTCCTTTTGGGCTGAGGGATCTCCGCAGAGCTGCGTACAACTCCCTGTAGAGCCCTGCTGCCTCTGAGCATAGGATCAAAGCCACGGTCCAGCAGCAGTCCTGAGCTCGCTGCAAGTCAAGCCTCACTTCAGGAACGTAACGGCCAAGGGATCGATGCTCAGTCTGCCTTCTTAGAATTGGATGTCAAGGAGCTCCTGCTGTAAAGAGTCTCCCAAGAAACAAAGTAAATTGCTCTGTCCTTTTAAAAATGGAAAGTGCCTTGGAAGAGTGATGCATTATTTGCCTGGCTGAGTTTTCTCTCCATCTCGTCAAAGCCTGACGAGCACTGGCACTTCTGCCTTCTCAAGCAGAGCTCAGTGTAACTGGACCACATCTAATGCCTGCACAATGCAAATGAAGATTGAAACGGCTGTTTCCTTTGATGTGACTAAACGCTCAAAAAGGATATTTTCCCTTAGATTCTCACGAGAATTGAACTTCTTTAAAAAGACCTGTTGACTTCCTGCTTTTGTCAAGGTCTGAAGCCATGCCCGCGCAGAGGCAGAAGATGAGCACGGTAGGACGGGTCTCTTCTAAGGCAGAAGAAAATAAAACTCCTTTTTCCTGTTTTCAGCAACTGTTAATCTCGTGGAGCGTGAAAGGCACATTGCTATACAGGCGTCAGCACGGCAGGCTGAGTGCTGACAGTCACACAGCTGACGTGGTGCGCTCGGTATGAGAAGCGTACACAAATATTAACACGTCGGGACCGGCTGTAACTGCCTTCTTCAGATGCTCACAGCACCCTGAAGACGTGTTCAGGAGGGGCAAGAGCTCCTTCCATTTGGATATTCAGGCAAGATTACATAACAGAGATGAGAGAAAAGGAGAGCTAATACATCTCTTAGTTGAAAAGATCCCCCTCTGCTCCCCAAGACGATGATGGAGCTGTTCAGATTCAGCTCTGCTGATGCCAGTGCTTGCGGCTGAAACCAGAACCCGGGGCACCCCCAGCGCGTGGGTAACAACTGGTGCCACAAACAGGCTTCCAGTTCCTTGCTGGGAGGCCAGCACGATCAGTTCCTTCAGCCACAGCCCTCACTGCATTGTTCACTTGCAGACTCCTGAGAACAAATAACCATAAGGTGCTCCACATGGGGTTAGACCTGGAGATCACCCAGAAATATAATTGAATGCAAAAATCAGCTACATGTGTGCACAGGAGTGTCCAGGTCTTCCTTCTCTTCAAAGCTGAAGTAGTTCCTTATGTGCTTCAGCAGCTCATTAGAGTAATGAGGTCCATGTGGCCTGACTGACAAGGTTGTTTAGGACACCAGCTGCCTCCCCTCAGCACTGCAAGTTGGGGGAAGGAGGAACTTCCACTTAGACTAATTCAATACAGCTCAATTCCAGAAAGCACCGTGACCTACCCTGGCTCTTTGAAGCATCTGAGAACGCTGCCTGGCTTTCTAGATCCTTCCTGGTCTGCAACGACAACGGGAACTTGGAGGGATAAAGATGAGCGAGGTATTTTCAAGAGGTTCTAGAAATAATGAATGGACTCTGTTATATATGGGCTAATGAACTAGTTTCTCTTTCTTAATGTAAGCTTTTACAGCAGGAGGGGAAAAAAAAACCTAATAAACTGAATCTTTTATATCTGAAATGATGTAAGTTTAACAGTAGCACATAAGGGATTTCAACAACGTGATCTGTGTGGTTTTTCTTTGAACATGGCTTTCCCATCAAACGTACCAGCAGTCCCAAATATTTCCATGCAGTTCCTTGCACAATAAAGGAGCGCTTCAATTTCAGTACTGCTGGTATCTTCAAAGATCCCCAGCTCCTTAATATTTGAAATTATGGTTTCAACACTACTGAAGCACAGAGGTTCTGACCCACAGAGGACTTTGTATGTATGGTACAAGACACACTGAGGGTCTTCTATGGGCACGAACATGCAGCAATGAGAATGTAAGATGTGCCAGCAGTTTTGCAGTTTGAATCAAGAATAATTTTTAATGCTACACTGATGAAAGCTCCAACTGTTCTGATTTTGTTTTTGCTTAAGAGGGAGGTAAAACACCAAGAAGTACCTTAAAAAAATGTTCACTGCCATTTTCCTAACGGGTGTGGGTCTGGCTCGGTTAATTGATGACTCTGCATGCATAGTTACGTGCAGAAGTCAGACTGTAAGGAACACATTCAAATGCCCTGGTATGGATGTTCAGCAAATTACACACCCACAGTTGCTATGGCAAGCATTGAAAACGAAAACAATTCAGACAGTTTTAATAACTATAATGACAGTGTTGGAACCCCATTTCTTTTGAATTGTTTTCAGAGTTGCTCCATGATTTAGGAGCAAGGAATGCCAAGTGTGCTCACAAAAAATAAAACATCCTGTAAAAATCTACACAAATAGAGATGTTTTAAAACCCTCACAATGACAGAAAAATGTCTTTGCCCTTTCCTCACTCTACCTACAGAATCAAAAGCTGCTTTATCTAGGAAAAAAAGCCACAGGACCCAACCAAGTCAACAGGTATGCATAAATCCAATGCTACTTCACTGTGTGTGTGAAGTATAACTGCCAGTTCTCGAGTCCATCAAAACGAGGTCAGTATCCCCTAACAAACATTTCTTCTGAAAGGTCTTTCACAGATGTGTGCTCTGTTTAAGACCCAGCCTTCCAAAGAACTTGCCTGAAATATTGTGTGGCAGCTGGAGAATATACATTTCCAGGAACTAAAAGCACTGATCACACTCATGTGGGATGGAACTGCATCCAACCATAGCAGGGAGTCAATGCCCAAGTTCCAGGGTTGCACACATTCCCCTCCCATTCCTACTGCAATTCTGAGCCCATTTATTTCCCTCAAATACAAACTGTGTTCAAATAATCTCTAGGAGAACTCTGCAGGCTGGAGTGAATTTATACAAGGCTGAAGCACAGCTCAGGAGCCTGAACCTTTGTCACAGACCTTGGAGGAAGATGTTTTTGCTGAGCAAAGCCTTGTGAAGTTTCTGTGGACATCTCAGCCAGCTGCCTCAACATTAAACGTGGTATTCTCCTGTGTAACCCAAACCAACAGCACAAGTGCTTTGTTCCTGGCACTGAGTCTTGGCCATCAGGGCAGTTTGCTAGGCTGGAGCCCTGTCTATGCTGGTACGACCTCAAACACCTTCAGAAGTGATGTCCATGGGTGTCAGCCTGGTGGCTTTGCTGCAGCCACAGCAGCAGGGAATGCCACGCTGCACTGCGGCACATCACTGCGGACCCACGGCTCCTTCTGCGGCAGTCCCTAGGGCTTCATTTCTTCTCCGGACTGGGGCAGACTGCCTTCACTTTGGTGCACTACAGATGCTCTAAGCACCCCAGCTGCACTAAGAAAATTACTATTCTGCTATAATATACACTCATAAGCCATATAGAGGAGGAAAAAAAACCCCACTAAAATATGAGGTAAATTAAAGCTTCCAACTAAGGGGATTTACCAGTAAGTCACCATAAACTTCAGATAATTTATTTTTTCAATTCTGCTGCAACTTGCTCCAGTTCTTCTGGACAAGCCATTAGACACGATGATCCCAAAATTAAAGAAAATGGCTATTGACCATTATATCAAATTCTAATTTTAGCCAGAAAAAATAATTAAGCAGTGATTTACTCTGGTAGTCAACTTATATTAACATTTTTCCCCCGTTTATGTAATTCTAGCAAAATCTAATAATATATACAACACTCATAAACGCTGGGCTAGATTTAGTAAAGACAATTTCCTACACTATATTCAGGACATTTCTCTTTGCATTCTGTTATAATAAGACAATCAAATTATTTAGTTTAAGGAGGTAATATGACTGCCATCCGTGGTGGCTTCATTAATAATTTTAGGGAGCCTTCAATAAGCTACATCCAGGAATACATTTTATTTATTTTAAAGCTGTCATCCTGAAGCGAGCTGTGTGTGCTGGCTGTTACTGACTGGAAACATCTTCACCCCCACATCCAGAACCCTACTGTCTGCAGAACTGCTTTTACTGCCTCGGCATGTTCCGCAATTGTTACTTTCCTTTCACCACGTGCAAGATGCTGTAATCTTCAGGTTAGTTTGGTGTCAGATCTCCAGCAACAGTTGAAGTAAATATAATGGGAAAGTATGTCTAAAGCCCAAATCCCTAAAGGTACACCACTAAATTTCTGTTTGTGTCTTTGAATAAATACCTTTTCCAGGATACTTAACTCCTCTGAAATTGGACTGCTGTCTGTATTAACTGAATAAAAATGGATTTAGGAGCCCAACTTTTGTCACCAAGGCATGAAAACGTCAGCTTCAGGCACTGGAAACAGAAGAATGAGTAACAGAAGATGACAAACAAAAAGAACCGAAGAAAGAGAAGACTGATGATGGCAGCAGAGAGGCAGAAGATGCTCAAAGCCACATGGATGCAGGAACCAAAAGCCACAGAGAAAGTCACATTTAACTGAGTCAGCCTGCTCCCAAGGAGCTCCCAGTGACAGCACGACCCAGCCTGTGCCCTTCACCCAAAAACCTGCCCTGCAGGTATCAACCCAAGGCCTCATCACACCCTTGTGTTATTTATTCTGCACATATGGAAATAACGCCCCTAATAATATGCTTTGTCCTCCTGTTAGACCCAGAGTGGTAAGCCAGATGGATCTGATGATCACTGTAGGTTTCTTTAACTGAACTACTCTAACATGGAAATGTCATTAACCAACAAGAAAATGCTCAAGGTTTTCAGATGAAAAGCATTATCACTGAAATCATTACCTTATTTCTTTAAAGGACTCAGCCAAGACTGGGATTCTGCCACACTATAAATTCACAATGAGAAGGAACTCCCCTTATAATAAACGATGTTTGTTTATGAATAGATAAACCAAAGTGCAATTCCAGTATCACAAACGTGGATCAGCTGAGGCCTGCGTGCAGTGGTGTCACGGCAGCACAGCTGTTCAAGCATCTCTCGGGTGCCTGCTGGTACCTCACTGCACAGAACCTCCCCCTGCCATGAAGGACAGCGGCAGTGTCAAGGAAAAAAACAATACTTCAGTATTTTCTCATTAATTTTACCTACAGAGTAGGGCTTTCTTTCTAGATTTGCCTTAAATCTAAATCTTGTCTTCATCATTAAAACAGTTCTTTCTCATGGATCATATGTGAGTTCTAAAAGCAGTGTGCCCACAGAGCGCACTTCACTGAGATGGCTGAAGCCGTGAGTTTTCCATTTCACCTCAGCTTCCTCCTCTGAGGAAAACCATACTTCTTTTTTCACCTGAAGTGGAGTAAATCAGTTCCCACACCTTCAGGAGGAGAGTGAAAATTGAGATGTGAGGAAGAACCCTACTACTCAACAACACAATTTGCCACTGATTCTGCTTGCCAAGACAGGGATGTCAGTTATGCATGGAACCAGCGTCACGTGAAGTATTTCAGCTTGGGACAGAAGGAATGCAAAACCAGGGATGCAGACCTGTCAGAACTGTGGGCAAGGACAGGATATCCCTATAGTCAACCCTTCTTATTGAAATAAAAAATGAAAAAACCTTATGAAGTCTATGAACCTTATCAGTGCTAAGTGATAAGCATCATCTTTTTTTGACAGAGGCAGTCTATATTTAACACTTATCTAAAGGACTATTTGTCAGGGAAATAATATTCTTGCTTGTACATTCACTCTATGAAAGCTCTTATTCACTGAACTATTACACACAACTCATTAGCCACACCAGCCCTGCAAAGCAGTGCACGAGGGGCATGCACCCACCGTGTATCACGGGAAGCCCTGTGTTATCTGCCTCAGAACAAACAAACCAAAGGAAAAACCATCCACTGCTTTGTTTGCTGACAGTCAGTTACCTGCTGCCATCCTTTGGATGAATACAGCTGGAAGCAGACAAATTGTGTGGCAGATTATTAATTGCTCAGAGCGATTTACACAAAGTCAAATTTCAAAACTGACAAGCCCAGGAAATACTCTCAGCCAAATGGAATGCTCCAGGGCTGGAGGGATTCTAGCTGCTCCTCCTCCAGCTGTCCTGGCTTTCACACTGAGGGTGAGATCTTCAAACGCAATGACAAAGACGTTTTGTCTGACAAACCACTCAGGGAAGAGTAACGACAGTGAACTTTAAGATCCGAGTACGTAAGCGATTCACTCCCTTGTCCTGCGTGCTCACAAGTGGTAAGGGGAGCCGCGCAGCCCTGACCTCCTGGATGCAGTTCTCTCTCAGATAAGCACCTTCCTTTGCCACCTGTGTCTATCAAACCGTGCCAGCTGGGTGACAGCAGCACGCTACCTCCTGCTGCTCTGATCTCTCACCAGCCCCAGCGAGCTGAGCAATAGCAGCAGAGTAAGCAGAATAGAAGACTTGTTTCCCAGGGCTCCCCTGCAATTGAAAACCTGAATGCTAACAAGATGGAGGGGAGAAAAATAAAACCTATAGGCTACCCTGGTAGGCAACTGTCTGTCCTCAGGGTCATATAAAATACCACGTGCTAGAGAACAGCAGAAGTGAGGAGCTGGCAACATCAGAGGCACAGCGCCTGCAGAAGTGATTATTCTGATGCCAAATCTGGTCCTATCTGAGCTTCCCAGCCACTGCTGAGTTGACAGCACATGCAGCAAGGCCAGAGCTGGCAGAGACGATGCTGAACACAGCTAGTGGCTACCAGCCACCTTAAAGCAACAGCACCAAGCATTTCCTTGGCCAAGTGTTTATTGGCATCAATAGCAAAAGGACCTGTGTGTCGTGCTCTTTGTCAGAAGCACAGCAAATACCAAAAAAACAAGTCCCCATTCCCTGCTTCCCCTTTGCCTCAGACTGCCCTGCTGCTGGATTCCTAAGGGCTGGAACAGAGAGCAGCCAGAAGTCACAGCCCTGGGAAACCAGCACAACTGCACAGCCACAGCACGTGCCCACGCCGACCACACTCCATTTAAGCATTCCAGATCAACAGTGAGGAATTCCATACCCCAAAATGCGTAACAGATTTACATCAGAGTTTATACAAACAGCTGAACAACACAGCAACAGCCTTAACATTCACATATGCAGAAAAGGAAGGAAAAAAACAGTCAGATTCACCAAAATACAGAATGACAACAACAGCAATTTGCTCACTCATATTTTAAGAACACACACATTTTCAACTCTTAAAAACTGGACCATTGTATATTTTAACTATAAGATAGCCTACACAACTCATAAGCATAAAAATACATATGTATTTCAAATAATATTGTTTATATATTATTTCAGGCATAGGTTACAGTCCCCAAAATGCATAGGGCAAACTACTACATTTGCACTAAAGAAACTGAGCAGCTGTTGTTCCTCCCCTGTGACAGCACACTGCATAAACGTAACGAGGACTTCAGCACATCCTATAGGATCCAGAGCTGCCACTCATCCCCCAAAATGGGAAACCAATCCATAATACTGAACCCAATTACTATTTTAATTGACACAGTAGAAATTAACTTCTCATACAGCTATTCTGCTAGAGGTGAGGTGGAGACACATTTTGGAGATGGAAGAGCTGGTAGGGAATTCAGGATCCCACCTCCAGCTACAATCACAGCTCAAAATGCAAAGAGCTAATGGTGGGAAATGGTTCTTTAAGTAATTCCTACACATTTCTTACTAACGAAGATTTTCTTTCTCCCTGCCAGCTCCTTCCACTAGATTTTGCTGCTACTGGATGAATATAACCAAGGCCTTCCTACTGCATGGCTCCGTGCAGGTGTGACTACATCCATTTCCCAAAGTCCCTCAGTGGACTGTCACGCCCCAGTTAGAATTTCTCAGAATGAATGAGACAATAAGAAGTGACTCCTTGGGGCACCTCAACAAAATGAACACGAAACACAGTAAAAACAACCAGAGTAGCAAGTCTTTGTGAAAGCAACTTGTTTGCAAGACAGTTCAAACATTTTAACCACATGTATCTGCCCAGGAACAGCTGGAACAGCCAATTACTGCACGGTCACCTTAGGAGAATGGCACTGGATGCAAATTAACTGGTTGAGTTCATCTCATTTATTTTTTGTTCTCACCACAAAATACTGCAGCAGGCAACCTAGATGAGTGCTAGACTAATCTGATGGTATCACCTGCAGGTTAGGATGAGACAGCCGCTGGATCTGCAAGAATGAACATGCAAGGGCACATGTGTAAGCATGGTGGGAGCTTGCAGGTATAGAACAACGAAGCTCTGGGGAAAACCTAGCACAGAAAAAGTAGGTCAAGAGTGAGAGGTGTCACTAAAACTTCATGCAAAAGTGAGGAGGAGGAAACTCAGAAAACTCAGCTACAGTTCGAGGGGATGTGTCATTTGCCTCATGAGGGAAGGTAGCACATGAAGTCCTACAGGCTCCACAATGCACTCAATTAGCTGTTGCTTTTACCTTTTTGTTCTACCCAGCATTTCTTCAAGAGCACTGTCATCTCTGGCTTTGGCATCCTACTCATCATCTATGAATTCATGTTGCCGTTTCCTTCCTGAAAGGAAAAAGTCCCATAGTCAGTCAACTGCTACACAGAGGAAAGGACAACTCTGACAATACCTTTGCCACTATCTGAGTCTGAAGACCGCGGTTCCTCGAGCAGACAGGACTGCAAGCTGTGTTCTCTCCTAATGCCATGCATCCTACATTCTCTCACCAGCCTGCGTTGACTCTAGAAACTTACCCCAGATTTACCTGTAAGCAGCTGAAAAGCAGTCAGTACCTCAGACACGTCTGGAAAGAAGGAGCAGGACAATGACTCAGATAAAGAACTCCCACCAACAACAAGAGAGGCTCGTGCCAAGAAATGGCTTTATTTTATTTTATAGCACTCTGAAAGTGTTAATCTATAAGAAACAGAATTAATACAGCACTGAGAAAAACACACAGCGTTAGGGAAGTCTCCATTCCAAATCACACGAGCCAAATTAAAAATAAAACTAGACACAATTGTACAAAGAGGAGACAAAAAAAATCAATTTCCTCAAAGAGATAACATGAGGGACTCCCACAGGGGTTGGCAAATTCTGGAAGAGAGAAAGAGATGATATTTTATGGGAAGAGATTCAATAACCATTCTTTTCCCATAAAGCTAGTGATGGAGGATTGTCACTGCTCCACAGACACACTGTGCACATTTCAGGACAACGGTAACAGAAAATCAATAGCTTCTTTTATATGTGAAAAGACATTATCTCTATGGACTCCTAATACTAACAAATTGGGCCATGGAAGACCTGTGCTGAAATACAGCCGTCGCCATTAATCCAGCTGTAGGAGAGGGGCAGCACGCCGCTCTAGATCTCTGCATGTTTTGTTTCGCGTTTGTTTGCTTTTAAAGAAATAACTCAGACCAAAGCTTTGCCTTGCACCGAAGCCAAAGAGCCCTCAGATGACACTACATTAAAGTCGAATGAAGTTGAACCCTGGCTCTGTTGCTCGAGGCCCCATCGGCACACATCTCCTCTGCAGCTGGTGGCTGTAATCGTTAGGAGGCAGGGACTTTATCAGGTGGCAATCTGACAGCTTTGACAAGCTCAGCTGAATTTATGCCATCTTCTGCTTTTTCCCACCACTGATCTGAGATAGAACCAACGTTTACATCAGCAAAAAACAAACACGAACACAAACACACGTGTAGGGGCAGATTTCCAGGGACAACTGTGATTCTAGCACTACGAAAACCTGCCAAACCAGGCCACTCTCACCGCGGTGAGGAAGATGGGCCCCACTGAGCCCACCTCCACTTTGTGAACTCTGCACTTTAAGCTGAGAACGGTGATGCTCAGCGTCATCCCTTCCTCAGGGCAGGCTCTGAACGGAGCACATCATTTATAAGCAGAAAAGAAACAAAGACATTACAGCTTAGGGGAAAAAAATAATTAATAAGAGCTTCTTCTATTTCAATGGTTCAGCCTAAAAAGGCACCAGAGCAGTTCTGCAGGAGGAAAGGTGCCCATGGGCTGTGACCTCTGGGAGATGCAGAAACCAGCGAGGCTCCTCACAGCACCCAAAAGCAGCACGCCAAACACAGCGGAGCAGGAGCTGCAGTTATCTGACAGCACAGGGGCTGCTGAACCCCAGATGTGACTCCTGGAGCCGGAGGCGTCATCACAAAGGTTGCACTCCACGTGGAACCGCGAGGCGCTCCCAGGCACTGCCAGGAACCTGCACGGAGAGCGCGGGCAGCAGGCACGGGACCTGGCAACTCCATACAGCACAATGAGAACCTTCTCCCCTCCAAACCTTCGTAACCTTCTGTTACAGAAGTTACTTTGCCTCCATCACCATTTTAAAGAGCCGTCTCTACGTGCTCAGAAAGCGCCGTCCGTACCCAGCCACGAACGCCTTACTCCTCGCCCTGTATTTCCCTGCCGAAATCCGACATCCGCGGACTGTTCCCAAAAACGTCCCCTGAATCATCTGCGCCGCACACGAAGCGACGGCAGCCGCTCAGGAACGCCTCATCCCGGCCCCGCAAAGCCGAGGATTCCCACCCGCGGGCATCGCACCGCACGGACCGCAGCGCTGCGGGCAGCGGTAACTCGCGGCCCCGGAGCTGCGGCACCTCCCGCCTCGGAGGGCTCCGGGGACACCCGGGTCCAACAGGTGGGCACAGGCAGGGCAGCCCCGCTCCCGGCCCGGCCCGCTGCTCCCCCCGAGCCGCGCTAACCCCGCTGAGCCCCTCCCCCGCCTCCCGCCGCTGCTCGGGTCCCGGCCCGGCCCCGCCGCTCCCGGACGCAGCGCTCCGTCAGCCCGCGGCCGCTCCCGGAGCGCCGCTCCCGCCCCGCCGGCGCCGCCCGGAGCGGGGACCGAGCTGCGGGGCACGAGGGGACCGCGAGGGGAGAGGCGGACCGGCAGCCGCCACCGCACCGCCCCGGGCCGAGCACTCACCGCGGGATCCGCGCCCGCCGCCGCGCGCCGCGCCTCACGGCTCCGGGGGCGGGGCGTGCCCGCGCCTGCGCACGCGGCTCCACGCGCACGCGGCCCCGCGCGCACGCGCAGAAGGGCGCGCGCACGCTCTGCCCCTCCGGGCCGCGGGGGGGCGCTGTCGGGGCGGTGCAGCGCCTCGCGCCGCCCGGCGCGGGGTGAGAGGTCGGGAAGATGGCGGCGGCCTTGGGGGAAGAGGCGCCGGACAACGAGGACTACTACGCGCTGCTCAACGTGCGGCGCGAGGTGAGCGCGGCCTGCGGGCCGGGAGCGGGCCGGGAGCGCCGAGCCGAGCCGGGCCGGGAGCGGGCCGGGAGCGGGCCGGGAGCGCCGAGCCGGGCCGGGCCGGGAGCGGGCCGGGAGCGCCGTGCCCGGGCGCACCTTTGGGGCGCACCTTTGGGGCGGGCCTCGGCGCGGCCCGGACCGCGGGGAGCGACCCCGAGCGGCCGTGCCCGGCCTCGGCCCCTCGGCTCGGGCTGCGGGGCGGCCCGGAGCGGCCCCGCGCTGCGGTCGGGGTCGGGTCGTTCAGGGCCTTCCGTTTCGTTTCTAACGGCGGCCCCGCGCCTGGGCGTGAGGTGGAGCGGCGAGGTAATGGTGCGCTAAAACCGGTTCGTTTTTTGGATGTTCTCCTGTGGGTACGACGCGGCCCGGCTGCAGGCCTTCCTCTGCGGGCACTCTCCCTTCCTCGCGGGCGCAGTCCTTCCCCATTCCCAGGCCAGTCAGAGCTCTGTGGACCGTGTGCACTCCTATTGAAAAAAAAAAAGCAAAAACACTGTCAGTTCTGTTCGATTTCATTTTGAGGTACAGCCCTGAGTTAGCTGATGCAGTTTTGTTATGCTAGAAATCTTTGGGATGTAACGGACAGTGAAGGTCAGAGCGTGTGTGCTGTGCTGCAGTTGGGTTCACTGAGCCCCACAGAGGTACAGCGTGTGTACAAATAAAGAGACCACACTGCCCGCTGAGCAGCCCTGAGAGTTAACAGTCAGAGATAGAGAAAGCTCTCATCGAGCTGCTGTTGCCTCGTGCAGTAGGAGTTCAGGACTTGGAAGCAGTTTGGTCTGTTGTAAATCACACTCCCAAACGCTGTCAGGGCACAGGCACAAAGGTTAAAAGAAGAGGTAGGAAGTGTGCAGGCACTGTGACCGCCTGGGGGTGAAGGGAAGGCTTAAAGGTTAACTTGGTCAGGCTTCCAGCTCTGCAACAGATAGCAAAACTTCAGGTTGGGCGCAGCAGGGAACTGGAAGCTGAGTTAAAAGGGCCTGTAAGAGAATAATTCCAGTTGAGCGTAGTTTCTTTGTTAATTAGTCCTTCGCTGATTAAATTCAGTGCTATCCTGCGTAGCAGTGGTATGCAGTCAGACAGCACTGCTGTTTACTGAGCCAGTTTTGTGTGGTGGGACGGCTGGACTCGGAGTAGTAGTTAAGCACTGAGCTTTGCAGCTATGATACGGAGAATAAACCTTCTGAGCATCGCATTTCCAGTGTGTGTGTATGCTTCATCTTCTATGGATTTCAACCCAGTGAAAATGTGGCATGTGTGAAACACTAAATTAAGGTGTTTAGGCTCAAACAAGGAGGTGACATGCCTCTTAATTTTGTCGAGAGTTTTGGTAATAAAAATGTAACTTACACATGGTTATTACTGACTTATGTATCTCATTGCAATCTGAAACGATGTCAGTATTTCTTCAGTGGTTCCTAAGAGGTTCTCTCTCATGAAATATTGAACCAATGACCCAATCCATTCAGAGATGATGAAAGGCCCAATCTAACGCTGTATTGAACATAGCATTTATGAAAAATGGAATTGCTCATTTCTATTAGGTAATCAATAGCACATTAAACCATTTATCATTAATTTGATTAAGGAATGTCATTTTAGAGCTCTGTCTTCTCAATCTAGTTTAAATTCAGTGTCCAAGAAAGCACACGGCAGTGAAAAGAAGAGAGCTGGTCTGCAGCTGCCTTACTGTCCCGGGGCCAGCAGATTCAGCAGGTCTGCTTCCTAAGCATCACATCAGAAAAGTAACATTAAACAGTACAAATGCAGAGAGATCGTCTATTCTAAACTGTCCTCAAAAGTGAATGAGTTTTCAGCTTTGGGATGCAAAAGAAAATGCACATTCTCCTCACTGCAAGTTTGAAGACGTTGCTTTAGGAAATGAACTTTTATAGCCTTTGGTCGCAGAGTGAAAGCTAGGAAGCTGCAAAAGCTTCAGTCAGAGCATGAAGAGCAAATGACATTTGTGTCTTCAAATGTTATTATCAGAAGTCATTTTCCTGGTGCCCCTTTATCATTTGCTAACGTTGTTCTCCTGTCCATTATAATTTCTGGCTATCATAAAAGGGTGATTTGTTGGCCTGGAGGAGGCCAGCAAGTACTGGTGATGCTGTTCCAGTTCCTTTGTTCTGAATATTTCCCCCCAGTGGAGCTCTGCTTCCTGCTGCTCAGCAGTTCAGTGTCCCAGGAATCAGTTCCTTCGTGCACAGTTTTTAACTATGTGTGGGAACTGCTAAGGCACAGTGTGAACCACTGACTGGGCACCTGGAGGAAAGACCTGGTCAGCCCTGGGAGCACAGATGAAGCAGTTCACCTGTAGGACCAGAGTCCTGGCTTCATCCCTTGTAGTCCTCATTTAAGGGCTGTCTACCAGCAAGTAGAAATAGCTAGGTTCTGAAATAGCCGTGTGAAATCTCTGTTCCTCTTTGGAACGAGGCCAGGTTCCATCTAAATTCCTCGTGGTGAAGGAGGCACTTGTTTTCTTGATGCATTTAGTGATTGACTGTTCTGTTCATCTCTCTGTGGCAGGTGAGTGATTCTTTTTTTTGAGCACAGGTTATGTACCTTCTATTCTCACAGCACAGTGAAGTATCCTTGATGTGCAGGAATGGAAGTGCTGGGGAGCTTCTTGTTGAAGTGACCTCTTGTCAAGTTTAGATAGCTTTTGTGTAAGCCATCAAAATGTTCAGTTATGCATATCTGTATTTTCTAAGCTATGTCCGGCTGATCTTGAAAATGGCCTTTTTTTTTTTTATTGTCCTTGGTTGTTTAATTCGTTGTTACTCCTTTTTCATAGGCATCTCAGGAGGAGTTGAAAGCTGCCTACCGCCGTCTGTGTATGCTGTACCATCCAGACAAGCACAGAGACCCAGAGCTGAAATCACAAGCTGAGCGGTTGTTCAACCTTGTTCACCAAGCTTATGAAGGTCAGCAGAACTCTTTGCCTTTGCAAAAACCTTGTAGGGGTTTTCTAGGTGCATGGGAACTGCTGAGTCCCAGCCTGAACCACTGATTGAGCACCTGCAGAAAAGACACAGGCAGCCCTGGGGTGTGCATTTCTCTTCTTTTTTTTGTAATGTTTTCTCATTGTGTTGGTCTCCCTACTGTTATAGAAGGGTATGTCTTTGTGCTATTTAAAGTGTAAATAAATATTGTTACTCTATGATATTATGATTGTATTGCAGTACTTAGCAGTGCTTTGTTTCTTCTTTCTGTCCTGTAAATCAGAGGAGCAATGCATTATAAGCTCTGCAATGAACAATATGTGGAGTCCTTATCTTTTCTCTGATGCGTTATAAATAATCTTGTCACAATTTATCTCATCTGCAGAATGAGTTTCCAGAATCTGCCTGAGTTCCAAGTAACACTATTGTGTTGGCCTTAGATTTGAGAAGACCAAGTTCTCATTCTCTTTTGGTTTTAATTTGCAGTGCTTAGTGATCCACAGACCAGGGCCATCTATGACATATATGGGAGGAGAGGACTGGAGATGGAAGGATGGGAGGTGAGAGAAATGTACCCTACGCTGGTGGGATTGATTAAATCCATGTTTGTCTGAAGTTCTTGTTATATTGAGCTGCTCTGACACCTTGATGGTTTAAGAAACGAACAGCAGAAAATAGCTTGTCTGCTAGAAAGCATTCTTTGGTTTCTTTTTTTCTCTCCCTGATTCCACCCCTGGAACAACATGATGGGTTTTCTAAGAGTACTTGTTTATTTTGTTGTTGTTTTTTATCAGAGAACAAAAAACCATGACATTGAGTTCCCTGCTAGGGTACTGCCATGGCAGGCAGCATCTTTGGCTGTGACACATGCATTGGTTTACCCATCTAGTCTCATCTCTTTCATCTGAGATCGGTCTCTGTGTGTTGGAGGAAGTGGGGGGTGCAGGCTGCAGCTCTAAAGTGTTACAAAAATGCTCCAATCAATTCCTGGCCTGTCCAGTTGTTAAACCCTTTCTAGCCTCTGCCAGTCCTGGTCAATCACATTATGCTGCTTGCTGCAAAGTCCAGCTGTGTTGGGCCAGGTCAGTACCAAGATCAAGTCAGGGTTAGCTGCAAGAAATGTGGAGCAATAGGAGTGTACAACAGATATTTCAGATCTGCTTATTGCAAACCTGATCATGTTTTGAAACTCTAAATCCAGTACTCTTCCTGTCCTTGACTAGAGCCATAGCTCTTTAAAACTGATTCCCTGAAACATGTGGTAACCAGAGCAGCAGGGACAGTGTGTTAGGGTGTCAGTGGACCTCAGTTCCGTGAGCAGATAAGCACCATGTGTTTCAATTTCTTTTTGAACAGGTTGTGGAAAGGAGGAGAACTCCAGCTGAAATCAGAGAGGAATTTGAGCGTTTGCAGAGGGAGAGGGAAGAGAGAAGACTGCAGCAGCGAACTAATCCAAAGGTAAGCAAAGACTTCATCCCAGGCTCAACACTGAATCCTGAAATGTTTAGGAGAGTGCAGGGATGATGAGCCTTGATGAAGGGCTACAGTGAATAATCCCTTAGGTATTCACAGTTAATGAGCTACTTTCTGACTAAGCAATTTCTCTGGAAAATGTAGGGAAAACAGCTAAGTCCTTTGAACAGTATTTTTTTGTTGTTGTTGTTTAAACATTTCAGAGCAAAGAATCTCTTTCAGCATTTTTAGGAAAGCATTCCTGGCATTGAAATTGTTATGAATTCTATCCAAATATTCCAAATAAAATGAGACTCCCTGCAATTACCTGACAGTGTTTTCCCCTCAGCGCTGCTGTAGTGTCACAACAACGTGGAGAGATTCAGCTTCAGCCTTGAAAAGAAAAATGAGTTACTAAACCTACTAACTCTTCCTTCCCACTATGGAGCATCTGCAGCACAGTGAGCAAACTCAACATGAACAAGATTGGGATCTTGTTTGTTTCGCAGTTGTTTCACAGTTAGTGCCTGTTTAAAGAAACCTAAATCACATTCTTGCAATGAGGATCATTGAGTATCCCATCCTCATCTGTCTGCTTGAGCAGCAATAAATTGACCCCAAGCGACCCACCTCACTGCTGAGTCTTGGCTGTTTAGGAATGATCACAAACACTGTGTTGAGATAATGTTCTCCCTGCCATTGCAGTGTTACAATGAGATGTGGAAATGATGAGTGACATCTGTCAGCTGCTGTGACTGGAATGCTCCAGTAGTTTACAATGCTAACGGCCAAGCAGGCTCTTGGCTTGATAAATGTGTGGTGAACCTGAGATTTGTCAGGAGATAGCTGTGCAGATATTTCCATGGGTAAATAAACTTTCTCTGTTTTCAGACAAACAGAACTGTAGTGAGACATTGATTGTACTTCTCCCACATTTGTAAGTAAAATAAAGAGATCCTGCATCCTAAGCACAGGTGGCTGTACTGTTTTGGTGTCCTTGGAAGCAGATGTCACCATTTTCATGCGTGGACCTCTAAAGTGCTGCAGTGCAGCTTGTATAACCCAGCAAACAGATTGCTGGTTGATTAATTACTACTAGTGCTGGTTTTGAAGGTTGATGTGATCATGTGGAAACTGTGGTGTTTTCTTAGGTGAACTTACACTTCTGTCCCCTATGTTTAGGACTGAAACAGGAAAAAGTCCATCTGAGAAGACAGTAACGTTTTGAGGTACTTCTCAGGGCTCAGACTTTGAATCTGTGCTGGCCTTATCAAACCAAATTGGCAGTGCAGATTGCCAGGCTGCTGTGAGTCACGTACAGATATTAGGAAATTATTTGTACTGGAAGGGTGGCTAAGCATAAGGTGGTATTTACATATCTGCTGTCAATGAATTCTGGGTAGGAAAGGATTTCTGGATGCCACAAAATAGAGCAAAGCAGAATGTCTCCACCGGAGATGAGTGACTGCAGACAGAAGGATGCTGACGTGGATGGGCACGGTTATCTCTGCATAATGCTTCACTGTGACTTCAGGAATCTGACATTTTATCAGGGTACTTTGCTGTGTCTGTGAGCAGTAAAAAGAGGAACTGTGTTGTGAGCCTTGGTCTCTGTGTCCTGTGATAAAATTAGCCATCTGGGTGTTTACAGCAACTGCTGATTGGCAGCCTATAGAAATGTCTCTGCAGGCAATGTTCCTGTGGAATGAGGTAGCACAGCTGTGATCATTTCATACATGAACACAAATTATTTTAAAATTTCAAACATTTTGTCAGTTCTGTGAAGTGGTTCCAGCAGAATCAAGTATTTTAACCAGAAATGTTGAGCAATAACCAGATGTAGGCAATTTGGAAGGTTTCAAATTGAGCCTATTATTTGCTTTTAGAGTTTTGTTTTTGTTTTCAAAGATATGCAGAAGGGTTGAAAAGTTCATTACTTGATTTGAGAAGTGCTTCCTGCTTGGAGCAATTAAATCCCATTGTTTTCCTGCCTAAGAAGGTCCACACCTAAGAAATGCAGGTTACTCAGGGCCTGGGCTCACACAGGTTCCATGTGTCGCTTCCAGAAGGTAAATCTCTTAAGAAAAAAAGATGAGGGAGGATATATTCTTCTCTGGCACACCTCTTTATTTCATCACTAACAACTGTTTCATGTTTATAGGAATGTTAAATGTGGGTGATTTTAAAAGCTGCTGCCAGATAACACTTCTGCTGGTCCTGAAGTGCAGTCACTGACCTCCTGCCCTGCTGCGTGGTGCACTGTGCTGAGTGTGCACAGCCAGCTTCTGAGCAGAGCTTTGCAGCTTCTCCCTGCTGCTCTCCCTTTGAGAGGGTTTTTCCCTTTTCAATGGCCTGAGCAGGTGGCTGATGGGGAGCTGTGAGGAGCAGTGCTCCCCTCTATTATCCGGTGCCATGGGGGTGCTGTCGTTCTCTGGGAATATTTTTAACATTGCCATCTGCTGCTTTTCCTGTGCTTGTGTGTGAGCCAAATCTCCTTGCCAGGACCTGTAGGTCTCTGAAGGTGACTTCACCTGCTTGGCAGGAAGGAAAATACCTCGTGGCATCCACTGCTCCCTTCAGCGGAAGGCAACTGAACAGAAATCCTGCTGCAGCTGAGGTGCTGCTTTCCTCTCCATGAGTTTTGTAGATCTTCATGCATAGATTCAGGTGTTTTCCTCTTCATTTCTCTGTTTTCACTGAGAGAAATCTTTTACATTTCATAGTTGTGAAAAAGGAAATCCTAAGATTTCATTCAAATTCAGTATGCTGACTGCTTGGTTTGGGGACCTTTGTTTAAAAACATTTATCTTGGCATTCAGAGTTGCAGTCTGGCAGAGGTTCTGTGCTGAATGTGGCACACCAAGCAGGAAACCTTTCCATTGTACAGCTGTTGTAGAGATCTTGGGCTTTGTGCATCTCTGAAGTGAACAGCATCAAGAAAAGAAACAGTTCTGTTGCATTAAAATACACATTCACCTGTTTTCAAATGTGTTTGTCCAGTCAGTCTGGAGTGTGTTTATTGGACTCTCATGGAGTGAGGCTGGCCCTTTCTGCTTCTCTTTGGCTCTTCCCAGTGTGCTTTGTAGATGGCTGGAGCAGCAGTGCAGGGCTGCACAGCTTCTGAGGCACTTGGCAGCCTTGCCTTGCTCTGCTGATGCTTTGGGCTTGTGTCAGGGAATGGCACAGTGCAGGAGAGGCTGAAACTGAACAAGTTGTAACATCTGGAGAGCAGATCCCTTGAAGGTGACACTGGGAGTTGTTCCTGAAAAGTAATCTTCTGCATAAACGGTAGTACTTTGTCATCTGTGCCTCCTGAAACAGGAAATAAGTGTGATTGATTTGAAATTCAACAGCCTTCCAAAAATAAATTGTTAAAAAATTGAGATTTGGCCTTTATTCCACAGTTCTGGAGATAATCACATCTCTCTATGTTAAAATATTCGTCCTTTTTTTGCTGTGCAAGCAATCAGGAAATAAACAGCAGGAATCTCCCCAGGAGATACGTGGTTGGAGGTTTGAATCTTAACAAACTTTGCAATCTAAAGCTCAGAATTCTATTGGAATGGAGTGAGCATGGAGAAATACTTTCTTGGATGGAAATAAGAGTTTATTCTGTCTATTTTCCACTGCGTGGATGCTTTTTGCACCTACCAAGTTGTGTTTACACAAACTGCTTGGGATTGATCCTCTGTGTGTGCCTAGAGGCTCGTGTTACTGCAACTGGTCTGTTTTATACAGGTGAAGCCCTGCGTAGTAGATCCATAGGGAGCTATCAGAGCTCCTTGAAGTTATGTGACCCAGACAAGGATCTAATGATGCTCTTTCCAAATAAACCCACTCTTACTAGTGTTCCAAGTTGTGTTCCTCCTGGGAAAATAGTCTTTTTTTGTGTGTGTCTGGAAAAAAACACAGTTTAGAATGGACAGTGTAACTGCAAAACAGGACAGTTTTGAGAAACAGTCTTTAAACTGTCAATGTGTGAGGATGCTTCGGCCACTTGGCCTGAGTAAGTCTGGTGTTTGTTAATACTTGGTACATTTCCCTTGATCCTTAGGGAACGATTAGTGTTGGAATAGATGCCACTGACCTCTTTGATCGCTACGATGAAGAATATGAAGATGTGCAAGGGAGCAGCTTTCCCCAGATTGAAATAAATAAAATGCACATATCCCAGTCCATTGAGGTAAGGGCAGGCACCACGGCATGGGTCAGGGGCTGAGAATGTGAGGCACTACAGTGCAGAATGTGGAAGAGTGCTCAGAGCTCTCATCTGTCTTTGTAGTACAGTATTAATGGGTGTGGGTGGGAGGAGGAGGCTCAGTTGCAGCAGGGTTGTGTTGGTTGTATAGCTTGTGTTTGTGTGAACACAGGCACAGAACTTGGTGGCCCTGCTCCCCTGCTAGCAGGGAGGTTGAGCTGTGATTGAAAGTGGGTATCTTGTTCTCTGTGAATGCAGAGCACTTTGTGTATGAGAACACATATCCAATCTTCACACATTTTTCACATTTGTGTGTTGTCACTACAAAATTTAGAGCAGGTGTGTCTGTCTGGTTCAGACACCTGGGCAGGTGGGTGACAGGAGTTCAGCTGTAGTGATACTTGGCTGTCTGTGCTTACAGACTCTGCAGGCATCTATGGTTTTGGCTGCCTCCTTGAGGAATAGGCATTGCATGTGTGAATCAGGATTGTATTGGTAACAGCATATTCACTTTTTCAGGCCCCACTGACTTCCACAGACACAGCAATACTGTCTGGTAACCTCTCTACCCAGAATGGGAATGGAGGTGGATCAATTAATCTTGCTCTAAGACGAGTGACATCTGCCAAGGGATGGGGAGAGGTAAGAATGCTGGATGTTACGTATTATTATATCCAACTTGTTCCATGCTGCTTGGGTTAGTCACCTAGACTTTATTTTCTCTTGAGGACTTCAGCTTTTTTCCACCTCTGTGTGCTTCCATTTCAGAAGATAGGGCAAGCTTTCTTGAGTGCCTTATGAAAAGAGCTCTTAGAGGTTCAGGGGGTGGCAGTATTTGTAGAGTGATACTAAAACACATTGTATTGAATAGTAGAATAATACTTGAGTGTTCTGTTTTCCAAGTCCAAAGGCTTTAATTTCTTTTCCTTCCCATTTTTTGGCCACGCGTCATGAACTTGGTTTGCGCTGATGGAATTGTTGCCTGTTGTCTCCTGGCCCTTCCTGGTTTCCCTGTCAAGGCCTTCCCACAGGCTGTGCTCTCAGAGCATGTGCTTGTCAGTCTGTGGGGCTACGAAAATGGCTTTCCTCTATTCATTACAACCTTAATCAGTGAAACACCTCACATTCTGAGAGTGAACTTAGCAGAGCAAATGGTGACTTTAATTCAGAAGTGTTTAAGATGTGTTATAAACCATGCTAACGCACTACTTTGTCACTTGCCAAAGTCTGTATTCTGATTGTCTGTCACTGTGCATTTTAACAGGTAGAGTTTGGAGCAGGAGACCTTCAGGGACCTCTCTTTGGTCTGAAGATATTCCGTAATCTTACACCAAGATGGTAAATAGTCAAAAACGGTTTAATGGTTAATGTTCCACACTAAGGAACCGAACATCTTAAATTCATTTCCATGTTAATTCTAGTTTTTTCTATTCTGCAGAAGGTCTCTCTTCTTTAGACTTACTTATTTTGGTTAGCACTAAACACGATGTATATTGTTTGTTAGCATCTTCTATTTTAATACCTCTAGATTAAGGAGAGTCTGTGCTCCTCATCCTGATGAGGCTTTGCTTACTCCCTCTAGTTTCATCACTACAAACTGTGCTCTGCAGTTTTCATCCCGCGGGGTCCGCCCGGGCCTCACCACAGTGCTGGCCCGCAACCTCGACAAGAACACCATGGGGTACATACAGTGGCGGTGGGGCATCCAGTCAGCCATGAACACGAGTATTGTCCGGGACACAAAGACCAGCCATTTCACTGTGGCTTTGCAGGTGAGAATCCTGCTGCTGTGTGCAGGGGACAGTGCCATTCTGTGTGGGACAAGTCTCAGCTTTCCTGTTCCAGCAGTGTTTTGGCTTGAGAATGAGAGTGAAGGAGCAGCTGGTACTCCCTTATGAATGTCTGACGTAGGTAACCAGACATATTTGAAAGAGTGCAACACTTTGTGCCCAGCGTTATGACATTTGATGTGGGTCAGCTCAGATTAGGGTTGGGATGTACAACATAGACTGCATAGATTGTGGGCTGTGATAGGCAAGTGGCAGACATTGCTGTTTTGTGTCACTTAACAGATTATTTTACAGTGAATTTTGGGGGAATTCAGTGACAGTCGAGGGTGTGTTTTCATAAACGTGTGCCTCTTGTATTTCAGCTGGGAATCCCCCATTCTTTCATGATGGTCAGTTATCAGCATAAGTTTCAGGACGAGGATCAGACACGAGTAAAAGGTTCTGTCAAGTAAGTGTGCAAGAGGAAATTCATATTGCTCAGTCTGTTATCTCCCGCTGTTGTAGGTCTCCAGGTTCCACACACATTGAATGTCTGTACTCCTTGGGAATCTGCCTTTCTTTCCTTATATCTGGTTAATGACTGAAGCGTGTGTCTTGGAGGCTGAGCTTTGTATGTCTCACTAGATAAGTGAAATGTGAAATACTTATGTGCTTGTTACTTCCATATCATCACCAACAAGAAAGCCAGAAGTATTTGTTGTCTGTTAACTAATTCCCTAACTGGAAGGGCAAATCTCATCACAGAGATTCACCATGAATCTTCCAAAAGTCATGCCAGCATCTGACCCACACAGATGTATTTGTTGTATGTTTTATCTGTTGGAGAATTACACTAAAGAGAATTCAGTGAAGAAAAATGTAAGTCTTCTGAGTCTTACCTGTTTTTGTTCTCTCATTCCAGGGCAGGGTTCTTTGGGACCATAGTGGAGTACGGAGCAGAGAGGAAGATTTCCAGGCACAGTATTTTAGGAGCCACTGTCAGTGTTGGTGTTCCCCAAGGAGTGTCACTGAAAATCAAGTCAGTTAAAGATTATAACTGAAGTTTGCAGAGGCTGATCTTTACTTACGTTATTCTACTCAGGTGGGGAGGTTCCTGATGTAAAGGGATGCAGGTATATTGAGGTATCACTGTAAGGGCTTGCAGCTGCCCTCGCCTGTAATGCAAACTGTGCCTATCTAAAGCAATGTCTGCCTTCTGCTCGTGTTATTCTGAGCCTGAAGCACTTCTTGCAGAGCAATTGTGTGTATGCATCAAAGTATTCTGAAAATGCAGCTTGAAGTAGGTTTGGGGGCATTATTATAAGGCTGTGGAAGAATTCGGTATTTAATTTCTTTCCATTTATGAAACGCTGTACATACGTATGTGCTTGAATTGATGAATCACCATTAATGAGCGTCATCGACGATGATTTGTTAATGTGGCAGTTCACAAATTGATGCCGAACTTTTAAAAGGTTCATACACTGTAGTGCGCTTCGGAATTGTTGCCAGCAGAGGGCGTGCCGGGATGCAGGAGCTGCAAGGACGCGAAGATGCTAGTACAAGGAGACTGTTTTCAGAGATTAATATTCTTCCAAAGTTTATAGTTTTACTTATTTATCGTATTTGTGAGATGAATATCATCTCTACCTCTCTTGTGTATTTAATCAAGCAGATTTAACTCTGCATTTCTTCTGACCTGTCGTTATGTTCTTACTTGTTCCAGGTTAAACAGGGCTAGCCAGACCTACTTCTTCCCTGTCCACCTAACAGATCAGCTGCTTCCCAGTGCTGTATTCTATGCCACTGTGGGACCCCTAGTTGTCTACGTTGCCATGCACAGGCTAATCATCAAACCCTACCTCAGGGCACAAAAAGAGAGGTGAGCTGGCAAGACTTTGAAATACAGAGCTGGGAAGTCCTGAAGAAGTGCTTCTGGGAGTTCTGGTTCAAAGGCTGGGGTATCCAGCTGAGGCATGGTGTTCTACTCTCAGTTCTGCTGAGTTCCGTGAGACTACAAAAATAACCTGAAAGGTGGGGAAGAGCCTTGAAACTCAGCTCCTTACAGCGATACTGTGGGTCAGCGATAGGTGGGGTGAATTAGCAAACGTTTGCCACTTCATGGCTGAATCCCATTCGTTGTGTAAACCTGATGTGATTTTGACTTCTTTATGCCAGAGAGTTGGAGAAGCAAAGGGAGAGTACAGCCAGTGACATCCTTCAAAAGAAGCAGGAGGCAGAAGCTGCAGTAAGTCTTTCTCACAACTAAGCCTTCTTAGTTAAGTTAGACAAGCAATGCAAAATCAGCTTCTTTTGGACTCGGTGTCTGACACTGCTTGATTTTACTTTCTCCCTTGTGTTCTGACAGGTTAGGTTAATGCAGGAGTCTGTCCGGAGGATAATTGAAGCAGAGGAAGCCAGAATGGGTAAAGATTATAACACTGTTTCCTTCTTCTCTTCACATTTATGGAAGAAATAATGATAAAAAGGCTGGGTGGCTGAGGGGGAGAAGCACAATGCAGCTTCCTCATTTCTGCCTTTAACGAAGCATGGAATAATTGCTGCTGTGCATATATTGGGATAATTCCATTGTGATTCATCTGGTGTTTGTGTTTAGGGGCACACCAGATATCGTCTTAGGAAAGGCTGCAGGATGATCAGCAGGATGTAGACAATAATCTGGCTTCATCTCTCTACAAAAGAAAAGTGTGGGTATAAGCACATGGAGAACTGAAGTCTGTGTTCTGCTGATCTTATCTACACAGTTTGGTCTCAGATTGTAAAGGAAATCTGAGTGTTGATGTTTGTGATCAGCTCCCATGAGAGTCTTCCAAGATGGGTTGAGTGGCATTCACTTGGCCTGTCGCATCAGTTGAAGGCATACTGTTCTGTCCTGGTGCTGAACTGCTGCTAACAAACATCCAGGTAGCAGTGTTCCTGTCTTGAAAAGTGTGGATTGAGTCAAGGAGGACTCGAGCATCACTGAAAGCAGAAGAAAATGCTGGGATGGTCTTTTCCATCAGTGTTTGGCCAGCTGTCAGTGGGAAACAGCTCGTCACATTTGTGATTTCCTGTGAAATGCAGGCCTGATCGTGGTGAATGCCTGGTATGGGAAGTTTGTTAATGACAACAGCAGGAAGAACGAGAAGGTGAAAGTAATAGATGTGACAGTGCCCTTGCAGTGCTTAGTGAAGGACTCTAAGCTCATCCTTACAGAGGCATCCAAGGTATGTAGCTTATGTCAAAGCACATTCTGAGACGCTCAAGTGTGTGTGACTCAGAACTGAGGATGAGCTGTGTCCCCTCCTCACGGGGTATTTCTGCAGCCTGTTAGGTCAATTTACAGCAGCCACTTTCTGTACAGTATCACAAACCTCTGGGATCTCTGTTTTCTGTGTGCATTTCCAGTGTCAAAGAAACAGTTCCTCAGTGTTTATGGCATAGGACTGTCTGTGCTACACATTCTGGGGCTGTACACCAGAAGCTTCCCTGGATTCACTGTTTTCTGTATTTTTAACACTGGGGAGTTAATTTCTTCTCATCTCATTGGGAACAAAACTGTTTTTCTTTTATGACACCTTATTCTGGTACTAACGATGTTGTAAGAGCTATTGTAGGATTGAAAGTCTGTGCTCTGTTGCCCAGTCTGTCCTTCTCTGTTTAAAGGCTGGGTTGCCAGGTTTCTACGACCCCTGTGTGGGTGAGGAGAAGAGTTTGAAAGTGCTTTATCAGTTCCGGGGAGTTCTGCACCAAGTGATGTCAGCTGACAATGAGGCCCTTAGGATACCAAAGCAATGTAAGTGACAAGGAGTACTGTGCCTCTTCCTTCAGGAAGAGCTGGGGTTACTGAAGTGGGCTGGGGTGGCATGGTGTGTCTCTGGAGTATGATCATTCAAGAACTCAGCTGCAGCTATTAATGCCACCTGACCTTAGATATCCAACCTGAGTTTAAAAAAAGAGGCTTCCAGCAGCTGCTGTTATCCCCACCGGGCAATTCACAGCACTGGGAGCCCACTGGGGGCTGCTCTGAAGGCTACTTAGAGGTCTGTACCAGATTTTTCTCCTCTGCATTTTATCCACGTGCCAAAATGTTCACCGTGTCAGTAGACGATTCACAAAGTCATCTTGATATGTTCTACTGGTACCATGTAGCCCTGGGCAGCTGGCTGAAAGGCACAGGGCTCTTAACTCCGGGTCACTTCTGCAGCCCAATTTGAGAAGCATATCCCATCTGTCGAAAGTACAGTGGAGGTGTAAATGAGCCATGTTTAATTAGTAGCCAGGATTGTTCCTGTCTGTTCCTGGTACAGTGGTTAAGTTCAAGCTAGGATGATGGAGGTGGTGTGTATCCATTCACTGTTCTCATCCAACAGCTCACAGAATCGATGCAGATGGCTAATCTGGTGAGAGTGCACGTCTGTTACTGTACCTGGGTTGATGGAAACGGCAGAACCTTCCCCCAGATGCTACAGGCTTGAACAGAGACGTTTTTATTTTTATTATCTATATAGCAGGTGGTGGCCTACCAGTTATGTTAGGATCAAAAATGAGAGAACCCACTTCCTGGGGTGGCTGCAAAGCAATACTTCTCAATTGTGGCTCAGTAACCAATAAAGCAACGTGACTCTGAATGTGCAGTACTTTCTGCTGGGGTTGTGTGAGCAGGCTCTGAGCACCACCCACCGTGCAGCCAGGTCTGTCCTGCAGCAATTTGGCCCAGTCCACTTGTGCAGTCTCGCATGTATCTTTCAACACTCAGCAAGAAAGAAGACTTGTTCTCACTTCTCCATGTACTTCCTGGGGTAGGTAACATATGTCTTTCTACTCCTGAGTGAAAATTCTCCATGCTAAGGCCACCTCCTGGAAGTTTTCTGTGTAAATCCCTTTGTTGGAAAGAGGGCAGAGATTGTTTTCCATCCTAATTCTGTATTTAAATGCACTTGTTAAGAACAAGTATGTTTGGAACAAAGTTCTTTGCTTTTTGTAGTAACGTGGACCTCTTCCATATGAATCCATTCAGCTGCTCCTTTCAAACACTGCTGTACCAGTCAGAGATACTGGGTGTGATCATCTTATTAATTCATTTCCTGCCAAAGCGTTTGGGAAACTGGAAAGCAAAGTGGGGAGAAGGACAGCAATTCATCTAATTTATTTCTAGGGTAGAAAAAGGAGTGTAGTTCACACAGGTAAACCAGACCAAAGCAAGGAGAGGTGCATGAGGTAAAGAGCTGGAAATGTTGAATTCAGCTGCTGCTGAATTAAATCTGTTGGATTTGTCCTGCATGCAAGCCATGCCAGTGATCTACCAGCAGAAAGGGCAGTCCTGCTCTAGTGCCACAGTAGGTGGAAAGGGCAGCCACGTGGAATTGCTGTGTACTGCCAAAGTTTTGGTGGGGTGGGGTTGTTTTGTTACAGAGAAAAGGAATAATTGAGGCTGTTTGAGTCACAGCTCTGCTCTCAGTGAGTCCTAGGGTGCAGCCTCCATTGCTTACATGGGAGAGACAGGAAACAAAGGATCCTGGCAGTGCGTTGTTGCTCTCGTCAGCTATTACCATAAATCATCTCCTGACATGTACCTGACCCCTTTTTTCTTTTTGACTGTCGTTCTCTCTGCTTGAGTCATGATCTTAAATGCCCAACTGCAAGTGGTTTTAACAGGACAATTAGGTTTCCAGGACCAGATGTATGGCTCAGCCACCTTGGCAGGGCTTGGATTCAAGCAGATGCTTTCTTTTTCATCACAACTTCATTCTTAGCAAAGAAAACTCAGTTCCTTTGCTCTCCCACTCTATTATTTCTTCCCCCACTGTATCAGAGCTGTCATTGTCTAATTGTAAAGCAGTTCAAGCGAAGGACAGGCAAACCTTAACTCTTGTTGAAGTAAAGTTACTGATGCAGACTTTGCCCCGTTCATTTGCTAAGCCGTTACACAGAAGAAATTTTGTGTGGCTTGTTTTCTGTGCCAGCTCAGCCCACCGAAGATTGGCTTCTGTTTTTCCCTTTTGTGTGAGTGGCCTTTGATGCCCGTGGGGCACCGGGCTCCTGGAGCAGGTTCTCCTGCCCGAGCTCCATCTTTCCTTCCTTCCGTGCGGGTTGGAGCCGGGCAGTGCCGCATTGCGTCCACGCGGTGGAGCCCTCGCCCGTGTGCGCCGTGTGCCCGAGTCCGGGCTGCTCCGCCGAGCTCCGGCCGGCCTCCCCCTCGTGTTCTGCCCGTCCATCGGAGCAGAGGCTTTAAAAGGCTGTGACAGAATAGCCCTGCCGCAGACTGCTCCTCTTAACAGCTCTGTATCTGTCCTGTGAGAAACTGCCATCTTACAGCTGCAGCCTCCTCGGGCCTCTGTTCATTGCTCTGTACAATGCGAAGTTACCATCGGAGTTAAAGTAGAAGCTGTGGGCAGCAGGGACCCAGCTTCTGAGGCGATCCAGTGCCATTTCCAACCTGCTGAGCAGTCTTCCAAGGCTGTCGAGCTGCTG
This sequence comes from Callipepla californica brunnescens, assembly GCA_023055505.1. Taxonomy (NCBI): domain Eukaryota; kingdom Metazoa; phylum Chordata; class Aves; order Galliformes; family Odontophoridae; genus Callipepla; species Callipepla californica. The sequence continues at coordinate 5,657,507 of JALIRH010000036.1, read as the reverse complement.
AGGAGGCTGCTGCTGTGAGCAGCGCTGGGGGCTGAGGCAGGGCCAGCAGTTATGGGGCACAGTGAGGTGGTCTGGCACGGAGCTGCTCTGCAGGCAGGCTGCAGCACAGGAGGGGGTTCTCAGAGGGCATAGCGGGGTTTGGGGCTGGCTGAGCACGTCAGCCTTTGTGAGGCAGATGTAGCACAGCCCAAGGGCAAAAGCTGAGGCCACGGTGCCCAGTCCTGCAAGCCTGGCCCTGGCTCGGTCACCTCAGCCAGTAGTGCCACACCTGAGGGATCTGCCCCCACCCCAGCCTGCCCTCAGGTGGGCTGCACAGGGCCCCTGCCAGGGCTGCAGGTACAGCCAGCCAGGCTGGGCCCTCTGCACTCCTCCACCATTCACCTTGCTCAGAGCAGGAGCTCGACAAGAGAGACTGGGATAGCAGCCCCCTGCCAGAGCAGGAAAGGGAGATGTGCTTGTGGCATTCCTCCTGTCCTTCCCTCACTTTGCTGTCATTTAGGGGAGAGCACTTCTGCTCAAGTCTTGCTGCCACCCAGCACAATTGTTTTGCACACCAGTAAATCATACTAGCAGACTCTTGAATCCAGAATAAAACAAAGTCATTATTCATTTGTTCCACATTTAAAAAAAAAACACAGTTCATTAAAACAGTTTTAATGAAAAAATAAAGTTCTGAATTAAACTATAATTATATATGGCTGAAAGTGATGAACTAAAACAATGGAGATGTTACTTTTTTCTCTCTCTCTGCTGATACTGTAACGTGCTGGACTTGTCAGACACCATCTATTGGGGTAAATCTGAAAAGGTAACAGAACAAGAGTCAGTCACATTGATTAGTATTGAACCTCTTGAAAAACGAGGCAGTTCGCTCGGCCATTTAACACTTCTCACATCAGAACTTCAGGAACACATTCCAGGAGGTCCAGCTGAATCGCAGACAATGCTGTAAACACAAAGATGCCAATACTCAGAGCAGGTCCAGCCCTCACAGCTTGCAGCCAGGATCTTCCAAAGCCTTTCTGTTTGCAGAGTGAAATGGCAGCGTTAGAGAACTTTGGTTATATTTCTGGCTGCAGAGCGCAGTCCGGCAGCCGGAAGGGGCACGTCTTTGGCAAACTCCTCGATGGTTCCACTTAGCTTCTGGAAGGCAGCATACCACAGTAAGTTTTATCAGAAGCTGGAGCTGGTTTTCAGAACCTAGAGTCCGTTGTTACAGCGGAGTGGGATGGGGTTTTTACGAAGAACCAAGGCTGAGGAACGCTGCGCAGCGTGCAGCTCCGTCACCCCGCGTCCCACGCAGGAGCCCCCGCGCACTGCAGTGCTGAGCAGTCTGCACCAAGCCTGGGCAGCCTGGCACCAGGTCTCTGAGGAGGGTACCGCACTGCCCTGGGAAGACCCTGCTCGTCACCAGGACACATCTCCCGACAGAACCGTCCCGGGGTAAGGCAGCGGTCCGACCAGGTCTGTGACACGTTCCTTCCAGCACAGCTGGTCTCACGTCAGCTCTAGTGCCAGCCAGCGACTCCCCTCACCTCACGGGACAGAGAACACATTCACCAGGTGTAACATAGGAGAAATGTCTCAAAATCATAAACCTAAGTTGTGCAACGCACAAAGCTTGCTCCGTTTGGTCACTGAGGGGCAGCACCTCCATCCTGGTGGCCTTGAGAACAAGCCTGGATTCCCTGTGCTCTCCTGTCCTTCCCAGCACCAGCTGGATCTTCATTACGCTGCCTGCTAGCTGCACAGCCTGCGTTTGCTTCTCTTATCTGCGTGATTTGCGGCCAACAAGGTTTTGGTTTTCTGATTACAAATCCAGTCTCAAAAAATAAACAGCAGAGTCAACTCAGCTGTAGTACTGATGGAAATGATCAGATCTCGAACCGGACTGGCCAGGTTCTGCATTTACTACAGCCTCTTTTACAGTCCACGCCTGAATTCTGGGCTGAGAAAAGGAAGAATCATCATCCTAAAACAGCACCTTGGAGTTTAACAAAGGGCCAGGACACAGAGCAAATGGTATTCCCCCCAAACACATTTGAGCCAATCATGCAAAACAAAGTCACAAAAAATCACCGTTAAGAAGAGACTTCTAAGAAATCTGCTGTCTACGAACTGCCAGCGCTGCCTGAGCAGAGAAAGGAGCGATCTGTTCCTCCGAGTGCACCAGTCCTCAGAGCAGGGTGCAGTCCCACCGTTACGCAGTGCCCATCACAGAACTCCTCCTGCCTGCGCCCATGGACAGGAGGCAGATCACACAGAGGTCGGTATGCGTTCACACTCCTACAGAGCCTCAGAATATCTAAGGTTGATATATACGGACAAATGGGCAGGTATAATATTACATTAAAATTAAAACACGTGGCCATTTACTTTTCAGACTCTTCACACAGATTTCCTCCTCCCTCCTCAGAGGACGAGTTTCCTAGCACAGAGAAGGTTTGCAGTTTCCCAACGGGATGAGAAAAAACACGTGGCAAAGATATTATACATTCCCAAAACATCGTCCATCTCATAGTTGTAACCGGACAAAACCCCACTGAACCCAGAGAGCTTAATTTGTCTCTTGAGCTAATTGGTATTAGCAGCAGTTTCGACCAGTCTGCTCCTTCCAGCCCCGGCCGTCCACGACTCGGCGACGCCTCATCCCTGCGCGGCAGGCAGGCCGGCAGCCCTCGGCCTGAGCAGCAGCAGCAGTTCGGCCCCCGGCCGGTGTCTGTGCTCGGCACGGCTCACCCGCCCGCGCCTCTCTAGTCCAGAAAGCGCCTGCGCGAGCCCGTCCGGGAGCGGTTCGAGCGGCGAATGTCAAACTTGGAGTCCCGGCACTTCTGGCATATGTAGACCTCTGGGACGTTGGACTTGCGGATCTTGGCGCAGGAGAGGTGGATCCAGGTGTGGCACTCGTTGCACTCAATCATCGGCCGCCCGGCGAAGGGCTTCATGCAGAAGCAAGTGACGAGGTCCCAGGAGTCGTCATCTGGAAGGAGAAGCAGCACGTTATTTTCACCTCCCAGTGCCCTTCAGCCACACCGCCAACTCTTTTCCTTCTGATCTAAATTCACTCCCTGGCTTCCAAAGATGGGTGCTGATTTTTCCAGGTCCCACCAGGAACCAGCACAGGAGCTCAACAGGGAAACGCTCCCAGCAGTACAGGAGAGGAGCCCTAGCTGCCTCAGTGAGGTCCCAGGAGTGTCAACCTCACCTCCCCTCCCCTTAAAAAGAACCACCTACTGATTAACCCTGCATTCCGCTCACACTGCACGTACTGGAGATCAGCGGTCGCACCACTGCCTCCACGTGGCCTGGCACCTCTCAAGCCACCCCGGCAGCCAGGCCACCTACCCGAATCCACCATGATGTCCTCATCGTCGCCGGTGCCATCCTCGTCCCGGAAGACGACCTGCTTGCCCTGCCGAATGACCGTTCGTTTGCCCACGCTCTGGATCTCCACCGCCTGCTCGCCCGTCCCCGTGGGGTAGGTGACACTGGAGGCCGTATCAGAGTCCCACACCGAGCAGTGCTCAGCCACAGACTGAGGGTCACCCTCAGACGAGGGGCTCATCGGTGTCTCTGTGTAAGAGTCCTCTGCCTCCAGCTCCAGCAGCTTCTCCTCGTAATCTTCCTCTGCAGACACCTCCGTTTCCCTTCTCTTCAGCTTCTTCTTCTTCCTGATCTTATCGATCTGCTTTCGCTCTGGCAGGAAGTTTCCGGGCTTTGCCCGCTGGAACAGGGAACTGTAGGGCTTTGCCCGCTTCAGCTGGCTGAAGTTCTTTCTGTTCTTGGCAGGAAGGGAAACGGAGGAGGGGATGTCAGTGAAGCGGGGGTCCCAGCTATCGCTGTCTATGGTGCCGCCGGTGCTGTTGGGAGGGCTGGGGCTGTTCCTCAGCGGCGTTTCCTACAAAAACCCGCAGCGATCAGACAACGGTGTTATTTCCAAGCTGCCTGGCACGAGGCGCTGCAGCGCGTGGTACCACAGCCCTCCCCCTCCCGGAGCCGGACTCTGTGCCCAGGCTCAGCCCCCGACCCCTTCCCACCGCCCGCAGCCCGAGCCACAGCTCCAGCCCAGCCCTGCCGCGGTGAGCAGCCGGGCCCGGGCCCGGAGGGGCACAGGGACCGCCCGCTGCCGCCCTCACCTCCTGCGGGTAGGGGATGTAGCCGGCGTAGGCCAGGACAAAGGTGCAGAACTTGTTGAAGTCTTCCACGGTGCGGTGCCGCCGGGAGGTGGGGGAGAAGTCCTGCGGGGGAGGGGGGGGGGGGGGGGGGAGGGAGCGGGAGGGAGGGGTCAGCGCGGCCGCCTCCGCCGCGGGGCCGGGCTGGGCGCAGAGCTGGGAGGCCCCGCTCCCCGCAGCCGCTCCCCGCGCCGTGCCCGCTGCCGGGAGCCGCACCCCCGTTCTTCCCGGTTCCCTCTCCCGGGAGCCGCCGCCCCCCCCCCACCCCACAACCGCTTCTCCCCGGAGCCGCTCCCCGGAACCCGCCGTCCTCGCGCTGCCGGGAGCCGCCCCCCCCCCCCCCCCGCGCCCCTTTTCCTCGCGGTGCCGCCCCGCACCCCCCCCCCATCCCCCCCCCCATCCCCCCGGTGCCGCCGCCGGAGCCGCTCCCGCCCGGGGCCCCGCCCGCCGCCGCCGCCGCCGCTCCCCGCGCGAAGCCCCACCCCCCACCGCCCGCGGCGGCACCGGGCACCGCCGAACCCCCCCCCAACGACCCCCGGCTCCGGTCCCGCATCCCGACCGCCGGGCCCGGCCCCGGGGCCGCCCTCGCGGCGGGAGGCGGAGGGAAGAGGGGCACCGCCGCCGCCATTCCCGTCCGGCCGCCCCCATCCCCCCCCCCCCCCCCCTTCCCGCTCCGGTTCCCGGTCCGGCGGACGCTCCGCGCTCGAGCGGCACAAGATGGCCTCGGCCCGGCGGCGGGAACCGGGCACCGGCGGCGGGAGACGCTCCCCCGGGAGCGCGGCTCACCTCCGGGGCGAACGGGGACGCGCAGGAGTCGGAGTCCATGGCCCCGCGCGGCGGCACAGCGGGCGGCGGGGGGGGGGGGGGGGGGGCGGGCGGGGGCGGCCGTGCGGCACCGACACCCGCGAACCGCTCGGTACCGGCGGGAGGCGGCGGAGGGGCGGGCGGCCGCGCGGGGCGCGCCGGGAGCGGTAGTCCGCGCGCGCGGGGAACGCCGGGAAACGGAGTGCGGCGGCGCGGGGAACGCCGGGACGCGTAGGCCGCGCGTGCGCAGTGCGGGGCGGGCAGAGCGGACGGGACAGGAGGCGACGCGAGGTGAGTGCGGGCGGGGCGGCAGCGCCCGAGCGGATAAAGCGGCGCCGCCGGGAGCAGCGCCCCGCGCCGCGTGGTGCCCGCGGCAAACGGAGCCGGGGCGGAGCGGTCCCGTGCTGGGCTGCCGCCGCCCTCGGAGGGTCCCTCGGCCCCGCGGTTTCCCGGGGCGGAGCTCGGCGGTTCTGGCGGCGCCGCGCGTTATGCAACGGCCGCTCCGCTGCGGCGCCCGGAGCCGCCCCGAGGGCTGCGCGGCTCTCCCCGCCTCCCCGCGCTGACGGCCCCGCCCGCTGTGTTTCTCCCCTCCCCTCAGCCGCTCCCGGGGCCGAACCCCGCGTCCCTCCGCGCTGCGGCTCTCCCAGGCTCGGCCATGGCAGCGAGCGCGGGCGGCGGCGGAGCGGCGGCGGCGGCGGCGGCGGAACCGGCGCACGCGGTGTCGCTGCTGCGGGGGCTGAGCGCGCTGCGGGCGGAGCGGAGCCTGCTGGACGTGACGGTGGTGGCGGGCGGGCGGGAGTTCGGGGCGCACCGCGCGGTGCTGGCCGCCGCCTCCGGGTACTTCCGCGCCATGTTCGGCGGAGCGCTGCGCGAGGCGCGGGCCGAGCGGGTGCGGCTGCACGGCGTGGAGCCCGAGTGCCTGGCGCGCCTGCTCGACTTCGCCTACACCGGGCGCGTGGGGGGGCTGGGCCCCGACATCGCCGAGCGCCTGCTGCGCGCCGCCGACCTGCTGCAGTTCCCCGCCGTCAAGGAGGCGTGCGGAGCGTGGCTGGCGCGCCAGCTGGAGCCCGCCAACGCGCTGGACATGCAGGACTTCGCCGAGGCCTTCGCCTGCCCCGCGCTGGCGGCCGCCGCGCACCGCTTCATCCTGCGGCACGTGGGCGAGCTGGGCGCGCAGCTGGAGCGGCTGCCGCTGCCCCGCCTGCTGTCCTACCTGCGCGACGACGGGCTGTGCGTGCCCAAGGAGGAGGCCGCGTTCCAGCTGGCGCTGCGCTGGGTGCACGCCGACCCCGCCGCCCGCGCCCCGCTGCTGCCCCAGCTGCTGGCGCACGTCCGCCTGCCCTTCGTGCGCCGCTTCTACCTGCTGGCCCACGTGGAGGGAGAGCCGCTGGTGGCCCGCTGCCCGCCCTGCCTGCGCCTGCTGCAGGAGGCGCGCGACTTCCAGGCCGCCCGCCTCGACCGCCACGACCGCGGGCCCTGCGCCCGCATGCGGCCGCGCCCTTCCACCGGCCTCGCCGAGATCCTCGTCCTCGTGGGCGGCTGCGACCGTGACTGCGACGAGCTCGTCACCGTCGACTGCTACAACCCGCGCACCGGCCACTGGCGCTACCTGGCCGAGTTCCCCGAGCACCTGGGCGGGGGCTACAGCGTCGCCGCTCTGGGCAATGACATCTATGTCACCGGTAAGGCGCGCGGTGCTGCGGGCGGGCTGGGAGCACGCTGCTCCTGCAGCAGGCTGGATGCCTGCAGGCGTGGACAGGAGGTGTTCCGAGTACTTCGTAGGGCATCGTGAGGGTCTCCTCCACGAAATAAGCGAGCATCAGCCGTGGGAGCACGCTTCCCACGCGGCACCTGCCTCCTGTGCTGCCCTCATTCCTCTCTTGGGAACGCTTCTGCTCCCGGAGGTGGAGGAGCAGCAGGGCTGGCGTGCTGAGCACAGGCCGGGGCAGGAGGAGCACATGGAGCCTGTGCGGTTCTGCCTCCGGATGTTTGGGGAAAGAGCTGCATCTTTGAGCCGGGCTTAAGTGGGAGTGGGCAAAAGCACACGTCAGGAAAGCCTGTACGGAGTTGAGATCTCCATGGGAAGTACTGAGGTGCCAGCTGTGAGGATTGGTTTATGATAGAGGAGCAAAGAATCTGAAACTCTGCTCAGGCACAGTACAGCTGAAGCCCGCAGAGGAGCAGAGACTCCTGGAGTTGGTGCTGGGTGAGGATTTAGCAGCTGATCTCAATCTGGGAGGTATTTGCTTGTGACTAATACTTCTGAGCACGCAGACAAGTCACAGAGCTCACGCTGGGGAAGCTTTCTGACTGTTTGCTCTGGACGATGTGAGTGACTTAAGAGGGGTTTTGGATTTCTGGCTGCAGAGCAAGTGTTTGTGTTCAGAGCCCACGAATCACATCCCAGCCATGTGCTCGGGACAGAGGCCGGAGCTGTGGGCCCCAGTGCAGTGAGGCACTGAGGAGTGGCGGCAGAGCGTGAGTCACTGTCTCCCTCTGCATACACCCTGACTTCTGGGGCTGTAATTACCTCTTCAGAGGTGACTCTGATGCGTGAGGTTGGCACCTGGTCCACATACAGGCACTTTCTTTGGGCCGCATGCAGTCGGAGTGGCAGTCCTGTGGCTGTCGTACAGCAAACAGCTGCAGAACAACTTCACAGAAGGGCAGGTCGAGTGGAGACGAACAGAAAACAGTTCATTCTGTGCTTGTTAGCAGAAAACAAGGCTTAGGTCTTAAAGGCAGCGGTGTGAAAGGAAGATCAGTTTGTATGAATGTCTTCTTCCCTTCCAGAGCAGCTGCAGGCAGATCTGGGGGTGCTGCTGCCAGCGGAGGTGGTTCTGTGTAACGTCAGTGTCACTGCTCAGGGGTGGGAGGGCTCGGTGTGGCAGCGCCTTGCAGTCTGCACGCTGCGGAGTGGTAATCTCTGCTGCGTCACAGCAGCGTCTGGAGAGCAGCGGAGCAACTGCAGAATGGAAAAGACAATGGTTATTTAGAACAAAGGAGGGTACTTGTTTTGAATCGTTGCTGAATACACACTGTGAATGCCATGGGAGAATTCCTTCTTGGCTTGCTGGGAAGCTGGGACAGAAATAGCACAGAAAGTGTGGTAAAATCTTCACACTTACAGTCCCCCGGGATCTGACTGTTCCCACAGCACGTGGCTCTGCCGAGTGGGAAAGTGCACGGAGCTGTTAGGAAGGTGTATCTGGGGGATGTGAGAGAGAGCCCGGGGTAGAGCCCTGCCCGCCCCTCCATCTCCCCGGGCACTTTCCTTACAGGGGATGTTTTTGTGAAGCAGCACTGCTGAAGCGCTCTGTGTTGTGCTGCAGGGGGATCGGATGGGTCGAGGCTGTACGACTGCGTCTGGAGGTACAACTCCAGCGTGAATGAGTGGACAGAGGTGTCCCCAATGCTGAAAGCCAGAGAGTACCACAGCTCCACGGTCCTGGATGGGCTGCTGTACGTCATCGCCTCCGACAGCACGGAGCGCTACGACCACTCCGTGGACAGCTGGGAGGCTCTGCAGCCCATGCTGTACCCCATGGACAACTGCTCCACCACCTCGTGCCGTGGCAAGCTGTTTGCCATCGGCTCTCTGTCCGGGAAGGAGACCATGGTGATGCAGTGCTACGACCCTGACAGCGACCTCTGGTCCCTGGTGAACTGCGGCCACCTGCCCCCGTGGTCCTTCGCCCCGAAGACCGTCACTCTGAACGGGCTCATGTACTTCATAAGGTGAGCAGTGGCAGCAGTCGCTTCCCCTCCCTCCCTGCTTCTGCACTAGGTGAGCCAAGGCTGGGAAAGTGTTTGGGTCTTAGGAGCGGTCACATCAGAGTACCGTGGCAGGAAGGCAAGGCAGTGCTTCCTCTGCTCTGCAAGCTGCCACGCTTCTCTCCTTTAGTTCTGTCCCAACTGAACCTCGCAGACGTGTTGGAAGTCCTGTAAAAACATCTGAGTTTTAAGGCGAGGGGCTGGGAAATAGCCAGAGGTACGGACCGGGCTGGCGCTGGCAGTTGTGCTTGGAATAGACTTCTCAGTTTTCTTGGCTTCTGGTTCCATCCCCCTTGCTGCTATAAATAAGTGAGTAAGCTCCAAGAAAACGTTGAACTGTAGCATAGCAGAGGACACCCTCTGTCTCAGCTGAGGTAGGAGGAATGAAGATGGAATGATTGGTGGCTATTTTTAAGCACCTTCCCAAACTGGGACGTGGTTACCTATCTGAGGCCATCCCGGAGGAGGCTCCAGCTCTTTGTTCTGAGCCAGTTTGAGGGAGGGGGCCTTTTAGAACAGCGTCCTCAGGACTTAAAACACTCCCATGTAAAGGATGTTTGGGTTCTTGCTCTCTGCTGCACATCGTATCTGGTGTATTTCCTGTAATGAATTTGAAACTGGAGGCCACTAGGGTCAAGAAGAGAGGCCTGCAACTCTTGAAGTCAGTTCTGTTAAATAAAGAATTGTGTGCATGAAATTGAAAGAGCAGAATTTCAGAGGCTGGATCCACGTAAAAGGAAATTGATCAGCAATTGAAGAATAAAATGAAGTTTTCTTTGCCGTAGCCCACGAAATCCATTGCAGCAGAACTGTCCCGGGCTGACAGACCGTGCTTTCCCAGCACCCTGACCTTGTCCTTCTTGCATTCCTGTGTCAGCCATGGGCGTTTCTGCCTCACAAACATCCCTCACCTGTTGCTGTCGCGTCCCGCAGTGGTGAGCGGGTGTAAGAAGCCTTGAGGGATTGCGCTGCCTGTCAGCTCTGCTGTTGGGTTCTCTGGCCTGTCTAAATTTGGCATTGGCAAAAATCTTCGAGCAGGAGAGATCCCATTGCTTCTGGGTGCACTGAGGTTTAAGCCTCCTCAGAACAGAGCTGATTTTTCTTTGAGAGCTCTAAGTGTTCTGCACCAAAGCCAATAAAAGACAGCTGGCAAATGTTCGTCTGTGAACGTGTCTACCATAGATGCAAACTCAGAACCAGGCTGGGTTTGAGAAAGCCCTCAGGATTGCCTCCAAATTGTCTTCTGTTTTTCCCAGGTACTGTCCTGAAGCTCAGTGTACGTCAGGAAATGCATAAAGCGCTTCTTTGCCCAGGGAGAAGCTGAGAAGGCATTGAGGCACCTCAGGGCAGTGGTGTTTGAGTGCTGTCTGTGCCAGCGTGCACAGCTCGGGGCTCTGGGTGTTTCCTGAACATCCCTGCTGCTCTCTGAGAAGTCTGTGCTGCAGGCTGGGCTTTGCTCTGAGTCCTGAGCCCTCGTCCAGGATCCCTCTGGTCTCCAGTTCATGTGTCAGGGCTGGAGGAACAGCACTCGTGGCAGTGTTGCAGGCCGTGCCTCGGGCTTTTGAACTGGGGGCACGGGGCAGAAGGTTTTGACAACACAGGAGAGTAATTTTGTGTTATCTCCTGCAGAGATGACTCAGCTGAAGTGGATGTTTACAATCCAGTGAAGAACGAATGGGATAAAATCCCTGCCATGCTTCAGGTAGGATGCTTGCCACCCACCAGTGGTAAAATAGGGGTTAAGTTACCTTTGGAAAGCAGTGTTCTGTCTGGATGGTCACCCCGAGCACAGAATGCATTTAAACGTGGAAGAAAAGGTCTCTGGTGAGAGCTGCTGCCGTGGGGGTGATGTGTCCCACAGAACCATCCCGCAGGAGGCATGCCTGCGTGGGCAGCCCGCCCTAATTGCGGTGCTCACTTCCCCTTCCATTGCAGGTCCACGTTGGGGGCAGCGTGGCCGTGCTGGGCGGGAAGCTCTACGTCTCCGGTGGCTACGATAACACCTTCGAGCTCTCGGACGTCCTGGAAGCTTACGACCCTGAGACGCGAACGTGGAGTGTGGTGGGGCAGCTCCCCGAGCCCATCTTCTGGCACGGCAGCGTCAGCATATTCCGGCAGTTCATGCCAGAAACCACACAGGAGGATGACAGCATCACGCTGGACAACACCATCAACCTGAGCAGGCAGCGCCCCAACCTCCACCACCAGAACCTCAATGAGCTCCGTTAGCGGGGAGCGTGCCGGGCCTGGCACAATGCGAGTTCGTTGTCCAGTGCTGCTTTGAGAGAAGGCAGAGGCAAACTGGAGCTCGGAAGCGAAAACAGACTGAGTAGTACAGGGAGTAAAAATTGTGAGTGTTTGGAATGCTGTTGTAGAAAGCTAGCTGGCAGAACACGAGGCCTTTGGTGCAGCTCCTCAGCCCTTCCCTGCGGAGGCCGAAGGTGCAGCGCTACTCACACAGATCTGAGAGGTGAACTCTGAAGACAACGGTTGTGTTAAGCACCACTGAACCACTGCTGCTTTCAGCCTTCAGTCAGACACCCTTCCCCAGGAGCTCCTTCACCTGCAACACTTTGTTTGTCACAGAATTCCTTCAGTTTCTTCCTACGGGGGGGAAAAAAAAGAACAGGAGGAACCAGGCAGGACCAAACCCTCACGGCTTGGGCCAACTGCAGCAGGAGGGGTCTGCGTGGGGGGACTGGGTCTGCACCCCCACCTCTGCTGTGTGCTCCTGAGGCCTCACACGTCCACAGGAGGAGGTGCTCCCATGGGAAGCTGAGTGGGGATCCCTCTGAGCGTGGCCCCCGCGTCGTGTCACTGCAGTCCTGGCCTCGTTCAGTGCCTCCTGAAGGAACGTGTGTGTATGGCAGGGCTCCTGAGGGGCTGGGTTGTGGAGCTTCACCTTTTCCTGTTGTCTGAACTTGAGAAAGTTCTTTGTGTGTTTTGTTACGTTTCAGTTGCAGCGTTTAAACCTTCGCAGGTATTTGTTTTCCTACCCTTCTTAGAACAGCACTTTTTATTTTTTTTTCCTAATAAGAAACACCTTTATTTATTAATGGATCACATTCTCACATCTAAGTTGCCTTCATTTCTGATCACCTGCACTGTTCTTTAAAGGGAAAGAGAAGAGTGCCTGCCTTGGCTGGCTCGTGGAGCGCCGGGGCCCTCAGGGAGGAGCCTTTCTGCTTTCCCATTTCCTCAGAGCTTGCTCCTTTCAGGCTGCTCAGCTCGTAGAACACGCCTGGGTGGCTTGTTCTTCCGAGTAGGGCTCTTTGCTGACAATCCTTTTACATCAAGCTCTTGGCACGTTGCAGGGTCAGGCAGACAGGCCCTGTGCAGCAGGGCTGAGCTCTTGTTTGCCGTTGTAAAGGAGCTGGGTTGAAGTTGTACTGTTTCAGAAGTCTTATCTGGAAAGGTAAGCACAGCTTCCTTGGATTTGCTGCGGACTCGTAGAAGAAATAAGCTAGTGCTGTTTAGGCACCATGGTGCAGAAATGCATTGACTGGTGTGAAGGAACCTACTGAACCTCTGGGGAGTCCCTGTGCCCGGCTCGTCTCCGCTTTGCAGCTCGTGGAGTAATTGGAAAATGCTGCTGGCATCGTGTGGCTGAGGTGCAGGAGCTCGTGGGAGTGCAAGGTCGTAGTTAGGGTTTTCTTCTTTCATTGTTGTGTTTCTGTCTGTGTAAGATATGCCTTTAAACTTGCTCAAGTGACCTAGCTAGATGAACTGTATTTCCTCCGTATACCTTCAGCTGAAGTGGAGCTGCTCGCAGTTGACGTGTGGAATGTTTCTTAAACATGCAAACAGTTACAAGTGGCTCATCTGAAAATGGGCACTACACCTTCAGAACTGTCCAGAACAGAGGCGCTGGCTGCAGTGCTTTCCTTCTTCTGCCTCTGGTTTTAAACCAACTGGGAAAAAAAACGAATTGGAGCTTAGAAACGGAACGCTCTGCGTAGCCCTGGCTCGCCGCCGTTCACAGCTTTAATCGCCTGCTGTGCCCGGAGTGCTGCTCGGTGCTGTGCTCCAGCTGGGGAACCTCGGCAGCGCCTGGAGGCGGCCGCGCGTGGCAGGGAAGGGCAGAGCAGTGCTGAGTTCCTCCCAGCACCGCTGTGCTCTCAGCCCTGTGTGCGGGAGGAGCAGGCATTGCTCACTGCGGGACCTGCTCCAGCCCGACCCTTAGGGATCTGTATTTATTTTTTGTAAAACCCGTTGTGAACGAAGCTTGCAGTGCTGTTTAAATACCATCCTTTGAAACAAAGGCATTTTACATTTACAGATGATGTATTTTTATTCTCATGGTTTGTTTTTAAAGTTAAATAAAGCGCGTTGCGTCCATCGCTGCCTCGTTCCGTGCGGAAATCTCCACGCTGAGTTCTGCTCTCCTTTCTCCCTCCTGAGCTGCACTTAAAGCGGTGCTGCACTCTGAGTGCTCCAAGGGGCAGTGCGCGCTCACTGCGGAGTCACGCTGCGCCCCAGGGGCGTTCAGTGGCTCTGCGTGTGACAGCGAGCTGCCCCGCGTTACTTCTGCTATTGCTCTCAACTCTTAACTCCCCACCTCTGAAAACAGGAGCTTGGAGGACTGCTCTGCTCCTGAGGTAATGCTGCTGTGGCTCAGGCTGAGTAACAGCTGAGCGAGGTCAGTGGGGGAACACACCGTGCCCTTCGTGTAGCAAAGCAACAGTAGGAAGCAGCAGCAGCGTAGTGAAAGCAAACAGAAACGGGCACAGGTTTAACTGAGGAGACACCGTTTCAGCACAGGTCTGAGGAAGGGGGCAGTCCCTTCTGGATGAGCTTTAATCATCAGCATAAAAGTAATGGAGCAGCGTCAGAGCTAGCACTGGGGCAGGGGGAGCCAGGCCTCCCTCCTCAGCACAGAGTTCACAGTACCACACACAGAGCTGTCAGTCACGTCCCATCTCATACATTGTATGTACACTTATTTAAGCAGTCATTCTGAGTAGCTTCATCTTCCTTACTTTGATACCTGATTACCACTTGAGTAGAAACGTTCCCTGCAATCCGGGCTTGGGATTGTTACACAGGAGGAGGGAGAAGGGCTGGAGGTGCAGCTCGGAGCTCCCGGAGGCTGAGAGCAGCACAGTCACTCAGGGAATGCTCTGTGCAAAGGGCGTGAGCGCTCACGTTACGTTTCACACTCATCAGGAATTGTTGTTGTTATTATCAGTGACTGCTCGATCACCTCTGCCGGAGAGAAGCTGTCATTCGAACAGAGTCTCTGCACGGGGATCTCCTCGGGCAGGGGTCCATGGGTCAGGGACTCCACGATGACCTCGGCCGTGCCCACCTCCAGCTCCTGGGGCGGCTGCAGTGCCACCACCACCGCCCTCTCATCCTCGATGATCAGGTTGCGGAGCTTCCGCTGCCGGGGGTTGTAGTTCTCCACCCGGTCGTGGATCTCCATGTGGCGCCTCAGGTGCGCCTGCAAGACACAACAGAGCAGGGAGGGGCAGCTCAGTACGCAGTGCTTCCCTGAGGGGGGCGGGGGGGGGGGGGCTAGCAGAAGCACAGCGAAGCTCCTGCAGCCACAGGGCAGCGGCTTGTCAGGGTGGGCACCCCCCAGCGCTGCCCCCAGTGCTCCTCGGGTGGAGCACACGCCTTGCGAGAAGCACGTGTTAACAAAGGGGAGCCTGCCTGTGGTCAGGGCAGTGCAGTGTGGCTGTGCCACGTCCCAGGGCCGTGTCCCACCTGCCGCGTGAACTTGTAACCGCACTCGGTGCACTCGAACTTCCTCACTCCTTTGTGCCTGCGGACGTGGACGCGCAGCTGCTCCACAGCTGAGAAGAGAAGGAAGAAACGCTGTCAGCAGCCCTGCCAGCAGAGCAGCTGCACGCCTGCACTGCGTGAAGCACTGCTGCAGAGGGGGCACCGAGGGAGCGGGGCCGGGAGCGGTGGCACAGAGCCACAGCTGAGAGCAGGAGATACCTTTGAACGTTTTCCCACAGATCTGGCAGAAGTGGGGCCGCCCCTCCTGGTGCCTGCTGGCGATGTGCCTCAGCAGAGGGCCCTTCTCCGTGAACCTCTGCTCGCAGAACTCGCAGCTGAAGGGGCGCTCCCCCGTGTGGGTGCGGTTGTGTTTGTCCAGGCTCGCTGCCGTGAGCAGAGGGGGAGAGAGCAGCGGGTCAGCGCTGCACTGGGAGCTCCAAAAAGGGCTACACTGCTGAGACCACAGTGCTCTGTGCCAGGCTGGTTGTGAATGCTTAGACGGGCAATAGCAGGAGCCTGCTGCTCTGAGCAAACTGCAGTAGTGAAAACCTCACCACTGCTTTCCCCCCTTGTGTGCTATGGGAGTAACAAAACTAAAGGGAACGCTCCCTCCTGAGGCACCATCCCATGTGCACAGGAGCATGCCGTGCTCTATGTGGAAACAGAGGTTTCTCAGCACGTTTGCTCCTCAGAGGTTGCAGACAGCTACAGGGGGAGCGCGGTGCTCAGCCCTGCAGCTCCCAGGTGCCCTCTGTGGGACAGGAGGGGCAGCCCAGGGGGTACCTTGTGTCCGGAAGGTTTTGCCACACAGGTGGCACTGGAAGGGCTTCTCGCCGGTGTGTGTGCGCAGGTGCATGTTGAGGTTTGCTTTCTGTGTGAAGGCGTGATGGCAGAACTCGCACACGTAGGGACGCTCGTTCCTGCAGGCAGAGGAAAGGCAGCTGAGCCTTTGGCAGCCCCGAGCTGGAGAGCTGTCACCTTCATCTCTGCCTGCCCGGTCCGGTCCCTGACACTCCCTGTCACAACCCTCACAAAGCACTGCAATTCGATCCTACTTCAACTTGTCTTGAACTGGAGCACTTTGCAGGGCCACAAATGCTCCTCTGCACCCATACGCTCCTGAAGTGCAGAGGTGGTGCTTCCTGCCCCTCAGGCACCAGACAACCAGCCCAGGAACCAGAACAGAAAGGGAAGTGTGGAGAGCTAACAGAGACTCACCACTTCAAGGACAGGAATTAGCCAGGCAGGAGGACAGCTGATGAGCTTCAGCCACCACCTGTATTATTACCCTCAGAGGAAGTGCAAACAGTACATATTTCCTTTGGAAAAGAGGAAAGCAGGACTAAGGCTTGGCCACTCACCAAGAGCTGCCAACACCAGCAACCTGCAGCTGTCAGAAACTGCAGCACATCGTCTCCGAGGCAGCGGGAGGGCAGCAGGCACACTCAGCCACCCCACACACTGCAGGAGGGTCCCCAGCACCCGCCCCACAGGAGCTGGAGTTCAGTGGTGACACAAAGGAGGGAAGAGGTCACATTATACCTGTGCTTGGCTTTGATGTGCATCTGCAAGCCGTTGCGACTTGAGGCTCTGTGCCCACACTCCTCACAGACAAACAGTTTCTCCCCCCGGTGCTTGAACGCCTCGTGCAGGCGCAGCTCTGTCCGAGACAGAAAGCACTTGGAGCAAGTTGAGCACTGCAAGGCCACAGGAGAGCTCGGGGTTAGGCAGCTCGCAGCGTGCAGCCACAACAGAACCCCCCACGTGCCGTGCAGGATGCGCCCTGCTGCACGCTGCTTTTCAGCACTCCGGAACTCCCCGCCTTGCTCAGCAGAACCAGAAAAGATCGTGGGAATTGCTCTGTAGCTCGGTGCAGGATAATTCTCTCCCAGAATCTCTACAGTACTGCAGAGAAGGCATTAAACACCACCACGTCCGCTCACCCCACCTTGCGGCAGCGCGCTCCCCTTACCGCATGGGGCTTCGGTGCACCGTGCAACTTTATCATGTGGCTCTGCAGGTCCTTCTTCTGCATGAACTGCTGCACGCAGGAGGAGCACTGAAATACAGGAGAACAGAGTCAGCCTCCAGCTGCCTCAACAACAGTGAGTGCAGCACGAGGAGAGGAGCAGTGACGCTCCTGCTCCAGGCTGCAGCAGCTACGTGCAGGAACGCCAGAGGAGGCACCGCTGACCTTGTAGGGCATCTCCCCCGTGTGCGACACCATGTGGAGCCGCAGCTCCATCCGCCTCTTAAACACCTCCTGGCAGACAGAGCACGTGAAAACCTGCAAGAGAAGGAAGGCATCAGATCCTGCATGAGGCAGGAATCTGCTGTCAGCAGCTACAAGCGATCAGCAGCTGAACCCTGCTTTGGCAGAACAGCATCTGCTGCAGCTGCAGCTGTCTCCCACCCCGTGAGGGGAGCGGAGGTGGCTCCACGCCTGTACCTGCTCGGTTCGGTTCATGCAATTTCTGGCTTCGTGCTCCAGGAGATTCTCTTTTCTAAAATAACATTTACCACATTTAGAGCATTCAAATGGCTTCTCTCCAGTGTGTTTCCTGGGGAGACACAAACGCAGAGCAGCCGTTACTGTCAGCTAACAGCGCTGAGCTCCCCGGCCCACGGGGAAACGGCCGCACACAAGACCAATGAACACTCTGAGAACAGGAACCCCAGCTGTTGCCTCTGCTGCCAGCAGCCTGAGGCCTCACCAGCTGCCTCTGCTCTGGTGTGTGCAGCAGCTGCTGAAGCTGGAAAGCACCATTCAAAGCCTCCTTTAAACCCACTTCTGCTGATCCCAGCACAGCAAGCACTCTCTAATTGCCCCCCTGTGCATTTCCAGAGCATGCTCCATCGCCCTGCTTGCTGCAAGTGCCACAACCCCTGTCCATTCTGGAAGCCCAGGAGCTGGCAGCTCCCTATATCTTCACTGCCATCCACCCGCAGCCACCGTGTCCCCCAAAAGGGCTCCTGAGCACCTTCACTCTCTCCGTGAGCTGCGCTGGCTGATGCTCAGAGCTGCAGCTCCCAGAAGCACCTCAGGCAGCTGCGAGTCCCACCTGCACACAGCAGTGATGCAGAGCCACGTCCCGGCCGGGCCTGGGGCCACCCAGCTCCCAGCACAGCGCTCTGTGGGGCACAGTTACAGCTCCTGCACCGCCTGCGGGAGCTGAGGGCCCCGAGGCGCCACGGGGACAGCCAGCCATCCCTCAGAGCCCCACCCCCCCGGGATCCCCTGCTCCCAAGGAACAGAACGAAGCTCAGGGCGTTACCTGTTGTGCACCTTAAGGTAATACTTGCTGAGGAAGCTTTTATGACACGTGGGGCACTCCACGGGCACCGCTGCACCTTTCCTGCTCCCTGCAGCCCCTGTGCTGCCGGGGGGGCCCTTCCCTTTGCCGCGCAGCGCTTTTTTCTCAGGGAGAGGCTCCGCGGTGCCGCCCGCAGCCCCACCGCCGCCCGCCGCCACCGGGGGAGAACTCACGGGCGGAGGGACGGGCGCGGGCACGGAGCCCTCCACGCGGGGCAGCCCCGCCGGGCGCTCCCCCTCCGGCGCCGCGGGACCGGAGACCCCGGGGGGCTCGGCGGGGCGCAGCGCGGGGCCGGGGCCGCGGCGGGGCCGCTGCCGGGCAGTGGCGGCGGCGGGGCGGAAGGCGCGGCACAGGGCCACGGCGTCCGGGACGCCCAGCAGCTCGGCGGCGGCGAGCAGGCGGGCGCGGTTGTGCGCCGTCAGCGCCAGGCGGCCGGTGTAGAAGAAGTCGAGCAGCAGTTGGAAGGTGTCGGCCAGGCCCTCGGGCAGCGCCACGGGCCCCGCACCGCCACCGCCGCCGCGGGCGCGGAAGAAGCGGGAGCAGCTGGCGAGCACCGGCCAGTGAGCGCGGAACTCGCGGCCGCCCACACCGAGCGTCGCGTCGCAGAACTGCCCGGCCGCGCGCTGCCGGTTCAGCTCCCGCAGCACCCGCACGCTGTGCGCCGCCGCCGCCGCGCCCGCCATGGCCGCGCCGCGACCGCTACCGGCACCGCCACCACCGCCGCCGTTACCGTTACCGGCACCGCTATTAATTACTGCCGCCGTTACCGTTACCGGCACCGCTATTAATTACTGCCGCCGTTACCGTTACCGGCACCGCTATTAATTACTGCCGCCGTTACCGGCACCGGGACCGCGCCGCCATCACCGCCGCGCGCCGGATGTGACGCAACGGAAGTGGCGCGCCGGATGTGACGAAACGGCCCCCCGTTTCCCGGAAATGATGCACGGGATGTGACGTAACAGGAAGCGGGATTTTTTTGCCGTCGTTCCACGTTTTCCGGGTGTGACGTCATAGGGGCGGGGCTCCCGGATGTGACGCGCCGGAAGCGGCGCGGCGCCGCGTGAAGCTGCGGATCTCGGCCCGGAAGCGCTCGGCCGTGTTGCGGTGCGGCCGCAGCACCGCGCGGCCTTTGGGCAGCAGGAACCCGCACAGCAGCGGCGCCACAGCGCACAGCGCGCTCAGCGCCGCCGCCGCCGCCGCGCTCCGCCCGCGGAACGCGCTCCGCGCGCACACGGCGGCGGCCGAGCCGGCCAGCTGCAGCAGCAGGCCGCACGTCAGGCACTTGGCCTCGTTGTAGTCCGCGGGGAGGTCCTTCCCCGCGTAGCTGAGCGCGAAGCAGCCCAGGCCGAGCAGCGCGTTGTACAGCGTGGCCGCCGCCTCGGCCGCCGCGCCGCCCGCGCCGCACTCCAGCACCACGCGCTCGGCCGCCGCGCCGTAGTGCCGGACGGGCCCCGCGGGGCCCGAGGCCGCCGCCGCCGCGCACAGCACCGCCTGCAGCGCCGCGCTGCCCGCGACGAACAGCGCCGGGCCCCCGCGCCGCCGCCACGCGTCGTGCAGCGCCGAGCGGCGCGCGCTCAGCTTGAAGACGCAGACGATCTGGAAGCAGCGCGTCGCCAGGCAGGACAGGAAGATGGCGAAGCTGACGGTGAAGAGCGGGAAGCGCACCAGGCACGAGAGACGTGTGGGCTTCCCGAAGTTGAAGAAGACGCTGCTGCAGGCGCAGGCCAGGGCGCCCAGCATGAGGAAGCACATCTTGCCGCCTGCCGACCTCACCACCGGTGTGGAGGCGTTCCGGGCGAAGAGGACGGCCAGCCCCGCCATGAGCAGCAGCAGGAGCACGGTGGGGATCAGCAGCGCCCAGGAGAGGGGATCGGCCCAGGACAGGAACTCCACGGTACGGTTGAAGCAGGTCTCGCTCCCCACGGGGGCCCACTCGTCCCTCCCGCAGGCCTGGCAGGCGTAGAGGGCTGGGGGGAACAGCGCCCATGTGGGAGCCACGGCCCCAGTGAGTAACGTCCTGGTGGGGCACCCTGACCTCCCGGCTCTGCCCCCTCAAACACCTTCCTAGAGCTGCCTCTGTTTCTGCTCCCTCTCCGTGTTTCTAAGCCTTCAGGAGCAAGGAGTGCGTTTTTCCCAAAAGTCCACTGCCTGAGATAAGGGCAGCGAGCTGGGAATTACAGTGCATAGCACTGCGTGATGGAGCAGCGCAGCTGAGAGCCCTGGGCTGCATCACCACTGTTGGCCCAGAGGGCTCAGAGTGGTACAGGAGCGTGGGCTGTGGGACAGGGAGCTTGTATACACAGCAGTAGTGTGTACCAGCAGTCCCCCTCTTGCAGGCAGGAGGACTGGTGAGTTTTGGGGCTCCCCGCTCCCGCTGTTACCCAGAGCTGGCATTTCTGTCATGCTCAGTGCAGACACATACCAAAGCTGCCCAGGGACCACGAGCACATACTGGGAAGGCACAGGAAGGCATTTATCCTGGTGGCTAGTGAGTCTGTGCCAGGGAAACCCAGCAACCAGCCCCAGGAAGGGGACATTTCCATATGCCCCGAGGACTGTGGAGCTGTTGGTGAACCACACAGTGCAGAAACTGTGAGTACCATCTACAGCACAAAGGCAGCGGTAGGCTGAATTTCCCTCCCTGAGGATGTGGCTCAGGAAACACCTGTCATGCCAGACAGGTTGCTGCCCGGCCACAGGGGAAGGGGGCTCTGCTGGCACCATCTCTGCTGGTAATTTGACTGAACGGAACCATCTGTTGGCAGCATCCCTTGGAAAGCACGGGGCTGAGAGCAGGGCACGAGCTTTGCATACCCAAACAGAGAAGCCAGGCTGACCACATTTAGGTGAGCTCAGAGGTTTTTACTGCTCACGGGAATTAAAAAAAGGAGGAAAGAGGTAACTGTGGAGGCTGGGTGCAGGGAAAGGGTAAGGCAGAAGCAAGGAGTTGGTGTAATAAAAAGGGAAGGTGCAGGTAGAGAAACTGAGCGATAAGGAAGGGGAGGGAGAGGCTGCCAAGGGTTTACTGACCTGTTTTGTTCAGGAAGGTCCCTGCTGGACAGGCCACGCAGGTGAAGCAGCACCTGTGGCGGTTCTGCTGTAGCCTCATCTCCCCTGCTGCACAGGGCTGGGAGCACACTGAGACAGGAGCCTGCTGGGAGCACAGCAGCCATCACACAGGGGCAGGGTGAGAGGACAGACTGCAGCCAGTGAGCACCGGACAGCTGGCTGCTGGCCGCCAGAGATGGTGGGAAATAAGATTGTTCAAAGGAAGAAGTAGGAGGTGGGAGCCCTTAGGTTCATGCGCTCTGCTTGTTTGTTGATGAAAGTTATTACTCAGAATGTACGTAACCACCTCTCCCCCCCCCACACCTCCTGTCTGCCTGCATATCTGTTCTGCTCTAGGGAAATACCCAAGCAGTAATGCTGGGGAGGTGGTTAGCTTGACAATAAATACAATTTGAATGCAGAACCATACCTGGTGATCTTTTGTGTGCCACAGGATTTTGCTCTGGTCAATGTGCAGCCGGTCGGGGTTCACAGTGAAAGCTCCAACCACATCAAAAGCCCAGCTCTGGCCACTCCAGTTCCATGCAACAATGTCATAACCTTTACGAATGTTCCCATTGGCATCAAAAGAGATCTGTCTCTTGTGCAGGCTGAAGTTTACCTGCTTGATTTTCTGTAGGAGCTGTAAGAAGAGTAAGAGTAGAGCCCATCCTGATGACAAGACTCCCACAGAGTCTCGCCTCCAGAAGGGAAGGTGCTAGCAGATCTCTTCCAGGTTTCTGCAAGGGGCGCAGACAGAAGAATGGGAGTGGGCTGACAGCGTGGGTCTGGATCCGGGCTGCTTTGCCTGTGACAGCTGGAGCCTATGGGGAAGCTGCTGTGCAGTGACCAGAGGGAAGGCTGAAGGTGCTCTCCCAGGGCGGTTAGCAGCAGTTAAGGGAGAGCCTTTGAGGCAGGATCTGTGCCAATCCCACGTGGCCAGAGGCCAAGAGACTTCCAACTCTGAGCAGTGCAGCGGGGACCGAAGAGTCCCAGGTGCTCTGACAGTACCCCAGCTGCCAAAACAGCCCTGTTCTTTTTAGCGTGGAAAGGATTTCCAGTGATGGAAAACCCCTGAGCGCAAGGGAAGAATCTTACCTGCCAGGGATAGACTTTGCCTTTGCTGCACACCCCTGAGGCGCAGCCCAGCAGGTCGTGGAGGCCATGGGCCACTGCATACACCGCAGAGTACACGTTGTAAGAGGCCTGAATGTCATATATGTCTGGGGCAGCAGCAAGCAAGTGACATTCTGGGCAGTGCTGGGTGCAGTTTGGCTGTATGCCTTCGTTGCTGCTCGCTCTGTTTCCCCCTGCCATGTTTTCCCAAGACTCAAGGCGTTTCAGCATTGTGGGCTCAGCCTGCTCCACTGAAATGCCAATCACAGAGCCAGTGTTTCGGATGCCAGGCACCTGCCAGACGCTTTGGGCTAAAGACCAATCCTCAGAGCCCACCCACACCATGCCTGTGATGTTCTCCTGCACCGCTGCCTCAAAGAAGACCTGGGCGCTCCTCCTGTTGGAGAAGACAACAGTGACATTGACCCGGACTTCCACGAGGATCTGGATCAGCTTGTGGAGCTCCGGGCTGCTGGCACCCTTGGCTGCAGGGATGATGCCTCGATAGGCAACGCACACATCGCTCGTGGCCAGCAGCTCACTGAGGGCACTGAGCCCGTCGCGGCCGTAGGTGTTGTCGCTGCCCAGCACAGCGACCCAGGTCCACCCGAACCGCTGCAGCACCGCTGCAATGGCCTTCACCTGCTGCCCATCGCTGGGGATGGTGCGCAGGAACGAGGGGTAGAAGCGCTTCAGGCTCAGCGTCTCCAGGGAGGCTTCGTAGCTAATCTGCAAAGCAAGGCGGGAGAAGGGGGGTGGCACACGGGGGGGAAACAGCAGCACGAGGAGCAGCGCTGGGAGGCAGCACGGGGAGGCAGGAGACGCTCCGGAACGAGAGCACAGCACGCAGCGCAGCACCGATCAGCGCCGGGGCGGCGGGACTGACCTCGGGCACGAGGAATAGGCCCAGGATGGCGGCCGTGGTGAGGGCCAGCTGCGAGCTGTCGGGCCCGATGACGGCCACGGCCCGCGGCTCGGCGTGCTGCGGGGCAGCGAGCAGCTCCGCGTCGCGCCGGCCCTGCTGGGCGAGGGCGCGCAGCGTGGCGTGCAGGTTGGCGGCCTCCGTGCACGTGTCGTGGATCTCGCAGCCCAGCGTGACGCCGGGCAGCAGCGCGCTGGAGTTGTTGATCTCCTCCACGGCGAAGCGCATGGTCCGCGCCAGGTGCTGGCCGTGGCTCCTGAGGGCGGCAGCGCTGCGGACGCCCGCGGCCGTGAGGGAGCGCCGCGCCCCGCGGGAACGGCGCGGCCACGGAGCCCCCCCAGCACTCACACATCGCAGCCCCGCGCCAGCGGGCGGCCCGGCGGAACCGCGTGGATCTGGAACAGCCCGGCCAGGTTCACGGGGCCGCGGACGGACGCGGCGGCGGCGGCGCAGAGCGGCGCGCACAGCACCGCGAGCAGCGGCACGGACACGCGCGGCGGCATCGCGCGGGAGCGGGCGGGGCCGCGCGCGGCGCGCCTCTTCACGACGCGGGGCGGAGCGCGGCGATCTCGCGAGAGCGGCGCGGCGGCGGTGGCCACGCCTCGGCGGCGATCTCGCGAGAGCGGCGCGGCCGGCAGCCGCCATGCCTTCCCGGCGCGGCCGCGTCCGCCGCGCTCCGTTCCGCGGCGCCGCCGGTGACGGCCGCTCCGGAGCCGCGAGGCGGGAGCTCGCCGCCGCCTCCTCCGTGCGGACCGGCGCGGCGCCGCCGAGCGGGGCGGAGCTGGCGGCCGTGGAGGCGGCGGAGGGCGCGGCCGTGCTGCTCCTGGGCCCGCAGCAGGTGCGCACCGCCCGCCCCGCTCCGCTCCGCGCCGCCGCCGCCGCCGCGTGACCGCGCCCGTCCGTCCGTCCGTCCGCAGGCGCTGACGTTCAGCGGGAAGTGCCGCCTGACGTGTCTGTACGGCGCCGTGCGCGTGCTGGGCTTCGCCGTGGGTCCGCACCAACCGCCGCTGCCGCTGCTGTCGCCGCCCACGCACTGCGCGCTGTCCCTCGAGGCGCTGCCCGCGGCGCGCGCCCCGCACGCCGACCCGCGCCAGCTGCGCGTGGCCGCCCGCAGCGCTCTGCGCGCGCACCGCGTCCGCCGCCGTGAGTGGGGGCTGCGGGGGTCGCGGCGCCGCCGCCATTTCGCGGGGCGGCCGCGGGACCGCCGCCATTTCGCGCCGCTCTTTTCCCCCCCCTCTCTCCCCGCCCCGCAGAGGCGCGGCTGAAGGTGATGTCGCGGTTCTCGCCCGAGTGCGCCGTGCTGCTGCTGGAGCACCTGGACACGGCGGCCACGCGCTTCCTGCTCAGCCTGCCGCCGCTCTGCCGCCTCTTCGAGCCGCAGGTGAGCCCCGCACGTCGGGCCCGGCCGCAGCCCGGCCCCGCGCCGCCCTAACGCCCTTCTGCGCAGCGCAAGGACGAGCCCGACGTGACGGCCGAGGCGGCGGTGCTGGCGGCCGTGGGCATCGTGCCCTGCAGCCCCGAGCAGGGGCTGCTGCTGTCGGACAGCACGCTGAGCGCGCTGCAGGAGCTGGTGCGGGCCTGCTGCGGTGAGTCCTGCGCGGCGTCCCACACCGCGCTGTGCGTCACTGCGCTGCGCACGCGGCTTCAGGGTGCGCCCGTTGTGTCCCCCGGTAGTGGAGGACGACGGCGTGCCCGTCATCATGGTGTGCGGCCCCAAGAGCATCGGCAAGTCCACGTTTAGCAGATACCTCATCAACCTGCTGCTCAACCAGTGAGTGCCCGCGGCCCCTCCGTGCTGCGTGTGATATGGGGGAAGCTTTATTGCTGGTGGATTCCTGGCAGGGCGAGGTGTAGAGACTCTTATCTCGGCCTCTGCATGCTTAAAGTACAAATTAGAGCTCACAGACCTTAAGTCAGTGCTCTGAGAGCACCCAGTTAACGTGGGAGAGAGGATACACAGGTTGGCACCACGTCTGGTTTGTCGTTGTGAGTGCTTCCCTTAAGATGGGATGGGCGCAGAGCTGTTATGGTATAAGCACGAGATCTGAAGTGTGCTGTAGATGATGAGCCTTGAGTCTCTGCCCTTCCCTTACTTGAGGGAACATTAAGTTAAGTGTGGTTTGACTGTGTCTGACTTATTTTGATGACCTGAAGCACGTTTCGCTCTGCCGTACCTGAAGCAGCATCCTTTTCCTCTCAGTGGGTGCTAACACGTGGGCTTCTTTCGCTGCAGCCTCCCCTCTGTTGAGTACATGGAGTGTGACATAGGTCAGACTGAGTTTACGCCGCCTGGATGCGTGTCTTTAAGTGACGTAACGGAGCCGTTCCTCGGTACGTGCCTCACTGCTTCCTGTAGTGCCAGAAACTGACATCCACCCACTTTCTGGTGGGGGCTGTGTGTACCTGGGGAGGAGTTGCTGCATGCAGCAGAAGTGCATTTGGAGAGCAAAAGGCCAAAAGGGCATCACGCTCAGCGTGGAGCTGCCCTCCCTCCTTGGTCTCTGTGTGTTAGGAGATATGTGGAGGTACTGGGATGTGCTTCCATCTCCAGGTCCACCATTCACACACCAGCGGACGCCGCGTAAGATGGTGTACTATGGGCAGAGCAGCTGTGAGCAGGACACAGAGAGATACATCGACGTTGTGAAGTACGTGTTCAGCTCCTACAGGAAGGAAGTACCTTTAGTCATCAACACTATGGGCTGGGTGAAAGGTAAACACGATGAATCCGTTCTGAAGGGGTGGTGCAGAGGGAGCATAATGACCTGGCAGTGCATCTCCACACTCTGCAGAGTCAGGAGCATGACAATAGAGCTCGCTCCCCACGAGCTGTTGTTGGTCTTCTGTACCAGCACTGAGCGTTCTTGATGTAGTGACAGTAACCGGGTTTTCTCTGCTCCGTGCAGGTGAGGGGCTGCTGCTCCTCACTGATATGATCCGGCTGCTGTCGCCCACCCACGTGGTGCAGATGGATGTGTATGACTGGAAGGCCATGGCTCCGCTCACCCCCGACAGCGTCCGTCTCGCTCCTGGCCTGTACACCAAGGGCAAGCAGCAGGGCAAGTGCAAGCAGATGGAGCTGAGCGCAGCAGAGAGCTGGAAGTCCTCTGAAGGGGAGGAAGACGCATCAGCTCCGGAGTTTAAACTGCTCTACGTGCACCCCGAGTTCCCTCGAGCTGGGGTTGCAGGTGAAGCGTAAGTAGAAAATGAGCACTGTGAGGCTGTTAATTGGCTCAGTAGGTGCGTGCTTAGTCTTGGTAGTAAATGCGTAATAGAGAACTGCAGCATTAGCCTTCAGAGCCCCATTACACTGATCAGAGCCCACGGGGCTGTTTATTTTCTTGACAAGTTTGCTTGAGTTTTGTTTGAATTTTTGCTGGGGGATTGTGGGGAGCTTTTTATTTTGTTTTTGTTGAGGTGAAGGTGTGGGGAACGGAAAAGGGACTGTTCATTCCTCCCTACCCCGCTCCCAGTGTCTGCTGCTAGTTGTG
Organism: Callipepla californica brunnescens; assembly: GCA_023055505.1. Classification (NCBI taxonomy): domain Eukaryota; kingdom Metazoa; phylum Chordata; class Aves; order Galliformes; family Odontophoridae; genus Callipepla; species Callipepla californica. Next base: position 5,631,136 of record JALIRH010000036.1, on the reverse strand, counting down.
CAGACTCATACACTGAGTGCAGCTTCCTTGACTTGCTGTGTTTCTCTCCAGGCGAGTACACAGCAGCATCCTACGTGACATGTCCATTCTGGGTTACCTGGGTCAGCTGCAGCCCCCGGATGCAGTGTCAGTCCTCCCACTGCACAGCCTGGTGCCCTATCAGGTGAGCGGGTCTCCCTGAGGTGCTGCGGGGTCTGGCGGCTGCTACTGAAAGTTCTGCCTGTGCTGTGAGTGTTTTTTGGAGGATGGGGGAAGAATGCTTTGCCGTGCAAGGCAACGTGCTGATGGGTGTTCTTAACCGATGGTGTGTTTTGGTGCAGTGTCACCGTGGCACGTTCCTGTGCGTTCAGTCAGTGCTGGAGCTGTTGTGTTTGCTGTAACGTCTGTGTGTAGATGTGGTTGGTAGCTTTCTGTGTGGGTTCAGGTTCAGGTTAGGTACACAGAGCCGACGCTGGGCTGTTGGCACAGGGTGTGTTCTCCTTTCCTTCCCCCTCAGGTCCCTTTTAACGCCGTTGCACTCAGGGTTATTCATACTGATGTCGCCCCTTCCAACATCATGTACGCGGTAAACGCCAGCTGGGTCGGGCTGTGCAGGATAGCAGAGGAGATCAGATGCCAATCTGCTGGGCCGGTGCTGCTGACACAGACACCCATCTGTGATTGCCTTGGCTTCGGTGAGTGAGCTGGGAAACCCTAAGCCGTGTTCTCACGTGTTGTATTTTGAGCTGTGTTGCAGAATGATGGGGTTATCTGCTCTTTCCAAAGACAAGTGGAAAAGTAGGATTACGTTCACGTTTTCAAAAGCAGATTCCAAGTGGGTTATGCAGAATTCATGAGCCACGTTTGGCTCAGCAGCTGACAGTGATGGGTGGAGTGGGGCTGAAGGCTGTGTGTTTCAGGCATTGTCCGAGGGGTTGACATGGAGAAGCATCTCTACCACGTCCTGACCCCGGTGCCTCCTGAGAAGCTGAGGCTGGTGAACTGCCTGCTGCTCGGAAACATTGCCATTCCAAACTGCATTCTGGTGAGCCAGGTAGGAGCAGATTTTCTTCCCACATGCGTCCAGAGCTGTCTGGATGTGGGTTATACCCCTGGGAGGTTGCCCGTAATGCACAGAAGCAACCAGGAGAAAACTCACACTTTTCAGATGGCAGCGTAGCGTTGGTTCACTGGTGGCTTTCTTCTGTTCACCAGGAAACTCCTCTGCCTTCAGGGGAAGGGGCCTTGCATCGATGGCGTGGATCTGTAAAGTTGTTCTGCTTTGTTGGTTTTGTTTTTCCAGGAAGGAATTGAGGGAGAGATCCCTTATGTCACGTCTGAGTACAATTACAGCATTCTGGGGTCTGGGAAGCTGAGGAAGAAGAAGCACTTCAAGAAGAGGGAGTACACGTTCCAGTGTGATTACACTTGAGGCCTTTGGGCCCTGGGACTGCAGGATTTGTTTTGTGGGGCAGGAGGCAGAAGGCCTGGGGACCACGGCTCCAGGAGACCCCAAGTGTGGATACCAGAACATCATTTTTAACAGTGTTTTATATTTTCAGTATGTATTTTGGTGTTTTGTAATAAATACATCAAAACCACTGGTTTGGTTTGAATTCCTTCCACGTTTGCGCTGTGGCTGTGGCTGACACAGCCTGAGGGCGGCTGGCAGAAGCTCCCTGCTAATTGGGGCAGCAGGTCGGTGCCTGGGGAGCTCCTCCTGGCCCAGAGTTAGCGCTCACACCTGTAGATCTGCCTGAGTCGTGACCATCAGAGCTTGTGCTGAGCTTGTTGCTGAGCACAGTGCAACTCTGCTCGCAGTGCCCGGGGACGGAGGGGGGGGCGCGGACTGCTTGAGTTTAACTGAGCAGAACTGCACGGTTCCTGTTGTAAAAGCACTGTGGGAGGGGGATGGAAGTGGGAAGGAATGGGTTATCCGGGTACCGCGTGGGGCGGCAGCACTGAACCCCAACGAACGAATGGAAACACCCGCAGCGGGGGAGGCCCTAACGAGCCCCGAGCAGTTACAGCTTCAACTTAATCCGGCCCTAATTCTGCACATATGGTTCGCTCCGGCGGCGAAAATAAATACGGGGCCATCTGTGCGGGGGGGGAACGGCGCCGGGAAAGGTGAGACGGGGCCGGGCCGGGGCGGGGCCTCCCGCTGCGGGACCGCTGCGGGACCGGCACCGCGCGGAGCGATGAGCGCTGCGGCCGAGAGCCGCTCCCCCCCCGCAGACGGCTCCAATCGCGCCCGGGGACGCGTGAGTGCGGGGGGAGCGGAGCGGGGCGGTGCGGGGGGAGGGGCGGCAGCGCCGGGTCCTGCCCCGCGGTTTGCCGATGCTCGCCCAGGTGCGGGCAGGAGATGCTCCAACCCCCGCACCCCCACCGGCACGAGAGCGGGGGCTGCGGAGCTCTGCCCACCGACGGGGCCGTGGCCGCCGTCCGCGTTCCCCCCACAAAAGCACACGAGGGTAACGGAACTCTCCGTGCGCGTCCCCGCCGGCAGTGCTGCGGGGAAAGTGCGGGGACGGAGGCGGTGCGGCTGGAGCTCCACACGGGCGGGCAGAGCCGCTTCGGAGCCGATGAGGTCCCCTCCCGTCGGGCTCAGCTCCGCATCCCGGGCCGCTGCAGCGGCCAGCACGGATGGATGGGTTTCACCGCTGAGGGTTCGGTGTCCGGGCCGGTGTATGGGAAGCGCGGCTGCGCGCACACAAAGCCGTGCTCGTGAGCCTGGGGCGGGAGCGCCGGGAGGGCCGTGCCGCCGGAGCGGGGCCGCCCCACAGTCGGTCATGTTGGGGGGGGTGGGCTCAGCCCCGGCCCGGCTCCTCCCCGTCACCCGCGGTGCCTCGCAGGGGAGCGGGACACGCGGTGGCTGTGCCCGCAGCTCAGCACCGCCGCCGCGGGGGCTCCACGCGGGGCGTGGGGCGGAACGCTGCCGCGAGTGCGGGTCCCAGCGCGGCACCGCATCCTGCCCCGCCCGTCCAGGGGGTTACAAGCAGGGAGAAAGTTCCGCGAGGCTGCGCCGCACGGATGGCAGCCGGGGCTGTGCCGGTGCCCGCGGGGCTCAGCCCCCGATTCCCGCAGCGTTCCCCCCCCCCCCCCCCCGGCCCTGTGCCGCCGAACAGCCGCGCTCTTCATGCCGATTCTTTCGGTCACAAGCGTGTCTTGTCTCCCCGGCCGAAATTTCTTTCATAGACGGCGGAAAGTGAAATTTGTGCAATGTCTGTGGGAGGCTGAAGAAAGGCCCTTTGTGCGGCGGGGCATTGGGCAGCCTCCAGCAGCACCCTCCGCCACCCCAGCGCTCCCGGCTCGCACCATGAATGCCGCGCTTGTCCGGGCGGTGGGACCCGCTCTTAAAGCCGGGGCCGGGCCCCCTGCTTAGCCCCACCGGTGCGGGCACGGCTCGGCCGAGGCAGCCCCATGCTGAGGGCAGGTGCCGCGCTGCGGCCGCGCCATGTTCCTGTACTGGAAGAAGCGGGGTGCGTACGAGCTGGGGGCCGTGCCCCCATCGCTGGAGGGCGTGGAGTACGGCGCGGTGGAGCGCTTCTCCTGGAGCTCCAGCCTGGATGTCAGCGAGCAGCAGGAGGGTAGGTCAGGGCGTGAGGGACGGAACCCCGCAGAGAGATGGAGGCACCGCTGAGCGAGGGGAGGATGCGGCGGGGATGGGTGCGGGGATGCTGCGGGGGGCTGGGAGCACCCGGAGAGCCGCCCGCCCTGGGCACCGCTGAGCCCCGGTGTGCTGGGGGCTCCTGCTGCCCGTGGCGGGGTCGGGAGGGCCGTGGTGCTGAGCGGTGTGGGGCACAGCGCTGCTCTCACCGTCCTCGTGGTTTTGGTGGATCGGGAACACTTCCCCTCTGAGGCCGGGAAGAATTTCTGATTCGTTTCTGTTATTATTCGTAATAGGTCAAGTGAAACGATGGCGGTGGAGGGGCCGAGCAGCCCGGCGGGCGCTGCGGGGCCGCGGTGGGGACAGAGTGCCCATTGTGCTGCCACGGTGTGGGGCCGGCCTGTGGGCAGCTCCCGGCCCTCTCCCACGGGCACTGCACCCAGGGGTGCCCGCGGGGGTCCCCACGGAGGTGTGCTGGGCCCCACTCTGCCCCACGGGAGGGCTCTCCCGGTGTCCACTGCTGTGCCGTGAGCTGCCCGGAGTCTGTTATTTTTAAACTATTAGACACGACACATAACAAAAGCTCTCAAAATAGGATTTGTCCTCAAGGCCGATTTAATGTTAGAGCTTAGAGCAGTCCGTAAGCCCCTTTGGGGCTGGCGAGCAGCAGATTTAGCACTCGTGGCACTGCCCTCAGCCCGTGCCTGTCCTGGCAGCGGGTGCAGGACGGTGCCCCCGAGCGCTGCTCTGTGCTGCGGCCGTCCCAGCACTGCCACCCATCAGTAAATAGATCTCCATATTAGGGCGGGTTTGGGGCTTTGGGCCCATTCCTGTGTTTGCAGCAGTGGGAGTTTGGGGAGAGCGCGGTGTGCCATCGCTGGCAGCAGTCGGGGCTGCTGTCCCCATCCCAGGGGCAGCTCCCGGCCCCTCTCCCACCCGTGGGCGGTCCTGGCCTTGCTCAGCTCCGTGTTGGGGCAACTGTGGGACCCCTTCTGTGGGCAGCGTGCACCTGGAGCAGCCCTGGAATTTTGGGCAGGGAGCAGGAGGCAGCAGGTCCCAGTGCTGCAGGTGCACGCTGCTCCTCTCTGCTGGAGAGGCCGGAGCCGCAGCTCTGGGTACTGGGGCATCACCGGGAGCTGCTGCTGCTCACGGGGCAGGAGGATGGCAGCCTTCGCTCTCTGCCTTGTGCCCAAACACCGGGCGCTCGCTGCTGGGGTCCCGTCCTCCCGCAGGGGCCGTGGGGCGGGGATGGGTGCAGGGCTGCAGGCAGCACTGAGCGCAGCTCTCTCCCGCAGATGAGCGGTGCCCAGCGGAGGAGCAGGGGCTGCGCTGCCAGAACCCCGACTGCACCGACAAGAGGAGGGCGGCCAAGGTAGGCGGTGCGGTGCCGGCAGCGCGGCTTTCAGCCCGGGCAGGCGCGGATCCGGGCAGGTGGAGGCTCCCACGGGCTCGCCCTGGCTCCCGATGCCTCCGGTGCCGGCAAAACCGGTCGGTGCAGCCAGCTGGCGGGCGGCCACGGGGCAGAAAGCCCTTGGTAGTCAGGACGTGGCAGGGAAGGGCCGCAGCCGCTGCCCCGCGCGGTGGGAGCCGCGTGTGGCACACGTCCCCGGCAGCATCGCGCTCCCGCTGCCCGTGGGCGCCCGCAGGCTCGGCCACGGCTGGGACCGAACTGCACGGCGGCGGTTTCCCTGCTCCCCTCCCGCCGTAATTCGGGCTAATCTCATTGAGCCCGTCTGTCCTGTTCCCGGCGGGAGCCCGGCAAGCCGGCACAGGCAGCGCGGCCGTGCCCGGGAGGGAGGGAGCATCCGCCGGGCTCAGCGCTGCGCAGCGGGCAGCGGAGCGGCACGGGGCCCCGGGAGCGGCCGCCTTGGTGCCCGCGTCCGTCGGGGACCGGGCTGCGGAGCGCAGGGCTCCGGAATTCAGCGGTGCCCGCGGCTGGGAGCGCCCCGTGCCGCCTCTCCTAATCTCGTTGATCGCTAATGTAAAGCCGGAGTGGATTTAGGGCCCCTTATCTCTGGCTGCTCGACCTGCTGGCTCGCTCCGGGATGCGCCGCGCGGCCGCTCCGGTTCCCGGTGAGTGCTCCGTGCGCTGGGGGGTGCGGGCCGTGCTCTGCCGTGCGGAGCGATGCTCCGGGCCAAGGGCAGAGCAGGAGCGCTGCTCCGGCGATGGCAGCGCTGTTGGGCCCTGGCAGCCCGGCAGCACCGCCGGCTCTGTTTGCTGGATGAGGCACCCGCTGCCTTTCGAGGGCATCGGGGGGGAAGTAATGAAGCGGTGACCTTCCGAGCAGCGCGGGCTGCGGGAGGGCTCCGCTCCCAGCTCCTCGCAGAGCCGGGCCGTGCCGTGGGGCTGACGCCTGCCCACGGAGCGGACCCGCCACGGGGGGAGGCGAGGCGGGCAGGTCCGCCGTGTGCCGTGCCGCGTTTGCACGGGTGGAGCTGCTGGGTAAACACGGCGGGACACGCGTGGCAGCGCCGGGATCGGAGCGCCCGGAGCCATTCCCCGGTGCGGGGCAGCCAGGTGGGGCCGGGCGGGTCGGTGAGCAGCGCTTCCACCCGCGGCCCCGGGGTGGGACGTCCCTCGGCAGCGCTGCTGGGGGTGGGGGGGAGACGGCCCCATAGGGGAGCGCGTCAGCACTGACCTCAGCAGCGCCGGGAGGAAGGAGGGCAGGAAGCGGGGGCGGCTGGGGGTGCTCCGGAGCTTCCTCCGCCGCACTGCGGGACCCGCGCTCCCGGGATGCCGCCCCGCAGCCCCTCCACCCGTGGGGCTCCGCCGGGAGGGGACATGCCCCCAAAAGTGGGCTGACAGCCCCCGGCAAGGGGTCACGGGCCGTGCGCGGCGCTGGGGCTGGGCAGGGGTTTAAAAATAAATGCCTGTGAATGCCCGGCCGAGGCTGAGGCAGGGCGCACAATCGGAGGAAATGCATCGGCTTGCGAGCATTGTTTTGCTGCAGACACTTGCTTCCTCCGTCCTGCCGTGGGGACACTGATCTCGCAAACACAAAAGGGCTCCGGAGCGGCCCCGCAGTCCCCCTGGGAGCACGGCGGGTCCTGCAGCACCCTGAGCCCAGCTCGGCACAGCGGGGACGGGCGGGTGGGGGCCCGGTGCCCCCAGACCTCCGTTGTTCTCTCTCCCTCCGTGCCCGGCTGCGTGCGGCCCTCCAGCTGCGGTCCCAAGGCACTGAGGGTCTCAGTACAGTGCAGCGGTGCCGGGGAGGGGGCTCAGCACCGCGGCCCCATGCACAGCCCACAGGGGGCGGGGGGGTCCCGCTGCGTCCCACCCTCAGCCCACGGCCGTGCCCCGCAGGTATGTCACCACGCCGAGTGCCAGCAGCTGAACCGCAGCAGCCCGCTCAGCCTGTGTGAGGCGTGCGACGGGCACCTGCACGGCACCATGCACTTCGATGGGCACATCCGCTTCGACCTGCCCCCGCCAGGTGAGCCGGGCTGGCTGCACCCAGAGCCCTCGGTGGGACGCAGCGGGGCCGGCGGGTTCAGCACAGCCCGGTCCCAACGCTCATTGGCAGGCTCCATCCTGGCCCGCAACGTGTCCACGCGCTCGTGCCCACCACGCACCAGCCCTGCCTCCGACGTGGAGGATGACGACGAGGGACCGGCGGACGGGAGGGGGTGAGCGTGTACCCCAGCCCTGCCGGCACCTCAAGGGATGGAGCGGGTGCCCCCACACCCTGCGGGACACCCCGCTCACTCTGCCCCTGCCCGCAGGAGGAGCTCGGCGCTGAAGCTGCCCAAGAAGAAGGCCCGGCGCAGGCACACGGACGTAAGGCGTCGTCCCCTCCCCGGGGCTCTGCTGTGGGGCTGCACTGTGGCTCCATCCGAGATGGGTGGGAGCCCTTAGCGAGCAGTGCGTCTCCTGCAGGACCCCAGCAAGGAGTGCTTCACCCTCAAATTCGACCTGAATGTTGACATCGAGGCGGAGATCGTCCCGGCCATGAAGAAGAAGTCTCTGGGGTGAGTGTGCTCGTGCCAGGCTCAGCCCCAATGGGCGCAGAGACCCCACAGATCCCACAGGGATGGTGTCCCACAGGGACGTGCTGCTGCCGGTCTTCGAGAGGAGGGCGATTGAGCACAGCAAGGTGGACATCTACCTGGACCAGTCCAACACGCCGCTCTCCCTCCAATTTGAGGCGTACCGCTTCGGGGGACACTACCTGCGGGTGAAAGGTGCAGGGGGGGTAAATGTATGGCCAGCCTAGGCTCCATGGGACCGGGGGCTCTGACAGCTCCGTGCTCCCACAGCCAAGCCCGGGGATGAGCTGAAGGTGGAGCAGGCAGCACGGGACGCACGCTCAGCCAGCCTGCCCATCCTGCGCCCTGCTGGCACTGCTGCACTCCTGGGGACAGCGCTGGAGCCGGGGCCGGGCCGCAGGGAGGGCACCGACATCCTGGTGAGTGTCTGCAGTGCTACAGGCCCCATGTGTCCGGGAGGATGGGGGCAGGATGGAGGTGGGGGTGTGGAGCCCCGAGAACAGGCTCGCCTCCCAGCAGTGCTGCGCGGTGCCAGCGGTGCCGCATTGCAGTGCTGTGTGCCAGGCACTGCTCGGCTGGCAGCCCTGCAGCTGTGCCATGTATGGGCTGGTACCTGAGCACAGCAAAGCAAAGCTCCACGCCCCGGGGCCCCACGGCTGCGAGCTGCCACGCAGAACTCAGGGCTCGCCCTGGCTGCACTCCTGGCCAGGATGCAGCCACCGTCCCTGCTCAGCTTGGCACCTGGCATCTGCTGTGTGCAGCCTCAGTCCTGCCTGTGGACCCTGGCCCCAGATAAGCCGTGGGGCCGGGCTTGCCGCCACTCCCCGTGGGAGCAGATGCCACCCTCACAGCCACGCAGCTCCTGCTCCCTGCGGTTTGGCTCCGGGGATCGCAGCGTGGGGATCGCTCCGTGCCAAGCTGGCTGTGTTTCCGGGGCTGGTGGCCGCCCGCATCCGGCAGTACGATGCCTGGCAGCGGGACCGGCACTGCTCTGCTGGGGCAGGAGGGACGGGGGTCACAGGCCCACCCCCACAGCCGGGTCCCCGAGGGCAGGCAGGAGCAGAGCCAAGCCTGGGCTGTGGGGCCAGTGTGGGCCGGGGCACCTGGGGACACCGTGGCATGGTGAGCTATGGGGCCATGCTGGGGTGAAGTAGAGATTCTCCAGGGCTCACTGGGAGTGTGGTGGCTGTCACAGCTTGGGGACAACAGGTCTCTGTGTGCTGCCCAATGGCCCTGCTGCCCTTTGTGCCGGGTGAGGAGAGGGCAGAAGCCACATCGTGATGTGACCTTGGCGTGGGGCTGTGGGGATGCATGGGCATGGCTGTGCTGAGTGCCCAGGCAGGCGGGCTGTGCATGGCCGGGACCCAGATCCACTGCAGGCCGGTGGGCTTTGATCTTTGCCAGCGAATTGTTCGGGTCTGTTTAGCTTATCTGGCGAGGAGGGAAATTAGGTTTTCTGCTCTGGCCCCACCTCCTTTTGTTCGGAGGAGCCCGGTCAGAGCCTGCCCGGCTCAGCGGTTCAAGTTCAGAGCACGGCTGGGTGGTGCGGGGCTCGGGGTGCTGTGCCCCACGGGATGAGCTGAGCCACAGTGCCCCACTGCCACGGGGTGTGGGCGCAGGGAGCAGTGCCACGTGGCCCTGTGCACCCAGGATGCAGGTACGCAGGTCAGTGCGGGTGCCGGTGCAGCGAGCTCGTGTCCCATGGGGGGCCTGGCTCTGCGCACCCCCAGAATGGGACAGGCTATAGGATGTGGGGGACCCATCAGCGGGGGCAGAGCGTGGCTTTCTGGGGCCGTCCCTGTGCTGTGAGGCGTGCAGGGCTGGTGCTGCACCGATTGTACCCGTGCAGGCTCCAGGCAGGCGGCGGAAAGAACATGACGGAGTTCCTGGGGGACGCCAGCATCCCCAGCCCCGAGCCGTCCCTGCATGGCAGCGGCTCTCTGCCCACCAACGGCACCGACACCTGGAAGAACCGTGCTGCCAGCCGCTTCAGCGGCTTCTTCAGCTCCGGAGCCAGCACCGGCCCCTTCACACGGGTATGTGGGCAGGGGAGGGGTGGGATGAGCTCCTGCAGTGTTGTGCCCCAGATCCACGGGCAGGGCCAGGAGGGCTGCGGCACTCTGCTGCTGTCCCCAGCCCATCTGCTCGTGCCTTCTGGCAGGAGGTGGACAAGATGGAGCAGCTGTGAGAGCAAGCTGCACACCTACAGCAGCTTCGGGCTGCCCAAGCTGCCACCGCAGCTCCGCTTCGACCAGGACTCATGGGAGGAGGACGGGGATGACAGCAGCCTGGCTCTGGAGGACAGCTGGCAGCAGATCATCGAGGGCACGGAGGTAGGGTAGGGGGGGTGGTGGTGGTGGCCCCGTCCTTCAGATGGTGCAGCACTGACGCTCGGCCCCCACAGACCCTGGACACGCCGGCAGTGCCACCAGCAGGAGGCCATCTGGGAGCTGCTGCACACTGAGGCCACCTACATCCGCAAGCTCAAGGTCATCACTGATGTGAGTATCCACAGCCCACGCTCCCCAGCCACGCGTGTCCCCGTGCCACAGCTCCAGCCCCACGGGCTCCTGCTCTGTCCCCCACAGCTCTTCCTCTGCTGCCTGCTGAACCTGCAGGAGTCAGGGCTGCTGTGCGAGGTGAGTGTGCTGCATGGGGGGGGCAGCGGTGCGGGTGCGGGGTCCCCCAGCACAGTGGGTGCATGGGGCTGTGACCATTCCCCCCATCCCACAGGTGGATGCTGAGCGCCTGTTTGGCAACATCGGGGAGATCATCCAGCTGCACCGCAGCCTGTGGAGCAGCGTCATGGCCCCGGTGCTGGACAAAGCCCGCCGGACCAAGGCGCTGCTCGACCCCCGTGGACTTCCTCAAGGGCTTCAAGATGGTGAGTGGCAGCACCGTGCCGCGCCGTGTGCTGTGCCGGGCTGTGCCCTGCGCTGACAGCCCCGCACCGCCCGCAGTTCGGAACGCTCTTCAAGCCCTATATCCAGTACTGCATGGAGGAGGAGGGCTGCATGGAGTACATGCGCACGCTGCTGCGCGACAGCGAGCTGTTCCGCGCCTACGTGACGGTAAGGGGGGGGGCGGCGGGGCCGGGGCTGGCACTGCTGCTGGGGCTGATGTCCCGTGTGCCGCAGTGGGCTGAGAAGCACAAGCAGTGCAGCCGCCTGAAGCTCAGCGACATGCTTGTGAAGCCGCACCAGCGCCTCACCAAGTACCCGCTGCTCCTCAAGTCCGTGCTGAAGAAGACGGACGATGCGCGCACCCGCGATGCCATCCTCACCATGGTAAGGGGGCACGGCCTGGGGACGCGGGCAGGAGGGCACCCCCAGCCCCTCACCCCTGCGCCTGTGCTGCAGATCGGCTCTGTGGAGCACTTCATCAACCACATCAACTCGCGGATGCGCCAGCGGCAGGAACAGCAGCGCCTGGCCGCCATCCTCAGCCGCATCGACGCCTACGAGGTGGTGGAGGGCAGCACGGACGAGGTGGACAAGGTAGGCTGCGTGCGTGCAGCTGCAGTGCTGTGCTGTGTGCCGACCTGCGCTCACCCCCCGGCTCCCTGCAGCTGCTGAAGGAGTTCCTGCGGTTGGACCTGACAGCCCCCATGCCCGGCACGTCCCCAGATGACACCCGGCAGCTCCTGCTCGAGGGCAGCCTGAAGATGCGGGAAGGTAAAGACAGCAAGGTGAGGATGGGGGGCACGGGGAGCTCACCCCTCGAGTGCCGGCTGGCACCCACGGCCCTGCTCTCACCCCCACAGATGGACGTCTACTGCTTCCTCTTCACCGACCTCTTCCTCATCACCAAGCCCATCAAGAAGGCTGAGCGCACCAAGGTGGTCCGGCAGCCCCTGCTGGTGGACAAGGTCATCTGCCGGGAGCTGAAGGACCCAGGTGAGTGGCACTGGGTGGGGGGGGACACCCCAGGGAGGCACTGGGCGCCCCAGGCTCACTGCCCCTCGTCCTCAGGCTCCTTCCTCCTCATCTACCTGAACGAGTTTGGCAGTGCCGTGGCTGCCTACACTTTCCAGGCCAGCGGGCAGTCGCTGTGCCGCAGCTGGGTCGAGGCGCTGCACAACGCACAGGTGAGGGAACGGTGTGGAGGGGATGTGGGGGTCTCGTGCCCACCATCCCCTGACTCCTGCCATCCTCAGAACCTGCTGCAGCGGCTGCGGCTGCAGGAGCAGCAGCGCGGGCAGTGCCGGCGCCTGCAGGAGGAGGAGGAAGATGAGGAGGACGGCGAGAGCAGCACATCGGCCGCCAGCTCACCCACGGTGCTGCGCCGCAGCAGCGCCAGCCTGGACTCCCAGCAGTGGTACGAGAGGGACGGGGCCCTGTGACCGCGGGTGTGCCGCAGCCCCTCCTCACCTTCCCCTCTCCCGCAGTCCCTCGGATGGCTCCACCGAGACCATCTCAGTGGTAGTGGTGGATGGCGGCGATGAGCTCTCTTCCCCGGACTCGGACATGGGGCCGTTCGGTTCGCCGTCGGACAGCACCTCTGTCAGCACCGGCACCTCCGTGAGCACCGCCACCGGCACCTCCGGCAGCACCCCGACCCGCGAGCTGCCCTCGGGCAGCCTGCCCCTGCCCCACGGCATCGCCCCACAGCCCGGCAGCTGCTGCTCTGCGTCCATCGACAGCGCCTACGGCACACTGTCACCCGCCTCGCCGCGGGACTTCCCCCGGCAGCAGGACGTGGGGGCCGAGGAGGAACAAGAAGCCCTGACCCCACGGCCCCCCTCGCCCCGGCTGCGCCGCCGGACCCCCGTGCAGCTCCTGCCCTGCAAGTCCCGAGTGCTCAAGTCCAAATCGGAGGCCAACCTGCTGCAACTGCTGGCCGGGCCCCCTGCCCCGCTCAGCCAGAGCCGGAGCCTCTCCGACCTGTGCGTGGCCCCTCCGGGCCCTCCACTGCTCCAGCGGACTAGCCGTGCCCCAGGGCACCCGGCCCCCAGTGCCAGCAGCAGCAGCAGCAGCGGTGACTCCGCTTCAGAGCTCTCAGATCCGGAGGAACCCTCGGAGAGCCCTGGCCCCCCCCTGGCCCAGCCCGGCCGCAGCCCCCAGCCCGCCGCCCACCGCACGCTCTCAGACTCCTCGTCATCAGCGCAGCACCGCAAGCTGACCCTGGCACAGCTCTACCGAATCCGGACCACGCTGCTCCTCAACTCCACGCTGACGGCCTCGTACGTGCAGCCCCCTCCCCTCCGTGCGCCGTGTGCCGGCCCCACGCTGACCGAGCTTCTTTCTTTGTTGTGCCTTGCAGGGAGGTCTGAGAGCTGCCGGGGCAGGGAGGATGAGGATGGACGCGTGGCTGCTCCAAGAGCTCCTCCTGCTTCTAACCGTAGCGTAACGCCGGGGCTGGGCAGAGCGGGTGCCCGCCAGCTTGTGCCAGGATGTCACACGTGGGGACACAGAGCGGTCCCCTGCGGGAGGATGTGACCCAGCAGGGCGGCACCGGGCTGCCCATCACTGCCCGGGGGTGTCCACGTGGGGCTGGACGTGGGGCTGCGCCTGGGGAGGCCGTGGGCTGAGCGACTCTGCGTGGGGTGGAGGGATGGCGACGTCGGCGGTGGGGAGCGGGGAAGGTGTGAGATGGCTGCGGGGTGGGCAGCACGGGGCTGCTGGCACGTGGGGCGGGAGGCTGCGGGTGGTGGCACGAGGGGACGGGGCCGGGCTGACGGTGGCCGCAGGGTCCGGCCGTGGCACGGTTTGGTGGCCGGGGTGAGGAGCGTGGGAGCTGCGGTGGCCGAGTGCTGGGTGCTGTCCTGTGCTGGGCTGGCGGGGAGCTGTGCCCGGGGACGCAGCCCGCGCTGGAGAGGGGCACCGCTGCGGAGAGCATATTTATTGAGCTTCAGGCTGTTCTCGCAGCAGTGCTGCCTGCTGGCACGGGGAGCTGGTGGTGGCTGTGCCGTGGGCACGCGCCGGCCGTGGCACCTGTGCTGGCTGCGGTGCAGTCCAGCCAAGCAATAAACCTAGCTGTGTGCACGCTTGCGCCCGCCTCGCCTCTCCTTTGGGCAGCAGCCAGGTGCCGTGGGGTGAAGGGGAGCAGGCACAGGGCAGACATGTGGAGCCACCCCAGCCCTGTCCCCCAGCCGGGGATGGAGGTTGGGGTGCAGCTCTGTGCCCATGCAGCTGCAGGGAATGGGAGTGACACGGCCTGGCACAGGTCCCTCCTGCGCGGTGCTTCTGTCATGTGCTTTCGAACCCTCCTGATTTCCAAAAAAGCATTTCCTCCCGCTGTGGTCAAGTATAAAAGCATGCTGGGGAGGGCTGGTGCTCATTCATCACACACTGCACGGCAGCAATGGAGCGTGGGGGCACCCTGCACTGATCCTCCCTGGCACCGGGGACCCCGCGCTCTGCTGTGCCCACCACTGCCACCCGGCATGACCCATCCACGCCGGCTGCAAGGATGAAGCACCGCTGCCCAGGGGTGAGTGCGGGGGGTGGGGGCTGCTGGCCGGGCTGGTGCAGCCATGGGTGCCCGGAGCAGGCAGTGGCTGTGGGTGGTTTCGGTGGAAGTGGTGTGAGATATTCTAGGCAGCGTGCTGGGGGGCTGTGCCCCCAGAAGTGCCCGGTCTGCGTGTCCGCAGTCTGCCCTCCTGCAGCCCAGCCCGGGGCACAGTGGTGGGGGCTGGGCAGGATATGGTCACGGAGGTGATGGGTATGGCACGGCCGCAGGGTGAGGCATGGCCGTGGGCACCGCGCCGTGGGCACAGCTGTGGGGACGGTGGGCAGAGCACGGCCGCAGCACCACAGCCAGGCCGTGCTGAGAGCCTGCAGGTGTGGGACAGGGATGCCGCCGCAGCCCCACAGATGGTGACGCTGGGGTGGCTGTGGGCACTGAGCAGGTGGGGGCCCCGGCTCTGTGGGGCCAGGAGCGGAGGCCAGAGCCGCGTTACGGGTAGGGGTGGTGCTTGAGCGGCACAGGAAGCGGAGGCCCCATGCGTAACCGGTGCCGCGCAGCAGCTGCCCCGCCGGGCGCGGGGATGGGGAGCACACGCGTGCGGGTCGGGCCCCCCGTGGGATGCCCGTGCCCCGTAGGGCTGCGTGCTGACTCAGACGTGCCGCTGGCGGCCGGGCCCCTTGTTGTGGTGCGGGCGCCCCGATGTGATCGCAGCCTTATGCAAATGTTACGGCTGTGCACGGTTTCCAGTCCGGCGGCGGCGGGTTTAATAGAAAATGATTCAGTCCCTGTAATCGGGGTGATCTCGGCTGGGAAATCCAGCCCCCGGCGTGGAATCCCCTGCCTGCCGTGGCCGAGCGCACGCTGCTCGCACCGCAGCGCTGGGACCCCCCCCCGGCTGCAGAGCGGGGCAGGCACCCCCTGTGCTCCCCCCGAGCTGCCCCCGCTCAGCAGCCGCACTGCGGGGTGGCGGGGGAGCGGTGACCTACTTTGGGACGCACGCATGGAGCGCGATAGCATCGGAGACAGCGTGAGCTGGGCATGGTTTCCTCTCAGGGAGGAAATCGCCTCATCTGCGAAGCAGATAAAACGGAGGAAAGTGAAGGGAGGTGTTAACCCTCCCGTGCCCTGAGCTGTGCGCGGCGTGGGGCTGAGTGCGGGGCTGATGTCCGTGGGCTGAGTGCCCGTGGGCAGCGCTGCCCGGCAGGGTGACCCACGGCACAGTGCGTGCCCCATGGTGAGGGCAGGAAACCAATTACTCAGGGCCCAGAGGGAAAGCCCGGCACAGGGGCTGCCGTGGGGCATTCCCAGCGCTGGGGCTGCGGGCACGGGGCTGCCCCTGGCTGCCCTGCCCTGATGCCAGCTCTGCAGGGCACCGGCATCCACTCGGCCTCGTACCCTGCAGGCTGGGCTTGGCTGGGGCTCAGATGCCTCTCGTGCATGGCTGGAAGCCTAGTGAGTGCGACGACCCAGCCCTGCTGCCCTGGGATGCTCTCTCTGCACCCAGGCTCTGCATCCTGCCCTCTCCCTGCCCACAGGTGCTCCTGGCAGTGCTGTGGCTGCTGGCCAGCGGGTCGCAGCCCCCAGGCTGCCAGAACTGTGCCGTGCTGCACAGCCAGCAGGGCCTGGTGCTCCCAACCACCCGCCCTCCGAGGTCCACCGTAAAGCCCTCCTGCCCTGCCGGGATGAGCTGGATGCGTTCTGCTGGTCGCTGCTGTAATCAGTGTCCTCCAGGTGAGGGGTGCCCGGCTGGTGCGACGTGCCGGCTGTGTCTCACCATGGGCATGGTGGCACAGCACTGCGTGGGCACGCAGAGGTGGCAGTGCTCACTGTCACCCCACTGCCCACAGGAATGTCCCTGGACACCCCCTGCACGAGAAATGGAAGTGACAATATCTGCGTAGCCTGTCCAGCTGGCACCTTCCTCTCCCATCCTAACACCCGGCCCAAGTGCAACGCTTGCTACACGTGTGACCATCAGAGTGAGTTGGTGGTGTGCCGCACTGCGCCGTGCCGTGCTGTGCCATGCTGTGCCACGCTGTGCCATGCTGTGCCGCGCTGCCCTGCTCACCGCCCACCCCTGCAGCCTTCCAGACCGTGGTGAGCAACTGCTCAGCCACCAGCAACATCGTCTGTGGCTGCGAGCCTGGCCACTTTCGGGAGTGCCAAAACAAGGACGACCCCTGCAGTGACTTCTCCTGCAAGAAGTGCAAGACCTGCCCTGGGAAGCTGCTCCTGCGGCCCTGTGAGTGATGCTGCCCGCCCGTGGGATGCCATGTGCGGGGCCATCGCTGTTCTGACGCGTGCCCTCTCCCCAGGCTCAGAGTGGCAAGATGCGCAGTGTGGGAGCTGCAAACCCGACTTCTACGCCGAGGGCAGCGAGTGCCGCCCGTGCCACACGTAAGCAGCTCTGGGGGATGCGTGCCAGCAGTGTGGCACAGTGCCCACAGTGCCCACAGTGCCCACTGCCCCTCTCCTTGCAGGAGCAGCCCGGAGACGTGCGGTGAGGAGTGCCAGAGGGTGTGCGGCCACCGTGCCCGAGGTGTGTAGGGTGGTGAGGGCGGGGTGAGGGCGGCAGGACGGGGGATGCGGCTCTGGGGGACAGCGCACTGCTTCCTTGCAGACTCGGGGCTGGAGTACATCCTGCTGGGGCTGACCGGGCCCCTCTTCCTGGGCGCCCTTGCCATCTACCACAAGCGGAAGCGGCTCCAGATGGAGACCCCGGCAGCCAGCCCCCTCCCCACGGTCCCACCCTGGGACTGCACCAGCCCCACAGCCCACGTGCACCCCATCACCCAGAGAGCTGCAGCCACAGAGGTGGTGCAGTGCCAGGTGAGTGCCCGAGGTGGGGTGGGGGGCTGCCGGCCGCAGCCAGGTGGACCACACCGGACCTGAGCAAACTCCCCGGACAGGTGTGGGAGCCCGGCACGGCGAGGAGGAGCTCCGAGTGCTCGGCCTTGCTGCACCAACACTCCGGCAGCAGCACCACGGAGCCCATGGAGCCCAGGGCAGCACACGGCCCGGCCCCCAGCAGCCCCCAGCGCTGCGCAATGCTGCAGGGCAGCCAGCTCTACGCCGTCATCAACGCGGTGCCCGTGCGGCGCTGGAAGGAGTTCATGCGCGTGCTGGAGCTGCGGGACACGGAGATCGAGCTGGTGGAGATGGAGGTGGCCCCGTTCCGTGACCGGCAGTACGAGATGCTGAAGCGCTGGTGCCAGCAGACCAGTGCCACGCTCGACCGCATCTTCGCCGCCCTGGAGCACATGGACCTGTCGGGCTGTGCTGAGACGCTGCGCCAGAGCCTGGCCTTGGGACCCTGATCTCATGTCCATGACGTGGGGACACGGCCCCAGGGCCCCCCCAGGCTGTGCCGTGCCCCCGTCGGCAAAGGGAGCGGATCCGGCGCGGCGGGGAGCCCTACCCCTAAGTATTGTTACTTATGCTGTGTAGACATTTTATGTCAGTTATCTGGACTGCTGGCTCAGGCTGCAGGAGCAGGGCAGGGCTCTCCTTCTGGGCCGCTCACCCACCCCTATTTATGTCCTCCTGCTCCTGGGCCCCGTGCTGCTCGCGGGACGAGCAGGCACCGAGCCCGCTGCCAACCCATGGGATAGTTCTCGAGGCCCCTGCCCCAATAAAGCGGTGTGTCCTGCACCCCGAGGTGCCCGGCCCTTCTTCTGGGGCTGCTGCCGGCCCCACGGCGCGGGACTGGGGGCAAGCGGGCTCCCGGAGGGGGGCACGGCGGACGGCAGCGCAGCGCAGCGCGGGCACCGCGGGAGGAGGGGCGGCCCCAGGAAGGAGCGGGGCACCGCAGGAGGGGATTTATTGTTTTAATCGCCGAAACGCGGAGGGTGTGGGTCAGACGTGGGCCGGAAGCCTCCCATAGCGGCTCCGGAGGGGGAGGGAAGGAGCGCGGGGAGCACGCGTTACGCAGCGGTTGCGCGGCAGCCCCACGCAGCGCGGCTCCGGGGCCCCACTCTGCGAAGGGCAGCGCTGGGGGGCAGCGGGGGGGGGGGGGGGGCAGCGGGACGGGGCGGCGGGCGCTCCCGTGGGGCGGCGAGGAGGGAGCACCGGGGGCCGTTGGCGGCGGGAGGAGGATGCTCGGAGCATCCCGGTGGGCACCGGGCACGGAGCGGGACCTCCTCCCACCGCGAAGAGCCGGGGGCAGCGCGGGGTGGGGGGGGTGACGCTGCCGCAGGGAGCGGGGCTGGCTAGTGCTTCGCTATGTCCCCTTTCTTGAGGATGATTTGCCGCTGCCAGGGCGCCAGCTTTGTCTCATCGTACCCAAGAGTCCTTAGCTTTTCTGACTGCTCCTTCTCCTTCTCCTCCTCCTCTCGCTTCTGCTTCTCTTGCTCTTTCCTGCTCGGCAGCAGAGGGGTCGGGGCGCTGCGGGTCACCGAGCCCCCCCCACGCGCACACACGCGCACCCACCCACCCACCGGGAGAGGGGACGCGTGGCACTCACCGCTTCTGCTCCCTGCGAAGGCAAAGGGATGAGACGCCGTTAGCGCGGGGCGGGGACAGCCGGCCGGCACAGGCAGCCCCCTCCCGCCCTGCTCACCTCTCCTCCTCCAGCTTCTTGCGCAGGATGTCCCTCCTCCATGCCGGCATGCTGGCCAGGCGCGCCTCCTCCTCCTTCTCCTGCAACAAACAGCCGCGTTACGGGCAGCCCCGGGAGCACAGCCGGGCTCCGCGGGGGAAGCGAGGATGTGCCGATCCCGAGCAGCAGCCCCGCCACGACGGCCATCCCCGCACGGCCGCGGGGAGCACGGACTGAGCGCGGCACGGCGCGGCCGTCCACGCGCGTGAGCAAAGGAGCGCGTGGAGCGCGGAGCCCTTCGCGGCACACACAGCTTTATTGCACGGACACGTGGGGGCCCACACCGCCCCGGCACTGCAAACACCACACCAAAGCGGATCCACACCAGAGGGGATCGGCACCCCGGGCACAACACACAGCCACAGCAAGCGGCACACGGCAACCTCAACACAGCCGCCCGCGGGACCCCCGAGGGGTCCGGGCACCTGGGACGGCACAAAGCCAAACCCGGCGGTCCGCGGAGCCGACCCGCAGCCCTCCTGCCACGAGAGCAGCAGGGCGGCCAGGCCGTGCCACGCAGCGGTCCCGCTGCTGCCCGCACCCAGCTGCACGCCCGGCCCCCGCGCCCGGCAGCCCCACTCCTCCGTGGGCCGCGGCCCTGCGGCCGCAGCACCCCACGCGGCTCAGATCTCGAACATCTCCGCCTCCTTCTCCTTCCAGAAGGAGAAGCTGCGGTCGATGTAGCGGCAGATGTCCTCATCGCTGAACTCTCCCAGCTCCGACACCAGCTGGGCTGGCTCCTGCGCGCCCCGGGCTGCGGCTGCTGGGCATGGGGGCACGGGGTGCGATCCCACCGCTGCCGCCGTGCCGGTGGGGCCGTCCCCAAAGAACTCCTGCTTGAGGTCCTCGAAGCCGTCGAGCCAGCAGCGGTGCCCGGCCTCGACCCGCTCGAGTGCGGCGCGGTGGAAGCGCCGGATGCACTCCCAGCTGTGGGTGCTCAGGCGGTCGAACATCTCATAGCACAGCAGGTGTCGGAAGCGCCGCTCCTCGGGGCTCAGGTTCATCTCCAGCAGCTGGAAGTAGCCCAGCATGAAGAGGTCCAGCGAGAGGCTGTCGTAGGGCACGGGGGAGCCCCGCACGTGGGGCAAGAAGTGCTCGGGCCAGTAGAGCACGTCGGCGCGGCTCAGGCGCCGGATCTGCCGCCCCGGCACACGGTGGGCCACGCTCCTCCAGCGTGCCAGCAGCCTCGCCACGGCCTGACGCTGCTTCCAGAGCCGCCGCAGCCGCTCGTCCCCGTGGGTGTGTGAGCCCGGTGCCTCCGCCAGCGCCCATTTCTTCCAGTGCTCCAGGAAGAGGGAGACGGCGCGCTCCTTGTGTGCGTCGATGCGCTCCTGCAGGCAGCTCAGCTCCGTCTGCACCGGGCGGCTCCGCCGCGGCATGCCATCCTCATCCTCATCCCCATAGTCCTCCTCCAGGACGGGCTCACGGGCGCAGCCGTCCATCATTGTGCTGGAGGGCAGCGATCGCTTCCTCTTGCTGACCCTGGCGTGGGGCACAGGGGCTCCCACCATCCCCTCGTAGTTGGCCTTCAGGCTGCGCACCGAGACACCGCAGCGCAGGATCTCGTGCTGGGCATCCTGCTGGGTGCTGGCAGCAGCCGGGGGGGACCTCTGCGGCACGGTGCTGCTCGCCGCTCCTCCTGCCCCGGGGCTCTCGCGGCCCCCCAGGGCAGCCAGCAGCATGGCCATGCTCCTCAGTAGTGCAGAAGTCTTGCTGCACCAGGCGGGCAGGTCCTCGGCACGGCCCTGCAGGCGCCGGGGGGTCGAGGGAGAAGCGCTCGGGGGCCAGGGCGGCCGAGAGCGACAGGAGCTGCTGCAGCTCCTCCTGCAGCTGTTCCAGCTCTGTCTCCACTGTCTGCACCTTATGCATCACCTGCAGGTTTTCGATTTGCCTCTCAATGCGGAGAATGTCCTCCTCCGTCATGAGCTGCCCAAAGGGTCCCAGCATGCCCCCGTGGGCAGCGGAGTAGCGCCAACACGGGGGGGGTGAGACGCTCCCGGGCTCCAGCTAGGGCAGGAAAAAGGGCAAAACAGCTCCTGAGGGCGCGCCCCACAGCCCTGCACGTGCCAACCCCCCAGTGCTGGGGTCCAGCGGGGAGCCAGGACCGCGCACCACCAGTAACCACATGGGATGAGTGCTCCGGGACGGGTCTGCGGCCGGGCAGGGTGCACAGCACCCACAGCACGCGTGGTGAGGCCGTCCCCTGCATGCAGCGGGGCCGGGGCCAGCCCAGCACGGCGGGAGGGCGCAGCGATGCGGTTCCGCTCCACGTCCACGAGCCGGGTCCTGGGCTGCTCTCACCGCACACAGATCGCGACGCCCCGCAGTGAACCCCCCCATACCTTGCGCCGCTGCTCCTCTTCCTCCTGCATGCGGAGCTGCAGTTTGCGCACCATCACCTGCCGTTTCCACTCGGGGATGGGTCGGCCCTGCTCGTCGTGGCTTGGCACCAGAGCCTCCACGTCTGGGGGGGCCACGGCTCCCGGCCCTGGCACTGGTGAGCTCCCATTAAGCACTGGCTCTGGCGAGCCCCCCGCCACGCAGCGCGGTGGCCCGCCCACCTCGGGGGTGGCTGGTGGGGTGGGGGTCCTGGTGGGCGACGGGGAGGATGCTGGCGAGTCAGCCTGCAGAGGGAAGGAGGGAGGGAGGAAGGTGGGTGCTCATTGCCCCCCAACCCGCCCCCACACGTCCCTCTGCCCCCTGCCACCTACGTTGGCCCCTGTCTGGCCGCTGCCGGAGAAGACGGTGGTGAAGCCTTTGCTCTGCGGCGTCGGCTTCAGACTCTTCCCAGCTTTGATTTCGGCCAGAAGCTCCGAGTTGTCACCAGTGGGGGACATCATGTTGAACGACTTGGTGCCTAGTGGAGGAAGGCATTGTACGGTGAGAGCCACGCTGCCGACACCCCCTGCCCCCCTCCGAGTGGGCTGCAGCGGCCAGAAACCTATAGAACCCCACTGGACCAGCACCCTGCACCCAACTCCCAGCCTGCAAGCACAGCCCCACGGCACCGTGCTGTGACACTGCAACCTCAGGGACAGCAGGGGCACGGCAGGACAGCCCAGTGCTCCCTGCAGCGCCGTGCCCCACAAGCACCCACCGTCCATGCCAGCCACGCGTGCGTCCCTAACGGCCCATGGTGCTGCAGCAAGGCAGAGCCCCTTCCCCACTGCCCTGCTGTGCCGCGCCGGGGCCCGGACGCCTGTTGGTGCCGCGGGCACAGCCGAGCGCTCGCAATGCCATCCAGTGCTGCTGAGCCCCCCGGGCCCCGGGAGCTGGCGCTAATAAAGCGGGCGCTGAGCTGCTGCCAACAGCACGCTGCAATCAGCGGCGGGGGGAGCGGCCGGTGCGCTCACGTGGCGAGGTAATGCCGGCCGGCTGAGCGCGAACAAAGGCTTTCTGTGCACGGGGGCCGCGGGACCGCGGGGGGCACGGGGCCCTGCCAGCCCTGCCAGCCCTGCCAGCGGAGATGGCCCCGCTCTCTGTGCCCGCCCCAGCCCGAGCCGTGTCAGCACAGGGCCCCTGCTTGGCACTGGGCATGACGTCGGCCTCGTGGGTCGGGATGTGTCGTGTGGGTCGTGCCGTGCTGGGCTGCGGGGAGCTCGCCCCGGTGGCCATCGGTGCTGGGACAGTTTGGGTGCCCCCAGCACCACGTGCCCCAGCACCACGTGTGAGCTCTGATCGCAGCACATGCGATGCCATCGAGGCGCCCTGCTCCCGGCAATGAGCATCGAGCTGCGGTACTTACTCTTCATCTGTCTCAAAGCCTTTCCTTCTAGGGGGAGAAGAAGAGAGGCAGCACAGCGTGTGTAGCAGAGGAAGGATTTGGCCACCACAAGACAAGAGAGAAGAGAAGCAGCCAGCAGTGAGAGCAAGTGGGGGCGGGCAGGCGTGGGAGCCCCCGCGCCGAGACCGGAGGAGAGAAGGACAGAGAGACCGTCAGGAGCGGCGCACCGCGGTGCGAAGCCACGCAGAGCTGGGTGCCCGCAGCACGCTGCCGCACAGCCCGGACTTACTTCCCGTGGAGGAGGACGAGCGGCGCGGGCCGGCGGGCGGCTCGGACGGCGGTGGGGGGCGGTGGGGGCGGCGGGCAGGCGGCATCGGGCAGCGGCGGCGGCGGTGGTGGAGGCGGCAGCTCGGTGCTGGGCTTGCTCTCTGCCGGGCCCCCATTGTGCATGGTGTCCGCGGGCAGCGGAGAGCCCTGGAAGAGCGCGGGCAGAGGTGACACGGGGTCGGGGCACGGCCACGCGCGCAGCGCTGGGGCTGCGCTCACCTCCTCGCTGTGTGCCATCCTGCGTGGGCCGGGCAGCTCCGCCGCGCTGGGCCCCAGGTGCTTGTAGTAGTCACCTGTGCTCGGCTGCTTGCTGAAGTTCCGCGACCGCCGCGTGGAGTCGGCCCTGCGCAGGCCCTCGGGGCTGCCCTCGCGTGATGCCAGCTGCAATGGGAGCGCGGCTCAGCGGTGCGCAGGGCGAGGTGCCCGCACGGCCGTGGGGCAGAGGATGGGTGCGTGCCGTGGGGTGGTGGTGGGCTTTGTCGGTGCCTGGCACCGTGACCCCGTGCCCAGGAGCCCGGCTGAGCTTCCCCTGGGATAACCCCCTGGGAACGGGAGTGCCGTGTCCCGGCTCTGTGGATTAGCCAGGAGCTGGAGCTTATCCCCGCGGCCGGGAGCCCTGCTGCAAACCTGGCAGCCAATGTCATTATTAAGGCTGTAAGACCCGCGGCAGCACGGCCTCGGCTCACCCCTCCACATACCTCCGGGGCTTTGCAGGTCGTGCCGCGTGGCACAGCACCGTGCCTGCTGCCGGGCGAGGGGTCCCACTGCATCCTGCATCCCACACCGCGCTCCCAGGGCCCCACTATTTGCATTTCCCTGCGTGCCACCTCCACCCGAGGCATTTGCATGGCGAGCCCTGCTGCTCCGTGCAGCCTGCAGCCTCAGCTAAGTCAACAAATGCCAGCTCTGCGCTTCCTGCTGCGCCGGGCGCTGCGCCAAGCCTGGCTCCGGCTGCGGCAGCCATGGCCACAGCCCCACGGGAGGGGGCAAAGGTTGGTGCTGCGGGACCGAGCAGTGCTCGCGCACCCGGCACCGGTTGCACCTGGGCTCACCCATACTCCATGGGCAGACCCAGTTCTTAGCTCCAGGTAGGGAGGCTCATTAGCCCCAGATTCTCTAATAAATCCTGTGGGGAGCACGATGGGGAGCAGAGCCTGGAGCAGAGCTCGGAGCAGAGCCCGGAGCAGAGCCCGGAGCAGAGCCGGCACACGCTGCGGCACTGACCCCCATCCCACCCCCCCAGAGCCCGGCACCGCCTGCTGCTGTGCACCGGGACCCCGTGGCCGTGCTCCAGGCCCATGACCGCAGCCAGGTGCTGCAGCCCACAGCTGGAGGACCCTGAGCCCCCCACACCCTGCACCCCCCCGCCCTGGGCGGCTGCACCCCTCTTACCTGTGCGTCCCGCTGAGCCCTCTCAGCTCCTGGCAGCGCCAGCAATGCCACCCGACACCTGCGGTGCAGGTGACACCGGAGCCGGGCACTCAGGTTACAGCTGCTGCCTGCACCCCACGCTTCCGCACAGCTGCCCACGCCCAGCTCGCCCGGGGACGCTGCGTCGGTGCCACTGCCGGCGCCACGTGGGCTTGGCACATGTCACCCACACGGTGTGGCACGCCGTGCTGGCACAGCCAGGGCATCGCAGCCACCCACTGCCACCGCGACGTCGGGGGCACCGCTGGCCCCAGCTTGCCATACCCCCCAGCAGGGACGGGCACACCGAGTGCCAGCAGGAGGAGGTGTTTCTCACCACCCATTGGGGGCACGTTCCCCCCCCCCCCTCGAGCTGCCGGGCCGGGATCGTGGGGCCGTACCTCTCTGCGCAGCGCCTGGCTGTCCACGTGCCGCAGGTTGTTCTTGGCCCGCACGTAGATGTCGGCGGTGTCGGGGGGCAGCGGGCGGTGCGGGTGCGGGGTAACCGGGGGGTGGGGGAGGGGGCCGGGCAGCGGGAGGGGGGTGGCGGGGGGGGGGAAGCTGGGGGGTGGAGGTGGGGAGCCCTCGCTCGCCAGTCCTCTGCCCCGTGGCCGCGTCTCAGGGTTCAGCATGTCCATGTAAGCCTGCATGTCCGTGAGCGCCGGCTCAGGGACCCCTGCAGAGGGGAGGGGGGGTCACGGCAGAGCTCAGCCCGTGTTCCCCCCCCTCCCTGCACCCTGCCCCGGGCACTCACGGGCTGCGGGGGCCGCGTGGGGGCCGCCCCCTCTTCTCCCCGGTGCTGGACTGGCTGGAGTTGCAGGAGTCATAGTTGGAGAGGGTGCTGGCAGGGGAGCCGACCTCGAAGCGCGCCTGGGGCGCCGATGCCGTGGTGTTGGGCGACGACATGCCCGAGTCAGGCTGCCGGCACTCCCCCGTCCGCAGAGGGGTCCCGCGACAGTATGCGGTGCTCCACGCTCTGCGGCACAGCGAGTGCTCAGGCGGCCGCACCCAGACCCTGCACGGCCCCCAGCCCACCCCGTGCCCCCACCCCACGTCCTGGCGTGGTACCATGTTCTCCACGGTGCGCAGGTACTTGGCGCAGTGGATGTGGCCGTTGTAGTCGGCGAGGTCGGCCGCCGTGTAGCCGTCCTGGTCGCGGATGCTGAGGTCAGCGCCGTTCACCACCAGGATCTGACAGCACTGGGAGAGGGGGCACAAGACAGAGCTGGCTCAGTGCCCCCCCACCCCAGTGCCCCCCCAAGCTGCGGCACCCACCTCCAGCTCGCCATTCTCGGCGGCGTCATGCAGCGGCGTGCCGCCCCAACCGTCCGCTGTGATCTCACCCCCGTGCAGCAGCAGCCAGCTCAGCACCTTGGCGTGGCCGCGGCTGGCGGCAAAGTGCATGGCCGTGGCCCCGTCGTCGTCCCCGCTCCGACAGGCTCACCGTCGTGAAGCTCATCTGCAGAGTGCAGGGACGCTGTGCCACGCCACACCGTGCCACCGCGCCGTGCCCGGGCAGCACCTACCAGCCAGACGATGACGGTGTTGTGGCCCATCTGGGCCGCAGCATGCAGCGGGGTCATGCCATCGTTGGCGCGCACGTGGGGGTCGGCCCCGCAGTCCTTCACCAGGTACTGGATGATCTCGAGGTGACCCTCCTGGCAGGCGAGGTACAGAGGGGTGGCACCGGTCTTGGTCTGCGCACTGAGCGTGCTGCAAGCAGAGCACAGCGCCGGGCGCCTGATCCCCTCCGCTGGGAGCACAGCGGCACCGGGGTGGTGAGGATGCAGAGCACAGGGCCACGGTGTCACAGTTATGGGGGCACGGGGGATGTGTAGGACACAAGGGACACGTGCACGCACAGGGACACGGGGTGGCACGGCCGGTGATGTGCACGGCATGGAGGCAGAGCGGTGCCAGCTGCTGGGACCCTGCAGCCCCGCACAGACACAGCGGCTGCTGCAGGAGGTCACTAAGTCAATAAGCTGCAGCTAATCGCATTCCTTAGGCTGTTTTTGGACACTGCAATCTAGCAGTATTTTTAAGTAAGCAGCTTAGGCACCTGCAGCAGCGGGGAAGGGCGGACCTGCGCCGTGGCACTGCCCAGCCCCACTGCTGGGCACCGCAGCCCCCTCCCGTTGGGCAGCCCTTGGCACCCCACATCCTGCACTCCCTGCCCCACGTCCCTCATCCCCGCCATGCAGGAAGCTGGGTTTTTTGAGTGCTCCATCAAAGCCTGTTGAATATTTAAAAAAGGAAGTGCAACGAATACTCCGCTCTGTTATCGCGCAGATCAGGGGTCCTTAATAATTGATCCCTGTAACTGTGAGACGGTCCCAGGCGCTGCGGCCCCGCACTGCGCTGTGCTGCAGGG
This sequence comes from Callipepla californica brunnescens, assembly GCA_023055505.1. Classification (NCBI taxonomy): domain Eukaryota; kingdom Metazoa; phylum Chordata; class Aves; order Galliformes; family Odontophoridae; genus Callipepla; species Callipepla californica. The sequence goes on along the minus strand of JALIRH010000036.1, from coordinate 5,604,720 downwards.
CCCATCCCACTGGGGACAGACGTGGGGGGGTCGGCAGAGCCCCTGGGGGTGGTGTAGCCACATGGTGTGGGTGCGCTGGGTACGATCCCAATCTGTAATGGCCATTTCTCCGTTATGAGGAGAGGTTAATCCACTCTGGTGAGCGGTGGCTGTGAGCCAGGGAGTGCTGCACCAGATGGCTGTGGCCCTGCACTGCCACCTGCACTGGGACCAGCTGCTGGGGACCAAGGGTGGCCAGGCTGCAGCGGGATGGTGCTGGGGTGCTGGTGCTGGGAACCCCACTGGTGCTTCAGGCTCCGGCACGCGCCCACCCGAGCCGCAGCCACATCCCACGCCGTCCTGGGATTGAATTTCAAAGCTGTAACGGAGCCTGCTCCGAGGCACAGGGCGAGCAGTAAATAATTCAGGGGCCACCTCGGCAGGGGAAGGCAGCTGGCAGCAGATTAACCCCAGCAGGAGCGCAAAACTCGGTGTGAAAGGGCTGCAGCCAAGCAGGGAGACAGCGCAGGGAGCAGGCGGAGCCGTGGCTACAAGGGAACGGCCTGGGGTGGGGAGGGTTAATGGAGCTGGGCGTGGGGCAGCACAGGTGCCCCCACTGAGCCAGAACTACTGGGGCAAGGAGATAAAGGGCGGGGGCAGCCCGGCATGGGGGGCTGTCTACAGAGGGTGAGAGTGCTGCTGGGTGAGGGGCTGCAGCAGGGGGCTCTGCAGGATGGGGGCAGCTCGAGCGGGTCCCTCATGCCCCTGAGCCTGCCCAGCGTGGCACGGTAGGGAGGCACGTCCCCTGCCCTCCCTCAGCCAGGGCCCCCGTTATTTATAGAGCCTCTGCCCACCGTGGGAAATGAGATTAGAGCCGAGTAATCGCATCGTGAGCCCGGGGTGGCTCAGCACGGGGTGCTCTGCGGCTGCTGCACCGCATCCCTCGGGGGGGCTGCGCAGGGGGGTGGGGGCACCGTGCAGGACCACGGCGGTGCGGGGCAGCGTGCGGCCTGTGCTCCTGGGGGCAGCGGGAAAGGTCACCTCTCCTCCGCCGGCAGCCTAAGCCATTTACATAAGGGAGGTGGACAAAGGCGGCTGTGTTATCGCCCCGTGCCATGAGCGCACGGAACAAACCCCGCAGCGCTGCCCGCGCCCGGCGGCCGTATTTCTGTCAGCGCCCGCTGTGCTCCTCCTCCTCGCCCTTTCTCTGCGGGTGATGAAGAAAGCACAGCTGTGTGCCCAGGTGACAATGCTGCCGCGTTGCCCTTGGAGCCGTGCGGCAGCGGATGGATGCGGCCGGCCCACAGCGCTGACAACCCTGCCCAGCAGGGTTTGGGGCGGGGTGGCTGAAGGCACCCTGCTCCCCCAGAATGCCTGAATCCTCCCTGCTCTGCCTCCGTGCCCCCATCGGCAGCTGGGGCCGTTACCTTGGGCAGTGTCCTAAGAGAAGTCGCAGGGAAGGGAAATCCCCTTTGGCCGCAGCGTAGTGGACCGGCAGCGCTCCCGTGTCCGTGGCTGCCGTGGGGTCGCTGCCCCCGAAGCGGAGGAGCCACTCGATCACCTCGTGGTGACCGAATCGGGCTGCGAGATGTAGGATAGTGGCACCGGAGTTGTCAGTGTCCTGCGGGAGGAAGGGGGAGAGGCCGTTGGCAGCCAGGAGAGCGTGGGGCTGGGGGGGACGAGCCGGAGGGGCAGGGAGGTTTCATCTGCTCCTGCGGGCAGCCCTGCAGGACACGAGAGGATGGCCCTGGGAAGGACGGCAGAGGATCTCCACGAGCGTGCCAGGTCCCCGCGGGCCCCGGCAGCACTCCACCAGCCCGGCTCTGCACAAAGCTCCGCTTGTTCTGCCGCGGGGCTCGCTGCTGCCCCGGCCCCGCTGCCTTCGCCGCCCCGTGGGGCACAGAGCTGAGCTGGTCCCGGGCCAGAACGGCGCCGAACCGTGCTGAACCCGGCCTTCCTTCCTGCTTAATCACCTCTCCCACCCCTCCTCCTCCTCCTCCACGTCACATGTCGTTACCTCTCAGCCAGCCCGGGGCAAGCTGCTTATCTGCCCCGGGGCTCGCTCCGGTTGTATAAGCCCGAGAAGGTGCCGGTGCCCCGGGGTCACAGCGCCCGAACACCCACCCCAACCTCCATCCCCTCCTCGGGGCTGCGTGGCTTTGTCTCGCGTGCGGCAGGCAGATCTACCGCTCCGAGTGCCATGCCGGCAGCTCCCACCCCCACGCAGGACCGGACGCTCCGCCGCCGAGCATTGCAGGGGCTGCGCGTGGCTGCCCGCTTTCGGCAGAGTCCGTGCGTGACCTTCACCCCGCGGACGGCGGCTTTCACGCAGACCCACGCAGCGGGGAGCGTTCCTTTCCCCGCCAGACCCCGGCTCCGGAGCCCCCGCTCCCGGGACGCCCTTCGGGGCGCCGATCTCTGCTCTGCCCCCTCGGCAGGGGACTCCACTTCATGCTAGCAGCGCACCGAGGTGGTCTTTGGGGTGTGTGGAAACGCCTCCGGGCCCCCGCCGGGATCCTCCCCAGGGCCGGAGGTGCCGCAGGGGCGGGGGCAGCCGTCCCGCCCCCCCCCCCGGGGCCCCGCCGCCCGTCCCGCGCTCCCTTCGCGCCCGCCCCGTCGAGCCCCGCGCCCCGTCCCCGTCCCGCGGCCGCTCGCACCTGCACGCCGCAGCCCCCCTGCGTGAGCAGCCACTGGAGACAGGCGAGGTTGCCGGTGGCGGCGGCGTCGTGGGCCGGCGTGGCCCCGTTGCGCGCCCGCGCGTCCCCGCGGAGCGCGGCCTCGGCCGCCAGGTACCGGAGACAGGCGAGGCGGCCGGCGCGGGCTGCGTGGTGAGCGGGAGAGGCTCCGAGCGCGTCCCGCAGCCCCGGCCGCAGCAGCCCCGCCGCCCGCAGCCCCCCGCAGAGCCTCCACGTCTCCCAGCCGCGCCGCCTGCAGCGCCCGCTCCAACGCCATGGTCCCGGCCCCGGACCGGCCGCGCCGGGCCGTCCGGCCGCCGCTTGGCACTGCGCGGCGCTCCGGAGGCGCGGCGGCCCGGCCCCGCCGGCTCCTCCTCCTCCTCCGGGGCCGACCCGCCCCGTCGCCCCCCCCACCCCCCGCCCACGTCGCCCCGCGCCGCGCGGCCCCGCCGGGAGACCGACCGTCGGGGCACGGCGACCCGCCCGCCGCCCCGTGCCCGGTGCCCGGGACGCAGAGCCGCCCCGCCCGGGCTGGGGGTGGGGGGCAGGGGGCTCGCAGCCTCCGGGGATGGGAGCCATCGCGGCGGCTGAGGCGGCCGGAGCCGCTCCGAGTTCCCGGAGCGTGGCCGCGGGGCGCGGTGCCTCCGCTCCGGGTGCTGCGGTTGAGTTTCTCGGCACGAGGAATTCACTTTCCGAGAGGATCCGCGGTTGTCCCGGGGTCCGCGCCTCTGCCGGAAAGGACCCGGAGCTGTCGGTCGCGGTCCGGGGGAACTCCTCCCCCCCCCCCCCCAGCGCCGACCCCTCGGGTGTCCGCAGGGAGGGGACCCCGGTCCGTCCCCACGTGGTCCGCAGCGCTCTCCTCCCTCCCGGCTCCGGCAGCGCGGGGCGGGCGCTGCTGGGACCGACGGCGCTCACCGGGGACGGCCCGCGACCCCCGCCCCGTCCGACCCCGCCCCGTCAGCACCGCGGACAGCGGCGGCGGCTGCAGCACGGCGGACAGCGATGGGGCCGGGCCGCCCTCCGCCCGCCCCCTGCCCTGCCTGCCCCCTTACCTGCACGCCCTGCCCTCCCTACCTGCCCACCCGCCCGTCCTGCCTCCCTGCCCTGCCTCGCCGTCCCGCACGGGGTCCGGAGGCGGAGCGGCCCCGCGGCTCTTAAAGGCGTTGGCGGAGACGGAGCTCCGGAGCGCGATGTCCCCTCCGGGCGCCGTCCTGCAGCCGCAGAGCCGCGCAGAGTGAGCTCCGGTCTGCAGAGCCCCCTCTCCCGTCACGGCCCCTTCTCCCCGCGGACCCTCAAGCCCCTCCTGGAGAATCGCCGCCGTGCCCGCGTCGACGAGAGCCTCAACCAGCTCAGAACGCTCATCCTGCCGCTCGTCTGCAGGGACGTGAGTGCCGCGGCCCGGCCCTGCTCCCCTTCTCCCGTCCCCCACGTCGATCTCTCCCTGTCTGACCCTTTTCCTCCCTCCCCATCCCCGCCGGTCCGCCCCGTCCGTCCCGGTGTCTCTCCGCAGAGCCCTCTGAGATCTCCGTGCCACGCACCGTGCCTGCCTGGCCCACCTGTGGGCTCTGCTGGCCCCCACCCCGCTATCCTCCCCTCTGGCGGCCCTGGTAGCCCCCACGCGCAGCTGTACATAGCTCTATTTATTTGTGCAGACTCTCAGCCCTTTGTACAAATAAACCTTTGGCCAAAGCTGAGCAGTGGTTGCCCCAGCAGCACCCGCACTGCCCCCCACTCCCACCCCCGGCCCAGCACCGCACGCTGCCCGGGAGCAGTGAGGGGTCAGCAGCTGCCCTGGCAGCCAGCACGGCCCGTGCACGGCCACGGCCACGTCTAATTACCGGGCAAGCTGTGGCACGGGCGCCTTGACGCAACAGCGCTCGCACCCCGCTCCTGCGCCAGGCCCGGGCTTGTCCCTGGCCCCATACGTGGGCACATGGAGGCCGTGCCAGGTCCTGGCTGCCGTGGGTGCAGCCTGGGGCTCAGAGAGCAGCGCAGGACACATGCTGCATCCACCGGCTGACCTGCTGCCAACCCCTGGCAGCCCAGAGCTCTCAGGACGCCGGGAAGGATGGCAGGGGAGCTGAGCCGGGTGCCCACCAACCTGGGCGGGTGTTGTGCCGGCACGAAGGCCGTGGGCTCCCCGAGCCCCCCCCCACGCGCAGTGCTCGGCTCAGTGCTCAGTGCTCGGGTGGGAGCCGGTAACGGGGGTCCCTCCCTCGCGCCCCCGAGGCACAGCGCGGCACTCCCGGCGGAGAAAAGCACTTTCACTCGGTGCTCCCGAGCCCAGGGCTGGAGCAGAGCCCTGCGTGAGCGTGGGAAAGGAGTGGGGCGGCGTGCCCCGGCCACGCACGCGTGTCAGCGCAGCTCAGGGATCGCCCGTGGGCCGCGGGTGTGCCGCAACGCTCCGCGGGTGGGAGCGGGATCCAATGGCTGCGCTCTGCCCCGTGCGGGGAATGGGGGGCCGCGCTCCTGCGCACGTGGGGGTCGCGGGTGGGCAGTGCGCCCCGGGACGGACGGAATGAGACCCCCAGCGCCCACGGAGCGCTTCCCGTCCCGGGGAGCCGCTGCCACCGGGGCTGCGGGCGGCTCACGGCCGCGCCCTTCGGCCCCGACGCGCGGACGCATCGCGGAGCTCCGCTCCTTCCGGAGCTGCGCGCCCCGCAGCGCTCCCACGCGGTTCCCGTGGGCACTGCGGCGGCTCCGCCCCTGCGCACGGGCGGGGCGGGGCGGGGCGGGCGCTGTCGGTTCGGTGCCGCCGCCGCCGCAGCGCCGTTGCTGGCGGGTGCCGGTGCCGCCATGTCGGAGCGGGGCGCGGCGGGCCCGGGCCCGGCCACCATCCAGGTGTCCAGGTAACGCCGCCCCGCCGCGGTGCCGGTGCCGCCGCGGTGCCGGTGCCGGTGCCCTTGAGCCGCCCTCGGGGAGCGCTGCGGGAGCCGGGCGGGGCGGTGGGGGCCGGGATGAGCCGGGGATGGAGGTGGTCCCGGGGCGTACCGCGGTGCCGCCGGGACGGGATCGGGGCGCGGCGCGGGGCGGGGGGGCGGCCCGGGCGCGGCGGGTACCGGGCGGTTTCCACGGTGACGGGCAGGAAGCGCTCTCCACGTGCTGACGTCTCCGGCATCCGGCACGGCGCGGCACGGCATGGCGGGGCGGGACCCCCCCGCGGCTGAGCGCTGCCTCCGCAGGATCATGCGCCCCGACGACGCCAACATCGCGGGCAACGTGCACGGCGGGACCGTGCTGAAGATGATCGAGGAGGCGGGAGCCATCATCAGCACCCGGCACTGCAACTCCGGGCAGGGGGTGAGCGGGGGGGGGGGGGGGGTCCGCCGCGTCCGCCCCTTCGCGCCGCGTTCGGTTCGGGAAGCGATGTCCGTCCCCGCGCGGTGCTCCCCGGCCCTGCCCTCCCCGCCCCGGGGACGCAGCCGCGCTCGGTTCTGGCGCTGCACGGCTCTGTGCTTCCTGTGCTCCTGCACGATGGAGGGCCCCGCAGCGCTGCGGGCACTGAGCGCCGATCCTCAGCTCGTGGGGCTCCCCGGCAGCCCCCGTGCCCTCCTCTCCCCGCGGGTGCTCCCATTGCTGCATCCCGACGCTCGGTGCTGTGCCCCAGGAGCCCTGCGTGGCCGCGCTGGCGCGCGTGGAGCGGACGGACTTCCTGTCACCCATGTGCATCGGGGAGGTGGCCAACGTCAGCGCCGAGATCACCTACACCTCCAAGCACTCCGTGGAAGTGCAGGTCAACGTGATGTCTGAGAACATCTTAACAGGTAAACGGATCCCAGGAGGGCAGGACGGTACAGGGCTGCGTTCACCACCGGCGTCCCTGCTGCCGTGGCACCGTGCCGTGCCAACACTGCCCCTCCTGCACCAAGCTCTGCTCCCAAAACTCCAGGCAGGGGCTGAGATCACCTCCTGGTCCTCAGAGCTCCGGGCAATGAGTGCTGTGAGGTGGGAGGGGCAGAGCAGCTGGGGAGTGGGGGCACAGCTCTGTGTCCTCTGAGGATGCTGCTTCTGGTGAAAGGACAGGATCATTCAGCACACGTTTCCAGCTTTGTCCCGACAAAAGCCCTTCCCTGCAGTTGCCGTGGTTACCGGCTGGGCTGTCGGGATGCTTCTCCCACTGCTCACACTGCCCTCCTCTTCCAGGGGCGAAGAAGGTGACGAACAAAGCGACGCTGTGGTACGTGCCGCTGTCCCTGAAGAACGTGAACAAGGTGGTGGAGGTGCCCCCCATCCAGGTAGGGCTGCCGGGGCGCGGTGGGGATGCGGGGGGAGGTGGGGGGTCCCGCTCTGTGCCGTCCAGGAGCGCAACGCCGCGTGCCTCTCGCTGCAGTACGTGCACAAGGAGCAGGAGGACGAGGGCAGGAAGCGCTACGAGGAGCAGAAGCTGGACCGCCTGGAGACCAAGCAGAGGAACGGCGACGTGATCCTGCCGGTGATCAACCCAGGTAACGACGCGGTGTCGGTGTTTGCAGTCTGGAGCAAGCGGTGTCTGCGGGGTCCGATGGGGGAGGTGGGAGGCTGCGCTGGGGCTCAGGGCCGCACTCCTGCAGCTCACTGTGTGCAGGCAGTGCTGCAGTGCCACTGTGGGGGCCGAGCGTGGGGCGCGTGGGTGCTCGCAGCCCCGGTGTGGGCAGAGGAACCAATCCCGGGGTGAACCCAGGCTGTGCAGGGTCGGAGCTGGGTCACCTTGGCAGTCATGAATATGCAGCTTGCTCAGTCGCCTTTTCTCCCTTGCTCCTCATGCTCGCAGACAGGCAGACGAAAGGTAAGGCTGCGGCGTGCGGCGAGCAGTGCCGTGAGGTCGGCTGCGGGGACGGGTTCTCTGTCCACGATTTCTGTCGCTTGGGTTTCGTGGGCAGCAGTGCGGCTGTGGGGTCGCGACGTGGGGGGCACTGACCGCGCTGTGTCTCCCTGTGAGCAGAGCCGCACACGGTGGGCTACAGCCAGTCCAGCCTGATCCACCTGGTGGGGCCCATCCGACTGCACGCTGCTCGGCTTCGTGCACGGAGGTGAGCGAGCGGCGCGGCCACGCGTGGGGGGCGGCACCGGCTCAGCCCGTGGGCTTTGGTGGGGGGGGGGGAAGCTGGCACGTGGGCACAGTGCGGCCGCTGTGTGCACTGTAACACGCTGTGTGTTTGGTGACAGTTATAATGCACCATTGAGTTGCTTTCTCGCGGTCCCTCAGCGGGGCCTAATGGCACTGATTGCGGTAATGGGCTCACAGAGAGCCGGAACGAGGCCCTGGGAGCCCGGAGCTGCGGATGGGCTCAGAGCGGGGGGAGCACTGTGCAGTTTTCTCCTTCTCCTCCGAAGCATGCAGGCAGGTCAGCGCGGCCGCGATGCGCAGCGCGGGGTGAGAGCTCCGGGGCTCCGTTCTGAAGAGCAGAGCTGAGCCACCAAAGCTCACTGTCTAACGAGCAAGGGAGTAATTAGCAGCAGGCAGCGGGTGGGGTAAGAATAGCATCAGGGTGAGGCGCAGGATCCGGGAAATGTCCCACCACGCGGGGACGCAGCGCTGGGGCCGAGCACAGCTCCTGCCCCTCTTCCCAGCAGGGCAATGATGTGACTTAACCGGCAGTGACACGGCCTGGGGGGGTCAGGCAGCTCCGCTCCTCCCCGGGGTCCGGCACCATCCTGGCAGTAATAAAAATGGGCAGTTGCCATGGCAACGCTGCATTCCCGGGCGGTGCCGCTGCCATCCAGGTCGGCGCAGCTCAGCGCCCGGCGTGGCACACGGCCTCGCAGAGGGTTTGTTATGGGGACGTGCAAAGAAATGCTCTTAGGAACGGATCCCTCCGAGTCAGGCAGCGTGCTGAGACCCGTGGGTTCGGGAGGATCTGCAGCAGCAGATGTTTGGAGATGTTGGGAGCCAGATAGGGGTTGGGTTTGTTGTTTTTTTTCCTCTCTGCTTAATAAAGCCCAGGAAACCGACACAGCCAGGCTGTGAATCCCACAGTTCTGGTGGCGTCTTTTAAATTGCAAATCCTGGATTATAAATACCACGTGTGAAAGGACTGTGATTTGCAGGAGTGGTTTCCTGCGGGTCGGCGGCTCCGCAGGGATGGGAGGGGAGGATCCCCCCACCCCTGCAGCCCCATAGGGGCACACGGTGTGTGCAGGGCCGGGCACGTGGCCGGGCTTCGAGGCTCTGGGTGGTGGTTTGGGGGGGAAACCTTCAAGCTCCACAGCCTCTGGGCTTCAGGAGCGTTCGAGCCGCTCTCCTCCCCCCGCAGGGGTCACCATGAAGCTGATGGATGAGGTCGCCGGGATCGTGGCCGCCCGTCACTGCAAAACCAACATCGTCACCGCCTCCGTGGACGCCATCAACTTCCACGAGAAGATCAAGAAAGGTGAGGGGACGAGGCACGGCTCGGGCAGCCCCGCTCCGAGCGGAGCAGCCCTGGGCTGGTGGCACCCCAAGCCCACGGGGCTCTGCGCCCGCAGGCAGCGTCATCACCATCTCGGGGCGCATGACCTTCACGAGCAATAAGTCCATGGAAATCGAGGTGTTTGTGGATGCCGACCCGTTCGTGGATGAGCCGCAGGAGCGGTACCGCGCCGTCAGCGCCTTCTTCACCTACGTGTCGCTGAGCAAGGAGGGGAAGCCGCTGCCGGTGCCCCAGCTGCTGGTAAGCTCGCAGGGATGCTGCTGGGGGCTTGCTGCTTTCTCGTGGCTCAGCGCTATCGCTCCGCTGCGAGCACGGGAGCTTTCAGGCTGCTTGTTTATTAAACACCAAATATTTTCCATGCTCGGGCTTTTCATGTGATGCCCTCAGGCTTTCGTTGTCCAATAAAACCTCTTCCTTGAATTATTCAGTAGAAAAGCATAGGCTCGAGCAAGCCTCTCCCAGCCAGGCTGCAGGGTGGGTTTCTGTAATCCCTTCTGCTTGCAAACCCCCAGCACAGAGATGGGTTTTCCTTTCCGACGATGGAGGAAACCGTGGTGCTGAGCTCTGCAGCCCCCCCTCCCGCGGCCGTCCCATGGCCCCCCACCCTGCACTGCTCCCCGGGCGCTGCTGAGCGCTGCACGCCGCGTGGGTCTCCTTCTGTTCTGTGCTCTGCAGCTTCTTGGAGCGTTCAGCCAGCTAATTGCAGCCCCCCCAGCTGCGTTCTGCAGGGCTGTGTCCCACCTCGGCTGCAGCAGCAGGAGCTGCCCCAGGAGGGATGCGCTCTGTGCCTGTGCTTTTCTGGCTCCAGCCGTGGGCTGTGCATGGTGCTGGGCTGTGCCACGTGTGGCTCCATCCTGGCGGGCTCCTGGTGCCCTGCCTTGCAGCCCAAGCTGAGCGTGCTGCTCATCCCTCCTGGGCGCCCTCTCTGTGCCATCCCAAATGACGGTGGTCAGTGGGGTGGGGCGGCCCACGATGGCCACCCCAGGGTCAGCGCCGCGGGGCTTTGACGTGGCAGTGAGCGCAGCTCTCGGCTGTGATTGCTCCTCCTGTCCAGGCCGGGCGGCCTCAGCAGCATCTTCGTGCTGGCAGTGATTTAATTATTAATCTCTATTGTCCCGGCGGAGCTCAGAGTAATGCATCTTTAACGAGCTCTCCGAGGGAGCCGCGCCGCCTGCAGCGATGGCATTTCTTTTTCCTCCCTGCAGGGTGGGGGGGTTGGGGGTGCGGAGCAGAGCTTTGTGGGGTGGGGGCACATCCCCGTGGGGCCGCAGTGTGTGTGTGTGTGTGTGTGTGTGTGTGTGTGTGTGTGTGTGTGTGTGCTGCTGTGGGCGATGCGTGCATCCGTCCGGCACTGCTGTGCCCACGCGTCCTTCCGCTCCTCGTGGAGCTGACGCTCATGGGGCACCGCTTTGTTCTCCACCAGACGGAGAGCGAGGAGGAGAAGAGGCGCTTCGAGGAGGGGAAGGGCCGCTACCTGCAGACCAAAGCCAAGCGGCAGGCGCAGCTGCAGCAGGCTGCGCAGCACTGACCGCCCCACGCGGCCCCACCTCCCGTCCCCATTCGTGGGACCGTGCCTCGCCCCACGCGCCGTGGGAGCGCACGTGGCGGCGGGAGGGACGCACGAGGGCCTCGAGTCTTTGTGATGCTGTGTTACCACTTGCAGTGTGTCCCAGAAACGTACACCAAAGCTTATTTATGATGCTCGCAGCTCCGAACGCGACCCAAGCGTTGTCCTGGATGTCTCAGCCCATCCCATTGAAGCCTCTAGGTAGTTTCTCCGTGCGCATCCGAGTTATTTAAGGAATACTGTGACATAAATAAAGCCTGTCATCTTTGACTGAAATAAAACGGTGTCACTGGATGGTGTTCTCGAGCGGCAGCGCCGGGCTGGAGTTCATCCCGAGGGCCGCGCTCTGAGCCGCGGACACTTCGCTGGGGTGGGGGGAACCCCCCCCGCTCCTCCCACGGACGGCACTCGGGTGGGGGTCGTGGGGCGGGGAGGGCCGGGGGTGGGGGGGGGGGGGCGACTCGGCGGTCCGCAGAGCGGAACCCCGCGGTTCCCAGCGGGGTCGGGGCGGCCGCCGCCGGGGCCGTGGAGGGGGCGGGGGCCGGGCCGGGGTCCGTGGCCGCGCGGCGCGGCGGGCGGTGCCGAGGCATGCGCCGTGCTTCTCCCGCCCGCCCGCCGCGGCCCCGGCTGGGCGCTCGGCTCGGTGCGGGCGGCAGCCCCGCTGCGGGGCACGGCACCGGGCTGCGCTACGCCCGCGGCGGAAGGTACGGGCGGGGCGGCACCGGCACCGAACCCGGCACCCCGCGGCGTCCCGCTGCACGCCGGCCGCGCCCGCCGTCGGGCAGCCGAGGAGCGCGGGGTTCGGCTCCGGTGCCGGGCGGGGGTCGGCGGCGGCGGCCGCGGGGGGCGGCGAGCGGGGCAGCCCGGACGGCCCGAGGGGAAGCGGCGGAGCTGCGCCCGACGGCGCCTCCCGGCTCCGGGCCGCCCCGGTTCCGTTCGGGGGAGCCGAGGCGGGCGGGGGGCGGCGGGACCCGGCGGGGAACGGGAGGAGCGGCCGCGCTGCGTGGGGAGGGGGGAGCGCGGGGCCGCTTGCTCCGGAGCGTCCGCGGAGCGCGGGGTGTCCGCTGGCGGTCCGTGGGTCGCCGAGGCGGGTGGCACCGGGGCTCTTCGAGGCGATGTCACCCGCGCCCCGAAATCCCCCGAGAGACGCGCGCGGGGGGACGCGGAGGGGCCGGGGTTACATAAGAGCGGATGCTTTTCCCCTCTTCTGCCTTTTTTTTTTTCCCTTCTTTTTGCTCAGCGCGCTGCACCGCCCCCTCTTCCCCCCCAACCCCCCCCGGGGACAGCCGAGCGGTGCCCTCATGCGGGAATTGTCACGCGTGGAGGAGCAGCCCCTGCGGGGCCCACGCGGACGGCACCGCGGACGTGGGGTGTCCGGGAACTTCCCGGGGCTCCGGCAGCGTGGGCTGCGGGTTTCCCTCGGCGGCACAGCAGGCTCTGGAGGCTGGTTTTCCTACAGTTATTTTTAAGAAAGAAAATCTTGTAATGGGAAGCCCAGAACAGCTCCTGGCAGCCGTGCAGGTAGCTCTGGGTGCTGGGCTGTGCCCCGTGTGCGGGTCCCCGAGCTCTGTGCTGCACAGCTCCGTGTGCCTGGGGTGAGGCGGTTGTGCCAGCAGTGCCTGCTCGCTGCCTCATCCCAGGGAGTCTAATTATAGCCGAGAGGCTGCAGCGCCCGCCGTGAGCTCAGGCATCTCCTCGGTGGGGAAAAGCCCGTCGGGGTGTGGTGGCACTGCGCGGTGCCCGCGGTGCTGCTGACAGCCTCGCTCCCTTGCAGGTGTTGGGCTTGGCAGCACCAGGACCGCCCGCCCCAATGGAGCCCCGCGTGCCCTAGGGGATGCCTCCGGCCACAGCCCCGCAGCGCCCGGCTGACGGTGCCCCGTCCCTCCACCATGCACCATGAGCAGCGGCTGCCCGGCAATGCGGTAGCCTGGCTGGCGTGTGCCGGCGTCTCGCTGCTTGCCAACGCCTGGGGCATCCTCAGCATCAGCGCCAAGCAGAAGAAGTGGAAGCCGCTGGAGTTCCTGCTGTGCTCCCTGGCGGGCACACACATCCTCAACACCGCCATCCCCATCACCACGTACGCGGTGGTGCAGCTCCGGCGCTGGCACTCGGGCTACGAGTGGAACGAGGGCCTCTGCAAGGTCTTTGTCTCCACCTTCTACACCCTGACGCTGGTCACCTGCTTCTCCGTCACCTCTCTCTCCTACCACCGCATGTGGATGGTCCGCTGGCCTGTCAACTACAGGTACTGCGGCTCTGCAGCCCCGTGCCACGGCCCAGGCACTGCTGAGTGCTGGTGCCGGAGCCCAGGGAGGGGGCAGCACGCAGCCCGCACAGTGCTGAGCACAGCGGGGACTCTGCCCCTCTCCCCAGGCTGAGCAACACGCGGAAGCAAGCCTTTCACACCGTGATGGGCATCTGGATGGTGTCCTTCATCCTCTCCACGCTGCCGGCAGTGGGCTGGCACGACACCACCGAGCGCTTCTACGCCAGGGACTGCCGCTTCGTCGTGACGGAGATCGGCCTGGGCTTCGGCGTCTGCTTCCTGCTGCTCATTGGGGGCAGCATGGCCGTGGGCGCTGTCTGCATCGGCATCGCTCTCTTCCACACCATCGTGGGTCGGCGCGGCCCCGACGCCAGCAGCAGCCGCTTCCACGTGCCCACCATCGTGGTGGAGGACGCCCAGGGCAAGCGGCGCTCCTCCATCGACGGGTCCGAGTCCGTCAAGACCTCCCTGCAGATCACCTACCTGATCACCGGCATCGTCCTCGTCTACGACGTCCTCATGGGGTTCCCGGTGCTGGTGAGTGCCGCTGGGACGGGCTGTGGGTGCGCGGGGCTGCCGGTGACGGCCGGGTGCCACAGGTGGTGAGTGCCGCCAGCCTGCGCTCGGACGCCTCGTCGGAGTGGATGGTGCTGTGCGTGCTCTGGTGCTCGCTGGCGCAGTCCCTGCTCCTGCCCCTCTTCCTCTGGGCCTGCGACCGCTACCGCGCCCACCCGCGAGCCGTCTGCGAGAAGTGCCGCGCCGCGTTGGCCAACGACGACGAGGACGAAGGTGGGGTGCGTGGCGGGGGGGGGACGCGCCGAGGGCAGCGCGTGCCCGGGGTGACGGCGCACCCGCTCCGGCAGAGAGCAGCCTGGACGGCGCGGCGGCCGTGGCCGGAGAGCTGGTGTACGACCGCCCCTACGAGTACGGCTGCGCGGCCGAGGTGCTGGTGCTGGACCCCATCGCCACGCGGGACTTCTCCGTGCTGGAGCGGGGGCTGCCCCCACTGAGCCCCGCCAGGACGGAGCCGGGGGGAGCGCACGCAGTACCTGCAGGTGAGGGCCGTGCGGGGGGGGGGGGGGGGGGGAGAGCCGCGTCCCGCGGCGCTGACGCCGTTTCCCCGCAGGTGCCCGCGCTGCGGCGCTTCTCGCACGACGAGGCGGAGCTGTGGGACGGCGGACAGATCGCGGCGTTCCTGCGGCAGTGGGGTCCGGGCGGAGAGGCGGCGGGTCCGGCCCCGCACCGCCGCGGCCTCTTCCCGCATCCCGCGGAGCCGCCCGCGCACCGCCGCCGCCGCTCCGCGGAGAGCCTGCCCGCCCCGCCGCGCCTCTGCCGCGACGACCCACGCGTGGGGGCGGCGGGCGGCCCCGGGCGCTCGGCCTCCACGGCGCTGCTCTCCGCGTTCCCCGCGCCCGTTCTCCGCCGGGAGCTCCGGCGGCCGCTCGCCCTCGCGGTCCCGGGACGGCCGTCGGGCCCCGAGGAGCCGGCGCTGCTCTCGGCCCCGCGGTCCTCCGGGGGCTGCGCGGGGCGGGCGCGGCCGTGCGCGGAGCCGTGGGACGGACTCGGGGACGGCGGCAGCACCGGCAGCTTCCTGAGCTCTGCGTCCGCCTCCTCGGGGTACATCACGTTCCTGTCGGACTCCGTGGGCTCGGCCTCGTAGGGCGCGGCGCCGGGCTGTGTACGGACCGGGCTGTGTGTAACGGACCGGGCTGTGTGTGCCGGACCGGGCTGTGTGTAACGGACCGGGCTGTGTGTAACGGACCGGGCTGTATGCGGACCCGGCTGTGTGTGGACCGAGCTGTGTACGGACCGGGCCGTGCAGTGCCACATGCCGGCTGTACGGACTGCACTGTGCGATGCCGTATTCCGGCTGTACGGACCATACTGTGCAATGCCATACGTGCTGTACGGACCGCGCTGTGAGATGCTGTGTGCCGGCTGTAGGGACTGAGCTGTGCAATGCCATATTCCGGCTGGAAGGACTGAGCTGTGCAATGCCATATTCCAGCTGGAAGGACTGAGCTGTGCAATGCCATATTCCAGCTGGAAGGACTGAGCTGTGCAATGCCATATTCCGGCTGTAGGGACTGAGCTGTGCAATGCCATATTCCAGCTGGAAGGACTGAGCTGTGCAATGCCATATTCCAGCTGGAAGGACTGAGCTGTGCAATGCCATATTCCGGCTGGAAGGACTGAGCTGTGCAATGCCATATTCCAGCTGGAAGGACTGAGCTGTGCAATGCCATATTCCAGCTGGAAGGACTGAGCTGTGCAATGCCATATTCCGGCTGGAAGGACTGAGCTGTGCAATGCCATATTCCGGCTGGAAGGACTGAGCTGTGCAATGCCATATTCCGGCTGGAAGGGCCGGGCTTTGTAATGCCGCGTGCCGGCTATAAGGACCATACTGCGTGATGCCATATGGGCTGTAAGGGCTGCACGGTGCGGTGCCATATTCCAGCTATAGGGGCCGGGCTGTGCAGTGCCATAATGCCGGCTGTGCGGAGCGTGCCGCGCGGTGCCGTGTGCCGGCTGTAGGCCCCGCCCCGCCCGGCTCTGTGGCGCTGTCCGTGCTCTTCCCGCCGCCGTGTCCCCGCTGTTCCACCGCCTCCGCGCGGCTGCGCGTGCGCGCGCCCTCCCGCCCTCCGCGTCCTCTCGCGAGAATCCCCGCGAGCGCGTCTCCGGGGCGGGGCGGGGCGGGGCGGGGCGTGCCGCCAAGATGGCGGCGGCGGCGGAGCGGCGGCGGTGCCGGTGCCGGTGGCGGTGGGGCCGCGAGGCGCGGGGCAGCCTGGCCGCGTTCGCGCTGGGCGCCTCGGTGGCCGCGCTGCCGCTGCTGCTGGGCTCCCCGGCCGCGCTGCTGTCCGCCCCGGGGCTGCGGGGCCGCCTGGCGCTCGCCGTGCACGTGGCCGCCGTGAACGCGGCGCTGCTGCTGCTGTGCCCGCGGGCGCTGTATAAGGTGCGGGGCGGCGGTGGGGGCGGGGCGGGGCGGCGGGGGCGGCAGCGCGCTGCCTGCACTGTGCTTGCAGATCGCCGTCCGGGCCGCCTTCCTGGGCTTCGCCTTCGGCTGCGGGCTGCTGCTGGGCGCCGGCCGCTCCGCGTGGCGGCACTTCGGATGGTGAGGGCCGGGAGAAGGGGAGGGGGGGGTCCGGGCACCGGGGCCGGGATGCGAGCGAGCCGCGGGCGCTGTGGTGCCGCCGTCCCCGCAGGTACATCTGTTCGCTGTCGCTGTTCCACTACTCCGAGTACCTGGTGACGGCCATCAACAACCCGCGCAGCCTCTCGCTCGACTCCTTCCTGCTCAACCACAGCTTCGAGTACAACCTGGCCGCGCTCTCCTCCTGGGTGGAGTTCACGCTGGAGAAGCTCCTGCTGCCAGGTCAGCCCCGGCCCCGCGCCCTGGGCGCCCGCTCCGGTGCTCGGGTGCTTCTGGCCCCGCTTTTAAAGCTGCGCTGCCGATAGAAATAGCCTTGCTTGAGTTACACGTGGCTGCAAACCAAACCTGTTAGCTTTTCGCTGGAGGACGGTGCTGTCCTTCCCCAGCAGTGGGGTCAGGCTGAGCCCCGAGCTTGTTGGCTGTGCCCGAGCTCTGCTTGACAACACAAATCCAGGTCCTGCTTCGTGCTGCGTCGCTCAGAGCACCGCTCTGTGCCGCAGACGGTGCTGTCCAGTGGGTTAAGGGGCAGAGCTGCAGCAGCTGATGCTTGTCTGGTTGTGGAGCACGTTGAGCACGGCCTGTGCGTTGTTCATCGCGTTGCTCTGAGGCGGGGCAGAAGCCCACCCCCCCTTTGTGTCCCTGCCTGCCCTCCCCGGGGTCCCGCCCGCACCCCCTGCCCGCAGCGCGGAGTCCCCTGCTCGAACCTGTCGTGACCCGTGCTTCTTCACTTGCAGAGATGAAGCAGATCACCTGGCTGAGTACTGTAGGGTTATTGATGGTGATCTTTGGGGATTGTCTGAGGAAAGCTGCCATGCTCACAGCTGGCTCCAACTTCAACCATATTGTTCAGAATGAGAAATCGGACACTCATACTTTGGTGACAAGTGGGGTGTATGGGTGGTTCCGGCACCCGTCTTACGTGGGATGGTTTTACTGGAGTATTGGAACACAGGTACTGTATGCAGCACCCTCGGGTCCTTTCCTCTTACGCTCTCGTTGTTCGTTCGTGCTGTCCCAAACCCGAACGTGACAGAACCGCGGGCTGTCAGCAGCACAGTCCCGGGGATCTGGGGCCGTTGTTGGAGCTGGTGGGGCGTTAACGGCTGCTGTCTGTTCTCAGGTGTTGCTCTGCAATCCCATCTGCGTGGTGGGCTACACGCTGGCATCCTGGCGCTTCTTCAGGGAGAGGATAGAGGAGGAGGAGATCACGCTCATTCACTTTTTTGGGGAGGAGTACCTGGAGTACAAAAGGAAGGTGCCATCGGGTCTCCCGTTTATTAAAGGAGTGAAAGTGGAGCTGTAACATGGGCGGGAACGGACTGGTTGTGAAAAGCTCCAGGCACCGCTGGGTGAGGAACTCTGCATCGTGCTGGTGCCCAGCAGCCTGCTCCATTTCCCAGCTGAGGGCTGCAGGGCTGGGCGGCCTTCCAGGTCATTAGGAGATCAGCAGCTCGTTCATCCTCCTCGAGATAAAGAGTCCTCCGTTGCACATTCAGGGATCTTCTGGATAACTTAGCCTATAGCAATCTTAAAGAGAAACGATCCTCCTGCCTACAACAGCTGAATCGTACTGCAGCTCACGTGGAGCGATTCTTTTGGAGAATGAGTTTTGCCCTTCCACCCCTGCGCTAGGAAGATGCCAGCTGGAATGTCCTTCTTATGGCATCATGCAGATTTCAAGCTTTTTGACCTTACGAGCCAGACAGCACAGCTTTAATCTCTGGAGGCCTGGTCCTGCAAGCCCCCAGCCGCTGCTCGGACAGCTTGCAGGAGCAGGCCTCCCTCTTTGATCTCGGCAGATGCACCGTTCTGCACAGCATCTGGATGCCAACAGCAGCACGGCACAGAGCAGGGTTCCCCTGACACTGCTCGCAGAGCCTCCTCGGTGCTCCTGGCACTCCTGCACCGCCGTGCCGTGCCCAGGGGGGGTGAGCCAGCTCTCTCTTCCCTGTGTGAGCTCAGGGGCCGTCCAGCTGCTGCTGTGCTGTGTCTGCTCTGCCTGTGCAGACGGTGCTCGTCCGAGAGCTGCTTCCAAATCGTGCTGCTTCCTGCCCCACTGGGTTCCTCAGTGCCCGGCTCTGTCCACACACGTCCCAGGGCTTCAGTCTGGAGAGTCAGGAAAGGGCTTTAGAGGGCTGTAGTGGTTGCTCTGGGGGAGAAGCTGGGGCGTTGCTGTGAGTGGGAAAAGCTTCTGGGGGAATTCTGAGCGGAAAGAAGTTTGGCTAGCTAACGCTGTTTTAAACATTGCCACTTTGGAAATGGTTCCTATTCAAGCTTTGTGGTATAATTTATTCTGTTGTTATATACCAAAGAGGTTCACTGTTTTCTTGGGTTTTTCATAGTTCTTCCTTGCTGGAATGGAGATGAGTTGCTTGTCAGTCCACGCGTGGGGCTCGCGGTGTTCCTTGGCAAAGGACTGTGACTCGGCTCAGGAAGGGGCACTGATGGGAATCGCTTTTGTGATTATCTTTTTTTTTTTATATATAAAAGGTCAAAAAAAGAAAAAAAAGTCATTTGTGTGGTGGTTACTCGGGCCCTGAGCTGACAACGGCCACAGCACCAGAGCTGCAGTTCTGGGCTCTGTAACTCCTGTGAGCTCGCAGGAGTCACTCCTTGTGAGCTCAGTCTTAGTCCTATTTTCAAATGTCTCAACCTCTTTTGGTTTTCAGGGGGGACGGAGCAGGGAGAGCTGCCCAGCCCCGGGACGAGGAGCAGAGTCCATTTACACGCTTTTATTTTCACTTTGACACACGAGATGGGGAATATAAAGACAGTTTTTTTCAGGCACCCTAAGCCAGGTGTTTGCTACGCGATGCACTGCAAACTCAGCCGCGTTCAGTCTGCATTTCCACAGCCATAACCACTGTGAACAGCTCAGCTCGAGGCCGCGGGCTCCTCCTGCTCCGCGCTCGGGGTCGTGCTCTGCTCGCTCCCACGGTGCTCCTTCAGGATTGGGTCCCCGGGGCTGAGGGCAGGCGTGCAGCTCCCTCGGGTGCCCAGCACCTGCTCCCTGCTCTCTGTGCCGCCAGGCAAGCTGTCCCTAGGCAGGGGCAGCGGGCTGGGCAGGCAGCTGGGTTAAGCAGCTCTTTTCCAGAGCTCTAATCCCCTCCGATCCCTTGTGCTCAGAGGGCACACAAGGGCACCTGACCCCTCTGAAGGCGCTTTGCTTTCCCCCCCCCCGCCTATGAGGCTCCAGAGAGGCGTGGGGCGATGTGGGTGGCACCAAGGTTTCCCTGCTGCCACCGTGAGCTGTCCCTGTGCTGTGCTGAGACCCTGGCTGTCACCTACCTCTGCGCTGCCTCGCTGCTGTCATCAATCCTGAGCAGCATGTGTGTGTGCTCACCCTTGGGCTCCCGGGGCTCCTGCAACCTGCAGCAGCATGAGCCGGGAGCGTGGCTGGACACGGGGAGGGGAGCGGGGATGGGCCACGGCACTGAACGTGCCCACGCTGCTCACCTGGGCTCCAGCCGCTCCTTCACTTTGGCGATGGAGCGCACGTAGGGCGCGATCTGCTTGGTGATGGTGGTCAGGCAGCTGTTCTCCTGCCGCAGCTGCAGCAGGTCGTGGAGCTGGGCTGCGGGGAGAGCACCGTGTCCGTGCCCGCAGCACTGAGCGGCCGCTGGGGCGGCTCTGCCCATCAGCTGTACCTTCGTAGATCTCCTGCTCGTTGGCCACGCGCTGGTACATCTCCTCCCAGACCTGCAACGGGAACGGCGCTGCTGGCACAGGCACGGGGCACTGGGGGAGGGAGGAAGGGGTCCTGCCCCCACCTCCTCGAACACGCTGCGCATCATCTCCACCGAGGAGTAGTGCGCCGCGATCTGCACGTCCATCTGCAGCGACTTCTGCAGGATCTCGCTCATGATCTCCGTGCGGATGAGGGAGTGGTGCTTGGTGAGGTCGCGGTGCAGCTCCTGCACCTGGTCCTTCAGGCCCTGGATCTCTGTCTGCAGCATCTGCGCCACACAGAGGAGAGAGAGGCACAGCAATAGGCAGCGGGGGCCGGGAGCTCCCCCTCCCCGTGCCCCGTACCCGGTAGGTGTTCTCGTAGTTGCGGCAGTGCTCGGCGAAGGGCGTCTCGCGGCCCTCGGCCAGCAGCACCTTGGTGCTGATGTAGCGGTGCAGCGTCGGCTTCCGCACCATGGAGCTGCTGGACATCTTATCGCCAGCGGGGGGACAGCCGGGCACCATCAGTGTCTTGGAGCATTGGCCACCGGGGATCCTGCGTGGAGGTGACAGCAGAGGGACGCAGAGGGCGGCCCCTGAGACGTGGCACTCCCTGCAGCCGCAGCTGCACCCAGGGCTGGGACACCCAACCCCTGAGATAGGAACCACCAAAGCCCCCTGGTGCCGTCCCGCAGTCGGTACCCGGGTTGGTTGGACACGCTGCCCTCAAATCAGGTCTCCATAGCGAGCCCTGCACCGGTGCTCGCTGCCCTGCCCCACAGTTCAGAGCAGGCAGGAGCTGGCTCGGTGCAGCCACATTCATGCAGGAGCCCCCTGCCTGCCTCTGTCCCATCCTGCCCCCCTTCTGCTGCCACTACCTCCCCCAGCTCCCTGCAGTCCCACCAAGCAGCACCACGTCCCCATCCAGCAATGCCACGATCCCACCGTGCAGCGTTGCGGTCCCACTGCGCAGCTCCGTGCTCCCGGTGCTCAGCTGCCCCATGCCGCAGAGCCCAGCCGGGCGCGAGGAGCGGTGCCCATGGGTGGCAGTGGCTGTTTGTCCTCTCTGTGGGACGGGCAGCCAGCAGCGCCTGGCAGAGCCCGCGCCACCGTGACATCAATGGGCCTAAATATATCCTGGGCGAGGAATGGCCGGGAACTTCTCTGAAATTCTGATAAAAATAGTGGCGGGCCAAGAGGCTGCGGGGCCATGGCAGAGCAGGGTGTGCGGTGAGCGGGAGCTGGCACGGTGCTGGCTGCAGCACGGCACGGCCCTCGGAGGGGATGGGGACCGTGCATAGCTCGGTGTGCGCTGCCAGCACTGCCCGCCCCGTTCCCAGAACTGTCACTTGAAGCCCCCGTGCCTGTCGTTCATCAGCACAGCTGCATTCTGCACTGTCCCCGTGCCACCTCCATGGGGACAGGCTCAAGGGCAGGGACAGGGTGATGCAGCGATGCGGGAAATAACGCGCGGCACAGCACACGGCCTCTCCTGCCCACACCCCACCCCTCCCCACCCCGCATGCCACCCAGCACCTCACATGTTGGTGCCGGTGATGCCAGGCCCGATGCCGCCAGCGCTGCCCACCACAGAGCGGCGAGGGGTGAGCACCAGCAGCGGCTCCAGGCAGCGCGCAAACTCCGCGCGGTACTCAGTGTTGATCTGCAGGGCGAGATGGGCAGTGGGGCTGGAGCTGCCCCGGGGCGGCGGGCAGGGCTCAGCCCCGTGCTACCTTGCTGGTCTGGGCTGGCCGCAGGCGGTGCGGCAGCTTGACGATCCTCTGCAGCCGCTCCATCAGTTGCTGGAAGGCAGTGGGGTGAGGTTGTGGGTGCGTGGGGCCGTGGCACTGCGGCACCGTGCGCAGCGCCGGCACTACTCACGTAGCCCAGGTCGAGGAACTCGGCTTTGTTGGCAGAGCTCAGGAAGGCCGAGCAGATCACCAGGTGCACCTGTGTGCAGCACTGTCACTGCTCTGGGGTCTGTCAGACCCTCAGCCCTGAGCCGGGCACACCAAGGGGTGGGTGACCCGGGCCAGGCCTACCTGCAGGGTGGGCAGCAGGGAGGCGAGGTGGGCCAGCTGCTCCTTGAACGCCTTCTCCTTCTCCTCGTGCTGGCTGTGCAGAGCAGGAGCTGACTGTGAGCAGCTGCCGGGCACACGGCGCACACCAGCAGGGCTCCCTACCCCAGCACCGAGGTGAGACCCCGCAGGCCCTCACCTCTGCACAGCTTTCAGGAGCGCTTTCTTCCTGTCGGAGAGCTGCTCCTGCCAACGGCACGGACAGTTTGTCCCACAGCTCAGCCCCATAGGGCACGGCGCTGCCGGGACAGCCACGGGCACAGCCCTGCACCTGCATGCCGCTGAACAGGGCGTTGATGGCCGACTCCTCCTCGCCAGCACTGTTGCGCACCTCCTCGATCATGGCCTTGAGGAGCACGATGGCCTCGCGCGTGGATGTCTGCAGCTCCTTCACCGCCTGCGGGGCATCGCGGGGCTGTGGCAGCGCCGCGGCCCCGCACAGACCCCCACCCGGTGCCCGCCTACCAGCACGGCCTGGTCCAGCTTCTCGCAGCCCTGCACGTACGCCGTCTCGATGTCAATGCAGTGTGCGCGGCTCTCCCTGCGCCGAGGTGGGCAGTGAGGGCACGGCGGGGACACGGCGCAGCGCACGGGGACAGCGGGCCGCTCACCCCTGCATGTCCCTGAAGCAGTTGATGCAGAGCATGGACTTCTTCTCGGTGGAGAACATGATGTAGGGCTCCTCGTGCAGCGCTGCAAGGGACACGGACGTGGTGCCCGGCGCGGCACAGTGCGGCGCGGTGCCCGCGGGCCGTACTCACAGCACTTCTTGTGGATGGCCTTGGTGCGCTTGCTGAGGGACACGATCTCGTGGCGGGCGAAGACCTTGGCGCGGTGCGTCTCCTCGCGGCACGGCGCGCACAGCGGCTGGCTGCAGGTGTTGCAGAAGCACATGGTGTCCAAGTCCTGCGGGCACAGGGGCGGTGGTGGTGGCGGTGCCGTCGCTGCGCGGAGCCGGGCTGAGCCGCGCGCTCACCGCCTCGGGGCAGCGGCGGTCGCAGTTGGCACACTGCGCGTCCTCCGAGCCCTCCGCCGTGCTGTCCACCAGGAACTGCAGCAGCCGATCCACGGGGGGCAGCCCCGTGCCGCCCCGCACCACCGACGGATGCCTGCGGGAACGGCGCTGAGCGGCGGCGCGGGGCGGGACGCGCGGGGCAGTCCCCACGCGAGGCGGCGTCCCGCGTGGCCGTACCCGCACAGGGGGCAGCGCAGGCGGCCGGCGGCAGCGCGGCCCCGCAGGCAGCTGGCGCAGAAGGCGTGGTAGCAGTCGAGCAGGCAGGGCTGCTGGAAGGGGCCGTGGCACAGCAGGCACACCAGCGGGTGCCAGGCGCCCTGCTCCAGCTCCGCGCAGCTCCCCAGCGGGGAGAAGATGCCGCCCGCCATCGCCGGCCCCGCCGCCGGCCCCACAGCCGCGGGGCGGACCCTCCCGGCCCGGCTATTTTTAACCGAGGGCCCCGCGGGGCGGCTCCGCGGGCTGCAGGGAGGGGGGGGGGGGGGCAGCGCCGCGGGGAGCACGGCCTTGAGACTGGGCCTCGTGGGGTGACCCCCCGTCATCGGGGCGGCCCTTTCCGTGGGACGGCTCTCGTGACACGCTCTGCCCGTGACGGGGCGATCACGGCGACGGAGCGCCCTGCCGTGGGCCGTCCCCGTGGAGCCGTGTCCCTGCGGCGGGCTGAGCCCAGTGACAGTGCGTGCCCCTCCACGGGGCGTCCGTCGCGACAGTAACTCCGAGGCGCTGCGGGGACGCGCCGCACGCACCCGCGCACCGCCGGGGCGGGGCTCCGCGGCCCGGGCGCGCACGTGGCCGCTGCCGGCGGGAACCGGGCCACGCCCCCTCCTTCGAGCCCCGCCCCCCCCCCCCCCCCCCCCCCCCCCCGCGGAAGACCCGCCCCCCTCCCGCCGTGGCCGCGCGCAGGCCCGGCGAGCCGCCTTCGGAGCGGCGCTGGTTGGCCGCGCGCCCATCGATGCTCGCGGCGCTCGTTCGGCGCTGCCTGCGTACGGCGCGCGTCGCCGCTCCCCCCGTGCGCGGCCCCGCGGCGGCGTGGGCGCAGGCGGTGCGTGGGGCGGCGCGTGCGCGGTGTCGGCCCGAGAGCGCTTCCGCGCGTGCGCGCGGCGCGGCGCTCCCTTTCTGCCCCTCGCTGGAGCCGCCATGGCGCCCGTGGTGAGTGTGTGCCGGCCGCCCCGCGCCCCGCACGGTCCCGCCCGCTCCCCGCGCTCCGCTCCTCCCGCTCGGGGCCGCCTGACGCCGCTCTCCCGGTTGGCCCGGCCCGGCCTCGTGCTGCTCGGGCCCACGCGTGGTGCCGGGCCCGGGCCTCGTTCTCCGCCTTCCGCCGGGCCCGGGAGGGCGGTGCGGGGCGTCCCGGTTCCCGTCGCGGTTCCCGTCCCCGGGCCGCCGTCCCCTCCCGCTGCCCCCGCCCCGTCCCCGCTGTGTGCCCCCGTCCCCTCCCCGCGTCGCTCTCTCACCGCTCTCCTCCTTTCCCGTCCCGCAGAAGAAACCCGCGGCGAAGGGTGGCAAAAAAAAGAAGCAGGTGCTGAAGTTCACGCTGGACTGCACGCACCCGGTGGAGGATGGCATCATGGACGCCGCCAACTTTGTGAGTGCTGGGGCTGCTGCGGCCGGGGCTCTGCTCCCCTCGCTGCTCCGTGTGCCCCTCGGGCGCTGCCGGAGGTTTGCTGCTGCTCACCGGTTTGCAGCTGGAGCGTGTCCTTCCCTGCCGGGTTTTGTTTCGTACTGAGCTTTGAGAAGCGGAGCTCAGGGTCCTGTCGCTGTTTGGTGGGGGGTTTCCATCCGGCTTTGCTTGTTGCTGTGTTCAGACACAGGCACGCAGCAGAGACGTGGGTTTGTGGTGGTGTCCTTTGGGAATAGTTCATTCGGAAGGGACCTGAGGATCATTGCTCAGGAGAAAGCAGAACGTGTCTTGCTGTTTTACTCTGCTTGGAACGTCTTGCTTTGACGATGTGGTCCTTTCAGCCTTTAGCACAGCCCTTCGTGCAGGTGGGAGTGTGTCGGTGTGAGCTGTGCTGTCAGCTCTGAGAGTTTCCAGGCCCACAGGGTCTCCTCTCGGCTTCCCCTCGCTCTTTGGTGACGTGTGGTCGTTTTGCCTCTTCTTAGTCCTGACCCAGGAGTTGGAACGCTGAGCATGAGCAGCTGCCAGCAGCGCTGACGTAAGCCTCCCTTCCCTCTTTCAGGAGCAGTTCTTGCAGGAGCGGATCAAAGTGAACGGGAAGGCTGGCAACCTGGGTGGCGGCGTGGTGACCATCGAGAGGAGCAAGAGCAAGATTACTGTTACTTCAGAGGTGCCCTTCTCCAAGAGGTGAGGACGTGTGGGTGCTGCAGGGTGAGGCTGCTGGCTGTGCTGGGCCCTGTGCTGTGTGAGGCACTGCACAGCCCGCGCTGGTTGCGTGGTGTTTGGGTCACGAGGGCTGTGGGTCCTTTGTTTATAGTGGCATTGAGCTGTGCTGTGGTAGTTTTCCCTGCTCGCCGCTGTGGGCGTGTCACGGAGGTGCTTGGTTTTCCTTGGGTTGCAGTGCTCGGTGAGGATGGCATCGTTAGTGCTAATGCCAGGGGTGCAGGATCTGAGCCTCTCAAATGGGGTTGTGTGAGGAAGCACTTTAAAGTGATGCCTCGCATCTTTTTGGCACGGCTTGGGCTGCAGAGGAGCAGCCCGTTCCACCCTGGGCTGTGAGCAGCTTCTCCTCAACCCCCTGCACTGACGGCACCCAGTTAAGCACCACGTGCAGTACAGCAACTGTTTCTGGATGATTTTTTTGAACAAATGTGGTTGAGAAACCTCGGCAGGATGGCTGTGCAGGATGCACAGCTGACAGGAGTGGAATTTGGAGCGGGGTGCTCCTGTGCTGAGCACACCTTTAGCATCTTGAGGTGGCTGTTGTGTGTGCCCATGCCTGGAGCACATCCAGGCTGTTTTGCAGCCTCCTTGCCCTCGTCCTGCTGCCTGCTTCTCACCTGGCATTTCTGTCCCTTATCTGGCCTTGGTAATGTTGACTTTTGCTACGGGCGGAGATAGCAACTGGGGGGAACCCGAGGCTCAGAGCGGTGGGAAGAGGTCGGTGTGTGATGGTGCTGCTGGTGGCACCAGAACTGCAGCCTGGGGAGCTCTGCTGGGGTGCAGGGGGGGGTGATGGCTGCCAGCCTGCGTACCACCACGGGGGTGGGTGGGTGCCCACAGGGGGTGGGGATCACAGGGGATCCGTGCCCTGCCCGTCCCCAGCGCAGGGGGCTGGGCGCGGGGCTGGGGGTTCTGGGGTGGGGTGCTCCTTTGCTGTGTGCATATGGTTGGGGTGAATGGAGCGGGGGGGTCCCGGCCGCCTCGCCCCGCGGGCAGTGCTGTGCCGAGCCGCTGTCCCCCGCAGGTACCTCAAGTACCTGACCAAGAAGTATCTGAAGAAGAACAACCTGCGCGACTGGCTGCGCGTGGTGGCCAACAGCAAGGAGAGCTACGAGCTGCGCTACTTCCAGATCAACCAGGACGAGGAGGAGGAGGAGGAGGAGGACTGAGCGCGCGCGGAGCACGAAACGTTTTGTACATTTTTGTTTTGTTTTTGTTGTTTTTTCCTGAAATAAATTGTGGGAAAGAACCGTCCGCGCCGCGTTCCCGCCTCAGGGCGCTGAGGGGAGAGTGGGGGGGGCGGGGCGCGGCCGTGACGTCACGGGGCGGGGCCGCCGGCCGCCATCTTGGCGCGGAGGGGCCGCGCCCGGCGCTCCCGGGCGGCATGCGGGGCCCGGCGGCGGGCGGGGAGCTGCCGGAGGACGCGGACAACGACGAGGACGTGTCAGGTGCGCGGCCGGGAGCCGTGAGCCGCGGCGAGCGGCGGCTGGGGGCGGCCGGGGGAGGGGCGCGCGGTGCCCGGGCCGCCGCTCAGTGCTGCAGGGCGGGGAGGGCTGGGTGCTGAGGATGGTGAGGATGAAGGCGCGCACCTGCTGCGGGCCGGCCCCGCTCGGTGTGCTCGGTTCTGCCCTCAGCGTTGGGCTGCTCGGGGCGATGAGGGGCTGCAGCGGCTCCAGGGAAGGGCGGCGGGGGATGGAGGAGCCGGGGCTGCGTGCTGTGGGGGTGAGGAGCTCCTGTATCCGAAAGGCGCTCGCAGCATCGGCGGGGTTGGGCTCTGCTCGCTGCTGGCGGTGACAGGATGAGGGGGATGGCCTCAGGATGCACCAGGGTAAGTTTAGGTTGGATGTCAGGGAACGCTTCTTGACAGAAAGAGTCGTTAAGCACTGCAATGGGCTCTGCGGGGCCGTGGTGCAGTCACCATCCCTGGATGTGTTTAAACCCGTTTGGATGTGGTGCTCAGGGCCGTGGTTTAGCAGGGGGTTGTTGGAGTGAGGGCAGTGTGGTTGGACTCGATGATCTTTGAGGTCTTTTCCAACCTGAGTTGGATTCTGTGATTGTCACGGGCTGTGCTGTGAAAGGATGAAAGCCTCGTGCTCTGAACCAGACCCCACTCAGTGAGGGTGGGTGGCAGAGAGCACGGTGCGGTGACACAAACCTGCTGCCCATCGGTGTAAGGATGCCAACGAGCACCTGGGGCTGGGCACATGTCGGTGTCCTTCCATGGCTGCGGCACTGAGCGGCTGTGGGACACCCAGGGAGGGTGAACCTGAGCTGTGCCTCGGAAGCCTGCCTATGCCAGCTGTCCTTCTTGTCCTCAGAAGAAGATGATGGGGTTCTGGAAGGACTGGAGGAGTTTTTCGCGGAGGAGCAAGTTGCTGTGCAGAAAAAAAAGAAATCCAAGAAGCTGAAAGATGGCAAGGCTGCCAAAGTCAAGAGGAGGAAGAAAGAGGTAATGCTGCGTGCTCTGAGATGAGGCTGGTGGGTTCCTGCCAGACGTGGCATAGAGGTAGGCTGCCCAAGGCACACAGATGCCTGTAGTGACAGCAGGCACACGGGGCCAGGCAGCTCCCTGGTGTCCCAGGATGCTCACGGCCCTGGGAGGTGTCTGAGGATCAGGTTTGGGTGGTTCTTGTCCAGCTCTAATGATCAGTGGGGGTGTTGCTGTTTCTCCTTGACTATTTTTGTTCCTGGTGGAGTCTTTCGATGGTGTGGGCTCAAAAAATTGAATGGTGTGGAAGCTTACAGCATGCAGGGCATAGTGACAAAGCACTGGGATGGTTCCCAGCCCATAGGGTTTGGGTCTGTGCCCCTGCAGTGCCTTCTGGGGGCTCTCTCTCCCTGTGCCTGCTCTGAGAACACTTGTTTCAGCACTCCTCTGGTACACCTGTAGCCCTCTGTGCCAGGAAGGCAGGCTGTGGCTGCGTGGCACTGATGTGACAGCGATGTAATGGAAGATGAGGACATCCATCTGTGCTCTGAGCCTTCCTCCTTTTGGTTGCTGGCGTTCTGAGAATCTGTTCCTTTCAATGTTATTTCATTTAATGGTGGAAAACACGTGCAATAAACGTTAGTTGTGGTCCTCAATTGTGAGAGTTGTCTGCACATCACCTTGTCCTCCCTGTGCCCTGCTTGTCCCTTGCTGCATGGTGAGCTGGTGGGGAGAGCGTGAGGATGAGGATGCTGCCTCCTGGGGTCTTCAGTGCAGAGATGGCAAGGAGTTGTGGCCGTCAGAAAGTGTGCAGGTGTTTTATTGTGGGCTGCACTTGACCAAAACGTTCAGCAAGGAAGGAGGACAGGGTAGGGACATCTCTGGATTTAGCACGTGAAATGGTTTTTGAGTCTTCTGTGTGAAAACAAAGACAAGGTAACACATCCTTGAGACTAATGGCAGCAGAATGGTTCTTCCCACTGCCCACCTGTAACCCTGGGCTCTGCTGTGTGTGCCGGGAGGTGGCTGGGCTGTCCCTGCCTGCCCTGGAGGACAGGCTGTGCCTTGGCTGAGGGCTGTGAGCCCCAGGCAGACACTGGGGAAGGAGCGGTGAGCAACTGCTGTTCCTCACACCCCTTCCCCAGGAAACGTGTGCCTGAAGATGAGCAGCAGATGTACTCGTGCAGCAGAGCCAGAAGCATCCCCAGCCCTTCCCCTGCCAGGCAGGGGATCAGTGATGCTGTTCTCTTCCAGTCATCTCTGCCACTCCCTCTGGGACGTGCGTGAGCAGATTGGCTGGATGAGGTGGCACATCCAAGTGCTGCTGCTGCTGACAGGAGCGTTGTGTGCTGTGTATGTAGAAGAACCTGGCTGAGTCCGGCATGCTATGACCTGGCAGCTGTGAGCAGAGGCTGCAGCCCGGAGGAGGCTTTTCCCCTCCTTCGTGGCCATGGTGATGTTCTCTTTCTGCAGATAGCACACAAAGCTGGCTCAGGCTGCCTCGCTTCCTGTGCCTTTTGCAACGTGGGATGCATTTTTTTCCTGTGCTGCTTTTTAATAGGGGAAAAATAAGATGCAGTCGTGTGGTGTGTTTGTTCCTGGCAGTTCTCTGCTCACGTCAGCCTGCCTGAGGCTGTGGGAGCAACACGTGCAGCCTGTGCTGTGTTTGACTGCTCCCTCACTGGGGGTGGTGGCAAATAATGGGACGGACGTTGAGGGCGTTTTCTTTTTTAATTAATGCCATGTGCAGGCAGCGTTAATCAGACCCAGTTCTGCCTGGCAGAGATTGTTCCCTCTTCCACCAAAGCCAGGGAGGAGCTGGAGTACTGTGGGGAGGCACTGAGCTGCATTTCTGACCAGCACCCAGGCAGGACGTAAAAGAAAAGGGACCTTTGGTGTGGGCTTTCTTTTCCTGAACACCTTCCCGCAGGTTCTGCACTGTAGGACACCCTTTCTTCCTATTAGAGAGGAGGGAGAGGTGGGACTGCCTTGTGAACCTGTGCCACAGTGCTCACAGCACTGCTGACCTCCCCCCAGAACACCCTATGGCTTTGAGGCTGGGCTGTGTGGCAGAAGTGATGCTGTGTTGCTCCTGTATGGGAACGTGTTTGTTGTGCCCCGCTGCAGCTCGTGCTGGTGTTTGTGGCAGTGCTTGCTGGTGCTAGACTTGGTGCTGCAAACCTCCCAGAAAGATCTGCATCAAATAACCAGCTGCAGTTGGAACCTCAGTGGATGTAGATGAAGGTCCTCGTCAGACAAGAAAGCGGGGAGAGTGGGAATTTCAACCTGTACTGCAGCAGTTGCCATGGCAACCAATTATTCCGTGCTAAATTATAACTGCTAAAGGAAAAGCTCTTTTTTCTTTTTTTCCCAAACCGAGAAGGACCCGATATCAGTAATGATGGCCTCTGAGCAGAAATGAATCTGTGCGGTGAGTGCCATGGTTTTAGGTGGGGAGGCAGTGGGGCCGCACTGTCTGTGGTGCTGAGCGCCCTGCCCCACTGCTCCGAAGGACAGGGCACACCCGGAGCATCCAGGAACACCTGAGCGTGGCGTTCACTGCGCTCGTGTAAAAGCAAAAGCAATATGAGACAGAACATCACACACTCCCGTGTGTTACTGTTACACCGTGGAGGCAGAAGGGGCACCCACCTGAGGCTGAGGGGGGGAAGTGCTGCTCTTTCTCCACTGTCATCTTCTGTTGTAGGGGAGCAACGATGAGATGTCAGACAATGAAGAGGAGATGGAGGAGAAATCTGAGAGTGAAGGAAGTGACTATTCCCCCAACAAAAAGAAAAAGAAAAAACTGAAGGAGAAGAAGGAGAAAAAAACCAAGCGGAAAAAGAAGGAGGAGGAGGAGGAGGATGATGACGGAGGGCTGAAGGTACTGAAGTGTTGTTCATTCTGAGCTGGTGCTCGAGCACTGGGCCTCACGGTGTGGCCTGGTCCCTGCTGCACCTGAGTGTGTTGTTCAGTGAGGGGCGGGGGCAGTGCTGCAATTGCAGGCCCCTCACCTTGCACTGATGGATAAGTTACCTTTGCTTAAGGCACCGCTGAAAGCAGCACTTCGTTTTATTTGAAGCAAACAGAAAAGCAACCGTGGCAGTGCTGATTTTGAGGTTGTTTTTGTTTTTAAAACCGTGAAGCGTTTGCAGTTCCAGCAGCAGTGGACTCTGATCAAGGGCTCTCGAGCACAGCCTGGCATTTTTACTGGCAGATGAAAGGCTGTGATCCCATGTTATTTTTGTTAGACACAGAGATTATGTCTCCTGGAGACATGAAACCTGGCAAGGCTCAGTTATGCTGTGTGGTATGAGGAGCGTTTGGATGGCACCGTATTAATCTGCTTCTTGGAAGTGTGTGAAGCATTAGTTTATTAAGCTTTGGTGCATGCTTTGTTTTTTATATTACAGAAACAAACCTCTACGTGTTGCTGGCTGGGGAGAGAGTTTGGTGTGGGGTGTGAGACAGACACTGTTTGTCTGCAGAGCCGTCGCTTACATTAACAGTGTCTCTCTGTAATTCTGCAGGAGCCTAAGAGCTCAGCCCAGCTGATGGAAGAATGGGGCCTTGATGATGTAGATTACATTTTCTCGGAAGAAGATTACCACACTCTTACTAATTACAAGGCTTTCAGCCAGTTTCTCAGGTATAAAACCATAGGTATCGATGGGGTCCAGGGTGGCAATAGGGATTTGGATGTTACTCAGATAAAAGGTTGAAGCTGTAATGCAAAATGTACTTTACAAGCTCCCGACTGCTACTCCCTCCGTCACATAAAAGGTCTTCAGGACTCCATTTTAATTGCAGGATAATTGACTGGAACCAAAATTCCACTTTTTGTCTCTGTTTATTTGAAAAGTTTCAGTAGAAAAAAATAAACAATAGCAATTTGGGCTCGTATTATGAGGTGCTCAAAACACAACAGGTATAGAAGTCACTGAGAAATCTAAGCATGCCCTTTTCTTCATTTCCTCAGTAATAAAGGTCTGGTTTCTGCTGCCTTTCCAGTGGAGCCAGTTCCAGTGCCCCACAGCGACCTGCTGCCATGGGTCAGGCACTGCTGGTGCTCGAGAGCTGAAGAGCCTTCCTGCAGCACGGGATGAGCTGGAGCAGACCTGCATTTCCTTTAACCTGTAGTTTTCCCTCTCCCCCACCCTTCAGGCCTCTGATTGCCAAGAAGAACCCCAAGATCCCCATGTCCAAGATGATGACCGTGCTTGGTGCCAAGTGGCGAGAGTTCAGTGCCAACAACCCGTTCAAGGGCAGCTCAGCAGCGGCAGCAGCAGCAGCTGTGGCTGCAGCAGTGGAGACTGTCACGGTTGCCCCACCTCTGGCTGCCAGCCCCCAGCAGCCTGCCTTGCCCCCTGTCATCAGGAAAGCAAAAACCAAGGAAGGCAAGGGTGGGTACCTGGCACAGTGAGCTTACTGTGAATGTTTTCCTGTTTCTGACAGCAGATTCACGCTGCTTCTTTCTTCCTGCTCGGAAGGTTCTGTGTGAGTTGCTGTGGAAGCTGGGCAGTGGTGGGAAAAGGAGAGATCTGTCTTTATTTGTGCTGTGCTCCTCCTCAGGAAGATTGCTGTTCCAGTTATGCACTCATCAGTTACTGATGCCTCAAGAGATTTAGCACTAGCAGCTCAGAGGTGGCACTTGGTCAAGAGCACAGCTTGCACAGCACCAGTTTCACATCCTGCAGTGTCTTTTGGGCCCCCCTGTCAGAGAAGGAACTTTACTCCCTGCTTTGCAGACCTCTAACTCTGCATTTGGCATTCCCAGCCCTGTAGCAGTTTGCAGGCTCTCCTGCATTCCGGGGTAGTTGTGTTCCTCCTGTGCCAGGTTGTTCTCACAGTTCCTCGCAAGCACTGGGTCTGGGTTGGCAGCTTGAGGACTCTTGGAACAGTGGAACAACAAATCTTTTTGCTCTTCCAGGTCCAGGTGTGAAGAAAAAAATCAAGAGCTCGAAAGATGGGAAGAAAAAGGGAAAGGGAAAAAAGATGGCAGGCCTGAAATTCCGGTTTGGAGGAATCCCCAGCAAAAGGAAAAAGGGCTCCTCTGTAAGTGTACACTGCCCATTTCTGTGCAGAGAAATGCCAGCACAAGTTCCCTTCACCTGGATACCTCCCTTGTGCAGGGCAGTGTGTGCTGTTCCTGGACTGTCCTGTACTTGCCAGCTTGCCTGTCCCTCTCACAAGGCCTGTCCCCTCCTGGAGACAGCCAGGGTCACAGATCTCTGCTCTGTCCCTGTCTCCAGCTTTGCATGGCACGTCCTTCCCTCGCTGGCACTCCGGGTGGCAGGGCATCCCATCTGAGCAAGGGGCCTAGCTGGGTTTTTTTGGAGGGTGGCTGTGGTCAGCCTGGAGGAAGACTGCTGAAAAGAGATGTTACAGCTTCATTTGTGCTCCTCCTTGAGCTGCCAGTCTCTGTTCAGTGTGTCTGTTCATCCCTGGTTAGAGACCTGTGTCCAAGCTTGTGTTTGTAAAGATGTCGTATCTGGGCATGTTTGCTGCTCAAACCATATAATCATGTTTATTTTCAGTGCTGAGGTTGATAATGCCATCATTTCAGATTTCATTTGCAAAGGAATTCTTCAGGGCTTGCACTCCAGCTGAACTTTATGTCAAAGAGAATTATCAGATGCTTTAATTAAGTTGCCATAGCTTGCCTCCTGGCATCAGCGGCTCTGCAGCATGGCCCGGGGACAGCTGGGCACCCCACTAAGTGCATGGGAGCAGGGCTCTGCTGCAGTTTACATGCAGCACTCCTGTCAGTGTATGAATATCGGATGTAAGCAGAGCATTTTAAAGAGCAAATCTCCTAAATAACTATTCAATAGGAACGGTTCTCCTGCAGACCTTGGTAATATTGCTCCAAGTCCCATTGTCTCACCTTTACTGGAGTTCCCTGCCTCTCTAGCTGTTGTTCATGTACCAACCAGTTTGTAAGTAGCTCTGTGCATCAGAAGGTGAAGAGGAAGGAACAAGGTGGGGGGGGTCGCCGGGTCCCACATCACAGAAAATCCCTCCCATGTCTGGATCTAGATCTGTGCATCTGCATTTCTAAGGCTGGGGAGGAGCCTGGGCTTGCTCCTTCAGTCAGAGTGCTAAGCACACAAGAGCATACAGACTCGTGCTTTGTGTGTGTAAGTCTGGCCTCCAGGATAAGAATTCCAACGTACTGTTGCATTTTGAAGGAAACCCAGAGCCCATCTCTTGACAGGCAAACACAGCGTGAACTTGAGACACTGCTTTATTCATTTTGAACGTGCTCTGAGATTTGCTCAGTGATTGCACCTCGATGGTGCTGCTGAACCCAACTAACTGCCTGTGTGCTGTGCTGAGCGGGGCGAGGTAATTGTCCTCTGCCTCTAGCTGTAGTCTGTGCTGATGGATCGCCTGGCTGGAACATCGATCTGATGCAGGAGATTTACCTGCTTCCTAATGCCTTGTGACACATTCTTATGAACCCTGGCTGCGGGTGCCAGGAGTGTGGCGACCCTGCCACCATCCCTGCTGCCTTACACAGCTGGTTCCTATGGCCTGGGCAGTGTGTGGTTCTGTTTTCTCCTCTGCAGAGTGAAGAGGAAGAGCGGGAGGAATCCGACTTTGACAGTGCCAGCATCAACAGCTCCTCCGTGCGCTCCGAGTGCTCGGCTGGCCTGGGGAAGAGAGGGAAGAGGAGGAGAAAGAAAAAGAGGAGTAGGCCATCCCTTTGTACTCTGTTCCTGTTCTGTTTGGATTTCCCTCTTCAGATGGTGCTTTCCTGGTTCTTGCAATTCTGAGCAGTGTCCAGCACTGATTCTGCAGGAAAGGAAGGGCTGTGCTTGTCTGTGTGGGGTGAGGTGACTGCTGGTGGTGGGCTTGCAGGAAGCACGCTGCTGTAAGGCTTCCTCGCAGCACTGCTGGTGGAGAAGGAGCAGTCTGATGCCAGGGCCTCTCTATCGACCACAGTCCCGTGCTCCTCTCTCCCTGGGCCAGCTCTGTGCTGTGGCACACACTGTGTCAGAGGGGCAGCTGCTGTTGTGCGGTGCTTCAGGCAGTGTGGGCAGGTGGGCAGCTGCCACTGTGCTGTGTGTCTGGTCCCCCCCAAGGTCTGTCCTGAGGCGGAAGGTTCTGGAATTTGTGGGGCTGCAGGGGAAGTGGTTTGCAGAGACACAGCCCCAGGAGCGGCACAGTTCGTGGCTGGCTCCCCAGGTGCAGGGCTGGCAGCAGGCAGTGCTGGTGGATGGTGTCTGTCTGTGTGAGACGTGTGGTTGGTGGCAGGCCAGGGCTGTGGTGGCAGTGTAGGGAGATGAGGCAGCAGTGACAGGTGTCTGGCAGGGTCTAGGTGGCCGTGGGCCACTTTGATGTGCATATTCCTTCACTGGTGGAGGCTTTGTGTTGGTCTGGTTAATGACACCTCCATCCCTGATGAGAGCAGTCCCTCTGCACCAAGACACTGTGCTTCTGCTGCTTCTGCTGATGAGTTTTGCTTTTGAGAAACCAAAAGGTGACTTCTGTGCTTGGGGACAGCCAGGAGGTGAGTGCTGTGCCTCCTGCGAGGTATGGGCCTTGTGGCCCTCGCTCCTTCCTTCTGTCCTCCCTCTGCATGGAGCTGGATGAGCTCCTGTTCTGCACCCAGCGAGTGCCCAGGGAGAGTGCAGCAGTCCCAGGAGGAGGGTCCTCAGCTGCGTTACTGTTGCATGGTGCGTTTGCTGGCGCTGGGGTCTGTGGAGGTTTCTCTGACTGCCTCCCTTGCAACCTCTCCAGGTTCTGGCATTCTCCATTGAGAGCCTGAAGGAACCAAAGGATGATACAGTGTGGAGAGAGAAAGAGAGACAGAGGTGAGATGATGCTGTGTGCAAAGATAAACTGTGATGCTGAGGGACAGAGAGGCAGGGGGACGTAGCAGGAGGGGCTGAGGTGAAATGTGTTCCGTTTTCCTTAACTGGACTGTAGAGGAGCAGCTGTCTCAGGAGAGCCAGCAGCTCTGCTGTCCCACTGACTGCATCTGTCCCTTGCTTGTAGTTGAAGAAGGGGATGGCTACGAGACAGACCACCAGGACTACTGCGAGGTGTGCCAGCAGGGAGGGGAGATCATCCTGTGTGACACGTGTCCGCGTGCCTACCACCTCGTCTGCCTGGACCCCGAGCTGGAGAAAGCTCCCGAGGGCAAGTGGAGCTGCCCACACTGCGTGAGTGTGGGTGCCTGGGGGAGTGCTGCCAGGCAGGGGGCACCAGCAGAGGGTCTGGGTGATGGAGAGGCTCTGGGATGGGTGGGGTATGGGAGCGTGCCTCCCTCCTGTGATCCCACGCTGGGCTTGGGGCCCCTCAGTGCTGTGGGGATGCTGCTGTCCCCATCAGCCTTACTGTGGCTGTGCTGCCCCAGGAAAAGGAGGGCATCCAATGGGAGCCAAAGGAGGAGGAGGATGATGAGGAGGAAGGTGGTGAAGAAGAGGAGGATGACCACATGGAGTTCTGCCGTGTCTGTAAGGACGGAGGGGAGCTGCTGTGCTGTGACACGTGCCCGTCCTCTTACCACCTGCACTGCCTGAACCCACCCCTGCCAGAAATCCCAAACGGTGAATGGCTCTGCCCTCGCTGTACTGTGAGTGTTTCCTGCATTTGTCGTCCTGTCCCCATCTTGCACCCCGGGGCCCTGCCTGTCCCTTGCAGCTCAGCTGCCCGTGCACTCTGCCTGTGCGGGCTGCTGAGTTCCCTGCCTGCTTCTGGATTGCCTGTCAGGTCCCATTTGATGTATGCCCAGTACAGGGAGGGCTCTACCCCTGAGGCAGGCTTGCTACAGAGGTGGGTGTGATTTGTGGGGCCTTGAATTGTGCCGGGCAATTAAATGCGGAAATAATGAAACATTTATTGAGCTCAGCCTGCCCTAGTGGTAAATCCTGTCCCTGTGGGGGTGTCATGGGTGTTCTCCTCAGGCACATGTGCACCACCCAGCCTTCATCCACTCCATGCTCCCTCTCCTCCCGACTTCTGTCTGCCTGGTTAGCAATAGCAAATGAATAACTTCCCCTGGGAGCAGAGAAGAGCAATGCCATGGCTGTGCCCAGGGCAGCTGACCCTGTTTGCAGGGTGAGTGAAGTGCACTCATGGCCTGAGCTCGTTCCAGCCCACGTGGTTCCCTGGGGTGCTCTCCTGTACTCTCAGCAGCAGGCTCTGCTCGGGGCCTGGCTGCTTTCCCCCTCACTGTGCTGCTGACTGGCTGCAGTGTGTGTGGGTCCCCACCCCCCTGCCCTGCAGCCCCCCTGCCCTGGCCAGGCTCGGGCACATCCTGCCTGCCTGTGCCTGCACCTCTGAGCTGAGGGATGCAGTGTCATCACAGTGCTCCGGTTCCGTGAAGTGGGGGAGGGAGAGATTGGTGGGATGCAAAGCTGACAGGGCTGGCGTTGAACTCCCTGCTCTTGTGTGTTTATTTTTTTCATCCTCAGTGCCCTCCTTTGAAGGGAAAAGTGCAGCGCATCCTGCACTGGGCGTGGAAGGAGCCGCCGGCCCCGCTGCCCTCTGCTCTGCCTGCCCCGGGTGCAGAGCTGGCTCTGCCGCTGCCGAAGGTGCTGGAGGGCATCCCAGAGCGCGAGTTCTTTGTCAAGTGGGCAGGGCTCTCCTACTGGCACTGCTCCTGGGTCAAGGAGCTGCAGGTGAGCGTGGGGCCGGTGCGGCGTGCCCCGGCTGCTCCCGGCGGCCCAAGGGGTGACGTGGCTCTGTCCTGCTGCAGCTGGAGCTCTACCACACTGTGATGTACCGCAACTACCAAAGGAAGAACGACATGGACGAGCCACCCGCCTTTGACTATGGCTCTGGGGACGAGGACAGCCAGAGGGAGAAGCGGAAGAACAAAGATCCTCACTACGCCAAGATGGAGGAGCGGTTCTACCGCTATGGCATCAAGCCTGAGTGGATGATGATCCACCGCATCCTGAACCACAGGTGAGGAGTGGGCAGACGTGTGGGTCAGCAGCAGGAGGGGTGGACTCTGAGTGATGGCAGTCCAGGCTGTGACGTGTGGCCAAGAGGTGTGCAGTGCCCACTTACCTCCTCCTGCTGCCGATAGAGCTGTGCCTGAGGAGAGCAATCGGAGCAAGTGTATTACTCTGTGCTGAACTCTTCACATCTGCACTTCTTTTGTGCAGAAGAAATGCCCCGCGTGGGATACCTGCACTGCTGGTATTTTTTGTTTTATATATTTTTTTTTACATCAAGACACCTTTTTGTTGAATCCCTGCATTTCAAGTGGCAACATTGCTTGGAGACTACCTGACAGAAAATAAACAGTGCTGTCTGGCTAATTTTCCTTCAAGCTTTGCATTTTCTGCCAGTAAGGAGGGGCTTCGTTCTCCATAGGTGTATAACTGACTTGTAGTGTGTTCATTTTTCAGTGTAACTACAGCTTCGTAGGGTAATAAATGCTACAGAAAAAGGAAAGAAAGTGCAGTCTGGTCTTCACCCAGTGCTGGTAAAATAGGGCTTGCTGCCCTTTCACGTGCAGTGTCCACCCCTGGCTGGCAGCACTCTGTGAATCTGAACCTTTACCCATCTGTGCGTGGGAGAGTGACAGAGCTCTGTCACATGGCACAGCATCTCTGTGGCTGTTCTTCAGCACGCCTGTGTGTGATTCTCGTGGGTTTTCATGGGGCTGGCATGTCGTGCTGCATGTAGGGCTCCTTTTCTCAAAGGATTTTCATTTTGAAATGAGCTTTGTGCCAACGTGGAGCAGTGCTGGCACGGGCTGTGGTCGTCGCTTCTTTTCTCAATTCACTGATCTGTTTTATGCGCTGTGCATTATAGCTTTGATAAAAAGGGAGACATCC
The DNA here is from genome assembly GCA_023055505.1 of Callipepla californica brunnescens. Taxonomy (NCBI): domain Eukaryota; kingdom Metazoa; phylum Chordata; class Aves; order Galliformes; family Odontophoridae; genus Callipepla; species Callipepla californica. The sequence goes on along the minus strand of JALIRH010000036.1, from coordinate 5,566,366 downwards.
ATTATCTGATCAAATGGAAAGATCTGCCATATGACCAGTGCACCTGGGAGATCGATGAGATAGACATCCCGTACTATGAAAACCTCAAGCTCCTCTACTGGAATCACAGGTACGGGGCAGGCAGGCAGTGGTGCGTGCTGCAGCACGGGGCAGAGTCGTGCAGAGCTGCAGCAGCCTGCCTGGGCTTTGCAGTGGTTTGTGGTGCTGCTCTTTCTGAGCACACACCGGAGCCACTTGCAGGGACCTCTTGAACAGAGGGCAGATGCTGAGCACGTTCTGAAAGCTGGATCTTGATGAGGTCTTTCCTGAAATGCTCCACCACTCCAGGACAGGGCTGCTTTGTAATGCAGTCTGCTGGTTGTTTTCCAGCCTATGCTCCCCTTCCCCTCCACATATTCTGCTAGAACTGTTCGTGGCCTCGCTGTGCTTCAGGGAGGCTCTGTGGTGCTATACTGACTGCATGCTGTGAGGGAAAAATCTAATTCTGAGATTGCTGTCCTTTATTTTGGATGATGTTCCTTGAACTCTTGAAAGGGGATAATTAATGCTCCATGAGTGCCCATGGGAACTGGGCCAGAAAAGCTCCTGTGGGGAAAGAGGCAGCAGAGTTTGAGAGGCATTTCTAACCCCTGGCTTGGAAACATGGTGAGGAGTGTTTGCTTTTTCCTAATGCATGTTCACTGTTTCAGGGAGCTGATGCTGGGGGAGGACACACGTCCTCTGAAGAAACTGAACAAGAAGGGAAAAAAGCTGAAAGAGGAGAAGCTAGAAAAGCCTCCAGAAACTCCTCTTGTTGATGTAAGTAAGAGTGGCAGGAGCAGAATGAGGGTGTGTGAGCTCACACAAAGGTTGGTCAGTCTGTGCTCCCCATCCTGGTGCGGTTCTCCTCCCTAGTTCCTTCAGGGACAGGTTTTTACTTCGTGTGGAGCTATGGGCTGGCTTTCCCCAAAACTGTATGTGGCACACAGAGGGAGAGCTGGGCATGTGCTGTGAGGGGCTGTGCAGACTCTTCCAGCCGGAGGGAAGAAGCCAGGTGCCATCCTTCTCGTGCTGGCTGAGGGCTGCTGCAGTGACACACGGCATAGCCTGCACTGCAGGCAGGGCTGTGGTGTGGATAGTGTCTGCATCTCTTTTGGGGCCATTCTGTGTCACTAAAGTGGAGTGTGACTGACTGCAGAGAGGCAGGAGGGAGTTGGTTATCACTCTGTGTCTTTTCCTTCAGCCTACGGTTAAGTTTGACAAGCAGCCTTGGTACATTGATGCCACGGGAGGGACGCTGCATCCTTACCAGCTGGAAGGGCTCAACTGGTTGAGATTTTCCTGGGCCCAAGGCACTGATACGATCCTGGCTGACGAGATGGGACTGGGGAAGACTGTGCAGACCATTGTGTTCTTGTATTCCCTGTACAAGGAGGTGAGCACCCTGTGGTGGCTGTGAGCTGCTCAGCCCCTGGTACAGAGCAAGCAACGTGGGTTTTATCTCCCTGAGCAGGGCCACTCCAAAGGGCCATACCTGGTCAGTGCCCCACTCTCCACCATCATCAACTGGGAGCGTGAGTTTGAGCTGTGGGCGCCCGACTTCTATGTCGTGACCTATACTGGGGACAAGGAGAGCCGGTCGGTCATCCGCGAGAACGAGTTCTCCTTTGAAGACAATGCCATCCGGAGCGGCAAGAAGGTGTTCCGGATGAAGGTGGGAGCTGAGGCTGTGCTACCTTGGGTGTAGCTGTGAGTAAGGAGAGAGAGCCGAATTTGACCCAGAGAGGGAAGTTTGAGGTCTCTGATCAGCTCTTTTCCAGAGAAGCTGACACTGTTCCTAGATGTCGAAGATTTCTGCCAGGCCCTTTTCCATTTCATGTTCAGATAGGCTCAGATCTCCTGCTGGCATGATTTATGTACGAGCCCTGCTGCTGGTGCCATGCAGTACAAGCAGCCCCCAGTTTTCTCCTTGGTTTAGAACTGGTGTCACAAACAGCACCACCAGAAGTGTAGGCTGTCCCCTTCGCTGCTCTCTTCTATCCTGGCTTTTCTCTTCCTCTGCACCTCCAGAAGGAAGCCCAGATCAAGTTCCATGTCCTGCTCACCTCCTATGAACTGATCACCATAGACCAGGCGGTGCTGGGCTCCATCGAGTGGGCTTGTCTGGTGGTGGATGAAGCACACAGGCTGAAGAACAACCAGTCCAAAGTAGGTGGCATCTCTTTGTGAGCAATTCTTCCATCCCACTGCTGTAGCTGTTGCCACACAGCCAGTTTGGTGCTCTGTTTTTCCCCCTGGGAGTCGGAAGGCATCTCCAGCTTGCTCAGGCTGTGCTGGAGGCTGCATTTTCATGGGGTTGTTCTCTTTGATGCCCTCTGAGCATCACCCGTGTGCCATGCTGGCTGGTGGTGCCGTCAGGCTGGTGCCTGGTGCTGGATGAAGGTTGGGCTGAAGAGCTCTGCTTCCCCTGAGGCAGCGTGGAGCCAGCAGGCGGGGAGGGAAGAGCTTGACGTGGGCAGGAGCTTCGTGTGCTTTGTGTTCACTGCTCCAGCCCTGCATGCAAAAGATATGAGGTTGTTTGTTCTAAGCAAAAGGGAAACCACCATTGCTTTTTAAGTAGAACACATATTGCAGTGTTTTGTTTTTGTGTAAGTAATTTGCATAATTACAACCTGATATCGCTTCCAAGTTTTTCAGAGTATTAAACAGTTACAAGATCGATTACAAGTTGCTGCTCACTGGGACTCCGCTCCAGAACAACCTGGAAGAGCTCTTCCACCTGCTCAATTTCCTGACTCCCGAGAGGTTTAAGTAAGTTGCACAGGTTCCCAGTGGTTTGCCATTGCAGTTGTGTGCATGTGTAACCTGAGCACAGATTTTGTTCACGTTGAATACTGTGCTGTGGGCCCTGGGGGTTGAGCTTGCCTTCCTATCAGACAGGAGACTGTGGGTGAGGGCTGAGATCTTTCTCTGAGGTGGCAGTGGTGTTCTGGGGAACTTGTTCAGGCCTCTTTTTGGTACTTTTAATGTGAATTTCTCTTGGCAATCAGTCTGGCTCTTGCTGTGCTCAGGCACGGGAGTGTTACCTCACTGTGTGCCCTGAGAGCTTTGTGTTTAAGTCCTACAGAAACAAATGTCCATTTTGCTCAGCGCTGTGTGCTTTCACAGTAACCTGGAGGGCTTCCTAGAGGAGTTTGCAGACATCTCCAAGGAGGACCAAATCAAAAAGCTCCATGACCTGCTGGGCCCCCACATGCTGCGGCGGCTCAAGGCGGACGTGTTCAAGAACATGCCGGCCAAGACAGAGCTGATTGTCAGAGTGGAGCTGAGCCAGATGCAGAAGTGAGTGCCAGCGTGGCGTTGGGGCCACTGGGTCAGAGAACCCCCTCTGTGAGAAGTGCTGGAGTCCTTCATGTGCCCCTGGGAGTGCTCAGCCCCGTTCAGGTGGGCTGTGCAGTATGGCTGCTCTGCAGGGAGGGTCTGATGCACAGTGGGCTCCTGCCTGCCGTGCCCTGAGCACATCCCAGGGCTGTGGTACCCTCAGGACGTCCAAACAGAGCTGAGCCCAGCCTGGGGGTGCTGAACCAGCACCTGAAGAGAGGTCCCCATAGCAGACATCCCTTTTGAAGCTCAATTGATGTAACTGGAGTTTAAGTGCTGTCTGATCTTTGGCAACTCCATAATGCTGATGTCTGTCCCGTCCCCTTTCATACAGGAAGTACTACAAGTTCATACTAACAAGGAATTTTGAAGCCCTGAACTCGAAAGGTGGAGGGAATCAGGTCTCACTGCTCAACATCATGATGGATCTGAAGAAGTGCTGTAACCACCCGTACCTCTTCCCCGTGGCTGCTGTGGTACGTGAACTGAGTGCACCATGGAGATGTTCTGCAGAGCACCGTGTGCATTCTGTCAGTGGGGGTTGTTTCCAGGATCTGTCTTTGCTTAGAAGTACAGATTTTGGTACAGATTGGTGGGAGGGATTTGGTACAAATACTTTTGCAGTGCACTTGACTTTCTCCATGATCTTCCTGAGCTCTTTCCTGAGGAGGTTTAACCAGAATCCTTCACAGGAGGCCCCGGTGCTGCCCAATGGATCCTATGATGGGAATTCGTTGGTCAAGTCTTCTGGAAAACTGATGCTGCTCCAAAAGATGCTGAAGAAGTTACGGGATGGAGGTCACAGAGTTCTGATCTTCTCCCAGGTGAGCAGTGGGAAGGGCTGGTGAGGGACCCTGATAAATGGCTTTGTTCTGTATGAGGATTTCGTGTTAGGTACAGGCAGGGATATGTGGAAGAGCTGCTGCCAGCTTATGTCACAGCAGGGCACCTCGGCATTCTGGGGGATAAACTGCATCCTGTTCCTCTCCTGAAGTGTTTGAAACCACTTTTTATCTGCAGATAAAGGAGAGGGAGCAGCAGTAGTGCTCCCCTCCTGGGAGGGCTGTTCAGACCCAATTCCCTAATGTTGGTACAGCTGCCCCTGGAGGATGAGAGCCGAGTGCTGCTGCTCTGTGGTGCCCTGGTTTGCAAGGCCACTGCCTGCCCTGGCCCAATCCCCACGGGAACGTGGGGGGCTGCAGTGCACGCCATGGGGCAGTGACCCCCAGCCCTGGGCAGGCTGCGGTTGGGTCTGTGCAGAGCCACTCACACCTCACCCCTCAGATGACGAAGATGTTGGACTTGCTGGAGGACTTCCTGGAGTACGAGGGCTACAAGTACGAGCGGATTGACGGGGGCATCACTGGGGGCCTGCGGCAGGAAGCCATCGACAGGTTTAACGGTGTGTGCTGCTCTTCCCTTCGAGGGGCAGCAGCGAGCAGTGCGTGCTGGGGCTGAGGGATGGGGCGGTGTGGGGTCTGTGTGCACAGCGTGCTGAAGCCCAGAGCCCTGGCATGATGCAGGGCTGCTCCTGGCGTGTTAACCCCTCCGGTTGTGTCACACAATAAACCCTGAGCCTGGCAATGTTGTTTGGCTCAAAAGGCTCCTGCATTTCCCTTCGTGGCCTCGGAGCTTCCCCTTCAGATCTGGAGCAGTGGTGTATTTTACTCCTTGCCTTCCCTGCCTGTTGCTTCTTGCCTTAGAGCGGTGATCCCTGATGTTTTATAACTAAAGCACTGTGCTGCACCCTTCCAAGTAAGCCCAGCTCCTCTTTGTCTCACCTTCTGCCACCTGTGGGTTTGTCTTTCTCAGCTCCTGGTGCTCAGCAGTTCTGCTTTCTCCTCTCTACCCGTGCTGGTGGTCTGGGCATAAACCTTGCTACGGCTGACACAGTCATTATTTATGATTCTGACTGGAATCCCCACAATGACATCCAGGTTTATTACTTTTTCTTTTCCTTCCAGTATAGTAAGTACCTTTCTGGATGGGTCCTCTGTGCATTCTGCCGGTGAAATGAGCTCTCCTCTTGAGAGCTGCTGATGGTTCCTGCTGTTTGCAGGACAAAGGAGCAGTTTTCACACCTCCATTGGCCTTACCTTGAGAACATGCTGCTGGTACAGAGTGGTGATGGAGGAGTCAGAGCCTGGTGGCTCTGCAGCAGAGGATTCCTGGGAGGAGCTTCTCTGCACTGCTTTCAGGCCTTTCAGTTAGAGGCTTGCAGGAGGAAGCTGGCTTGCCTGTAGTCAGAGGAGGGGGAAGGAGAAGTGCCAAGTCTACGAGGTGGCTCTGAGGAGCCCCTCTTGCTCCACTGCCCCATAGCAGCCCAAAGGCTGAGTTCAGCCCGGGACTGGGCATTCTCATGAGTTGGGCTGACTGTGGCTGTGCCAGCTTTGGCTGTTGTGCAGCGATGTTCTCTGCCTGCAGGCGTTCAGCAGAGCACACCGCATCGGGCAGAACAAGAAGGTGATGATTTACCGCTTTGTGACCAGAGCCTCCGTGGAGGAGCGCATCACCCAGGTGGCCAAAAGGAAGATGATGCTCACCCACCTGGTGGTCCGTCCTGGGCTTGGCTCCAAGTCAGGCTCCATGACTAAGCAGGAGCTGGATGACATCCTGAAGTTTGGGACAGAAGAGCTCTTCAAGGATGATGTGGAAGGTCGGGAAGGAGCCGGGCACGCTCCGAGCGAGGCTGATCCCTGTCGGAGCTGCTGGGGCTCATTGCTGTGTCTTCCACTTGCAGGCATGGTGTCTCAGGGACAGCGGATCACCATGCCGGATGCTGTCACCCCTTTCTCTGACACGCTGTCCACCAAAGGGGGTGCAGCGACTCCTGGCATGAAAAAAAAGCACGGTGGCACCCCACCAGGTCTGTAGCCCCCGTTATTGGGATGACTTGGTTGTGTGTCCAGCCTGATCTTGCCTGGCTCTGGGAGCACACAGTGTGATTTACTTTCCGTTCCCCTTGTTTTGCCCTCCAGGTGACAATAAGGACGTGGATGACAGCAGTGTGATCCACTATGACGATGCTGCTATCTCAAAGCTTCTGGACCGAAACCAGGATGCGACTGATGACACGGAGCTGCAGAACATGAACGAGTATCTCAGCTCCTTTAAAGTGGCCCAGTATGTTGTGAGAGAAGAGGATGGTGTGGTAATGTGATTAGTATCATGTCTTATAATCACATCTCTCTCTGTGTTGCTCTTTGTGCTTTCTCCTCTGCTTTTCTTGTTCCTGTAAGTGTTTCTGTGCAGGGCAGTGCTGCTCCCTGCTCGTTGCTGTGTAGCAGTGATGGTGCAGCCAGCAGGACTGCAGTGGCTAAGTGTGGTTCTGACCTGTTGTGAGCACTCAGTGGCACGTTGGCTTCTCTGGACCTCCTTTCCCATTGGAAAAAGGAGACTGTAGAGGGTTGTAATTTAGGGTGGAAGCAATAGCCATACCAGGTGCTGATGGTGTGGATCTCATGTGACCTGAGGAGCTGTGAAATGGCCCCATTGATAGATACTATTTCTGGGGCTGAGTCCCTTCCCTGCAGCTAACAGACTTCCTTCCTTCATCTGTCTCTCAAGCTGATAGTGGGCTGCTGTTCTGGGAAATCTCTGCAGATCTGTGGCTGTTCCCTAGATGAGAGCACAGGCTCTGCAGGGCAGGGTGGGTGGCAGTGTTTGCAGGGATAGCTGGCTGGCTGGGAGCTTGACTTGGCCCTTTGGTGACCATGCACTGAGGTGAAAAGTAAGACTTTGAGAGCGTACATACATATGGAGCAGGGTGAAGGAGGCACACCACTGCGTGGTCAAAGCGTGTCTGAAGATCCTGCTTGCCAGCAAGTGGCTCAGTGCCCTCCTTCCCTCCCTCTCCCCTGCAGTGCAGTTAGAAGACGTGCAGCAGTGTGATGCAGGGAGGAGGTCTGCAGCTCTCTTATCTCAAGCCTTTTTTGTTTTTTTCGCTTTTCAGGAGGAGGTGGAACGTGAGATCATCAAGCAAGAGGAGAATGTGGACCCTGACTACTGGGAAAAGCTGCTGCGGCACCACTATGAGCAGCAGCAGGAAGACCTGGCCAGGAACTTGGGCAAAGGGAAGAGGATCCGCAAGCAGGTCAATTACAACGATGCCTCACAGGAGGACCAAGGTACAGCCCCAGCCACTTGGCTCCTGCTTGGGCTCAGGGCTGGGAGCAGGCTCCGTGGGCTCTTCAGCACCTGCACTGTAGTGCAGTGTTTGACATTCCTCTGCAGTTTGGTAGGCTGCATGGAGCTGTGCTTCACGGGTTCCTAAGCTTTCCAGGATATAAAATTTTTCAAAGGTTTTTATTCTCTCTTTTTTTTTTTTCCCCTGTAACTGTTTTCCTGGGAAGAGCTTAGGAAAAGCTGCCTGGGGGCAAAATATTTAAAATTGGATTTTTTTTTTTCTGTGTAGGAACATAGTAATTATGGTTAAGTTGAGCCTGGTTTCCTGTTTCTTGCTGTGTCTTTCTCTCTGGCTACCTGGTGCTGGGTGCTGGGGGCAGTCTCAGGGCTCCTGCTGTCCCCCCTGGGCAGGCTTGCAGAGTTCTCTCTCCTAAGCTTGTCTCCTTGTGGTCTGCAGAGTGGCAGGATGAGCTCTCTGACAACCAGTCTGAGTACTCCATTGGCTCTGAGGACGAAGATGAAGACTTCGAAGAAAGACCAGAAGGTCAGAGTGAGTTAATGACTTGGTACTCTACAGTGTCCTCTGCAGGACCTTCAGTGGTAGCCTGTGGTTTGGAGTGGGCTGATACTGAAATGCAGCAGGAAGGTCTGGGCTGGGGAAGGGCCACATTGCTGCTGGGGGAGGCAGTTCTCAGTGTAGGCAGCGTTACCTGCTGGCTTCTGCAGGTCTTTGGTCTGGTCCTTGTGGCAGCAGGATCTGGCCCACAGTGGGGAGGCCAGGTGAGGGAAAGAGCACTCTGAACAACCCTGACTGCTGGTCTGTGTGGGTTCTGCTCCTACTGGGAGGGACCACAGAAGCTTAGGGCACAGGGGTTGGTCAGCATCAGCGCTTTGGCCGTCCCTCTTTGTTGGCTGGACACATTCATTACTTAGGTTGTGTGACTCTAGGTGGCAGAAGACAATCACGGAGACAGCTGAAGAGTGACCGGGACAAACCTCTCCCTCCTTTGCTGGCAAGAGTTGGGGGGAATATTGAGGTGAGCGTGTCCACTGTGTGCTCTGGTTCAGCTCAGGACCTGGAGCAGTTGCGAGGCTCTGAGGTCCTGTGGGGCTCTGAGATCCCGTGTGTTTCTGAGGCCTCCCCCCCTCTGCTCCCTGCAGGTTCTCGGGTTCAACGCCCGGCAGCGCAAGGCGTTCCTGAACGCCATCATGCGCTGGGGCATGCCGCCCCAGGATGCCTTCAACTCCCACTGGCTGGTGCGGGATCTGCGGGGGAAGAGTGAGAAGGAGTTCAGGTACTGTGGTCATCAGGCACGAGGAGAGCTGTGTGGGGCTCATGACAGCTCCCTCGTGCCGTGTGCTGGGGGCAAGACTCTGCCCTTGGCTCTGGTGGAAGCAGGCGCTGCAGGTGCTCAGCGAGGAGCTCGTGGGCCAAGCTAGACCGAGCTGTTGGCTTTCCTCCTGCAGGGCTTACGTCTCTCTGTTCATGCGACATCTGTGTGAACCTGGAGCAGATGGTGCTGAAACCTTTGCAGATGGTGTTCCCCGGGAGGGACTGTCACGCCAGCACGTGCTGACTCGGATCGGAGTTATGTCACTAGTAAGGAAGAAGGTGGGTGAGTAAAGTCTTAAATGTGCCCTTCAGGTGTGTTCTGGACACTTGGGGGTTTCGTTAGCTGCTGGATGCCTCTGTGCTAGAGATCCCCTTACTGAATCTCCAAGGCTCGGTGCACAGCCACGTCCGTGGTGTTTCGGATATGTAGGTCAGCTGGACGTAGAAGTGCACACTTGGCAAAAAAAAAGAAAAAAAAAAAATCGTGGCAAAATCACATCCTTTTAACTCCTAAAAATTCCTGGATTGATGGTTCTTTTCATTTCAGATGGGATGTTATGGTAACCCACTCAGACCTCCTGTACTGTGCAGGCCAGAGACTTCCACTCGCTGAGTCTTGCATTGTGCCCAGCATCTGGTTGAACCAAAGCATGTCTCTCAGAGAGATGTTCAGGCTTTGATTTGGGGCTGAATAATTACTAAGTATGTTGCTAATCCCAGGCATGTGCTGAGCCCTGAGGATCCTGGCAGTTAGGTGTGTGGAAGAGTCCTCAGCTGTCTTGCAGATCTGGAAGGGATGGGGTGCTTGCCAAATCCACTCTCAAGACTCTTTTTTTCATCAGTACGGTCCCCTCCTCACAGTCCATGTGTTGATGAGTGCAGCACTCAGAGCTGTCCCAGAAGACCATCAGATGATCGTGGCAGTGTGGCAGTGAGGAAGGGCCAGTGCTGAGAGTGGTGGCACCTGGTTTTGCTGTGTCTTGAGCACTGACTGTGTCTCTGCTGGGTGGAGAGTGAGAAATTGCAGCTTGGAGATTGGGATGTGCAAGAGAGGGTCTATGGAAGAGTGCAGAAAGGCCCAGGTGCTGGGGTTCAAGTAGAGAGGAAATGAAGAGCATTCTGATGGAGGCATGGAGCCCAGGGCTGTGAACTCACTGCATGAGCACCCTCAGGGTACAGCTCACCCTGCATGCCTGCTGGGGCTTCACGTGGGCACCAGCACACTCACTTGCATGCTGCCCTTCTGTCCCATCTGTCCCCATGGCTGCTCACGTTTTCTAACTCAGTGCCTCCTCCTTATGTCTGCAAAGCCAGCACAGCAGCAGGGCTTGCTGGGGCGTGGGAGGCTTTCTATGTGTGCTGTCTGCTGCTGTGGGCAGAGCAGGACTGCTGCTGGAGCTGCTGCTGCGGCTGGGAGCCTGGAAAGCAGCAGGGCATGGGCAGTGGGACGTGCTGCCCAGCAAAGTGTGCCACCTGGGGTGCTGGGCATAGCAGTGTCCCTGGATGGGGCTGCCTTGCTGCTGCTCTGTGCTGCTCTGCTGTTGGCTGCCGTGTTTGACTTCTGTGTCTGCCCCAGGTCCAGGAGTTTGAGCACGTCAATGGGAAGTACAGCACCCCAGATATGATTCTGGAGGGCCCAGAGAGCAAGAAGTGCAGTGAGATTGTTTCTTCAGATCCCAACACCCCTGTCCCAGCCAGCCCAGCCCATGTGCATGGAGGACCCCTTACAGGTAAATGCACAGTGGCCTGGTTGTGGTTTTGATGTACCTTAGGAAGGGAGGTGGAACAGGACAGCAGAAGGTTTTGCAGGTGTCTGCCTGGCACTGTGCCCTTGGCACGGTGGGAATCCTGTCTGTAGCTTCCTTGCTTTGCTGTGTTACAGAAAAAACAGAACCACCGCTCGGGTTCCAGGAGGAAAAGGACCAAGTGGAGCAGAAGTCCAGGAGGACTTCTGACAGCCAGGTAGGGGCTTCTTCCAGGTCTCCTTTGTGAAGGTGTTAGTGGCCTGACTGGGAAAGGAGCAAAGCTGGGCTGAGTGCTGTGTGTGCTCTCTCTTGGCCTCTCTCCCCTTCTCAGAGTGTGAAGTCAGAGACATTTCGTACAGTCGTTGCTCCAGAAGTGCTGGAGCTGAGCTCTGCACCCAGCCCAGGAGCAGCCCGTGGCCGTGGCAGCTGTCTGCTCCCATGCATTCCTGCAGCTCTTTCCCATCTGGACTGAGCAGGCTGTGCTCTGCACAGACACCAAATCCTGTGGGGGTGGGGAGGGATTTGGTCATGACCCTGTGCCCGCAGTGCTGCCCTGCAGGCTGCAGAGCTGTGGGAGCGGTGTTTCCTGGGAGATGCTGCAGCATTCCTCTGCAGCAAACCACAGCCCTCTGGCTGCTGGGCTAATCCAGTGTGGGTGCCTCACTTTAAGGTGCCTGGAAACACTGAGAAGGTGGAAAGTGAAGAGTACCAAGAAAACTGTGAAAGCAAAGAGAAACTGAAGGAAGAGAAACAAGAAGAGAGCGAAAAAGCTGAGCCTTCTGCTGAGCCCCTGGTGAAAGGTGAGTCTCTGTGGCTCAGGAGAGCACAGGCTCCGTTCTGAGCAGCATCTGGGACGTGTGAGGGCTCTGACAGTGGCAGTGACATTGATGTGTGCTGGGGAATTTCTTCAGCTCATGTTGCGTAGACACTGTGACAGCCTCAGGTGCTCAGTGCTCCTCACAGGCAGAAGTTGCTCTGCTGGGAAACTGGCTCCTGCTGCCTGCTTCTCTTCTCCAAATCACAGTGGGAAACCTGAGTGTCACAATGTCCAGTAGAAATTCCCAAGGAAAGTCTTCCCGTTGCACTTCCAGGTTGCTGTTCAGATAATGACACAACGTTATCACAGTCACAGTCTGTGCTGTAACGTTAAAGCATTAGTTTGGTACAATCTGCAAATCAGAAGTAGAGAAGTGCTCACATACAAAGCAGTCGTGTTATGCTTCTCTCAGAGCCCTGTTCCCTTCTGCAGATGAAGGAGTTCAAGAAAGAGAGAAGGCTTCAGAAAAGGCAGAGTCCAACAGCAGTCCAGGAAAAGGGGAGGACAAAGAAGTCAAGCCAGGTACGGTGCCAGGGGGCTTTGGGGAGAGAAGAGGTGCCCTGGAGGGCAGGGCTCCAACTCAAGGCAGGTGTCTGTGGGGTGGCTCAGGAGCCACACGGGAGGTCATTACAACGGGCACTGCCTCTGCCTGATGTGCAAACATCAGGAGCTGCTGGAGGTGGCAGCAGGTGGGCTGGTGGCCTCTCTAGCAGTGACTTCTGTGGGGACTTCCCCTCGCAGGTGGGAGGGCAGTGGGAGCACCAGTCTGTGTGCTGGCTGAGTAAGTTGGGGCAGGAATGACTTCCCGTGTTTGCCCAGCAGAGGATACCAAGGTGGAGGAGAAGGAACAAAGTGAGGCCCAGCAAAATGGTGACAGGGAAGAGGAGGACGGAAAGAAGGAAGACAGAAATGGGAACTTCAGATTCATGTTCAACATTGCTGACGGTGGCTTTACAGGTGAAACCAAGGGCTGAGCCGTTGGGTAGCACTGCAGAGCTTCTGCATAAAGCTGTGCACTGTTCCTGGGCCAGCTCCCCTCCTGCCCTGCCCGACGTGCTGCACGCTGTGCCCAGCAGCCCTGCTGGCTGACCAGGCTGTCTCTCTTCTGTTTCTGCAGAGCTGCACACGCTGTGGCAGAATGAGGAAAGAGCTGCCATCTCCTCCAGCAAGATCTACGACATCTGGCACCGCAGACACGACTACTGGCTGCTGGCAGGGATTGTCACGTACCCTTTGGCTTTGTGGGTGATGGCATCCCTGTGCCAGGTGGAGGGGGCTGAGCTGTGAGGCGAGAGCTGGGGCAGTGGGGGGGAGGTGATGGAGCGGGGACAGGCGCTGCAGAGTGCTGCTGAGTAATGCTGCCTGCTGGCTGGTTCTTGCCTTGACGCTCCCTGTGTGGCAGCCACGGCTATGCCCGCTGGCAGGACATCCAGAACGACCCGCGCTACGTGATCCTGAACGAGCCCTTCAAGTCCGAGATACACAAAGGGAACTACCTTGAGATGAAGAACAAGTTCCTCGCCCGGCGCTTCAAGGCGAGTTGCAGGTCCAGGGCTGGTGAGTCCTTAGTGGTGGCACAGAGCAGAGCCCCGCAGCAAGGTGAGGTGGAGCAGGAGGCTGCAGATGTGTGTGGGATGCCAGTGGCAGCGAGGCAGGGCTGGAGGAGCAGGAGCAGGGGCAGTGCTGCCCGGATCTCTTTCTGAGATGCTCAGTTGGGCTGCATTGGGCTGATACAAACCCAGGAGGGTTGGGTTGGGGGTGGGTCCTGATGCCCTGCCCTCCTGTGCCTCCCAGCTGCTGGAGCAGGCCCTGGTGATAGAGGAGCAGCTGCGGCGGGCGGCGTATCTCAACATGACTCAAGACCCCAGTCACCCGGCCATGGCATTGAACGCCCGTCTGGCTGAAGTGGAGTGCCTTGCCGAAAGCCACCAGCATCTCTCCAAAGAGTCCCTCGCTGGGAACAAGCCCGCCAACGCCGTCCTGCACAAGGGTACGTGTGGGCAGGGGGCAGCGGAGGGGGAGGAGAGGGCTGCGCTGTGTTGGGAAATCCAGTCTGGGGACCGCTGGGATGAGGAGCCGGCGCCTGCTCGGGTGGGTCATGGGGCGCTGGCTCATGGGGACAGAGCACAGTGGGTACGGAGGTGCCCTGGGGGGAGCGCGCTTCAGGGCGAGCAGTGCTGGCTGTGCGTTGCAGTGCTGAACCAGCTCGAGGAGCTGCTGAGTGACATGAAGGCCGACGTGACGCGCCTGCCCTCCATGCTGTCCCGCATTCCCCCCGTGGCCGCGCGGCTGCAGATGTCGGAGCGCAGCATCCTCAGCCGCCTCACCACGCGCGGCGGGGAGCCCCCAGTGCAGCAGGTGAGGGGCTGGGGAGAGCACAGCCGGCCTGGGGCGCCCGCGATCCCCTGCCCCAGCTCCAGCTTCACTCCTCGTTGCCTCAGGGCTCCTTTGGTTCCTCCCAGATCTACAACAGCAGCTTTGGACCGAATTTCCGAGGTCCTGGGCCAGGTGGGATCGTCAACTACAGCCAGATGCCTCTGGGACCCTATGTGACAGGTAGGGAGAGACTTCTGCTGCACGCAGGCGGGGAAACCGATGGATTTTAGAGCAAAGCAGCAATTTTCTCTCTTCCCAACAGATATTTAACCCTTCCTGAGATTTTCTTCTGCCGTTCCCACTCCCACCCGAGGTAAGGCTGCACCCGCTCGGAGCTGCCGTGTGCTGCCAGACCACGAGTCCCTGCGTGTCCCCGGGTGCTCTCCGGCCCCGAGAAGCCGTGGGGTCACCGAGGGAGGGGGACACAGAGGTGGCAGCCCCATGCTCCTCCTCCCCACGTGTGCTTCGACCGACGTGACCCCGACCATCGCCAGAACTTCTCCGGAGGGGATTTCATTTCCTTGTACATTTTTTTGCACTTTCTTATGGAAGACTTGAAGAGTTCATGTGGGATGAGTTAAGAAGGGATATAGAATAACAGTATTTATGTCTGTTTTTATTGACATGTATCGGAGTTTAAGGGAGACCTGTTGGAAGCTCTGTTTCTAGTCCAGTTCCACGCTGCCCGTTAGGTGCCAAGCTTATCCTGTTTGGTAGCTTCCTTGTAAGTTCTATTTTTATGTCCTTTTTGTGTTTGAGCAAGCGCATGCCCACCGCTGCCCCCGACTGCAGCATGGGGAGCAGAGAGGAGGAGGAGAGCAGCAGCTGCTGCCCCTACCAGCCCAGCCCTGGGGTCCCTCTGCCTGCCCTCACCGTGCTGCAGTGGGGAGGGCACGGTTGGGCAGGGCTGTGCCGTGCTGTGCTGTCCGCCCTGTGCTCCCCCTGCTTCTTCCTTCTGTTCCTCTCTGCGGCCGTGAGCTGCCCGGGGCTGGGGGGTGTTGTGGGGGCTGCAGAGCAGGGGGTGGGCTGCTACTCTGTGATACTGACTGCACCGTGGTGACCTTTCGTTAGGAGGTTTATGGCACCTGTAACCAACACACTCGCATTTACTTTGTAACTCTGTGTGTTTGGGTTCATGTTCTCTGTGTTTTAATAAATCCTGTAAAAAGGAGGTGGGAGCAGCGTCCTTGCTGTGCTCTGCCCTTCCACCCCTGGGAGTGGGTTGGGGTGACAGCGTGATGCTTGGGGAGGGAGGGCTCCAGCTGCTGCCTCCCCCCGGAGCCCACAGCCCCGGGCAGCAGCGGGAGGTGAAGTGGTGCTCAGTGCATCCCACACGTGGGCAGACACACAGCTGTGTGTACGCATACACTGTGTGTGACACTGACACGGCTGCACGGAGCTGTGCCATTTTTACACCTGCCCAGCTGTAGTTCCTCACACTTGCGCATCTATCCCTGCACGCTCATGTCCCCCACCCCCACCTCCACGCAGCAGCGGGGGCTGTTCCCCCCACGCTGTGGGCACAACCAAGAGATGCTTCCCATCCCCCACGGGGGGGCATATGCAGTGTGCCAGGGGTGCAGACAGAGGGGTGGTGGTTCCGTGTTGGTGTTGCAGCCTTACAGCCCCCCCGGGCCGCCATGCAGCCGCACCTCGTGTGCTGCTCTGAGCACCGCTGCGCCCAACAGCCTCCTCGTCCAGGAACACGAAGTAAAGAAGAGAAGCAGCAGGGAGATGCATGCAGCGGCCGCAGGCACCGTGCAGGATTGGCCCCACGGGCTGAGTCCTCCGGGCAGTGGGGCGGGCGCTGCCCCCGCGCTCTCCCTGGCGGTGGCTTTCCTGCATTCAAATTAAATGTTATGTAGTAAGCGTTATGTTCTCTTGCAGCGACGTTTGGATCGGGTTCTCAGCACGCCGGGCATGCCACGTTCTCGGCGCGGGCCGCGCTCTCCCCTTTGCTCCGTCCAAGCGTAAGCGAGCGAGCGGGCGGCGTGCGGGCGCGCCTAGGAGCGGTAGTCCTTCTTGCTGTAGGGTTTGTTGCCCAGGATGCTGTCAATCTCGTGGACGATGGAAGACGACAGCTTGGGGAGGACCTGCGCGGGAGGGGCTGCTCAGCATCGGCCGCGGTTTGTCCTCGGGCGGACCCCCCCAGCCGTGCTGCTGCACGTCTCACCTGGATGGCACCGATGTTCTCCATCAGCTGGTCGGCGTTGGAGGCTCCCAGCAGCACGGAGCTGACGCCCTCGTTGCGCAGGCACCACGCTGGGGGGGCAGAGCACGGAGCTGAGCGGGGCCTGGATGCTGTCCCCCACCACCCCCCCCTCCCAACCACTTACCGATGGCGAGCTGTGGCAGCGTGCAGCCCAGGCGCTCAGCGATGGCTTGCAGCTCCTTCAGCTTGGCCTGCTGCCGCCGGCCCTCCTCGCTCAGTATCTTGTCCTTCAGCCACTGGTACCCCTGCGGTGGGAAAGGGGTGATGGGGGGCTCCAGGGAGCCCCGAGGCCCCTGCATGGTGTATCCCCCCCATGGCGCTCACCTTCAGCGATGCTCTTGAGTACGGAGGGATGCCCCCATCATACTTCCCCGAGACGATGCCGCACGCCAGCGGGGACCAGGTCATGGCACCGACACCTGGGGCGAGCAGAGCAGAGCAGAGAGTGACCCGGTCCCAGCTCGGGGTTGGGCAGCACTCGGGGGCAGGGGGCAGCCTGGAGGGCAGCAGGGGGGATGAGTGGGGCAGATGGAGGCTGGGGCACAGGAGAGGGGATGGAGACAGAGGAGCAATGGGCGCAGCCCTCGGGACAAGGACGCATGTGAAAGGGAGGCTTTTTTTTTTCCCCCTCCCCTAAAAACAGTGATTTCACCCCAGCAGCACATCCCGGCACGGCCCACGTGCTCCTGCACCAGGGGCTGAGGGCCACAGGGGGTCCCGGGGTCGGTACCTATCTTGTGGAAGAGCTCAGGCAGCTGCACCTCCACCTTCTCCCGCTGGAACATGTGGTACTCGGCCTGCTCGCAGATGGGTGGGATCAGGTTGAACTGCCGCGCCACCGAGTACGCCTCCTGCAACCCAGATCCGCGCCGTCAGCGCACGCCGTCACCACGGGGTGGGGGTTCGGGCACCGGGACCCCCACGTGCGGCCCCTACCATGATCTCCATGGAGCTCCAGCGCGACGTGCCCCAGTACATGGCCATCCCCTGGTTGATGACGTGGGTCATGGCGCGCACCGTCTCTGCCAGAGGAAGGGAGAGCAGCAGACGGGCGTTAGGGCGCAGGGATGGGGTGAGCAGTGCCATCCAGATGGGACATGGGCACAGATAGCAAAACAAAGGGGAACGGGAATCCACCCGAGAGAGGCGGCGTGGAAATCGCTTCTCTGCCATCAGCGCATTTCCAAAGCGATTGGAAACGGATCCCCATCAAGAAACACATCGAGAGCAGCACGGGGAAGCGGGAGAGTCAGGGGTGGTTATGCTGAGATGAGGAGGGAGGGACAAAGAGGAGATGGACGGTCTGCCAGGAGGGGTGGAAAGGGCACCGAGGGAGAGAGGGACGTGTAGGGGACGCAGCCAGGGATGATGGGCTCCCTGAGCCCCACAGCAGCGCCAACAGACAGCACCTGGGGACAGACCACCAGCATCACCCTCACACCAGAAGGGCAGGGAGAATAACAAGAGAGGCAGGCAGGAAAGGGCTGCTTCAGGCAGGCGGCACTGCATCACATCCAGCACGGCTCCCACGACACGGGGCTGAGCCACCTCCAGCTCATCCCAAAGGGCTCCACCACAGAAACCAGATACACCAGAGCTTAAGGACTACAATGCTATAATGGGACAGAAAATACCGCGGCGTGGCAAAGTCTTTGGCCATAGCAAATAGAAACAAGCCCAAATGAAGAAGCTGTTTAGCCTCAGAGGGCCTCAGCCACACAGGGACCTCCAGGAGGAGAAACCCTCACCTCCACTGCCAGCCCTTAAATGAGGGCTGGGAAGGGGTGCGTCCCGGCTCCATCCCTCTGCTCCATCACATACACTGCATGCACCTGAGCTCCCTGGGCTGGCCCTGCCTTCCCACCAGGTGCTCCATCACTGCTTCAGGACAGAGCACACCCTCCCCAAACTCAGCACTCTGTAGGTGTAGCCTATTATGGGCTGCACCATGGCCTGGGGGGATGTGGGTCCCCAGGGCTCCTGGGGCTGTGCTGGCACACAGTGCTTGCAGGGGTAGCAGAGGGATGTTCCCTCCCCCTCCAGTGCCAACCTGCTGGAAGCACACCTGCCGTGCCCACCGTGGCTCAGAGCGTTAGGAAATGCAGAGCTGAGGGGCTCACTGCTGCATTCCTACTGCGAGGAAGGGGTTGGGGCTGCCGGCACCGCACGGCTGCGAGCTGAGATGCCATGCAAGTGAAGGAAGCGGGAAGGAGAACGCGGGCAGGGTTTGCTTTCACACCAGCAGCGCGTGCAGCTGAGCTCTGCGTCAACCAAAGGCGTCAGCAGCCGGACCGGGCAGCTCGGCGTGGGGACGCTGCGGGGGCACGGCCGGGAACACAGAGCCCGCAGGGACGGACTGACAGCGGGAACGGCTCCGTCCCGAGCGCTCCCAGAAGCAGTGCCAGAATGGCAGCGCCGGAGCCATGCAGGGGAAGGGAAGGATGGGATGGGAGCGCCCGCTGCCGCTTTGTTCCTTCACTTGCAAGATGTTCTGGGGGCAGAGGGGTGTTCTGGTTCGGCCGTTGCCGCTGTTTTCCTTCGCGCATTTTATGGAGAGGGTTATTCGGGGCGGGGAGGGGGGGAAGGAGTCAAAATTAATGACAAATGCGGGTTCTGTCTCATAAAATGCCACTGGGGTTCGGGCTGCGGGTACGATGTACCTTCTATGATGAATGTTCTCGACTTGGAAGAACTAAATGGGTGCCCTGGTGATAAAAGAAAGATGTAGAGAGACCAGAGGTTACAGCTGCCGACGTCACAGTGAAGGGGACGATGGGGGCCGGGGCCGCGCAGCCCCCGGCCACACTCCTGGCACGGGGTGAGGGACGGGCACCCAGAGCTTTAACTGAAGGGGTTACACTCTGCGGTGGGAAACGCTTTCAGAGTAAAGCCTGGCCACAAGAAGCACGGTCACAACCCACGGATGGCGATGGAATACGGCACACAGCATGCAGAGAACGGGCACAGGAGGGGCACGGGGCCGCGGGCAGGACGCCTCGGCACGGCCGCCCCGTGGCACCCACCTTCCATCGGAGTGTTGGGGTCGGGCCGGTTGGCGAACACCACGTCCACGTAATCCAACTGCAGCCGCTCCAGCGATGCCTTCAGACCTGAGCCCACACGGCACAGTGAGGGGCAGCCCCGGGGCACCCCGCACCGTGCCCTGTACCGCAGCCGTACCTTCAATGATGTGCTTTCGGGACAGTCCCCGCTCCGTCTCTGCTCTGAAAGAAGAGAAGGGGCAGTCGGAGCCCACGTGCCGGCCGCTGCTCTGCGGGGCAGGGCGGGCGCTACCTACTTTCCTCCCCAGAAGATCTTGGTGGTGATGACCAGGCTGGATCGTCTGCGGGGAGAAGGGCGGAGCCACAGAACCGTAGGGTCATTAAGGTTGGAAAAGACCTCTGAGCCCCATCCAGGCCATCGTCAGCTGTGCCCAAGCTTCCAATTGAGGTTGGAAAAGGTCCCCAAGACCACCAACCCCACCCCACCCCACTGTGCCCGCTGACCACGTCCCCAGGTGCCACCTCTCCATGCTGAACACCTCCAGGGTTGGGGACTGTGCCACCTCCATGGGCAGCCCATGCCAGCGCTTGGCCAACGCGTGAGCCCTGCACCCCGCGGGCTCTCCCTCCCTGCTCCTCCCAACCCATGAGCACCACAATTAGCCAAGGAAACGCGCTGCCTAAAAGCGAAGCAGCGTGGGCTGCCGGACCTCGGGAGTGAGACCTACCTCCAGCCCTTCTTCTTGATGATGTTCCCCAGCACAACCTCGGCCCTGCGAGGAAAGGAAGACATAAGCCTCGAGCTCTTTAGGCTGGAGCAGGAATTAGGTCAGAGACGCGTCAGTAATGAGAAGTGACTGCGAGCGGCACTGGGACGCAGCGGGGAGCAGAGGACTCCCCAACAACAGGAGCTGCTATTTTTAAGCAGCCGTGTGGGTCCCCCCACCATGGCACACAGCACCGGGGCCGCCCCAACGCGGTGTCAGTGGGGCTGAGCAGGACCGGATCACACAGACACCACGGGCCGGGACGGAGCCCTCGCCCCAGCAGGAGGGGCTGTGGTGGGATGGAACGTTTGAGCAAATGCGAAATGACTTCCCAAAACGAGCGCGGAGAGGCGGAATGATCGAATTATTTCCACTCTCCAAACTTTCAAACCAACCTGCGTGACAGCGGCTGTCCTCGGCGAGCAAACGGAGGGCAGCGTGCGGCACGGGGACGGCGAGAGCTCCTGGGGGGAGCGTTCCTGTGTGCTGCAGGAGGGCAGCCCTCCCTCCAAACCCCCCTTTCAAATGTTTAGGAAGTGGAGTGCCCGCAAGCACGCTCGTGCAGAAGGGCTTTAAAGACTGAATGAGCACCTGGGAACCTCAGGAGTGCAGAAATGCAGAGCTGAGGAAGCGGGGCTGCTGGGGTCTGGGGGCTAAGTGGGGTCCTGGGGGGTCCCCCAGAGCAGCCCCTGAGGGCTGGAGCTGCTCCTGCTCAGTGCATGGGGCTGAGTGCGCAGAACGCACCGTCCCTCCCCCGGCACGGGTTTCTGCATAACACCGAGTGGGTTTGAGGGGAAAAAAAAAAGGCTCTGCCATTGTGTCAGTACCCACGGCACTGCTCTGCCTGCTAAATATATCCCAGCCCACAGCTGCGAGGGGGCTCGGGATGCGTCCCAAAGCGCCTCCAGCTGAGGACCAGTGGGACGTGGCCGTGCGAGGAGGAGCGGGGCTGGCGAGGAAGGCTCCCCGCGTGGTGCTCGCGGTACTCACTTGCCAGCGGCGTAGACTTCTGCCGTGTCGAACAGATTAATGCCGTTGTCGTACGCTAAAGTCATCAGCTGCTCGGCCATCTGCGGGAGAAGCGGGGACGCCTGGGGACGGGGACGCCGAGGGCCGTGGCCCCACTGCGCTCAGAGCCGCTGCTGGGGCCACGTGCTGCGGGCGTGGGGTCCTTACCTCGTCTGTGATCTGCCCTCCGAATGTCACCCATGTCCCTGCGGGGAGAGACGGCACACGGTGAGCACAGCACGGCCCTGCTATGTCCCCACCACCCATCCCCGTGTGGAGCGGGGATGGAGAGCGGTTCTGAGCGGCGGTGCCGCTGTGGGGCAGCACGGGGAGGGCACACTCACCCAGGCCGAGGCAGGACACGCGCAGCCCGGACTTGCCCAGGTTTCTGAAAGACAGAGACCCATTGGAGCAGCAGTTGGACATCCACACTGTGCTCATCAGTACAGCTCATCACACAGAGAGCCCCTCCAGGAGGAAGAGTGGAGCCCACCCAGGGGGCACCGGTGGAGAAGGGCAGAGCGCAGCAGCACTGAGCTCTGAATTGTGGCTGCAGAACTCGGGGTTGGATTTTATGGAACGGGGAGAGGAGGGAAAGAGGAAAGAGCGCCTGAGAGCACTGAGCCCCGGCCCCGGTCGCTGCTCTACTTCTGCAACCGAAATAAACACGGAGCTGTTGTGAGCCAGAAGGCAGCGGAGCCACAGAAAGGAGATGGAGCTCCTTCCAGAGCCAGGAACTGCTGCTGGGGCAGCAAACACTGAGCAATGGGGGCTGCGTGAGTGCACGGGGAGGAGCGAGGGGGGACCCAGCGTGGGCACAGGGCAGCGGCCAACCACGGGGACACGGGGACACGGGGACCTGCAGCACACCGAGATGCCACACCCCTGCGCGATACCCGAAACTCAGCGTGGAGAAAGTGGAGGATGTTCTTTTTGGGAAGGGATCCAGGCTGGCAGGCGTCCCTTTTTTCCGCCTTTGCCACAGTGATTGACGGTGCGGTTTTTTTTGGTGGTTTTGTTTTTTTTTTTTTTACAAACGACAAAGGTTCGAACAACAAGCTCTAAAATAAATAAAGTGTAGGTGAGCTGCTGGCGCCCGCCCGCGCGCGGCCGCGTCGCGTAGCAACGTGCCACGTCCCGTGCCCGCCGCAGCGCCGTGGGGCGGACGGCCCTCACTCATTTCAGGCTGAGGTTTAATCAGGATGTTTTCCTTCTGCGCCGCTGCGTTATTGTCCAACATCTGGAAGGCGTGGGTGCTACGGAGCAGATGCTCCGTGCCTCAGCCCCGTTTATTTTTAGCTTGTGTGGCGGAGGGCAGAGGTGGCGGCTGCTGGAGGGGAACTGGTTCATGTTGGGAGCATGGCACTGGGGCGATGGGAGCACTCCCTGCTCATGTGCCGGGCTGCGGGATGCTGGCTTGCAGTGCTGTAGGGGGATGAGTGTCCCCTGTGTGGGGCACAGCCCCCCAAGCATCGCCTCGAGGAGCACAGTGGGGACATCCACACGGTGCAGTGCCATCGCCGTGACCTCCTGGGGCTGTCACGGGGGATCCCAGAGCGGGGCGGCCCGAAGAGGGAGGAATGAGGTGGAGTGGAGGGCAGCACGGGGAGTGCTGAGGACACACGGCCCCAGCACGGCTTGTAGGATGGCTGACGGGGCCGGGGTGACGGCTGATCTCGTGTGCCTGCCGTGCTTCATCCCAAACCCGTGCTCCGAGGGCTGAGCCCTCGCCCCGAGCTCCGTGGGGTTCTGGTGGCACTGCACAGCCCCAATGCCACCACCGCACGGCACCGCAGAGCCCCGACAGCCGCTGCTCCCGCTGAGCACACACCGCCGTGGGAGCGCTCTGTCCCCCCCCCCGTCCCACTGCTTCACCCTAAAACCGCACCGAGAGCGGAGACAGCAAACTGCTCAGGAGGAAAGGAAGGTGAGCGACGTGCACGCGGAGCAGAGCAGCACTTGTAGCACTGAGAAACCCGGAGCAGGAGGGGAGGGGGGAACCGCGGAGAGCGCAGCACAGCCCGGAGCCCCCTCCTCACCATCCTGGGGGGCACCCAACGCGCCCCAAACCGGCAGCGGGACCCCAAACGCGGCACGTCCCCCCCCTACCTGTACTTCATGCCCGGCTGCTTGATGCTGGACTCGCTGGACGACGGCGCGTTCTGCACCGAGAGCTGCCCCAGGCTCCGGGCCACCATGGCCACCGCCCGGAATTTGCTCCGCGTGCCCAGGCTGGGGCTGCTGGCATTCTGCCTGTTCAGCCGGTCCTCCGCGCTCCGGCTCTTGATGCTGTGCTCGGAGCACACGAAGGAGACCTGCATGGTGCCCCGCCGCCGGGCTGCGGGCTCGCTCCTCCCCGGGGCTCAGCCCCGCGCTCCTCCCGGTGCGGTGCGGCGCTGCGGGGGACGGCGGGGAGGGCTTCCCCCAAACGCCCGAGGCTGGAGGCGAACTCGGAGCCCTGCGTGCCGCCGGTGCCGTGTCCCTAAGCTGTTCCCGGACGGCAGACGCGTTCCCCCCGTCGGGTCTGCGCCCGGGGCACGGGCACGGAGGGCAGCGCGCACCCACGGCCCTCCGGCATCGCCCGTGACCCTCCCGCGGCCGCGGAGGCGGCAGGAGAGCGGCAGCAGCCTAAATTTAGACGGCCAACTCCGCGCGGCTGAGCCCTCCTCCTAACGTCGGCGGAGCATCACTCAGCCAACATGACGGCTGCGGGGCTGGGGGAGGCACGGCTCACAGCGGCTCCGGGCCATCAATATTTGATGAGTTTTAGGAAGCGAACAAACAACGGCGGGGCAGGTGGGGAAGCAGAGCGTGACCGCTCCCCCCCGCAGCCGCGGTAATTCCGCAGCGCTCCCGGGGACAAAACCCCCCCCAAGGAGGGGGGGGGGGGAGGGGGGATTGATGCCGGATCCGCTTTGTGCTGTGCCCCGAGCGCCTCTTCCCCGACCGAGGGCTGCATCAATTAAGTGAAACCCAATCCCGGTGTCCCTCTGAAGGACGGAGCCGCGGCCGCTCGGCTCCGGGCTGAGCGCGGCAGCTGCCGGCGTGCCCCCGGTGATGCAGGCGGCTCCAGTGGTCGGGAAGTAATGGGATGAGCGGGAGGGATCGCCCACGGAATGCGCCGATTCCCACAGCGGAGAGAAGCGGTGCGGGGCCGGGGCCGGGCTGGGGGGTGCGCGGGGGATTACATAAACTCGGCCTCCGGCGCGATGAGGAAATTCATCATCTGCTCGGGCTTCCCTCTGCCTCCAAGCTGCTCCGCAGGGGCAGCGGGGATGGCTGATGTGGACCCCGGGAAGCCTGCACCCATCGCAGCGGTACCCCCACCAAAGAGCATCGCCGCTGCCCTCCCGGTGCCTCCCGTGGGTGCTTTCCCACGGGCACGAAACCACGGGCGCCTCTGCGGCCCCCCCAGCCCCGTGCTAATCTGCCCACAGCCTGAGCCCGGATTAAGGCTCCCGCCAGCAGCTTTCACCCAGAGGAACAGCTGCACATCTGCAGGCGCAGCCCCACCGGCCCCCCACCCCCAAACCCCGCACAGTGCCCGCAGCCGTGGGGTGCCCGCAAGCACCTCACTCCATCAATAAATAACCACCGCATGAATACTGCATGAGTTGGAAATGTTACCTCCGCTCATTCTGAAGCGGAAGCTCCCGCTGCCCTCTCCTCCAGGGGGGCTGCCTTCCCCCCCTCCCTGCGTGACAGCCGAGACACCAACACACCTCCATGCGACACGAACGTCGGCTCAGCTCTGCCCCCCACCCCATCAACCTGGTGCCAACGCCGGAGTTCAAACGCAGAGCAGA
The DNA here is from genome assembly GCA_023055505.1 of Callipepla californica brunnescens. Classification (NCBI taxonomy): domain Eukaryota; kingdom Metazoa; phylum Chordata; class Aves; order Galliformes; family Odontophoridae; genus Callipepla; species Callipepla californica. The sequence goes on along the minus strand of JALIRH010000036.1, from coordinate 5,541,815 downwards.
GCACTGAATGGGACAGGAATGCTCCGATTTGCTCCGGCCTCTCCTGCACGCAGCACCGCACAGCGCAGGGCACGCGTGGGCAGTGCTCCCACGTCCCCCCCCCCCCCAACTGCTGTGCCCGGGGACGTCTGCCCACGGCCCTTACCTGTACCTCATGCCTGTGCTCTGTGCCGTGCAGCTGTCCAGCGAGAGCCCGTGCGTCCGCAGGAACTCCTCCAGCGTCTTGGCCTGTGCCGCCGCCCGCACGTCCCGCAGCCGCCGCAGCTCCAGCGCGTCCGCCCGGCGCGGCTGCAGCCCCCATTCGGCGTGGTGCCGGCTGGCCACGCTGCGCAGGCTCTCGCTGTACGTCATGGACAGCATCCTGCTGCCCGAGCGCGGCGGCTGCGGGGCGGGCGGCGGAGCTCAGCGGGGTCCATCCCCGGACCCCACAGCGTCGTGCGTGGCGTGGGGACGGCACGGGGACGCGGCTGAAGCGGGGAAGCCAGGGGGCTGATGGATGGCACATGCGGCGCAGCAGCGGGGGAGGGAGATGGTCACACTGAGCATAGGTGTGAGCACGGCACGCTGCAGCGGGCTCCGGTACCCGCGTGTCGTGCCAGCTGCGTGGGGATGCGTCCTGGCAGCCGTGGGTGCCCGTGTCAGGGTGCTGCAGGCTGTGCCAGCAGCCAGCACCGCGGCACTGACGTAGTGCTCCGTGGCCTCACCCAAGAGGGGGCTCTGGTTTCCCCCTGTCGCTCTCCCTGGATGCCCACCACCTCTGCCCCCGCAGGGAGCATGGTGTGCGCCCGAGGGCTCCGTGCAGCCCCGAGTGGGTGAGGGGTGTGGAGCAGGGCCCGCCTGCACCGTGCTGCTCTGGGGCATCCTTTCCTTTCCCTGTGAAGTTCAGTTTTAGGGCAGTTCTGTGGCGCAAAGGGCGCTCTTGTACTGAAGTGTGACCTCAAGAGAAAAAGAGACTGGAAAAGAAAGAGCAAAGAATTGCCAAAATCCCAGGGAAGCTCCTGCAACAAATTGCACTTCCTGAGAGCGCTCCGGAGCTCCTTGAGTGCAGGAGGGGAACCCAGCGTGCTCCTAAAGCACGGGGAAATGCAAAAAGAGGATCCCCTACCCGAGATCAAAGCTGCAGAGTGCCCACTGCGGGGATGCACGGCCCCCACACCTCTGCAGTGGGGCTGTGGGGCTGAAAGCAACCCCCCCCAACCTCCAGCACCCCCACATTCTGCCGCTGTGCCGTGGGGCTGGCAGGGCCAGCACAGAGCCCTGCTCAGTGCCCATAGACCGTGCTGTCAGCCCGCAGGCTGCCCCAGAGCGCTGCTTCTCGGGCTTCATCTCTCTGCAATTAAATTAAAGCGGCGGATGGAGTCGGAGAGGGACGGCCGGAGCTGCTCGGAGCAGCGAGGCGGTAATTAACGGCGCGCCCCGCGCTGACATCTCTGTGATTTTTGGCTGAGCAACATCGCCATGCAGCGGGGAGAGAGCCGGGCGCACCCACGGGCGCCTCGTTAGCACCAACAGAACGAGGAGCGAGAAGCAAGGGCTCAGCCCAGGGCTGGGGGAGCTGCCGAAGCCGGGCAGCCACGTGCTGCGCTGGGAAGCCACGATCTCAATGCGCTGCCATCACCCCGTGCCCCGCGTGGAGGAGCGAGGTGCAATGCCTCCATCCCAGCCCACAGCCCGGCGTGTCCCAGCTCCGAGCGGAGCCCGAAGGAACCCCCCCAGCCGAGCAGCCCCCGCAGGGAGCACGGCCCCCGCTCACAGCCCCGAGTGAGCCCCGGCAGCTCGGACTCACCCGGCTTCTGGGGTTCCTGCTCATTAAAAAGGAAAGCTCTGGCTGTCAGGGTTCCCTCACTCAGCTATAAGGGAGGCACAGCTGGGGTTTTTTTTTCCACGGAGGGGAGTGTCGGCGCGGAGCATCCAAAGCAATTGGCGAACACGAGTCCCCCCAGAGTCAAGTCTTTGCACGGCGCTCCATTAGCCCTATTAGGGTATTTTCTTCCTAGCTCAATTATTCATGACTTCTTTGCTAAAAGCCCGTGGATGTGCAGCTGCTTTATGAACGCTGGCATTGTTTTCCCCCGCCCGGAGCCGACCCTCACCGGCGGCCACAGCACGGCGCCTGGGCTGAGCTGCCCCTCCACGGCACACAGCCGTCCCTGCAGTGCCAGGGCACCACCACAGCAGCACCTCTGGGTGGACACGCATCTCCTCAGCACAGATCTGTCCCCCCCCCTCGCCACCGTCACCCCATCGGTGCGCTGTGTTTGGGGACGCATCGCTCCGTGTGCCGCCCTGCTGGCACGCCGTGCCGGGGAAAAGGGCCTATTTAATTTTAGGCACTAAAAGGTTGGGGGGAGAAAAAAAAAAAAAAAAAAAGCTATCTGTGGTTTTAGGTATCGCTTAATGACATTTCTCTTAATGCAAGGAGCAGATGAGAGGGCTGGACAGGTGCCCGGAGCACCCCCTGGGAATGGCTAACAGCTCAGGCTGCTCTGCACGCAGCACCAGCCCCACGGCCCTGCCCACCCCGTGCCCCCCACTCCTCAGCCGGGTCCTTGGCGTGCAGGGATGCACGGATGTGGGGGTGTCCCATCCCGACAGAACCTTGGGGATGCCCCACCGGGGTCACCTCTGCTTCCCAGAGATGTTTTTAGGGAGAAGGAAAGGACGCGGTTACCTGTAGAACTGGAGCTGGCGCTTGGGGCTCCCATACCTCGCGCTTCCGACAGCAAGGAAGGGGGAGAGAGAAGAGAGATGCCACAAAGCGCGTTAGCAGAGCGGGGAGCACCGCAGCACCGCGCAGCCGGGACGGGTCACCGCCAAACCCACGAGTGCCGTGTGGGGCAGAGGCAGCGACGGGCTCTCCAAACACGGGGCACCTGGGCACTGCTCACCTGTAGATCATGCCGGGGGAGCCCGTCTGCCTCAGCGAGAGTCGTGCCGGGGAGTCCGTGGTGGATTCCGGATACATGGAGCCAGGCTCGCCGAGCTCGCCCCGCGCGCTGCCTCACCCCCTGAAAAAAGAGGAAGCCGGCTCGAATCTGCAGAGCAGGAGTGTGTGAGTGACGGTGCTTCCTGTCGCTGGGCTGCGGGCCGGATGGGCGCGCGGTGCGGTGCGGGCACGGCACGGCTCTGCCACCCCACACCGGCCCCGGCACCGCAGCCATCGCGGCTCTGCTCACCCCATGTCCCCCCCCAGCCCACCCCACACCATCCCCCCCCCCCCCCCCCCCAGGGTGGGCACCCCAGCTCCTGCCACTTGGTGCGTGCCCTCGGCGTGCTCTTGCGACACAGCAGGAAGCAGTGAAGAAATTCAAGGCCTGCAAGGTTCAGCGTTTCGCTGATGGGAGAGAAGAACCCCAACGCGACGCTGCGGCATCCCCCGCTGGCTCCCCACGCAGCGTGTGCCTCACTCCCACCCGCACCGACCCCTGCGGCCCTTCAGCATCCCGCACGCCGTTGTGTTTCGGAGGGGGGGGGGGGGAATGCAGCAGGGGAAGGGCGGGCTTTGAATCTTTCAAATTCAAATGATCCTTCCATAGGCGCACGGCACCGCATCTCCGCGCCGCTCTCCGCCCCGGATTTGGGGCGAGATCTTTCCGTGCTCCGGCGGACGCGCATCACGCACGCGTCCCTCTGCATCCCCCGCAGCCGTCCCTGCAGCAAACCCCGGCTGCGCGAGAAGGAACGGGGTCAGCAGCGGGGATGCTCTGGCTGCTGAATGCCGGGAGACAGCTGCTCAGTGCCGCACCGCTCCCTGCAGCACTGCGACCCGCGCTGCTGCAGCGTCACACGGATGCGCGGAGCGAGAGCGATGCTGCCAAGTGCCGCAACCCCGGCCCGGCCCCTGGGGGGAGTCCGCATCGCTCCTGCAGCGGGAGCACTCGTTCCCCGCAGCCCCACGGGCAGGGCTGGATGGAAAGACCCCAGGGCTGCGGGGGGGCAGCGGGAGGGGCGGTGCGGGACACAGCCCCGCATGCACTGCACCTCCCGCTGCACGCCCGCGTTCCTGCAGTGCGCTCCGTGCCCTCCCCGGAGGAACGAGCAGGAAGCAAAGCTGAGGCTGAGAGCTGATGCAGTGTCCCTGCAGGGGATGGGGACCCCGCTCTGAGCCACGGCCCGGCAGGGACTGCTCTGTGCCTGTGTGAGCAGGGACGTGGGAGAGGCCAGGAACAAATGTACAGCGTAGCAGTGGCTCGTTTGGGGCACCATGGATAAGTGCAGCAGTGCCAGCCCTGCATCCCACAGTGGGTCGGCTGTGGGCAGCCTGGGGTGCCCCTAACCCCATCTGGGGAACTTGGGGCAGAGCAGAGCTGTGGCCGCGCTCAGGGGGATGCGCTGATGGCACAGAGATGCAGGAGGGGATGGGAGGCTGCAAGGAAAGCAGAGTGCCATGGGAGCAGCTGGCACAGCACGGGGCAGCACCGCAGAGCCAGGACCGGGGCGTCCCCCCACAAGTTCAGAGCCAACATTCCCGGCCCCCCAGTGCTGGCGTGTTGCTATTTCCCCTGCTCGAGGCTGAGATGATGCCTGCAGCTTCATCTTCATCAGAGCAAAACCCACTGGGAGGCCCCAGCTGCACACATCTCTGCAGGGTGCTGCATGGAAACAGAAGTGTTGTCTTCTGTGGGGTACTGGGTCTAAAAGTGTGGGATGTGCTCAGGACGTGGGGGCAAGGGGTGCCCTGAATGTTCCCATCCCCAACCCCATCCCTGTCCCAGTGATGGTTTAGGGGTGCCACTGGGATGCTGGAAGGATGGATGGCCAAGAAGGCCAGGAGCAGAGGCTCTGCCTGATAATTGCTTGAAGGCGGCTTTAAGACTCCTTCATTAGACTGTTAATTGCTGAGATTTAACAGCACGGTTTTACCCTGGTCCCAACAAGATGTGGTCCGGACATGGGAACACAATGGCATAGATCAGAGAGGCAGCACCCACCCCATGGATGAACAGCGATGCCAGAAGGCCAAAGTGAGCGCCCGTGGCCATCTCTTGTCCAGGAGGTCTCCTTCGGGTACAGCCAGCACGTGATGCCCACGTGCCCCAGGCACACACCCCTGAGCATCCCCAGCCCCGGCAGCAGTCCAGTGCACGGGGTGGGCACCGATCTCCTGGCTCTGCTTCCAGTGGCAGAGCTGGCACCAGGCTGCTGGAGGTGCTCATGAGATGGCTTTGGGGTCGCTGCTGCATGGGGCACACCATGGGCACAAATGTCCCACTGAGTCCCCGGAGGGATGGATTTACACTCACCCCGTGCTATGCCCTGTGTGGCTGCCACTGCTGTGGCCACAGCATGGCAGAGATGGGGATGAGGGGCTGAGCATGGTGCGGAGGGACAGCGGGACCCTGCCCTGGTCACCCAGCTCCACACGATGATGTGAGTGAGACCCCACAGATCCCCTCCCCACTCGAGGTGTCCATTCTGGGACTGCTATTTCCCCCCCCCCCCCCCCCCCCCCCCGCGTTTGGTAAACAGCATCCTCAGCAAATTCCCCCCAAACACCGCTGAGGAAAAGACGACTTAAGGACGATTACTCACCGCCCTGCTGTGACTCGCAAACGCTTCACGCGTCCTCTGCAGCCCCGGCTCCCCACGTCCCCACGTCCCCACCCGCGGCGGTGCCCGCAGGGCTGCAGGCAGCCACCGCAGCATCCCGGGCGTGCAGGTACGGCACAACCCATTCATCCCGCCACCAGGAGACCCTCCCGGCAGGGATCAAGCTGCAACACGTGAGGCCGCCCCGCAGCAGCTCCCGGACCCACCGCCAAAGCCGAGCATCACGCGTGGGCCCATCGCATCCGCATCCCGGCACCCGCAGAACTCGCCGCGGCCGTCGGGGATGGCTGCGGCACTGCACCTGAGGGCGAGGCACCGCCAGCCGCCCCGCACCGCCCCGCACCGCCCCGCACCGCGCACCCACCTCTCCTCCGCGGCGTGCGGGCGCGCAGAGCCGGCCCTCCCCGAAAGTTTTTCCCACCTCGGCGATGAAAACGTTGCGGTAAAAAAAAAAAAAAACAACGAAAAAAAAAAAAAGACCCAGGGAAACGAGACGCGGATCAGCTGACGGCGGAGAGATGGAGGCTGTGCGGATTCGGTGCCAGGTGCTGATCCGCAGCGAGAGCCGAAGCGGAGGACGCGTTTACCCCATCCCTCCGTGCCCCGACGCGGTGATGCTGCGGGGGGGGGGGGGTTGGGGGGGGCGGCCCCGCCGCTCCGATCCGCGCTCCCGCACCGCCGCCGCCGGAACCGCGCAGTGCGGGCGTGCGCAGCGCAGCACCGTGCGGGACAAAGGGCTGCGGGGGGGAGGGGGGGGGGGAGGGGGGGCTGGGAGCGCCTTCCGACCGCGCCGGTGCTGCTGTGATGGAAGAGAGAAAGCGGCAGCGCGGGGATGCGGCGCGGGGTGCCGGCACCGGAGCTGCGGAGATCCGAGGGGAGAGCAGCAGCGCAGCTCAGCGCTGCCCCGGAGGAGCTGAGGGAGCCGGGACGATGTGCCGGCAGCCAGAACCCCACGGGGATCAGCACCCGGCGCTGGGTCACCTCCGTGCCACCCCACGCGGCACCGGGACCGGCGGCTGCTGCAGCCCCGAGCCCTTCCCCGGGCACCAGCGGGCAACGCTGCTCCGTTTGCACTCCGAGATGCCCCGGAGGCGGCGGTCGCTGCTTCTTATCAATAATTGGATTTTGCCTTATTTATTTTTTTGCCATCTCGGAAAGCTCCTCCCCAAAATGTGCGGTTGGGAGGTGAGGGGGAAACAGCCGCACTAACCCGGCTCCGTGACAGCAGCGCTGACCTTGCCCGCGTGTAGCGGCACAACCGGGGCTCAGGAGAGCAGGGACCCACAGCCGTGTGCCGCACGCAGGACACGGGGAAACGAGGAAAGGCCTCAGCAGTCCCCGAACAGCCCGAAATCCAGCCGTGCTCTGCTTGCCATCAGCGGCACAGCTGACGCGGCCCTCTGCTCTGCGGGCACGGCACGGGGAGCCGCGAGGCCAAGCTGCCGCCGCCGGCATGTACGGGCAGCACCAAGGACGGGATTGCCCCACGCGTGGCCCCTTCCGAACCGCATCCAACGGCCGAGCGGACATCGCGCCCCGCGCGGCGCCCTCGTGGGGGGCGTGCCCCGCCCCGCCGCCTCCCATTGGCTGCGCGGCCTGCCGCTCCGCACGCATGCAAATCGCGCCGCTCCCATTGGCTATAAATGAGCGCGGCCCCGCCCCACCCCCGCGGCTGCCGCTGCTCGCTGCCCGCTCCCCCCATCCCGTTCCCCCCCCCCCCCCCTCCGCCGTTCCCCGGCTCCGCATCCCCCCCCGCCCCGCACCGTGCGGCCCCGGCCCCGCTCACCGACGCTGCGCTGCGGGCGGTGGGACGGAGCGGAGCGGCGCGGCGCGGAGCCGGGCGGTGCCTCCCCCGCGGGGCGGTGCGCATCGCCCCAGTAACCCGACGCCGCGCGGGGCGCGACCACCGGCGGGGGGGGAACCGCCGCCCCTCCCGACCCCGCCGTGCCCCGAGCCCCGCACCGCCTCCGCCGCCTCCTGCCGTCCCTATCTCCGCGTGGCACCGTTGCGAGAGGGGGGGATGCGTGGCGGTGCGGGGCGGTGCGGAGCATCCCCCCCCCCCCCCGCAATAGCGGTGGTGCGGTCCGGGAAGATGGCGGAGGGACGCGGCGGGAGCGGTGAGTGCGCGGCGGGGTCGGCCCGCACCGGACCGCAACGCCCCGCGCCGGGCACGCGCCTCGTGCGGGTGCCGGAGGTGTCAACGTATGGAAGGGGCCCCGGAGGTGCGTGCCGCGCTCGGTGCGGGTGTGCGCTGAGCCCGTGCGGGGCGTTACCCCACGCGCACGGAGCGTGGCGGTCCCCACGTCCAACCTTCGCGGCGCACGCTGCTGTGCTGCGGGTCCCCGAGCTGCGCGTTGGGGGGGGACGGCTGGAGCCGCGCATCTGTGCCGCCCCATCCCCCCTCAGTGCGCGTGTCTGTGTCCCGGCAGATGCCTGCGGGAGGAGGTGACCCGTGGGGTGAGATGGCCGAGTGGGAGCGGCTGTTCACGCAGAGCCGCGCGGTGCCCCCCCACGCGCAGCGCAGACACGGAGTGCCCGAGCGCTCGGTGCCTTTCCAGTGCGTCCTGAAGTGCCTCGAGGGTCCCATCGTCACGCAGGTACAGGAGCTGCGAAGGGGGTCTGGAGCCGCGGGAGTGCTGAGCAGAGCTCAGATTGCTGCCGCGCTTTACTTTGTCCTAGGGGTCCTAAATCTCGTGGGTGAGGAGCCCCGTTCCCCACGCACCCCCCCTCTCTTGCAGCGCTCCCCAGCTGAGCTGCAGCTGCGCCTGTCCCTCTTTGATGTCGCCCACCGTCACTTCTTCGGCCGCACGTGGCACGGCAGCCCCCGGCCCCCCCGCAGCCCCCCAGGGCAGCCCCACCGTCTGCTCTTCAATGAGGTACGGCCGTCGAGCTTTGGCTGCGTGCGTCGAGGCTGCCCGTTGGGGGCACGGTTATTAATTATGCTGGGTTCTAACTGGGCGAGGCGGTGCTGTGCCTCCGTGCCAGCAGCAGAGAGCACTGTTCCTCCAGACATGGATGGGCCGAGCAGCGGCTCTGGTTGAGGTGCTGCTGCTGCACGGAGCGGGGCTTTTATCCGGTGGGGTCCCCGCAGAACACGCTGCGCTGAGGCAAAGCCTCGCGTGGGTCCCTGGGGTGCAGCCAGCTGCACTGCTGCTCACGGCTCAGCATCCTGAGCATCGGCTGTGGCTGTGTCTCCTCGCTCAGGATGCTGTCTAATTATAGCGTTTATTTCCATTTCAATCAATGCGTTGCGCCGAGGATGGAGTTTAGCATAGATCAGAGCCGCGCTCCTTGAGTTATTTAAATCCCTAATGGCATCTGAGGGACATTGGCATATGCATTTTGTCCTGGGGTGTTTGAATCATCGCTCAGCCTGTGCTCTGTGAAGAGAGATGGGGGGGAACTGTGGCCTAAAGTGCTGCCAGGAGAGAGGAGAGCAGTGCTGCTCCACGTGCTGCGTGAGCCCACGCGTGGGGCACCAGGGTGTGGGAATGGAGCTCTGCACTGGGACACGCAGCTCCCCAGCGTGGCTCTCAGCGGGTTCTTACTACGCTGGTGGAGGGTTCCGAGGGGATGGGAGTGTTACTGAGGCTGTTGTTGGCCTTTAGGAGATGCTGTGAGCTTGGTTTTCACAGCGGGTGCACTTCAGAGGCTGCTGTCCCTGTGGAAGTGGTGGCATCAGTCTCTTGCAGCCTGGCCACCTCTCAGCAGCCGCTGGTCGTTATCTCAGCATTTTGCAGTAAAAGATAATAGAGTAGTGATTTATTTCTCCGGGATGATGTGCTAATGCCTCTCTCTGTTATCCCTTCCTGACAGTCCCTGATCGCAGCAAACGTTTTCTCTGGGACACCGCGCTGCGATAATGAGGCTTTGCTGGAAAGGTTGATGCCACCGTAAATCCCATCCCGGGGAGGTGACGGCATCCTGTCCCCCCCCCCCCAGCCCTGTGCTGTGGGTCTGGGGCTCCTGCAGCCCGTGGGAAGCTGGCATGTTGTGTTAGGCAGACCCAGCAGCGTGCATCAGCGTCCCCTCCTGGCTCCTTCTGCCACGTCCTCGCTGGGAGCTGCCAGCCCTGAGCGTCCCCTCTCTCCCATCTCTCCCCAGGCCGTGTACTTCCACACCTCGCTCAGCCACCCCAGCATCGTGGCCGTGGTGGAGGTGGTGGCCGTGGTCCCCACCCCAGAAGGGCTGTCACGGGCCGTGTCGTGCGGTTTCGGGCTCATCCCGCTGTTTGACAGCAGGAGGGAGCCCTCGGACCTGGCTGCCAAGGACAGAGCGTAGGTACTGCCCACGGAGGCACTGCGTGGGCCTCACGTGGGAAACTAAAACTGCTCCACCTTCGGTTTCAGGCTGAAGCTGTACCATGGGACACCACGTGCCTTGCTGCACCCGCTTCTCCAGGACCCTCCAGAAAGTAAGCAGCTGCACACAGTGCACATCATCCCTTTCCTTGAGCTCAGCAGATGCGGGGTCTGTGCCCTTGCAGCACTGAGCAGACCGTGCCTTGTCCTTGGGCTGTGTGTGGCTGCGACAGCACGCGAGCCTGGGATCTGATGCAGAAAATAACTGCTTGTTTGAATGGATGGTTATTACCTTGGCTCATCTTGAGAAGAGATATCCCCGTCGCGCTGCGGAACAAAGAGGAGATTCTGTGCTGTTTTGGTTCATTTCAGGGGAAATGTGTTAGAAACGCTTTTCTAAGCAACGTAGTGGAAAGAAAATGTCAGGGTTATGGGTTCCCTTTCCAAAAAGACGTGTCGGGTTTGGAAGCTGATAGCTGTGCTGTCACAAAGTCACCTTGTGTGCGATGCGTTGCTGGGGCCGAGGTGTGCTGCTGAGCACTGGGGACAGATTCGGTGCTTGTCATGTGCTGATGGGCCTGAAGGATGTGGGAAATATGGCAGCTCTGTGTCTCCCCACGGCTTGCTGTCATTTCATCGCGTTTGCTTTTGTTCAGAGAATAAATACATGACAGTGATGGAGAACAGCCACCTCCAGTACACCCTGAAGCCCCATCCACCTCTGGAGATGATACGTCACCTCCTTCCTGAGAACCTCCTGGTGTCCAGCCTGCAGAAGATCCCTGGCCTGCTGCCTGCACGTGGGAACACAGGTGAGGGCCCCGTGTCCCACTGCCACCGCTGGATCTGTGGGTGATGCTGTGCTGCCCGGGGCTGCTTCTGCCCATGCACCCACGCCCTGTGGCCATGAGCATGAGCCTGTGCTGCAGGCACACCTCTGTCAGTGGATCAGGTTGTAGGTCCAGCTGCTCTCTTTCAGCTTTAAACCTCTCTTCTGTGCTCAGAGTGTTAAAATCATCCCCCAGAGCAGCAGCACAGCCTGCAGGGCTCGTTCCCTCTGCTTTCCACTTGGGCAGAAATGTCACGGACTTCTCCCCCGTGGTGGAGGAGCAACGTAGCATTTGCATCCAGCCCTGAAGTGCGTCTGCGTGGCTTCTTTTTGCTCTCTTCTCCATTAATTGCTTTGCTCCTGGGGAACTGTGAGGGATAAATAATGGGTGGTTTAATTAGAGCCATTCAGAGGAGTCTTAGGAGGAGGCAGTGCAGCTTGGCTCAGCTCGTCCTTGGTGGTGGTGGTGGTGCTCTGGGCGGCCAAGAGCTGGCGGGGCTGAGCTGCTCCTGCACGCAGCCCTCTGAAGCTGTGCTGTGCGGGTGCTGCTGACAGAAGTGATGTGATCTGGAAGTTTGCAGAGCAGAACGACACCGTTTGGCGGCGGTACACTCCTCATGCTCGGGGCAGGCAGCAGCACAGCACAGCATTCCCATCTTGTGGCTGTCGGGAGAAATCCTCTGAAATCGTGCCCGATTTGCTCCCCCACTGCATGGCACTCTGCTGGCTGGGGATGCATCTGTTGCAGTCGTTCCCTGCAGGCCGGGGCTGCCCCCGTTGCAGCGTGATGTCGTTGCTGTGTGTTGCTGCAGGTGACAGCTTCCTGAAGCCGCGGCTCATGGCGACGGTGCCCTGCTACCTGGACCAGCTCTGCATCAGCCTGCACCCTTCCCTGGAGGGGTTCGAGGAGGAGCTGCTGGAGCAGCTGAGCAGTGACCGCTTGCTGAAGGTAATGCCCACGGAGTGGAAGGGTTGGGATGAGTGGTGTGTGCTGCCCTGTCCTCGGGTGGAGTGGGAGTGTTTGGATGGGTCGCACTGCAGCGCTCGTTTCACTTCGTGCCCTGTGTTCCTGCTGCTTTGCTTCGTAGATAGGTGGGGATGAGCACACAGGTGCTGCGTGTGGGGTGTGCTGGGTGCTCAGGCCCTAATCAGCAGAACTGGGGTCAGCTGCTCTGAATAAGTTAAAGACAGAGTGCTTGTGTAGGGCCTCCCTTGGCACCAGGTCCTTCCAAGTCCTGTATCTGACAGGCTGAGTGCCCGTCCCCGAGCTGCACTGCATAGGATGACAGCAGATGTGTGCCCCAGGGCCCGCTGTGGGCTCAGCTCCTGTCCCCCCCCCATGGCAGGAGGTCGGCAGCGTGCTGTGCGTGCAGGAGCGGCGGCTGCGTGTGGGTGTGCACAACGGGCTGTGCTTCGTGCAGGCCCCGCAGGTGGCCGTGCTGCAGCCGTTGTCTGAGGTGGCCCGGGGACAGCCCACCAGCCCCAGCGACAGGTAAGGGACCCGCAGACCGTGCCCCACTGCCTGCAGGGTGCAGCCTTCCTCCTCCTCTTCTCCCCGCAGTGCCCTGCTGCTGCGGAGCCGCCTGCAGCTGAGCGAGATGGTTCCACACCCGGCGTTCAGGGTCTGCTTCCAGCTGGAGTATGTCTTCTGCACCTCAGCCAAGGTGAGGCTTCTCCAAAGCGATCCTGCTGGCTTTAAAAATGCTGGGGATGGTATTATTAGAGCGTTTTCAGCCCCTCCTGCAGCCTCCTGTTCCCACTGCTGCTGGTTTCTGCGGAGCAGAGCTGCTGTGCCCCTGGGCTTTGGCTGAGCTCAGAGGGTGGAGGTGCAGTGTGAGGGTCATTGGTAATGCACTGAGCACCTCCCACGTGCGGAGCTTAATCCCAGAGCTGATTGCTGAGCTGGTTGCTGCTGTAATTAGCAGCCGGTGGGAGCTGGGCACTGATTGCCAGGGCCGGCAGTGAGCTGGATGTTTGCCTCAGGTCTGCACCCGTTTGGCTTAAGGAGAGGCTGCTGAGGTGCTGGGGTAAGAGGAACCCGTCGGTGTCTGCTCTGTTTGGGTTTCCTGTCTTTGAGGAGAGAAATAATGCAAAAATGCACAGCTTAGTGCAGAGAGAGGGCTGCAGCTCCTCAGCTCTGCTCTGTCCTTGCTGCAGATTGCAGCCAAGCTCTCACTGCCCGGTTGTCTTGGCTGTGGTGGGGACGGATTCCTGATGATGTCCGCTGGTGCTGTTGAGCCCAAATGTTCTCTGGAGGCAGAGAGGGCTGAGGAAGGGGCGTGCTGCAGAAAGAGGGGGTGGTGTTGTTTTTATTGGGGCTGAATATACCCAGAGGGTGGGGAAAAAGTTGGTGATTTTTTGGGATTTACAATGTTTTGCTGATCCATAGTACAGAGGTGGAGTCCCTTGCCTAAAGGATGCCCTTACCTTGAGCGGGACCTCACAGTGTGCCAGGGAAGGGATGCATTTTGCCGTGTGCTCTCCTGCAGGCTGTGTCTGGCAGTGTGCTGGGCCCAGCAGCTGCCATGCACACGGTGCGCTGGGCACTCTGGAGCCCCTTTGTGGGTGCCAGCTCCTCCCCGGTGCTGCTGCCCCTGCGTGGCAGTGCCCATCCCAACCCCGGGCAGAACCTGGTGTACAGGAACCCCGCGGACAGCGAGAGCTGTGAGCAGGTGAGGGCTGCTCCCCTGGCCCTGGGAGCAGCAGCACGAGGATGTGCGTGGATTCCTCTAAGTGTCCTCGTGCTTGAAAACCGCAGGTGAAGCGCATTGCGTCGGGTTCTGTCCGCTTCCACGTCTCCACCGATGCAGAAGATCATCTTGTAGCCCCTGCAGAGATCTCAGGCAGAGCCGGGAAGGAGCTGGAGGGGCCTCCTACACCAGTGCTGAGTGAGTGCTTTCCGTGCTGCTGCAATTTGTGAATCGCTGCGAGGAGGGGACTTGATGTTGGTTGGATTTCCACCCCTTTACCAATCCCACCTGTGCTGTGGGAGCAGAGCCACGTGCAGGATTCGTGCTTCCCTTGTGCTCTGATGGCATCTGGGGCTCAGTGCTCGTGGCCCCGGCAGCACCGCGCTGCTCCGCGCCGGCGCTCGTCTCTGTGATCATAATCCTTCCAGATGGCCGAGGACGGGAGAAGTGTCAGTGCTGGGCTGAGTAAGAAATAATCTCGTTGAGCTGCAGTTCCTGGAGCGTGACACTCCTCAAATGTGGGGGGAGGAACCGTGCTGCCGGCATGCATGTGTGTCTGCATGGCACACGAGGGCAGATGGAGCCGTGCCCTCATCTGTGTGATTGGAGATGGAAAGGACTCCCTTTGCCCCCAGGGTTTGGGATTGGGGTCCTCCCTCCCCCTGATGAGTGGGAATGAATCCATAGGTCTGCTTCCCCTCTGTGCTTCCCACCCTGCAGCGTAGGACTGGGCTCAAGCAGCCTGTGCAAGAGATGTATCTGAGTGTCAGCGTGCATCTCGTTACCGTGTTAATTGCTGCCACGAGATGGCAGCGGCACCACGGCTTTGCTGCGGGATGGGAGCCCGTGGCACATCAGCTCCGGGCTCTCTGCTCTCCGGGGCTGAGGATGTTGGTGTCATGGGCTTCGTGGTGTCGATCTTGGAGGATGAGACGAAGCAGTTGAGCTCTCAGTGCTGGAGTTTGTGGGCTATGCTGGGTGAGCCTGCCAGCAGCATTGCTGCCGGGCGTTTTCTTCCTGGTGTTGCTTGAAGGAGCTCACAAATGTGCTCCTGTTGGTGTTGGTGGGCAGGGAAGTGGATGTGAATGCAGAGTGATGGGACCCTCTGCCCCAAAGCAGAGGCATGGGGCACCCCAGCCTCGCTCCTTTCCCCCAGGGAGGGGGTGTGGGGGCTTTGCTGTGCGTGGAGCTGAGTCTGGGGTCTGACAGATGGGTCAGAACCCTCCTGCTGTGCCAGCTGCTCCTTGTACCTCTGTGCCCTGTTGCTTTAGCCACAGCCTAAGCCATTTTAATTGAAAGGAAACATGCAGAGGAAAGAAAATACAGGCATAAGGGAAATGGGGCGGTTTCCATTGGACAACGGTGGGAATGAAGTAGCTGAGATAGACGTGGTTGAGAAAGCAAACTAAAGTCTCAGCGTTGCCAGAAAACATCTGTGTTCCTGCTCTGCTGTAAAGGATTTGCTGCTTTACTGGAACAGTGAGTTCATCCGTGCCAGTGAGCAGACCAGCCAAATATAAACACAGTAAAACTCGGAGCGTTTGGGGGCATGAATGTATGAACAGATGAAAGTAGTGACAAGAAATAATGGAGGAGCTATGAAAACCTTAAGTATCCTAAAAACTTTCACGTCTCATTAAGCAATCCACTTAGCCAGTGCCACATGGCTTTAAGGGAAACTGCAGCTCTGTCTAGAGATGGAGGAGCTGTGTTTTTACAGCAGGAAAACTCTGGCTGGCAGATTCGGCCTGATTCCCAGCAAAAGAACAACTGGAGGTGGTTTTATTGGGGAAAATAAGCCAAGCAGGTGGCTGGGAGGCAGCAGGCTGTCCTGCAGGGCTGAGCCCACCCCTGGGCAGTGGGGCTGGGCTGGGGGCAGCTCGTGGCCCTGTGCTGAGTGCTGCCTTCCCTGAGCTTCTCCTGTGCTTCTCTGCAGGTCCACGCTCCGTGCTGCACCCGGCAGCATCCACGCGGGGACCAGGGGTGAGTGCTGCTGGCACTGTGCTGGCACTGTGCTGACAGTGTTACCTTGGGGCTTCTCTGGGGGTTTTTCTTCCTCTGTCTGTGTGCTTTCCCCATGTGGTTGTGTGGCTGAGCCCTGTGGGCAGCAGGCAGCTGCATCCCCACGTCATGCTGCTGGGGGGGTCCTCCACGTCCCATGGCATGCTGGTTTTCAAGGCCACCGTGGCCACGTAACACGTGCATGAGCAGCTAAGATCTAAGCTAGCAGAGGGAGGAAAGCGAATGCTATGTATGATTTGCTGGACAAAATTCTCCAAGCTGATTTCACACCCCAAATGTATTTTTAAGGACCGTTCTGGGTTTTGACTGCACTGCTGTCCCACAGTATGTGCCAACAGCGATGTGCTTCACGGAGAGCTATCAGGATTTAAGACGGGCTATAAATACCCGAATCTTGTTGCAGGGATCAATGCCCACAAATAATTTTTTGATGCCATGAAGTGCTTCACAGGGCTGCGTGAAACCGTTTGATCTTCCAACTGCCTTTTTCTGCTCCTCCAAAGAGGAGAAAGTGCAGCGAGGCTGCTAAAGCAAGAAGCAGAGGTGTGAAGCTGCAGGCAGCCAAGCTGTGCCGCTCCTCAGCGGAGCAGGGACGCTGCTGTGCCAAATCTCAGAGCAAACAGCATCTGAGCTGCACGGGCTGCTGGCAGAATCTGTCCCGTGGAGCCTTCCTGTGGTGTTCATTGCAGCCTCTTCCCTTCCAGCTGTCCCTCTCTCAGCTGTCAGCCTCACCACAGGGCAGGGATGAGCCCTCTGTGCCACGTGGCCGCAGTGCCCCGGTGCCCCGACCCCGCAGCACACGCAGGGATGGCTGTGCCAAGCCGGCTGCTGGCATCACACACCTGGAGGCTGAGCTGTGCCCTGGCTCCCTGCACGTGGATGCCTCCACCAGCGAGCTCCTGCAGGAGCTGCCCTTCACGCCGACACAGCCGCCCATTGCGGCCATGGGGCTGCCCAGCAGCAGGTGAGGGCTGTGGGGCTGAGCTGCTGTGGGTTGGTGCTGCTGTTATGCTGAGTCGGCCCCATTTCTCTGCCCGTTCCAGCACCACTCTCAGCCGTGCCTCGCTGGCACTCGTGCACACTGCTGGCTTCCCAGAGATCCTGGATGGCAACGAGGAGCCCGTGGAGGTCACGGAGCCGCTGGACCCCACGCGCTTCAGTCCTCGGTTGGAGGAAACAGATGCTCTGCAAAGCAATGAAATAATCCTGCAGTTCCTTGCCTTCAGCAGGTGAGGTCCTGAGCCTTCGCGGAGCACTTTGTATGGGGTTCGAGGCGCCCTGTGGGAGTGAAGCAGTTTCCAGAATTGCCCATGAGATGTTTCTGCGCTTGAGCAGGAGAAGCCCGTGGTGTTGTGCTGCTTCTCCCACTGCTACTCTGGAGGCAACGCCATGAAAAGCTCCAAAACGATATCGTTGTTCTCTCAGGGCACTCTTCCAGCATATTCCACTTTCTTTGTGGCATACATTGGCCACAAAGTGATATAAAACGAGTAGTGCTACTTAAATGTGTGTTATGTAGAGGAGCTGAGCTTGGAAAGCCATCCACGAGGGCGGTTTCCTCTCTCCGAAGCAGTGCTCGCAGCTCTTCCATAGATGGGGAAGGTAAAATGCTGCTTCTGCTTGGCTCCTCATCAGAGCATATGGCAGAAGACAGCTGCAATTAGGAGGCTTTTGGAAAGCAAAGACAAACCATGTGCCCGCTGTCTTCAAAGCAATCCAAATACTTTTGTATTACCAATCTTCTCTTGTTCTTCTGCTTCTTTCTGGGTGAGGAGCTTACGATGCAGACAAGGCCTTACAAGCTGACTGGAGCCACTCTTCTCCTGCTGCAGGGTTCCTCAGGACGCAGTGGAGGGGACATGGCCGAGGACAGTGTTCCTCACCTTCCAGTTCTACCGCTTCCCCCCGGTCACCACTCCACGGCTGCAGCTGGTCGACGTGGACAGCGAGAGGGCAGCTGGGTCTGCTGCACCAGCACAAATCCTGCTCCAGCTGAACAAGGACGGGACCCCGAGCACTGGTGGGCTCTGGTCCTGGCGTGGTCAGCATCCCCACGTGGCCTCTCCAGTTCAGAGGGCTGTGGGGTGGTGGGAGGAGGAGGAAGGCTGCCCTGCCTGCGTGGGGGGGTTGGGTGTGCGGTGGGGGTTGGAGTTTTGGTGGTGGTTCATCAGTCAGCTTATTTTTCTGAATGTGGGCTGTGCTATCCAAGGAAAGGCCACTGGGGAGGTTGAAACGTTTACCAGTTCCATTGGCATTTTTGTCGGTGAGATGGAGGCATGGCTCCAGGCCGAGGGAGCGCGCTGCTGTCTGCGCTCGTAGCAAACCTCCATTCCTTTTCTGTTTTAATTATGTGCCACATACTGATGAAGTGTGAAGTAAAACATCCTTCCCCAGCTGGAGTTATTGGTGGCAGTGAGGGGTCCTGTGCAGGGGTCCTTCCCAGTGCACACCCATTGCTGGTTGATGAAATTAAGCTGCACTGCACAGGAGAGGAGGGTGCTGGGGGTGCTCCACACCTGGAGTCCTGGCTTTCCCTGCTCCCTACGGCTGGGGAGCTGCAGCCCTCCATTGCTGTGTTATTTCTCGCAGGAGCCCCAGGGCTGCAGCTGAGGTATGTGGTGGACCCCACCTTCCTGAGGCCTGGGGAGCAGCATGTCTTCGTGCACTACCTGGCTGAGCACAGCCTGCAGATGGACGTCTGGGATGGGGACTCGCTGCTGCTCGTGGGCTCTGCTGCGGTTAAACTGAGGGTACGGAGCCCTTCTCCCCAAACCTTAATGAGTGCAAACGATGAGGGAGAACTGCTTAGCATGCAAGGGTTTCCAGACACGTCTGACTCTTCCTTCTGTCCCATGTTGGGATGCTGTTAGACTACCCTTGAGTCTTCCAGTAATCAAGTTTTTATCAGCCACTCTGTTCAACGGAGACCGATGTCAATCTGACAAGCCTGTAATCACAGGATTTGTCATCTTATCCTTGGAAGCGACGGCGCGGCATTAACTTTCTTCCCTGGAACTTCTGCTCTGCACTAGGGCTTACTGGCTAGACAAATTAAAGCAGACCTAGGAAATGCAGAGACATCTTTATCCAGATCTCTTAATCTCTCAGATCTGAGTTGCCCCAGTAACTGGTCGCCCTAACGCGTGGCTGCCGGGGATGGGTTGCAATGAGAAAGCTCCATCTGGGGCAGCTCATGGAAAGGAAATGCGTCTGCTGAGAGTGGGTGCGTGTCAGGGGGCTCTGTGTGGGCCTCAGCACAGCAGCATCCATCCTGCTGGTGATGGGTGCTGCCCTGTCCCTGCTTCCTCCCCAGCCCCTGCTGCGCCAGGGCCGGCCGGCTGTCAGGACACTGCACGAGCTGGAGGTGGCCACCACCGAGTACGAGCAGGACGTGCTGGCAGCGGGCAGGGACGTGCTGCAGCCCCTGGGTGTCCGCGTGGCCGTGCGGGGCCGCCTGCACCTCTGCCTGGCCAACGTTGGTGAGTGCCCCCTGGAACCCTTTGTAACGCTGCAAAGTGCTCCTTTCCTGAGATATCTGACAGAGGGATGGGGAGAGCTCTGAGCCCGGAGTGCTGTGATGCTCTGCCCACCATCCCTGCCGTGCTGCAGGGAGGTTTGAGGTGGATGGGATGGGATGGGATGCAGGCAGTGATACTGAGGTAGCAGGGAGGGGATGGACGGTGGAGCTGCCCACATCAGAAAACAGAGGATGTTATTCTCCTCAGAGTGCACCAGGTACTTTGTTATGTTTAATTCACCGTCCTATAAATGTGCAGTGACTCCAGGTTTTAAACTCTTATCTTCAGAAGAAAGATTAGCTCCATTATAAGATATCTTAAATTGTCATTTTCCTGCTTTGCCTGCAAAAGGATGATAAGCTCCTGGGAAGGAGAATCTGAGATTCACAACCCAGAGAGAGGTTTAACTCCAACCTGGCGAAGGAAGGGAGAAAGGAAGGATACGCTGTTCCAGGACCACAGCCGTCCTTTGATTTCTCTGTCCTTTCAAAGATGCCTTTATTTTTCTTTCAATAAATTCAAAACACCGTTTGTGGGTTTCCGAGGGCTGGTGCCTTGGTCTCAGGCATTAAGAGGTGGAGCAGATTTGTGAGATGTGGTTCTGCTGAAACCTCACACAGTGCGAACAGAGAAAGCTGAGCTGGTTCCAGAGGTCGCTGCTAAACCACTCGGGTGCCCCCATTGCTTTTCAGTAGGAAGCTGTTCTGTCACTTGGAGAAAAGATAGATGGAGTGCAGTAGCAATAGGATTGCAGAGGGATCATCGTAAAACACAGAGAACATCGTAAGCAATGAGATATTTGCTTCCACTTTTTTATTTTTTTTTCAACTGTAAAGATCTGCAGTGGGAATAACATTTTCCCGTACGTTTTGTGACAGTTTAAGAGATCTATGACAATTTAAGGAAAAAAAAATGTTGAGAAGCTTCTTTCTGATGAGTCAGAGAGGGTGAATCTGTGCTGGCTGTTGCCTTCTTGTTGGCCTGTGCCATCACCAGTGCTGCCTGCTCCGTGTCCTGGCTGCCTGTGACTACTGTTGCCACGTGGGCATAGCCAGATGCCCCCAAGATGGGGTGATGCTGATCTCTGTCCTTGCAGGTCACCACTGTGAGGAGACCCCTGTGAGCCCAAGACGCCCGTCGCTGTCCCGCACCCGCCTTGTGCCCTCACTGCTTGGTGGCAGTTTGCTGTCCCTGCACTCCGGTGGGGGTGAGTCCTTCTTGGGGTGCTCAGCCCCTTCCTGCCACCCCCAGCCGTGCGGGGTCACGGGTGCCATCCTGCCCTGCACAGCAGCGTGATCTGAGTGCTGTCTCTGCAGGTGTCAGGGTGTCCCAGGCACGCAGGCTGGCCGAGGTGGATGGTGAGTTGGCAGCCACGCTGTGCAGCCACCGTCCAGAGCAGACCCCGGACCCCCCTCGTGCCCTCCACGAGGCCGCGGCCGTCCGGCAGCGTAAGCTCCAGCGCATGGCACTGGTGCGGCAGCGGGAGGATGCTGGACGGAGGATGCCACAGCGCATGGTGAGGAGGGGCTGGGTGCCTGGCACAGCACGCACTGCCTCTGGGCTCACGGTTCCCTGTGTCCCTGCAGGGCTGGCGTGAGCAGCGCATGCGGCAGCTGCGGGACCTGCAGGTCATCGACGCCTACCGGGAGCGCACCAAGCACCACTGCATCTCCCAAATGCTCAGCCAGGCCATCACTGTCACCCACACTGTGTATGCCATGCTGGGGACGGCTGAGTTCTTTGAGTTTGCCCTGAAGAACCCTTACAGTGTCCAGCACACAGTGACAGTTGAGGTTGACCACCCTGAGCTCAGGTAGCAGCCAAGAACCATCCCTATGTGCCTGCTCACAGTGCCTGTGCTGGGTTGTCCCTGCTGCTGGGCTCTGCCCTGCCCAGTTTGGTGCTGGAGTCTCCTTCCAGCACGCATCCAGAGCAGCAGGATGGCACGTGCTGCCAGCCAGCTCAGCCTCTCGCTCCTCCAGTGTCGTAGTGGACCCAAGGGAGTGGCGGCACTTCAAGGAGCTGACCCGGACATCCACCCCGCTGGAGGAGGACATGTTCCACCTTCGGGATGACCTCAGGCCTCAGGTCTACCTGCGCCCCAAAGAGACCGTCCACGTACCCTTCCGGTACCAGACGTTCTTGGCAGAGCCGACCATCGCGGCGGTGCTGGTATGCTGGGAGCTGCGTCACGAGTGGTGGTACTGCCAAGGGGACACTGGTTATGTGTCATGGAGCTTCTTCCAAAACCATGTCCTGTGTTTCTTGCAGGGGCCCGTGGGGCTCAGCGAGGAGGAGGACAGAGGGAGGATGCAGGAGGAGCCAAGGGCTGCGCAGATGAAGCCCATCCAGGTGGGGCTGCGTGGGGCTGGTGGCTGCTGCAAGTTGGAGCTGCCTCCCAGCCCAAGGAATGGCAGTGCTGAGCCCACCACGCTGTTCCCATGCCTGGCACTGAGCTGCTTTGCCCTGCCCCACCTTGGCAGGTGGCTTTCCGTGTGAGCGGGGGCAAACCCATCGCATTGCTGCGGGTGAAGGTTGAGCCCCGGCCCCACGTGGTGGATCAGACCTTCCGCTTCTACCACCCCGAGCTGACCTTCCTGAAGAAGGCCATCCGCCTGCCGCCCTGGCACACGCTCCCAGGTGACCCACAGGGCTCAGGTAGGGGGTGGGGGTGGCATCCAGAGAGCAGGCTCCCACCATCAGGGCTGGTTTCTCTGCTTCTTTGCATCTTCAAGACTGTCCAATGATTCTGCTGTGGCCCTAGGGCTTCCTTGCTTTGCTTTTTATCCATCTGCTTGCACTGAACCAGGATGACCTGGTTGTTCTCTGGTAGCTCAGCGTAAAGGGTTCCAGTTCACAGCTGCGTGATGGTGTGGAGTAAAGCATGAAGAAAATGCTCAGAATGTTACATGTGGTGTTCTCTCTCCCTCAGGCACTCCGGTGGGGATGCCGGGTGGACAGCCCGAGGTGTACGTCCGCTGCAGTGACCCCAACGTGATTTGTGAAACCAAAAACCTGGTACCAGTGTCACGTGTTGGTTTGTCTCGTGTCCTTCTGCTGTGCTTTGTTATTTTAATCAGGCTTGCACCCGTGGCAGCATCCTGATTTATCGGTCTATGGGAACGAAATACAGGCAGTGATGAAGCCACAATTGCCTTTTATTCCAGTCAAAGTGGGCTGCACTGGTTTGGCATCTGATGTTGTGCCTTGTCACAGTGAAATGCAGAATGGTTCGGGGTGTGGGTTCTGGCCCCATTTCCCTCCTGATCTGATGCAAGCACACAGATCAATGCTGGTGTCATCTTTTTTACTCTATGGATGGAGCCCTGGAAGTTCTTCATCTGTGTCTAGTTAACAGAATAAACAGTTGAAAGTAGTACCATAGTCAGGATGTATAACTGGAAAGATTGTGGTGGAAAGGAATAATTGAAGAGAAATGAAATGCTCACCCGTGCCCCAGGCTCACAGTGGAGAAACACCGAAGGGAACAATCTCCAGCAAGAGATCCTTCCCCAGTGGTGCTCAGCCCTTAAATGGGGTCTGGGAGGGCTGGAGCCAGGCTCCGTTCCTTCTGGTCACACAGTGCATTGCCTTCACCTGTGCTCCTGTGGCTGACTCAGTGCTCACCTCAGGCGATCCATCAGTGGTTCAGGCCGTGATTCAGCAGTTCCCACAGCCTGGAAGATGTGTCCCCCCAAACGCTGCTCGTTTTGGAGTCCCTGGCAGGGATGTGTGAGGTCTGCAGGGCTCTCTGCTGCTTGAGATACAAGTGGGGAAAAAAAAATAAGTGCATGCCTAAATGCAGACGGTAATGAAGGGTAGTTACTAATTGCTAGTGCATAATCCAATGGTAATTGGATTACAGCTTGTTAGAAAACTTAGGGAAAATTTGCCACAACTTGATTATGGATGCAAACCTGGAACACAGTAGTCATCTGTGTCCTCTTTTGTAATTAAAAATACTGGAATTGCTCAACCACGCTGCATGATAACTTAATAACGTGGTTTTTAACTCGATCCTGACAGCATCTGCTGCTGGAAGCGGGTTGGTGTTATGTTTTTTTTTTTTTTCTTCATTAATAGAAAGGAAACCCTGGAGTCCTCATTAGTGAGTTTGATCTCTAGGTTAACTACTCTAACGATGCTCTGATTTCTGTGCGCAGGGTCCCGGGGAACCGCAGGACGTCTTCTTAAAAGTAGCTGGAGGACCGAGCCCGCAGATCAAAAAGTTCTTTGTTGCTATTTATACGTAAGTAATAGGAGCCAAAAAAAAGAGAGAAGAAAACACCCAGAGCGCAGGAGGAGTGTTCCCATAGGTGTCCTGTTGCTTGCTGATCCCGAGCCCTGCTTGCTGAGCTGGGCAGGGGGCTTCCCAAAATACCTGTTTGCTTTCCCAGCCTTTTTCTCTAAGTAATGGTCTGTGCAGTGCTGTAACACGATGGAAAACAGAGTGATAGTGGGGTAGCAGAGTCCCGGGCTGCAGCAAGTGAGGATAAGGCCAAGTACAGCAGCCACGGATACAGAGACAAAGAGCTGCTTACCCTCGGGAGGCCTCAGCTACACAGGGGTATCCAGTGGGAGACCCTTGCTTTTCCACTGCTAACCCTTACAGGAGGGCTGGGAAGGGGTGGATCCTGACTCCAGACCTGATCACTCAGGTACATTGCATGCCCATAGGAGATAGCTTTTCCGTATGCAAGCTAACTCCTTCACTCTGTAAGGCTGGAATTGCTCTGAAGACGTTTACCCGAGGGTCGGGGGTTGTCTCAGGGCTGAGGGTACCCACTGCTTCACATGTGTTGCTGCAGGGACCCCTGGCTGGCCGTGCCCGTGTGCATCTGGCAGTTCTACCTGCACTCCCTGCAGCGCCTGGATGTCAGCTGCACGGCGGGGCAGCTCGCACGTGTGGCTGTCCCGCTGCGCGGCACCCGCACCCTGCGCAGGGTGAAGGCGTTCTGCTCCCACCCCCACGAGCTGAAGGTAACACCCCGGGGTTCCCTGCTGGGGGTCGGGGGCTGCTGGGATGGGTTGGGGGCTGCTGTGACCCCTGGGAGAGCAATGTGTCCCATTTGGGGTTGGGAGAGATGCGCTGCCACGGAGTGTTTGTGATAATTACCTCTTGTTGAAAGCCGTCGTGTGTAGGGTGGTTGGTACGAAACCCCCGAGGGCAAATTATGTGCGTTAATGAGACTGTCTGAAGACTAATAATTCCTTTAGTATTCATTTAGTTATCGTTGTAAATGGGTGTAATGAGAGGAACGAAAACTCCATTACTGTCCCATAAACAAGAGCAAAAAAAAATATCTTGGCTCTCGGAGGCTGCGAAAGGGAATGAATCCCATTGAAAGGAAGGAGCTCTGCCACCACAGGCGTTGCTTTGCCTTCAAGTCTCCTGACTTGGAAGTGGCCAACTAGGTAGCAGTGCCTTTCTGCAGCCCCAGCGTGGTGTGCAGCCTGTTGCTGGTGGTTCCCTAGTGATGTGTCACCCTGCAGCCTTGGCAGACTCTCACCAAAAAAGAGGGGAACACTGCGGTGTTGTGCCCCTGGAGCTGAGCCTGGGGACTGCCTGCACCCCGTGCTGTGCCACGCTGGTGGCAATGTGCTGGGTCTCACTGTAGTGCTCAGAGTGAGCGGTGTGGGTGGGAGAGGATTCCTCCAGCTGTGGGTGAGTTCTGCTCGCTGAGTGCAGGCTGCTGTTGGCACCGGCAGCCAGACCTGCTCTATTAATGTAGGTGGGATTAAACATTCCTATCATCGTGCAGGTTCCTTGGTGTAATCAGAGCTCATTGGTATGCTGAGCTGGCTGTCACGGAGGTACAGGTTCTCTCCCAGCTGTTCCTGCTGAGGGGTGCCAGCCTGCCTTCCAAAAATGATCTGCACATCATTTGTCTTCATTTATTCCTCTGCTCCTGCTCGGGGGGGGGGCTCCCCAGGATGCTGGCAGCAGCTGTGAGCGCTCCTGATGCTGTGTTCTCAACCTCTGTTTTAGCTTTTTGTTTCTTCATAGCCTTAGGAACCGAGGGCTGAGGTCTGAGTGGGACCCCTGCTCCTTTCCTCCGTGCTGTGTTTGCAGGTGGACCCTGCAGGTGTGTTCATCCTTCCCCCCAACGGCGTGCTGGACCTGTTCGTGGGTGTGAGGCCACGCCGGGCTGGCAGCAGGTTCCTCTACCTCAACCTGGTGGACGTGGAGTGCCACCAGCTGGTGTCCTCCTGGCTGCTCTGTGTCACCTGCCGGCAGCCGCTCATTTCCAAGGTGCTGGGGGTCAGCGTGGCGGTGGCTGGGCTGGGGGGCTGTGCCGTGCCCAGAGCCTGGGGCTGGCTGCTGCTTACTGATGGGTTTACATCCATTTTTGCCGCTGCTGTCCACCTCTGTGCGTGAGGAGGGGTGTGTGCTGGGAGCTGTGCTGCTGGAGGTGGTTCTGCTGTGCTTTGGTCTTTGTGTGGGCACTGCCATTATTCCCAGCTGCCACGAGCGAGGATCCTAAAGCCAATTTCTAAGAATTACTGACAGATTAGAGATTAAGTGCCCTCTTTGAGTTAATCCCCTAAAGCAGTGTTGCAGAGTAACTCTGTGTCGCTTGTCTTTACCTGCCAGGACTGCAGAGTGGAGTGGCAGTTAAGGACCTCAGGTAGAGCCAGAGGAGGGCTTTGTTTTCTGTGTGGGCTCTACCCACGCTGCCTGTCCCTATTCCTATTTCCCCATCTCACTTAAACACTGGAGCACACGTTTAGCCTTCCAGTGCCTGAATAATCTCACTGAAGACCATCCTAAAATACCTTTGAGCCTGTTTTGAAGGCAGTTCCATGCTGAGGAATGTCAACTCCGGAGCATACCCGGTTGTGAAATTAAAGTTACAGCACGCTGCTTTCTATTAGCACTGTGCTAGGATAGGGCTTTGCTCAAAGATAGAAAATTAGATTTCCCAGTTAACGTGTTCATTTTTAAAATGTTTTCCTGGAACACTCGGTGCCGGGTGAGGTGGAGATCAGCATTTGAAGTGATGTCACACTGTTCCTGATGAGCGTGAGCTCCCCTCCCCGCGCTCTGCCGTGTTATCTGAATTAGCACCGTGGTTTATCCCCGTGGAAATAAATTAATTAGTTGGAGCATTAGTTGGCCAGTCCCAGCTGCTCCTCTGGCCCTTTGTCACTCGGTCTCATAATTAGTTCTGCAGATGTAGTGATGCAAAGCGCAGCCCAAGGAGATGCCTTTACGCAGAGGTCGCTTCACGTGGAGCTGAGTGCAGGAGCTGAGTGGTGCAGCGGAAGGGGAATGGCACAGAGGGCAGCGAGCTGGGCTGGGGGGCTCCTTGGGTGCACAGCAAAGCAGCCCAGGCCCTGTGTGTGACCTCGGTGCCATCCTGTGTCCCTGCAGGCATTTGAGATCACCATCCCTGCAGGCGGTGGGAAGGGCTCCAACAAACGCATCACCTACACCAACCCCTACCCCACACGCAGGCTGTACTTCCTGGGCACCAGCCGGCCCGACCTGCTGCAGTTCAAGGAGGACTCCTTCGAGGTACATCCCTACACACCCAGGCTGTGTGATGCTCCCCATGCAGACCTCTCACATCCCTGCTGTGCTGTGTGCAGGTTGCTGGTGGGGAGGTGTACACCATTGGCCTGCGGTTCGCCCCGAGCCAGAGTGTGGGTGAGGAGGAGATCCTGATCCACATCAACGACCACGAAGACAAGAACGAGGAAACCTTCTGTGTGAAGGTCATCTACCAGTGAGGCCGTGGTCCTGGTCCACCTACACCATGCTCTTTGCACTGGGGCGATGTGCTGAGCTCCCCAAAGAACACAGCTCCCCACAGGTGAGGGACCCGTGCCTGCTTCTCACGTCACCCCATTGAGCTGTGGGGTCCTGGCCCTATGTGGAGCCCCACTGCAGGCTCAGGGATGGGGCTGCCCTCTGCTCAGAATGCAGAGGAATGCGTTCACCACTGCGTGCCACAGCTGCAGAAAGAAGGTCTTAATTTTTGTTAAACATTTTTATATTTTAGGGGGGTTTGAATCTTTTTTAACTGAAAGTTTGCAAAATATTTCCAAAGTATTTTTACACTCTGCATCAGATTTTGCACAGACAAATTGTTGTTTGGAGTTTTAGATCAATAAAATTTGCTGCTTGGGTCTGAGCGCATCCTGGCGTTTCCTTCTGCTGTAGGTTTTAATTTATCAGCCCCTTCCTACAGTGCTGATTTGCGTTTGGCCTCGATGTAATGATTGGAAATCCACAGTGTTTCACCAAGGAGAAGATGCATTATGTAGCGGGGGAAAAAGGAGGTGAGAACAGAGGGATGGAGTGGAGGAGGTGGAGAAGAGGGCTGGATTGCTGCTGGGTGGAGGCTGTGCATGCTGCCTTCCTACCAGCAATGCTGGTGCTCCCATCTCCCAACCAGTGGCCGCTGGCCCTGTGGGACCGGAGTGTGTGATGGCTGTGGCACTGCTGATGAATTGGGAGCCCTGATGAAGTCATGCTGAGCTCCTGTGCCTCCCTCGGCCTGCTCAGAAAGGACAGCTCGTGTTTTAAAAGGTTATTGCGCTGTCTCCAACACGGAGAGGCCCCTCCGTTGGGTTATTAAAGTCCATTAGGTGGAAATGTTTCATTATACTTTCATATAACATTTCTTAAGGGTTGGCAGTGATTTGGTGCTTTCTCCTTGGCTGCTGCAGAGGGGAAAGGTCCATCGGTGAGTTAAGCAGTGCTGTGCTTCCAGGGGGGGATGCAGGTCACAATTGAGCTCCCTTTCCCCCCTTAGGATACATTTCTGGCATGCAAAGGGCTTTAATATACCCTTCTGCTGCCTATTAGTTTATCACTGCATCAGCTTTAATTAAGCTGAACTTGGAGCTGAATGGAAGCTCTCTGTCCTGATAGGAGCAGCTTTAAGGGCAGAGCGGTCCCGTGGGCTCTGTGCAGAAGTGGGACCGCAGTGGCAGGAGTGGTTATGCTGCTTTTGTTCACACTCACTAATGAAGTCGTCCCTCTCAATGACAACACGCTCATACCACTGAGTGCTTAATGTGCAGCTTATTCTTCTCCCGTTTTCCTCCTGACGTTTCTTGAGGGTTGTAAATGGAGCACTCAGAGCAGCTCTTTTAATTGAGGTAATTTCATAGGGGTCGCAAGAAGGTTGCAGGATTGAGCGGAGGTGATAGAGGGAGCCCTCAGAAGCTCTGCCAGGTGCTCCATTCAGCCTTTGGAGCTCCCCATACAGATTCTGCTCCTTCCCTCGTTCCTCCTTCCCTCATACCGTGCTCTTGAGGTGGTGGAAAATGCATCCAAACTCATTTGCTTACCCAGGACTTAGCTGCAGAACATTGCTTGAACTTTACCTATCAACCAGAACAAATAATGTGTCAGCATCAGCCTTTGGAACCCCAAAATGTCGCTCAGCCCCTGCCTGCACGCTGCTGTGCTTGCTCCTGGATGTGATTTCCCCTGCCCTACACCACCCATGTGCTGTTAGAAATGAAAGCCTTGCCTGTGCCTGGTGCTGCTGTGCTGTAATTAATCACTCGGTGTGGATGTGCAGGGAGGGAGTGACCTTGCCTTGCCTGGCTCGAGGATAAAGGGATTTCCCTGCTGAGTGTGGGTCCAGGGCTGTGCTCCGTGTGGGTCTGTACCTTCCCAGCTCCAGAGGTCAGCAGTTATCTGCTCTGGGAGAGCACCTGCACTCTGTGCACCAGCACTAAGTGCATCTAAAATGGGTTTCTGAGGGGAGGAGGTGGAGCTGCCTTGGTCCTAGAGCCCGACCCGGCTGAGCTGGGCTCTGCTGCCCAGGTGTGAGCAGGGAATGTTCCAGGTGCTGGCAGGAGAGCGCTGAAGAGCTCTGGCTTTTAAGATAAGGAGCCAGGAGTGGTGTAATTACCTCCCATCAGGTTAGAAGATAAAAACAGCATATCTCTGCCAAGGCAGCTGAATGCAGCTGGCCTCTCCAATCAAGCTGACCTGGAATGCAGCTCGCTGGAGAGGCTGTCCACCCCATCCCAAACCAATGGTGTTTCACTGAGGAAACTTCTGGCACCTCTTGGCCCCATTTCTCCTCCAGCCTGCTGCAAGGGCATTATCAAAATTGCTCCCAATTTCTCCTGCTTTGGAGCAAGAAGGAAAACAGCTCCGGCATGCCCTGTGTTTGCGCTGCAGCCACCCCTGCAACGTAAGGAGTGCAGTCTGGGTGAGAGCTCAGCTCTGAGCAATAGCTTGGGATTGGATTTAGAGCCTTTGCAACGGATGCTATGAAAGAAGGAAGTGCTCAGTGACCCGGAGGTCCGTGGAGCTCCTCTCTGGGATGGCTCCAGCTCTGCTTTGTCAAAAGAAATCATTCAGTGCATCACTTCGGAAAGATCCCTTGTAACTGAAGAAATGCTCCCAGGGTACGCCGTGCCAGACAGCCATCCCATAATATGAACCCCCTTGGTGTCAGACATCACACCGAGTTCCCTTTGACCACAGAGGCACCTGATGGCCCTCATCCTGTCCCCTGCTGGGCTGAGAGCTGCTAAATGCTCATGCACTGGAGTAGGAAAAGGGATATTTTGGGACCGAAGTAGCAGCAGTCTCACGCTTCCTCTTAAAAGAAAGAAGGAAAAAGGGAGAAAAAAGCAAGCAGGCATAGCTTTGAAAAACAATCCCTGAGCAGAAACTTCCCAAGACAAATGAAAGTGGCACTGCGACATCAAGCAAACGTTCTCCAGTCTGCTAACGAGCTGCTGCGTGCAGTGGGAGCTTTGAGGGTGGCTGGGGCCTTCCTCCACCTACATCATCATCCTCACCTCCTCACGCTGGCAGTCTTCGCTGTGCTGCTCCTGGCACTGAACACATGCAGAGCCATTGAACTGATGAGCTCCAGTGCCACCAGTGGAGCCCCCTCCCAGTGCTGGTAGAGGGCAGTTCCTGTCCTGGTCAGGACATCATCCCCATACATTATTTCACCATCAATCTATCGGTGATGTGGAGGGGATGGCTGTGAGATGGCAGCGATGTGGGGCCCGGGGGAGGGCTCACCCCTCCTGCAGAAAGGTGCTGCTCTGAACAGATTTTCCACGTCAGGAATCAGAGAAATTAGGTGTTATAATGCGCTGCCCTGGCATTTCCAGCTGGAAGTGTTGTGATTTTCGAGTCTGAAATGAGTTTTTATTTTCGAATGCATTATTCATTTCCTTTAAAAGGTCAAAATCGGAGCGCGACGCTTTGATTCACCTGAGACGAATCTATTTGGGTTTGTCTTCGGCAGGCACACAGCAAATCGATGGCGTTGGGGCACTGCCCACCCGCAGCACTCAGCATCACACAGCACCAGGGGGGCACGGGGGGGGGGCATGGGCTCATCTCCCCAGCTCCTCTGGGCACAGGGCATGGGCAAGGTGCGTGGGAACCCTTGGCTGTTGCTCACAAAGATTATCTAAAGGTTTTGCTGCGGGACTGTGACCTTTCCATCCTCTCACTCCCATCCAGGACCGGCCGGAGGTGCCCGTTAGCATTTGCAGGCTTTGGTTTGGAAATTCCAAATACATCGCCCCTGATTAGAGGAACAGTTTCTGAAAAACTGCTGAAGATTACTCCAGGGAACAGCCGGGCTTCACGGAGAAGAAATATTTGCTGGTGGTAATTATATATTAGCTTTAAGACAACCAAATTATTTCTGAAGTGACAGAGCATTATGGACATGGTCAGCATTGCTTTCAGCTCTAATTCACGGCGCGCAGGAAGGGAGCGGGCGAGCGGGGAAGTGACATTAATTGTGGCCCAATTCATTTCCCTGCATGGAGAGCCACAGCTAATCTCCTTAGAAGAAAAATGGTTTAATCTGAAAGGGCTGCGAGGGAGGATTTGTGAACCTGGAGGGAAGCGAGGCAGCGCTCCCAGGGCTGGGTGGTGGTCCCAGGGCTGAGGTGTGGACCCAGGGCTCGGTGGTCCCAGGGCTCAGTGGTCCCAGGGCTCGGTGGTCCAGCTCCCACCAGGACACGGACCCACAGGCCGTCCCCATTCTGCAGTGCCCAGGACCATGGGATCTGCAGTGCCTGAAGTGCGGGAGTGATTCATGTTTCCGTCCCTCCAGAAGGAATATGTGTGGGATATTTATTAGGCCAATTACCACGTGCTCTCGTCCCCTGGAAGTTCGTGCCCTACAGTGCTCTAAAGTGAGGAGTATAATGTTCTACTGCGGAGAGAAATCCCTTTTTGGTTATTAACATTTAGCTCAAGTATGGCAAAGCAGTCCCAACATTTGAATATGGAAGGTTTATTCCCCATTTCTCCCACACATCTTCCTGAAAGCATACCGGTGACTTGATAAAAAACTGATTTAATGGCTACAAAACCCGGAGATAAAACTGCTCTTAATGGCTTTCTTGGAGATCAAGGCTGTCAAATACCGGGCTCAAAATCCTTTATACAACAAGAGCAACTATATTAAGTGCACTCAATCACAACCAGGCTGAAGGTTCTATAAATGAAACAATGGCTGTAGGAAATGCATTTTATTAACATCTCCAGGAGAAAGCGGAGGAGATGAAGAGCCCCAGAACTGCTTGCTGTCTGCTCCCATTCATCCACGATGGATGGGATGAGGAAGGCATCTTCGCTGTGTGCCCTCACTATGTGATCCAGCCCTGCTCACGAGGGCTGGGGGGCCACACCATGGGGCTCACAGGTTAATATTTGGTTTGCACCCTGCTTTCCTCCAGCTTGGAACCCCTCCTGATCACACACAGGAAAGAAATGCCTGACTTCATCTGTGAGGTCTCATTCCGGAGGTGCTCCTCCTCCTGCTGCCATCGGATCCACGTGTTGGTTCGTGTCAGCACGTTCAGCTGGCACTGGGATGCACAAGGAGAGTGGACTGCTCCAGGAGGTTTGGCTTATCGAATGCCACGCAGATCTTATCTCCGGGGAAAAATACTTCAATCATTAAATTAAATGAAAAGGCCCCGAATAAAAAAAAGCCTGGGAGGCTGCGGTCTCCTGTTCGTCTCCAAAGTACAAATTGAATTGCAAATAGGGGAAAGAAAATGCCAGAAGAGCACATGAGGTCTCTGCTGCTTTCACTGCGTGCCTCCATATGTCCATATGTTTTGCACTTTCACTCTTATTTTCCCTATAGAAACGTTTCCTTTCCATGGGGAGCTTGGACAGGAGAGACAGCGGGGAGTGCTGAGGCAGGATGGGATGGATCCTGCTCTCAGTGCACCACTGCCACGTGTGGCTTGGGCATCTTTTACGGCCGGGAAGCTCCCAGCTCTTCGCCTGAGTCACCTTTCCCATCTGAAGCTGTGCACACGCCAGGGGCTCTGTAAGAGCTGTGCCCCGCTGTTAAACCTGTTCTGCTGGAGACAAGGCTGTAAAAGGAAATGGATCATAAAAGCAGTCCTCTGCCTTTACTGCTGCTTCGGGTCCCCTCTGGGACCAGAGGCTGAAATTTACATCTGCTGCTGTGGGATAAACAGTGCTGAGGGTTCTTCGTGGTGCTGAGTCCCGGTGGAGCCGCGTGAGTGTGGGGCACTGCTGATAACCCACAGGGAAGTGGGGAAACTGAGGAAGGGAACGTCTGTGGGAGAGGGCTCTGCGCAGTGGTGCTCTCTTTGGGGTCAGCGTGGGTTTGGGGTGGTGGCCTCAGTGTCTGCTCACGTCACAATAACAAACAGATTCGGGACAACCAAAGGCTCTTTGTGGATAAATAGTGCACAGAGAAGAGGGGCTAAATTAATAACATAAATCATCACTGCCTTCCAGTAGCAGGTTTCGAAGCCTAATTGTATCAGCTACTCTTTTGGCACCCATTTGCTGCCAACCATCCCCCCCCTGCTGCTTCTTAATGCAGCTAATCTCCTGTTGATTATTCCCAGGGTCTCAGCCAAATAAGCACTTCAAATTAAAGCTTTCCCCGCTGCTCCATCGGGTTTCCATAGCGATCAGAGCGGGGTGCTGCATCCTCAGCACCGAGAGGCAGTGCTGTGAGCATCCCCGGGCCCCCACCCCTGCCCCCTGCCTACGTGAAGTTGAGCTCCTCTCCCACCTTGGGTCGGATCCCCCCCGGCTCCAGTGGAGCTGTCTGGGTGGTGGTGCCGACCTGCAGATGGGACGTTCACTGGGTTCAGCCACGCGGAGCATCTTCCTCTGAAGGATGGATGGGCTTTGGAGTCTGGAGTTGGTTCCCTGGGGGTGTGTGCGTGGAGCAGAGTGCTGTGGTCCAACGTCAGGGTGTTGTGACAGCAGAGGTGCCCTTGTGCGTGCTGCCGAGTTGGCAAATAGCTGTTAGATCGAGGGGATGATCGTAATTACAGGAACAAAATAGTTATTAATGCGCTAATTTACCTGGGAACCAGACTTTATGTAATTACACTCCAGGATCAAGATAAGGTTAATGCGTTTACCTTCCCGGATATTTATAGATGTTTTACAATCGCTCTCCTTTCAGCACGGCGGCGCCGAGCAGAGACACTGAGAACTCATTGGTGGCTCTGGGACCGGGAGCAGGAGCCCACCAGCAGCAAGGTGGGAACTCCACAAACACCTCCCAGCTTCTGCCTGTGCAGGGAGAGCTGTCTCCCCTGCCTCCCCAACTGCAGCGATGGTCGCGAGATGCAGCATCCTTCAGAACTCCCCACCCCAGCAGCGAGTGTCCTAGAAATGCCAGGATGGGGCTCAGGATGCTCAGCCCCAGCACTGACCCCACGTCCTGGCAGCTGCCTCGCTGCATGTCACACCATGTGGTGCTGCTCCCCACGGCTCGCTGTGTGCTCCTCCCTGCAGTGCTGGCTCCCGGGCTGCTTGCGAGCATCTGAGCCGTGTCACCAGGGATCTTCGTTGCAGTGCCACGCGGGGGACAAGCAGCAAGCTGCAGAAGGTCAAAGCTGCTCTAAAAATACATGCGTGTGTGTGTGTGTGAGAGAGAGAGTCCCTCGCTTCATTATTCAACGCACACGCTGCTGTTTAAAAGGCAGGAGGGGATGAGACTGAGCGCAGGTAACCTTTACGACCAGCAGAAGGGCTTAATAAGGTTACACTGAGCCTCCAGGACCCCCAGCGTGCTCTGGTGTGGCCTTTTGATCGTTTACAAGGAAATAAATGTGCGAGTTATTGTTGGAAGCCCAACAGTTCAACCTCCCCCTCCAGATCTTAATCGGATGGAAGCAGAGATCTGCCACAGGGAAACCAATGGCACTGGGAAAATTTGAAATAATTTCCTTAAAAATTGATGTGGAGATTTATTTCTCTGTCTGCTCGGGAAGGGGAGGCAGTCCTGGGCTATACGTCAGGGCCTATTTAACCAAGTCGTGTAAAACCATCTTTACAACAAACATAAGTTTGAGTTATGTATGTTATTTTTGCTAACTGTTTGCACATGGCTGAATTTCATTATGACAGAAGTGACTAACAGCGTAAGGTTATGCAAATGAAGTACTTAATTAAGTAGGAGCCATATAAAATAAATCCCAGCTCCGTGAAGTGTCCTCTGTTTTCCCTCTGAGTGTGCATTGCTTCCGATCTCCGGCTCCTGGCTGGGAGATGCTCCTCCCAAGAGTGTCTGTGGTCCCCTGGTGCTGGGAGGAAGGGTGGACCCCCCCGGGCCATCCCCCCCCACCCCCATGGGCACAATGCTCCGCAGGTCTGCCCACTGTTCTCCCATTCTCCGGGATCCATTAATCACCCTTGAAGGCATCTCATACATTATCAGGCCCAGATGTTTCCCACTGTATGCTACAAATGTTAATTATCTCCTAATTACTTATTAGCAGAGGCTGGGCTGGCACGGATCGTGGGCAAAACGCAGCCAAGAGCATTCAGAGCCCGGATGGCAGTGCCTCAGCAGGCAGCTTCCCCTGGCTGGGAGCTCGTCAGAACTTCTCATTACTTCCCCTCCTGCTCCCAGATATTTACTGAGGGATTCTAGGTGTGATCGGAGCACCGTGGTGCGCAGCAGCAGCAGGTGGGTGGCTGCAGCTGGGCAGACCAAGGCAGGGCTGATGAGAGCCCAGGGAGCAGCCCTCCTCCTGCAGGACCGCGCTCTGTGGTCGTGGCACAGGGCAGGAAAATGCTGCAGGGCCTTGGGATGGGGATGCCCCATGGGGATTCCCTATGGGGAGGCAGGCTGTGGCAGCATCCAGCCCCCGCTGCTGCTCAGCCCTCCACTTGTGCCGATGCTTTGTGGATCCTGACGTGTTTTGGCTGCTGTTTGAGTCTGATAGATGCTTTATTGGGAGGTTCATTGTCATCTGTGAAGATTAAAAGCTGACAGGCTGAAATGATATTAGAAACCGAGGAGCTGAGGGTTTAGCTGGATGGAGCCCGGTGCGTGTGGCAAGTGGCGGCGTATTTCTTCTTGGCACCGCAGTCT
The DNA here is from genome assembly GCA_023055505.1 of Callipepla californica brunnescens. Classification (NCBI taxonomy): domain Eukaryota; kingdom Metazoa; phylum Chordata; class Aves; order Galliformes; family Odontophoridae; genus Callipepla; species Callipepla californica. The sequence goes on along the minus strand of JALIRH010000036.1, from coordinate 5,506,562 downwards.
TATCGATCTCTGTGTAATACACGGGGCTTTGTGCGTTTAATTCCATCAGCTGAACATGATGGGTGGGCACGTGGGCACCTTCAGGCTGGCTGCACGCTGTGTGTTATCCGAGCAGGCACCAGCCCACGCTGCTGATGTGCCCGAGCTCACTGCTCCGTGCAAGAGCCCCTGGAAGGGACACAGGCAAAGCACAAATGCTGTGGGGCGGCCGTGGCTTTCCCTATTGCAATCCAATATAGAAAAGAGAGCCGTGTGAGTCAGGGTTAGGTCAATGAGAGAAAACGCTGAGATAAAGATCACTGTACAGAGGCAAGAAACACTCCGAGCCTCCACCAGGAGAAATGTGGCCCTGGAAGGGAGCCCGGACCGGAGCACACAGCAGCACTGCAGGTCTGGGTAATCCTGACCAGAGGTTTTCTGCTGGATGGTTTCACAAATAACTGTTTTCCATGAAATATCGGTTCTCATTCTGCATGAAAGGAGCTGTTTTATTTCAATCTGCGGAAGGGAATGATGAAATCCATTACATCCAATACTCCGAAAGCATCTATAGCACAGCTCCGGTGAGCTCATATTTTTTCCCTGAGACCGATGTCTCGGGGGCTTCGGGCTTTTGTGGAATCTTTAATCTTCTAAAGTGAGGCATAATTTAGCTAAAAAGTGGTTTGGTCAATTTCTGCTTTTTTTTTTTTTTAGCTCTTTGAAGCTCTGCCTGTGCTGAGCAGCCCCAGGACCTCCCGGTGCTGGGACGCATCCTGCTCCAGCTCTGAGATGGGGAGAGCAGATGGGCACAGCCCCACTGTGCCCTCCCCAGGTTCAGTGTGGTGTTGGTTATCAGACACGGTGCTCGGCCCATCGTCGCTTTCCTTTCTCTCTGTTCCAAACTGCTGTGGGTGAGACAGTGGGGCACTTGGTGAACACGGACTCATTTCCCTTCCAGCACTCGGTTTTTTGAGGCCTCCTGTTGAGAGGAGATGCCAGTTGTAATTCCTCACGATAATTACAATGATGCGCGTCCCAGTAGCACTGACCTAATTTACATCCAGTCTGGATGCCGAGAAGGTGTTTTTCTCCCTTGCTTGTAAAGAGAAAATGCCCAGGAATAGGACTCCCTCCCCTCCCCTGCGTGCACCCATGTAAGGTGGCTGCGGGGGGATGCAGAGCCTCCCACTGGAGACATGGAAACCGACCAGAGCCAACAGCAAAGAGGAAATGGAAGGCTGAGGAAGGGAGCTGGGAGAGTTAATTGGGGCGGGGGCTGCTCTTGCTTAGCTGTTAATTTGAATGTGGCACTGCACAGATGGGAGTGCAGCATCCAAGCTGCCGTGAAGCTCCCTTTGAAGCTCACTGAACACTTCTGCATGCTAAGAGAAAAATAATCCTGCTGGCAGCTAATGGAATGTTTGTTAAAAACGTTCCTTTTTCCTACGTGCGGATTTCAACACTTCTTTTCTCCCTCTTTTATCACACTGCCTCACTTTTTCCACTCTGGAGGTCCCAGTTTCAATTCCTGTGACCCGTGGGGCACTGCTGGGCTCTGCTCTCTCAGCATCCTGCGTTCCCTCTGCAAGTGTTCCCCGTGGGGTCTGTGGAATGGGATCCTCCTGGTGGTTTTGGGTTCCAGGCAACTCCTCCTTCCTGCGTACCAACTTCGCTGCAGGGCTGACCCCGCATGGGCTGCAGAGAGCTCTTTTGCAAAGCAAAGCACCAGACACGAAGCAAGGCAGGCAGCTCATTTAATTTACTTTCCTCCCTACTCCGCAGGATTCCCAGGAGTGAAATTGGAAGGGCTTAAATTGTGGAAATAGCTTGTTTGGTGAAGTTACAGCCCCAAATTGAGGCCATCTGTGATGCTGCACAGTTCGTGCCACGCGACGCGTTCCCGAGCAGTCTGCCGTGCTCCATCCCTTCCCCGTGGCAGACGTGCTCCTATTGCTGCTCTGCGTCTTCAGAGGTGCTCAGAGGGGACGGGGTGGCACAGAGGTGGGGAGGTACGGGTGGGTTGGGGACGTGTGGGTGGCGTGGGGGAGTCTTGCATCCTGGATGTCCGTTAGATTGAACTGTGCACATTGGAAGGAAAAGGGAAAACAAAAACCAAGCTGTAACACTCCTGCGGAGGTTTAGAGCTCTTTATCAGAAGGCAGTGTTGATGGAGAGCTTGGGTGGTGGCTCTGAAAAGCAAAAATTTTCCATTGCCTTTCAGGCTGTGCTCGTGCTGAGCTCGCTGATGGTGACCCAGCCCTTCCCACCCACAGAACGCATCGGTCGGGAGCCCAGAGACACAAGAACCTTCTGGGGAATGCTTTGGAGCAGGTTAATCAAAGAGTAATTTTCTGTTTATGGAGCAGCCCCTGTGTTTTGCAAGCAGCCCTTCGTCGTGGTAATGGAAGTGCTTGGGCTGCCTGTGGGGCTCCAGCCCTCCCCTCCGTGGGGCAGCAGCTGAGGTGGGCTCTGGGTTTGCAGGTGCCATAGAAACTCAGAATGGATGAACCTCTAATCCCTCAGAATGTTAGAAGTGTGGGCTGTACGTCAGCAGCGCTCATAGTTCAGGGACTTCTGCATCAAACAGCGCCTTTACAAATTGCTCTGCTACTCCTACAGACAAGTCTTCCTTTCTCTTTTATGTGCTCATAGAAAGGGAATTTACCAGCTGTTGGCAACCCACATCAGATCATTTAAAACGAGTTATTCAAAATATCATTAAGGATCCTCGGCTCGGAGAAGGAAATAAAAACCAAACCCACAGCTTAAGGCAGTGCCTTGAAGGGATGCTGGTGAGGGAGAGGTGGTCTTGGATAATTTTAGGAGCTGCCATCACAGCTGTGGGGCCGGGCTGGTCTGGCTCTGTGCTGCTCCGAAGCCATGGATGGGGAGGAGGGAGAAGGAGAAACACAGACACTGCTCCGGCTTCTCGAGAAGGGCTGGAAATGCCGACAGCCCACAGACTGCCCTGTTTCCATGGCAACAGGAGGATGCATCCAAAAGGACAAAGTTTGGAACACTCCCACAGATGAGCTGGGATTTTGTTGGTGTAAGTCAATTATATATGATGATACCTTATTTTTGTTGTGATAATCTCCCGCTTTGATAGATCTCAGAACTTCTTACAACCATCCCAGAGGACTATTTTTACCTCTCTCTGGTGCAAAAAAAAACCCCCACAAAACACAACAAATGAGAGGAAGTCAGAAAGGGGGGAAAAAAAAAGGCACAGAGTTGGGAGACAAATGTCAGCACAGCTTTGATCCTCCCCGGATGCAGCTCCAGTTGTATCAGTTTATAAGCGTTAGATTTGCATATTCATGTCCTTTAATTTGCTCTTTGGGGGCTGAAATCTAATAATTAATGAACGAAACCTTCCTGTGTGTGCGGAGGAAACCCTGGTTATGCAATAGAGAAATCATCAGACATAAATAATCTGGCGTGAAGGAGGAGGGCAGCCCTGAATCAGTGTATGACAGCAGGTCTGGGCCGGGGCTGTGTGGGGCTGCGGTGGGCTGCTTCCAGCAGCGTGAATCGAGCAATAAATCAATCGTGTTCACCCTTTATTAAATTTCTTTAAGGAACATGGTTGTGTACGCTGTTTATCAGTGATTAATGCCATGGGCAGTGTGGTCGGTGGCCGTTGTGGGGATGCGGCCCCGTGGCACAACCCGTGGCACCCACCCACTCTTGGGGTCACTTCTGTGCCCGTGACACTGCTCCGGGCTTCAGGAGTACCCATGAGAGCGCTCTCAGCTCAGCACTGCTTTGCTGTGGTTCGTTTTATTTTCCCCCTCTCTTGGCATCTGGGTGCTCCTTCCATGCGCTGCGTCAAGAGCTGTAATTACATATATTGTTGTCAGCAGCAAATAAAGATTAAGTTGTCAGGAAGATGAAGAGCGCTGGCTGCGGGCTGCTGCCTGCAGGTGGGAGCCGAGCAGCACCAGCACTGCTCCTCCTGGGCTGTGCTGAGCTGCAGAGCTCCGCTGTAGCATCTCTGCCATCCCCTCTGCATCACCCCTCCTGCTGCACTGATCAGCTCCCACCCCCCTGAACCCTTCGGCTTTATCTGCTCTCCGGGAACGCTGTGGGATTGGAGATGAACACCCCCTATCATGGCTTTGAGAAGGAAAAGGTGCTGCTGGCTCCAGGCACAGCTGCAGGGAGCGGTGCCAGCGGTGAGGCCATGTGTTGGGGTCTTGCTTGGGGACACTGGTACAAATGCTTCTGTCTGGTGCTGTGCTGATGTGGGGATTTGCTGTGCTGCAGCCAGCTGAGGAGGAATTAAGGCTGCGTTCCCCACTATCAGCCAGCAGCAGGCTGGGAGCTGGCTCAGCTGCCAAGCTGATACACTTGGCCTTTTTCCTCCTTCTCGTGTTGGATTTGGTCTTGCAAACAAAAGCATTGCTTGTGTCCTTTAGTCCCACACAGCAGCTCGGGGCTGGGGAAGGCCAACAGCGGCCACTGCCCATGGGAACTGCCTGCCAGCAAATGCCATAAACCCCTCCTGACTCATTGTGCTGTGCTGCTGTCCGTGCCCTGGGCCGATCCCAGGGCTGCCAGCAGAGCAGGACCCTTGGCTGGATGCTCCTTCTCCTCCTTGACCTCAAACGCAGCACAGCTGGGGCAGCTGCTTTAGGGGATGGCTTTGGAGGGACGCAGTCACTCCTCCGAGCATCCTCTTGTGGTATTACCCACAAAAAGTGCTCCATTCTGCCTCGAGTTTACCATTCCTCATAAATATTTTATGGCTCTTAAGTAAGAAAACGTTACGCAGCCGTTAAGGGTGTTGGATGGCTCTTTAAGCCTCCAGTGTTTTAACACTAGACGGTTTATCATTACTAATTCCTTTGGTAATTACGGTAGTAACAATAACCAGGGAGCGCTCATTGGGTTTTAATGAGGGCGTATCAGTCCCAGCGAGAACTGCACTTGGGCAAGCAGCGGAGGGTGGGACGCGGTCCTTTGGGGCAGGAGCATGATGTGGGGTCAGGACAGGAGCATCAGCAGGGCAGCAGCAGGAGGTGGAGGGCAGAGGATCATCCAGCCCAGGGCAGTGGTGGGGTCACCATCCCAGAGGTGAAGACGTGGCACTGGAGGCCACGGTCGGTGGGAATGATGGGATGGGGTTGGACTTCCAACTTCATTCTGTAGTGGAGAGCTCTGCTCCCTCCTCGTGTGCTCCACCTCCTCAGCACACCCCGTGCCTTCGCCTTTACAAGCACCCCGAGTGCTTTATCAGAGAGAGCTGTTTTGTTTTTTAACGAGTGAAGCAAGAGAGCAGGGGAGCGCAGCGCTGGGGCTGTGTTTGGCTGTGTAATGTTCATTTCATGCTCCTCAAGCAGTTCCCGTATTTAAATTGCAAATATTAGTAATGCTGTCAGACTTCAAGGGTGAATGTGACTTATTCATCCCAGCATGATTTGAGTTAAAATGCATAACTGGAGCTCAAGCAGACAAGTCACATTTTATTGGGGAAAAAAAAGTGTAAATGTACGATAGCATATGTATTAATGAAATTGCTCCAGATTGATTATTTCTCTTTTTGAGTGGTTGATCAGGGAAACAATTCTAATCCCTTAATAGATAGAGATGGGGAGCTGTCATGTGCACTGTGGCTGCTTTAGGAGCTCAGAGGCACTGCAGACCTGTGGCCAAGGAGCTGAGTGCTCCGTGCTGTGCCTGCCCCATCCGTGGGTGCTCAGTGCTGAGTTTGTGGGCAGTGCTGGACACCACTGCCCACGGAAGGGGTGGAACTGGAAGATCCTTAAGGGCCCTTCCAACCCCACGCCGTCCTCTGTTGCTGTGATGGAGGGTGGGAACGTTTGCACCTGAGATTCCAGATTTCACTGCAGGTTGCCAATTTCAGCCCATGTTCTGGGGCTCAGTTTGAATCGTTAACATCAGAGCTCGGCTTATTGAACTGTGTTATCTACTCCTAGCATCGGCTTCTTCTAAAAATTATACATACACATATTTAAAACTTTTGCTTTCTTTTCTTTCCACTGATACATTTAAAACAAATTCTACGATTAGAAATGTTAAAAGTCTAATTGTCTCCCCTATTGTGCCAAAGTTCAAAAGGAACGTTTATCAGTCTCGAGTTCGGGCTGCAATTGATGTGTGCAGCTGAAAGCTTTTTAATTCACTCAACAGGAAACAATGAGCACAACTGATTAAATTTGAGCTGGTAATTTATTCACGAGCATCAGCATTTCACACCCTGTATGGAAGTTTGCAACCACGGGGCCACGGAAGATGGAAAGGAGAGGCAATGGGAGCGTCCTAGCAACTGTGGCCATGCCATGTTGGGATGGGGGGGGACTTGGAAGGCTCGGGGTGGGGAGCTGCCATGCTGCTGCTGGAAGGAGTGGACAGGGGAGGCCGGACGTTGTCATCCAGCCCCGTAATGTGGTTTGAGATGTTTAGATTAGGCCGGAGAAATTGCATTACACGTTGGAGCTGTTCATTTCGTTAATCTTGTTACCGCTGCGGCGCTGAGTGTCCGTTCAGACAAACGTTTGGGATCCTGCCATGTGCAGCCTTCATTTCTACATGGGAGATGCGTGCAGCCCGTTCCCTGCTCCAGCAGAAAGTGTGTGGCTGTGCACAGCGCTGACAACGGAGAGGACTTCTGCTCTTCTTGGCTGTTCTCTGCATGGAGGGCTGCAGGTGGGCAGCAGAGCATCCCTGGGATGCTCATCCTGCACCCACCGAACTGCACAGGCAGAGAAATTATTTCCTTCTATGTGGGCTACAGCAAAACCACTCCGGGAGCTCACGCACGCTGCTCAGCACAGATCTGTTCCAGGCTGTCCCTCCCCCGGATTAGGTTTAATTGGTAGTTAGTAAAGATCCAAACAGATTTGGTGCCATGTTTTTAAATTAAAAGCAGAGTGTTCTGTCACAGCATTTCCACCCCACACCCATAGGGCTGCTCCCCGTCCCAGCTCTGCCCTGGGCTCGGTTATGCCGACATCGTGGCACTGCCTCATGTTCGCCCTTTTCAGATTCAAAACAGATTCAGAACGTGCAGAGATTTTAAGAGCAGTCGGGAAATTCGGGCAGATTTCGCAGTAAAACTTTACAGTGTGTTTCTGAATTATTCACCCCAGCTCTAACCTTAAAACCCCTTTATCCTTCATTACCAACGTGCTCAGGTTGGCCATTACCTTTCCCTCCGCCGAACAATCTTTCCTTCACCTGCGCATTTGCTTTTATTGTCCAATAAAGAAAAGGTTAAAGCCAATATAACGAAGCTGCCAGTGCTGCTGCACAAAACCACTCTTTCACCACCAGTAATTAGGGGTCGGTAGTGTGAGTGCTGAACAAATACTCTTGCAGAGGTATTTCAGCAGCGTGGTATCGTATTGTAATGAGCGAGGCCTCCGGGGCGGCAGCAGTGCCTGCAACGAGCGGCCTCGTGTGAGCAATGTGTGCGGGCTCTGAGTGTGCACCCCAGCCCAGAGCCGTCTCAGCCCTTCAGAGGGCATCTCCATAGCACTCCAAATAAATTGAGTGGGTTTTCTGATGATATTTCTACTTTAATTTGCTGCGCAGAGGCAGCGGGATGTTTGAGTTTCCTTGTCCTGAAGCTCTTGAAGGTGATGGAGCACATGGGGAACATGGGCATTCCTCAGCCCTTTGGCCACCCTGGCTGCTCTGCCCTGTGGTCCCTGACATGCTGAGGGTCTTCGGTGCAGGATGCATGGTACCTACAAACTGAAATCCTTATCTGTAATCACTCCTACACTGTTAACAGCAAAACAAGCAATTGCTGACATGAAGGCTATTCTGGACAGCAGGCTGCATCCGTTGTAACAGCTGAAACCAATCCAGCATGCTGATATCCTCCCCTCTTTGCCTCTTGCCTTCCCTCCGACCCATCAGGTGGGGCTGCCCGTGAGGAGCATCACCAGCAGTTGGGTGGTGATGAGTTAAAGCTGCTTTATTCCGCCGTCACTCTTCCTGCTCCAGGGAAGACAAATGGTTCATTATATTCCCCATCATTTTCTCTGATGCCTGGCTGCCTCCCATGGAGATGTTGGGGCTGCACCATGGCACGTCATTACCACGATCTCTCAGAACAGACGTGGAGAGCGGTATTTCCTATTTGGATGTGTTGATTCATGCCAGGGGCAAACCAGGGCGATCAATTCTTATTTTTCTTTAAAAACCACCTATGTAGACAGACATAGCATGAAAAAATAAACAATAAAGTGCATCTTCTACCAGCTCAAGAGGAAAAGAGGAGAAAAAGCCGTGGCTGCAAAAGGTTTGGCAGCAGTCAAACGAATCTCATAGTGGCATCTTTCAAAGACACTGACACTGAGCTTGAATTAATCCAGGCAGACCCCGTTGGGTCTGGGGGATCTCAGCTGTACATGTGGACATCTTCGTGTGAGCAATTCCTGCCAAGTGAAGGGAAAGTTACTATCGATGCTGCACTTTACTGTCTGCAAAATGCATATCCATGGATGGCTTTGTGGACACAGTCCTTATCTGAGTTCCTGGTGGTAAATAGTGGCTTCTTCTGGGCTTTTCAGCGTGGCTGCCCCGGGGAGTGAGGGCTGCAGATGGGAAGTGGCTGCACTCCTTGAATTCGTGGCCGTTAGGGGAAATGTCTGCAGATATTTCAGGAGAAAATATCTGGAATGTGCAGAGCGGTACAGTGCACACACTGACTATTTATTGTGGTGGCTACCAGGTCTCCTTAAGGTAAATATTGAACTCATCCCCTCCTGGGCAGCATTGCCTCTGCAATCTGTTGAATTATGATATTCAGTTCAGCAGAAGCCTGTGTGTGCACTACGGGCAGGGAGAGACAAGACACGAAGGGCAGAATGGAGCCCTCCAACAGTAGGTTTACCTTCCACAGCAGGAGGAGGGAAGGCTAAGGGGGAAAAAAGAACATCTAAAAGCTTAGGGTGGATTTTTTTCCCCCTACAAAAGCTTCATTTTCACTTAAAAGAATGACTCACTCCTGACTGTACATATGACTACCTGTTGTTAAAATAATAGGGCTGATGTTTCTAATGAAGCGATGGCCAGCTGTGCAAGGGAAACACTTGAGTTCTGATAGCAAAATCCTGATTGCTTTAGCTGGTACAAGTGAGTGAGAGTCCAGAACCCACATGCACCAAGCAGAGCACATCATGGGCACCTCCAGCAGTGAAGAAATCAGAGCGGGATTGGTGTTCTAAGATGGATTTTGGTGTGTGCCCCATGTGGCATAGTGGGATGATGCCAACTCGCAGCCAATTGGAGGTCAGTGTCCACCAAACCCTACGAATGGGTCCTGGTCCTGTGCAGCTCAGCACCTCGCCCAGGACCACAGCCGTGTGCAGCCCCATGTGGTCCCCAGAGATCCCCTTTGGTTTCTGTGCCGCATCGAATGAATGAAACACTTTGCCAGCTTGGAGAGAAACAACAATAAAAGTGATTAACAACAGGTCCTGTTAATATATAAAGAGCAAAGCGTGTTTTATTTTCTCGCTGGAGGTTGTGTTATTCCCGTTGTTATTTTTAACTGCCTTCTCCCTGGTTGCTCGAGGGAAACAGGACGAGTACACTTGAAATTAAGTGGAAATTGAGGTGTTGAGGACGCTGCCCAAGCACTCAAGGAAGGGGCTGGGATGGCTGTGGCTGTTGCCTTCTCCCAGCCACATTTCCTTCCAGAATGTCTTTTTTTTTTATCTCCATAAATTGGTGCTTTGTTTTGATAGGCAGGAGCCATTCCTGTTCACACACTTTTAATGTAATGTGGGAATTAGTAATTTGTAATAGTGGCTGAAATCACTTTCTAATACATAAAACATAAATACAGCAAGCACGAACAAATGAGCCATAACTCTCTCTAATGGAAAACACTGCCTCCCTTCTTTTTATGGTGTATGGAAAAAATGGCCCCACTATTTTCGATCATTAATTTTGTATTGGCCCAAACCGTGGTGCTGCTGGTTTCCAAAGTACTTCTTGCAAAATAATGAGGCTATTTATTAGTACCAACGAGGCTGCACAGAAAGAACAGTTGAGATAGTTTCTATAGTAACTCCCTGCTAAAACATTTGACATTCACCCCTGCTAAATCTGTTCTGCTGCCTTAATTGCGAGGCTCAGCCGCCGAACCCGTGGCGGAGGCTTTGGGTTGAGGAGTCCCCATGCTAATTTTTCTCCATCCATTTTAAGCCATTACTGCTGGGCTGTTCACAGGGGCTCCATGTGGTCATCGTAGCCCTGGCTGTGTCTCCCTGTGATGTGCTGGTCATCACACTCCGTCCAGTTGAGGACTTGGGGATGCACTGGCACTAATGCAATTCCATGACACCCCCTCCCAGGCTGCCTGGGCTCAGCACAGGGTCTCAAAGCTGCAGAGAGGCTCAGCAAGGGAGAGAGAAAGGAGCTGGGGCTTACACGGTCCCAGCATCGCAGCGCTGTTGAGAAGTAATTGTGTTTGGCCATTCAGTTACTTCCCCAAATAAAGAAAAACACAATTATTCACATTCACCAGTCGGATGCTCTGGGAAATAAGAACTAATTCTATTTTTTATACGCTGCTGTAGGAACGGTCTGCATTGAGTTAGAAAACAATAAAAATCCCTGGCAGCCCATTTATGCATTCAAGCACAACAACCCGCCCGCGGGTCACCGCAACACAACGCGTGCTCCTTGCAGAGCTGGAGCTCCTCTTGCTCAGGTGCTGTAATGTAGCAGTGATCCAGTGGGATGCCCTTGGCACCTTGGCCCCATAGCATCCCACATCTGTCGCAGTGGGGCTGGAACTAGCTGGTCTTTGGGGTCCCTTGCAACCCAGGATGACCACAGAATCATAGAGTAGAATCATAAAATCAGGAAGGTTGGAAAAGGCCTCTAAGATTGTCACATCCAACCACCACCCCACTCCCACCGTGTCTGCTAAACCACGGCCCCAAGTCCACATCCACGCGGTTCCTGAGTGCCTCCAGAGACTGTGACTCCACCACTTCCCTGGTGGGGAATCCTGTGCCAGTGCTTGGCCAAAAGATGCTCACGCGCCTGAAGCGGCCCGCAATATTCAATTATCTCCTGACTGACTTTTGTTCAAATCTCTCTGAGGTCATCCTGGAGGAATTATTCATCAAAAACAGAAAAAGTTACCGCCACTCAGCGAGAGCGTGCTGGACGAGCTCGCTGCAGGAAATGAGCAAGACAGCTTTATGAGTAAATTAACAAGATTTATAACACCAGCAAGACAGAGTCAGCGCTAATCGCTGTTCCTCCTGGTGCCCCACACTGCAGATGGGCAGATAACAAGGGCAGAGCATCGGGGGTGGCTTACAGGGGCTGGGGTGTAGAGGTGGCAGTGCCAGCTCCACGGGAGCTGTGGATTTCTCACGACTGCTCCATTCAGCAATGTTCTGTCCTGAGGAGAAATCCCTGCCATGACGTATTGCTCGCAAACAGCAGGAGGAAGCACATGGCAGGATAAAGCATTATAGCTAATTCTACATAATTGAAGTGTAATTGGAAAAAAAATAATTAATTAGCGAGGCTACCTCTGATCCTCAGCAAGGTCCTGATGTGCCTGCAGCCCTCTCCAGCTCCATGGGGCAGCTCAGGGCAGTGGGAGTGGGGTCGGGGCAGGGGTACTGGTGCAGATCCCCTGCACTGTGGGGATGAGCCGCTGGGCAGGGAGCTGGGGGGGAATTATGCCAACTAATTGTACCTTATTACTCATTGCTTCTAATCACTTTATCGTGGCAATCTCTTGTTTAGTTTCCTTCACTTTTATGGCTGCCCTGGCACAGGAGTGATCAGGAGTCAGTGCTCCCCAACATTTCCTTCCCCATCAGTGCTCCCAGGCTGAGCACTCCTATGGGAAGCTGCGATGGGAAGCACCAGGGCACCGTCCCAGGCATCCCACTCATGGATGGGATCACAGGAGGAGAACCAGAGATGTGCCCCTCTCCATAGATCTCAATTTGAGTAACAAATTCCAGAAAATCATGGGTGCCCGAAGACGAAGGAATGGCTAAATTTATCAGGGAGGTTTCCCACTGACAATTACTCACTTAGCTCTACATGACAGGTGGAGAAACAGATCTGGAGGGAGGGAGAGGCATCCATCAGCCCCAGCCCGTGGGTGCTTGCAGGGGGAGCAGAGCTTCTCCCCACAGTGCTGCTGCTCTGGCTCACCAGCCGCTCCCGTCCCCCATCAAACCATTATTAGAGCTGGCAAGCCATCATGAGGAATAAAGATTTATTGTGGTGTAATTTCCCAGGAGGGAGAGATTAATGCTGGGGAGAGAGGAACCACTGTTTATACACTGTGGGGATGGGGGGGGGGGGATGGTGTCCACCACTCTGGCACCTGCAGGGCTTTGTGCATCCCACCTGAGGCACCTTCCCCTGCTGACCTGCTGGGCAGTGCAGACCCCAACCACAAAGCAATGCTCCTGGGAGCAAGGTGCTGAGCTGCAGCACCCAATCTCAGCCCCACCAGGACTCTAATGCAGAGCATCTGCTCCAGCATCGCATCTGCCCACCCTAGCCACGCTCCCCGTGTGATGGCACCCAGAGCTGTGCTCATTTCTGTTCTGCTGCGCTCTTCAAAGGCATTTGTTCCCACAAAGGCCGCCCGCTGAACGCTGCTTTGTTCTCTCCCAGCTTTGCAGGACAACAACAAACGCCTGGCACCGGTTCATAAGAGCGACGTGCGTTCTCATCTGGCCACCACTCCGGGCACAGCAATGTGCCACGCATACGACATTCTGGAACCGGAAGGTTTGGGGGTGATTGATTTTTTTGAAGTGTTTGCTCAGGGAAAGCTCCCTGATACCCAGATGGAACAGACCTAGAGCTGCAGCTGCAGGATCCCCAGCTCCAGTCCTGCACCTCCGTGCCCTGCAGCACTCAGCCCCCTGTGTGTCACCCCTTGAGGTCCCTTACGGTGTGGGACTCCTTGTGCATCAGCGGGCTGGCAGCACGCCGCGCCATGCATCACGGGAGGCTGTTGTGCTGATGATGTATGGCTCAGCCCCAACCCTGAGCACGGTGATCGTGATGTATTGCAGAGCAGGAACAGATCCGTGCTAAAATACATCAGCATGAATTAGTGCGAGGCCGGCACCTCGCCGAGCTGGAGCAGCAGCATGAGCAGCAGCAGAGAGAGGAGAGGAGGAACACGAGAAACCCACGGAGGAGCTGAGTATTCCACTCACTCATTGATTTTTTTATAGGGATAAAGATATAATCCACGGGCTCAGAGCACAGCCAGCACTCACAGACTGTGATGGAAGGGTCCCTATGAAGGGCCACTCTTTGTGTTACTGCTATTGGTGGACGTCCTCTGTAGGAGGAGGGAGTGCTCCGAATGCCTATTTCGATCTTGGCTGGAAAACTTTCATCATTATCATTTCAATTAAAATTGCTCTTTGAAGCAGTCTGTCTTCAGGCTCTGCCATGTGAAGCTTTGCTCTCATGAACACAGGAAACTTGAAAACCAAAAATGACCCTATTTTAGCCAGCCCCGATTTACCTCTCCTTTGATGGGTTCTTGTCTGGGCACGCTCAGAGCGGGGCAGGCAGAGCTATGGGGCCATTTGCTGATGGTGGAAGCACTTTGAGACTGCTTTCTCACCTGTGTGGGGCTGTTCGGGGCTCTCAGTGACCCATAGAAGATGATCCCTTTACTCCTATGGCCACCTAAGATGAAGCCATGCGGTTCTCCTCTTGCCACTTCTCCAAAGCTCACGTGCCAACCTTCTGGAATGAGCGATGAATATACATGAGCGGGAGATTATTCAGCACTTCCATAAAACAAACTGATGCTCGGCGCTAATTTATGGATACACTGAATTATCTAACGCAAATGTAAATAGGATATAAAAAGAGATATCAAAAAGCGGAACCTACAATCGAGTCAGGCTTCTCGGTAACGAGGTAAGCAGAAGGGAAGAGGAAAAGGAGCCCCGTAATTTATGCATCTGTGTGTCCCATTCTGTCCTCAGGAACGCGAGCGCTGCCGACCGTCCTTGATGACTGCTCGCAATGTCATCTTTTTAATGAAAATTAAGTGCTTTGGTTGTACTGAGCAGAAGCTGTGCGGACATGTTTAATTGCAGCACTGGGAGATGGCAACCTCATTTGAAAGGAAGTGGGTCCTCCGAGGACCCAGCGTGGTCTTTTCTTCAAAAGCAACAGGCACCGTGAACTTGAAAGGACTAAAACCACTTTTCCTTGGATCTGTGCAAAGCCGTCTCATTTCCTCTTCATCTTCTCCAATTCTCTTTGTCTCCAGCTTTCCATGAGCAGATGCATTGCCCGCCCTGTGCACGTCGGTGGGCCCAAGGCAGCACTGTGCCCACCAGCCCTGCTGACCGAGCTCGGCAGTGGGCAACAGCCCGGCACAGCTCCCCATCCTTCACACACTGTTATTTTCTGTTATTTCCTGCTGTGCCAGGGCCAGCTTTGCCAGCAGAGCTCTCAGCGATGCTTGGAGTGGCCCTTGGAGCCCGGCGGGTGGGACCGGTGCAGCTTTTCCATGGCTTAAGAAAAGCTCGAATAAATCCAGTTTTCAGAAGTCATATATTCCTCTTCGAATACATTACGCCGTTTTTCATTCTGCTCTTAAGGCAAAGCCGTGCTCGCATTCCTGCTAAAGGCAAATCCCTCGCTGGCTTAGGTTAGCCTAGAAAAACTCTGTACATAAGCAATTACACATCATTTCGGAGGTGTTTTGTCTCCTCGCAGAAGGAAATCAAAATCCCCAATCAACAATTCGCGGGGAGAAGCGGCTCCAACACAGAGCAAAATGCGCGTTGTGTCCTTCCTTTAATCAAGTTAATGGTCATCATTTCACATGCTAATGTCTCCTCGGTGGTCCATCAGCTCGCTGCAGCTGCAGCAGCGTTTGATCTGGTGCAGTTTACCTAAGAGACCCAATTACAAGCTTTCCTCCGAGCAGGCGGACTTGGAAACCTGGCGAATAAAAACCCTGCTGCGTCCACGGCAAAGTTTTCCTCCGTCATCACAGATGGCAGGCGAATAATTTCAGGACTTTGGGTAAAGCAACCAAACAGCAGCGTGGTTCCTGTCCCACTTTTCTTTTTTCCATTCCCCAAGGGCTTGGAAACCAGCAGGAGGGCACGGGGTGCCGGTTCCAAGTGGAGATGCAGCTCTAGGGCTGCAGCTGGTGCGTGGAGCTCCATGGCCAGCAGTGCCTGCACTCCAGCGAGCAGGCAACCAAGTGCTCCTCGCATCCCACCGGCTCCCAGGACCCCTCCGTCTGACTCGCGAGGCTGGAAGCACAATTAGCCTTGCTTTCCCCTGGTTATTTTAATTGGATCCGTGGCGACGTGCCGGCATGCCATCCTCCAGGCTGGGGGCTGTGTGCAGCAGCTCAGCAGTGTCCCACCTCCGGGCTGGGGGATGTGTTGGCGTTGGCATTGCCATCTAGTGGCATGTGCTCACAGCTGCCTTTTGTCCTCCATTTTCTGACACGGTCGGCAATAACCAGAAATAACCACGGCCGTGTATTTCATACGTGTTCTCGTGATCTTTGCATCTATTTGCAAAGAAAAGATGCTAACCAGAGGCAAATCTGAGAGCTATCAAAAAGGCACGCTGGTGGTTTGGATTGGCTTCCAAGAGCTCCATTCCTCCCTTTGCTTGAGTGAAGAGGCAACCGTGAAACTCTGTAAGTGGCAGAGTCAATTTTCTCCCGTGTTAATCCAGGCAATTAGTAAAACACGCACCAGTGTGCAGAAGATTACAGGGTGAAAAGCAGATGAACACCTTGGGCAGCCCACAGCCGTGCCAACACGAGGTGCTGGCACAGCCCCTGGCTGCCTGCACCCATGCAAGGTGTCACAACGAGTCCCCTCTGACAGCAGCTCGCAATCTCCAGCGGCTGCAAGATAAGGGGGCCGCTAGGGAAAAGCCAAACCAGAAAGATAAGAGAGCTTATTCCGTTCAATTATTGAGTAGATAAGGCAGCAGAGGCGAGCCTGGCTCTCCTAATCCATCCCCATGTGCTGCAGAGGGTCGGCCTCTTCCCAACGAACCGTCCCCACGTGGCTGCTGCAGTGTTTGTCAGGGGCTCAGCGGTTCAGGCCTCCCACCAGCCTGTTTTTAAATATATAATTAGCCTGGAAGGCCAACCCGAAGCACAAGATTCATGGAATGTGTCCGCTTTTAAAATGAACTGGCAGAGATCTGAAGGGGAGTTCGCTCAGAAGGTGCTCACAGATCCTGCATGGCACTGCTGCCAGCCCCAGCCTGGGGCCACTCTCACCCATATTTCTTGTGAAATACGAGCTCGGCATTACTCACGACCTTTGCACAAAGGTTAGGAGAGAGCTTGCTGGGTTTTTCAAAGTTGGGCTGCGCTGTCAGCAGGGAAAAAGAAGCACTCCCCTCCGGCACAGTGCCCACAGCTGGGATCTCAGGCACAGAGTAGAGCACAGGGTCGCAATCCTGCAACAACAGTGCTCAGCTACAGCTCGTCCCGGCCACGGGGACCACTGCCTGCAACTGCACACACTTCGATCTGAGCAGGGCACAGGTTCACGCTTTGGGGTGACTTGCTCAGATTTTTAATTATCACAGACAATGAAGACTTTCGTTCTGCCAGGCTCCAGCTGCTGCGCTGGCCGAGCTCCAGCGTCCCATCCAACGGCTCCCAGGTCTGTGCAGGGATGCTGGGCAAAGAGCAGGAGCTCCGGGATGGGGAGTGAAAGTGGCAGCCCCGCAGGAGCAGGGCCCATTTCACTCCTACCTGTGCACCAGGCTGAGCCCTGCCTGCTTTCACCATCCCCACGGGGCAGACTCAGGCAGAGGAGGAAGGAGAATGAGCAATGTGAAGGAAAAGAGACTCATGGAGGAGGAATGCCACGCTCTGCATCTGGTTTTGCTTGTCACCTCTGGGCAGGCAGAGCAGGCAGCTGGGAGCAGGGGAGGGAGCGCCGCGGGCACTGTGCACCTGGGGACAGCAAAGCCCCCGGGCTCTGCTGGGGTGCAAAGCACAATCCCTTGCAACATCCCTTCTCTTTTCATGATGAAAACCTCTTTTGTAGCTGATCCAGTGCAAGTCAATACAGTTGTAATGCACACACACATGAGAATGTGTCTCTCCGCTGCTGCCTTTCGCATTATCACAAATAAATATCACCTCGGAAAACAGAGGGAGCGTGAGCTGTGCCTCGCCTGGCATCACACAGCGTAATTAGCGAGCGCACGTCAACTGAAGCCTGAAATGTGGAATACAGAAATCAGAGGAGCTCACCCAACGAGACGGAAAATGAGAAAGCCTCGCCCAATGGAAGAGCTCTCTAAATATAACCATTGCTGCAAAATTATGTCAGAGAATAATTCCTACTCAGAAATAGCTCTGAAACTTCGCGGAAGCATGGGGAGCTAAATAGAGCGAGCCACACGGAGCAACACGGGAACGGCGTAAACACGTGTGAGAGTGTAGAAGCAACGACAGGGAGTATTCCAACACAGTCCTAAGCAGGCTGGCCATGCTGCTTCGTATGGGAGTGGGGAAAGCCTTGGGAAGACGGGGGAGGTTTCCTCCCCAGCGATCACCTCCTGCATAGGGAGACGATGGGTGACCACGGCTCCCAGGCTGCTCCTCCCAGCGTGGCTCATTCCCGTCCCTTCACTTTGGAGTTATTTCAGCTGCTGTCCTTAATTAAATTCAGTGTGATTGGATTTGATTAAAAGGCATCGATTGTGGGGAGGGGGCTGTAATTGCGGCCGTTCGTCAGCAGCCGGGAGCTGCTGAGATCTCATCGTTAATAAATCAGTGCCGGCGCTGCTCAGTGTGGTGCAGAAACGCAGGTGGGCTCTTCTGGCACTCAGTGATGAATTAATACCACTAAAAGTTGCAAGGCATTGCAGTGAGGAATGAGAGGGGTCCCGGGACAGAGGGAGGGAGCTGGGCAGCGTGTGGCCGCATGCAGTGTGTGCTCCTGCTGCCCATGTGCAGTGCTCGGTTTGACTGGGATGCACTTCTCCAACAGCTGAGACACGGAGAGGTGACAGAGCAACGTACTGACACAACTCCAGCAGAAAAATGGGGGCCCAAATGAGCAGGCTGAACACTTGTGATGTACTTGCCTTATTTTCAGCACACTGCCGGATTGGGCATGCCTTCACGCGGCTCCTGAACGTCTGTAAGAATGAAATGGGCCGTGCTGATGCCTTCAGAAGTCTACAGGGTATTACGAGCGTAAAAGTGCCACTTCATGCTTCGAGATGCTGCTGCAGTAAATCAATCCTATTTCCACTGCCTATGAACCGCAGATACGGAGTCAGGGTGACTCCAGCACTCCAAAATGAGGGGCAGGGGATCTGAGGGACCCTGTAGGGTCGGTGGTGGTGCTGGATGAAAACCCACGGAGCACGAAGACACGACACCTCAGCATCTCCTGAGCACTAATCCGCATGACTTATAAGGCTTCGTGACTAATGCGGCCATAATCAGAATGGACCATAATCATTATAACAGTAAAGCGATCCTCGCATTTCCCCATTACTAATCTTCAGCTTCTCCTTGTGACCTTTACTTTTAAATGTTTCAATACAAATAATGCACTTCTGCGAATATGTTCTTCTGATTATTTCCCTCCGCTCTGATCCTCCATGTGCGACAGTCCCTGAAGTGGTAATTTGTTCTCTTTCCTGGTAATTGCAATTTTAGAAATAGCTTTCTCAAACGCTCGCAGCCTGATCTCTGCTTCCAAGAGATTTCCTCCTTCCTCCCCTCCGCCGTGCGCTGCGTGCCCGCGGTGACACGGGGTGGTGACACGGGGCAGAGCGGGGGCTCACGCTGCCCCGGGAGACCCCACTTGGGCTGGGAGCCTCCTAATGATTTCCAATTAGCTCTTATTAATTCCGGCTGTAAGGGGTTCATTTATTCAGCCGGGATGGGGAGCATGCTATTACTGGTAATAGCACATATTTTCCCTTCGTGTAGCGATACGCAGAGGGAAAATAGCCCAGCAAAGGAGATGATGGTGGGAGAGCACTGAGGCTTGCAGTTATCAGTGATTAATCCCCATCATCCTCATTGGGAACAGACACTGCTGAGCAGAAGTTAAAGCAGTGACCATGGAGTGGACTGCGCTTTGGGGCACGGCCTGGCAGTGTCACAGAGGAGCAGATGTCCCCCATGGGGACAAAGCCCTCCAGGAAGATGGACCCCAACTCAGCTCTTCCCCGCTCACAGCTGAAGCATCCACAGCCCGTGTGAGATGTGGGAACACTGGGGGATGTGGCGGGGAGGTTCCTGACCCCCTCCTTCCCCCCCAGAACCTCTCCCATCCATGCAAAGCCGTGCCCCCGGGCCTGACCTTCCACACCAGTTCAAAGAGATGGTCGGTGATTAATTTCAGCTGAACCTTAAGAGCCAACACAAGCTACAAAGTCAATGACTAATCTATTAAGCTCCCCTGTAACTTAATTTACATGTTTTTAATGATTACTTCCTACCTGGGCACTCTGAAAACTAATTGGACTTGAATCGTTAAGTGTATTCAGAGGTGGACTCAAATTAATAAGTACCACTCAGGTCTGCTTTTAGCTGCAAAAGAAAATCAACGTTGGTTCCTGCGCTGCCAGAGCACTCATTGCTATGCAAATGCTGCAGCCTCCTCCATTCACCGGGATCTGCTCGCTAATAACACGGATGCATTAGCCAGGGAGCCAGGCTGTGCCGTACCCACTGCCATTTAGGAATTAAAATCCCAATTAAGGGCTTGATGCACTTCTTGAAAATTGAGTTTTTTTCTTCTATTGTTGGGAAGGAAGAGAAAGTGCGTTCAGGACTCGAGATGGACAGCAGGCTGTGCATCGTCCCATGGTCCCCAGCGAGCACAGGACCCATGAGGTTCGGTGGTTTCTGTCCTCCAGCAGCTGCAGGTGCTCAGGGTGCGTCCATCCCCTGTGAGCACAGTGCCCTGTCTGCATGGCAAGCAGACGAGGTGGGCCCCTTTCTGCACACAAGGAGAGCTCTTGCTTTGAGGAAAGGATCTGGTGACGAAGAAGGAGATGTGGTTGGAATGAGAAGCACCTACTTAGGAGTTAACATGAAAGCCCTTTTAATATAATTTAATGGCAGGAGGCAAAATGAGGTTTAGAGATGCAGCGCCGGCTCTCTGCTTAAGGAGGGGACGAGCACTTACATCGGATCAATCCACAGAAGGATCACAAAGAAAGAAAAAAAAAAAGCAGCGTGGTGTCTATTTCCCCAAGAAGTCTGGCATCCTCGCTGGAGCTGTGGGAAGTGAAATGAATTCATTCCCCATCGGATGCACACAGCTGTCCTCTTTGCAGCCCGTGGCCGCAAAGCAGCGATGATCGTTAGAGAGGAGCAGGAGCCCAACAGTGGGGTTGGGTCCCACTGGGCCCTGGTGTGAGCTCTGCTCTGCACAAACACGAGGTGAGGGGAAGGTGCATCCCTGCATCCTGCACACACAGCCACGGGGGCTGCTGCGAGAGGAGACCACAGGGCTTCTCCAGCCCACCCTGCTCAGGGGCTGCAGTGATGCCCAGCAGAGCTGCAGCAGTTGACTCACATAAGCAACCCCCCCCACCCCACAGTCCTTCTGAGTCTCAAGTGGGTCGTGGAGAGTTTATTTTACTGATTTAAAAGTTTATCAGAATAAATCCACAGCCCCAGGATGACGTCAGTCGGGTCACAGCCAAAGGTCCCTCTCTGATGCCTCTGATGATGGGGGGGGTGTCACAGGAGCCCCCCATCTCAACCCCCGGGGCCACAGCAGGCTGGGAGCTCTCCTCCAGCACAAATAATGGCTCCAGCAGAGGAAGCTGAATTTCCTCGCAGTCCTCAGAGGATGGAGCCTTTCATTGTGGGTTTTTCATTAGCTCACAATACAGAAGCTGTACAGATGCTGTCTGTTCCCCCCCCCCCCCCCCCCCCCAGAAGGGAGGAAATTATGCACCTGGGCTAGCAGCCAGCATACAGAGGATTTATGCCTTCTAAGGCCTTTTATTAACTTGACAACATATGGCTTTATCCAGAGCCCTGCTCCTGTTCCTCAGCCCCACGTCAGGCTCTCCCCACTGCCCTGGGGAAGCACCCAGGGGGCACAACCCTTGGAGTGGGTGGGGGTTAACGAGGTGACACTGAACCATTTCCATATTTAATAATGTTTCAATTCCCTTTTCTTTCCCCCCTCCCCCCTGCACAAACACAAAACAGTTGCAAAGCTCTAAGTCAAAGAATCTCTTTCCAGCAGCTCACAGGGACGCAGCAGACAACGAGCTGACATGGGACAAGCTCCTGTCCAAACAGCTCTGCATGGAAACCTACCCTGAAGAGGCACTGCCCACAACAGTGGGAGCACGCTCCTACACCCACAAGAACCAACTTCTTGAGCAACAGAACCCCAAAGAAAATCCTCTGTATCTGCTTCTCCATCCTCATGGACTCCCGATGTGAAAGGCTGTGATGGTCCCTTTGGAAGCAGAGTCCCCATCAGCTCCGAGCACGCGAGGCAGCACCGGGAAGCAGAGTCACAATTGATTTTCACCTTTAAGGTTCAGGTTGCAATTGATTTCTTGCAGATGGAAGCTTTGCAGCCACGCTCTTGGAAATGCACTGCAGCTGGCAGCAGGGCTGTGGGCAAAGAAGGCTGCTTTTGTTTTTCAGCATTAGTAACTCCCAGCAAAAGCCCGAGTGGCAGAGCTGCAGCAGGTGAAGGGCTGGCAGGAGGTGGGAGCAGCTCAGCAGGCAGCACTGCCAGGAGAGGCCTTGCCAAAACATTTTCATATCTCAATATGTGTGGGAGGAATGTCTAACGATGTTGAACTTAAACTGGCTGGAAAAGTGTCACACTGCTGCCTGGCTTTAGGCACTTCTCTCTCCTCCTCATCCAACAGTGCTGCGTGGCACCGAGCTAAGCCCCGGTGCTCCCCCCCAGGCTCCCGTGCTCCCCCGTGGTTTGTTTTCCATGTCCATCTCCACTTGTAGCCTCCATTGTGCCGTGCTCAGTAGTTACCCAGTATTTCCAGCTCCTGCAGCTTTGCTCTAAGAGCTGGGTCTGAAAGCACAGCTCTGCTTTGCACTGAGAGCTGGGGTGGCTTCCGAGGGAGGGGAGGAGAGAGGAAGAGAGAAGAGGAGAGAGGAGGGGAGAAGAGGAGGTTTACCCGCACTGAGGCACCCGTCCCCTGGTAGACACACGGAGCTCAGGGTGTTTTCACAGATGTGTCAGCAATGTACTGGAAAATGCCATCAGGAACTTTGAGTTGAGATTAAGTGCTGCCATTTCTATGTACATAAACCGTTCCAAATCGATGGAGGCGTGATCCCAATAAGCCTCGTGTAAGCTTGGGCACAGCCGAGGCGCTGCCTGGGCCCCCAGCACCCCCAGCCCCACAGACCCCAACCTCTGCACACACTGCTGCTCTTTTTCATGCACACACCCACCTTCCAAACTCTGTGTGTCCCGAGTGCCGTGTGAGTTTGTTTACCGAAGCTCCTTGAAGTGTGGAGCACGAGGATACAATGGCGTTGGAGTATTGTTGAGTGCTTTCAAGGAGATTACACCCGCTGAAGTAGTAATTAATGTTTGTTTTATTACGTTCTGGGGGATGATCGGCCAACAAGATAATTCAAATAAAGCAGAACACGCTCTGATTGAGCGCTGCTTAACGCTGATTCATCGCAGAGCGGCCCATGCAAAGGGCTAATGATTAAGAGAAAAGGCGCAAGGAGCACACTCACCATTCGTCTGCCCTTCTGTGTCATTAAAAGGATGGAAATTATAGCCTAATGAGTGGGAATCAGATGGGCTCTTGAGAATTTTGCATGTTTGGTTTCCTCACCCACTGCCGTGTCCCCAAAGCGCATTGCCCCGAGCGGATCCGGTGGGGTTTTGGCAGCGGGACCAGGGCTGCTTGCGGGATTAATTCTTTGCTAAAGTGTCATTATGTTATACACAGGGAAAAGTCTGTGCACCATTATATGGTAAATAAACCTCAGCAGGGCTCAAGTGCTGAGCTCTTGGCAGGCTGAAATCCATCCAGCTCTGTGGCACTGGGATTTGGCAGCGGCCCCGCTCCTCCCCACGGGACCGAGGCGGCACGGAGCTGCAAAACACGATCCCATGAAATACCATATTCATTCCCATCTCTTCTTTGCCCATTCTAAATTCCCCTGAACGGGGAGAGATGAGTTCTCTCGTCACGGATCAAGCAGGATAGACACACAGATACACCTGCTCTCCATAGAGATGATGCACTGCACGGGGACGTTGGCGGAGGGAGGTGCACTTGGCGTCAGTTAAACGCCTGGGAGGAAATCATCCTCCATCTGTCGAAATAAATTCCACCGCGTCTATTTCTCGGAGTAACCGTGCAGCGATGTAGTGCGCTCCGAAGCTCAGGGATGCAGCAGGGAAGCCGGGGTGAGCTCTGAGCCGCCGTCCCACGGTCCTGCACCGGGGAGTGGGTTCCCCTCCGCTCTGTGGGTGAGGATTTTCCAGCAGATGGAGCCTGCGGGCAGACGATGCTCAGCCGGCAGCGCCGGGAGGAGAGCGGCCGTCCTCTGCCCCGCTGCTCGGCTCTCCCTCTGTCCGTCTGCCCGTCTGCCCGTCTCTCTGCCTCCCAGGTGGTGCCATGCAGGGCTGGGAAGAGGCTGTTTGCCTTGCAAAGTGCTGCCTTTGCTGCTGGCTGGTCAGCAGCCACTCAGTCCTGAAAGCGTGTGCCGTGGCCAGGGAAGGGGGGAGAGTTTCCGGAGGGGACGGCCCCATTTTGCAGCCATCAGGAGTTCCAGCTGCTCAGATAGAGCAGAGCAGAGCTGCTGCCAGCACAGCATCTGCTTGGGAGATGGGCAAACCTTTCATCCAGAAAGATACCCCGACATTTTCACGCATAACATCCCCTAGATGTGTTTGAGGAGAGAGCCCACCTCCCTGGGGCACCAGCAGGGCACCCACACAGTGTACATTCACTCTTCTCTATTGACACATCGCTCCTCTGCTGTTAATCCAGGGAGGTGGGCGAGAGCTCAGCACGGATTAGAACAACTGCCAGAGCCCAAAGAATAACATCAGGAGCAGGGGGTGCCCACGTGTGCCACCTCCAGGGAAACCCTCTCCCTCACTGTAAGCTGGCTTGTACCCAGAGATCAGAGGCAAAAGGGTTTATGAGCCCTTCAGCAGCACCTTCAGCCACTCTGCTCTGTGAGTTTGCTCGCTGGAAGTTTCCCTTCTGCTGGAAATTCCTCAGGAGTGGAGGGGAGGGAAGCACCGCTCACTGTAAGCAGCTTGGGGAGAAAAATAGCATTGTGCTTCACATGATTTCCACATTATGCTAATGCACATCTGTTGAATGTCTCCTTCCCGTTATGAATTCTGGCAGGTCTTTTCTAGTAAGTGGGAATTACTTCCATTCTCTGTTTGGTTTTTCATTGCTGAGTGTTCAGCCCCAGCGATGCTTGGGCTCACAGCCCTTCCCAAGGTCCTGCATCTGTGCAAAGGGCTGTGCTAGGAAAGCCAGCAGGTGAAAGGATCTAGCCGTGGAGCAAGGCAAGAGGTTGGGATGGGTGAACCTGAAGGAAATAAATTCAGAGGGGTCCAAACCCCTCTGAGATTCAATACTGTGTGTGTCTGCGGTGTGTGGCTGTGTGTGTGTTAGCACAGAGCTTAACCTGGAAGGATGGAAAGGGATTTGCTGGTGACAAGGGGTGTGGGGAAGCCTAGAGCCTATGGGGAGCGTGAGGCTGACACAAGGGCTTGAAATTAAGAGTTGCTGTTAATTAAAATCGAGGAGCCCTAATCCTGCGCAGAGCGGTGCGGGATGGGCGCAGCTCCTGCATTGCAGCTGGCACCGCGGGACAGCAGCGCTTCATTAGAGCCAATATAAATGGAAAGAGGATTTGGACACACAGAGGCGACAGATAAGCAGTGACAGGGAATATAGAAACATGGCCTACTTTTGTCAGCCTGGGGAAATCGGTGCTGTGTTATTAGAGAGCCAACAAGGCCGCTTTGATACGGGACACCGTGCCTCCCACGCAGGGATCAGGCAGGGATGGCAGTGCTGGGCTCCTTCCAGAACCCATCTGCCATGGCAGCACCAGGGCTGCATCTCAGAGTTCATCATCTGCATCCCAAAGGCCCCGGAGACAGCAAGGCAGGGGGTGTACTTGCCTCTGTCCCAGTTCCCTTTTCTGTATCACCAAGCTAGGAGGCCTCAGCTGCCCTTGCACAAAGTGCAGGGAATCCTTGAAGTCTAAGCCTTGGTTCTGAGCCCAAGAGGAGCAGACAGCACAGTCTCTGATGCTGTTACTGCTGCTGCAAGCTCGGCTTCCCAGGTGGGACCTGCCAGCATGTGCCACCAGCAGTGCCCATCCAGGAGCTCGTTTTTCTCTTTCATCAGAGGGAGTTTTGCAGCAGCTCCCCTTCCTTCTCCTGCTTCCCTGCAGGGATGTCAGTCGGTGCTGGCCCGGAGCCCAGCAGGTGCAGTTTGTTCAAGGTGCTGTGCTCACAGCTGCCCTCCTCCTGCTCCGTAATATTGCGATGCTGTGGGTGCTATGGGTGCTGCCAACCATCCACTCCAGCCCGGTTCATCCTGCCCTTCCCTGCCATGCTGCTGATGCACACATGACTTCGGTTAGCGAATGCTTTCAGTGTGAAACTCACCTATTCTGGGACACGCGCTGCTCGCACCACGGTGATTAATGAGCACGACGAAGACCTTCTCCTCACCCCATCACCCTTGAAATCTGCTTGATTGTGCATACTAAGCGGGAAGAGATGTTTGCGATGATACTTTTTTAGTATTCTTCAGGTAGATCTTCACTGTGATTGCCGTCCCTGGGTCGGGCTGTGTTGGAGAAGGGGTTTTATTTGAACAGTAGGTCAAATGCGAATCTACCTTGCTCCAGACATAGGATATTACCTCCAATTTTTGGAGCCTTTTGGCCTTTTTAAGGGAAAGAAGAAGAAAGAAAATCCTCACTGCCTAATGACATTGGTTACAGGCAATCGGATTTAGTCATCTTCAGATGGCTTTCATTTGACATTGATTGATGACACTTCAGCAGCTCCCCGAGCACTTTCTGGCATTGCAAACAAGTTTTGTGGTTGCACCTCCATCCCCCCAGGGCTGCCTCCATCTCCATCCCTGCTGGAGATGCCCAGTGCTGGTGGCACCCCCAGGTTCCCCTATGGCTGGGAACGGCTGTGAGGTCACACATCTGGGAGCTGGCGATGGAAACTCCACTTGGAGCTCAGGTTTGAAAGAGAAGAGAGCGAAGCACAGCTCTGAATAGTCCCTTTCATCCTTTATAACACTGCACTCCGATAGCGGAACAATACTCCGAAGGAGAAGGCTGATGCTGCTGATAAAAAGCAGATTTGTATTTCTGAGATAGGAAAGTGAACACAGGCTGAGCATAACGCTACAGGGAGGAGCTGTGTTGGCAGCTCGAGGTGCACAGAGGGCCATGCCCTCAGTGCTGGACTACTCAACACTGCTCATTGGGAGTTTGGCCTATTGGTCACCCATTTTTTTACCCTTTGGACCTAATCTGCTTTTTCTGCAGCACTTTTCAAGTTGGGAAGTCTCCTCTGATGCCTCACTGCACTGTGCTGGCAGCCCATGACCTTGCTGGTGGCTGGGATGGCAGGCTGCTGTGCCATGGAGGGAGATGGACACCTTAACAGGCTGATAAGGAAACCATCGGAACTTCCTAATGTGAAAATGATAAATGATACATCCCTCCTCTCGCCTCAGACCTCTGTCTTAAAATAAACATGCCTTCTAATGTAGCAGTGGGTTGGGGACAAGTCTGAGCTCCAGGTCCCCTGGTTTTCTGATGGGACACAGGGCAGAAAACAGCACCCAGAGGAGGACCCCACATCTTCCCCAGTGGGGTACGGTGGGGACGTGGCTAACCCTTATGGCTCTGCAGATTTATGGCAGAACACAGCCTGAGTAATTGAGGGACTCAGGCAAGCCGCTTTTACAGAGTAATTGAAACACAGAATATTGCACCGAAAATTCCTAGCTATGTGTTTTAGTGAATAGCTTTAAGCAGATAATCACTTCCCTTTGCAGGAAAAGTGCAGACGGGGTCAGGTTTGATATGCTGTAAATCAGCGCGCTGGAAGGAGCAGCACCTTGTTGTTACTCAGCGTGCCGCTGCCAATTTGGAATTGATGTATTATTATTCCACCGTTTGCTGCTATAGATGCCTCTCTTTGGGGGGATGAAGTATTCCCCTCGGCACTCAAACTTTCACATTAAAGGTAAAGTAAAACAGCGCTGCTGCGCTGGGAGCCGAGAGCAGGATGGAATAGGAGTGTTTGCTTTGCTTTGTGAAGGCAGAACACGTGCGGGCCGATCCGCTCCCGGCCTGTTTTCATGACTCATTTCAAGATTGTTGGCATTCCCAAGTTGTCCCAGGCACAATTCTCCTCGCCCAGAGCCTCACCCCGAGTGGACCTCTCCTTCCCGAGGAGGAGGGATGGGCGGATGGAGCGGCTGCAGGAAGAGAGGTGCCAACAGATGGATCTCCGTGTTGTCGAAAGGCCGGAGATGTTTGAGTATGAGGAGCCCTGGGGCTGCAGAAAGATATGTTGATGCAGGAAAATAACCGGGAGACTGAATAGGTAATGGCACGGTGGCCGTGGGGGTATTTTGACCTCAAAAAGAGCCCCGGATCGGCTGCACGACCACCGCGGAGAGAACGCGGCGGAGGCAAAGCGCAAATCAATAAAGGGCAGAAATACGCCTGATAAAATCAGCAAGGGAAAGATGTGAGGAGAGCTGACAGGGGATGTAGGGCAGGGAAAGGCTTCAGAAGTACTCATGGAAGAGAGAGACCCCGAGGCAGCACCCGGGAGCACGGGGCTCTGCGGGAAAGGGCACCCATGGTGGTCCGGTGCCACAGTGCTGTGCTAATGAGCCCATTCCTGCAAGCGATGCCTCGAGTTATCGCTGTCTGCAGTTGGGAACACACCCAGCAACAGATATCCCGGCCTATGTAATTGAATTATTTAGGGGCTGACATGGCATGATGGAAGAGGCTTTCTTCCTATTTTTAGGTTTCCATCTACAGGGCTGGAAATTACAGCCATTAAAATGCTCTATTAGTAATGATATATAAAGGGGAAAAAAAAAAAAAAACCCGATCAGACTTTTCTGGTGCACACGGAGCATTAGGATATCATTAATTTTAATGATAGAGCCCCAAATTACAAAGCTATTATAATCACACTTGAAGTTTCCGAAGGAAAAAAAAAAAAAAAAAAAGTGGACCATTCTAAATTATTACTAATGAGTAAAAAAATATTTAAATCATATTTAACGGACCTTAAAATTACAGCGGGTATTGCCGTGAGCTCGGGGCTCTGTCTGCTGAGCTGTTTCCGCGGACGGATGTGTGATGCTGATGGAGCTGATGGAGCTCTGATGATGTGAGAATGGGTTCCATTGTCACGGGGATGGGGAGCATCCTCCTGGAGCTCGGATGGGTTCGTGGTGGAGCCGGAGTGCCCCTCCTGTCCCTCGGAAGGTTAGAAGTGCTCCATCAGCCGCTGAGCACCGAGTATAATTGCAGCCCTGCGTGCTCCGAAATCGCAGCAATTGGTGTCCTCTGGAGGACGGGAGATCTTTATCTCGGTTTTCTTTTAAAACGTAAATGGTTGAGGAACAAAGTGCTTCTGAGAGGATGGAGGAAAAGAAAAAACTGAAAGAAATCCCCGAGAAAGGAGGGAGAGGGGGAAAGGCTGTGCAGCCCCAACCCTGAGCCCCACGCCTCTTCTCGGAGCAGAATGGCACTGAGAGAATTTGGCCTCTGGCCCCATGGATGTGTTCGCCCCAGGAAAGGGGTGCAGGTGAGCACAAGCCTCGGCCCCAGGGCCTCTGTCAGGACATCAGCAAGCAGCCCGTGGCCCCGAGCAGCACTGCGCTGCTGACACAGCTCACACATCCCTCTGGAGCACGGCTGCTCAACGAGGGACAAGTTGCTGTCTTGCCCTTGAAAGCTTCTGTCATCTCCAGGTCACCGAACCCTTCACTTCCTTGTACAAAAATCTGTGCTGTCCAAAACCTCAACGGAGTTTGACTTCAGAGTTCAGATAGCTCAGTGCTGTGCTTCGTTTTATCAAGGGGATGGAAAGCCAGAACAAGAAACAAGCAGCATGAAGCTGCACTTCCTCTCCTTTAACCCAAGCATCCTTCCTGAAACCTATCCCAAATGGGCCCGGAGGGGTCCCACAGTCGATGTATATTGGTCAAAAGTGGATTGGAAAGGGCCTTTAGATGGAGGCCTCCCCCTGCAGAGGAGCCCTCTGGGTGCCCCGCTGCTGCAGCTTGCTGGCTGTGCTCCCACAGCTGTTAAACATCGCAGGGCAGAATGCCTAGGATAAATACACCCAGCTGTAATTGTCTATGCAACATTAAAACCATTTTCCAGATGCATGATATTTGAGATATTGCAATAAAAGGGTCAAAAACTTCTCGAATTCATTAGGCTCTTTGTACCAAATCCCTGCCTCATTAAGTGCTGAGGAGATGGCCAATAATGGGAGGTGAAGCAGAGGGCCCTGGAGATTGGATGAGCACACGGTGCTGATAAATGGCTTCTCAGTGGATATTCCAGAGCCAGCAAGGAGAAAAATACCATCCCACGGTTGAACACATTTTGAGTTCGGTGCAAAAATTCAAGAACCACCTTGGTCAGAAGGAAACGTCTCTGTTCTGCCTTGTCTGATGGCAATGTGACCTCCTGGAGGGAGGCAGGGAACTGCCCTGGGGCAGAAGGTGAGGAGAGGTGAGCGCTGAGCTGAGCCCTGCAGCGCCTGAACTGGGGCTGAGCCTGGAGCTCTGCGTCCCCTAAGAGCCCCCACTGCATCAGTGCTCCCAGCTCCACACCTGGGATGAGCAGCATCCCGTCCTGATGAATAAGGAAGCGATGAAGACGGACAGTTTCCTTTGACCAGGGCAATGGAGTCAGCAGTTTCGCTCTGCTAAGCACATGGTTTTTATGATGTTCCCGTGCAGCGCTGAGCAAAACACCCCGGCAGCAGAAAGATGTATAATGCTATCTGCGGAACAGCCTATTTTCTAAATGGAAACTTGCTATTTAAAAAGAAAGCACTTTAACACTTTGGAAAATATGAAGGTCCCCAAAGCTGAATTTTTGAGTGCTCATTTTGCAGCCTGCAAAGAAAAAAAAACAACCCGAGTTCATTACGGAGCGGCAGCGCTGCGTGGCACCGCTCCAAGGCGCACTTAGAGCACGCATAACTCGGAGCAGATCTACAGTCCCAGCGCAGTCAGAGGCATTATTCACACCCTAAAAGTTAAGCATTTGCTTAACTGAGTTTTTAAAACGAATTTACTTTTTTACCGGGGCTGGCACTTGGCTTGCAGACTCGTTCCTGCCCTGAGGAGTCGTGCTGCAGGCAGGGCTTCAGTGCCACCACATGGCAAGGCTCCTGTCCACGTTGTTCCAGCCTGGCTCTGCGGCAGGGCTCCTCGTGCACAGTGTTGCTGGGTGCCCATCGTCCCAGCACTGCCGCTCTCTGCCGTGTTTGTCCCTCATGAGCCATCTCCGTGTCCCTGCACCTTGCCCGTGGCACTGCTGCTGTCCTCGCTGTCCTTGTCACCAGCTTCAGTGCTGGGAGGAGAATTCACCGCCAGCTCTTCCCCTCTGCTGGAGTTCCAGTGTGAACCTGCAGCAGAGGAAGCCCGATCTGATTTCATCTATTGCATTGGGCTCAGCTCACCTGGCACTGGGTCACCTTGGAAGGAGGAAAGCGTAGAGGAATGTGTGGCTCAGACCTTTGCTCCAAAGGCATCCCGGTTCTCTCCACAGTCCCCATAAATTTGGGCTGAGCTTCACCAAACCTATCGGTCTGACCGGATTTATGTAGCAATCCCTGGATGAGGTGAATAATGAAAACGGCTCATGAATATTTCATTTTTATAAATCACACAATTCAGATCTATTCACAAATATTTGCTTTGCCTCATAAAGTGGATGAATAATTTACGGAAATATGCAGCAAATATTTTAAAGAAAACACGAAATTCATTGACTACATTAATCAACAAATATTATTCGACTTCTATTGGGTTAGCTCGCTCACAGATAAATCCTCTGCTTCTGAAAGGAGCTGGAGGAGCAGGTGATATTTCCTGTATTAAAACACAGATGGAGGGGACAAAGCTGGAGTCTGGGATGCCAGTTGTTTTCACATTTTCTTGCCCAGTCCCCGTTCACAGTGGAGATGGATTTGCAATTGGGGTGAGCAACCTGAGCAGCAGGCAGCCCAGAAAAACCTTCTTGCTGTACTCTGCAAGAAAGTCGCCTCTGGGATGTTTCCCTTTGGAAATACCTCCTTGTCTACAGCTCTCCAACTCCAACCAGGCAAACCCCAACCAGACAAACCCCAACCAGACAAACCCCGCTGCTTCATTGTGGCTGCGGCCGCTTTGTGCCGAGGACAAGGCGCTTTTATCTGTATGACAACACAGAGTGTTTCCCTGTCATCACTCAAAGTCGTGTTTTGCAGCGAGCGGTGTTTATCCAGCGGTAATGGGAGGTGGCAGAGGCTGCTCTGCATACAGAGCAGCGTTTCGCATCGAGCAGCACTAACATTGTGGAGCTGCATGGATGGGAGAGCCCCGAGGACACATCCCTCTGCCTCCTCCCCTCCTGCTGACACCAGGACAGAACCTGTTGGGAAAGTCGTCCTGCCCACGGCTGATAGTGGAGTGCCAGGGGCTGGAAACGCAGCGCTGTCTGAGCTGGCTTTGCTGCTCTGGGCACAGCGGAGACAAATGAAGCGGAGTGTCGCCAGATCCACGTTAACAGATGGGCTGTGTGGAGGGAGACAGGCTGTGCTGGATGGGATGATAGCTTATTGATAGCACTTCTACCGGAGAAGCATTGTTATCTGGACAAAATACAAGTGCCTTTTTATTTTATTTTATTTTACCCCCTCGTGTATTTCCTTAACTTTGCACTGCATTTGGGTGGCAACGCTCAGCTGCACCAATGGGAGCAGTTCACGGGCAAGCAAAATTCAGGTTTTGTTTGTTGGTTGAAATCAGCTGCTCAAACAGAGATAAGGGCTGTGCCAACCCACCTGTGCTCAGAATATGATGTGATTAACCCTGCCCGAGCTCAGCAGCGGCTGCAGAACGGCTCTGGTGCAGGTGTGCTTTGCTGTGTGCTCCCTCCAGATACAGGGACACGTGGGGAGTGCAGGGATGCACTGCCCAGATTGGGGTCATGGCTGCTCCAAAGTCATTCTCCATCTTCCCCACGGGGTGTGCGATGGGTGGCAGGCTCTTTGAGAGCTGCTCTTGGTCCCACATCCCAATCCCAGTGGCTGCGCACAGCCCCACTGCTCCCCAGCTCCTGATCCTTCCAGCTCTGGGATTATCGCTTGCAGCCCTGGTTCCACGCCTGGAGTGGACGTTTCGTGTCTCTGCAGGATCCGTCTCACCAACCTGTTGTCATTCTGATGCATGGACACAGCTGGGAGCACTCCACGTCGGCACGTCGCGCTTGTGTGGAGACGCCAGCAGATGAGACAGCATCTGTCAGACAGAAGATGGGGAATTTAGCTTTAAAAGAGCAGTGTCAGTTCACATTTTTGCAATCCAAATATTTAAGAGCAGAGCTGGCAACCAAACACGGCTCCTCCAGAGACATCCCCAGCCTGACTGAAGGAGGAGCTGGGTGAAAATACCACTTCGGGGTGGGTCCCCATGGAGGGACCCAAAGCTGCCTGTGGTGCTTCTGTCTGCTGTATCCCAAAGGCAGTGAGCGAATCCAGGCCCTGCTTCAGTATTCGTGTTGTTTGCAGCACGTCTCTGAGCCATTCATCTGTAACATTTGTAGGCCTATTAAGACGGAAATACAATTTCATAGCCACAGATAAGAGATTAGACAGATCAATTTCTCCTCACAAATCGAGCTGTGGAGGGGAAAAAAAAATCACTTTCCTGATTGTGCTGGAGAAGATTTTTGTTCTCTTGGTTTATTGAGCCACGGTCCTGCTGCCAACTTCTCCGTTCATGTTTTTATTACGAGAGCAAGAAATTCGCTGTATAAATCACACAGAAATGGCTCCTGTCATCTGAAGACCTTCCTCCGTGTCAAAGATCTGATTCAGACCCTTCCCGATGGCATGCACACACAGAGATGTCCGCTTCCCAGCACATCAGCAGTAACTCCAAGCCCTGCATGCTATGGCAAGGCTCACAGGAGTCACAGAACCATCATTAGGGCTGGAAAAGACCTCTAAGACCACCAAGTCCAGCTGCCAACCCCTCCCCACCGTGTCCACCCTCAGTGCCACACATTGAACACCCCCAGGGACAGACAGACCCCAGCAGTTCTCTGGGCACGCTGTGTCGGTGCCTCAAATGGGGTGAGCAGAGCCTTACCATGAACGTGCACGTGATGCAGATCCACAGCAGCGTGGAGTTCTGCCCACAGACCCCACACCCCTGCCCTGTCTCCTCTGCTGGCAGCTGCTGGAGCGTGGAGAGCAGCCAGCTCTGGGAACCTTCCATCACACACTGCATGGCGGAGGGGGGAGAGCCGGAGGGGCTGTTACCATACGCATGACACACTGTGTTAGCTTTGGAGAAGGGAGGCTGTCAAAATATTTAGAGCCGGAGTTAAACTGAAACCGCTACATCCACAGATGGGGGAATTCTACACAATGGCTCTCAGGAAAATCAAATCCGTGCAAAAAAAAAAAAAAAAGACAAGCAACCAAACCACAAACCTCCTGCTGCACTCGGGCAGAGCTGTCTCCCCGTGCACACCGTGACTCACAGCTCACAGCCTGAGGTGGGGGGCATAGATACAGGTTTCCTTGGCTCAGGAGATGTCACAGCAGCGTACACCAGGCAGGAGCACGGGAGCACACAGCTGTGGGCAACGTCTGTGCACCGTGGGCTGCGGGTGAGGGAAAGCACTGCCGAGGGATGCAGCTGGGCCAAGGGCTCGAGGTGCAGGACCCTGACCTGGAGCCCCTTTCTGAGGGTGGGGATGGAGCAGGGGCATCCTGAGCAGAGCATCACCCTCGGTCTTCTTTGGAGTGATGGGACTGAGACATCCCCTGGGCGCCTCCGTGCTCCTCAAACCCACGCACGGTAGCTCTGAGCTGGAGAGGCCCTGAATTATTTATAACCCGTTATCATCCCTCAGGTATTATTTGTGTAACCATTAGTTTCTGTAAAGTGTATGAAAGAAGCTGTAAAATATCAAGCATTTCCTCACTTCACTTTGGAGCTGCTTATTTCCCTGCCTGACTTATCCAGCTCCAGCTCCGCCGCTCTGCTCCCTCCCACTGCTGGCAGTGCCACAGCTCCAGCCCCAAGCAGAGCATCACGCACAGGAGGGAGCTGGGAACATTTGTCCTAATGAGATGAGCTCTTGGCTGGGCAGCAGTGGCTCTTATCAGGATAAATACATAAAAAAATTAATAAATTATTCGGAGGAATAATGAATTCAGTGCCTTTTAAATGTGACGGTGGCTAAAACACATCGGGCTTCCACGGGCTGAAATGTCATCTGTAAATATCAGGGTTCTCTTCCTGTGCCATTTCACAATGTATTGCTCTCTCATTGCAGAGGGGTATGTGGTAGGGCTGTGTGTGGGTACATGGCCCCCAGCACCCCACGTCCCCACGTTCCTGCACCCCCAGGCCCACCGAAGGGGCCTTAGCAATGAGGGAATTGGACCTGGAGTGAGACAAACAGAGCTGTGCAGCTCGGCTGGCTGCCCAAGGGATGCATGCCTTGTAGGGGCTTCTGGATGCTAACATATTTCTTTTCATGTCCAAGTCAGCAAAAAAACAACCAAACAAAAAAAACAAACAAACAGAGTTGCACATTAACGTAAATTTAGGGCCAACAACAACAAAAAAAGAAATAGAAACAAGAACTCAGACCGAAAATAGCCCTCAAACCCACTTAGTGCAGACATGACAAGAGACTGTGACAAAGCTGGAGGAATTACTGCAGAAAACAAGCG
This sequence comes from Callipepla californica brunnescens, assembly GCA_023055505.1. Classification (NCBI taxonomy): domain Eukaryota; kingdom Metazoa; phylum Chordata; class Aves; order Galliformes; family Odontophoridae; genus Callipepla; species Callipepla californica. The sequence continues at coordinate 5,471,556 of JALIRH010000036.1, read as the reverse complement.
CTTTGGAAACCAAATGAACCAGACCAAGGACAAAGGCATACCCCAAGCAGAGCCACACTGGTTCCAGGCGTGGACTCAGAGCACAGCTCACATGTTGGGTGCTGCTGCTCCTCGCAGGGCTGCGCAGCATCACCACGGACCAACGGTGTGATGGACACAGCTGTGGGAGCTGCCCAGCGCTGCAGGCACAGAACCCCTTGCACAGAGCATTTCTCTTTGGAGAAAAAGCAGTCCCCTTCCTGTGCACTGGTTTATTTTTTTTCTGTTACTTTATCATTATTTGGATATATCTCCCGCTAGGCCTTTTCCTGCCTCGGGGTGCCCAAAAGCTTCCAGCAAAACACAACTTCTGAGCCACCCTCCTTAATCTTTGTACAAAAACTTCACACGTTTCTCTTCCCAGGAGTTCTCAGACTCAGCCCTGTGCCAGCGTGTGCATCTACCGCTGCAGATTCCCTGCTTCCTCTGGGACAGCTCTCTTGAGGGATGTAAATCCTTTTCTCTGTGCTCTTTATAGAGTACCAGGTGAGTTTGGGAAGCTGCAAGCACCTTGTGGCAGTGCAGTTCCCCCCCATCACAGGGTTCTGGTAACGTGAACTCTGCCTTCTCCTGGAATCACTTGTAGAATCATTAAGGTTGGAAAAGACCACTAAGATCACCAAGTCCAAGCATCAACCACCCCCACCATACCCACAAACCATATCCCCAGGTGTCACATCTCCACGGTTCTTGGAACCCTCCAGGGATGGTGATGGAAAACCACCACATCGTGAGGGTGAGGTGGGTCTGAGTGCTGGAGAAGAGGAAAAAGAGGGAAATCTGCACAGAGCATCAGTCCTCCTCCTGCAGCAACTCAGGTCCTCAGTATGGGATGGGCACCATGAGCCGTTGCTGTGGGACAAGTGCTGCTGATGTAGAAATGGCATTTAGAGTGAGGCTGAGGAGCGAAGAGGCCCCAGTGGCAGGAGATAAAGATGCTGTGGCAGGGAATATAGATGCGCCTGTCAGTTTTAGAAAGGAGCAGCCTGAAATCAAAGGAAGAGACAGATAATAGCAGAAAAAGAGAGAGGCAGAGAGGAAACGGGCAGAGGAAGTGAAGAGAAACACAGAATGCAGAGAAAACTGTAGAAACAACCGTATAAACACGATCAGTCATTACCAACAGCAGTGTGTCTGGAGCTAATAAAGCAGAGAAGAGTAATTAATTGCCTTTGACACGCCCCAAACATTGTCTTTTGATGCTACATTTCCCGCATAGGTACCATTTATACAGAGGCAGCTTTAAAACACATCCTCCCACTCCCTCCCTGCCTGACACTGGTGTTTCTGCTAAGACCATTTCCCTCTGCTGCCCACCGGTTCCATCTGAACGCCCTCATTGAGAGGTGGAAGGCAGCAAACCCCAGGAAATCCATCACAAAGCACAGGGATGCAGCGCGGGTGCTCCGGAGCAGAAGATGCTTGGCTCACACTCACAGTTCTGTTTGCTGCCATTTTACTGCTGGCACCACTGGCTCCTATGGGCAGCAGGGATCCTGTGGCTAATCATGGAGACGGGCTGCCAGACACAGTCCTAGTGCTATTTTTGGTGTCAGTAGGAAGCAAACATGAGCTGCGGTGCACGGCGAGCTGCCCAGCACAGTGAGGAAGTGCAGGGCTTTGTGGTCCTGAAAAATTCTGGTTTTGCTGTGGTTTGGAGCTTGTCAAGTCAAAGAAATCCAGAAGCAGAGCAATAGCAATTGGTCACATGCTAATTAGTCGGCCTTATCTTGAGAATATTTTCTCTCTGATTGCATTTGCAGTTTGGGAACCAATGTCATGGCCTGGATGAAGTGGGGCCATAACCCCACACTGTGCTGGGGTTAATGTCTCGGTGACGTCTCCTTAGAGCAGCCCGAGAAAAAACGTTGTAAATAACCCCACTGTAACCAGAGGTGGGCCAGCAAACACACCCCTACAGTGACTGATGCAGGAGGCAAAAGTGCAATCGGAAACTTGAGCAGTGAAAGTGCAATTGGAAAGTTGAGCAGCTGTGGGTGGCATCCAACGCTCATCAGTGGACAGCTCCCCATCCCAGGGTGATGCGTGGATGAATGGGCTCTGGTTTCTGGAGTGCTGATTGTGACATCCATGTGTCTGTGGATGAGGAGCAGTCCTTCCAGGAATGGCAGCTGGTACACAGTAAATAAGTAAAAAAGTGTTTTTCCTTCAGATTATTCAACCAACGGTAGTAAAAACTTGATGTTTAATATGCATGACCTGCTCCATACACTCCACTCTAATAAATCGGTGGAACATCTTGCACAGCTAAATCATCAGGGGGTGGATGGAGCACTAGGGGCCAGTTGTAAATGCGAGGAAAAAAAATTAAAGCGGGCACATAAAATGGGAACCAATTTTCTCATCTTGGCTAATAGATTTTAAATGGGAAATCTGATCGTGGCTGAGCACCAGGAACATTAGAAGTCTGGGTTTTGTGAGGGCTCTACCTGGATCCATAGGGGGAGGTCGAAGCGTGATGGATGTTCCCAGGAATGTGATCGAGGGCACAAGCCCTTAATGGCTGTTACATTACAAATCCGCTGCTGAACATCACGCCTTTTAGAGCTCTCATTTGGAGGCGTGTTGTAGCTTGCTGCTTCCCTAATTACCTTGTGAGTTCTGCATAATTTTTGTTTTTTTAATTTCAGGTGGGAAAACACCATAAACCAGCTAATTAATTACTTTTTAACCCCGGCATGTCATCCAAGCATGTGGTTTGCTGTGTCTCCCTTCCCTCTGCAGGATTTGGTCCTCTTAGTTTTCCCATGGTCCCATCTCTCGTTGGAGATTTCCAGCTCAGATTTCCTTGATTCCATTGTGTTCTATATTTAACATTCCTCAAGTGGAATATAGAGCAAACTGAGGGGTCTGGGGGAAAAAGTGCACAAGGGGAACTCAGGGTACCCGAGCGGGTGGACAATGTTCTTCTGGACAGGCAGAGCAGGGGATTACTTTTTCATTTCATATTTGCATCAACCTAAAAAGCAAACAAGCCAATGGAAACATTGGGATTTTCAAATTGGAATACACTGATGCAAAAACAAATATTTGTTTTCCTCTGCAATAAATTCCTGTCGTATGCATGTTAATCGGGAGGCGGTGGAGCCTGTACTGCCAGAAGGAGACATACCGAGATGCATCCCCGGGCTGAGGATGAGGAGGGGAGCAGAGGCTGTTGGGAGCATGGTGCAAGAGAGTGGGGGCCTGGGAAGACAGTCACTGGGGGCTTCCAAAACTGAACTCCACAGAGAGCAGACTGGGAAACCTTGTTGATGGGAGTTGATGGGTTGGGGGAAGGCTCAGGCTGGGTCTCATGTGATGCTGCGTGGTGCTCCCCAACACCTACCCCTCTTACTTTCCCCTGGAATCATATCTCCACATTCCTTCTCCTTCTGAAGAGCCCCAGTTTAGGGTATGTCCACTGGAGGTGCCCAGACAGCTTGACAGCCCTTGTACTTGCTCCTCTGTTTCACCGCCCATGCCTTCCTGATCTGTTGGCACCTCTCGCATTCCATCAATCACTTTTTCATGCAGTTGGAAGATTATAGCTTCTTACTTGCTACCTCCAGTCCAGCTTGTCATGGGAAAACTCCAGGGAGAGATTCGCACAGATGTATTAAAGCTATCTAACACTTTCTCCATGGCAACTGGGACTGGTGCAAATCCCATAAGCCCTGCCTGGAGGCGGGATGAGAGCTCCTCCTGAATTCTTCCAGGCACCCAGATAATGGCAGATAGTAGGAAAATGTCTTCATCGGCTCGAGATGCCTCCCATCTGCAGCGCTCAATAACATCTGATTAGTACTGAAACATTTATCATGTATGAAATACAATCGTCTGAAGCTCTGTGGTGACTTGCACTTCCCATCCTTTCTTTAGCTCGATCCAATACCAACAAGCAGGGAAGAAAGGATAGAGCATGCCAGACCTCATTCGATCTTTGTGGGCATGATTATTTTAGAGCTATTCTTAATTTTACAAGTTTTTAGGTCCTGATGCTGTCCTTTGGAGGGTAGGATGCCTCAAGGCAGTGGGGGAAGGAGCCCCGCTGTGCACCAGGGGGCTCAGTGAGGTTCACCTGCATGCACCTTGGGGAAATCCCTGTCCCATCACCCCATGACATGGCCCCAGGGACAGAGGTGATATCAGCAGGGCAAATGTCCTGCTCCCTGAGAAAAAAAAAGGTTGTTGGAACCACTGGAGACAGTCTGCTGATTTATTTTAACACCACACACCACAGAACAGCGAGGCAGCCGAAGCCTTTGAAGTCTGCCACGTCCAATCCACTATTAATCATTGTAAATCTGGAATAATCTCTACAAGCATATTCCACTCCCTACAAACGCACCGGTACCAGCTCTCTCTAGCACATCCTGTGTCAGGCAGCAGTTGCACCTTGGCTTCAAGCAGCATTTCCCAGCAGAAATATTTACAAAATAATAGCCCCTATTTGGTGCAGTCACTTCTGTTTTAGAGAAGTGCAGTCTAATACGTAACGGAGCTTACAGAATGACTTTGGCTTATGGCATATTTTCTTTCCAGTGCTTGTTTTTAATAATCCCTGTGAGGCATCATATGCCTCCATTTGGGTTCCTGACTCCATGCCACTGCAACAAGCAAGAGAACTGCATTTTTCTTCCTTTCAAAACTTTGGGCTCAGCTCTGAAAGTACTATGGGAAAGTAGCAAAGCTGGAAAAGAAAATCTGGTACCACCTCCCTGCAGATCAGCAGCACCTTGCTGAGTGCTTGGGAATGAGGGGGAGCCTGCGTATGGGGAGTGCTCTTCACGCCCAAGGACTTCGCAGGCCAACATATGGCAGTGACTAAAAATCAGTAAATTACCTTCTACCACCATGGTGAAGCAGACCTCGGGAAGGAAGATAAGCCTTCGTGAATCTTTCCCTTATAATGAGGTTTCTATGATTAACGCAGTCTGAAAGGAATGAGCTGGCTGCCAGGCAGGAACGCTGTACTGTGATGCTGGTAACGAACTGTCGGCACAGAGAGGACTGTGATACTGCCACTCCACCAGGAAAGGCTGAGACCCAGGTGGGATGGCTGTGGGAGCCCTAGAAAACCCCTCCAGAAAGGGCTCCAGCCCTCCCTTATCTCACTCAGACCCATGGTTGCTCATCCTTTGGCTGGAGGTGAGCGGTGCGCTGGACCTGGAGATGCTCGGCTTGCTGGGGGATCCCATGGGCAGGGGCAGCCAAGCAGCCAAAAACCCCACAGCATGAACAGAGCTTAAATTCCAGAGCACACACTGACAATAAAGAATCAACTACAAGGCTGACAAACTGACCCCTAGGTTTTACTGCTGTATATACAAGTGAAGAAGGAATTTAACTGCTGCTACTGCATGCCATCTATAAGCAACTCCCAGAGACTTAGCTTGCAATCTATGTCAGACAAGCTCCTAATTTGTGCAAACACCTGGCGGTGTTTATTTTGGGCAGCACTCTCAGATGGTGCTGGTACCCCTAGAGATCTGGGAAGCACCGTGGTTTGGTACAAAGCCAATTATTCACCAACGTGTGAAGCTTTTCCTGCAGGAGTTTGCAGCCCTGAATCTGCATGTGTGCCAGCACCAGGAGCTCTGCTTTGCACATTCACAGCCATAGGGATCACAGAGCTGTAGGCACTGCCAGGGCTCCCCGGGGCTTCTCCTTGCTTGGTTGGTGCACAGCACAAGCAAACAGGAGACAGAGCCCTGAAGGCCGTCTGTACAAAGCATGGCTTGTTCTCTCTCTCACTGACAAATTGGCCTGAGCTCCAAAAGCAATTCGGTTTGGGAATAAGCATCCACATACCCATGGCTGAGGCACCAAATGAGCAAGCAGGGGGAAGCTGCTGAGCACAGGAATCGGGTTTTCCCTTGACTTCCTCAGCTGGTGACTCAGTGCCAGCTCAAACTCTCCAAGAGAAGCATCCATCCTGCTGCTGCCAAAGGCACTGGACACAAAATGCATTTTTTTCCCCTCCTGATGCTGTGCATTAATCCTGGTTGTTTTCTTTATGCTTTCTCTGGTTCCCCCAGTTGGAGGTCGATTAAAAAGGAAAATAAGGAAAACTCGAGGTGAAGAGCATTGAGCTGAGCTGGACTGCAGCTTCAGTGGCACAAGGAACAGCTCTGGTGCGTTGCAAGCTGGGCACACCTGCAGTTCTGCCCTTCCCCAGGAACACCACTGATTAAGTGGCATTAGAGATGCAGCACGAACTCAGGTTGGATCTGTTTGTTTCAATATCTCTGACACGGTTGCTGTAGAAGCTGAGAGTCAGGAAAACATTTTCCTCCCCAAAGAAGTGGCAAGGCAGCTGGGCAGGAGTCACGCTTAAATGCCACACAGGTAATGAGGCTGCACCTCTGAAGATGAATCTCTGGAGGAAACCTCGGGGCTTTCACCCTCCGGATGCTCTACAGAAGCCACAGGTGTGGCATTCCCCATCCTTCCACCTCTCTGCAGCACCGGGGCAGAAGCACGGGTCTAATGACTGAACATCAGAATATTAATGCTCGCCATTTGGGGAGTATTTGGACATGCCACTTCCAATGAAGAATGGAATTAATTTCACTTCTCGTAAGAGACATCTGAGGCAGTTTCCATTATTTTTCGGGAGCTGTCTGCCGACAGGTTGGAGCCCGCACTTACAGAAAGAAAAATGCTCCTCGCATACCTACTCCCGCTGAATTTATTTCTAGCTGGAGTTCATCATTTCTACTTACTTCCCTATATTTAGATTCCCTCTCAAAATATGTTTTGAGCAATGTCTTCAGTAAATAAACTGCCAGGGGCAATCCCATCAGTTCATTAAAGGCGTGTGCATAGCCCATGGGATCAGATTTCCTAATGGTTCAGATCAGGATTCACTTTAGTGCCTGCACTGAAGTGATGGCTAATTGCATCTCCTGGGGCTTTCGCCACTTCCAATCCTTGCTGACTGATTGCAGCAGCTCATTAGTGTGCTTTTACAGACACACACCTGTCACCTCCAGGCAGGGATGAGGAGCCACGTCCCACCCTGGCCACGCTCCAGCACTGTCCCCATCCCCTGCACCCATCCTGGAACCACAGCTCCTTGTGAGCAGTGCAGGTGTTGGCACAGAGGGCTGAGCAGCAAGCAGCCCTGAGGACACATTGTGTGATGGTGGATGGAGGGATGGATGGATGGATGGATGGATGGATGGATGGATGGATGGATGGATGTGGAACCCCTGTGCCCACATGCTGGTGGACACAGTGCTTCTTTTCAAGGGCACACGGTGGATCTTTTGTGGCACTTCTTAAATTGATGTGCGACACAGGCTTGGCCGCAGTAACTAGCTTTTCCCAAAATATCTTCCCTCTATCGGAGGTGCTCTATTTTTAGAGCTGCAAAGCATCACACTGACGAGTGCCAGGGTCAAAGCTTACCTTTAAACTTCTTGAAATTCATCTGGCCTTGTAAAAGCATCTGCTGGCCATTATCTGTAACGATGTGTGATAACTCCATCCCAGCACCCAGCCCCACGCTGCCCCGTGTCACTGGGCATGCACAGCTCTGCCTGCAGAGTGGCACATGTGTATGGTTGTGCTGCTCTCACACAGACCAAACCCAGTGTCCTTTCTCACCCCGAGCAGTCGACACACTTCAATGAAAGCGATCTATAATTTAAGTGCTCTCACAATGAGATCTCCAGGTGGGGAAATCACTGCTCCGTGACTTTTGTGTTGGAGATGGATGTGCTCAGGCAGTGCAATAACTCCCTGGGTGTCTGAGTCCTTTCCCCCCCACTACAACAGAAGCAGAAGAATGGGGCAGGTTAATTGAATTATCACAGATCTGAAGGCTGCTCAGTGATGAAAATGCAGCCGGACTCCAGGCTGAGCTGTAGGACCAGTGTCCACAATGCAGAGAACTGAGCGTGGTGTGTGAATCTAAAAACCTAGCAGCTCCATTGCTGGGAATAAAGGACATCACTGACATGTTAGAGCACCTGTGTTCTTCTTTTTTTAACCTTCCAGAATGAACAATATGATGAAACTCTCAACTGGTGACAGGAATTTAAAGATGGGATAGGGCTACTTCCTCCCCCTGCCCCCAAGCCGATGTCTTCTGATAGAGAAGTCTGCTCTGCTCATCACGTTTGTGCTAATAACGATCAATAAAATGATGGTAATACATTTAGTGACTGATGTGGAATCTTGTTCCCCAGTAATGATCAGTGAGACATCAGACGCTGTGCCTATCTGTTCCTATTTATGCTAATGGGATGAACGTGTCTATAATAATGCTCCTAATGATTTGTCCATTGCTCACATTACAGTGTGACAGCTTTTCTGTTTGCTGAAATGAAAACATCATCTCTGCAGACTTAACGTTAACCAGCTCCTGCATTTCCTCCTTCAGGAGCAAGGGGATGAGCGCATGGGTAAAGCACTGCCACCGAGCTGGTCCTGCAACCTGGGAGCGAGATGCATTCCACTTAAATCATCTGGGTTATGCTTCATTTTAAACCAGAACTGAAGGTAGACCAGCCCCCAGCTGCCGTCCATCACCCCCTTGCTGCAGCCCCAAAACACTAAGGACACCCAGCGCTTTGATTTCCAAGTCCACTAACACTTATGGAAGTAATCTACTTGTAAGTAATGTACATAATCCACTTAGCATAAGTAATGCACTTCCCCTCATTTGCATGGGCAAGTGTTTATTAGTTTTTACTTTTATTATCTCGGATGCAAAAATATTCTGAGGAGCTCAAGACAAATTGCTAGCAGGATTTCATTAGCCAGGAAGGGCTGAGTGCTGGGTAGCAGCACCGCTCTGAGTTCTGGCACATGTCATGATGAGATAAAAAACCTCTCCGAGAGCAGTGCTACAGACACAGAATATGGCATCATCACAAAAGTCTGCACAGTGCTGGGGGTACAGCAGGACCTGGCCTGGCTGTGGCCTCTGACACCTACAGATAGAGAAAAAGAGTGATGAGAGTGCACGGGAGTGTATGTTATATGTAAAGCATTGGATGCTTCCACGTGCCACAGCAGCTCTGATGGTGGGGCTGAGCCCAAGCTGCACGCCCAGGCCTTGCTCGTTAGCAGAGCTGTTCAATAATTAATAAGCTGCCATTGAACTGCTCCTGCGTCCGTCACCTTGTGTTTTACCGTCACTTTTCGCTTAGTTCCACTCAGGGAGATGAGGGCTAATGCTTTCCTTTGAGCAGATGAATATTTACGAGTGCTTCTGCTGGTTGAGAAGGGATTTGGTGTCCCCAGCTCCTTGCCCTCCCCAGCTCCTCGCCTGGGTCCCGTGGCAGAGAGTAAATGTGCATAGATCTAGGGGGCTGGGGGCCTCTGACCCCCCTGCAGCTCTGGGGACGAAGCCCTTCACTCTCCTTTTGCATTCTTGCTCTTTCTCCAACACCTATCACTTCATTTCCAGGAATGGTTATCATAATTTCAACTGAAAATGGCCACAGTTTGACAGGAGAAAATGCTTCAAGGCATTCAGGCAGACTGCCTGTATTTACCATATGTACAGTACCCATCAAGGTGTTATGAGGGCTCGTGATGAGATCAGGGAGCTCTCCCTCTCTGCCTTTACAAGCTGTGACCCTCCTGTCATCCCGGCGTGCAGTGTCCTTGAAACATCACAGTGGTGATGCCGATGAAACCCGAGCTGAGAAACACTGTCCTGATGTGAGACGGTGTGTGCCTGTCCCTTCATTCTGCAGCACACCTCTCAGCTCTGTGCCATGAGCACAGCCCCACACAGCCTCAGCAGCATCTTGGCCTTGCTGCTTACCCCCGAGTTTTGAAAGCGTCTTCTAAGTGAATAATAAATGCGCTTTTCCGAGGCAGCTGGTGGTTGTTTCTCTGAAGCACAAGGTAGGGGAGAGAGCAAACATATTTGCTTTTGCTCCGTCTATTTATGAAATAATAGTAGCTGCAGTGTTCGCTGGAAGAAATGTAATTACTGCACAAGTTCTCGCAGGCCCTAATTAGCGCATCATTTAAGCATATGCTTAAAAACTTGTCTGCTCGGTGGCTGTTAGGCACAACTGGAGCACAGCTCTGCACGGGCTGATGGCAGCAGCTGAACTGGGGCTGTGCCCTTCCAATCTCACTTTGCTTTTCTCAAGCACACCTGGAAAGACAGAAGTCATTTTTGTCCCTGACGTGACCTGGCGGTCCTGTAAGCTCGAGGACTGCAGTGCAGGCGGAAGCCAAGCAGAGGAGCAGCCGTGGGGATGGGGCATGCAAACAGCCCTGGCTCCCTGGGGCATACTGGGTGTACTGGGCTGGACTGGTCCTGCAGCCCCAGAGCACCCATTGCAGGGACTCAGCAGAGCAGAGCTGGAGCCGCGTGTAAGCTCCTCTATTTACATAAGCTTTAGTTGTCTTATGTCTCGCACTGAGATACTCAGATGATGTACTCTTGTGTCAATGCTTAAGTAGCTGAAATTTAATTCCTGACTTAATATTTCCCTGGGTGCTTATTTATAATGAACCAAAGAAAAAATATCGTCTTCCCCAGTGGAAGTGGAGCAGGCAGCTAATTGCAGGTACTCTTTGAAGCAGAGAACGAGAGATCAGGAGGGCAAAAAATCCCCTCCCAGGAAACACAGAGCTCTGTGCTCACTGCAGGACCGGGCAGCGGGTGTGGGGTCACCACGGTGTTACCCCCAGTGCCCAGAAACCACATGCCTGTGGCTGTCAGTAGGTTCTTCCCAGCCCTATTAGCACTCTGCAGATGTGTCTTCTCCCAGAGGGAGAAGGCAGGGCAAGGTCTCCCCAGGAGCACAGCAGCTCTGTGCTGGTGCAGCTGTGCAGCACTGCTCCTGCCCGGCACAGAGCCCCGGGATGCATCAGTGTGTGTGCAGCTCCCGGAGCCACAGTGCACACTTCTGGGTGAAAACAGCTCTGAAATCAGCAGATAGAAAATTAATAACTCCCCAGATAGTTCGCCTGAATCTTTTGCTCTGCATTCAGGAAGAACAGCAGCTGCTTGCACTCAGGAGATCCAGCTCTGTTCTCTAGAATAAATTCAGCATTGCCCTTAACTACTCTGCATGTAGGCTTGTCTTTCTCTGTCCTCTTTAGTCCCCCCCACTCTGCCCCAATATAAGGAGCACAGAGACCCTGAGCACCACTTCCACAACCAGGGCAAGCTGGGGGTTGCACCGGGCACTGCTGTGCTCCTGTGCCTGCGGGGCTGGGAGTTCAGTGGCACTACAAGACCCTGCCACCTCCTCCTAGCTGTGTGGCTGCAGGCTTCTCTCTGTTCTCTCCCACTGCACTTGCCATCTTGGCACAGAAAGCTCTCTCTGTCCTCTCTGCTTTCACTCCTGGGTGCACCAGGGCTGCAGCAGCAGCACTTATCAGCGAGGGACAGGGATGTGTGCCTGGGGCCAGCACAGCTGCTGCCCATGGGTTGCTCCCCAACTATTGGGGCAGTGTGGGCATCCTTGCCAAGTCCATCTTGCCACGGTCCCGTGCCAGCGGAGCCGAGTGCTAATTGGCTTCATTACAACACTGTGGGAGTGGAGACGGGGCCCAAGATGGAGCACATAGCAAGCTTGGGCCCCATGGTGCTTCCAAATCTTCCACATGGGTCATTATTACGGCTCCCCAGCATCGCCATTCCAAAATGAGCATCCCCACTTTCTGCAAGTAGCGTACTCCTGGGCGGTTTCTTTTTCATGAGTACAAAGAAAGCTTCAGTGAGAAAAAATGGTATCAGCAAAACACGTTTATACAGAGGAATTATTTGGAAAGTGTCTGAGCATCCAAACCAATTGCAGTAGATTTGAATTATAGAATTATAAGCAACAAGTTCATCTCGATCCCTCAGGCTAAAAAGTTATAATTAGAGCATGCACCATAAAACTAGCTTTTAATTAAATAAGCTTCAGAATGGAGGAGGTTTTATGAAGTCCCTCCCTCGCTTACACAACGCGGAGCGTGCTGAGGGCCTCCGTGGGGGACGCTGCGATTCTGAGTGCTGGAAGCATTAAATAGAATTTGAAAGAAAGAAAAGAAAGAAACAGCAAATGAGGCAGCCACAGCTCGCCTAGCAAGTGGCTGGTTCTGAGCGTCAGGCAGCCAGGACTTGAGCTGGAAAGGTCCCTTGTGCTGATGTTCAGTGGCATTTCTGGCCCTTGTGCTCCACGGGGGTCAACCAAGAGGCTGTGACCATCCCTCCGGAGCAGCCCAGCACTATGGCCCCTACCTGTTGCCTGCCTTGGAGCAGTCTGAATTGGTTTGTGAAAAGCATATGTTGCGGTACCGAGCGTGGAAATGTCGCCTCTCACAGATGTCTCTCCCTTGGCACTTGGAGAAGGCTGTGGGGGAGAGGACATATGGCACCGAGCGCACGGTGCTCACGCTGGCACCAGCGGGGATGGGAAAGGGGAGCAACAGAGCGAGCCCCACGGCTCTGCCCACGGCACCCGAACTCGTCAGGGCAGGGAAAGCACTCAGTGCTGGGTGCTGAAACAGCCAATGAACAATTCCTCCTGGAATATATAATGAAAAGCACATTCTCATAATGCTGTATTCCACTCGAGAGAAGGAAGAGCTCTGGCAGATCTCACAGTGCTGATTGCTTCCTCTCTGTCTCCAGCACAGCGCTGGGAAGCATACGCCCCACCACGGGCTGCCTCTGAGGCTACAGAATCAGGAGGGGTTCACAGGTGAGAGGTGTGACTGTGGCTTAGCTGGTCAGGGGGTGTCAGGGAATTGGTGGTGGTCACCAATAGCTTGCATAGCTAGGAAAGCAGATGCTACTATTTCTCCTTAATATCCCAAATTATCTGCAAACGCCATCGCAGTAATATTCTATAAATACCCCTGTTCTCACAGCCTCCCTCCCAGCAGCACTGCCCACCAGAAGCCCACTCCTCTCTCCGGAGAGCACAAACCATCCACCAGTGTTAACTGTCAGCAGCAAGAAATGGCACAACCGAAAAGCTGCAGCGATGCGACAGCACCCAGGGGGTTACAGCCACCCAATAATCACTGCTTCACTCGAAGGAAAGATGATATAAAAATCCCACTAGCCTGCTTCTGTGACATCCCCCTTCTCTGGGAGGGCAGCAATCAATGCTGAGGATCTGCACAGAAATCAGTTCCCGTGAGATCGGAGGGATCTTTTTGCTTCTGCACTGAGTGCTGAGCGAGCCCATAAATCCAGTTAGTCACACTTGCTGGATTACATTGGACCTTGCACTTATGCTTTTATTAACAAGATTGTTTACTATATAAGAAGCTTTATATAACTCTGAATCAGGCGTGATTTGTATAGCGGCGCAGATGACGAGCGTTGCCAGCCATCAGTTTTCTCCGTGCTCGTGTTAACCTCCAGCTCCCAGCCCGCGCTTAAAAAATAAATAAAAACCTTACTAAGATAATTAAATAGCCGACTCTAATCCACTTTAGTGGTGCTGGGAGCTCTAAGTGGAGCAGTCCGCTCTGATAACTCTGCTCTGCAGAATCCCACGCCGCCCGCGAGCAGAACCCCCATCCCCCGATCCCTTTGCACCCAGAGTAGTGGGGTTGGTGTGGGGTGATGTGGGGTGACCCACGGCCCTGCTGGCTGAGCGTGAGCACGTCACGGAGGCTGAACATCACACTGCCCACGGAGTGCACACCACCTGGTGCCATTAAACCTTATAACAGCTGAGCAATCCCCATAGTAGTGCTCACTCAGCCTCTGTTTGTACCTTTTCAGCCCAGTTCTCTTGTCTAAATCTTTTTTTTTTTCTTTTTAAGTGACTCTGCTACATGGCATTTGTACAGGATGTGGTGTAAGCGTCAGTTGGAGATATCAGGTTGGATGTTAGGAAACTTTTATTCTCCAAAAGAGAAGTCGGGCTCTGGCGCAGCCTGCCCTGCAGCCGCCGTCCCTGGAGGTGTGCAAGAAACACTCAGATGCTGTACTAAGGGATGTGGTTTAGTGGGGGAATGTTGGTGGTAGGTTTGTGGATGAACTGGATGATCCTGAAGGTCTGTTCCAACGTCGGTGATTCTGTGTTTCTGTACCAACCAGGTAACCATGCTGGTTCTGGTAGGTTATTGATTTCTAAGGATGAGTTTGTAGACTGAGCTCAGTAGCTCGAATTCCTAAGATCAATTTACAACAGTGACAATGCCACAGTGGAAGGGGATCTATGCCGATGGCTGAGCAAGGCATCATCCCCCAGCATCATCCCCCAGCCCACTGCAGCAGGGGTGAAGCCATCCGCCTCCATCTGCTTCCTAACAGCATGAATCCTCACAGCTAATACATTTCCTATCATTTATTTTGCCTATGAAATTAATTTATAGCCTTGTTGTTATGCCACAGCCCAGCATAACTCATTGTGTCAGTGCACCCGTTGAAAAGAACGGTGTTGCTATCAACAGGACTACATGATTATCAAAGGAACGTCATCATTGTGGGTGTGATCTGCTGGAAGGACCCCAGTCTGGGGCTGATGATGCCCAGCAGAGCACATGATGCCCTTGGGGGAGGACACAGCCGATGCCAGCAGCAGGGTAAGCCTCCAAGACAAACAGGCACAACCCTTGTTGGGGGTTTGATGCCACGAGCGAGGCTTCTTGGATAAATAAATATTCCAGAGGCACTCCGGGTGATGTATTTTTCATGAGCTCATTATGCTATCAGAAAGGCACCCTTTAAGAGGATCAGATGCATCTATAGCAGATGTAATTTTCGTAATGAATTACTTGTTGGAAAAGCAGGTTCTGACTGTGTCGATGGGAAGAAAGCAGTTGAGGGGACAGGAACGGAGTGGAGCAGCACGCTCTGCCACAGCTGTGCTGGTGGAAGAAGCAGTGCCCTGCAAGCAAGGTGAGCCCAGCAGGTATGGCTCCTTCTGAGGCGCGCTACGATTCGGAACATGGGAAATATCTGAAGGAAACTGATGTGAAAGCATACATCTATTGCAAATTTGGAGTCTGTGGGGAAATCTGAGAGCTCCTTGTTTCCCCACGGGCCATCTCTGTGCTGCTGGATGCAGTCACGCAGGAGATGACAACAGCAACAACTTTGGGATTCTTTGAAATCCTCTGTACGACTGTTACGGTGCTGGATTTAGACCACGGATTTAGATATTGATTGACTCTGAGGCTGCAAACAAAGACTGCTAATTAGTACATGAAACAAAAAGCTAGCTTTTAATTAAATGCAGCTTAGCAAGAAGGACCTGCTATGGAAAACTCCCTCTGCAAGACAGAAATGCGCGCAGGAGATCATCTGAGCAGGGCTGGGGCTGGAGCAGAGCACGGCAGGAGCTAAGACCTGCCCTAGGATGTCCCACAGAGCCCTACTCCCACTGAGGACTGGGGATTCCTGGTGAGGAAACCTTTCCTTTCCCTGTGCAGAGCAGGACCCAGCCCTGCTCCACGCACCGAACCACCCCGAGCTGCTGTGCTGCCACTAGGAACCAAACACACAGCCAACAGCAGAGAATAACATTAACATCAAAAAAGCATTTATGGTTTTAATCAAGCTTTGGGGGGAAAAGACAGCTTAACACGGCGCTTTACACAGTTGATAAAATGTTTGACATTTACTGCTGCCTGTAATGAATCTTGTCTCAATTTTCTCTTTTCAAATGCCACTCCAGATACTCTATCTATCTGTAGGGTTTAAGCAGCTCTCATCCAGCAAAACATTGCTGTGATCGAGGATAGCCAGTGGCAGTGCCTGGCTGGCCCTGCACGGCATTGGTGGGGTGAGGGGCTCTGTGTCTCCATGCAGCCCTTCCCCAAATCTGTTCAGTCACCCAGGTCCTCAGAATGAGATGCCAGCCCCAGAGAACTGCATAGTTTCCACAGTGCCTGCTTTGTTCATTAATGAAATCAGTAAGTGCGGCCTCCAAAATTAGCTATCTCAAGATGAACAGGAAAAATGCATCCCCTGCTAGAAATGCTGCTTTGTTCCCATTGCTAGCCTCCCTCCAGATGCCAAAATTCAGCCTGAGCCTTATTCTCTGAAAGCTTTCTTTTCCACTGAGTTTTGGAGAGGGATGGCAGCTCTGTGGGGTGGACACCCTCAGACCATAGAACCATTGAACCGTAGGACATCTCGAGTTGGAAGGGACACATAAGGTCCCCACAGGGCTGTGCTTGGCCCAAGGAGAGTGCTGCTCCTGTGCTGGAAGGACGGGCAGTGTGGGGATATCAGCAGCGAGCACACAGGCTGCTGCTTCTTGGCTCTGCCTCGTGCTTCCCACATTTTCATATTCCCCTCTTTTTAGTTTTCTTTTTGTCCACAGGAAGAAATGAATGACTCTGTGTAGAAGTTAGCGCCTGTCTCAGGAGCCTGGTATGGAAAATTAGGTTTTAATAGCTTTGAAATTGAGGTTCTTTGGGTCAGCGGGACAAGATTCTGCCAGTGGAATGACAGAGACGTAAAGGGAGAGAAAAAAAACAACAAATATTTTGTTACTCATCAGAGAGCCACAGCCCAAAAATAGCAAGCAGAAGCTTAAAAATGCTTCTGTGATGTTCAGGCTACAGTGATGTTTAGTCATAAGCTCCTTTTTGTTGCTCATATTGATGTTAGCTTTGGGAACAGAGCACATGGCTCGCTGTCCTCGGACGTGCTTGAGAATCCCTAAAGTCACTGCTGAAGTTTGAAAGTCAGCTACAGAATAGAGCTCCATGCTGTTGCAATGCCCGGGGATTGAGTGAACACAATGATGCTGGACACCAGAGCTCACTCAGCAGAGAGCTGTGGGTCCCCCATGGCAGCAGGGAGTGGGGGGTCGGGCATGGCACTGCCAGCAGTGCTGTGTGGGGTCATTCCTTGTTCCATTAGCGGCCCTTTAAAATAAAGGGGCTGGAACACAAGCATCCCATCCGTGTGAGAACAGGTAATTACCAGTGAGTTATTTGAAGGGGAAAAATGAAATGAGATAAAACCCAATGTACTTTAAATGGAAAATGTAAACAAGCAAGAGACAATGCCCTCATTACCGGAGAGCTGGAGTTTGATCCCGCTTTTGCTAATTAAAAGCAGAGTGGAATCAATTACATGAAAACAAGGAGACTCTCAATACCTCCACGCTCAGAGCGAGAGCAGCGCTGAGAAAAGCTGCTAATTCAGCTGGCGTGGGAACTGCTCCATCTCGAGCAGGACAGAAAACTCGCAGGGAACTTCTGCCAGAGTGCTGGAATCATTGGGCCCGCTATTAAATGCAATGAATGGGTAGTAATTGTTCCTAATTTCATATTCAGAGATCATTACCATCCCGAGGAAGAGTAGACAGGGAGGTGCTTCAAGTGTTCGTAGAGTGAAGGAAAGCTCTCAGTGCTTTGGATGGGGCCAGGCAGCCCCTCCCTGCGTACAGAGCTTGGGAAGGAGGGGGCTGAGCCCCACATCACACACACCCCTATTGCAGGAACACACCACAGAGGCTTTGTGGGGAGTAACACAGTACTGCTGCCATGCAACCGCCTGTGAAGTTTCTCTTGTGAGTGCCACAACGATGCAGACTTCCACTTCTCCAGCTAGGTGCACGTGGAACTAATGATATTAGCACCACTGGCCTGGTAAGGGTGATAGGAGTTGTCATCCTGGACAAGTTCCCAGGGAAATCTGTGGCTGGGGTGTTTTATGGGCCTTGTACTCACAGTGACTCCCACCTCCCCCAGCACAGCAGCCCAGCTCCTGCTTTGCTGCTGCTGGCGTGGGCAGCACAGAGCCAGGGCTCCAGCAGGGGCTGTGCTCAGGTCTCCAGGAGCAGCCAGGGAGGAGAGCAGGCCCACGCACTGCCACCACTGTGTCAGCAGCAATAGAAGCAATCTCGTAATTACCTAAGCCAGAAGTGCGTTTCATTATTTTTTTTTCCCTTCCTAATATACATTCCATATGGCACAGAAACCGAAGGCATATAAACAATGGCTAAGGAGATTTTTAAAGGAGATTATTATATTAAAAGACTTAGAAATCTGCTGGTGGTGCAGAAATGAACATCTTGAAACCGAAGCAGCTCCCTGTGTCTGTCAAGGGCTCAGCTGTAGGGCTGCAGCACAGAGCACCAGTGGGTCAGGCTGCGCTCAGGTTCAGGTGCTCTGACCCATCACCCCCCTAGGACTGATAAATCAGTGTGATAACGATTGCAGCATCTCGCCCATAGCTTCCACTGCCCGTGTTTCACCGCTCCTCCCTGCAGCCTCCGGCGCTGGCCCCGCTGGCTGTGCTCAGGGCATGGCAGCAGTCAGTGCTGGGAGCGATGCTGGGAGCAGTGCCACGCTGGGAAGCTCTCAGCACCATTGGCTTCTTCTTCCCCAGGCTGTTCCCCTCCCGCTGGCAGCGTGGCAATGCACGGCTAATGCCTTCCAGCAGAGATCACCCCGCTGAGTTCTGCCAGCTGCTTCTGCTTCATTGCTCCTGTAAAGTCATCTCCTCCAGCCAGGCACCCTACAGCCCTGGGCTCTGCTCCTGCACCAGGACAAGTTGTTCCTGCTCTGCCAAGGAGTGTGAGCCCCAGGAGAGCAGCAGTGCCCCGAGCTGGGGCTGGGAGGTGGCTCTTGGCAAAAGCCATGCGACCAGAGCTGGGCGATTTCCACACTGCATTAGGCCGACTGCACACGCTTCCCTAATGTATGGAAATGTCACTTTGCTTTAACTGTTGCGCCGAACTTCTGTCCTCCAATCAATGTCCAATTTCCTTCCAAGGATAAAGCCGTACATTATTTTTGGCTGACCAACTCAGCTCAGGGCACTGTAATTTCTCCCCGTGCACTCAGAGGACAAATGCTTCACCACGACTGCCTCGGAGCAATGACAGAACAAGCACATTCCTAATGACTGGCACAGTCCTCACGAAATATATTAAATATATTAACTCTGGCACTCGCCGGGTCTCAGGAGATGCTCTGGGAGCTGTTCACCACTTTGACTCCGCTCCCCAACGCCGCTCTGGGAGGGGATGGTTCATTGCTCTCCTTCTTTGCTTGGAAATTTCCCTGACCCTGCTGGAGGTCAGCACTGTGTGTCTGCTCCCAGCATCCCTGCTGGAAACGGGGTGACCCAGTGCCCACCTCCCAGCAAACTCCAGAGGCAATTCCCAGCGCTTGAGCCCAAAGCACGTGCAGCCTGGGATTTGTTTTCAATAAACAAACAAGCAAACCAGCCCCAAATATGCTGAAAGATAACAACCCTGAGCAGCATCTGCCACGTGGGCTGCTGCTGCTGGGGAGATGGGAAAATTGCCCTTTGTTCTACAAAAATAAATCTGAGGGAAAGCCCTTTACAAGCAGGCAGCGTTCTCCAGGGGCTGCCAAGGACTTCGCAGCCATCGCCGTGAATAACAGTTTATCTGTAGAGTTTCATTCAAAATGAAGCCTCAGACGTGGCCCGAAATTATGGGGACACTGCAAAAATGGCATTATAAACTATTGCTTTTTCTCCACGAGCAGCAGCAAGGCGCAGGCCAGACAAAAGCCAGCCGAGACTCTAAATGTAATAAATAAGTCAGTGGAGCTGATAAAAATAAAGGATGAAATATAATTCAGCCACTCAGTGACAGATCCCATCTTAGCTTTGATGTAGGGTCTGTTGAAGCTGTCATTGCTTCAGGAAATTAAAGAATGAGCCCATTAGTGGGGATATTTAAAGATGTTCATATTAAGATTATGACTTCCCAGACTCAGCTCGGGCGGGGGACACGTGCGGTCCCGCTCTGCGCATCCCCACACCCAGGATGGACCCAAGGGGCAAAAAAGACCCCGCAGCCGCCCCAGCACCTCCAGCTCTGCCCAAACCCGAGCTCTCCGATCTGGGAGAGCTCCATTTCTGGATCGCCATGGCAACGGGAATAATTGGCCTCAGCCTGGAAGGGAAGTGCCATGTGGGTCAATGGGTAACAGCGGGGGCTGGGGTCGGTGCCATGCACGGTGCCCTGCAGCCAACGCGCGGCGCTGGGCACTGCCTGCTGCTCTCAGCCATTAAAACAAACAGCGCTGCTGGCAGCGAGGAAGCCAAGCACATCTCAGAAGCAAAGCAGCAGAGTGAGGAGTGCGAATGGAAGAGGGAAACGCAGCTGAAGGGGAGGTCATGGGGAGCAGCGTGGCGAGGGCTGGGCTGGAGGGCGAGGGGATGCCAGAGGAAACCAACGGGAGGACGAGGTTGAGGTCTCCGGTCCTGGAATGCTGAAGAACTGATGGATAATTGTAATTAGCTTTCAGAATTTTTAATTATAGAAGAGGTATAAATAATCACAAAGCACAACTCCGCTAATGAGAGTCCTTGTGCTAAGAAACACAGGGATGCATTTGTTAGGGAGACTTTGAAAGCTCTGCTGTTAATTAGGTGTCTCACCGCCAGCAGGGTTTCAGGAGAAGGAGAAACATGTATACATTTAAATCAGGCTCATTGTGAGAGGTATCCAACATCAATTACGGGATAGCAGGGTGCTAAAATGAATGCACTTTGTAATTAGCGAGCGGAGCTGGAAGGCAGAGAACAGCCTTTCCTCTCCAGCTGCATTTCAGAGGTGCTTAGCTCTGGTCAAGGCCTGGGAGCTGAGCTGCATTCCTCTGCTGTGGGCATCCCCGGGGCTGGGACCACGCACAGCCTCCCCAGGGCACTGCCCTGCACTGCTCACTGTGGGTGGGAGAGCAGAGGGGGTGGGGGGAAACCTCAATTATAGTAATTAATCGGGAGACAAAAGCCCTGTCCCCAGCCAGGTGATGCTGCATCACCGCATGGCTGGGGAGAGGCAAGATGCTGTAACAACAGTTCAGCCAAGCTTTGCTGGGGCCTCTCTACGAGTGCTGAGCTGCTTTCCCAGCCAGCACTTCTCTGCCTGGAACTGCAAAATGGCCAAAAAGACGGGAGCAGCTTGGGGCCGGCGCTGCCTTTCTGCTGCCTCGCTGTTCATAAACAAACAGAGGAGACGACAAAGACTGGAGAAAGACTTTTTTTTGCTGCGTGTTAGGTCCTTAGATTTTCCTTTCCGACTACAAACTGAAAGCCTTGCCACAGGAGTTTATGCAAGCAATTACGTTTAGCTTGTATTTGGCTAAATCTAATGAAGCAATGATAAACAGCTCAGCGTTTTCTTC
The DNA here is from genome assembly GCA_023055505.1 of Callipepla californica brunnescens. NCBI lineage: Eukaryota > Metazoa > Chordata > Aves > Galliformes > Odontophoridae > Callipepla > Callipepla californica. The sequence continues at coordinate 5,450,454 of JALIRH010000036.1, read as the reverse complement.
CCTAATGAATAATGAATATTAATTTGGCTGTCAGAGAAGAGCCTCTGCTCGCTGCACAAGACCAGATTTCCCTATTAAAACCTGGGGAGAGGATGTGTTTCACTAGAAAGTTTGGCACTTTGGGAAAATCTGCCTCTCTCCCTTTCTCATCCCTGCACTGGGGTGAGCAGAGGCAGCTTTCTGCCACCCCGACACACGCCAACACCATGTGTGGTAGCAATGCCATGAAGGGCTGAGCTCTGCCTGGATTTGCACTGTTCAGGAGCGAGAGGAGGATGCTCAGTTCATGCAGCCCCGATGGAGCAGAGCTCTCGTGGCTTCTAGGGGACTTTCCTGCCCCACAGCCTGCGTATTGCTCCGTACCCCATTTCTTCCCCACGTAGTGAAACCATCTTCTCAGACAAGAAGTGGGTGAGACACGGGGCAGAAAGGCCAGCACCTATTCTTCCACGTGGGACGTTCGCTCACGTCCCGAGCGCTGTGATATAAATCGCCACTGACCATCTGCTGCACCTATCGTCAGGCAGAATTTACAGCAGCATCACAGTGACAAATTAGGCAGAGAAATCACAAGAAGTGCCTCATGCATCTCAGGAAATGCAGCGAAAGATCCCAGCTCCCAGCTGAAACACCTTTTCCTGGCTGTAAATCACTGACTCGCACTCTTAGATTGGGTACAGCTGGAATTAACATCTGTGGCCCGTAGGAAGAAAATCTCAGAGCAACCAGTGCTGGAGAAACAAATCCTAAGCGTAGTGAGCCGTAAGCTTTAAGTACAGCGAGGCAGAGCCCTGGAGTAGTGCAGGAAGGCAGTGAATCCTTTTGCATCGATACACAGAACGGCGTCTCAATGAAACTCCTAAATAGCTGCGAGGTATAAAACTGTTCCAGACACCAAACGCCCATCGCTCCAGAGAGAGCAGCACTGCAGCATCTTAATTCTGCTTCTCCTTGAGAACAAAATACGGGGAGGACAGAGGGAAGTGGTGCTGGGACTGGCACAGGGTGGCTGCTTCACATGGACACACGGTCCAGGAGTGCCCACATCCACTGGCACTAATGCTCATGGTGATGGCACCCACCGCAACCGTTGTTATGCTCCATAAACATATAATGGGAAACAAAACGCTCCGTTGTGCGCAAATCAATATCGTTATTCTCTTTTGGCAAACGAGGGGATATTCTGTTTTCACAACAGTAATCATGAGAAGAATAGAAAGCATCACGGTGACATCCTGATATGGAAGAGAGGAAGGAAGCGGCGATGGGAAGGAGTACATGAGGTTACACTGCTGTGGCTACGTCCCCTATGTCACACCAGCCCCGGGCTCACAGAGCAGTGCCCACTGGGCAGATCCTCACCATGCTCAACCCCTCAAACGATGCCTGTGCCACAGTTCCTGCACGGTGCAGATCTGCTCCCGCAGCCATCGCTGCACCCCCAGCACTGCACAGCCCCACGTTGAGCTCCAAGCACACCAGCACACAGCTGCCCCTCTCTGCCCCTTTCTTCTCATCTTTCTGAGGAAAGTACCAAAGCACGGCCCTGGAAAAAAAAGTAAAACCACTGTAGTGTGCTGCCATCAATATGAGCACCCAGAGCTGGGGCCACTGCCTCCAGCACAGTCCCAACCACCAACAGTGAGGGCAGCGGGCACAGGGAGGGGGAGAAGCAGCATTCACCCAGCCCCCTCCCACCCCACGCTGTCCTTATGCATCTCAACGGGGAATGAGGAGAGAGAGAGGCATCGGAGAGGACAGCACTGCTTTGGTGCGGATGCTTGGAACGCACTGAAACGTTTGCACGTAGGTTTGAACTTTGTTCTCTGCAATCCAGCACTCCCTGAGAGCCTGCAGCCTGCAGATACTCAGCACTTCAAAACCACACTTTCCTCAGGAGTCGGCAGCGGAACGGATGCGCTGGGCACTGCTGTTCTCACTGCTGTGGTTGTGCCCGAGCGTTCCTCAGAACAAGCACGAGGAGAAAGAAGATATCCTTGCCTGAGCCAACACAATGCGCATTTCAATTCAAATAAAATAACAGCAAATGGAATCTGCAGCATTAGAGATAAAAATGGTAATGAGCTGTAATGGTTGGCTTTGATTTCCTCCATTGAAATAGACTCCAGGAGGTCGATACCGCATCGGGGAGGTGTGGGACCCCCACTTGTACATCAGACAGCTGCAGGCACGCTGTGGGGTGAGGAGTGGCACAGGGCTGGTGTTGGTGCTGCTGGCATCACTGCTGCACACCTGGGAACAGCAACTGCAAGATGCAGCAGAACTGATCATCGATCCTTCATTTTAATCAATAATCCGGGCAAAGCTGAGCGCTGGGTGGACACTGCAGGGGTGAGAAGAGTCCATTAAATGGTCACTGAAGCCTTTGGGGAAGGGGAGCTCTGGGTCTGATGCTGACTTGGACTAGATGATGCTGGTTGGACTAGAAGATCTTGTAGGTCCTTTCCAACCTTGTGATTCTATGATTCAGAGCTCCCCACTTACCTGCGCTGAGCCCTGTGCCTACTGCCTTCCTTTTCCTTCATTCATTTGTCTTTTGGCTTTGCCTCATCAAGGAGGAACATTTGATGCCATTTCCAAAAGGAAGGGCAGAGCACAGAGCTGAGCTGACCCCGGTGCCCCGACGTGCTCGGAAGCAGACATGTGGGTCAGATAGCAGGAGGAAGCCTGGAAATCTTGGGCTTTTTTCTGTTGTGTTCAGGGAACTCAAGGGCGAAATTTGAGCATCAAGGGACGAAATACTCCTGGGCTGATTTGTGAACCTCTCGTTGAGACGGCTGAGATCAGATCTGAAAACGTTTTAGTGATGCAGGGAGTGAATCAGGGAGTCATCTGGGTTATCCACCCCTCGCTGGGGCTGGGATTGAAATGTTTGTGGCTGAATTTCAGGCAGGAAGAGCAGTGCCGTCACACCCCGAGCATCAACTCTCCTCTTTATATCCCAGGATCTCCTCAGCCTCGCAGCGAGGCTGAAAGGAGCATTCATCATTTTCGTGCTCTCTCTCCTGCCACTCCTGGCTCCAACCCAAGTGTTTTGCTGGGGAGACGGTTCCTGGTGGATGCTGTTGGCTTCCAGACTGCCGGCGTGCTCGGATGGAGGCACTGCTTTCCTTCCCTCCCCGCTAGCCAGCTGCCCAAAGACAAACCGCCCTCCCCTGGGGCGCACATTACAAATGCTTAAGCAAATTAGCCATAAATAGAAAATGTAACATATGGGCCTGTAGATAATGTTTCATTATAAATTATCATATTCTCCAGGGAGATACGCCTCTTCCCTTCACACCAAAGACTTTGCGTTTCTTCTTCTGTGCAGACTGAAAGTTTCTTCTCTTTCTCTCTTTTTTTTTCTCCCCGTAACTGTTCCCGATGCTGCTTGGACGCGGTACTCTATTTCTTGGGGGAAATGGGGATATGAAATTCACTTCAACCGCAAATCCTCTTGAATTTAATGCTCTCTCATGGAAGAAAAAGAACAGCAGCGAATGTAGTTCTGATGAGAGGTGGCTGAACGAGAGCACTGAAGGTTAGTGTTGTTGTTTATCCACTGGACAGGTAAAGCATCCCCACTGCTGTGGGATGACCACCCTCTGCAGTGGGTGGAAGGGACTCAAAGTCCCTTCCTTTGAGCTCACCCTCTGTGGATGTGAAGTCCTCTTTTGCTCCTGCTTGGGGTGAAACATTCAGAAAGAGCCAACCCACTGCAGCAGCATTGCCATGAGCATGCTGATGTGCAGCCGTGCCCTCGGGGACCACACGTGGCAGCCACCATGTGCTACAGGGCCGCATCTGTTTGCATCTGGGCTGATGATGCGTGGCCCTTGGGTCACAGACACACATCAGCAGAGAGCTGAGCTCTTCCAGAGAAAATAACGCGCACGTAGACAGATTTCACAGCCTGAAGTCTCGTCGTAACGAACAGTTTTCTACTGCACATGTATACACACCGATGTACGTGTGCCTCCATACAAAAGAAATGGAACTCATTTGGACCACTTCAAATGAGATTATTATAGACTGAGAAAATTTACCTGCCTTAATTGGAAAAATCTTGGCACTTGCACCCCGGAGCTAATTGATGTCATCAAAGCGCTGAATGAGCCCTGATTTTGGTAGTTACAGCCACACCTGGCATCTCTGCCTCTCCGTAATAACCACAGGCTTTGGGGAAAGAAAAAATATAAAGTAACATCTGCCACAACGCAAATATTTGGGAAGACTGAGGCTGCTCGTACCTGAGCCCACTTGTACAGCTAACACCACAGGCGGTGTGCTGCCAGCAGTGCCAGTGGGACACCAAGTGCTTGCAGCAGACGTGGTTGAGGGATGCTCCAGGAGCTTCTGCAAAACCTCTTCCACGTGCTCAGCTCGAGTGCCCCTGAGCACGAGGGGCACGGAACCCTCAGACCTGGGGGGGCTGCAGCTGTGCTGATAAGGACCGAAACCCGCAGCCTCATCCAAAATAAGCGTGGATTTAATTAAAGCAGAAACACATTCGACAAATAGTGGTGTTGCAAGCTCATTTCCTGGTAGGATTATAATACAGGAGAGAGCGGCTTCCCCAGCAGCTGCAGATGTGCACATGCACTTAACTTGCAAACCTTTCAGGAAAATCAAATTAAAGCAACGGAGCAGAGCTGCACCCCAGGAAGGCAGGGATGATCCAAATCCCTCCTGGTACCAAAATAAACCTGGCAGTGAGGGACACTGCCATGCAGGGAGCTGGTGAGATGCCTCGCTGCTGCCCTGCCCTCCGCTCCTCACGCAACGCCATGCATTGGGAAGGAGGATTTGCAGTGGCTTTCTCGGCAGAGCTGAAGGGTTTAGAAGAGATCCTGTTATGTTGGGGGACAGGTGACTTAACTGGGTCAGATGGCTTTGCTCTGAAAAGGCTTAAACCTAAGCATTAGCCTCCTTAGCAAGTTTCCAGGCAAACTTCAAAAACAGAAGAAATATATGGAAACGCAGCTCGAACTCCACCCTCAGTGCAGCTCAGTGACGATGCTGATTGCAGTGCTGCCCAACGAGCGAGGGCCCAGCACCATTCCCAGCACAGTGCCCTGAGCTCACTCCCCAGGGCATTGCCCATCGCTTGGGGCACCCGTGCTGCCCCAGCCTCAGATGTGTTCCTTCCTCTGCTGTGACAAACCCAGGCGTTGACCAAGCTGCCCCTGCTGCATCCTCTCCTGGAGATGAGTGTTAAGCAGATCAGCTTAATCACTTTCAATAAAAAGCAATCAGGACTTATCCTCACAATTTGCAGGGCTTTGGTTTATCGATCCAGGCAAACAAAATAAATGAATTATACCCCTGAGGTTTTGTAGGGAAAAAAAAAAATGAAGAAGAAGAAGAAGGTGAGGAAAAACAGGATGGTAGTAGTACACATGGTGGGAAAGCAGCTGCTCCTGCCTGCAGCATAGGGTCCTTCATAGAATCCTTAGAGTTCGAAGGAACCTTTAAAGGCCATCCAGTCCAGCTCCCCTGCAGTGAACACCCACAGCTCCGTCAGGTTGCCCAGGGCCTGATCGAGCCTGACCTTGAAAGTCTCCAGGGCTGGGGACATCAGTGCCCCATCGTGCTTCCCAATGAGCATGGAGCCCTCGCTCTCAGTGATGTCTGTGCAGGTTGGAGCTGTGGGCTGCCTCCAAAGCTCTGACAGCTCCAGAGCAACGAGGACAGGAGCTCCGTTGGGGTGCACAGCGCTGGTCCCCTCCCTGGGGATGCCCCTCCAAGGGCCCTCTGCACTGAGGCAGGCTTTCAACCGAGCAGGAGCAGAGGCAAAATCCATCCACTGCAAGAGTGGGCGCTGAATTATTCATCCTGCTCCAGCCAGCATTAGCATGCTGAGCGCCGGCTCCGTCCTAAAGCAACAGCACAGATGTGTTGGAGCGCGGGGCCCGAGCACAGCGACGTATCCACGGTGCTAATGATCTGCTCCGAGTGGAAATACACATCCAGGAGAGAAGCCCGTGTGTGTGCTGCACGTCTGTGCAGAGCAAACATATTATGCCATTTCTTCAGGCCTTTCATTCCACGTGTCATTTTTTCTATGTAAGTATAGGTTTATGCGAGAGGTAATTATCATCCTTTCAAAGCTCTTAGTTCTGAGTAAAATGAGATGGAGTATTATATCTGTAATATAATCGTAAATAAAACGGGCCGTAATAACCCCCAATTAGCACATTAAAATGTGATGAAGACCCGTTTCATCATCCCAGCGTAAACAAAACCTCCAGGAACACCTTATATTGACAAGACAGCACCGTTTGCTTCCCTTGAAGGGCACAGCAAACCAAGTTTTCAGACTCAGTGCTGCTCTATAATTGTGCTCACGTCGAGGGGTGGGGAGAAGGGCCCCCTCCCTGTGCTCCAATCCATCCCTGTGTTGGAAGCTGAAGCCTGGAAACATGCAGGAGCACGGCCATAGCGCAGCCCCACTGCCGGATGGTTTTGGGGCACGGGGGAAGCACGTGGGGATGGGACATCCAAGCACAGGACTGGTGCTGAGGCACACAGCTCTCTGCAGACCCATGCAAAGCAAAGAGAGCCAGGCCTTTCCCAGAGCCGCGATTGCAGTCCCCAAGGGAGACTCATTTCCAAATGATCTTGTTAGACATTGTTAGAAATTGATATATTTGCATAGCATGAATGTTAAAACTCAGAAAGAACTCAAATGCCAATTAGAACCACTGCGTGTTTTTTTTTTTTCCTTCCCCCTCTTAATTAATCAGTCATAGAAGAGCAGCTCCCGGTGTTTTTCCCTGCCAAAACAACAGCACAAGTCTATCGTTATTAATCTCGATGACCCAAGCGTCATCAGCACATGCAGATTTTCCTGAGGTGAAAGCAGAGCAGGAACGACAGGGTCCAGGGGAGGATGGCTCCCAGGCTCCAGGTACCACGGTGAGGATAACACAGATGGGAAAAGCATCACCTACAGCAGCAAGGAAGCCAACAAAACCCTTTGCCATCGACATTAAATCATGCCAGTATCTTTCTTTGCTGCTCTGCTCTACAGGCAAGGGGGGGGGAAAAGAAAAGGTGACAACTATTTTCTAAAGAATGGACCACGACTGGTGATCAGTTTGACCAAAGCCACTCTTCTGGGTGCTGATGTAGCCCTGCTGCCTGCCTGGGGCTCCTGGTTACCATGCACAGCATGCACGCTGCAGCTGTGATCGTTAATACAGGGCAGTGCATCACAGCAAACACTGCAGTTCACAGACTTTGGCAGATGCTACGCCCTGTGTGAGGCAATGCCAGCGACCACGAGGACCTCACACTCTGCATACCATCAGCAAAAACAAAACCTGGAATTTCTTCACACAAAGCAGCGGGGAAGCGGTGAGTCCAGCAAAAGCTCCACACTCATGCTCAGGGGGAACAAATTTCGCACACGGCTGCATGGGGATGGCATTTGGAAAGCCAATGGCATTGCACACTTCCCATGGGGGGAGGGGCAGCCAGAGGGACCCCACACCCAGAACACCTCCCCCCCCCCAAGGTCTGGGTGCAACGCATGGCTGCTGCTGGGACAGGAGCAGAGTTCAGCCCTACTGACCTTCACATGCAAAGCGTACAAGGGATCAGGGCTGATCAGCAGCGACCAGTTCACGCATCCTCCTCTAAAAGCACAACAAAAAACCCACCAAAAGCCACTAGAAATATCTTCCCCAGGGAGAAGCACAGATAGCATCTGAGCTAATCAGAAAGAAAGAGGAGATGAAGGAGAGAAACGTCCTTTGACTTGGAAGGTGGCGTTTCTGATATGCAAATGTTTTTAACACATTTTTTTGTAATTCTGTCCCAAAACCGCTGTTAAATATTAATTATATTGCTATTTATAAATGCATACATAATTAACAGGGAAAAATTAATGTAGCAAGCATCGGCGAAGAACTTTCTTCTAAATATTTGAATAATGAAACATAATTGCGTTTCGATGGGAGAATGTCAGAAACGCAACAAAATGTTTTTATGTTATTTAAGCTGAAAAGAAATAATCCCAAACCCAGCAACTTGCTGGGAAATACCAGCAGCTCTAACGCTGTGCCACCTGACTTCCTGAGCTTCTGTGTGCTCCTCTGCTTCAGCGTGGTACATGCCATGGGAGGCGATGCTGGAGGTACAATGCGCTGTGCTCAATTCTTCTGCAATGCCACGGAGCACCCCAACGTTGGAAGGGACCTGTAAGGATCACTGAGTCCAACTCCAGGCAGCTGGGCTGTTAGTTCTCAGAACGGGGCCGTCACTGCTAGGATCCAGCTCACGGCTCATTGCTAAGCTGAGCTCTGTTGGGTTTGCTTTGCGGGGTCCTGGGGAAGGCACCATGTGTCCCCACATCCCCCACCAGCCCCAGGGAGCCCACCCAGCCCTGTTCCCACCTTCCCAGCCCACATCATGCAGCCAAACCCTTAAGCTGTATTTGCTTGTTCTTTTTCCACTTTACCCTCAGAGATGGGGCAGCGTTGCTCCTCACAGCCTCGCTCGTGGGAAGACTTCATGAGAAATTTTATGGAGAGACTTAAAGTACTGTCTGGCTCTGCTGCTTTTGGGAAGATGTCACGGAAAGCAGGTGCCAGGCAGCTCTGCTTCTTGAATCCCTGACCTCTGCTGCATTTGAAGCAGGAGCGCCGTGACAGGAACGCAGACACGCTCTAATTAAGGATTAGGCTGTGGAGAACCACAGGAGATGAAGGCAAAGGCTGTGTTTGATCTCTGGTTCCTGTTGGGCCTGGGCCACCCTGCTGGCATCCCTGGGGTCAGGACAGGGCTGGACCTGCTCCTCAGTGCACCAACAGACCCACCACAGCCCTTCCTGAGGAGCACTGCAGACCACATCTTCCTTTCCAGAAAGATACAGGGCATGCTTTTGCACTTAGTCAAAGGGCGTTCCTATCTTAAAAGTGAGATTTCCTCCAAGGGAACAATGAATTCCAAATACATTATATCCAAACACTCCTTTTACACCCCCATTGCTTTGTCCTGAGAAGTCCTCGCTGGCTGCTCCCCTGTTGGCACAGACTTCATCCCTGGCATAACCAAGGAAATTACTCCCCGTATTAAGGAGGAAGAGTATTTTTTCCCTCTCCTTCTGCATCCTTCTTAATGAACCCTCACAAGAAGGCCAGCCTGCAGTTACCCGCTCATCCATCACACACCCCTATCTGCCGCACAAGTTGACTAGATGAAGAGGTCCATTTAATTTTAGAATGAGGGCTATGTGCAGAGAAGTAGGCAGCCTTATTTTTACACAGGAAACTTATTTTTTTTTCCCCTCTAAAAGAACATGAAGTTCTCTCTGTTCTGCCCAGACAGGGACGAGACAGCAGCAGGACTCACGGCCACGCACTGCGGATGCGCCAAGCACCCACAGCAGCCGTGCTGGTCCAGGCACCCGCTAACATCGCAGAGCTTGTGCCATTCAGTGCCTGTCTGGCAGCCACAAGGAGGTGTGAACACGAGGAATTTAGCAGAGCATGTGAAAGACATGCCATCAGATCATCGATTTGTTACCGTAATGCAATCTTCATGCAGATCTCAGCGGGAGCCTGGGCCCACTCATCCATCACTGGCTGTGAAAAATGAAACTTTCTCCAACTTCTCCACGTTCAAGAGATTTTCATTTCGGTTGCCTCGTCTGCTTGCTTTCTTAATGCATAACATGACTGATTATGTACAAAACCTAATGTTCCAAAGGTCTGACTTTCTGGAAGATTCATGGCAGAGCTTCTCTATGTTTTCCAGAAGGGGAAGTATATTTACTTACTGCACTTTAAGGGAAATACAGCATCTCAAAGCCAATTCCCTAAAAGAGCTCTTCTGTCCTAAGGCACTTACTAAGAATTGCTTCTGCTCAGCTTATATATTACCATATAAAAGAGAGGGGGAAAAAAATGACCTTAAAATTTGGACAGATGTCTCCGGTGGGTTTTTGTTTTGTTCTCAGAAAGAAGTCACGAAGTCACGCACGCAGTCCTCCCCGATGGCATTCCAGCCACCAGCCCACGCAGGAAGAATCCATTATTCAGGCTGATCTGCTTTCACTGCCGGCTGTGTCACTGCCTGAGCATCTCTGCGCCTGGGTGCTGAGAAATACCCCTTCAGATCCCTGTTTATCTGCAAGGTCTGTGCACGAGCTCAGGCACGGCTCGAGCAGTGCCCCAGGAGCAGCAAGCAGCGTTCTCACCCCCCTCCTCTTCCTCAAAACATTGCAGGTGATCAAAAATGCGTAATGAACCTCGCAGCCTGCTCGAGCACTCGAGATTCATTTAAAAAGGTTAAAGCAAAACAGATCAAAACATCCTTTATTCTACAGCCATTTCCCAAACGTAACACGTTAGCCCTAAGGTAAAAATCAATGTTCAAAGCCTGTACCAATTTTCAGAAAGATAAATGCTATGTTTAATGCTTTACAGCGGTGATTGTTCAAGAAGCTGTCCTTGGTGTATATGAGATGGTACCAACATTTCCCAATTAATGCCTGCACTTTAGTAACACAGCCCCTTGACTGGAGAAGGGTTTGAGGAGAGAGGCTTTAAAAAGAGATAAAAACACGCACCCACGAGCACTCCGCTTTAGAACGATTGATGCTGATGGCTTAAAGGCCATCTCCTGCTCTCCTGGCACCAGGTTCCAGATCCAGCTCCTGCTGCCATTCCCAGCCCCGATCCCTGCAGCATCCCAACCCACAGTCCTCACCATGCCATGCACTGGGACCTCCCCATACCACCCCAGCCCACACCACACCGGGTCCCACCCCAGTGGGAAACTGATCCCCCCATCTCTGCTTCCACCGACTGTGCAAACACAACAAAAGCAGAACGTGTCCCATCCGGCACATTCCTACACAACAAGAAGGCAATTTGGCTTCAAACATCTCCCTGAAAACACGAGCACAGATAGGGGATGCCATAATTAAAAGACTGCCGTTATCTGCAGCACGCCGCCGCCGAGCTGCGGTGCACCATCGGGTCGCAATCGGTCTCCCCGTATCAGCAGGAGCTCACACTGCGCTTCAGGGTGCTCACACGCAATCCCTGGTGAAGAGCGAGATAAGGGATCCAAACAAGTGTTCTTTTTAGCCTGCGGCAGTTTAATTACTTGTTGCTTGGATGTCTATTCAGAGAGACAAGAGGTGTGGATTCATCTTTTTTTTTTTTTTTCCTTCGCTGATTTTCAGACACTTCCCAGGGAAAAGGAGGAAGGGAAATGCAGCCATGCATTCCTCAAGGCGTCACTGGGATGGTGCAGCTCTGCCCTGCAGGAGCAGAGCCGTGCCCCCACTGGGCTGTGTCTCTGGGACAGATCTGGTGGCAGAGCAGGGCATTGCTTCCCCCACACCAGGGACAAGCAGCTAACAAGCAGCTCTCCTCCCAGCCCGAGCGTGCTCTGCCTAGTTAGCCACGCGTTTCCTCAGCTAAAAGGTTTCCTTTATACCCCTCCTACCCCTCCTTGATAGATCCCAAATACAATAATAGCATTTGCAGTGATAAAAAAAAAATTAGATCGCATAAAATTAATATCGATTCAAATTAAACCATTTGACTCCTTTCGCTTCTCAGCTCCCCAGATACAGTTATTGCATCAGCTGCAATAAACCAAGTAGAATTACAAGTGTGACTTGCAGCCTTTGGTTTCCCCCTCCCCACCACTTCTCCCCTCTAAGGGCAGAGGGGAGCACTCCCTCTCGGGGTGCCCTTGGTGCCCAGGCAGCATAGAAGCACCCAGAGGACCCAATCTTTCCACTACAGCACTCAGATCTGGGCTCCTCCTGCTCACTCCATTCTTTTCACAGCCTTCTCCTGGTGATAACTGAAAAAGGAGGAAGGAGCTGTGGATATTTCTTGAAATGAAAAGGAGCACGTACAGTCTTGGTAAATATCCTTGGGGTCCTGGTTCCTGGCAGTCATTGTACCAGGTCAGGGGCAACCCCATAAGCAGAGCTCCAAACAGCAGTGATGGGCACTGCCAGGAGAAGAACGAAGCAGAAAGCAAAGCAGGTTTGGGTAGGAAATGACACTTCTCTGGAGCTGGGCTTGCAAGGCAGCCTGCCAGACCTGAACCCAGCTGCAGGAGAAGTTCACTGCACACGAGAGGTTGCAATCGAAGTGTTTCTGGCTCAACAAACCTGTACTTTTTGGTGAAACTATTCCTAATCAGCTGTCACTCTGAGCAAGTGTACTGCTGTAAACTTCTGCACTTTGGAGGCAGGGCAGAATTCTTAGAATCACTCTCGGGCAGATTTGGGTGTAAGCTGCTATGCAAAACCCCATGTAATTGCTTCAGGAGAGAGCCCAGCTCCTCGCAGGCACTCAGCACAGCTCTGCAGGAGCAGTGGGCACCCAGAGAGATGAGGAGCATCACCACCTTCCCAGAAAAACACAACAGCCCAAGCTCACCCTTCATACACGTGATATTCAGGAGTCTCAGGCACACAGAGTTACAGAATTAGCAGAATTGGTGTTGTCACAGCAAGCCTGAGCAGAAACCAAGAGCTAAGGATCATGGAAACCTCTGTGAGAGGAGTGTGGCTATGGGCAGACTGGCAGCCCAGCTCTTCCTTTTTTTTGGCTCCAATCTATTATGAGCAGTTACACTCACATCCCTCTTCCCTGTGCCTGTCAGCTATTCTTTAGCTCAGCCTCGCTCCAGACTATTCTCTGATGCCTTGTTGTCCTGAAAAGTGAACATGAATTACTGCCAGCTCAAATTAGTGTCTCTCGGCGCAGGGTGAACTGAAATGTTGAAGTCAGGAAGGAATCTGGATCTTCAGATCTTCGTATCTGGTTTAACTGACATTAAACACCGTGTTGTCGCAAAACTCCTGAGAGAGCATCAGGCAACGTGGTCAGCTTTAACGGGAACCCCATTCCCCAAGGGGGGGGGTCCTGCAGGATGCCTATCCAAAAGAGGTGAGCAGAAACAGCTGAGCAAAGCCCCAGAGGGAAATCCAACTCCATACATGAGTTAGAGAAGAAACAGCAGCCACGGGAGCCTAGCTAAGGGCACTGAGCACGATGTTTGGCAGAACTGTGTCCAGCAATACAAAGTCTGACACAGACAAAGGCCGTCCTGGCCTGGAGGTGCAGAGGAAGAGCACAGAACTGAAAACCAAGCCAGCAAACCACTAACCTGCCATAGTATAATGGCCCCCAAAGCACCCTGGTGTTCATGTAATGAAAGTGTGATAAAGTATTGTTGAGATGTTCTGGGGAGATGGAGATCCCCATTCCACATCTTTGCCAGAACGAACAACCCCAGTTGGGGATGGGGAGGGAGAACCTTTTCTCAGAGGCATCGGTTGATTTTATCAGTTATGCATTTGATTTCCCAGGCTCAGCAGCTAATTAGCTCACATGATATTACTTGGAAATGGCATTAGGCTCCAAACTAAGCCGACAGAAGCCAGAAACAAACACAGCTTAATCCAGATTTTGCCTAGTTATTTTCAATGGCCTTCCCAGGCTGCCCTCAAACTTGCAGAGGGGTACAGAGCGCTTTATTGACCAGATAGATGTGCATTTCCAGAGAGATTACAGCCACATTAAAGGAATTCTGAAATCTGGATTATATCCATAAGTAGTTCTTAACGACTCCTTTGCAGCTGTTACAATGCTTATGTAAATACCGAGCGAATATTTAAGGCTCTATTAAAGAGAAATTTACTGCTTTGTCCATAAGGATTGGATCTCTCCACAAATCCCTCTGCATGGGTTGGTCCTCCTAAAAAAAAAAAAAAAAAATCCACCCACAAGCCACTCCTCGTTTAGCTCAGCTCTAGAGGTCCTCAGTAGAGCACCTAACCCTAACCCTAACCCCATCCCAGCACCAGGATCAGCAAAATCTCATATCAGCTCTGCACCAAAGGACGTGGCCACGGGCTGCACATGGCTCAGACTTTGAAGGGAGGAAGCCAGAGATCACAGCGAGCAGATTTTATTATTATTATTGAAACTTGACAAGCAAATATAGCATCAGAATCCTAGGAAGATTAAAAAAATTAGTTCCCTAAACTAATGAAGTGCTGGAGCTCTAGGGCAGCAACGGGTAATAGCGCTTCTATCTCGACTGAAGAGGCAACAAAATGCTGTTTAATTGTAATTTTAAATATGGATTTGAGGAATTTACCCATAAATCACGGAGTCAGATAAGGTCTGTGCATAATGACAGCTTGTCAAGTGACAGAAATAAAACTGATTTCAAATACTTGAAGATGAAATGCTCCTACTCGGTGTGCCAGGCTGTAAGCTGCAGGGGAGACCGCAGCACCTACACGCACCACTGGCCCTCAAAAACCTTCAGCTGTGATAACCAACGCCATAAATTAAATCAGGAAAGGCTGAGAATTGGTTTTCCTACCCAACTCCGATGATAGGGGTGGCAGGGAGTAAGGCAAACACTCGCTAACCAAATCTATATTAGCGTGGAGGAGTCTGCACAAGGCGACCTGCAGCCCTGCCACCTCCCGACCTCACACTGCACTCAGACCAAAGCTGCCCACAGCGGATTTTGTTGCTGTTTTACCACTGGATTATCCTTCACTTAACGTCCCTACAAAGGCTCAGCCTGCAGCTCTCAGCCCAAGGAGCCCCAGGCAAAGGCAATGCCATGTGGGCAGCACCCAACCATCGCAGCGGCTGCAGGAGCCTGAAGCATTTCCAGCACAAACGGGCAGCGAGGATGTTGTCATCTCCAATGTCCTGCTCTTTTCGGTGGCTTTTAATCTTTTTATCCATCTGTAAAATTTCTAATTAACTGAAGTAACTAACCAGCGTTGCATGAACTCAGACTGAGAATATTACAGTCAAACACATAATTAAAAATTTCTGCTGCGTTGGTTCCTTCCGCCAGTTACATAAGTTACTGCACGCAGTGCAAATGCCACAGCCAGAAACCCAATTTGGATTATTTCTGTTCTGCTTCAGCCACGAGGAAGCACCCCCAGCCCTTGCCCCCACCCGGCCCTCCCCAGCAGCTCTCCACCTGCGCTTGCTTTGGGCAGAGCTGTGCGGGGTTGGTGCTGGGAGCAGCTATGAGTGGTGGGAGGCAGCAGGCTGCAGCCCAGCAGCACAGGCTCTGCTGGCAGGCAGAGCTGCAATTAGAGCAAAGCACACACAGGGCTCTCTCCTCCTCAGCGTTAGCCCTGGAAAATATTCTGCAAGGAGCTAACAGCTGCTGGAGAGCTACAAAGAGCACTGAGCCTGCAACAAGGACAAGCCAACGTGCCAGCACGTTCATGTCCTAGTGACCCACCTGCCCCTGAGCTGTGCAGAGCACACAGGGTGCATCACCCGCAGTCCCTGAAGCCCACGCAAACCCCAGCGTGCCACCACTCACCAGTGCTTGCAGAGGACAAGCAACCCCAGAAGGCTGAGAGAGACCCAAACAGCCCTGCTGCTTTCCCTGCTCTTAAATCACCCCCAACCCAAGCAAGCTGCAGCTCCTGCCCAGCAGATTGGATGCTGTGGGTTCACAATCATCAGTGCCAAACTGAGCCCACCTGGGAGGGGAGCACAAGCAGGGGTGGATGGCTGAGAGCCTCCTTGGCCCAAGTGCTGCTGGTGCTGAGCCCCTGCATTGGAATTAGAGCTTCAGCACCGACTGAGGCTGTCATTGTGTTTGGCTGCTAAAGCGGCACGGTTTGCTTTGCAGGGATTTTCTTGCCTCATAGACCAAATGGTGCTTCAAGTCCTTCTAGCTGCGGAAAAGCCCTTCTTGCTAGCAAGTGTGACTGATAGGCTCTGTGTCCGTCCCCACCGCTCTTTCCACGCCACCACGCACGGCTGCTCCTTCCATTTCACACGTGCACTCTGCTCAGCCCGTGCTGCATTACATTCATGCTTGTGCTTGGCTTCCTGCGGGCTCAGGTAAAGGCTCTGCAGGAGCCCTGTGCTAACAACCACACTCTGTTGTGGGCTTGCAAGTTATATGAATGCATCAGTGAGCTGCAGCTCCCTGGGATGCAGGAGGGGTTCTTTCCACACTCCCTTTTCAGCCATGCAGAACGCACCATGCGGGGTACCCTGTGTGTAATGCCCCCAGCCTGGCAGCAATGACCTCTAAAGGACCTGGCCGTGCCCTGAAGCAGTGTGTTTGTGTGGATGCTGTGACTGCTGGAGCTGGAGGCCCCCACCCCAGGGTGCTGCTCCCCAGGATGGAGCTGGAGGGAGGCAGCTGCAAGGCAGCTGCTGCTGCACGAGGAGGGCTGGGTGTTCCTTCTCCACTCGAAATCCTCTTTAGATCAAAAGGCATTGGACTCAGACTAATTTCCAAGCACCTTCACACGTCCCCAGCACAATCTCTCAGCTGAGCTCTAATCCCTGCTGCTGCCAGGCGATGCTGAGAACAGCCTGGCACATCCCAGTCCCCATTGCCAGGATCATCTGTGCTTGGAGCCTGTGCTGCCTGGCACAGCTGAGAGGAGCACCATGGGACTGTCACACTGATGGGTGACACTTGGGAGCAAAGGCAGTACCCACAGCCCCAGGACACCGTGCCCATCACACCACTGCCCCCTGCACTCTGCTTCTGGGGTGCCCAGCACAGCCACGACCTCGCACAGGAGTGTTTTACAGCTTTTCACAACAAATTATCTGAGGGTACTTTAAACTCTGGTGCTATTACGCCATTATCTCTGCCTAATTTTCCGTTCCATCCCCTAACATTTCAATTTCCCCCTTCACTGATCTCCTTCTTTAATAGCTCTTCCAAACTTTGTTTAAGTTGAGAAGTGCCCGTTTGGTTCTGTTTCTGCTGCCTCTCCTTCCCTTCCCCACCCCGTTCCCCTCACCCACATTTCTCTGCTCGGGGGCACAGTTCTCACATCCCCACTTCCTTGGGAATGTCCCCACTTGCAGTCAGCCCCAGTTGCTTCCTGGGATTGAAAGCCGTGGATCTGGTGAACCTCTTTTTCTCCCCTCCATTCTGTAGTCCTGAAACCCAGCCCGAGCTGACAATGCGCTTTTCTATCCCCAACACAACTTGGGACAGCAAACTGTTCCAAGTCAATTCAGAGGGTTACAAATACGATCGGACGGTCTCCAGCAAGCGGCACATCTTTGTGGCCTTCTGTCCTTTTTCTTTGTGACCCATGGGATGCTCTGAAGCCTTTTGGTTCGCTGCCACCCACGAGTCACTGCTGCCTGCTGGCTTCCCAGGGCCCCAAAGAAAGGATGTTCCCAAGCCCTGGTGCTGCGTGCTTGGGCTGCACCGGACTCCGATTCCCTATAGCACAGGATCTCAGCGTGGTGTTGTGCTGGGACCTGGCTCGTGCTGTAGGACTTGCACCACAAGCCTATTTTCTTAGGCACAATGGACACGAACAGCTTTTTTTCACCTGGCTCGAAGGGGGAGAATTACTCAGCAAAAGGCTCAGCAGACGATTTTCTGTACCTCTCTGCCGCTCCATCCCCTGCTGCTTCACACCTCGGTGGTGGTGTTGGGTCCCTCACCCGGTCGCTGCCCTCTGACGGAGGAGAGGATGTTGGGGAATGAATTACATGACAGCAGACAGCGTGAGAACCTGCCCGCCCCAAGGGGAAAGGTGTTTCCATTCTAAACGTTTATCTCCGGCTCTTGTGCAGTGCACAAGGTTGGTAGGATAGGGCAGCACTGCTGAACACACACTCCCTCCGACACTGAGCAGTGGGGCCAGGCTGCTGACACCCTCCCAAAAAGCTCTGGGAGAGCAACAGTGCAAAAACCCCGCGTGGCTGCATGCTGCAGGCTGCTCCTGGGCTGACTGAAAGCAAATTGGCCAACGTGGGGCTTTTCTTTATCAGGGACCGTGGTCGCGGCTAATTGCTTCGATGTACAGGTTGATGGGCTGTTACACGAATATTGCTTTTCTCATGGCTTCACAAAACCATTTTACAAATGAAGTTGGCTGCGATCCGCTGCTATGTTTGTAGCTGTTGGTCTGGGTGTCAGCACAGAGTCTGAAGCAGGAGGAAATACGAATGAGAAAAGAGATAAGAAAAAATAAATGTCAAGCTGTGCTTTTGCGGGCTGAGGGCAGAATGCTGGCAGCCTTACAAGCTCCGAGCAGCAGGGGAAGGCGGTGCCAGGTTGGATCTACCCAAGGCCCTGAGCCACAGCAGGATGTGAGAGAAGGGGAAGCAAGGGGACATCACAGCTGGCTCTCCCTCTGAAGGCAGGATGAGTGCCCTCCAGTTTCCATCGTGGGCACCCAGGGGCTGGATGAACACTGATTAACGATTGCTTTTTCCAGGAAACTAAAGCCTGAGGCCACGAGCGGCTCACACCCCGTAGAGTTTCCCACTGCAAACATCCCATGGTGCTCCTTGCAGAGCAAGTGTCAGCCCACGTCCTGCCATCTTCAGTATCAGCACAAGAAGGATAATAATAACCCCGAAGGAACTCCAGCAGTGTTCGGGTCTGACAAGAACCAAGATAAATGTGAGTTCTCAGTTAATATCATGCTTGGAGTATGAACAGAAGCTACAGGAACGACGAGGATTTCAATCGGGGAAGTTTATTAAAAATATATTGACTTGTCAGTCCTGGCAGCAGCGAGCAGGTCCCAGAGCCCCAGGGATCAGATCACGGCAGTGCCAATAAAACCAAGACAAGATCTAACCTCAGCACGGCAGCAGTCGCGCTCCTCTCCTGCTCCCCACGTCCCATTTCAAAGAGCCTCTCCCTGTCTGCCCCTGGGGAGCAATGGGGTTTTGAAGGGAGCCTTTCTCGCCTCCCATCCCAGAGCCCACTGCCACCAGCACATCCTGGGTCCTCCTCCACACCATGGCTATGGGCTATTCCTTCCCAATGCATTTCTGCCATAAATCAGCTCTCCGCTGAGAGGCTTTGCTGTTCCAAACCTCTTATTACCACAGATTGCCTCGCAGTAATAAACCAATCTCTCCACGCTTGTTATTTATTGGGCATACCTGGATGTTTCCGAATGCCAAACCGCAGCTCCTGGGCACGATGCAGGAGCGGGGGCTGCTCAGAGCCACCCACCCACGGGATGCTGCAGTGCCCCGAGCCCACGGGGACCTCATGGCACCTCAAAGTGGTGTGACGTGGAGGTCTTGGCTGGGAGAGCAGTCAGCTTGCGTGATAAGCCTGAGCTTTTAATAAGGAACAGCACTCAATATAGCACATCTCCATCATTTATTGAACCAAAGTGCCTTCTGTCGCTCCAGTGCCGAGCCCTGAAGCCCATCCTGGATGATTCAAGAGTGATCCGTCTGGAAAATGAATGCAGACGATTTGTTACATCCAGCCAGAGAGCCACAGGAACCTCAGTGACAAGCTGCAATGATTTCAGCCTGCTCAATCCCCCAGGCTGGGTCCCCGTGGGAGGGGGCCCCTCTGCCCCTGCACCAAAAACAAGAAATTGAATTTGCTCTTAAGAAACTGCAGCCCAGATATTGATAGAGTTGCTTGGTTGGCTCCTCTTTCTGGAGGAGCATTGTTGCGAGCTGATGGTTACCACCTAGCCCTGGATAAATCAGGGATCCGTTCTTCAAAATAGCGTGTTGATTGATGCTTAAAATATCCCCAGCAATTACTTCGCCCCGGTATAATTACAATAATTAAACTTGGATAACGCTTAGTCCTGCTTTTTAACAGAACTGTGCGCTGCGGCATCAGCGTGCTTGTGTGTTGTTTCCCGTCCCATTTTGCAGCCTCACCCTGCTGCTGGCTGAGTCAGCTCTGCTCACTGCTCCTGCACCTCGTGGGCAGCGATCCAGTGCACGAAGCCCCGGAGCAGCACTCCCTGCAGCCGCAGGAGGAGCAGCCTGGCCCCAGCTCCGAGCTGCACAGCTCAGCACAATATTTCTCCTTTGTTCCCACAGCGGTGACACTTGCGACAATTCGGGCTGGTGAGTACTTTTCCAGCTGTGATGAATTGTGGGGATAGGAATGAGATCCCAGAGCTGTATTTCATGCCCTGAAATCCTCGCGTGTGTCTGGAAGCAGACCGAGCTCTGCGCTGAGCTGCGCAGCACCGGGGCCATTCGCATTCCGTTAGCTTGTACACATTGTCACCATGATTTAAAACGGCAATTTGACCCTAAAAAGAAGAGCATCTCACTTTGTCCCTCCCTTTTTTCCTATATATTTTCCCATGCAAGTGAGGGTTGGGGCAGGGTTTGGCTGGGCTGGGGATGAGCAGTGCTGCAGGAAGGGTTCACCGCTGCCAGGAGAAGAACCCAGCAGCTGTCCCTGCTTCAGAGCCGCACTGAGAGGCGGCTCTTCCCCTTATCCAGGTCAGACGGTGCCGGAGGATCCTGGTGGGGGTGAGACAGCCCGAATGTCCCCACTGAACCCAATGACCCTGTGGGGTTCTGCCTCTGCTGCGGGGTCTTGGGCTGGCACGGTGCAGCTGGGGGTGCTCTGGGTGCCCCCTGCCCTGTCCCCCCCCCAGGAGGCGGTGGGAGCACGGAGGAAGCGAGTCACGAGCCCGCGCGCGGTTCTCATATCAGTTTTAATAGCAACATCAGAGTACTAAATATACACAGGGAAATCGGTATAGGGTCGCATTTACAGTGCTTCCAAATACACAGCTTCGAAGTTACAGAGACAAATTAAAAAGAAAAAAAAAAAAAAAAAACAACCCAAAAACACTCCAGAATAAAATATTCACCTGCGTGGAACCACAGCTGGAGGAGGGCACTCCGGCCCCGGGCACACGCGTGGTGCCAGGGCTGCCCAGCACCACGGGACGGCCGTGCCCAGCTGTCTGTAGGCCTGTCCATCCACTGCTCTGACTGTCTGCTTGTCTGTCTGCTTGTCTGTCTGTTTGTCCACACATCTGTCTGCCTGTCCGTCCACTGGTCCATCCGTCTGCCTGTCAGTCTGCCTGTCTGTCCATCCATCAGCCTGTCCATCAGCCTGTCCATCCACTGGTCCATCCATCTGACTGTCTGTCTGTCTGCCTGCCTGTCCATATGTCCACCTGTCTGCCTATGCGCCCATCTGTTTTCCTCCCTGTCTGTCTACCAGTCCATCTGTTTGCCTCTCTGTCTGTCCACCTGTCTGTCTGTCCATCAGTCACAGCCCACGTACACAAGCAGTGCTGGGCTGTGTGCCCCAGGCCATATCCCCACCGCCTCGCGTTGCACCACTCTCCCAGAAAAAAAATAAAGAAGCACTCAGTGATGTAAAACCGGTTACAAAGTAAAAGCTGTCTCATGTTAGAAAATGTTGTTTGTTTTTTTGGCAAAATAAACTGTAAACTTCACTGTACATGTCCTATCAAACCGAAAAAAATAAACCCCTCGGAACCTAAAATAGAAGAATCTGGGTCAGAAATCTGTGCCCTTAGTGTACATTTTTGTGCAACGTATACTTTTGTCTCAAAGGAAATATCTCCGCTCATGACGCTGTTTAAAAACGTACCTACAAATGCTGAGAATAACTCTTAAAAATGTGTGACAAGCGTTGGGTGAGACCTGGAGACCGAACCGGGCCCACAGACGTCTGAGATGGAGAGGGATTTCTTGCTGGTTTTGAGAAAATCACTTACAGATTTTATAGCTGGTTGAATGAAAATTCCAACCGCAGTCATCCTGGGATGGGTGGGCTGAGTTGTTATATATAGATATATATTTTTATTCTATTTTCTTTTTTTTTTTTTTTTACAAAATATATAATATGTGTAGAATATCTACTATTTAACTACCACTTTAGCTGAATTACCTTCCTTTGTAACAAGCTGCCAATGGAGAAGAGGTAACCCGAAATCCATCTCTGTGTCCTCGCTGCCTCACTGTCACTACTCCTCTTTTCTACCTACGCTGGAAATGAATTGGAGTCACGAGAACGCTGCGGGAGCGCTCCTCCCGAGCTCTGCTCCCAGGAAACCCAACGTGGGATGCCCGTTTCTCTCTCTGGGAAGACAGAATGAAGGTAAACGATCGGGTGTTGAGATACGGGCAGCCACCTGGGGACCTGTTCCCCTCAGCCCCCCATGGGGAGCGCGGGGAAGAGGTTAATTCCCATCCCCTGCAATGGGGGAACACAAATGCACTGCTATGTGTCTGGGGAGCTGGCAGCTGGGGTATATATCTTGAGAACCACTGAGGGACTAAGAAACCCATAAAATGAACTGAAAAGAAGTCGGCTGGAAGCTTAGGGCACAGCAAGCATCCCAGCTCTTTCTGTGAGCTGCCAGCACTGAGCACGACCCCACAGCACAGCGCAGCCCTGGCGCTCCGACCGCCGGGCATGGAAAGGCGCAGCGCTTCCCACTGCTGTTTGGCTGGAGAGCGGGCTCAGCTGCTGAATGACAAAAGAAAAATCCTTTCTCAAGGCCCTAATTCTCCAAACGTGCACGTGTCCTTGCAAAGCAGCCAGCCCCGCTGCTCGGATGAGCAGTTCCAGCACACCCAAGTACCCGGCGGCGGCAGCATCTGCACAGCCTCCCCTTACTGATGAACGAGCTTTGTGCTGGCTCACATCAGCAGAACCTGGAGCAGTGACCGCCAGCTCGGGGAGGAACTGCTGTCTGCAAAGGGCTGAAGGCATCCATGCAGAGCCGTCATCTGTTGCTGCAGCAGCGAGCAGTGGGACGGGGCGGGCACGGCGTGGCACAGCTCACCAGAAGGTGCCTGCAAACACTGCACTTCTTGATCTTCCCCCCTGCAAAAAGTCACCCTCTATCCACTAACACAATCCAAGAGAGAATCGTCCAGGTTGGAAAAGACCTCTAAGGTCCCCAAGTCCAACCCCAACCCACCGCTACCATGCCCACTAAACCATGTCCCCAAGTGCCACATCTCCGCGCTTCTTGAACATCTCCAGGGATGGAGACTCCACCACCTCCCTGGGAACATACAGCTCCATGTTTTCATGTCATAGTTGTTTTTTTTTTGTGGGGGGGGTGGTATTCATCAATAGCAGGGAATGAAATAAACATGGTTTCATTTCTATTTACTACAAATAAAAGCATCAGGATGCCGAGTCCTGCCTGGCGAGCCGCGACGTTCGCGGCTCTGCTCCTCCCTCCCTCCGTTTCCTTCCTACTGGCAGTTGTTCCTTTTCTTGGTGTGCTTGGCATGCATAGGGATGTGAGGATTTCTCTGATAAAGTGCAAGTGCTGTTGGTCCTTATAAATAAGGGAAGATTGTGCATCTACGTTTGTCTCCTGGCTCAGCGCTGAGCAGCCTTGGGGTGGCCGGGCCGTGCCCTGCTGCAAAGTGGGGGAAGCTCACGGCAATGGAGCCCTGCCCGGGGTTGGAGCTGTCTGACTGTGCTCCCTGACACACAGACACGCAGACAAATCCCCTTCCCCGTGGCTCCACTGGACCAAGCTGCAGGCAGCTGCTCCCCAAGGGAAGGAGCGCACCACAATGCTCCTGGTGCCAGGAATGAGGGACTCGGATATATTTCACGATGTCAAACCGCTATCGAGATCACACTGAATACCCACGGGAAGGGCTCGGTGCAGCCAGCAGATACAAATAAATAGAAAGATCAATGGGGAAAGCACAACACGACGGCAGAGCTGGAGTGGATCGGTGCCAGAGAAGTGAGACAAAGGAGGAAAAACTGAAGCGACGCGGTAGTGAGGATCACTGGCATGAGCTGCACCGTGCAACACACAAAGCCTGGGGCAGGGAGCCCTGCGGAGGCCGTGCTGCAGAAGGAGCCAGCTCAGCCATGGAACAAAACCCTCCAGACCCAACGTAACCCTGCACCCAGCTCCAGAGGCTGCTCAGCCGCCCCACTGCCATGGGGAACACTGCCAGTGCCCCTAGAGATGTTCATTTCACATCCACCTCTGGCACGGAAGACTTCTACCCGGGGCGGCTCCCATCAGGTGGGGGAAAATGCTCCAGAACCCCATCAGAAAAGGACAGGGAACGCTCCGGAGCGAAGCGGCCGCGCGCGTGGCAAAGCGCAGTGCCAGAAGGACCCACCTGCATTTTCTTTGAACAACACGCTGACAATAGAGGAACGGAGCTGAGGATTCAGTGGGTGATAGGAACGCGTTATCTGGATAATTCTAAAAAGAAAAAAAAAAAACAACCCAAACCCGTTCCTACTCAGGGGGGTGGGTTACAAAAAGGAGCGGAGGACTTTGGTCTGAACTCTGCCGCCCTTCGCGCTCTGAAGCAGCGCAGCGCGAAGCATCTCACGACCCCTCTGCACCCTGACTGCCTCCTGCGGGTGCCAGCCCCACTCTGATCAGGCTGCAAGCAGCTGGAAAACCCCTCTGCTGTTCTGCTCTTGCTCCAGACCCACCTTCAGAGCTCTCCAAACCCAGTGCATCGGGGCGGCACGGCGCGAGCAGCACCGCGGCCCCATCACACACCCACAGCTGGAAACGCATCTCCAGGATGAAAAATAGAACTATCTACCTATGTATACATACATATATATGCTTATACATACACACACACATATATATATGTATATGTCTATCTATATATACACATCTAGGTTTGAAAGGCAAGCTGCCCAAGTAGAAAACATCGCTTTTAGCTAGGTCGGATTATGCACGTTAAAGAAATCAGACTTTTAGCCCATGACGTTTTCTTTAAAAATGAGTATTTAAGATCTTCAAAAAATTGCTACAGTACAAAAAAAGGTGTTTCGTGTGTGTATATATTTTCTCTGTATATATATATATATATATATCATATGTATGTATGTATGTATGCAGACCGGAATCAATGACCCCATTGGAAGAGACGCCCTCCCCCCCTCCCCCGTCCTCCGTAGCACTCCTGCGTGTATCTGACTTAGCTCCTGCTTCTCGTGAAGTCTTTTGCATCAGTACATGGCACATAATGGTATTATTGGCACAGGTTCAGAATCGTAGTCCGTATCCCAAGCTCCAGCTGCTTGGTGCTGCTCCTTTCAGCTCTTCTCGGTTTCCTCTTCCTTTGTGGGATTCTTTGCTCGCACGCTTTTCTCTTCTCCCCCCTCCCCCCCCATCAAAAAATGCACTCTTTGAGAAAACGCAGTTACCTATAGGCGTGTTCATTCTTATAAAAATATATTTGGCCCATAGAACGCTGCTCTTTGAGTCTCCTACTGGTAAACAGAAATGGTAGGTACGGGAAACCCATTATTTTTTTAAGTTTTTGTACAGGTTCACCAATGGAATCCTGCGAGAAACGAAAAGAAAAGGAAAGATTAAGTCACGCCAGGGAAACGCATCCAGACTTGCATCAGTTCATCAAGCTGCAGCCACACCTTCTGTCGCCCACCACCTGTGGTGAGGATCAGTCCCCCCGCCCTGCAGCACCCACCCTCCACCCACCAACCACACGTGGGGCAGCTCCCAGCCCTGCCTGGCTCCATCCTGCACCCCAGCCCCACTCCTGCCACCCGGGCAGACCACAACGCAGCGTCCCACGTGTGTTGGTGCAGTGGATGCTTGGGGTTGAGCAGCAGGAGTGAGTAAGAGGCTTAGGTGTGCCTTACTGCACACTCCTCAGTCTGTTTTCCAAAGTGCAATTTATTTCTGATCATTCTGGAGCTTTTCATACTTAGGATAAGAGCGTCGAGTGCTCTGGCAGATGAGAAGGCGATGATGAGTACTAACAAGATTTTCTAAAGTTAAATGCCCTAAAGAAATCAATAGAGAATTGGTTAAGCATCAAAACCAGAGATCCTATTGAAGTTCTTCTCGAGCTATTTATTTGCCATCTTCTGACAGATCACTCCCTACGTGATCCTTAAACCCTTAGAAGACAATTACCCTCCGTCAGCGGCCGCTTGCTTTATGCATGTGGGATTGCATGGACATCAGTGTGTGCATGTCCTGGGAGCTCCACGTACAGCCCCGTGCCTGCACAAGTGCTGCCCTATGCACTGCAACCTCTGTCCGGCTGCTGATCCGTGCTTTTAAGCAAGGTGTCTGGCATATACCATCTCCAACGAGGATGCTGCTGTTAGAACTAATTAGCCGGGCAGATTTTAGCGAGTCCTTAAGCTCTTGTTCTGGGGCTGTGCTGGGAATGCTTGTTATTCCTCAGAAGACGAGCCTGGATCTTTACGATGACTCATTATCTGCTCATGTTAATACAAAATGTTAATACAAAAACCATTTGCTGTTGTCAGGCAGAACGAGGGCATGGCGCACACAAAGCACAGCATCACCGTGCAACACCAGCACTGTGGACTGCCCTGAGGAGAAAAGCCAGGGTCAGACCAACGCTGTCAGACTTCAAACTCTGAAATAACCACGCCTCCAACACTGATGCTGCAGGTGCACGCAGCTCTGGCTGAATTCCACTTCGTGCACGCGTTGCAGGATGTACCACTTGTATTGTATTCCAAATAGGCTCTTTGTGCAAAGTAGGTCAGCGCTTGATCAACCTCACAGATTTTTGTATAATCTCATTCCACGGGGTTTTTCAGTCAAAGAGAGTGGGATTAAGGACAAGAATAATGCACAAGACCAAACTTGATTTCAGAAAGGCAGAGCCCTGTATGAAGGCCGACGGAGCAGCCCGGCAGGCTGAGGCTCCACAGATGCACATCCAGGACTCCTCGCTCGGCTCCCGGTGCCAACGCTGTAATTGACCACTTCTCTGTGTACAGAAAACAGCCCCAGGGCCACACTGCTGCTGCAGCTGTGCCGGCCTGCGAGAGCCCTTCCAGGCTATTGAAGTGCAGAAATAGCTGATGTGCTGCCTGTTGCAGAGGTGTGACATTCGTCTACGAGCACCGCTCCGGAGGGGTTTGGCAGCAGGCGGGTGAAATGTGCTGGAAAACTCCAGCAGCTGTTCTCCACGGGCACAGCTCTCTGCTCTTTAGAGGGGCAGGGACCGCTCCGGTGTCGCACAGAACAGCTCACGTTGGCAGAGGATGCGGCTGATCTAAGGAAATCACTTCAACATCTGCTCGCCATGTAAGCAGATGAGTTCCACCAGGTCGTCTTGCAGAAACCCAGCGCTGCCTGCAGCCGGCTGTGCCACGCTGCCCTTACACCGTGCCAGCCCTACACCTGCACTGCGCTGCCCCTTCCACCCCCATGGCCCAGCTCACCCAGCACTGACCGAGCTGCCATCCCAGCTCAGCTCCCATACACAACCTGAACAGACCCCACAGATCTCGTGCCAACCTCCTGGTGTTCATCTATACAACATTTCCCTCTCCTCTCCTGCCATCCTCATCCCTGGCCACATCACGTCTCACGTTTGGTAGCACTCATTTGCTTATTAGAGAGCTAAGAGCTGTGAAGTGCCATCAATTAATACTTGCAAAGTACTCCGAGCCTTTCCAAGGGAAGGTGCTCCCAGTGCCAAGGATGGTGCAGTTTCCAATCCCTGTGCTCTGCTCGTGGGCTGCAAGAAATGTGCACACACTGCAAGAAATGGGCTGGAAGGGAGAGCTGCAGCCAACCCAAAAGCTGCAGTGCATCCTTCCGCTGCTGCTGGGGCTAAAACCCAGTGAGCAGGCAGCAAGCACAGCAGGGACAGCCCACGGACACACACCTGCACACAGAGCTGCCCCGGCGCAGGCACACGGCTGTGGGCAGGGAACTCATTTTGGAATAATCTGATTGAGTTAATATTAATGAAACCAAACAGAACTTTATAAATAATTGAAACGCTATCACAGGGTTTGTGCTCTGGGTAAAATTGGGATAGATTTTTCCGGAGCGCGTTGATATGAATTTTATGGATTCTGGGAAAACAGGTCAATGAGAATTTCAAGGATTTAACAAAGCGTAATGGAGCGGCTTCGGACTATTAAAAGGAATCCATGGAAATGAGCTCTGGCACAGAACTGCGCGGGCGCTGAGGAGCAGTGGTGGGAATGGCACGGGTTCCCTGCAGTGGGCAGCAGCCGTTCTCCTCCAGGCACCAGAGCTGCGAGGTAGGACTGGCTCTGTTTGTGTTCTGCTTTTCCTAAGATCCTTTTAAGCCGAGGGATCGCTCTCACAGCCTGCAAAGCTCATGGTGCAGAGGGTCCGGCATGCCGTGGCCGCTGGCTCTGTGGTGTGCATCAAAATGCTGGACCTCTCTCAGACCTGCCCTGCAGCTGATCCCTGCCTGCCAACACGAGCTCTTTGGCCAGGCACCTCCGTGCTCTGCCTCAGTGGCCACAACAGCCAAATCAAACAGCGAGAGAACGTCAACAGATGGGAACAAAAGAGCGATTTTACATTGAAGATGAAAAGCTCTCTGGCCTCACCCCAGAAGGATCCCTCTCTGAGGAGCTACAAATGCTCGCTGTATTACAAACTGGCCTGGATGCTAATTGTTCAGGGTGCTCCCTGGAGCCCCTTCCTCGGGCTCTGTTGGTGTGGGGCCCACGAGGAGGGCTGGGCTCAGCCCCGTGCCCTGCCCCAGCCACGCGCTGCCTGGGACCATTAACTTTTTATTCCTTTTCATTCTAACCTCGTTACGTTCCTGTGTTCAGTTGCCGAGTGTGATGTTAACCAGGCTGTTCTGAGCAAGCCACAGCCAGGGGAGGCTGGAAGTTTCATTTACACTGAATGTATGATTCATTGCAGCAGGGGCTTGGGACCGATGGGTTAATGTACCTGAGCGTGGGGCTGGAGCTGGCACAGCCACCCCGCCGCAACGCAGCACACAGTGAAGCCTAATTGCTTTCTAGCCACCTTCGTGGGAACAAGTAGGTGAAAACAAGCCAAGCTAGCTAAAAAAATAATCAAAACAATCCCCAAATAACATGACAGGAGGACAGCAAGCTGCTGGAGCCCACCCCAGCCCCACCAGGACCTTGTCATGCTGGGACATAGGAAGCTGTACCTACCAGGAAACAGCCAGACGGCGTCTGCCCTGCCCGGGAAGTAAAACAGGCTTCGGCCAGTCAGCAGGAGATTTCAAACCATTTCTCAGACACAAAGGCCACGGGAATAAGATGCCGATCAGAAGAAGAGGGTCTGCAGCGAGCAGAAAAATGGGCTTGCTTGTGCTGGTGTGTAACACGAGAGTGCTGAGCACATGGGCTTCCTCAGAGGGAGAGCAAACCCTCTGCAACAGTGCTTTCAGTGGGCTCGTTGGACTGGGAAAGCAAGGTGGTGCAGAGCAGGGAATGAAGAGTGGCTGGGTGATTGGCATGGGGACATGCAACCAACCCTCAGCAATGCTATGGGGATGTCCCCAGTGTCTCCTCCCAGCAGGACCAGTGCTATGTGTGGGACATGGGGCTGTGTGGGGCTGCCCAGAAAGCACTGCCCCAAGGCTGAGAGCACGGAGCCCTGCCAGCTCCCCCTGCCCACCCCACATCAGCCCAGCGGGGTTCATGGCCACACTGACACACATGACAAAATGCTCTGACAATCCCAATTCTCTGCCTTCCAAGATGGGAGCAAGCACCAAAAAATGTAAATAAGCAAATGTCACGGGGTCACCCTGTCCTCCTGCACTCCCTGTGCAGGCGAGGGGCACCTGGAGATGGGCTCACACTGCTGTCAGCTCCATTATGCCCCTCGTTAACGCACCATTATTTCGTGCCAGACAAATGGCTCATTTGGTTCCTGCAGCCTGCTCCTTCATTAATCACATCGCTCATTCAAAAGCAAGCAGCTCTTTAGATGGCACTTAGGAGACAGCAGAAATTCTGGAAAATGGATCTGAGAAACATTTTGTGGCTGGGGGTGGAGGCAGGGAACTGAGAAACGCCGTGCTGAACCCTCCCAGGATGCTCAAGCAATGCTCAAGGGAAGGGCCACTGATGCTGCAAGGGCACAGGGTGGCACAGCAAACTACAAACCAGGGATGGGATGGAGGGAGCGGGATGGGGGCACGATGGGAACACGGGATCACCCCACCTGTTTCCATTGAAGGTTGCTTTGTAATCTCCAGGCGAGTGCAATGCCTCCTCCGTGTACACGGGCACCGGCGTCCTGACACACTCATGGGAGCACTGCAGCGTTTCGTTGTAGGCTGTGAAGATGTCCAGGCTGCTGGGCACGCGGGCCGGGGTGAAGTCGGTCAGGTTCTGGCAGCTCTCCTCCTGCTGCGTGATTTTGCGTTGGTGGCTGTTGCGCCGCGCAGCCCCGCTCTGCGCGCAGCTGCGTGGGGAGAGCAGCACACACAGGGACATCACACCATCACCCTTTGGACAGACCAGCTCCCCATCAAGAACTCATTTGTAATTAACTGATTAGTTGGCTCATTTGTTTATCTGTTGGAAAAGCTTTCTATCTGGGAGGTTTTTGGTTATCGGGCTGAGCGGGGCTGTATCTCTGCCTCCTGCGTGGGGAAGCCCGACCTGCACACAGCAGCACAGCTCTGGGACACGTGGGAGCTCAGCAGTGCCACCAGGACTCTGCTTTGCTGCTGGGGACCCCTAAGTCCCGGAGCACAGCGGCATCACGGCAGCCGGCACCGCTGACCTCAAAGTAGGGCAGTTTCTCTGGGAAAATAGGTAAAGTCACGAGTGCCTGAAGCAAGAAGCTAACCTATTTTACCAGGCACACAGCCTGTGTTAAGGGAATAAATGAGAGCAAATGAAGCTCGAGGAGCACAGGAGCGCTCCAGGGGATGGGGCACACTTAGAACTGGTGGTATCCACGAGGCTCAGCCCCAGAGCCACAGGAAGGTGGGAGAGCAGCAGTGCAACCTGCAGGGCCACAGAAAGCAGGCACCCTGCTGGATGATGCCATCAGATGATGTCACTGCAGGGTCTTCGAATGCTGCTCACTCAGCAGTGATGCACCAAACTGGGCCACCCAATGCTCAGTGAAGTTTTGGTGTGAAGTCCCTCTCCCTGGGAAGCCTGACCCAGCCCAGCCCCACCGTGAGGACCCTTACCAGTTTTTTAAGACAAGAGTTGTTATCAGAGCAGCTATGACCATGATGAGGGACACGGTAATAGTGATGATCTGATGGACTGCCAGACCTGGAAGAGAAGAAATCAGAGAGAGCAGAGATAGGAAACAGGGGGACAGCACAACACCTGCAGAGATAGGGGAAGGGAAAGTGAAGTAAGGGGAAGGGAAGGGGAAAGAGAAAGGGAAAAAAAGGGAAAAGGAAAAAGGGAAAATTGAAAAGCGATTGTGAACACCTCCGAGGCACTCCCCCAGGGCAGCACATCGCATCCCTCTGCCCTTCTCCCAAAGCATGGAGCTGGGAGCAGCCCCGGGCAGCAGCAGCACAGTTCTCTCTCTTGCATTACATAAAATAATCTTTAAGCCAGGCCTCTCGTTTCCTCCCCTCTCGAGTATGTTCCTTGTCAGCCTGAATTAGGCACGAAGAACGGAAGCAATGTGAAGATGCATACCCTCTGGGATGGAACAGGAGACTTGAGCACAGCCTTGCAGTGGGTGCGGGATTAACCAGAGATAATAATTACAGCACTAACTGCTGCTCACTTAAGAAGGTCGGTTGGGCTCATTTTCTCCTAATTCACCTTACACAGGGTATAATTTTGGCTCGTGTATCACTCCTAATGAGCAGTTTGGAAACAAAAGCATCTCAATGTACAGTATGTTGGTGATTCTGCGCTGCTTTACAGTTGCAATTTCGTAATGAAATGATTTTCCTGGCTGCAGCCCAAGGATGTGCTATTTTTCACAAACAGATGTTGCAAGCTCCTGACGGGTGATGTTTTTAATAGATAAATAAATGTCAGCCCGACAGGAAAACAAGCAGCTTCGTCTATCTGCGCGATGCATACACGGCGCTGCTGTGTCGGTGCGAATGTGCGTGGCGAGGAGACTGCTGCTGCCCACGCAGGAGTGGTCCCAGGCAGCTGCATGCAGGCACAGCTGGTGCCGCGGCACTTCAGAGCAAAACCGGTGCTGCATCTCCAGCCAACAGCTGTATGCACGTCTGTGTGCTGCTCTGCTGCCTTCCCAAAGCGTGGGAGATGGGAGCTTTGTGAGGTTGGTTCTCTTTGTTTTCCCGCTGCTCAGCCTCGCACAGGGTCCCTGCCCACACCCTTGCTGCTCACAAAACCTCCTCCATGCAGAGGCTGATCTGATCCAGCACCGCTCCTGGGGCAGAGCCACCTCCCCAGGGCACACAGATGCTCAGAGCCTGCTCAGCCCCCGTGCTGCTGAAGAGATGCTGACTCTCCAGAAACAAGAAGGGAAGTGCTGCTAACCCGAGGGGGGGGCAAGGAACATCCTCATCCATGTGCAGGGGCACAGCAGGCATCATCCCCACTGTCATTGCTGAAGTACCACTCATTCTTAGCGCTGTCACTGTGTTGCCGGTGCTGCAGCACCCAAGGACCCAAGGCAGTAACACAATAGAAAGCGATGGACATGCTTTGCCAGAGGACGTGATCAGGGGGAGTGCATGAGAAGAGCCTGAGCACGGAGCAGGACACACTGCTGATCACCAAACTCAGGGGGAAGCAGCACACCGAAGGGGCACAGACACTGCCCTCGTGCCCACCCGGTGCCCCATTGCCACACGCTGCACCGCGCTCCCCCAGAGCTGGACATGGATCCTGGAGGGATGAGTCAGGGTTATTTTTCTCCCTTGACTCAAGCCCCTATTTCACAAATGACCCATTTCCTTCATTTACTCCCATTTATACTTCAACTGCTTCAAAGAAACTGTGATGAGGTTCCTCCCGAGAAGGGGCTCGGAAGCGGCCACGGGGAGCACAGCCGAGGGGTCCCCAGGGTGCAGGAGCAGCCCCCACACCGTGCCCTGTGCCATCCTCAACGCGGTGCCACCCCACACGGCAGCGGGGTCAGGAGCAGCGCGATCCCAGCAGCCGCACAGCACGGCACAGCCGCCAGCCGCAGCGCTCTTGGAGCAGCTCCCAGTGGGACACCGCCGCGGAAGATAAAAGGAAAAGCTCTAAAAATAAAAGTCCACGCAACCCAGTGCCCGATTCCTTTGAAAACGGGAGCAGCTTCGGAACGCAGACCTCGGTGACAACGGGAGAGGGGGGAGAGGAGGTGGGGACGAGGGAGAGCCCGATGCTGCGCTCAGAGCTCGTGCTCATGGCACCCTGAACACAGGCAGAACAGATTGAGGGTGGCAGAGCTGGAGAAGGATGGCAGCTCTTCCAAGCAGGGCACACGGGGCTTTAAGAAGAGCTGGATAATTTTAGGCACATGCACAAGCTGCCATATGCACTAGCTTAGCTCCTTTGCGTTGCACATTAATTCTGCACTGAGGTCTAGGAAGGTTTCAAGGGGATGGGGAGCATTTTCCCCAGGAGCAGGGCTGACAGGTGGCTGAGGTGGCAAGTCCTACAGCAATACTGCCAGAACGACGAGCAATCTGTCTTTGTTCTTACTTAGTAAACGTATAAAATCCTTTCCTCCCGGCCTTCGAAGAAATATACACAACGGCACGAAGCAAAATCGATGAAGAATATCCAATCTGCGAGACGAGGTGTCAACAGATGGGGCATACTGGGACACAGGAACATCCCATAAGGGACACCTGGGGGAGTGCAGTGAGATGACAGAGAGGAGGGCCACCAGCAGCAATACAGCCATAGGAAACCAATCTGTCTGGAGGAAAGGGACCTGGAGGGTGAGATCAATAGCTCATATAGCGAAATTACCAGCGTGCTGCTGACTGCAAGAGGCACCAAGGGAACACGCGCTGCTGCTCCAGGATGTGAGCGTCAGTTCTTGGTGGGCACAGTGGGCACATGTTGGAGTTTGGACTTGAGGACCCCGGAGGTCTCCAACCTTAATGATGCTATGGTTCTATGAGTGAGCACAGTGGGGATGGGTTGGTGGCTGATGATCTTTGAAGCCTTCTCCAACCTTAATGATTCGATGGCTCTATGAGTACAGCAAGGTGATGATCTCAGAAGTCTTCCCCAACCATAACAATTCGATGACCCTTAGCAGGCAGCCAAGCCCCTGCTCGCCTCTTTCACATTTTTTATCCCTCTGTCTCAAGCAGCCCTGGAGGTGCTCAGCACTGCACCTGCAGAGCATAAACCTTGGGCCCTTTCTCAGAGCGCTGAGGAGCACCGCTCCCTCCCCATGGCCGTGAGGCTCAGGCAGCTGCTGCACATCAGCCCCCAAATCCCCTTTCCTGAACAAACACCGCATGGCAGAGGCCTGCCCCCAGCTCGTTACAGATGCAGGTGGTCGTTTAATTGCTGATCACCAGGAAGAGCCCGGTGAGCGCGCAGTGAGTGCACGGCCGCAGCTGCACGCGGTGCTGATACCTCCTCCCGGCAAGGGGACTGCAAACACTTCACTGTTACAAGGCTTTTACTAGTAAATTTGACGCAGTGACCATTTAACTCGAGGGTAATTACAGGAGAAGTATTTAATGGAATTGAAAGTGTGTCCAAACCCCCGCGCTTCTGCTAGTGCAGCAGAATTTAATGCGTCGCATGCCAGGAGGGAAAGCTCTTCAAAGGCACTCTTTGAACCCTTGGAAATGCTGAAATATGGCTGGCTTTTTCCATCCGCACGCCGTCCTGCTGAGCACCACTCCCACCTGGGACTGCTCATCATGCACTGGGTTGGCACTGCCGTATCCCGGCGTGGTCCTACAGACCCACAGCTGCCCCACAGACACGGGTTAACGCCTGTACCCGGAGTGCTCCGGGCTTTACAGAGATCTTGATGTTACACTCCTTGTTTTGGAGAGCAAGGCCCACCAGCTTATGGACACCCACCGTTAGCGCCCACATGGATTTGTCTGCTCAGACCGACCCGCGTCCGACCGTAAAATGGGATTCCAAATTCCCCCGGCCGAGGGAGAAAAAAAATCCAATCTTCTCCAAGCAAGCAAACGCTGAGGCTTTTATGTTGTATGTTAAATACCAGATATTTGCCACCAAGATGAAAGCGCTGAATTTTGGCCTTTCTGTCCACCTCTCGAAGCAGCTCCTGGACAGCTCCGCATCGACAGAATTAATTCCACGAGAAAATCCATTCGAGACTAATGTCTCGCTACCGCAGAAGTGCGCAATGGCAGCGAGCAGGAGATATAAGCTCTTAATTAAAAACAAAGAGAACCTCTATCCCCCAAGGCCTTTGTTTCAACAGCACTGGTTAGGGAGACCGTATTTTTCATTCTCCCAATAAAAACAGCCACGAGCCTCAGCTCTTTGAAGACCCTCGTCAGGGCCTCTAAGCTGCATGAAATTAAAAAAAGAAGAAACAGCTTCATTTCGTTTTTGCAGAGCATCATCCTGAGCTACCGTTCACAGCAGAAAAACAACAGCTGCTCCCATTACCTGCAACATCCCAGCCAGGAGGGCTGCAATAAACCACCCCCAGCACCTTCCTGCAGGTGGTTGGCTGAGGAGCCCACTGCCACCGTGGGGTCACTGGGGCTGAGGGGCTGTGGAGGGGTGGGATGAGCTGGGGGGAACACTCGATTGCAGTGAGATGTGCGTGGTTGGCCCTGCAGCCTCTCACTCATCAATAGAAGCATTGCTTCTGGTCAGGAGAGCACAGCCCCAGCATGCTGCCAGCAACGAAAGGAACGGGCTCAGGAGAGCAGGTAAAGAGCTTACAGAGGGAAAAGATAAAAACACGGACAGGGTCAGTGCTTGCAGGAATTACTCTCCAGCCAAAATAACCTTCTAGGTCATTTCCACAGCAAGTTACCATGAAAGCATCCAAGCTTGCTCAGGAGCCAGAAGCCAGCATCGCCAGCCCTGTGCTGCACTGCCCAGCATTCAGCTCACATCAGGCAGTGCTCACGCTGTGTTTTGCAGCCTTTAAACACCTGCAGGAGCAAAGGAGCGCTCGCTGCTTAGGAGCCATCAATGGCACTGGGATGGTTTCTTGCCTCAGCCCCTGCAGGCAAAACTCAGCTGCAAGCTGGAGCCCGCACCAAGCCAGGAGGGATCTGATGCTGGAAGCCTGGTGCAGCCCATAAACCTGCTGCTGGACACAAACATTCAACGGGGAGCACAGCACGAGTGTTCTGCAGCAATCACTGTTACAAGCAGCCTCTTCTCAGGGGGGATCAACAGGATTTTGCCCTAATGCCAACCACAGTGCTGCTGAATAGCTTTTAGGAAAACTAATCTGCAAGAAACATGAAGGTTGACCTGGTGAACTGGAAAATGTCCCTAGGACTGCCCTGCAGAGCCTCTGTGTGTTGGTCCCCACGTGGGGTGGGGGGCTCTGGGAGTCCCCACTGTCCTGGGGAGTGTGATGCTCCATCCCTGGCCCCTGTGTGACACTGTGCAGTGCTACAGCTGTGAAATCCCTGAGATCAGCTCTGAAAACCTGCCTGGGGAGCACCAATAATCCTGAAGTTAGAATGCAGCTCTTCAGCAACAAAAAGCCGAGGTTCCTAGAAACCGCCTGGTATTTGGGGCTGGGCTGCTGAAAAGGGGAGAATATCCCACTGCTGCTGCTGCTCGGAAATCCCCTTGCCAAGAAAGAAGATCCTGGAGGCTTACGCTAAAGACACTGGGACTTATCTGCTCAGGTGCTAGAGCAAGTAGCACCAAGCAATAAATATTCCTGAGAGCAGAAGAGGAACGTTCCTGGCTCATTTAGACACACGTGGGCGAAGGCGGGTGAGCACACAGCATCTGCTGATCCTGGGGAAAACAAGAGGCAGAGGGAGCTCAGCTCGCACCACGCTCGCTTCTTGCCTCCTCTCAGCTCCTCCATCCTTAAGGGCAGTCATGCATCCTCCTTTGGGAACCCCTCAAGGACAGCAGCAGCCCTTGCACCTCTCCTGTTGAGAAATGCAGACTCCAGGCTGGCAGGTGCCGTGCTTCCCCAGCAACCACAGGATGAGATGGCACTGCCCAGCCCTACTGAGGGCCCGACAAGTCCTCCTCCTGCTGCACGGAGAGGCTGTCTGACAAATTAAGATGAAATGCGGCCTCCTTTCCAGCTTGGCAGAAGCTATTTTAGGTTTTGAGGAGAGATCTGAATCGAAAGCTCGATAATCCCACAGGATCGATGGGCTTCCCACCTGGGGCTGAGACGGGAAGGGAGAAGAGGAGTGCCCATCTGTGCCGGCCCCGAGCATCATGTACTGCATGCAGAGCAAAGCACGGCACCCTGCACTGCCTCCCCAGGCAGCAGCATGGCCAATGGCACAGCAGGGACCATGCTGTGACCCACGGATGGGTGCTCAGCCCCTCCATGGCTGCCCCTAAGGGCCAAGCTCCCACTGCCCTGCACAGCGAATCAAAGCAGCAGCTCCATTCCAGCTGCCCAAGGTTTTAAAGACATTTTATCTTTAATTAATTCCTTTGAAGCCTTTGGCAGACGCTATCTCGGTGCATCCAGCAGCCCCTCTCCCATCCCCTCCTTTTGAAGTGGGGTCACAACCCAGCAGGGCAACGTTGGCCCACGCCGTGCTCCAGACAGCACCCACAGCCCCATGGACACGGCCACAGTGGGTCCCCAGCACTGCCCACTGCCACCAGCACAAGCCCAGCTATACGAGCACGCTGTTCTCAGAGTTATGATGCCAAATCCATCACATACCGGCCATCAAATAACCATTAGGAGCAGCAGACGGCACATAAAGTCTCCTGCCTTATAAAGCACTTAAAGGTTTAATTAAAGATGGCTTTTTTTTTTTTCCCCTAATCATACAGACAGGAGAGCTTCAGACAGCTCAGCAAGCGTGATCAGTGCCCAGATTCCCTGGTTCACCCTTAGAGCTGAGCCGTGCCGGGAGCACGGCGGCCCTGCACCTCCCACAACCTTTACCTCTCACGGCACTCCGGAATTTTAATTATTTCTCTCCTTACATGCTCCGTCGTAAAATGGATATGACAGCCCCCGAAAAAAAAAAAAAAAAAAAAAAAAGGAAGCACATTTTTTGAAAAGCATAAGCATAAACTACGCCTGGGTGAACATATTGAGGCCCCATCTGACTGCCATCAGCACTCCTGCCAGGCGCTGAGCAGACATAGGTGGCACCGGGATAAACACACCTGATTGTCAGTTTACTTGCTGCAAAACAACAAAACAGAAACCCTTGCACGACAACACCCACCAGCAGCAGAGCCGCACGCACCATTTTGCTCTTTTCTTTTTGGATGCTCTAAGCAATCACTTGTCTGTCTTTCTCCTCCTGAGCAGGATATTTGCTGTTCCACGGGAATTTTTAGCCTTGTTTTTCTGACGGTGAGTCACAGATAAATGGCTCCTGTCTCTTTTCTCCACCGAGCAGGAGCGGGGTGAGAGGAGGAAGACCTGAGTGAGACAGCTCTCATTGCTTGTCCAAGCAGCGGTGGCTGTATCGGGAGCCAAAGGGCTCTGCACCCACAGTGCCATCCTCAGAGCCACGGGATGGGTGCTCGTGTCCCCTCCCCGAGCTGGGGACACCCAGCACAGCCCACCTGCAGGGAACTCCTGACAGCGCCATGCAGGGCTGCGGGACGGCGATCTGTGATGCTGGCCGAGGCAAAGCTGGACTACAAACAAGTTACCTAATCCTCATTTGTAACCATATGTTTTCCCAGGCAGAGAACAAACACTTCCAGCCGCTGCTGCTTATGTAACTGAGAGGAGCAGTGGCAGGAGAAATGGGCTTCTGCGTGTGCTCCACCCCATCGAGGCGCAGCTGGTCACTATTGCTGTGATGTGGGGTTGAAGGTGACCCCAATGCTCCCGACACCTTGCAGCTCCCTCCTGCCATTCCCTGCCCGAGGGGAAGCAGGCAGCAGAGGGATCTGTCATCCCACAGCAGGCTGGGCAGTGTTAGCTGACAGCAACGTGGGCTGGAGGACTTCTGGCTGCTTGACACGGGTGATGGGAGCAGAAGCAAATGCGGAGGTCAAGCACTTTACAGTGTAGGATGGATAGGTTGAGATCCAAGCAGCCTTCAGCCTTTAGCACCCACTCCAACCCGAGGACAGAGCCCTTCAGCCTTTAGCATCCCCCACACAGCGGAAAGGAGATCACTAATGAAAGCTCTGATCCCAGAGGAGTGCCCCCTCCCTCCCCAGGGGGATCTGCTGTGCTCCTCAGCAGCCCAGCACCAGCACAGCAATGTCCACACAGCAGCACATCTGATCGGGGAAGAAGCAAATTGCATCCCACAACCAAAGCCTCCACCAAAACTCATGCCAGTAATTGTTATGGACGCTCTACAGCTCACTAAGCCAGCTGATTCTCACGTGTTTTTCGTCTAAGTTTGTGTAGGCTGGGAATTTTTCACCTATAGATAATTTCTTTAAGTTAGAGGAAAAAAACACCCAACCAGTGTGGCTCCTCTCTGGTTAAATTCACTGGGATTAAGATTAGATTGCAAAATTCTTCGTTTTGATGAGAAAATCACTGTGGGCTAAAAGCAGTCGATGCACAATGAATATGTTCTGTAAACTGTATAACTGTATCCCACAGTTTAATACTGGTAATAACAAATATAATTTGAAATAAATGGGAACCTGCTTTCTCATCCATGTCCATGCAGCAAATAGTGCTGGTGGAAAGTATTACAGTAACAGAGTGCTGCACTAAATTTGATTACGGAAGATGGTTTGTGGATGTATACTGATCATAGGAAGAATACAGAAAGCTGCTAGAAAATGTCTCAGATGAAAGCGATGATTCAGAGCTTCCATTTGTTTCCCAAGCACTCTGTTGAAATCACGCACTTATCTCAGAGCTGGGCAGTGGAAGCCAGTGCCACAGCAGGAAAAAATCACCCCAAGCAATAGACAAACTGGGACACAAGACAAACCACTCCAACCAATGGGTAAAGCATCCCAACCGATGGACAAGCCAGTCCAACTGATGCACAAACCACCCCAACTGATGGACAAACCACCACAACAGCCAAACAGCATCAACTGGAAGACAAATCACCCCAACCGATGCACAAACCACCCCAACCACCAGAGCAAACTTGAGCATCCCTGGAACCATGGCACAGGACCCCGTGTTCCATCCCGCAGATAGGCGGGCGCGGCGCTGGGTTCCTGGTTGGTACCTGCTGTGTCCCCCAGGCCACGGGGTGGACGTGCGTCCTTTCCACCACTGCTGTGGCCGGCAGCTGGCTCAGAGGTGCTGGGGCGGCCACGGGGCTCCTCGATGCCGGGTGTTGGAGCTGGGCTGCTGGGGGTTGGCGCAGTGGCAACAGTGGTGGCAGCGGTGGTGGTGGCAGCGGTGGTGGTGGTGATGGTGGTGGTGGCGGCGGTGGTGAAGATGCTGGGTAGAGTGCTGCTCTCCAGGGAGTCCTCCTCACCCGTGGGGCCCCAAACGATGACCTCGGGCAGCGCCGTGGGCCGCCCGTCACGTGGGGCAAAGCCACGGCCCCGCAGCTGTCGCCGGGTGCGGGGCAGGGGGACAGGGGGTGGGCGGCGGGCGCGGGGGGCACAGGGCCATGGGGGGCTGGGGCGCCGGGGCTCTTCGCTGCCCCCCGTGCTCCACAGCACACCACGGGGCAGTCTGTGCCGCTGTGCCGACCGTGGTGAGAGACGGGTCCCGGCGGGCTCGCAGCTGGCGAGGTCCATGGCGAGGTGGAACATGGCTATCAACATCCAAGCATGGCTTCCTAGCGGGCAACCTGACCTGCGAACAGACACAGAGCGTGTTAGAAAGCAGGAGGGGGCAGGAGGCACAACCAAGCCCTGTCGCAAGCTGCGGAGCAACACTCATCAGCCCAGTCACATCCAGCCCAGTGACACTCCCAACCCTGCCACCCCAAATGGCATCGCAGGACACCATGGCCACCTGCTCCCCTTCCCACTGCCCACGTGGTGATGGCACAGACACCAAGAGCGACACACGCAAGAAGAGCAGCCATGTGTGTCCTTCCATCCTTCCATCTCCATCAGGAGCAGCCAGCCCTCCCTCGCTTCAGGGCTCGGGGTATGGCGGTGCCAGCAGGGAGCTCGCAGCGGGCGGGCGGCGGCACCAAGCGCTCAATGAGTGAGTGCATGAGAGTACACGTACGCTCGCTTCAGCATGTGTAACCCACTTCTCATTAATCAGGTCGCCGTGACTCAAAAGCAGCGTTCGCTGTTCCCGGCTGCAGCTCCGAGCCCCGACGGTGCGCGAGGAGCAAAGCCCCAAACGCGGCGGGGAATGACGAGCAGCCGCTCCGCCGCGGATCAGACGGCAGCCACGCTGCACTGTCAGCAGGTTAATTATCTCCAATTCTGCTTTGATGTAAAGTGCCACCGTTATTTCGTGTCAGAGCTCTCTTTCTTCTCCCGGTGCTCCGTACCTTGTGAAGTTCTGCTCCAACTCGCGCCTCCCCCTGTGATGTGAGCGCACGCAGTGTTTTGCTGCGAGGAACCACCTGAGATACACAGGGATTTTTTTTTTTTTCAGCTCTTTGGTTTGTTTTCAGAAAAAAATAAATCATTATGCCAAAGCCCCCAGATCTGTACTCCATTTTATTCAGCTTTCACACCAGAAAGACTTTTGTTGAACTCAGCGGGAGTTAATGAGAGCTTTATGTGCCTAAATGCACCGATCCTCCGCAGCGCTGCGCCCCGGAAAGCATTGCAAGCACCACCAAATGTGCATCTGCTTGACAGAAGAATTTGTACACTCCCTCCGTGCGTGAGCAAATGAAGCCAATGGAGATGACCTGGATACTCTGAGGCACAGCCTTTTTCTGTTCAAAGCATCTATTTATTTTTTTTTTTTGCCTCCCTCCCTAATTGGTTATTTTTATTTTTATTTTTTTTTCAAAGCATAACGGCATTTATTTCGGGGAGGAAAAAGGCGATGCACGGAGCGAGCGCAGAAGGAGAAAGGGAAGAGCCAGAAACAGACGACATAGACCCAAAATAGTTCAGGGCTGGGGGAGGAAGAATTTCAAGATGTTAAAATAAATAAAAATACGACGCAGTAACACACACAGCGTTGGTGCACCGCTCTGTGAGCAACGTGCAGTGCCAGCACTGCTCCCCTACCCTCCATCGTGGGGGCACCTTCTCCCTGGGCATGGGTGCCACAGGTTTGTAAAGGGAACAGGGGGTACCTGCACACCTGAGGCTTTGGGTGCTGAGCTGCACGCTGACCCACAGCGTGAAAGCAACTGGATTTTGGAACAGAGAACGTCCCCATGTGCTGCACATCAGCGACTCTGCAGGCACACAGAAGTGAGAAGTCAGGTGTCCAGAGGGCACTAAGAACAGGTTCACCTGAGCAATACTCGTAGCTGTGCTGCCACTCCAGCGGGCGGCTCGCTCCGTTTTAGCCCCTGCCTAACTCCTGATCTGAAATTCCTCCTTGAGAGGAAGGAGAGATGCAGGCACCCCCAGCGCGGTGCTCGCGGCCCTCGGACGTGCACACACGCCTCGCTGCCTGCCCGCTCCTCCACGAGGAAGGAAGCAGTGCAAATGAGGCACTTTTATTAATAACTGCCGAAGGAGGAGAAGGAAAACGCAACCAGCCCAAACTCAGCTGTCGCTACGTCCCTGCTGTTGTCTTTGAGCTTCTCAAAGACAAAATATCGCTCCCCAGCCCTTGGGGTTGGCAGCTCATGGAGAAAGGCAGATTTTTCCCCTCTTCCCGTTTTCTCCTGCTTGCTAATGACACTCCCAAGTCGCAGCAGTGGCAGCAGAGCCCCAGGACACCGCAGCACCGGGCAGCTCCAGCCCGAGCATCACTTCAGTGCTGCCCTGCAGCTGGGGCAGATACAGCGTGCAACTCTGGGCATCGTGTGGGTCACAGCAGAAACACCATACCCAAACACATTCAGAGACATTTTTCCTCCCACCCTTGCTCCCCAGACCCACTCTGGCTTTGAGCAATAGCACAGAGGCACCGTCACCCCCCGAGCATCCTCCTGGGCACCCCATGGGCTGGCACGGCCCCGGGAGGTGACAGCTGGGCGGGAGCTGTGAGCTCCGTTACCTCTCTGGGATTTGGAGTGCCACGCCATGCAATCTTTGGAGGGCTTTGCAACAACAGAAGAGAAAGTGTCCTTCAGAATAAATAGCAGCGTGTGGGAGTTG
This sequence comes from Callipepla californica brunnescens, assembly GCA_023055505.1. NCBI lineage: Eukaryota > Metazoa > Chordata > Aves > Galliformes > Odontophoridae > Callipepla > Callipepla californica. Next base: position 5,407,680 of record JALIRH010000036.1, on the reverse strand, counting down.
CCGTCGCCAAGGCAACGCAGGCGATGCGCGCAGAGCAGCACTGGGGATGCGGCAGTGCTGGTGGCTGCGGGGGTCCCGGGGCTCTGCTGGGAGCTGCCCCACTCCCTGACCCCACAGCCAGCTGGGGGGCTGCAGCTTGCTGCCCAAAGCTCTAAACCCAATGCCCTGCAGTTACCAGAGGTGACAAAACACGGGGCATCCCGGGCAGCGGGGACACGTCTGCCTGGAGGTCCTTAATGGCACTGCCCCAACCCAAGTTACTCCACAAACACCGCATGCCATGGGCACGCTGAAACGCAGGACCCTCCGTGCCGCCCTCACAGCCGAGTGCACGTCCTCCCAGGAGCAGAAAGTCACTGCTCTGCAGGCTGCCAGCGCGACTCAGAGGACAAACCATCTTTGCTGATGCATCAAACGGTGCAAATCCTCCTCCGACCCCTCGAGCTGCTCGGCTCCAGGCAGGAAGCAGAGGCCAAGGAACAGCAGTGCCCTCAGTGCCACACAGTGCCCGGTGCACCACCGCCTGCACAGGGACCCACGGGGCAAAATGGGGATTTTGGATATCCACAAGCCCTTCCCTGAACCCCCCCCCCACTATTTATTCCTTTGCAAAGGATGTAGGGGAAAGCACTGGGAGCTAAGCCCTTGTCTTGTGGGGTGAATGGGAGTGTTGTGCCTCTAACTCAAGGAGAAGCCCAAGGAAACTTGGATGTTCACTCAAGAAAAGAGCAGAGGAGCAGGAAGATTTGAAAGGATGGAACCCCTTTATTGCCCTCCTTGCCCAGGAACCTTCCTGCCACGTATAACAAACTCCTCCCGTGGGTTAATGGCTGTAAAAGGGCCTTATTTCCATCCAGTGAGAGAAACTCCTACAAATATTTACATGTCCCTAATGACAGGTACAAGGGCTGCTGGCTGATTTCAATGCAACCATTCAGGTAATTACAGTGATTGCATGCACTGGGACCACGGGGGTGGGACCCCAGCAGCAGCCCCCACCTCGCTCCAGCAGCGTGAGAACAGAGAGAGTTAAATGGGACCGTGAGCCAGGCTTTAATTTCCTGGCAGAAATAAAAATACGTAAATATTTAGTCATTTGTTTTCCCTCCCTTTCCCCCTGCTCTTTCAGAAAGGGCCAACTCAGACATCAGCCATAAATTTCCGCCACTGAGATTAAATCCCTCGGTCGGAGGCACAGCGGTGTGAGGGGGAGAAGCCAGCACGTTTTGCATTTTACCCTGAGCTCGTGACAGCCCACGCCAGCACTGCAGCACGGCCCTGGGTGTGAGCACTGTGCTCCAGGCATCCTCCAGCATCCCAGAGCATCCCAATGCATCCCAGAGCATCCCAACGCAACCCAGAGCATTCCAACGCAACCCAGAGCATCCCAATGCATCCCAGAGCGTCCCAGCACACCCCAGAGCATCCTAGAGCACCCCACTGAGCACCCGTTGCAGCACAGCCTGAGTTGTAGGGATTTTCTCTTTCAATTCCCCCTGCTTTTTGGATCTCTATATGCACAGTATGGAGTTACCCGAGCAGAAGGCACAGAGAGCACTTCTGCCAGACCCGCTGCCTGCCTTGTGTCATGCGTCCTCCCCATAGGAAAATCCTTTTCCAAATCCTCTCCGATGCAGCCCTCTGCTTTGAAGAGCAGGGAGGTTGGCACTTCAGAAGCAGATTAACTCGAGGAGCTGCACGGGCCCGATCTCACCGCGCTCTGCACCTCAGTGACATCATCCTGGTGACACCATCATGCCCACAGCAGAGGTGTCCGTCCCACAGAGCTCTGTCCATCGCTCCCCCTGGATCCTGCCCACGGATGGAGCCTCACCTGCTGCCAGGAGCATTATGAGAAGCACTTTGTTAATTGGCATTCTCTGAGCACGGAAGAACCTCTCACCTAAGATCCTCCCTGCTCTGCCATCACCACCTCTGTCCTCACGTCTCCCACATTGCAAACCTGGCTCCAAGCTCTCCTCGAGCCACACCAAGAAGGGAAAGCATCCTACACCGCCACAAGGCAAAGCTCCTGCCCTTTCTTTCCAGGTGCTGCTGACATTCATGGATCCTGCAGGAAGGGCACAGCAGTGCAGGGACAAACCCCTCCGCAGCCCGCGGGGTCGCACGGTGCCACGGGACGTGGCAGCTGCAACGCCAGGCGGAGTGCCATGTGCTGGAAATCCCTGAGTTTGGTCATCTGTCAAAGCAATTAACGAGGATCAGGGCCACAGAGTGGCTTTGACAAATTGCAAAATACAAATTGTCAGCAGCTTGCAAGCCGCTTGCAAAGAACCCATTTCAGGGAAGCCTCAAAAGGCGCACTCGAGTGTGACTCCATAGGGCAGAGCGGCAGAGGTGCTGATTCGCATCCTTTCACAAGGAGCTTGTTTGCTCTCCAAAACCTGCCCCTTTCTCCCATGACTGTGGAGACACTTCACAGGCAGTAACTGCAGAATAGGCTGATTTTTAATGCAGAATTATACAAATGGAACCATTCTTCCATTTCACGCCTCGTGTTAGGTAATGTATTGGTATTGCACAGGGAATCAAGGTTATGTCCTTGTTTGGATGATTTACGAACGGAGCACTTTACATCTCCAAACAGCGGGTGGAACAGAGACAGAACCATTCCCAGCAGGAATGGGAGGGCTGAGATGGGTGATGCTGGCTGCTCCTCATGGCACAGCATCCTCATGTCGGTGTGATGGGAACCCCGAGGGTCAGTGCAGGAGGAGCATCGCTGCCTGCGGGCTCTGCGTCCTACACCAGAGCTCAGAGCACCACGGGAATACTGACAAAACTCGCTGGGTTTGCAAGGAGAAACGCTGCTGTACTTCAGGACTGACTTTCACGCTGGAGCAAGGGGAAAGCAGCAGGTCCTCGGCCGCAGTTCCTCCTCCCAGCCCCGTGTTTCTGCACGACCCCTGCGGCGCAGCGACCGTCCTTCGCTGCAAAGCTACAGAGCCATTGCCATGGAAATAAAGCAGCGCCATTGCATCCTGAGGCCAACGGATGGAGGAGGAGGAGAGCAGCAAATTCCCACGTGTGGGTAGCAGGGATGGATGGCAGTGAGACTGGGGGGGGGGGGGGGATGTGGAGCAGCATCCCAACACTGTGATGGGGCACTGCAGGGCTCTGTGGGACATTGCAGTGCGCCCAACTCCAGCATCACTGCGGCGCTGGGGATGCTCTGCCTGGAGCATGAGTTCCTCCAAGATGATCATCACTGTGAGCAAACGGCTGCCAAGGTCTGGAATGCCAGGACCGGGAATTGAGGAGCAGCAGCTGGCTCAGCAGCACCCAGCTAAATTAAACACGCCACATCACCACCTCTTCCTGTTACAGAGCTGAGCTTCAGGATTACCTACTAATAAAAGTGGTATTTAAACAGTTCCTGAGATCCACTGCTCCCCCTCCCCCCCCCCCCCGCAAGTAATTAAACTGACAACACTTTGTGCGGTGGAAGGGAGAGGATTTATGACAACAGAAAATGAGGCAGAGGGTGAAGCAGCCCAAAGCCCATCTCCACAACAGCCACGGGAGCCACCAGCACTCGACAGAGCTGGGGACCAGCAGATCACCCTGCAGGTTTGGGATCAGCCCCGGGGGGGGATTAACACTGCCCTGGCATCCCCTGCACTCCCGCAGTGCTGGGCAGCAGCAGAGCTGCTCCCATCCACAGTGCTCCTGTGAGTGCCTCCAGCTCACCCAGCTGCAAATAAATAATTTTAACATTTGAATAGCGGCGAGTGGGGAAGGCATAATTAATACCCAGCGGTATCTCCAATATGCTGATCCTGTAGCGCAGCCCCTGCCAAGGCTGTCAGGGAGCAGATCTGGCTCAGCAGTGCTGCAGCCCCGTCTGTTCACACGTTTGGGTCCTGTCCTTCCAGTGTATGGAAAGGTCGAGCCCAAGGTGCTGCACGCACCCAAATGCAGAACCGTGCCATTGTCCTGCAAGGAGCAGTGTGGTCTTGCAGAGCAACACCAGCAAGAGCAAAAATCCCCACAAACAGCCCAAGTGATGCATGCTGCGAAGGCACGAGCAGATCTGTGCCACAGCAGCAGCCACACGCTCGGTCCGTGCCAAAGAAGAGCCAAACTCAGCCTGGGCTTCAACCTCAGCCCCTGTTTTCAAACACTCCAATGGATGCCGACGGGTCAGGGTTAGGGTTAGGGTTATGCTGATGGGATGTGGGGTGCCCAGCATCCATGTGCACGTTGTGATGGGTGTTGATGGGACGCAGGGTGCCTGGTATCCCCGTGCTGGGAGCACCCAGCACAGCACTGCCATCACACACGGATAACAAGCAGCACGGCAGATCTCCGGCACAGCCTGACTTGCTCTGACAAGGACACAGCATCTGTTATGGGCTGTTTTACCCGCTCGCGTGGGATTATTTCAGATAGGATTTGAAAAGCACCGGGGGCGGGCGGAGGAGAAGCCCAGGAAGGCAGCGCGTGCCTTCAGGCAGGGAAACATCTCCAGCAGATTGCTGCGTACAACCTGAGCTCGGTGATCCACCTGCTGCCACGCAGCACCCAGCGCTCAGACAGCACCTGCTGGGAAGAGCCGCAGCCACCCAGAGAAGTGAGCTGCACACAACTCCAGCATCGCCCCATGCCCACCGCCCAGCCCAGCACCAGCACGCAGGGAAAAGCCCCCAGCGGTGCTCAGCCCTGCCATGGGGACCTGGCAGCCGCAGTGCCCGGGTTCTGCCAGTGCCACCGAGCAGGCAGCGGCCGAACACTGCGCGCATTTAGCGCGGCGGGGCCGACAGAAGGGCATTTCATCGCTCTGCCCGCGGCAACACTCGCCGTCTGTCCCGCCCGCACAAAGGGCGGCTGTGAGAGCTGGCTTTCAGGCTCAAACCTGCACCTGTCTCCCATTTATCTCCCTCTTCTTCCTCCCCCTCGCCCCTTCCTCCCCAGCCCCGCCAGGGATTTTGCACCAGCGCTGGGTATCAGGCAGCAGCAAGGGCTGAGGTTCAGATGCAACCCACTGGGAAGTTTCTCCCAGCGCCGTTTCCAAACACGACAAAAATCTTCCAGAAGGGTCACGATCCCAAGCTCCGGTCTGTGTGAAAAATAAAGATAAAAATCCACAGAGCTGCCCTTTCTGCCCTGAGAGCCGGGCACAACCCCCCGCCTCCCTCCCTTTCACAAGTGTATTTACAGAATGGGGCTGCTGAAAGGAAGGGATTGCTCCGGGCAGTAAACCCAGTGGCTTAGAGCTTATCCCTGATGCAGTGAAGCATAAATCAGGACAACGAAGCTCAGCTGCAGGCCCTGTCCCACCAGACCAGACCCCAGCACGGATAGGGGGCAGCACCCCCACACCGTGACCCCTCCTCGCTCCTAGCAGTGGGCACAGGCTCACAGAGGAAGAACGAGGTCATATCCCTGCTTCGCTCGGGAGTTCTCTCCCTTTCCCACGTGTTTATCCCCTGTAGAATCCATCCACAAACAAAGCAGGTTTTCCTCCTCCAAAACCCACCCCCAGCACAGCACAGACCCTCCCCAGACCCTGATGGGCCTTCCACAAAGTCACTTATGGACTCCCTTACGGCATCCCGATGCTGCAGCAGTGCCTGTGGGCTGCACGAGGCCAGCCCAGCACGGCCACAACCCATGGCTTCCCCACAAAGAAACCGAGTGCTTATCTTGTTTTCTGAATTAATGTGCTCAGGCGCATCATTACAGCGTACGCGGGAAACGCTTTGATCTAAAAAAATAAGATAAGTTGGCTCAGTGTGCATTAAGTAGCAGCTTAACGAGTTTTAAAACAAAATAATTAAAATGGGTTCATTATACTGTTGTAACACAATGCGACTGCATGGGAACGGCGCGTCGGAGTTCACAGCGCTGCCCGCTGAGATATCCCAAATAATGGAGAACGCTATCACTGTGACAGGATCCGAGTCAAGAGCGTCTTCTGATGTGGTCTGTAATCCCCCAAGGGGCTCTGGTGTCCTGGGAAGGAAGACAAGCCCTGAATCCTCTGAAGTGCCACAGCCTTCATCCCCATCCTACAACCAGGGAGGATAACCCCATGCTGGGAAACACAACCGAGCCGCCGCTCCGCCAGCACTGCGCCCACGGATGGAGTTAACCTCCGTTCATAGGACCATTAAGGTTGGATAAGACCTCTAAGACCATCAGATCCAACCATCAATCCATCCCCCATCATACACCTCAGGGCCACATCTCTACGGTTCTTCAACACACGGATGGTGACTCCACCACCGCCCTGGGTAGCCCGTGCCAACGTATTACCACTCTTCTGGAGAATAAATGTTTCCCCAAATCCAACCTGGCCCTCCCCTGGAGGGATTTAAGGCCATTCCCTCTTGTCCTATCAATTCACACCGCTATAACTGAGATCCAGCCCCATGGGAAGTCCCAGGCAGCTCCGCGAACACATGGATGCGCCGTCTGTCGTGGAACCTCAGCAGTTGTACAGGGAAACGAAGAAAGGGAAAGGGTAAAGGATTTCAAAAGATCCAATAACTGCTACAGAAATGGAGAAGATGAGAGAAATCAAACTACTCAAAGCGAACAGACAGATAGCTTTCAAGGAGCAAGAAATACAGTGAAAAATAGAAGAAGCAAAGCGCGCTTTGAAGGTAAGAAACATCAATCCGAGTGCTGGGAGGAAGCAAAAGCAAAAGGATCCCGGCATGTGTTGGGAGCACGTCCTGGCCAGGGCTGAGCACCGGGGCCATCAGCTGCTGGGGAAGCTTGGGGCTGGGAGTGCTTAATGGGAAACAGAGAACGGGCCGGAAAGCCAAAGAAAAAGCAAAACCAAAATAGAAAGCAAAGGAATAGAAATAGAAAGCGAGAATGAAATCCAGGGCAAAGACTCTTGATCCTTCCATACAGAGGTTTAAATCCTCTTTTAGCGCTGAACTGTTTCTTTTCCCACGGGAGGAGCAGCACATCTGGCAGCACCCTGCCACATCTGGCAGCACCCTGCCCCAAGGAGCTGTGTGAGGGGAGCTGAGTCACCAGCAGCGCCCGTGGGGCACACGGAGGTTCACTGCCTGTGAGTCAGAGAGCACCGAGCTTTGCATCTCATTTATACATATATACGTATTAAAACCCCTTTTTGCAAGAGAGATTAAACTTTTCAGAGCGTTATCTTCAAAGGAGATGGAGGTCGCAGCCAGACAGATTGGCGGTGACAAAAAGACTTTGCTCATCCCTTGTGTAAAGCTCTGCAATATATTCCATCTCCTGCATCATCTCTGCTTCCCACATTGCCCTGGGCTGGTCCCCATCGCCTGTGCCCACCCTGAGTCACCCCAAAATTCCTCCTTCACTGCTGATGTCCTACAGGAGAGGAAATCCAAGGGAAACACTTCATGAAAGAAGATGAAACTCTCATCCCTCAGCATCAATAATCAGAAGAGCGACCTCAGCCAAAAGTTATTCACACCTGAAGACAGGAAGGATTAATTAGAAGCACGCAGAGCAGCAGCTCGAGCTGGATGCCAGCACCATGTCTGTGTGCCAACGGCGTGCACAGGGAGGGTGAGAGGGAGGGGGCTGGGATCGCATCCCTTCCTGCAGGGCTGCAGGGACCCCATCCTGCACAGCTTGTCCCGTGCACAACTCCCAGAACAAATGGTTCCGTCCTCATCCATCACAATGAGCAACATTTATTTTGCCAGAGAATGTGCCGTTTCGGCAGAGGAAATTCTGAATATTTCACTTGAGAGGATGCAAAAAAAAAAAAAAAAAAGAGTGGAGAGCCTCTTAGAAAACCAAGAAACAAAATGATGAATAATATGTTCAATCTTCTCAAGGAAAACTTAATAAGAAGACCTATGAAAGGCAACTACTTGTAGAAAACGAGTTTATTCTTCTCAGGAGCTCTTTGGAAGATGATGCATGCCAACATCTGAGATTGCAGCGCTCCCTTTATTTAATGCAAAGCCACTCCAGGCTCAGCTGGAGCTCGGGGCGTGCAGAGCTGCTCCCAAAGCTTTGGACTTCTGCAGGGAAAAAGCAGAGCCTGATGGTGTCCGAGATGGGAGCGGGAAGGCAGCCACGTGTGCTGGCTGCCCGGCATCAATCACTGACGTCTCATTGGGTACTTAAGTGGATGTCCTAATCCATGTCAATTAACTAACGCTTCATTACTCGAGTCCCGCAGACGAGGCGGGGAGATGCTATCACAGCCCCAGGAGCACAGCCAGGGTCACGTATGGATGGTGGCAATTAGAGGGACACGGCCCTGGAGGCAGCGATGCGGGGACAGCCTGATGCGCTGACGAAGCCCGGGGATCCCCGCGGCCCCTTCTGCCATCCCAGTGCCGCTGACAACATAAATTAGCACTGTTAGCTCTCGAGAGCCGTAAGTGTTGTCTTGTGAGCAGCAATCCATCAGCTCTCCCACATGGAGCCACAATGGCTTTATGTACAGCCAGGATGCCACCATTACGCGATGCACATTCCCTGTTTATAGAGCCGTAAAGCGTCGCCGGAGCGTTTATCAAGGAGATATTCTCCTGAGCGTCCCAGGATGGATGCAGAGCCGGGCTGATGGTGAGAGAGCACACCGACGCTGTGCAAAGCACGCTGCGTCCCCTGGCTTCTCCCACATCGGGGCATGTGCGCACTGACAAGCTCTGCTTGTTCCGTCTCCAAGGTCCACGCTCGTGTTTTTCTTGCAAGGAACATGTTCCCGCTCTCTGACTGCATGTCATTCTCCAGGCAGCTTTTACTCAGTCTTTATGTTGAGAAATGAACCCGGAGCGCCGCGGGATTTGCGACGCTCCCGTCCGCTCAGCAGAAGGAAAGCTTCACTGAGCACAGCTCGCCTCATCCCGACCCGGTCCAGCAGCAAATTCACAGCGTGGGCTCTGCCTCTCCTCCCATCAGAGCTGAGAACGAAGCCTTCCATGAGCAACGAGATTCATTTTCATGCTTCTCCCAGCTGAAGTCCATGCACAGCCATGGAGGCGCTGATTCCCATGCAGCTGAGCATCCATCCCCAGCCAAGCCTGCTGTCTGCTTCTTTTATTGCCACTGCTCAGTACCAGAAAGGCTGAATCACACGAGGAAGTGCTGCATCCTCCTGCACCTGGGGTCACGTCCTGGGGTGGAAGCTCAGAAAGCGAAGATGGGAAAGAGATGGGATTTTCCTGCTTGTGATGAGAGCTCCAGCCCCATATCCCAGATTGGGGCAGGGGAAGCAGAAGGCAGCGTGGTCCCATGGCTGGAGCCCACCAGCACCCGACCCCACGCTTGTATGCTGCAGGGAGGATTCACTGTGGGTTGCAAAGGCTGGAGGGAGAAATTGATAAAACCAGAGAGCAGCAGCAGTTCCATGCCAGACAGAACCTCATTTCATGAAGAATCCTCGCAAAACCAAATTAATGTTGAAGGATAAAGGTGGGTAAACCTCCCACAGTTAAGTTCAGGCCACAGAGGCTCAGTTTTAAATCTCCCAGCAGTTCTGATTTAATCAATGTATTTCAAAGTGAAATTAGATGAAGTACATCTCCATCACAGGAAATTATGTAAGCTATCAAAGTCTGGAGGTGCAGGTCCCGGTAAGAAGAGCCAGAGGAAATATTCACATCAGCCTTAATTCCATTTTTAAAGAGGCAGTTCAGGTCTGGATTTGGGTGTTATTCAAGAGAAGGAATTCATCCCGATGACGAATGGCTCATCCTGAAGAAGGGAACAACCGCTACTTGGAAGGAGGATGGGAAAGCACTGACGAGGCAGGTGCCTGCCCCCTCCTCCCCAATGCATTTGGCTGCAAGGAGCTCCCAAGGGAAGAGCTTCTGGTCCCAAACCCAAACCACACTGGGCCCGAATCACCGCAGCCCAATCCTTCATCACCGACCCTTAATGAGAACGATGGACGCAGCCCCACGGTGCAGCCCCAGCTCCCGCTCCTCCAGCTCAGCATCCTGATGCCTTAATCCCTCCTCACAGTCCTCTCCCTATTAGCTATCTTTAAAGGCTTAAGCATGCATATATTTTCATAATGAACCTCAGACGTGTCTGGAGTCATAGATTATCCACACCCTATAGAGCCGTCGTGTAGCAGCTCTGCCTGCTCGCTGTCAACCTGAGCACACACACACACAGAGCTATAAATATAAAGGAACGGTGCTGGGAGCCCTTTTGGATCAGGAAAGGGAAGAAGCAGGCTACGGGGCCGCCCGGAGAGCCGCGCTGCACCTCGCTCTACTTTCAGAAAGAAAAGAAAATTTAGCAATGCCTCCTTTTCGGCAGATGACTGTTACATAAAGCGAGCCCAGGCATCCAAGTGCCTCGAGCAGATGGGCAGAGCTGCTTCGCACATCCCATGGACCCACACGAAGACGGAGGCACCATCGGCGGTGACGCGGGCGCTGCCTTTGGGAGCTGATGGGGGCACACGGTGACGTCCCCCCCATCACCTCCCCCACTGCCACCCCGCAGAGCACAGCTCGGGGTGAGCCACAGCTTGGTCCTATCCGTGCCCCACGTGCCCGGCAGCACTGCCACAGCTACCCACGCTCCAGGGAAGAGGTCACCGAGCTCTGTGTAACAGCACAGCTTATTCCAGCATTACCGTGGCTGTGAAGTGCTGGAGCTGGTGGCACCAGATGAATTTCTGTGGCAATCAGAGCGCCCGGGAGCAGCCAGCTCAGCCCCTGCGTGGCTGTGGGATGAGTAAGGGCTCCTCGGTGGAGGCCATTAACTCCCACTGCTCGCTGCTCTCATTACTTCCCAGACTGCGAGGCTTGCATCTTTGACGTGCGGCTGCATCTACGTTTGACAGCGTGAACTTGATGAGTGGAATTCACAGGAAATGTTTGCTTTGGCAGGAACGCTCGGGCCCATAAAGTTTCCTCGGCGCAAACGTACAGGGACGTGTGCTTTTAATGAGTCCCTTTCTACAATCAGGAAGAAACGGCCGACGCTATTTCTGCTCGTGCTGCAAATCACCCGGGAGCGAAACGCTGTAAAAACCGTGGCGTAGAGTCTAAAAGAAGAGAGTTGTAGCTATGGGAGGAGAGGCAGCAGGCACAGAGCTGTCACCCACCGCACACACATGCACGCACACATCTGCTGGGTGAGCTCCAGGGCCCCCAGCTGCCCCCACCCGTGGGCAGAGCAGAGCTCGGCTGTAAGGCTGAGGCTGTGAACCCAGCCCACGAAGTTCCCACTGGTGAAGGAGAGGAAAGAAGCGTTCTCAGCATGCGGGTTTGAAGGTCCTGCTTGGCTCAGCTTAAGAGAGCGCAGCTCGCCTGCAAGGTCAGGGAGCTGCCACTGCCCTGGGGCAGAAGGAACCCGACTTAAAAGGAGCAACACACACACACACACACACACACACACACACACACACACACACACACAGCATCTCCCTGTGCCATCCAGCACAGGGTGAAGCGGGCTCTGGCAAGGTCTGCTGCTCCTCTCGGAGCTATTTATCTGGTCGTCTTCGAGAAAATGAGGGGGAAACGGCATGGGAAATGTCAGAAATAAAGCCAGAAGCAATGAGAGTTAGAGAGACGCGGGAGCAGCAGGCGAGGTTAGCAGGAAAGTTGTCTCTTATTAAAAATAAAGCACGGAGGGACCGCGGGCAGATGGGGCGGTGAGGAGGACAGGCTGGCAGCGAGGATCCAGGGCACGCAGCAAAGCCATTCACCGGGCAATCGGAGCAGAGAGGCGGCCGGCAGGCTCCCATTTCCACGGCTTAACTCCTCGCAAAAAGAAAAAAGCAGAGGGCGTCCTCTATTTCTAAGATTACAGCCTTCTGTCGGCTCCGGCCCTGGAAACAGCCCTCGGCTCCACCGCTCTTTTCATCTTCCACTAAATAAATCCAGGCTGGGAGGAACCCTGAAAAGCATCTCAGGAGCTTCGCCCAGGAGCAGTTCCCGAGGTCACAGCAGCACTGCAGACTCCGGCAGGCACCGTCCTTCCCCACGCAGCGCATCCCCACCCGCTGCCCGAGCCCACGGCGGCGGCACAGCCACGGGGACGCGGTTGGGGCGCGGGATCGCGCGGTGCCCACGGCCGTGGGTGCTCAGGGCAGCGCTGCCCGCAGCAGACAAAAGCCAGAACGCAACCGGCAATAAACACAGACGTACAACGGAACCCGACGGCCTCACTCCCGGTTCTTCGGCACAGAAAGAAAATCTCAGCTCCAAGTTTCACCTCGCAGGGCTTAAATCCGAAGCTCCAGCCCAGCTACAAAGCCAGGGCCAGCGTCTCCAAAGGGCCGTGCAGGAGTGCCCTCGGCATCACCCACATCCCAACAGCGGGCGGGACGCCCTGCTGAGCCCCAGCCCTGCGGGACCCCTGGGAGCAGCAGGAGGGTGGGGGGCTCCTCGAGGTGCTGCGCGGGGCTGCCCCATCCATCCATCCATCTGCAGCCACGCAGACCCCCACTCCCCCGTGCATCCCAACCCCCGCAGCCCTGTGCTGGGGCAGCGGGATGCTCTGCTCGCCCTGGGAAGGCTGCCCGACCCGAGCCCCACGCGAACCGCTCCGTGGTTCCGAATGGGACTTCTCGAACACAGATTTGGGTCGGGGGGGGGGGGGGGGGGAAAGGAACGCACGCTGCACTGCACTGTCGCTTTCCTTTCCATCTTTCACGCTCAACACAACGCTGCTGTAAACGTATTCGACCGAAGCACGGTCAGAATAAACAAAATCCGGTCTTCCTGCGGCTTTAAGGACAGGCACACAAAGCGAGGGCAGGGTCTGGGGAAGTAGCGCTCTCCAAACACAATGGCACGAAAATAACAAGATTTCGGCTCAGATGACTTCGCGGCGGTAATGAAAAACGCGTTACATAACACTTTGCCTCCGTCTCCTCCGCTTTGCAATTCTCGATCCGTCTGCAAAAACACATCCGTCCGTCCGTCCGTCCGCGGGCACCGTACGCGCCCGGGGTGCCCCGACCCCTTCGTTCCCCGGGAGCAGAGCCGGGCGGTGGGGCAGCCTGCCCGGGAGGGGCCAGGCAACAGCAAACGGGCAAAGCAAAGCACAGCGCACATCGCATTGAGCGGGGCGACGGAACGAGCGCGGAAAGGGGAGCGAACATCGGCTCCCCGAGCGCTGCCCCTCCGAAGCGCCGGGCGCGATCGATCCACGCCCGAACAAGTTCGCGATGGAAGTCCGGAGCCCCAACGCTGCCGGTTCCTCTCCCGGTTCCGCGCGCACCGCCCGGCCCTACCTGCTTCCCGGGAGCCGTTGTATCCACATGGTCACGTCTCCCGGAGCCGGCCCGGCCCGTCCCGGCGGGGCTCACCGCCTCAGCTCTCCATCCGTGCGCGCCGCCCCGCGCCCGCGGCAGCGCTCAGCGGCGGGGCAGGCGGTGCCCAGCGGTGCGGGCATGCCCGGGGGCCGCCCCGCGCCCGCGCAGCCGGCGCTCGGAGCTCTCAGCGGCGGCGGGGCAGCTGCGCGCCCGCGGAGGTTGCGCGCCCCATGGGCGGCGCGGGGCCCCTGCGGGCGCGGTGCGCTCGGGCTCGGCTCGGCTCGGCTCGGCTCGGCTCGGCTCGGCTCGGCGCGCCCGCGCGTGTGCGCGCACCCGCGGGGCGGGGGGCCGCGGCTTTGGGAAGTTGCGCGGGGAGGAGGCGGGGGCGGAGCGGGGCGCGGAGCCGGAGCCGCCACCGCGGAGCGCGTCCCGGCAGCCTCCCGCCCGCCCGCCCTTCCCAGGACGCGGGGCTCGGCCGCCGAGCGTCTCTTGCCTGCGCATGGAGAACGCCGAACGCTCGGTCCTCGGCGAGCCGCTACACACCCATCGCCCGCCGCTCCCGGAGCGCTCTCCGCGCCCGCGTTGCGCGCATCCGCTCCTCTCGGCCGCTCCGAGCGGGATGCCCCGCAGCACCGGCTGCCGCCGCCGCTCCGTCCCCGCAGGAGCCGCCGCCGCCGGGATGCGGTTTCCTAAGGAGCAGCGGGAAGGGATGCGGCGCAAACCCAAGCGATGTGAGCGCCGACAGCTGCAGGGGGAGCCGAGGCTCCGGCGCATCCCACCCCACCCCACCCCATCCCGTCCCTCCCGGCTCCCGGGGCCGCAGCTGCTCCCCCCGCCGGCGGCACGAGAAGGCGCAGCTCGGCCCCAAAGTTTCTGCTCCCATTGCTGTGCCTCTCTCCTGAGCCCCCCCGCCGCCGCATCTCCTCCAGCCGCGAGCTCTCTGTGTGCTCGTTGAACGGCTACGGAACACGCAGAGAGCGAGTGAACGCGTTGGGGAAGGCTTTGGGTATCTTAAGAGGTGTTTCATTAAAGCCCGGCGTGTTTTCTCTGTTTCCAGGGGTGCTGGCAGTAAGAAGCCGTGTTATTCCTATAGCTCACGTATCAAAGAGCTGCATCTCTTTATTTATTTACTTGAGGGAAGATACGCTCGTTTGGATGCTGTAAGAAAATAAGCCTTTGTATGAACTCGGTGACAGATTCTTCAAAGCTACCCCTGGTTACAGGTGAGAAACACCACTGATGTGTCAGCCAGAGCTGATTCAAACCTTCAGTGCTCCTCGGCTCACGGTGCCAGCCAGGAAAAGGCATTAAGCAGCCACAACTCACTCCGTGCAAAGCAATCACAAGGTTAAGCAGAAATGAGTGTCTCTCCGCAGCCTGCCTGAGCCTCTGCATCTCCCTGCTTCCATAGGAGCAGGTTCTGGGAACACAAATAACTTCCCTTAAGCAAGCAACCCAGAGTAAAGGTCAGCGTTGTCCCTGTGACACCCAGCAAGTCCCTGCTTGGTACAGTGCTCCCGCTGCCAGTTAGCATCCGAATCCCCACGTAATTTGGGTGGGATTCCTGGATGAGAGGGACCTATTTTGGGAAGGATGTAAGCTCAGGAGCTGGCCAGAAGACAGCTCATCCCTTGGGGTTGCAGCTGCATATTGTGGGGGGGAGGCTGTCTCCCCAACAAGCACAGGCAGAATCAGGCCTATGAGAGTGTCCTGAATAACAAAGGGACAGCTTTGTTCTGCTGTTCTCCAGGTAAACCTTTGAGCTCCCCAGGTTCCAAGCTGGAGCCCAGCATCTCCACAGCCTGAGCCATGAGACACGTGGATACCCAGCACACCAGGCCCTGAGTTTTACCCACGATGAACTCCATCACTGCGAATTACCGCTGCTTTAACAAAAACAGTATCAAAGCACAGCGTTTGCCTGGGCACAGTCCTTCCGCGGGCTGTGTGTGGTGAGTTGAAAGGGAAAGCTCAGCGCTGCTGCAAGCCCAGAGACTTTATCATCCATTAAACCTGGCCAACTGACATGAAAGCTCCTAATAGAGAGGATGGGAAGAAGGGGCAATTTTCAGTCTCTCAGGAGCCTGAGAGATACTGGAACGCAGTTAAGTAGAAGACAATCAACTAAGGCTTAAACAAACCCAAACGAGCAAACATTAATGAGAGCTATCTTGTATCCGAAGCAAATCCTCTTCACTTATCCCCACTTAAAATATTTCCCCAGCTGTGCCCGGTGCGTGGAGCAGCAATTGGAAGGTTATGGACCTGTACGGGGCAGGAACACGTGCGGAGCCATAGAACCACTGAGGTTGGAAAAGACCTCTAAGGTCACCCAGTCCAGCCAGCCCCTGAGCACCAGCACTGCCCACTGACCCACGTCCCTAAGGGCCTCAGCTGCCCCTTCCTGGAACGCCTCGGTGTGAGCAGAGAGCGCGGGGCCAGGCTTGAAATAAAAAAGAAGGAAAAAAGCTGCATTTTTTCAGCTGCAAGCATCCTTAGTGCTCATAAGCATTAAGATATATGTCAGATGTATACAAACAAACCTCGGTGGGCTGCCTGGAAATAGCAAGCGTGCCGTTCCCAGTGGCAGATGGATGCCAGCACTGGCCCCCTTTGCCCAGCTTGCCGCAGGGGTTGCCTAGCAGTGCACGAGGGAGCAGCCCATTGCAGAGCAGGAAGCGTGAATTAGCCCCAATTAAAGGAGGAGGGAAGGAAGTCATTAGCGTGTTCATTTGCCTGACTTGTTCTTCTTCATTCCACCAAGAGCTCCGAGTTCCTGCTGGCTGGTGCCAAGCTGCGAGCACCCACAGCACCCTGCACTGCTCCGAGGTGCTCACCCAGCCCCAGTTCGGGGAGAAAAGAGGGGTTCCCCGCCCCATAGCCACACTTCCTGGGCTCCCCCAGGCAGCACCTGGGCTGTTCCCACCCCCTGTGAACATTTACTGGGGTCCTTCCCCAGGGGATGGGTTAATTCCCCCTCGGGGAGGGCAGGGTGCTGCTGGCTGCAGCTGCCGAGGAGGAGGGAAAATTGTCTCTTGGTGAAATGGGTTGTTGTTACCCATTTCCCTTTCATACGGAAAAAAGCGTAAGTGTTACTTAGGGATTGTGAAGAAGAGAGGGCTGTAATGCAATTTCTGTCTCCTCCTGTGATCGCGCTTTGATTTCTGTGTTAACAGGGGACAGCATTCTGGAAAGAGAGCACCTAGCAGGGAGCACAGCCCCAGCAGCTCTCGTGGCAACGTGAGCTCCAGCTGGGGCTGCTCTGGCAGGCCTGGGAGCTGGAAAGGTACACCCCAGCGTGGGGCTGTGACACAGTTCCACAGACGGAGCGTGCTTCTTCAGCCCTACGAGCATCCTTAGCGCGGCCGGTCCGGGTTCCTCTCACTCCGGCTCTGTTTGTCTCATAAATCAGCGATGCTGACAGTTGGGCACAGTTTAATTTTGCAGATCTGAGAGATGATCAGGCCAATTTAGTTCGCATTTAAACCATTTGTGTTCACATGCTGGAAAGCCTTTTTTTTTTCTTCTTTTCCTCTCTGCTCCGTGCTTAGGGCCCCTATTATCCCCTGGAGCTATTTATCAATGCTCAGCAGGTGTATTACCCAACCGTCTCCTTCGTAAAGTGATACGAAATAATCATTCCTGCTCCTCGTCTGCTCAGGAAGAAAAGTGAGGCTGACTCTCATGCATGTCAGCATTCCTGAGCCGCGGTGTTTTTATATTACTGCGGGATAAGTGATTTAACTCAATAAGCTTTCCTCATAAATGGCAATGGTTGCATCAAATGGCAGAGGGTGCACGTGAATTAATGCAGTTCCATCGCTCCCAGCTCCCACTGCCACCAGGGGGTGACACCGAGGGATGCCCCGAGTCCCATTTCCCACAGGGGCCGGTCCCAAAGCCCACCCTGCAGCCTCTAATTGACCACGTGCACTCCTCATCCCCTCTTCTCCACACAGATCTGTCTGCGCTTTGCAAAGCACTGAGCAGATCCGTTATGCTGGTTCATTGACACCAACGTTTGCAGCGTGGCTGGTGGGATGCTGATGGCTCACAGCCGAGACCAGACCTGTCTGGGTAGGCTGCTTCTGCCTTCGGGTTGTAATGAAGAGCTTGGTGAAGTGCTTTGAGACATCCGCACACCTGAAAAGCGCTGCTGGAAGCGTAGAGCCAGAGCACAGGTTTCCCAGCCCTCCTTCTGTCTGAGGATTTAATACCAGGGAAGCAAAGACAACGCAGTGCTGCTGTCTGGATGCAGGGCAGCATCTGTGACCTGTGTGCCCAGGGCACAAGGGATGCCACCGTGCCCAGCCCTGACCCTGTGAGGCTGCAGGGATGGTTGAGCTCCCTGCCTTTCCTTGAGCACAGGCAGTGTGGTTTTGTTTGGCTTTCTCCTCCCCCAGGGACCGAGTTTAATATTACCTTCCCATTAATTTATACGAGAGCATTTCCAAATAGTAAACTTCCAATAAATTAGTAATGCTGATCTATAAAAAAGGGGAAAAAATGGTGCGTAGCGAGTTTATAGCCCCGTGGAAAAGCCGTGAAGCAGAGATCTCCCTGGCACAGCACAGCAATGCTGTGTGCACAGATCCCTTCCCAGCCAGCCTGGGCCAGCACCCACCGGTGGCACATCAACGTCACCTCTGTTCCCACCTGCTGAGGGCTGATGTCCTCCAGTTGAGGCCAAGCATTATTCTGGGGTACATATGTTATATCCACAAGGGATGGCTTCCCTCCATGGAACTGAACTCTCCGACTCCGTGGCTCCTTCCCCGAAAGCAGGACGGCTGTGGGAGCTGCGTGCGAGGACAGGCTGCCCTGTAAGTGCCACTTAGATTTAAAGTGGAGCTGATGGATCGTTTTCCCACTGAAGAAAACCAAAGTGAAGCAAATAGCATTTGGCACCTGAGGAATCCGTGCTCCCCCGCTGCTCCGTGTGGGTCTCAGCAGTAATGGATTCAGCACATCGGGGTGGAAATCTCACTTCTTCTGCACATCTTCTTTTTCTGCATGTTTAATGTGAGCTTCGGGAGCTGCTCATTACCTGGCAGCAGCACTACAGGTGTTTGTCACACCGCGCTTCGCCAGGAGACTTCTCCCAGCAGAAACAACTTGATGGAGAGAAGATATTGAAGCAAACTGGTCGTGAAATCTGTAATTTACATGTCGAGGGAAAGGCTCGGCTGTCCAGCTGAGTCTCCTCTTAACCAGCAGTGAGGTGCAATTTCCTGCAGCTGCCACAGTGTATACAAAATAATGCTTTGCATTTTGCCCTTCCTGCGTGTGCACTGCTACCCCAAAGGTGGAGGAAGGAGCAGAGCATGTTGAGGAGGAGGAGAGGAGAAGAAGAGGAGGAAGAGAAGAAGAGGAGAAGAAGAAGAGGAGGAAGAGAAGAAGAGGAGAAGAAGAAGAGGAGGAAGAGAAGAAGAGGAGGAAGAGGAGAGGAGAAGGAGGAGAATGTGAGGAGAAGAGAAAAAGAAGATGATCTTCCTATTTTATTTTAAATACACTCCCCACCAATATCTCTTCAGAGTCAAACAGGGAAAAACAAACAAACAAACACAGAAAGATTCACAAAGACCAAACCAAAAGTGATGAAAAATGGTTGAGGAGACAGTACAGCATGGAGAGTACAAACAAACTATCTGGAGCAAATAGTTTATTTTAAGATGCTAACAGATTTGCTCCAGAGGCCTGTAGAAGAAAGTCAGGTACCATACAGCAATCCTTTCCCTTATTTATAGAATAATTACCATGATTTATTAGCTGTGATCAGAAGTGTATTTATGATGTGGAAGTTTTCAGCCATATTTCAAGTAATTCACCTCCTTGCAGAACTCCCCGTCGCTGTCATCATAGCTCCACTTTTTCTTTCCCTTGAAACCTGCTTGCACCACAATTTATGGCTTTGTTTGTGCAAAAAGCAGGTGTCCTGCTCCAGAGAACAAAGGCAAAACAAGAGCTCAAGGGTAAGTGCCAGCAGCTGTGGAGCTGCAGAGCTGGGCATCGTGGAGGTGGGCACGGGCAACCCATGGCCCTCCTCTCAGCCCCTCCCTGCCCATTCTGTACCCAGGTGTGTTGGGATGGTGAGGATACAGCAGCACCGGGTCCTTGAAAGCAGAGGAACAAACATCCTTGAACTCATCCCCATCTTCTCAAACACTGCTGCCCTTTCCCTACCCTGCGATGTTTTGAGAAATGTTTCTGTTTCGCTCAGAGTAACACCAAACGTAGCAACTCTGGGATAAACATGAAAATGTTCTGCCCCAACCAGGTTCTAAGTGCTCCTTCCTGCTGTGCCTGGCTTGGTTTCCAGGCAGACAGCATACATGTACCTGGGCTGCTGAGCAATGCCCTGTGGCTGTGTGGATACCTGAGTGTTGATGGGGTCTGAAAGTTTGGGGATCTGTTAGAGAGGATGAAGTTTCATGCTGCTGAAAGCATGAGCTGCTGCAGCTGAGGCCCTGCTGCAAACAAACCAGTTCTCATCAGCTCTTATTTGCTTGCCTGCGTGGTCTTAAGGCTGGCTTATTGCACAGATATCCCCTCCTGCTGTCTGGCTGCTCCCTGCTTGCTTTCTGCTGAGGTTCTGCCATAAACCATCTGGGAAGCTTTAATTCTCTGCTTCTAGAAGGAGATTGCATTTCACCAGCCAGATTTTATTACAAAGCTGGGATAACACACCCCATAAAAGCTGATGAACCCCCTCCCTGTTATAGCCCCTACCAGCAGAACCCTGCAGAAGTGGGCAGCTTGGTGCTGGGTGAAGGGAAGAGCTCAACTTCTGCCTTCCCGGCCCTATATCAATCCATGCTGGTCCCTTTTCCACAGACCTGGAGGTCTCATTCAGAGCAAGAGGTGCAAGGACATCACCCCAGCAGCCTCACACCTGCAGTACTGCAGGACACAGCCCCAAAGATCTCTTCTTCTGTGCCCCATTAGAGTAACTCGTATTGCACATGTCCACCACCAGGCACAAAATCTGACACTAATAGGATTAATGAGCGGAGCACAGAAACAGCTCCATTATGTTTTGGGAATGAGATACAGCTGGGAGCAGCCAGGATATAATTTGGTTCATTTGTTAAAATAACTAGTATAAAAAAAGAGCTTAAAGCAAACCCATTCCCGGGACCTGCAGAAGGCAAACAAGAACGATGGCCCTTGTCCCTGATGGCATTTGTTTTCATTAAGAGGGTGGAAGAGAGCTAATGGAAGGAGGGAACCTCGTCGTTGGGTAACCTTGTTGACTCCGAAAGAGCCAGAAGATTTTAACAGGAGTTTGCCAAACAGCTCCAAGCTAAAATCCCATCTGAGCCCAACATCTTCCAGACCCTCAACTTTGAATCCGTGCCCACAAGCCTCCAAAGTCCCCAGCTCCTTCCAAATTCCACCCCCCCATCCCCCAGAAGCCATCTCTGGGACGCTCCTTAAAGGCTTCTGTGCAGCTGGGAAGTGAGCAGTGGTGGCTCGCTGCCTAAAAAGCAAAATCTGAGAGAAATATTTAGCTCCTCTGACTTATTTAATTCTTTGAAGGTTTGTTTTGTGTTTGGTCCCAAAGCACCGAAATTAAAGGGATTTTTGCAGTAGAATAGTTTGGAAATTTATGACTTGTAGCCTAATGTTCTCCTGGAAACTTTCCTTGACATCCATCTTTCTGTCTGGTTTTCCCAGAAGCAAAACCTCACCATCTCTTCCCTGCGTTAAATATCTCTTTCCAGCCCCCGTTCACCTGGAAATATTTACTGCATAATAGCCTGTCCCACGGCCATTAGCAAGAGGAGTTATTGGGCTCTCAGGCTCCGTGTGCACTGCCTGGGTTGTTCTATGGGGCCAGTTCTGAGGAGCCATCCCCTCCCTCCCCCTTATGGGGCCCATGGGGAGTGCTGCCCCACCTGCAGCCCTTGGCCTCATCTTGCTAGGCCACTTCTGCTACAGCTTGTCAGCTCTTCCTCCAAATCTTCTTGGCAATGAAGTCATCGGGACTGATTTAATGACTTTCAGAGCAGGTTAAACAATGGCTGACCCTTTTGCCTCCTAATTAGAAGTTCTCTTCCCTAATGCTTTGCAAGGTCATGTCTCCACTCCCCGTCTCTAATTATTACTCTGGGCTTTATGTCTTCTTTGTCTGGCCCTGCTTATCCACCCGTGCTTTCTTCCCTGCAGTTCCTAATCATCCCCATCATCCCTGCATGCATGCACGATGAATGGACAAAGCACTGGGGCAGAGGGGTGGCAAGCCAAGGCTGCCCCAGCATCCCTGCATCCTACCCAAGCCAGGACTCATCCTCTCCCTGCAGCAATGTGAGGCACGAAGAGACAAAGCCCCATCTTCTCCTCTTCCCTCTCATTCCTCTGATGCCTGATTTTTTTTGATAAGCTCCTTGTTTCCCAGGCATACAGTACAAAACTATTTTTCTTGCACCGAGCAGACAAGATGTTGAAATGTTTTCTTTCTGTGATAGTGGTAGAAATCCTGCCCGTGAGTCTTGTCAAGTCAAGGGATCTCTTTGTAGTTCGGTGAGTTATTTCATACCCGATGTTAATTTAAAGACGAACAAACGGTTCTGAATGCACTCGGTAGAAGAATTATTTCCAGTACATTTCCGGCTTGTGCTGCTCTGCACAGTGCAGCTGTACAAGAACTGTGTGCACCCCACTGCATCGCATCCCACCCCACTGCATGGCATCCCACCCCACTGCACCTCACCCCATCCCACCCCATCCCTCCCCATCACCCCCAGGCTGGATTTGGAGGCCAGCACTGGGCAGGAAGCAGCCCTGGGGTGCTGCCACCCCAGATTTTTCCTATGGGGACACCTCTAGGACACAGCCACACACATTGAGAATGAAGAATCCCTCTCGGGAAGCGGGAGCTGCAGAAGAGTGACATCACTCCACCTGGAGCAGGAATAAATCAGAAGAGGGCAAAGTGCACTGAAGGGATGAATAGTAATAAAAATGATGTTCAAATGTGCCATGGGGAATTCACTACTTTCCCCTGCCCAGCTCTCCTTTCAGGAGCTATTCTTGGGAAGCTGTGAATGAAATCAGGACCAGGGGTTGTATGGCCTTACCTGGCCCACCATCACCATCCCATTTGTCACAAGGGAAAATAAATATTCAGCGAGGAGTATATCTGAAGCAAAGCTGACACATTCAGCTCCCTCAGAGTACCAAAAAACAGCTCCAGCACAAAGCCCCCACCCCAGAGCCGTCCTGGTGCACTCAGCCCAGCAGCGTCACCACTCCAGATACACAAAATCAGTGCTGTCCTGTGCTCCGAGACCTTTACACATACACGAGAGGCAATCTGTCTTCTTTTACAGTAGGCGAGAGCTGAAAGGAACCTGGCCAGATTGAATAACCCAACAATGGCAATTTGAGGTCGTTTTCATCACACTGACGGTATTCCTGCCTGCAGAGAAAAAGCAAGCCAAGGAGCACGGCTCGCCTGGACTCCCCAAGCTCCTCCCCACAAGCAGCTCTCAATGAAGATTGCAACAAACCCAAAGCAATGGCTTGGGCAGCAGCCTCAGCCCAGGGTGCACAGAGCTCTGAGGGTTCCTCCCTCGGGGGTCAGAAGGAGAATTCAGTGAAACGGTGCTCTTTGTCCACTGCTTAATGGGAAGAGATGGAGTTTTATGGGACTTTTGTCAGAACATCTGTGGCTGCATGGGTGTGTAATTACGTGTGTGGCACACAGCTCCAATGCTGCTGCAGATCCAGCTCCTACACTGGGGGGAGGGGGGAGCTGGGAGCCTGCGTGGTCCTCAGGAGCAGAAAGCAAATCTGAGATAACATAAAAACATTGCTCCATATATCTGAAAGCCTTTGTAAGCACTTTCCAGGAATATTTTACAGCCTCAGTTTCATTAGTAAGAACACGGGCAGAAAGCAAATCCCAAGGCTGAATGCTGGCGTACTCACTGCTTGGAAACGTTGTGTTGTATGCTGGGTGGCTCTCGCTCAGGGATGGGCAGCACAGAGTGAGGGGTTCCCCAGCACAGGTCCCCTCTGCCCTTCCCTGGTGCAATTTTGGGCCCCAGCCCTTCTCCCACCTCCTGGGCCCTTCATCCTTGAGTTTTTTCAGCTTCAGCACGTTGCCAAGAGAGACAGTGACAGATAAAGGAGAAGAGCTGCACGTAACCTCGATTACCCAAGGATAATGAGGCCCTGTGCTCCCTTACGGTACTGGTGATATTTGTATCTGTTCAGCTTTTTCAGCACTAAAGGTAACCATTTATATCCATTAAAGGATGCCAAGCACAGCCCTGCCCACACCCCGGCCCAGCTCCATCCTGATGGGCGGCATCCATCACACAGAGGTCCACATCCACGCCCCCATTGGCACTGAGCATCACCGATGTCATTACACCAATGATCTGCATCAGCCCTGCAGCCTGCCTGCTGCCCTCGTGCTGTGCTGGGACATCACGAGCAGCCCCAGCACCTCCATCCTTTGCAAAATGGAAGGAATATTCCCAAAGGGAAATGCTGCCCATTGGAGAAGACACCGTGGGGCAGACAGCTCTACACAACACGCTGTGGATGGCAGCACGGTGCCTAACTGATCCCAGTGTGTCCATCAGTGACCAGAGGGGGTCCGTGGCTGCTTGCTTCCCACTCCCAGGGATCCTTCAACACCTGAGCAGTCCCCACGGGTGCACTGTGCTCCTGCTCCCAGGCAGAGGTTGGGCAGGGTTACCTGGGAGCCCTAAGCCCCCGCCTGTCCCTGCACAGCCCAGCACTGCTGGCCCTGATTGTCATTCCTGTGGCACTACGAGTGCACGGGCACCAGCAGCCGGGGAGCGGGTGGGATGGCAATAACAATCATAAGTCTCCAATATTGCTTTCCGCCCATAGAATGTAATTGCTTCTGCAGAAGGAATTAAGCATCATAATGAAATGACTATAAAAAGAGACTTTGTTCTCCATCAACAGATCACAAAAATCTTCGCGTGCAAGGGCAGCGGAGTCCTTGAGAGCGGTGCCCCCGTTCCCCACCCCACAGCAGAGCAGCGCTGGGGCTGCCAGCACCCCGAGCACTGCATCACATAATGCTGCGGGTCCTGAGCTGCCTGGGGATGCTGAACTTCGGGGATAAACTCCACCCAAACTGGCAGGTTTCTGCCTTCCCAAATGTCTCGTCTGTTGCTCAGCTGCTGGGGTATTAGCTGCACTCAGCTTTATTCCCACTCTTGGAGAGTGGTACTCAAATCCAACCATCAGTCTCTCAAACCTGGAAAGGGAGGAATGCAGCAGGAAAAAGAACTTGACCAGAAGCAGAACAAACCCCAAAGACAGCCATGGGAGCACCAAGGCTCATGCTCAGCATGGCTCCTTCCCCTCCACAGCGCACGGATTCTTGCCCGAAGCGTTCTCTCATTCTCAGCCTGGGTTTCTTCCCTGATTTTCCACACATGCTGGGCTGTCGGATGAGACCTCTGCGAACCCGTCAGCCGTCCACCCCATCAACCCCGATTAGATGATGCCAGAGGTTCCCTAAGGAGAGGACCGAGAGCCCGGTTTGCTGCTGAGGATTCACTCAAGCAGCTCATCGCCCATTCATGGTTTCCTTGGATGCTGAAGAGGAATTTGTCCACTTAAAATAGGATTATTTCTGGGTGGCAAACCACAAAGTTAATTTGGCTCTAATCCCTTTAGCTGGAACCAATTATTGGAGTGCTAATGACTTGTGGAGGGCTCTCCCGGTCCATGCTGGTGGGCACTGGTAGGTCTGCAGGCAGAACAAATGCATTGCAGCCCCTGCCCACGTCTTGCTAGGAGTGCAGGGCAGTGCTCCCACGCTCAGCAATGTTCCCATGCCCCGTGCCTTTGCTTCACGCTCACTGCAGCCCAGCTCAGCAGCACCTCACCAATCCTCCTCCCTGGTGTTAACAGAAATATATTACTTAATGAAGGACAGAATTATTACAGCCCCATAAATTACATCCCAATGAAACGACTTTGGGAGTGTACTCCTTCAGGACCTTCTGACCGAGGCAAGCTCGATCTCATTGCACCTTTCTCTAACCACCCCAGGGAACCATTTGTTTCTTTCCTTTCTCCGGCCTCAGAGAACCCCCACAAGCACACAGGCAGGAGTTTGCCTTACACCAGCTCTGTGTCACCAGTGCTGGTGGCAGAAAGGCACCCAGGTCTGCTCTGCCATGCCCCTCCTGCCTGCCCTGAGCCCCCTGCCCCTGCTTGGAGGGAAACAATGTGGGAATGGGCAGCTTTAACCATCCCATCCCCACTCCCTACTGCTAATGTTATCATCACTGCGATATTAAGCCTTCAAATTGTCCCTCTGATTTGATTTGCTTTTGTTTCTGTAATCTCGTGCTGTCGTTTTCAATTTAATTAGTTTCAGTGTTTCGGAGGGCAACGGGTCTTATTTTATCTTTGCAGTTAATAGCCCTAATTGTTTACCTTTCCTTCAGCAACGTCTCATTAACGCTATAGGCCATCATTTCCATGGCATCTCCAGAACGGATTCGCCCACGGTGCAGTGCCTGCCCTGAAATCTTCCCCCTTTGCTCTCTGAACCCACCTGATCTCACCCACCCCGGATAACACCAAGCAAGAATCAGTGCTGCAGGAGGAGAGTGAGAGGTTCAGGTTCTGACAGCCGCAGCAAGCTCAGACTTTCTCCTCCACGTTTTGCACTGAAGTTCCCCTGCAGAGCTGAGCCTGCAGCTGTGAGCTGCAAAGTGCAAGCAGGACACGGTGAGCCCAGTGCCCATTAGCAGGGCATCAACCTGCTGCCAGCTGCAGGCAGCTGAATTATTGATGGCTACACAGGCCTCCAGCAGGGCAATGAGGATGGAGAAGGGGCTCCAATCCCTGCAAGCAGCACAGGGCTCTCAGAGACCGGGAACTGAGTGCAGACAGCCCCAGCATTGCTTGGTGTGCTCCAAGATGAGCAGTGTCATTTCCCAAAGCCATGGGGATGGATTGGCCAGGTAGCACATGGGGAGCACCCGAGAGTCTGCAAGGCATGCCTGAAGCTGCTCGGTCTTTTACAAGGTAATCTTGATAGCTTTGAGACCATGGCTGGCATGTAAACCATATAGGGGGTAAACAAACACATGTACGTACAACATATGGAGAAATACCCATGAAGCACAAATTAGCCATATGTCCAGGAGCTGCTGCCAAATTTCCCTTTCGTCTTTTTCCCTTCGGCCATTTTTATTTATTTATTTCTACCTCCTACTTTCCCCCACGTTCCCATCACACATCACTTCCCACTTGTTTCTCCCAGGGCACATTTGAGCTGTGCCTTGGTCATTTCACTGCTTACATCTGTTTTTTTTTTTTTGGGGGGGGGGGGAGGGGACATCATTCAGATCATACAGAGGATGAGCATCCCCTTGGAGCAGAACCACACACTCAGGACAGCAAAGGGTTCTCCCCAGCATTGGATGTTGCCTCACTGAGCACATCAGCTGTTAGATACAGAGCCTCAGCATGGCCTGGGAGAGCTGGAGGTGCCTGGGAGGGATCACAGCCCGAGCAGAGGCTTCTGGAAGAGAGCCCACGCGAGGGCGATGGTGTTTCTCTAACCCCGTATTGACTTTGGCTTCCAGAATCAATTTTCTTTATTAGCTGATGAATCTCTTCAAAGACTTTCTGTACTGAATCTAGATAAATTATTTAAGCAGTAAATTCCTTCCACTCCAGCACAGTTACAGTGTGGTGATTTAATAGGGAAGAGCAGTAGAGAGGTTTAGGGACAAGGTCACTGCGAGCAGAACATCTGAGCAGTAATGGGTTTGCTAATAAGCGATCGTACACCAAAGAACTAGTGTAAAACAGACACAATTATTAAGAAACAGATATCCAGCAAAAGACTGGGATTAGTGGCAAATATGAGGAGCAAGCCATAAGAGACTTAATTATTTATGCAAGCAAATTGCTGTCAATGAGAGGAGCACCGTATCTGATCCAGGAGCTGGAGGACACGTGCCCGGTGCCTCTGCATGGGCTGCAGGATGACAGACACACCAGGAGCTGCTGCAGGAGGAGATGCAGAATGGCACCAGCAGCACAGCAAGTTTGCAAACACCCACACTGCACTCCTGGATCCAGGAGCATGCTTGTCCATGGGCATAATCATTCACTAATTGTCATCCTAATTATCGCTTGGGGCTGGGACAGAGGGTGCTCCTTCCAGGGCCTCACCCCAGCCTGCTTCATGCCTCCTGCTCCTCATACCTGCCAGGCTGAGAAGCTTCAAGACAACAACGAGCTCAAGAGCAATGGAATAAGAAATATTCCAATAATGCTGTGCCTTTGAGAGTAATGCTGATGCACAGTCAGAGAATTCAAACAGATTTTAGCCAGCAAAAGCATGTGATTGTATTAAATGGCAGCTGAAGGATGTAGGGACCCAACAGAACCACACGCTGTGGCCATCTAATGTCACCAGGAGGGTAAATACACCATGAGGTGATGGGGTCTGCAGGATTTGGACAGGATTCCCTCTCAGCAGTCCACTCCAGAGATCAAAAGGTAAACGTATGTATTCTGCAGAACAAAGCTACAAATTGAAGGCTGACCTCAGGTGTAAGAGGCATTCTGCTCAGCTGGGTGAAGCACAGCTTAACGGGGGGGAACTGAGCTCGTGTCTGCGTGCATCCCTGCAGAAATCACACCGAGCCGAGCACGACCTGGTTCCAATCGGCAGCTATACATAGCAGGTGCAATTAAAGCAAGCAAACAAAGGAGACCTGGCTGCCTCCCCTGTGCAAGCTCTGTGCTTTTTCACGAGCTGAGCGATGATGATGGCAGCGAGGACACTGTGTGCAAGCCCCCACACTCCCTCCCAGTTTCACACTCAGAACCAAACACACTCAGTTCCTCTGTATTCATCTTTTTACCTGCATTCCATAAACAAAACAAAAACCAAACACAACATTCAGCCAAATGAAGCCTCAGGAATCACCACCTCACTGTGATGTGTGTGCCCCATTACTGCCTTCTGGGCAATCCACCCAGCTCACACACCGTGCAGCAGCTCCAGCAAATCCTAACCACAACCTCAACTCCAATCACAACCGCAGAGCCAACACCAACATCCACTCCAACATCAATTGGTCGCAGGCTCTTGGCATGCAATGGAAAGCACAGCAAAGCAACAAGACCCCAGGCTGCAGCAAGGGAGAATTCACTCAGGCACAGAAATAAAGGAGCTGCTTACCCTCAGAAAACCCCATAAACGTAGGGATATCCAATGAGAGAAGCTTAGCTCAACTTCCAGCCCTAAATGGGGGCTGGGGACGGCGGGTCCTGGCTCTACCCAGTCCAATCTCTCAGGTACACTGCATGCAGCTGAGCTCCCTGGGCTGGCCCTGCCTTCCCACCAGGTGCTCCATCGCTGGTGCAAGCCATGGCTGAGCAGTTCTCCACCTGTTTATCTGAGGAGGCAGCCCCAGTGACAGAGGAAAGCGACAGTGCTCCCACTCAACAAGCTTCTCGTTAAATGATTTCATTAGAACTGAATGCAAGCGTCTGACCTGGAGGCAATGACCCAGCTGACTTTTAAACGGGTGTAACAGGGTTTGCACAGGCCCCTGCTGGAGGCACCCTAACAAGAGGCATGTGCTGTGCACACAGCAGCATCAGGAGCTGTGTCCCAACCTTGTTTGTGGCTGCTTTGCCAAGTGGGGCTGTGCAGCACCGGGTGCATCCCGTGATGCACACCCTGCACCCATCCCCGTGCCCGTTCCAGCTGCTGCCTCCACCTCAGCCCCAGCAGAGCCGGGCTCTGAGCTTCATTAAGGAGCGCATCCGCACTGCTCTCCGCTCTGAGAGCAGCAGGGGTTCAGAACCAACCGAAGGAACAGATTTAAAATAGATGCATCTCTGGTTGTGTACATCAAAACCGATTTATGCAAAGGCAGAGGCTCAGACATCCTCGCAGCGGCTTTAGAGAGTGTTTATCAGCCAGGCTGCTTGGGAGATCATCCCCATCGATTGCCATGGCATTGTCGTTTCTGGGCACGATGGGAGGACAAGGATTACATTAGCAAAAGTAAATGGCAAATGATGTGGAGGCAAAACTTCACCAGGACAGCCAGGTGTGCCCCTGGGTCACCGAGAGCTCGGGGTGGGTGTCAGCCACTGAATTCAGGAGGACAATCTGTGAGAGCCCTTTCATGGCAGCGTTACGTATTCACGGATCTCCTCGGGAGAACGTGGGCATTTGAAAAAGGAGGAAAGAAATAAAAGGAGAAGAGCAAATCCCCACCTGAAGGAAAGTGAAACAGAGCAAATGCTCAAGGAAAAAATAAATAAATAAATGAAGGTTTCTTCTTTGTGAAGAGATGGAGAAAAGGCAGACTGGGATGAATTGAGGGCTGGAAAAATCTCTCCCCTAAAGGAAATTAAAGAGCTCCGTCTATTGAGTTTGGCGGAGTGAGGGTGAGGGATGATCTGGGCGCTTTGAGAGAGTCCCTGTGTGGGAGGGATGCTCTGCAGGGCTAAAAGATGTGGCAGAGAGGAGGGTTAAAGCCAGAGCCGCTATGTGGTCCCGCAACTGCACCGTGGGCAGGCGGTGATCCCTCTTGGGATACGTGGGGGAGGGGAAAGCAGACCCTACACGGGGCCCTGGAGTGGGGGAAAGCACACAGCAAGGAGGGCTGGGATGCTTCCGAGCGGTGCAGAGCCCTTTTATCGTTGTTTTGAATCGTTATCACTGATCCTGAGCTCTCGGATGCCGCTCTTTATCAGCAGATCTCAAAGTGTTTGATAAAGGAGGTCGCCGTCATTGTCCCCTTTTTGCAGGCGAGGAAATTGAAAGTCAGCTGGAATTGCCGGTGCTTAGCCCTTCGACAATGAGGCTCTAAATAACCGAGACTGCGGGGCATTTGGGGGAGGCAGGATACAATAACCCGAGTGGGGGCAGCGGGACGGATTCTGCAGCACAGGAGCAGCATCGCGCGGTGTTTAATGGCAGAGAGCAGTGCCAGCAGCCACAGGGCAGCAGCAGAGCCTGGGCCGCCTCCCATCCCCCACCTGAGCCCCCAAATGGACGCGGGGTGATGTTCACCCACTGCAAAGAACGAAAGCTTTCTGTAATCTTGTAGGGGGGGGAAAAAACCCAAATCGGTGCATTTCCAAAGGCGTTTGCGAAGCCAAACAAGCGGGCTGCTCGCTCGGTGTTGCAGCTGCTGCCGAGCTCCTCCGTTCAGCGGATTCTGTTTGATCAATGAAGCTGCTCTTGCTACGGGGCACAAAATAAGTGGCATAAAGTAACGGAGAGGAGGAATTCGCCGCCTTTAAAGATAAGCAGAACCGTCTTCTGCAGCTTTCAGCAGTTAACAATGGCCGCGTCCACTTCTCTGCCCCGGGGCACTTACCTGGTTATTGATCAGGTACTTTGTGTGTGCTTTTGGCTTTCTCACCTCCCAGCTGCCGCTTGGATTTTATCGGATTCCTGTGTTTGAAATTACAAGCAGGTACTTTGAATTGGCCGAGCTCCTTAAAGGCGTGCTGCATCTCGGCGTGTCACGCCAGCACGAGGCAAAGCCCATCAGAAGCTGCTGGATAATAGGCAATTACTGCTCTTAAACAGACGAGGCATTCACCGGGAGAATGGGCTGCATCTTAAGTCACCCGTAAATCGTCTCGAAGCGCTTCTCTTAATGCGTGTTTCTGGCACATTCCTAATTATTGTGCTCCTTATCAAAGCAATGCCTTTCCTCGGCCAGAGCTCCCCACGGGGTAGGTGCTTCGGCACGGTGCTCTCAGGGCAGCACGTCGGCCCCCACGGACACGCGTGTCCCTGCCAGGGGCACCGTGGGGTCCTGCACCGCTGTGCTCCCTCCTGAGCCATTCTGCACTCCAGGGGAATGGGACTGCGCAACTCAAACCTCATTAAATTTCTTCTGAAACATCATCCTTCTTCCCCGCGTTTTCTCCCCGTTAAACAGGATTCCTTTGGAGAACACAAGCCATTTGTTACCATAACAACCCCCCTCCTCCTGCACTGAGTCTTTGCCCCTCCGGAGTGTTGGCCACGGGACACAGTGCTGTAGGTCCTGAGCCCTGAGGCACTGAGGATCTGCACTGCCCAAAGCATGGGAGTGGAGATGGGGCCCCCGTGAGTTTCCACGGGCTGGGTTTGCATTCATCCTCCGGCAGCAAGGATCAGCAGAGCCCTCCCACCCTGAGCTGGTGCTGGTGTCAGGGGTCCTGCACTCCTTTCCCATCTTCCTCCTCCGAAGCACCGAGCTGGCTCCTCTGCCCAGCGTGCTGCCAGCTCCTTACCGACAGCTTAATCCTGATTGCACAAGATTCTTCACTGCTGGCAGCTCTGGAATTTTTTCTTTATTGCACTGAAAGCTCCCAGGATCTCCGAGGGAAAATATTGCTCCAAGAGCCTCCATTTGCACATAGCCGGTGCGAGGCTGTTAATGTTGCTGTCTATTATAAATTCTCTGTCCTGCCTCTGGAACCTCGCTGTGCCATGATATAACCTTGTTATGTTAACATGAAAATTAAACACAAGAGATGAATCTGCTAAATTGGATTCACCGACGTAGATCAAAGTCACTGTGGCACCAACACCGGGGCTGAAGGCACACGGGCCCCGTGGAGGGAGCACCGAGCGGCCCCTCGGAGAGGAGTTTGGGACAAAGCCATGTCAACTGCCATTCACAGCTGAAGGCTGAGTGCTGCTCGAGGAGTTTTGCGAAATGAAATCTCATTACAATGGAATGGAAGAGGTTTGGGGAAGCCCCGTGTTCCATTCCCACCTCTTTGGGTCCGATTGCGGGCAGCATGGCACGACCCACCCGAAATCCAGCACCGTGGGTCCTCCATGGCAGAAGGGGAAGGAGAAGCTGTCTGTCAGGGGAGCGGAGAGCAAGTGCTGCCAGATAATTACCATGCGTGCTAATTCCCATTCTTCCCTTCCATGCAAGGCTGATTTATTTATTAAATAACCCCGCTTCATCCGTCTCCTCGCCCTCTTAGTATTCACTTTCTGAAAATCTTGCCGTGGTTTGGCCAGCGCTGGGGTGGGAACACAAAAATAGCTCGCACGCTCGAACGCCGAGTGGGGGAACATTTGGAATTGCAAAATTAACCAACAACCGAGAGCATTCGGAATGGAAAATGTGATGTGAAATTGAAACCTTGGTTGATTGCATCCACAAGCCGCCGCGCTGGGAAGGGAGACAACCTCCGGTGATTTGTGCAGCCCGGCAGCGCCGCACGGGCTTGGAAAGTTCCCAGGGAGCGGATTGGAAACGCACTCTCAGACTGAGAATTGTTCTGTGGAGAGCTCTGAGCAGTTCCGCGCCGCAGGATCAACCCGACGCATCCCAATGAAGCGTTCAAGGTTTTGTCTCTGGGGCCGTTCCAAAGTCTCTTCAAGTCTGTGAGAAGTTTCTCAGTCTCTGGCCCACGGGCTTTGCTTTGAAATCCTGCTGTTCAGCTCTCGTCCTGCTGCCCATTACAGAAGCCCATAGGATCCACAGGGCATCCTCAGTACCGTGGCCCAGCATCATCCAGCAGCACTGGGAGATGCTGCTCAGCCCACCGTGTCACGGTTGACTCATGGCAGAGTGTTTTTTTTCCAGAAATTAAAGTCATCTACAGAGGTGCTGCCCTACCTTGGTGAATATCCATTACACTATTTGACTTCATTAGGTCTATAAATGAAATTAAAATGCAGTTAAAATGGATTTCTTAAATGGACTTGTAAAAGCTTTTGATGGACGAAGCACTTTATTCCTCCAACTCCTTTTATAGCATCCATTCGCACTTTTCCTCTCGCCGCCAACTTTTAATGACTTACACTTCTTTCGCAGTGGATCCATTTTTAGTGCCCAGAGAAGAGTAGTGAGGATGAGGGACCGACTCTGGTGCCACCCCTCTGGGATGGCCCCTTGCAACGCACAGGAGTGTGTTATTCCCAGCACTATACCATATTCTATAGTAGATTACTGATAACTGCTATACCACATCATATAACACCTCATGGTGGAGCAGGGACGATCCCACCTGTGGGCACAAGGTGCTCACATGAAGGCAGAAGGCGATGCCCAACGCCCAACGCCTGGCTCTGAAATAAAGATGATGGAGGAGATATTCCAGCCTCTTCTTTTTTTTTTTTCCCCCTTCTCCTCGGTAAATGTCACGCTTCAGGAGAGTATAGCCAAGAAAAGTTCAAAGTAATAATATCAGAAATCTGCTTCTCTTTTCCTTTTGACATTTTATTGTGATATGAAATAGCAGGGGATAAAAGCTCTAATGGGGATATTTGGTTCTTCCTTTCAATGTGCGTTTTAAATGCGGGCTGGTTATGACTCACATTTATTATGATATATGCAAATCTTTAAGGACCTCATTCACAAAGCCGAGGCAGCTACAGACACTTGTATGGAATTTACTGGGTGTGAGGAAAAGCCAAAGGGATTATCACTTCTGCCCAGTCCCTGCTCTCAGCGGACCTGCAGCCTTTATACCAGCAGCGTGGATCCTAAGCTCTTCCTGCTTCCCCAGCCTGGACTCCAGGCCTGGACAGTGGGGATGGGGATAAGGACAGAGCCCACCACTCTGTGTCTGCTGCAGCCATTGCCCTCCTTTCCTTCCACCTTTCTTTCGGGCTTTCAGCAAAGAGCTGCTCCCCGCATCCATTCTTCACAGTCTAAAAACCCAAACTTCTCCTCCACAGATTGCTTTGATGGTATTTCTGTTGACTTTAAACCAGGAACTTCAAGCGGATAAACAATGGTGAGCAACTGGGCTATAAAATACAACTTTAATAATATTTAGCGGGTAATGGGCACGGAGTCTTGTTGATTTGTGATGGAGAAAAGAGGGTTGTTTTAAAAAAAAAAAATAAAAAACTCATTTTGCATTGAATCCTATCCTAATTAGAAGCTATTATTGCTCTCCAACAAATAATCTTCTGAACTAAGTCCATTCCACAGAGAGTGATCAAAGGGTGATTTAATTAAATTTTCATGTTTAATTTTCCTTTTTCCTTTCTGCCATTCCACTTCTTACCCCCACAGCTTCTCGTGGGGGCAGGGGGGCTCTGCTCAGCACCGCGATCCCTGGCTGGAGAGAGATGCATCCTCAATGGCATCCTGATCTTCATTTTCTGGTCTGTGGCCAGCTTAAATGCTATACTTAATTTAGAGCAATAACACTTAAATTATGAATTGTCTGCTGTAACTATAAATTATACATTTTGGAGATGAATATTCAGGTCCTCATCCCCAGCAGCAGATGTGATGTGGAGAGGTTGGCAGGCAGATGTGGTTCAAAGCCACAGTTTGGGTCGGGCTTCCCAGATGCTGCGGGAGCCTTGGGGGTGTGAGATGGGGCTGTGGGTCCTGCATTGAAGCTGCCCCCGTGGATCCTGCTGGGGGATCCCATCAGGAGCTGGGGACCCTGCCCAGGTTGATGCTGTTGTGCTTTGCCTGTGTTTGTCTCTGTGAGCCTCCAAGAGACAGGGTTCTGTTTTTGCAGGAGCTGTGTTTGGAGCTAAGCCTGGGGAATTTGCATGGAGCCACATCTCGGTGACTGGACTAGATGATCTCAGTGGTCTTTCCAACTGTAATGATTGCATGAGTCTATAATTCCATGGCAGTACACAGAGGAAGGACAAGAACTGTGCACGCTGCATCGCCCAGCCACGGCACGTCAGAACTGTGACTGTCCCAAGGTCCTTGGGTTGGGTTGGAATCTCCCCACAAACATGGAAACGCTCAAAGCCCAGTTCAAATGTGGCCATGAGCATTCCCAGGCAGAAAAACAGCCCACGTTGGGCATCGGGCTGCAGGGCTCTGAGCACAATGTTACCCCTGGGGGGAAAAACACAGTGCTGAAGGAATGGATCTACCCTCCATCGAACATCTTCCCATACCCAATTTGTGGTAAAAGCATCTTGCTGATTAGTGGAAAACCCACACACTCTTCTGAGATCGGGCGTCCCGATTGCAGCCGGCGTTCAGCTGCCAGAAGAGGCAGCGCAAAGCAGAGTCCCCTCTCTGCACAGCCCGACGGTACTAAAGAATTCATCAAAGTGACACGGCTACAAAAGGCACACGTTGCTGCTGCACTGCTCCCTTGCCACTCACTGGAAGATAATGCCCGTGCTGAGCTGCGTTTGATCTGTTTCAATTCGTTTTTAATTCTCAGTGTGTTAGTAAAACTCTGGCACTAAGAGAGAGAAAAAAAAATCCCCCCCAAAAAACCCTGCCAAATACTTTCTAAACTCCCGTTCTGCTGAAAGCTCTCCTGCTATGAATACACAATATCTCCTGTAGCAACTGGTAAGTTAGCGTGCACTTAGAAAAGATGCATTTACATACAAATGCGATTTCAGTATCTGCATAGATGGAGCTCTTTCTTCCAACTGCTGATTGATTCCCCTCTTGGCGTGGGTGCGTACATTAAGACATGTGTTGTATGGCTGTGTTCAAGGGATGGGGCTTGCTTCATCCTGCCAAGATGAACTGCTGTGGTCTGGGACACGGTGACATGAACGGAGCTGTCCTTTGTGGTACCCACGACCAGAACCAGAAGGGGGAAGATGAGCAGACCTCAGTGGCATGGCCCCCTGCCCACACCAGCTCCGTTCCCACAGCAGCAGCCTAATTCAGAAGACAAAGCGCTGTATGGAATTTCAGCTTCAAATGAAACCCTTATCTGGTTAAAAAAAAAAATTATTTTTAGCTTTGCTTTTTCATTTAAAAACGAAGAATTCCCCTCAGATTCCTCAATAATGAATTGCGGAGAAAGTTTCTCTGCTGAACGATGCTCATCCAAGGGGGTGGAAAATTACTGAAAACTATAATAGTAAGTAACAAAAAAGTCTTAAATTCAACCTTTATGGAGTTCTGATCATTTCGAGCGTGATTCATTTCACATGCAAATCCTGCCTCATGCGACTAAAACGCGGCTTCAAACCGCTTCCACACAAAACCATTTCAGGAGAAGGCAGAGATTCAGATCTTCACCAAAGGGAACCCTGAATCCTAATTTCGCTTTGACGTCTGGGATTCCTTTTGTGAGGGCAAGGACTGGCAGGTCCGTTTGGTCGAGCCCTCAGATGCTGCTCCTTTCTTCCCATCAGGTGGGTCAAGGCAGGTCTCAGCGATAGCACTCATTGATCTAATCTCAGTGATGGAATTAGGCTGGGTACCAATAATGGCACTCAGCCCTCGGTGCAGTGCTCAAGCTTCCAAAGCGTTCTGCAGGCATTCTGAATCTTGTGATGGGCAAACTCAGCAGTGAGCTGGTTCCATTCTTCTCTCAATGAAAACAGAAGTGCAGCACAGCACCGCTGGCAGATGGCTTGGGGCTGGGAACCCACGGCCATCAGTCCATCATCCTGGTGAGCTCACCTCGTGGCATGGTGCAGCACAGGCGTGCCCAGGGGAACGGGAACAAACACCCGTAAGAAATGCAGCCGGGAGGGCTGTGCTCGAGGCTCACTGCTTCTCAGTGACCCATTTTAGAACAGCACCGATTTCCAACGCTGCTCTGACTCTGTTCTTCTGATCTGCAGCATGGGGATGCCCCTGGAAGCAGAGCGGCAGCTGTCCTGCTGCCAGCACGAGCTGCATTCAGTTCAGTGCAAAGCACGAACATTTTGATCAAAGAGCTTTTTATCAAAGAGGTTTTTCACCAATTTTCAGGTTTGAAACCATTACTCTTTCATTAGCAAAAAGCCCCCTTCCCAAATACAACAGAGAGAGGTCTCAGGCATTCCAGCTCTTACGAGCTCACCTTTCTTGCTTCTGTTTTCCTCTACCCCGGCACTCTCCTTTGTGTGCAGCTCTTCCTTCCAGCAGTGGATACATACAGCACCACGTATTTACCCAATCAATAGAGTCCTGATGAAGTATACGTTGTCCCGTGATGAATGAGTGGTCAGAGGTGACCGCTGGGTCAAACTGCATTGACGGGGCTGTTTGCAACAGACATGTCACCCAACCTCAATTTCAACCGAGACGGACATCAAATATTCAGTAAGGAGCTCTTAATTAGAACGGGCTTAAGAGGAAAAGTGGAATAAAGCTCTGTAGCAATGTCATTAGACGTGGACTGTGTAAGCTGAACAGATTCTGCTCATTGAGACTCCGGTGTTTGGCACTGGGTTTGATGTCAATATTGGTTTCCTCTGCAGGACAATGTGCTCCCGTTGGGTTCTAGCACACGGTGCCCAGCTCGGCTCCCGCCGCCTGTAGGCTGCACTCCGTGCTCTGGGCTCCGCTCCTAATTGGGAACAGTTCCTCAGAAGGAGATAAAATATTTAAAAACAAGTATTTAAAAGAGAAAGTCAGCCTTTATTAAAATGACTTCATCGTTTTGAGCGGATGCCTTCAAGTACTCTTTTGTAATTCATCCTTACAGATATAAAATTATCATCTGAAGGAAGACTGTTAATAAAACTGACACTTCCCCATCAGTCAACTTAATTCACAGTATAACACTTTCCAAATCCAATTACGTCTGTCTGATGACTGACGTTCTCTTCGGTGGTATTGTTCATGTAGAAAAGTGGCTACAAAAAAACCCAACAAAGCGGAGGCAAGGAAGGTACTGCACATGGTGTTGTTTCCAGTGCAACCCAACACTGCTGCGGAGCAAAAGGACAACAGCGAAAGCACCACTGCTGCTCCAGGACTGGAATGGATGCGGTGCAAACCCCAAACCCTGGTGGCAGCCCCAGGCACAGCCCCGCTGCTCCCAGTGTTCCCAGTTGCACCCACGCTGCGCATTTTCCCACACATTTTATACATTCGTTTGATTTTTCAGTACGTGATCGAGTGGTTATCCAACTCAGAGCCCTCCTGGTGCACAATGAAGGCCGGACTTGTGTGGCCTCGGGCCTCGTTCCACTCGAGGCATTATTCATTGAAAAAGCCTGAAGTGGCAGCACAAGAGGAACGGATGTAAATTTTGCACTTAAACTATTTATTGGATGCTGGCTCACCTGTGGCTGTTACCTCTCACCCTGCTTTTTTTTACCTCCTGCTGCCTTGAGGGGTTGTATTTTATTCTTTTTTTTTTTTGTTAATATCTGGATTTGAAACAAGAATATGACATTCCTGCATGAGGAACAGGAGCAGCTTGGGGTGGGGCAGGGTTCTGTGAGCCCACACCTCTCTGAGGATGCTGGAGGGAATAAATCCTGATCGAGGAGAACATGATTGGAACAGAGGCAGGAGGACGCAGCACCACAGCAGCTATTGCATGGCAACCATTGCCAGGGAGACCGAGCTCTCACTGCTGTGCTGTGGGTACCTCCATCAGGGAAGTACATTTAGGCCAGGATGCTCCTCATCACCTTTGTCTTTGTTGTGCCCTTCCCATTCCTTCCTGCAGGGCTTTACTCCTGCAGATTCCCACTGGCACCGCAGGGAGGTCCCCTGGGGACAGCACGGTACCGTGTGATGTTTGCACTGTGCCTGGAAATGGATGTGTGTCACGGTGTGTGGGATTCACCCCACTGCCTGCAATGGGTGCCCCTCTTCCCGCAGCCACACGATCAGAGTATTCTTCTTTGTTAACTAGGGTTATTTGTTTAAAGACAAAAATATCTTCTGATTATCGCAAGGAGCAGCACTTTAGCACTTTACCGCTCTTTGGGGATACAATTTGCTTGTCATTTTCACATTTTATTCTCTTTTATTGGCTGCAGGGTGGTTAAAAAGGGAATGAGGTATATTTATCATGCGCACAGGAAATCCACCAAGATAACCATGCCTGGATGCAGTGGGGGAAGGCGTGGACAATGGGGTTCTGCCAGTGGGATGTTGCCCCCAAAAGCACACAGTGACACGGGGCTGGTGCCCCGAAATGGGCAGTCCCCAGCAACCCCAGAAGAATCATTTCATTCATTTTCAGCTGCCTACAAGATGTCTGTTATTGCTGTCCCCAAAAGCATTTCTTTTCCATCTCGTGATTACAGCGGGGCTGAAGGATCCTTGCTCACCAGGCTCTGTTGCCAGGACTGCAGGAACAGAAAATCTTGGGATATCATAGGATATCCCAAACTGGAAGGGACCCACTGAGTCCAACTCAGAAGGAGTTTCCTTCAGGTAGTGCTGTTCAGCACGGAACAACCATCCCACATCAGCAGAGTAACAAAGATTGCTGTTTGTCATCCCTCCGTCCTGTTTGGATGCCAACAACAATGCTGTCCCTCCAAATATAATGGGTTGTTGGGTCTGGGAGGACAGGAAGGTCTCACATCCCCTTCTGTGCCCCAAAAATCTGCAGTGGTGCTGGCTGGGGCTGAGCTGCCCTTGGCTGCCTTTGCCCCAGGTGCAGAAAACACGAACAGAGACAACAGACAGACATCCATCATCCGCACCTCCCTGAGAATGGAGGAAGAGGTGCAGTCTGCTTCTCCCTGCCCTTCAGCTCCAGGCATTAATAATTCACATCAGTGCAGCCAGGTGCTGCCTGGGAATGAGAAGCCAGAGCATCACCCACCGCACACGCAGAGAGCACAGCCACAGCCCCACCAGCACCCTCCTCTTGTTTTCCTCTGCTGCATGTCAGCAAAGAGTGATTTGCAAGCAGCAGAGAGCCTCATCAATCAGGTGTGCTCGAAGAACCAAACCGTGTTTCTATTTTAACAGTTTATGTCCCCCGCATGCTGCCTGCAGCAACCTGGGCATGGGGTGGGAGACCCAACACCACGGGAACAGTGGTCACCTTGGGGCCACCAGGGCCAGATTGGGGCCAGTGCCACAGCAGGGTTTTGCTACCAGCACCCTGGAACCTCCTGCAGCAGCTGTGCCTCTAAGTGCAGCTCAATGCAGCCAGCAGTCCCAGGGCTTAATTTGCTTGGAAAAGGCTGTGGCAGCAATAGGGATCCTGAGCACACAAGTCTGGGGAACAGCTCAAAGAGTTGGGCTCATTCATCTTGCTGCTATGCTAAAAACACACATCTATAAACACATGTTGGGATTCTGACTTCAAGGTTGCAAATGTCACTCCCAGCACGGGGAAATAATACTTTGGATGGCTCTGCCCAGCCCTGGAGTGCTGCAGGAAAGGAATGCTGCGCAGTTATCACAGAAACCCAAGGTACATCCACGTGGAAGAGCAGTGGGCCACGAGCTGCTCACCAGAGATCATTGTGCTTAAATGGAAAATACTCTGTAGGGTCCACAGATACAGACTGCTGGAAGAGCTTGCTCTAGGTAAGGATCTGAGCTGATTAGAAACAGCCTCACTTAAAAACAACATCCCTTCCAGCCAGAGGACTTGAAGCCCCAGCTCACCTGCCAGCAGGAGCAGTGCAGTGCTTCTGATGCCAGAGGGGATGTGGTTATCGCAGTGGGCACCGCTCAACGTGCACATCATCAATCATCATCGCTCGGTGTTTTCACTGTGTGTACTACTTTCTTATTTGTTCTTTAAAGAAATCCCAAACAGCATGGTTGAGCTGACTTAAAAATGTATTGAGGTTGAAACACAAAGAAGAAACCTGGTGCTTTGTGGATTCGCAGAAAGGAAACCAACATGCGACGTCCCATTTTCCAAAATAGTGCCCCTATCGATGGCCTGAAGTTTGAAACCAGCAACTGATCTAACATGCAGCACAGATGTGACAAACAGGAGAAAACCAGCTATCTATCACAGCAGTTCCTGAAGCCTTGCAATAAAACAAAATGCCAGATGGAATTAGAAACCACCGCCGGCGCTCAGAGGCCACTGTGAAGCTGCTTCTTGGATGCCAACCCTGGGGCTCGTGCTGACCTCCAGCTACGGGCTGCCCCGCACTGCAGCTCTGGTGGCAACGCTGTCCGAAGGGCAGGGTTCACCTCCTTGGGGCAGGAGCTCTGTGAAAGCCCAGAAAAGGGATAACCAAGCTTGGAAGAACCGTGGGCTGATGGCCGGCTCAACCACCTGCTTTGGGTGGGCCATTCCTCCCTGCTGCTCTCACATCTGCATCCCATGATGTGCCCTGGGATGAGCCCAGCAGAGAACTGCTCACCTCTGTGCGCGAGCCCTCATCTGCTGCTGGGAGGAAACCCATGTTGGAGGAGGGACTGCTGCAGCTTTTCAGAAGTCTGAACACTGCAAACTGTTTTTCTCTTCTTCCTTTTCTGTTATTCCTCTGAAAGAGTTCACTTTGCTAAAATGTGAATCCATCAGGACCATATGCTCCCAGCTATGTTGCAGGCACCCAGGACTAATTCAGATCTTGTGCCTGTCTTCGGGCCATCTGCTGACAGGATTGCAGGAGACAATGTGTCATTATGGGCTGAGATTTGCATAGATGCTCTGAGGAGCTGTGCCCAGCCACACGAGCCACGATGAACGCCCTCGAGTTGCCATGAACCACCCTGTGCTGTAGGGAGGTAGTATGAGGACCCAGCGATGCCCATAGCCAATGCCATTCCCACCCATCCTCTGTCCCATCCTCCTCATCTGCTCTGATCCTTGGCTGCACGTGAAGGACAAGGTCAGCCCATGGGCTCTGCAGGAGGTTAGCACATGAATCCTCCCAGCTGTGACAACAGAGCCTTAACTAAGCCCATCAATAACAGATGGCACTGTAGGGACTGGAGAGGAGGCAGCCGTGGGGCCTCTCAGTCAGCGGGCGAGGAGGAGATGGCAGCAGGAGATAATAGATGGTGAGATGGCACTTGGGGCTGGGGAGCCCAGCAGCACTCCTCCTGCAGCGCATCTCAGTGCCTGCACCACAGCTGCAAGGCTGCAGCAGCCCCAGACCACCTCCAACAGCATCCCAAAGCATCTGGGGCCGGATCCTTCCCCAGCCCTTCCCAGCATTGCGAGCAGCAGCCTCCTGCAGCCACAATAGTCCCTGATGATAATTACAGGCTGTGCAGCAGCTCTGTTGTTCCACGGGACTGGGGTTTTTTTGGTAGCAATAGGTGCTGTTTAAGTACTTGAAAGAATGGCACTTAGCAGATGTCTTGGGGTAAATGGTAGGTTAAGCGATACCAAGAACACCAGCAAAACGAGCGCTAATTTACGCTCACATGATTCAATTTGCATGGTTAATTCTATTTAAAGCAAACATCCAGCGCTCGCCAGAGTTCTGAAAGCACCACGACTCTCATTTCATCTCCTTTGTACCACTTTGGAGAGCAAAACGATGGGGATAGCGGAGCTGACAAACATCCCTGTGCTGTGGGAGCAAAGCCTTGCGGATACACCTCCTCTGGATGGTGCCTGATGGCATCACCGGCACACAAGAGCCGCCGGACAGCTGAGATTGAA
The DNA here is from genome assembly GCA_023055505.1 of Callipepla californica brunnescens. Taxonomy (NCBI): domain Eukaryota; kingdom Metazoa; phylum Chordata; class Aves; order Galliformes; family Odontophoridae; genus Callipepla; species Callipepla californica. The sequence continues at coordinate 5,365,223 of JALIRH010000036.1, read as the reverse complement.
GGGCTGTCCTTCAGCAGTGGCAGTCACACCGTGGCTTTGTGCACATGGGGCTGCGTGGGGGAAGCTGGCAGACAGCTCCAACCGAGCAGAACTCATTTTGCTTTGGAACGTGCAGACGCTGGAGAACAGGAGATGGAGAGAGAGATGTTTTCTGGCCTTTGAGCCGTCCGTGTTGCTTATTGGTTGATTAATAACTGTTTGTTACCGTCCTTCAAGTTCTGTAGGAAACAGAAGGCCCGTAAATGGCCTGGATGAGCAAAAGAGCACAAAATACCTCAGACATAATACGCCAAATGTAAATAATATTTATGGCTCATTAAAGCATTGATGCTCTGCGTGCATTGAGCACACGCAGCGGGGAGCCAGAGGAGCGAGAGGTTGGCTCGTTATTTCTCTTCAACCTGAAAAATGTGAAAATAAAATACAGAAAAAACGTTTCCAAGCCATGGCCTAAAGAGAATTCATACTGCAGTCCGCTGTGGTTCTCCCTTCCTTTCACAGGGAATGGATAAAGCTCTGTGTCACCCAGGGGCTGAGCCCTCCTGTGACCTGGGACCTGCAGGTGCTCAGCAGCAATGATCAGAGGAAATATTTCACCAACAACGAACGGGGCTGAGATTTCTCCAGCAGAGAACAAATTTGTAAGACTGCAAGCTGGTGTCTGGACTATTTGTGAGCAGTAAAAGGAACTAAATTTGACAAATGAAGTGCCTGCTGCAAAGCAGCTCACACGGCTTGAGTAACTACCCAGTAATGCCAAGGCTCGTGCAAATTGCTAGGTAACTACGCTGAAGAGAGCCAAAAATAATCCTTCCTGTGACTTGCTCTGACAGCGTTTGGAAGAGTGAAATAACAGGGTTTCAGCACGGAGTGGTGTGGTGCTGGCTCTCCAGTGACACGGCATGGGGATGGGCTCCAACCCTTCCCAATGGAGCAACCCCAACCACCCACGGGAAGCACATCGGAAGCACAGGGTGCAAACGCTCAGCTGTCTTCCAGGTGCTGCCCCAGAGATGCTGCACTGTTATCACGGAGGTTTAAGAGATCTCCTGATCCCATCGGAAGGGGCTCCGCAGATTGCAAAGTTAGGATTTGCTGGGATGAAAAATGAAGCTATTTTGTACCCTGTCAGCAGAACGTAAATGAATGAGCGGAATGAATTAGTGCGTGATAAACTTTTAAAAAGCCACGTTGCCATTTAAAACAGTAGTGAGAGCTCTGGAATGATTTAAGACTTAAAAAAAAAAAAAAGAAAAAAGAAAGAAAAAGAAATAGCACCACTCTAACGCCATTCAATTATGGCCTGCACAGCAAACCATAAATATCCTTTACCGCCCTCTGGGATATGACATCTTTGCTCCGCTGCACTCAGAGCCGTGTGCCCGGTGGCAGCTCCTCCTGTCACCATCCCATAGAGCTCCCATCTCCATCCCCATGGGTGTCCCCACACTGTACCCAGGTGCCTGAAATCCCCTTGTACCCACACACATCCCTAATCCCACTGAGCCCCTCTCTCTGTGTAGCTACCCTTGCTAGAACCAAGCAGCCCTCCTTCACGCCCCTTTCTTCTCCACAAGCAGATGATTTATTCTGTTTATAGACTCCACAGATGGTTTAATCCATGTGAAACCACTTTGTTTCTGCCGGAGTTGCTCCAGAGCTGCGCGTGCTTTCATTCCGGCTGCGGCCACTCGTGGCTCCGGGTGCAGTGATGCCCACTCTGTGGTTCCCACAGCTGCTGCAGCTCTGATGCTGCCAAGAGAGGGGCTGCCAATGCTCCAGGGCTGGGATTGGAGCTGGGGCTCTGGCTGAGCGCTGCCTGTGTGCCCCGTGGGTATGGAGCTGAAGAAGCTGTCCGTGCAACCGTAGGCCGCACGTGGATGGGGCACCAGCAGATGCAGGGAGGTGCACAGGGACGGGCTCCTGACGTGCCCTGTTCACCAGGCCATTAACCAGATGCAGTTCCCCACACAGGCACTCACCCAAGTGCACCAGGAGAGATTCCCCTGCCATTGCTCTGTGCAGTGCTGAGCACAGTATTGGCACAGTGAGATTTCCCCTCCGTGCAATGAGACGAGCCACAGCCCTCTGACAAGCATCGAATAATAATTTGTTTTGTTTTGTTTTCAGTAAGCCACAATGACTCCGCTGATGCGAGTGATCAATTTGGCTCTTTCTAGATACATCAGTTGATATTTGTATCATCTGGGGCCTCCTCCTTTCCCAGGGCTGTGAGCGAGGAGAAGTGCTGCAGCTCAGCATCCCCCTCCCACAGATCAGCCAGGCTGGGGCCGGGATGTTGCCCATCACATCCTACGTTCCCATATCCCCGAGCACGGCTGCGTTGCCCCGCCGCGACGCACTGAGCAGGAGCCCAGCAGGAGGGAGATGAGTCACACAGGGAAAATTCTGATCTCGTGGCTGCACGGAATTGGCACAGACACGGAGATGTAGTGGTGTGAGTAGGCGTGCGTAGAAGCGTCTCCGTGCACGGTTGGAGTACGGGCCTCTCCACACCCTGATGCACGTCTCCACTGCGTGGTGGCATGGGCTGTCTCATAGCTCCGAGATATTTCAGAGCACAGGGCAGAGGGCTCAGCACCCTCCTCAGCACTGCACCTTTGGGTGCTGCACCGACACGTTCAGCAGAACGGACAGAAGACATTTCCATCGCAGCCACGTGCTCTGGGAGGCAGAGATTTCACGGCGCTGAGCGCAAACGATGTTATGAGTGGGTAATTGCAGAATTCATTTTTAGATAGCGCTACAAATGTAGCTATTAACATCGGCTCCCATCTCTTCGGAGTGATTTACCTGTTTCATTTTATGCAGTGAATTAAACACCAAAAATATCCATCGTCTTGCACGGGTTCTGCTATCGATCGGCGCGAGATGTGCGGCATCAGTCACTCCCACGGCCACACCGCCTGCCCGCTTTGGTGACACGCAGGATCAGCCACAGAACAATAAAGGCAATGGCTTTGGGAAAAAAATGCTTGCAGGTCACTCGCTGCTGCTGGGATACCCAGCTCCACAGGTGCTCATCTGTCTCCAGAACATGGAAATGTCAGCCCGTGGGTAATTATTTGAAGAATGAGACACTTTATTGTCTAATTCATGACATGTCTTCTAGCATGCCTAAGACATTAATGTTCTTCTAAATCATCGCTGGGTATAATATTTTGCCACTGATATCGCACATAATCTTCGTGTTGGATATGCTCCTGTTCTCCGACAGTGCTCTGTAAAATCACAGTGACACTAATGCTTACCTCCCTTATTGAATGGAAAAATCAAATTATAGATGAAGCACCATTGATTTTGTCACGGGCTCCAAGGTGGCAGGGAGTCCATTGACCTTTATTGGAAGGGGAAAAAAAAAGAAAGGTGGAGGTGTTCCCGTTACTTTTCATCACCCTCCCGGTGTTTATTGTCCCTCCTTCTGGGGCTGACAGCCTCATGGGCTTTGCTGGGGATGGTTTCCTTCAGCAGGGGTGAAATGCACAGCAGTGCCTCGTGCCCACAGCCACGCTTGGCCCTTTAAACAAAACGCATCCATGCTGCAGTTTTATGAGCAGGCTTCCCTGCCTCCTTTGCGCAGCGTGATTTAGAAAGCCAGACATGCTAATTCATCGCTAAGCCCTGCAAGTGGAAGCTGCTGCTATCGTTTATCAGCCCTCTTATAGAGCTTGAATAATCTTCTACATGCATCATTACTTTGTTGAGGCTATTCTTGAGAAATTCATAGTAAAATGCATCAAGAAAGGATAGCATCATTATCAGGATTTGCTCCACTCAACAGACAAACTTTCCCCTTATTACAAATGGAAAACACTTCTTTCCTCCCCATAAACGGCCTGAGGCTCTACACATCTGATTAAAGATGGAACAACTGCAGAAGGATTTATGCAGCACGCTGTCCCAGCACACAGACACCAGCACCATGTGTCCATCGGTGCCACAGCAGGACCCAACGTGAGCAGCACAGAGGGGCAGCAGCCTCGTGCCATGCAGGGCAGCTCCTCCATGAGAGACACTGAACTTGAGCATGTCACATCACTGCCACCATCCTCGTGTCACCATGCCCACCCCTCCATCTTACCTCTCCTCCAGCCTTGACCTCAGCGTGTCCCTTCTCTTGCTTTCTGGAGCACCTGGGGAAGAGGTGAGCTCTTTCTGCTGCCTCCCATTGTTCCTGCAAGAGAAAGGATCACCTCTGAGCCCGCTGCCAGCACTCATCTCTCAAGCACTCAACTTTGGCAGCATGTGGTTTTCTCCTGCGAGCCCCCCTCCCTTCTCCAACATGCAGAACAAGGCTGCTCATTAAGTGGAGGGCAGCTTTATCACACTGATTACATTAACCTAATAGCACCTGCACAAAGCAACCAAAAAGAAAAAAATGTTCTTTTTTTTTTTTCTTAAAGCAAAGTCCTGATCTATGAAGTATTGATTAAATTCAAGGATTAAATTAAGCAGTGACTGAATGAAGTGCAAAGACTTGCAAGATAGTCTATATGCAGAGCATTGACGACAATGGCCATGGGGGAAATACAAAGGGCTTTGGAGCTCAGCAGAAATGAGGCAGCACCACGTCCTTCAGAGAGCAAAAAGGGGAAAACGCACACGGTCAAAAGGCAGAGCACACATCCTGCGTCCTGCTGCTGCTCTGCGACTCCCACTGCTGGTGAGGAACCGGGAACCCATTTTCATGGGTGGACCTGCTCAAGCACAGCTCTGCACAGCTCAGAGTCACGGTTCCAAAGCTCTGAGAGTGGGGAGCTGTGGGAAGATGTGTGCGCCTTCCACGCCGTGCCACTGTAAGCTGTTAAAGGGATTTCTCCATGGTGATCCCGAGAAATTGTTGCTTCTATTTTTCTCCCTCTTTGAGAGATTTCTGGTCCTGCATCAGAGAGGAAAGTTGCATCATCTGGATATGCAGTAAGCTGCTTGTTGTGGTTGTCAACTCCTTCTCATTTCCTTCAGATTGGCTCAGCTTTCCTTAGATAAAATTGTCACCAGAACAAAGACAAAAAAGAATCTTTTCAGCTGGCATAAGTTGGCAGATCCCAACTAAGTCAATTAATTGACTTCAGTTTATATTTCCCAAGTATCTCGCTGAAAGCCGTAACATCCAAACTGAGACATCCTCCAAGAGCCCATCATCTCCAATAAAACCAAGATCAAGGCATGTTTTAGCTCCAGGAGGAAATGCATGCCCTCCCCATGCTTGACAGCATGATGCAGGAGCAGCAGGTGGGTTCTCCTGTGCTCCCACCCCTCTCCAGGCTCATCCAGGGTACAGATCACAGGAGAGCCATGGAAAGCTTGGACTGAGGAAGCCCCTTGGGCTAGCTGGCAGTTTTTCTATTAATGCCAAGAGACATCTGCAGTGCTCCATTAACACAAATGCAGACCAAAAGCTGGGCAGACCTTGGTGAATCATCTCCCTCCATACATAGGATGCATCTCCAGAGCTTTGGCTCCTGCTCCGAGGGAGCTGCCACGTTCCAGCCGCGTGGTGACATGGCCAGGACAGTCACAAGAGGGAGACAGAGCCCACTCGGCACGGGCAGCAGCACCCAGAGCCTCCAGCACCCACTGCTGCTGAGCCCAGGGCACCCTGGGGTGCGCAGGGTGCTCTCTCGCAGCCTGCATGCTGAGTGCAACCTGCACACACAGAGAGCACAGCACATGGCCCAGCAGCACATCCCAGCATCCTCCAGATGTGCTCCTCGTGGGCCAGAGTGGGGACAGCTGTGGCAGCAGGAAGACGTCTTATATATCTTACAGAGCCCTGTCCAAGATGGCACATGTCACCGGCCCCGCTGTAAAGCAGACGCCAGTTCATAATCTTGATTACTGGCCTGGAACCACACTCCTTTTTCCCATGATTTGAAAGGAGAATAATGTTTTATACCAACTTCCCCTTTTTGTTTCGGGGGTATTAAGAAATGAAACATTAATGGAACGTGGAAAATGAGCCGAGTGTTCAGCCACTATTTAGCAAATTGTTCCTTTTCATCTCTGGGAGAGGAGGAAAAAAAAAACAGGAGAAAGAATAAAACTGTGCCTAGAAACATACCATTTCCCCAATGCACGCATGGCTGACAGCCACTAAGCACAAATGAATAAATATTTTATGTACTTTAATTTCCTCATCTACGAGCTTGATGTTCTGAGCCTTTCTTTGCTTTATTTTGCTACTTCATAAATGTTAAAAACGTTTATCCTCTTATTCTTTCCAACAAAAGTCAGACTTTTGCCAGTTTGTGCTCCTATTCCATTTTGCTTTCATCTCTTTATTAGCATAGCAAAATAGCACATCACCTGCAGTTCTCTGCCTTCAGTAATTTCTCCTTTCTATTTTTTGCCTCCTTCCTTCGTTTTCTTATCACCTGTACTCCGATCTCTGTATTATTCAGGAAGCACAGTGTTTGATTTTGCTTCTTTTTTTTTTTTGTCCCAGCTGCTCATTGAACCCTACAGCCCGTTGAGATGATGCTTGCTGGGTCTTTTTTTCTTTTTTTCCCTTGTGTTTATTTCATTTCCCTTCTTATTCTGATTATCTCCTCAACCTTACTATGCCGTCGCAATCTCTTCCTCTCAATCCCCAACCTGCGATGGTGCTGCTGGGATGTCCAGAGCCTGGAGCTCTTCTCCTCTCTGCATTTCTTCTCTTTTGCATTTCTTCTGTAAAAATACTTCTGTGTTCCTTCAGAAGAGGAGATTAGCATCCCTGCACTGTCCATGGGAGCTGCCATTGTTCCGGCTGGGGTGTGACTGAAGCCCCTGTCTCTCAGGGAGGGTCTCATCCCACTCAGTGCCTGATCTTCCCTGTGCTTCCCACCCTCCAGGGAGGGCCACAAAGCACAGCACAACATCCTTTATGACCCCAGACCTCTCCAAAGGACCCTCAACAAGCAAGAGAAACCTCAGAGAGCTGTGGGGTGCTGAGACACCCAGGGAGAATGGGTACCCACGTCTCCATCGCCACTGATCTCCAGCATCACCACTCACAGCCACAGAAACCAGTGCTAGAACCCATTGGAAGTAGGGGCCCCGACCACAAAACAGCCATTTTTGCTCTGGAATAGGTTGGTTTGACTCTACTCAATGTCACAATGCCCCAGAGATGGGCACAAGCATGCGCCAGGTGACCCACGCCACGGGGCATCCCTGCAACAGGGCAGCACACAGAGATCAGCAATTAAAAGCTTAATCCTTCTTAAAAGGAGCTTTAGCAGGAGAAGGGACACGGAGGTGAGGATGGATGCAGCTTCCCTGAGAGACAGGAAAGCAATAACAGAGAGCAGAGAAAGGTGAGAGCTAACAGGTATTAATCATAGACAGGGGTCAGGAAGAAGGCTTTAAGGTGAAGTTAGATAAGTGGAAATGTCTCCTGAAATGTGTAATTGGCAGGAATTTGGAGGACTACCAGCACCTGCTGTGCGCTGCAGCTCCAGCGCTGCATTATCCTTTCCTGGCAATTTACTAAATTTACTCTTCTTTGATTTCTAACAAAATTCAGAGCTCATCATCACCCGGTGGGTTATTTCCATTTGTCTGCTTAAGAAGTGATTTTAGAAAAAGCTCAGATACTTTTAATTAGCTTTAATTTTCTAAGCTCTTTCCCTCAACCTGTGATTACTGTTTAACTGAACTGTATCCATTGTCTTTACTCGCTCCTGCGGGCTGAGAAACTCCAATTTCCTTGAAACCAGACAACGAATCTGAAAATAATGGCAACTGGGAGTTGGGTTCTTGGAAATGCCTTTTCTTTGCCCGTCACAACAAGATAATACTGGAACGTGGGATGCAGCGTTGCCTACTTCTCCACGACACGTAGACAGCTGCAGGAGAAGGGCTGCTTTCGGGGACTGCTCTCAGGAGTCCTTTCCCTGCACTCATGGTGATGGATGGCAGACCACAGCGGTGCCCTGGGCCCAACCCCAGGTTCCTTGGTGTCACCAGAGCCAGGACAGCTCCTGGAGCTCTGAGGATGCTCAGAGCATCACCTCTGACACAATCTAACAACACCCGGTGCAACGATCGCTTCATGGTGCTGCCAAACCCGGTGCAGTTTACATGGGATTGAAATCAAAGCTTCCCAGTGCAGATTACCAGAGATGAGCCCTGACACGGAGAACTATTTTTAATTCAAAGACTTGTTTCTGCGAGCTCAGCTCCCTCCCTATGTTCTGTCAATTTGCAAGGAAACAGTCAAATCCGATTACTATGGGAGACGTGTAGGGAGGGTAACACGGTGTGAGGTGACATAATACGTGTTGGGGAAGGTGCTATACTGGGCTTGACTGTTTCCTGCGTGTTATAAATCCCAAAGCACTAAAGAAGGGGAAATATCCACGGGGTTGTTATTATCATAAGCCCTTGAGCTCAGATATCTTTGTCATGTGAGTCACAAATACAGAATTCACCTACAAGTGAAGGCAGCCGCTCACCAGTGGGGTCGGTACCCTCTCTCCTGTGGGAGAAGGCAGCCCCATAGAGGCTCCATTCAGGATCAGCACTCTGTGCCCACCCCACAGCCCTCCTTGTCTCCAATTATCCAACATTCATCACGGGGCTGAGATGGCACCAAAGCAGTGAGGGAAAGAGGCAACCCGTGATGCTCACATAAAGTGGGAGAGACAAAGATGCAATGATCCACCAACAACAACACCAAGAGGCCCCTAAAGAATTGGCTCTGCAGCCAGCTGAGAATCCCTGATCAATGACCCCAAGCCCCAAAGCTGAACCCGGACTCTCACAGGAGGGCAGGGCTGACCCGATGCTGTAGGAGGGGTCAGGCTCACAGCCTGTTCTGTGGGCTCTCTCCCTGAGCACAGGCTGCAGCATCAGGGATGGTAGCTTAAAGAGTGCTCTAAGATCCCCTGAGGTAAATGTCATTGAGATGTTTGATAATAATTAATTGCTCTTTTATTGTACTGGATAGCTTGAGGTGGCACACACAATGAGACTGGAAAGCACGCCTAGTACTAACGATACACTTCTAAATATTGATGGTAACTGGATGAGACAGGAGGCTCCACGCTCATCAAGGCGAGGAGCTCAGCCTCATCCCCAGCACAGCCCTGGGTGCTGCTGTCAGAACAATAACAGCAACAACAGCGTAATTTGCTACCCTAGAACAAACGATACCTGCTAATGCAAAGGCATTTCGCTCTGCATCCGAGTAATTACCTTTCTGATTGCCATGAGAGGCAGCAAACGACCTGGTTATCTGTGGCAGTAAGGGCCCATCCTGCTTACAGCAGGTCCTCTGCTCTCTGTGCATCTCCAGCCCTACTTCCAGGGCCTGGGCTTCGTTAGCTGTCCCAGCTCCACAAACACAGAAAGCACTTTTTTTCCCCCCCCTCTTTTATTTTCTTGCTGCACTAGCATCACCCTTCACCACTCTCCTTTTGCTGGGCACTGTGACCTTGCCACAGTCTCCACACCACAGCCCTTCCCAGAGTGTTCTTCAGCTTTTCTAGAATCCCTGGGTTTCTTAAAGCCCTGATTGCCAAGCAGGAAAACCTGCAGCCCCCCAGCACGCCTGGAACAAACCCACCCAGCTGCTAGCACGAACACAGGTGGGATTACTGAACCTGAAAACAGGTATAATGCATCTGATGGGAGATGGCAGATGCACCTCGTTTATTTTTGGAAGACTCATTGAAAGGTGGATGCAAGTAAAATCCAGCTTTCAACTGGGGGGAAAAAAAGGAATGACAAAAGATTAAAGAAAAAACAAAACAAAAAATACCCAACAACAGAGCTTTACAAAGAAGAGAGCAACTGGAGATGGGGAAGGGATGGATGAGGGATGCTGTTGTTGCAACAGGGGACAAGAAATGCTGTGGTTCTGAAAGCCCTCCTCAGCAGCTGTGCATAAGGGCATTTTTGTCCGCTGAATCTGTGCTCTGCTTTGAAACTTTAAAATCTTTTATCATCAGAGAAGCAACACATCCACGGAGAGGGCCTTTATTGGCCCGGTGTAGCAGAACTGAGTGGGTTATAAATGACAGAAATAGTGCTGTGCTCAGCTCCCCTGCTCAGCCTGCTCCTGTCCTGTGGGCTGCAGGGGAGGGAGATCCACGTCCCCCTGCCTGGGGAGGGCAGGGAGAGAGCACCAAATCCCCCACCCACCACGGAAGCAGCATTGTAATGGGAAAGAAAACAAAACTGTGAAAGCGAATGGAAGGATAAATGATTTGGGAAGATGAAAGTGATGAAGGGAAAGTTGAGTGAGACAAAGAGAGCTCTGTGTTTCCAGCAGCTGAGGCACCGTGATCAAAGCACTGCAAAATCAAAGCCAGTGGTCAAGCAGTCTGGTGCTGAGAGTGCAACATGCTGAGCTGCAGCCTTCCTCCATGGGAAGAGGAGGAGGAGGAATTATTTTTGCTGCCCCACAGAAGGGCTGGAAGCCATCAGGCACACGGTGCTCATCCAGAGCCATTGCTTCTTTCATTCTCATTGAATACATCCTGCAATAAACCCAATGGCCCCTGGCACAGCAGTCCATGCCCTCAGTAACTTCCCATCTCTCCTCACCTGCCCGGGGAGCTGAGATTCTCCAGGAGAGCTGCACTGGGGATAAATCCAGAGGAAAAGCACACAGCCCTTAATGCAGCCGGGGACCACGAGAAGTCCTTCTTAAGGCAGGTGCAACCACCTATGGCCTCTCCTGCTTGATTCCCACTGAAGCACTAAATGAAGGCACCCAAGAACTGCAGCTGCCCACAAATTAAGCACGGGATGCTGCCCCAGCTGCAGCCGAGCAAGGAGGAACAGACTGGGGTGGGATGGGCAGCGTAATGGGATCTGATGCTGTCTTTTTTCCCATGGTAAAGAACAAAAAACCCAAGGCAGCAGCCCAGGAGGAGGAGCTCCATCTGCACCCGTGCAGCCGGTGCCACGCGGTGAGCTCGGCCCCGTGGGCACGCTGCTGGTGCCTGCTGCCATTTAGCTTCACAAATAATCCCCCTCCATTGCGTGAATGAAAGACAAACTCCAGTGTGCCTGGAGAAACATCTTCTCCTTAAATATTTTAGAGCCATTAACCTCTCCCAGCGCTCATTGTCATCTGCCAGGTAATTGAAATGGCTTCGCCTAAGCAGAATTTTTCTGAGATCAATTATTTACTTCCAGCAGAAGAGCCTGGCTTCAGGCTTATTTATGATGCAGCTGTTGCTACCACCAGCTCCCTCTGCCTTGTTTATTCTTAAACAGATAAAAGCTGGCTGATTGGAGATAAAGTTCTTGATTTCTCCAAAGTGCCTGATTGATCTTGTTGGCCACACTTTGAAATTGGGACGCAATACTTTCATTACTCTGTTGTTTCCCCACTCCGTTGCCATCCTGCAAAATGAGTTACGCTCATCCGAATAGAATCTGTAGAGTGAGGCGTTCCGGGGATGGGAGGCACACGAGGGGTGGAATTTCCAAGCTGAGGTGAAACAAAAAGGGTGAAATGCATCGATATTGAGAAGCAGTGTGGGAGCTGATGGTCCTGGCTGCCCGATGCTGACTGCTGCCACACTCAGTGTGTGTGCCATGCTGAAAATGAGCCGTATTTGACCATATAAATGGCCTTATTCAAAGCTGAGATTAAGGTAATAACAGTTCTCCAGGAAGGAAAAGGAATTCAATTTCAAAGCCAAATTAAACAAAGATTCCAATTAGGGCATATAATGTTTCCAGTGAGCTGAATGGCCTTTTTTTTTTTTTTTTTTTTTCTGTTTGAGTTTGGCTTTTGTAAACTGCTCTGTTTTGTCACCTGGGGGTGGCCAGCTCCTCACAAACCAGCAGGTGTTGGCTGAGGTTGAGGGCTGGTGGGGGGTTTGCTCACACAGCTGTGGGGCTGAGCTGCCCCGGCCCCATCCATCCACACGTGCGGATTGGCCTCGTTACAGGAGACCCAAATGGGTTATCGGTTGCACGTAGATGGCCATATTGATTTTGTGCTTACAGGGAAAAGCCTAATTAATAAGACCTAATGGAAACACGACCCTTTATCCCTGCTTTGTCTTATACGTCAGGAGCTAATATTCAACCTTCTCGACACAGGTGAAGATTTGGTAATTTTCCTCGTGTTTCTTTTCTTGCCGCAGGGAAAGCTTGCAGAGAACTCACCCCACACTGCAGCTGAGCTGAGATCCTGCGTGGCATTGGGTAACAGCATAAACAGGGCGGGATGGGAGCCACAGGAAAAGCCAGAACTGTGCCCAGGCTGTTATCCCTTCACACTCAGCATGACAGTGCCCCTAATATATAGATATAGATATATATATCTTTTTTCCTAAGAACTCACACTGAAGCACAGTGTGCAGCAGAAAAATATCAAATGATCCCTTGCAAAGTGCATCGGGCAGTGCAGGGTTTATCTCCTCCATTTCCCTCTCACTGAGGTCCACCCCAGGTCTGAGCACAGCCCAGTTTACACCAGTGTCCTTGTCCCTGCCCAGTGGAGCTCTCAGTGTGGGTGCAGCACTACGGAGTTGCTCTGTGATCTGGTTTGCTTTCCTTGGCCTCTATTTTTGGTGGTTATTGATCCTGAGACAAAGAGGAAATGAGTGAGGAAGGAGGAAAGGATGTATTTATAGTGCTGCTGCTTATTTTTTCCTCCTGGCTCGTCTTCAAAACCGACACACCAAGAAAGAGCAGGGCTCCCTCAGGGCACGTGTGTTTAACCAGCCATTAAACTCGGTGAGGAGCAGTGCTGAGGCAGAGCTGGTGCTGGGCTCCCAGGCACCTGAGCCCCTCCCTGGCCCCATCTCCCTCCCTTTGCCAGCTCCTGCCCCCTCGCTGCCCCACATCCCTCCCAGAACCCCGCTCCATGAGCTGCTCAAACCTCCTCTCTGCCCGACAGTGTTGGAGGGTTTCATTTATTAAAACTTCCCACTTTGGCAGCTCGTCTGAGCTGAAATCCTCCAGCTTTACACCAATAATTGGCACTCGAATAGCACTGCCATGTATTCAAGGCTTGCTCGTTAGCCACGGGCTGGGAGGATGCCAGCAGCCGTCAGCGCTGGCTGTCTGGGAAATGAGTGATTTCCCCAGAATAAGCTGCTTTAATTCCCACCGATCTGATAAAGCACACGTATTCTGAGGCTTTCGAGCCATCTTCAATCAGGACCAGAGAAAGTTTGTTTTTTGACTCAGTGTGCCTGTGCTGGGGCTGGCTGCTGCTTTCCGCAGCTGGAGGTAGCTCCGGAGCCGAGGGCCCTTGGGCATGTCAGTGGCCATGGGAGTGATTGCCCTCTCCTGGGAGGATGCAGAACTTCTTGGGTAAATTGTGAATAAATCCATAGACCCATTTGGGATGAAATCAGATCCCCTCCCTGTTCCCATCCCACAGCACAGGGCAGTAGCAGTGCCAGGTGTGGGGCTGTGTCCCCGGGCAGGAGGCAAGGATCCAGCCCGGCTCTGCCCCGCACCGTGCAGAGCAGCTGTGCACACAGTGCCCATTGCTTCCACACATACGATGCACAGATAGTGTCACAGAAGTGGGGCTGGCTCGGCTCGGGCCACGTCCCATCCATGCAGTCCCCATCTAGCTGAGCCCCACCATCACTGCTTCACTAAATCCTCCCTTGCGAGACCACGCTGCCAGTAAAAGTGATTTGCAATTAGCTCAGAAGCAGGTTTATCTCCTCTCTGCACAAAGTGCTTTCTGCACAGGACTTCTGAAATAAATATTAGTGAAAACAACCAGAGGCTGAGAGAATAAAGCCATCCTCTGTATTTTTACCTCTTACCACTGGGGGAGAAGGGTGTGAAATATGATTATAGCCCTACTTACAACCATCCCAAGGAGGGGTTCCTTTGGGCAAATCGAAGTGATCGTGGGGGAGGATAAATCACGGCTGTCCCATCACAGCTGATGGAGCCACACTGTCTCGGGACACTTAGAGCATAACAGGAGCTGGAGTGGAGCTTAAATCCGATCTGGGTCCCGCAGCTGGGAAAGCTGAAACGATGTGAGATGTATTGATTTTGAGAACCTGCACTGGAAACACTGGAAATGTAGAAAAGACGAATGTCTGTTTGGAGGAGCTTTTGAAAGGGCGGCCTTTGGAAGCAATAAACTGTGCCTCATCATAAAAGGTTAACCACGTTACTTGGGGCTGCAGGTAGCAAAGCAGGTTACAGCCCCGCACGGGGGCGGGCGGAGCGGGACGGGATATGGAAATGCCTGCTTAAAGCGGGGTGATGGATGGACCCCAAAGCAGAACGAGAGGCATCGCTGAAATACGGCCACTGCCTCCCAGTATTGCTAAGGAGATTTGGGTCCTCGTTGGGAGACTTTGAGGAGAGCTCAGCATCTCATCCATCAGCAGTCCTCACCGTGCCATTAAGCCGTGCACATATCCCGAGGTCTCTCCCGCCCTCGATCATCCCATTTCTCTGAAATGCTAATGGCATTAATATATTTATCATTAACAGATCTCTTACGTTGGAGAACTGGATAAAAATGCTGAGTTGTAGCATCTCATTTATAATTTTTGTCCCCGAGGATGCCATCAGATTATAAATACATGTCCCGTACCCAATGGCCAACGGCTCGTGGTGCTGCAGGGAGCCAGGCAGGGCTCTGACATGAATAAAACAGCCTTGGTGAGGAGCGTGGTGTGCCTGCAGGCTCTGGAAATGGGACCCATTGCTTCTCAAAGCCTGCTGCTCCAATTGGAAGAGACGGTGATGGATGGGTGACACGTCAGGGCTGGTAGCAGGAGGGTGGGAGGGGGAACAGCTCAACATGGACATCGATTCTGTGGGGTCTGTGGTCTGGTTATAGGGGAAGGGGGAATTGAAAGGGAAGGGGGAAGGGAAGGGGAAATGGAAACAGGAGGAGAAAGGGAAAGGGGAATAGAAAACTGAGAGGAAGAGGAAAAGGGAAAATTAGAGAAAGAGAAATGAGGGAAAGGGAAAGGGAAAGGGAAAGGGAAAGGGAAAGGGAAAGGGAAAGGGAAAGGGAAAGGGAAAGGGAAAGGGAAAGGGAAAGGGAAAGGGAAAGGGAAAGGGAAAGGGAAAGGGAGCACTTCTGCACAGTGGCACAATGCTGGCAAAATGCAGCCAGGTCAGATGGGCTGTGAGAATGAACGGGTTACAGCGGGCTGAAAGGATTATGATTGCTATTATTGTTCAGAAATATTAAGACAATAAAGAATAAACGCTGGATCTATTTATAGAAATTCTAGGGAAATCTCTCTCGAGCCATAAACCCACTTAATTGCAAATCTGCACAGATGTTTCCTTTGAATTTGAAAAGTGATTAATAAATAAATTAGAGTAATGCTTGTTTTGGCTGAAATATAATAATAAATAATGTTTACAGGGCTTAGTTACCAAAACATCCTCAGCACTGTGTGACAAATCAGATACAAGTGAAATGACTCAAATATACAAGATGGAAACAAAGTCAGGCTCAAGCCATAAATAAACCCAACAGCAGGAGGGAAGTGGAAGTGGCCCTGGCTCCGTGGTGATGGAGGGCAGTGAGGAAAGCCCAGGGCTGAGAGCGGAGTGCCCATGGGATCCTTGCAGGTGGGCACTGATGGATGGCGGGCAGCTGAATGCCATGGCATGGCACAGCATGGCACAGCATGGCACACAGTGGCACGGTATGGCACACAGTGGCACGGTATGGCACACAGTGGCACAGCATGGCACACAGTGGCACGGTATGACACACAGTGGCATGGCATGGCACACAGTGGCACGGTATGGCACGTAATGGCACGGTATGGCACACAGTGGCACAGCATGGCACACAGTGGCACGGTATGGCACACAATGGCATGGCACTGCACCACAGCACCCTCTGGCACCTCTCCATCCCTGTGCCCTGCAGAGTGGGCATTTCCCAGCACCATCCCCTGCTCCATCCGTGCTGTTCAAGCAACCAGCGAAGCCACAGTGTTTACTGTGTCTCTCATGTTGACTTTCTTTAATTCATGCATAATTCAGACCATATATATAATTCCAGACAGAACTGTTCTGTTGACTATTCCTTGACCCACTTACTGTGCAAATACGCCTCGGAATTTAGCAGCCATCAAAAAGGGGAGACCTTCAGAAATGTCAAGGGCTGGCAGGCGAGCTCCTCTCATCCAGAGCCACAAAGTGCCGGAGGTGTCGTCCTGAAGCTGTCCCCACATCCCAGGGCCTGAACCCCAAGAGATGCAGGGGCAGGGCGGCCTCGGGGCGAGCGGATTGACGGTGAACCCACTGGGGCTTCCTCTGAACCGGGAGCTTTTATTTTAATTTATATTGTAATGAAAGCTTGTAACAATACTGTATAATAAACACAAACAGCGCAATCTTATAAAAGTTTCATCTTTATCTATTTTGGGGAGAAATAGCCCTGTCTGCCTAATTGAAGCATCTGTCATCCTGACATTAAATAGTGCATCCATGGCTCTTTTATTATATTTCCTTGCATTTCTCATACACTGTTAAATTGAAATAACACTGTTGGCTGGGAGATAAAGGGAGATAATAGGTATTTCATAATGAGCAGAAAGGAGGATTCATCTTCAGTCAGAGCCGAGAATTGCTTTATCTTTTCCTGGTGTTGTTATTTCGTTACCCTAAAGGGGGAATTCTGCTGCTCAGATTTCCCAGCCCACGAAGATGAAGCGAGGAGCACTGAGTGAAGCACGGAGTGCAGCTCCTCATCAGCACCGGGACCGACAGCGTCCACTCCACACCAACGACATCAGATGTCAGCGGAGATGTGGCACAGCGATGAAATCACACGTAGAAGGGCACGTTGGGGGTGGTCTTTCTCTTCATTTCCATTTAGAACAGCTCAGGCAGCGTCTGCTCAGATAGTGGAGCTGTTGAGAATGGTTTCTGTGCAGAAACAAGGCTGGGAGAAGCAGGGCCGGGGTGCACACAGCATCCTGCCTGGCTTTGCAGCCCGCAGATGGGTTCATCTCTCAGTGCTAAACTTTGAAGGCAGCTTCTTCTTTCTTCCCCCTCATCTCACCCATCTGATAAGTGGAGGAAATGTGTCCTGGGGGTCTGGGAGCTGTGTGGGTGGATGGTAGGCTGCTCTAACCGTGGCTGCAGGGCTGCTCTGCTCACCCCACCCAGGGCTGTGCCAAGTGGGTGGATGGAAAAGCGTGGATGCAAACGGCATTTAGGGGCACGAAGGAAGAGCTCGGAGTAAAAGCGAAAGGTATCTAATTGAGATTTCACCTAAACCCGCTGGAAATAATTAAAATTGACTTTTAATACTTTACAGAGTAATTAAGAGTATTGGACTGGATAACTACACTGACGGAAAAAAAGTGGCATTTAATTGGGATAAAGTGAATCGTGATGGGGACGAAGCGCAGCGCAGAGCAGTAAAGGTGGGGAGGGCCCCGCGCCTTGGGAAGGGCTCACACACTGAACTCAGCTTCCAAACCCTGATCTGTTCCATCAGCTGACGACTGCCTTTGTGGTTATTGATCTGAGCTTTAATAATGGGACCCGTTTTGTCATATGAAGCTGCTGCGCTTCTGCCTGGCCCGGCTCTCATTCTCCTCAATGAGATAGGAACAAATTAAGCGGGTGCGAGAGCTGCCGGCCCTTTGTTCTCGCTCATCTGCTCCACTCATTACTTTTTGGAGGCCTATTTTCCTGCTTTCTCTCTCTGAACAATGGGCTCTGAATGCATTGAAGCAGTGCTTTTATCATCCCCTTCTGCAGAGCGCTGCGAGTTCCCCACCTGAGCAGTTGGCTCTGCTGTTTATGAAAACTTTCTTGCTGACTGCCTACATTTAAACGTTGCTCTTGCAGAGTGAGCAGATCGCTCCATTACCTCCCGCTCAGTTCCCGCTTTGGATTGAACCACCACCCCCTTCCCCTCGTTCCCTCGTCTCCTGCACAATTGTAATAAACCCAGGGTCCTTCTCATCCCCCTCTGATGGCTATTAGCAGCGGCCGGGCCATTTTTACCAACATTATTTCATGCTCAGAGAAAACAGAGCACGCACTCAGAAAACTCACTGCTCCCTTCCCGTCCTCACCCATCCACACTTTCAATGAGCCCTGGCATTTGCAGAAAGACTCTTTGGCCCCCAGTTAAATTTGCTTTGATAATTCAGAGGATGCTACGTTACCCTTCCCTTCACATTCATGTTTTTTCTCCCAAGCCTGCCACAAAGTATTAAAAACCGCACTGAGTTTCTCTTCCCCCTTTCTGTCCTTTGAAGACCGCTCTGCTCGCGGCTGCTTTCTAGCCACAGGGAATTCCCCCTCACTCCACTGATTGCTTTTGGCACTGCCTGGTGGGAAGTGCCCCCAGAGGGTGCCCACCCCAGGGCAGGGCAACCTGCAGGCATCAGAGCTCCGACAGATCATCTTATTGCGGTGAGAACATCAGCGGCAGAGAAAGAGGAGAAGAGGTGCTCGGCCCGCAGCTCTGGGAAGCACTGAGATGAGCAGGACAAGGTACAGCAGCTCCTGGTAACCTGCAGAGCTGTGGGCTGCGTGGAGTCGGGCATCCCCTGGGGAGGCCCTGCAAAATAAAGTCGAACATCAATATTTAACTCCCTCTTGTGCATTATTTAATAAGCGGTTCGAAACCTTCTTGCATCGCAGGTTTTTTTTCAACTCATGCCCGTGCTGGAAAAGGGAAAACTGTTTGTGGGTTTGGAAATAATGGGAATAATAACGGCTCTTTTACACCGTACGGCATCAATAAAGATGTAAACACAAACAGGAAAGGCAGCGGTGGCAATGGATTTTCTGGCTTTTGCTCCCTGGGTTGAACTCACATCTCTCCGATCCCCTGTGGGGAATAGCAATGAATTGTGGCCAGCTCCTGACCAGGGCTCATCTATAGCTGTGCCACACTCGGGGCCGTGGCTCCACACTCCAGTCCCCGTTGCCGGGCTCTGGGTGGCAGCGTGGAAGGAGTGTGGTATTCTCTACTTCCTCCTCCATTAAGATTGATTAATTGACCTTTAAAAATGTACCCGGGAAACAAATGACCTAATAAAATGAATTATCCTCTTCTAGGCGGCGCTTGAAATCCGCCGTAACTTGAGAGGAGACTAATGAAACGTTGAGAGCGTTGAAGAAATGACTAATGAAAGAAATAAACCTAATAAAGGATAATTGATCGGCTGCTCCGGAGGAGCCGGGAGCAGCACGGGCAGCAAAGTGGGCAGCAGGAGCAGGGCAGGGAAGGGGAAACCTCGCTGCACTGCAGGCGGGGATGGAGCAGTTCTGTTCTCCATCTCTCCATCAGAGTCTCCTCTCCCCGGGCAAAGCCATTCGTGGGTTTTATGAGCTCCTCGGTCGGAGCGGAGGAGCAGAATGACGGCCGTATATCCTTCCCCTCTCCTCCCAGTGTGGTGTGAGTGGATATTGTTCCCTGGGTGGGAAATAAAGGTGGAAGTGCCTACGTTGAATTTACAGCTCGCAATAAGCAGAGTTTTATCAACATCCTCCTACAAATTATTTTCATTGCCGGTCTCTTCCTGCCTGGGGCTGTGGCCACGAAGAAGCGATTCTGCAGCCCAGGACTCACCCGGAGCAAAGCGTGGGGCAGGGGGACAGGGAAAACACAAATCCCACGTGCTGCCCTGCTTTGTTATTGCCACAGTAATGGGTGGACCCATGCTGATGTATTTAGTAAGCGGTAATCAGGAGCTCTGCAAAAGAAAGCACCAATAATCCAGCGCTTTCTGGGGCGGTGATGCAGTTCTCTGAGCGAGCAGGCATGTCTTACAACACAAACAGAATGGATTGCAGGGTGGATATCACCCATACTTCCATATCAAAAAGCATCATGTGAAGCTTTCGCTCACTGCTCCTACTCCGAATCCTCCATTTCTTTCCTTTTCCAATCCAAAGCAATCCAACACGTGCCTCATTTTCAGCAACTTCAGGTTGGTTCGGAGTTTCGTTCCCATTCCCCTTCGGCCCTTCAGGAGCCAGTCACTACATTCTGCCTGAACCACTGCTTTTAGCATCACAATTACCACTGCCAGCCACACCACCCTGCAGCAGCACCCTAGGGATGCCATCACCTCTGCCTCCCGAAGCTAGAAGTGCCTCCTGCTGGGTGTGCTGGAGCTAGCTGGAGGCAAAGAGAATATTAAAACTTTAATAAAGCCATCAAGGCCGACACCACCTCTGGGCTCCGGCCCTCCCTGTGCCTTATGTTTGATGAAAACTTCTATTTAGAAAGAATTAAAAGGGATATTGAGGGGACAGGGACCGCTAGCACCCTGCAGCATCACCAGGATTCCTCTGGAGCCAGGAGAAAGCTGGAACCATTTCTTAACTTGGAAGCACGGTTCTAAATGACAAATGTATTAAAGTGACCTTTAAAATAAAGAATCGCTGTCTCGCCGTTCATTGTTTGAGCTAATTGCTGTGAGAAAACAGCTCTGTGAAGGCTCTGACAGGTACATCACTACGCGCGCTGATCTGCAGTTACACCAATAATTCCTTCAGTCCTTTGTGCCCGCGTGGTTATTTATTTCTTTCTCCTGACACAGAATAGCACGTTTGGAAAGGAGAGCAGGAGGGAAGCTCCAAGGAATGGCACTGCTGTGGGCCTGAAACACATCCCTGTGCTGCGTCGAAGGAGAGTGGGCACTGCCCCTCAGTGAAGGGGTTGGGGTTGAGGTTGAGTTTGGGGTTGGGGTTGGAGGTTGGGGGTTGGGGTTGGGGGTTGGGGTTGGGTTTGGGGTTGGGTTTGGGGTTGAGGTTGGGTTTGGGGTTGTTTCCATCTGCCCTTGGCTAATTCGTCTCCATATCCCTGTTAGTGCAGCTCTGCGATGTTCCGGGCTGATGATTTATCGTGGTGGTGGGACTTAAATTGAAATGAGTGCAAATTGAACAATAGCTCAAAATCTGCACTAAGGTCATTGACTTCAAAGTATCGAAGAACTGCCTGCGTGGTGCAATAAATCCTAATTGTGGCTGATCACAGCTGGATTGGGTAGGGGCTGCCAGCACGGCTCTGCTGCTGTCACTGGTCCTGGTTTGGGGACAGTGTGGGGGCACGGCACGTTCAGCCAGGGGACCTATGAGCTCCAAAATAACAGCGAGACGCTGCACTTGGTGCTAATGGGATGAGAAATGTCTCTGCTAAGACAGAGAGGCGGTGAAGAGAGCTTTAAATGTTGTGTTGTTCTGTTGACTCCTAAGTGGACAAATGCTCTTGCATTTATTTGTCCTTAACTTTAAGAATATCGCTGCAGGGATAATAATTCAGCGCTGTGAGCGGGAGAGAAAGCAAACAGAGCCACACACTGCTTGCATGGGGAAAGGAGGAGGGCTGCAGGGCCAGCACTGCCCTGAGTGTCATCTGCAGCCGGGAATGAGACCTCAAACAGCTGCACTCGTGAGCAGCAGCCAGCACGGCCTGCACACCGCTTCCTTTCTCATCGTCTCGCAGTGCTCTGCTGCACCCAAACAATCGCTGCTGTCGGCTCTGTGCTGGCAGTCCCTCCTGGAATAGCAATGAGAGGCAGAGTGAGCTCCGAGCACGCAGCCCTTCGGCGGAGCTGAGTTACGGGTGCGCGATTGATCCTCAGCATGCAGTCAAATCTTCTTAGCAGAAACAAATGAATTTTCTATAGCTGAGTGACTATTGCTTTAAGTCATATGCACGGTGACAAACTCCAACCATAAATGGGATGAGATTGTCCTCTAGGTGGAATATAGCCGTGAAAGTCCTATTTATCACGATGCAAACAACATTCTGATGCAAATTTCCCAGTTCTGCTGGCAATCCTTAATTGGCCGCTCTATCAAACGGGGAGAAACGCAGCTCCATCTCCGGGATGTGATACCTCCAGCTATCGGGAGGGGCCTTGTGTGCTTTCCAAACTGCTCCTCAGCCACTGTATCCCAAACAGCACTGGAGGACCTCAGTCTGACTGCTTTCTCGGCACAGAACCCAAACCCCGGGGCCATAGCATCGGCGTGGTTGGGAGGAGGGGTGCAGAGGACGCGTTGTAAATCACAAGACATTTCCTTCCCCTGCTTATTTATTTTTTTTAAGCAAAGTGTGAATCTGTGAACGCAGACTGCTGAGTTATTATCCCAAAAAGGCACGCTGGATATTTTACAGCACCTCTTACACAGTCTCTCGTCTGAAAGGAGGGAGACAATCGGAGGAGTGTAAGAACAAGCTGTTCTGCACTAATAAAGTGTAGCTGGAGATGATTGGCAATTTCCTCTCGCCGAGCAGCGTGCACATGGCACGGTTCCTGCAGCGCCCTGCTGCTCAGAGCTGCAGCCCCCACCGCACGGGCTGAGCCCCATCGGGGACACCAAAACCTCACTGACGTCCAACAGCAAAGCCGAAAGCCCAACTTTTCTCCTTGACGTTAGGAAGGAGCTAAAAACAGCTCCGAACCTGCCCTTGCAAAGCCAGGAGGAGTAAGAGGATTAAGAGCGACGTGAAATTAAATGCCAGCTCCTGCAGATAAAGGTGAGCGCAGGAGGCTGTGCTCTGCAGTCAGCGAGGTGGGAGCAGAGCCAGCGCCGTGCACGGGGTCTGCTCCAGGACCTGGGGCTGAGGATGGCCCCAGCTCTTCCCCTCTGTCAGCCCAAAGCTTTTCCTCCTGTGTGAAATGACCTCAGCGCAGGAGGTTGAGAGGGTGAGCTGAGTGCACGCATCCGCTCTAAAACCTGCAGCTCCCTGACCTGGCAGAGAGTTACGGTTTCTTTGGGACGCTGCACCGGTGACGGTGCAGGACTCCCCGCTGCCTTTTCCAAAGGGAAGGTGTTCGTTTTGGGGTTCCGTGGAAATCCCTGCAGTGCTCAGGAGAGGCCACGTGTGCCGCCCAGCCGTGGCCACTGCTGACTGAGGCTAAATGGGGACACGGTGACATTTCTCCCTGCCCCTCTCTATGGGGAGGCTT
Source organism: Callipepla californica brunnescens (assembly GCA_023055505.1). Taxonomy (NCBI): domain Eukaryota; kingdom Metazoa; phylum Chordata; class Aves; order Galliformes; family Odontophoridae; genus Callipepla; species Callipepla californica. The sequence continues at coordinate 5,342,337 of JALIRH010000036.1, read as the reverse complement.
AGAGGACATAATGGAAGTAGGAGCAGTCTGACGGGGCTCTCCTTTGGAGGCAGGATAGGAAACCAATGCCTTCACATGAAGGAAGCTCACACTGCATGTAAATTTGATTGCCAGCAGCTTAATATATCATGGACCAAAGCCATTCCATCATTCTGGGACTATTACAATTTTTAATCAAAAGCTTGAGCTATTAAGCTGCCCGGGGCTGGCAGTAGCTTGCTGTTAGCATAGGTTAAAGCCCACCACGGTCCAAATAAATACCAAATGAGTTCAGGAAGGTCTGCACTGCTCTGCTCTGTGCTGCCAGCTCTGTCCCCAGCCCCAGTCGGGGTGTCCCTGCTGGGCAGCCTTGCACAGAACCAGGGACAAGCTGTGACGGAAAATACCAACACGGAGGAAGCAGTAGGAGGAAATCTCTGCAGCCTGCTGTCTGAAAGCTGCTTTTTAAGGATGCAGAGAAGTCGTGATGGGTGAGAAATGGAGAGGTTCGCTTTGATTAACCTGGAACACGGGGCCTCGCTGCGTGGCTCGGCTCCGGCGGCGGGGCTGAGTTTTATTCCTTATGATATTTCCAACACTTTGCGAACTGAGAAGATGCTGCGAGCAGCTCTCCCACCCAGGGTCTGCCTGCCGAGCCTCGGTGGGTAGCAAAAGCAGAGGCATTTCCATCATATTCAGTGCCTCGTCTCCCAAAATAACTGTAACTGATCTGCCAGGCGAAGTTTCAGGTAACGCAGCAGCAGCAATTACAGCCTCCTGCTGCACCTCGGCTCCCTCCCTCCCACCCCTCGCAGTTTTCCCTTGTTAAGAACTGTGTCTGTGGATTTTCTCTTTATCCCTCTAAACACATAATCCACCCCTGAACCCCGCTGGTCCCTCGCAGCTCGCTCTGACAAGGCATAAGCCTGATAATGCATTCTTTTAAAGCAACATCTGATTTTATCCCTTCTAATTGTCTTTCCCCGCAATCGAGGAAGGGGCAGAAGATATGTAAAGCTGTCGGTTTCTCAGCCGGAGGAGCTGTATTTTCAGTCTTGCTGAGTCTGCTGCACGTTGAGAGCTGCTGGCACAGGTACCAGCACGGCCAATCTGTGCACGTCCAAATCCAGGGGTCACCCCACTGAACCCCTCGTTTTGGGGCTGCATGGCTTTCTCAGCACTCCCCACTTCATGGTTGGGAATGCAGATGGAATGTGGCAATTCTCCCCCACTGCCAAAAAGGGTTTCACTGTATGGCATGAGCTGCGTACAGGGGATGTGGTGCACAGGGGACGTGAAGGGGTAAGGGGCGGTTTGTTTTTCCATTGTGCCTTATAACTGTGCTCTGAAAAAGCCCAAGGCTCCCTGGTCTGAAGAAACCCAGTGTCTAAGAATTCCCCATCTGCTGATGGTGTCTTGAAAGATTTGGGAGAAAAAACAATTAATGGAAGAAGAAAATCAGAGGGTTGTACGAAAACAGGCTGAGAAGGGGGCGATCCTTAAAAAATGTCAGTGGTTGGAAACACGGAGTCCACAGGGCAGCAGAGCCCGCTCAGACCCACGCAGATGTAAGTGGGGAGGACAGCAGCCCGCCCGCGTTAGGGTGAGTTGCCCTTTCTGTTGGCCAGCTCTCGTCTCATTGCAGCAGCTCTTCTTGCTCCTGCAAGACCGCAGTTGGGAGGTGCGCAGCTGGCTCCCTGCTGGCAGGACGTGGTGTTCAGAGCAGCTCTCCTGCTGCTGGTTTGGCTCTCGGGACGCACACGTGTGCAGCACCATCGTGCTGGGACCCACATCCCCGCTGCCACCGCCCTTCGGTGCTGACATCTCTGCTGCGCCCGTGACATTTTGCACAACTGGGTTTTAAAAGTATAGATAACGTTATCGAATTAGAATAATAGCCAAGAAAAGGCATCGGTGCTCGGCTGGGAAAAACGGGAACGTGCGCGTGACAGCAGCAAGGAGAAGCCCTCCAGGAAATTGAATTTAGCTTCAATCATCGTAACGACACGTCGTCCGACCGAGCAATGAGACAGCGGGCTGAATGAGCAGCAGACGGAGAGCAGCTCAGAGATGAGGCACGCTGCTGCTGCTTCTCCTTGCCCACGGTGCGTGGGGCATGCCATGCTGCACAGCCTGCACCCCTCGGTGGCACAGAACCCCCACGCCGTGCCCAGCACACGGCCCTGGGATGCAGGAGGTTAATTTGTGGATGCAGAGAGCCCTGTGATTTCTGCTTATCACAGATCTCTGGCCGCCGCTCAGATGATATATGCGGCTTTAGGGGCGGTGGGAGTATTTTCTCTTTTAAATAACAGCACCTCCATTTTTAATTTAGGTAGCACAATAACCATAAACCCTACAAAGCAATTTCTCATTTTAATAATTCACCTTCTGAAGTTTTACTGTGATTGATCAAAGATATTAAGTTTAATAAGAGAATTTATCAAGGTTATCTGATGTCAGAATGAAAGAGAGCCTGAGGTCCTTTAGCCTGCTGGGGGACGTACAGGTCTCAAAAGCAGGCAGCAGCGATGTAACCGAGCCCTACAGCTGCAGCCAACTCAAAGAGTAAATAAGGAACATGCTCTTGCTTCAGTTTCATGCTGAGCCATTCCCCCACCCAAGGGTTTGCTTGTGGTGCTGAGCCCTGGAGTTGCTCTGGAGCAGATCCCAAAGCCTGAAGGGCCATTGGGATGCACTGGGAAGCAAAATCCCCACCCGATGCTTCCAGGCTCTCGTGTTGGCACCAGGAATTCAGCATACCTCATCTAATGGTGGTGCTGATTGGAATCATTCTGACTCCAGTGCTGTAGGTGTGACTCAATTACGGACGGGAAAACCCACTCCATTAATGCAGTTATCAATCTGAATTAAATGGAGCAGTTTTAATAATGTAGCTCATTCCAGTATGCTTTCCATGCCAGCTTCCTCTTCATCCTTTCAATACTTCCATAAACTGCCCAGAAGGGGAAAATAAGTAACAAGAGCTCCACTGTGCTCCAGTGTGTACTGCAAAGGCACGTGCTGGGGACAAGGGCTGCTGTGCTGCTCTCTGTTCTTGTGCCAGCAATGAGGGGTTGGGGGGATGCTCTCCAGCCCCAGGTCACTGCCCATCAGCTCTGTAGGTGTCCACATGTCGGTCATAACCGGGAGTTATTCTGCTCACAAAAGGGCCTGAACTGCATTTCATATTTCTTGTTAATGTTTCATTTTCTCCTGAAGCTGAAGGATAAGCTCCGTTTAGGAAAGAGGTTGAATATCCATCAAGAATTTGTTCAAATAGGTCAAGTGGAAAGTGACATATTCAAATATTAACTGTAAAGGTGTCCATTATCTACAAATTAGAGCCTGGTGGGATCAGGGGGCACAAAGCAGAGGGACCAGGCCCCTGGTGGCAGCGGGCTGGGTGTTGGGTTGGCTCCAACAGCATGGGGAACCCAGGACAGAGCCAAATGATGAGTGGAAGGCTCCTGAGGGCCAGCCCCATGAGCACAGTTCCTCACACTTCTCTGCTCAGGAGCAGTTCTGCCTTTGGAGATCACGTCCTCCTTCGCTTCCACCCTCGGAAGGGAAAAAAAAGTCCTTTAATTTACGTATCAGCGGTATTGAATTACCATTATGATGATGAATAAATAAAGAATACAGCTTCTGGAAATTACCATAGATCAACAATCAACATAAAATGGCTCGTTATCGTCGATGTGGTTTATGACAGGTGGCCATTAACATGAGATTGAATCGATAACGAGAGAACTTGCAAGGAATGCGTTGTGTGATGGCAATGGAAGGTGTCTGCACGGCACAGCGAGCAGTGCATGCTCTGCATGGCAATAGCAGCAGCACCACAGTGGGGCCGTGATCCACGCAGGGAGAACAGAGAACCGAGGGGAGCTGAGCTCTGAGCCACGTGTGATAGGACCTCAGAATCATTAAGGTTGGGAAGGACCTCTAAGACATCAAATCCAACCCCAAGCTGTCCCTCGTGCCCACTGCCCATGTCCTCAGTGCCACAGCTCCACAGTTCTTGAACAGCTCCAGGGACAGTGGCACCCACTGCACCCAGAACTCGGTTCCAATAGCTCACATGTCCCATGAGCCCAGCACACAACCCCGGCTCTGGGCTCTGTGCATGCACCCTGAGGTCCAACACGCTTTCCAAGGAAGCAGCACCATGAAGGAGAAAGGAGGAACCACTCATTTCAAAGTCCTTTCTGCTAATCAGAATTACAAAGAATAGGGAAAAAAAAATAAAATGAACCCAACAACAACTCCGTCCTCTAAATGCTAAATTTGCCCTTGGACACAGAACAAATTGATAATTATTGTTATAATTCTTTTCCCCGAAGGTCTGGCGAGATAATTAAATGTGTAAGCTTTCTGGAGATGGAATACCTCTGTTGATAATTCGCTGCTTCCCGCAGCAGGCTCTTCCTGCACATCTCTGCTGCATCGTCCCCACCACCACCACGTGCACCCTGCCCGTGGGGTCTTTGGGGACCCCTTTGCCATGTGCTGTGCACTGCAACAGGGAGCTGCACTGGGGCCTGGAGCTGCAGCCTGATGGACAGCGTGCAATGCCACGGCACGGAGAAGGGCTGATTTATATACGTAAGTGACAAACAGCATTCCCGTAGGACGTGCTGCTGGAAATGTGTTTGCTTTGCATTTCAAAGCGGAAGCCCCAAAGCGTGAAGGAAAACTTGCTTGAGAAACCAGGAACGTAAATGCTGGAATCGGCAGCCACACATGATTCTGCATTACTGTGCGGACAGCCCAGTAAATCTCCAGCCTCAGATCTTAAAAACTGATCAGGGATATTAAAAGAAAGTAGATTTGAAAGATATGTAGAGTCCAATGTTATTTAAAGCCTCGTAAGCCAGTAATAACACTTTAAAATCCATCCTAAATCTTGCCAGGAGCTGGGGAGGGGCTGCGTGACACCGGGAGCTGAGCACTTCGTGTGTTGGGAACACAAAGGACATCAGGTTCTCAAAGCATGCTGCCCGGCTGCCCCTGGCTGTGTGTCCCACACCCTGCTGGTGCCCCCAGTTTGGCAGAAGCAGAATGCTGAGGGCTCTGCCGTGCCCGCGGGCATGGGACGTGGCATGGATCCAGCCCGGCGCTGTCAGCGTCCTCGCAGCCACGCACCACTCGTCACAACGTGGGCAGGAGATGGGAGATCTGTTTTTCCTGGTTAATAAGGTTTATTTTTGTTCCGAATGAATAATACATGATTTGTGTCAAAATAAATTACAGTCCTTCCATTATAAACCACTTTGCCTGCGCTGTGTCTTCTCCTCTCTGTGTCTTTCTGCTCCTTTCAACTATCTTTCTTTCCCTTCTGCCACTTCTCCCTCTTTAAAGCCCCTTCTCCCTCCTGTCACCATTACACCATTCATTTTCGTGGCGGCAGAACAGAATATAAATGCGATGCCTTAGGGCTCAGCAAACTTAAGAGCATGTTGCATTAGGAAGCGCGCTGATTGGCCTGAATTATGTAAGAACAAACCAAAGCAGCTGGGAATTCTCTCATTTGATACAAACGATAATGATACCGAAATCTGAACGCCCACATCCCTGGGCTGCACTTGCTCTGCCATGAGCCCTGCTGGGTCCGTGTGCTCCCAGGGGTGATGCCTCCCTGAGGTGTGCCCCAGTTTTGCCCTTTGCCCACCTCTGAGAGACCTTAAAGATCACAGAACCATCGTATGGATGGGTTGGATGGGGCTTTAAAGATCATAGAACCATAGAGTGGTTGGGTTGGAAGGAGCATTGAAGACCATGGAGCTGTAGAGTGGTTGGGTTGGAAGGGACATTGAAGACCATCTAGTTCCAACCCCTGCCATGAGCAGGGTTGCCAAGCACTGGATCAGGCTGTGTGATAGATGGTACTGGGGAAAAAAACTGCCCTTAGAAGAGAGCTGTGAGCTGGTGCTGGAGGTGGAGCACAGCCAGCTCCAATATGCACCATTGAACAGAAAGCCCTGAATTCCAGGCTCTTTCTGAAGGCGCCTGGAGAAGGTGATTCAGGTGAAGTGCTGCAGGCTTTGAGGCTGGATTGCGGCATTGCTTTCTGCTGCTGAAGTGCAAAATGGCTGTATTTTTCTTTATTCCATCATTAGAAAGAGAAGCGGCTTCATAAAATATTTATATTTCTAAAAATAATTGATTTCCTTTTAAGACCCTTGAAGTGAAACCTTACGATGGTGTAAGCGTTGCCTGGGTCATATTCTAAAGAGTGAAAAACATAATGAAAGAGCCAGTATGAGCCACTTCACAGGGCAGACCGATAGCTTTATTTAATTACTTTGCACAATGCAGGCTTCACTTTGCTGCCTCAACAATGAGAGATGTTCTGCCTCTTCCCAGCCAGGCTCCAGGCAGCTGCCTTCCCTGCCTGGGGCTGGGGGAGGGATGCGGATGGGATGGGGATGGGCAGGGGGCAATGGTGGGGAAATATGGGCTGTGGTGGCAGCACCCAGGGGCTGGAGTTGTGCAATAGAAGCGTGGAAAATCCTCGACAGCACAAACACAAATGTCCGAATGCGAATATTTTACGTGGAAGTGAAGAACTCCCAGACGTGGGAGGACTGGGTTCATCTCACTTCATTTTTTAAGAGTTGCTAACAGGAGTAAATAGAGCAGGGAGAGAGCAGCCCCAGTGCATGGCTGCTGTCGCCTGGATCTCGCCATCAGCTTTCCACGGGCAGAGCCTTTTCACCTGACATTTCTCTGAACTCACACCGGGGACACTGCTGCTGTTCAGGCACAGACCCGAGAGGGGAAACCTCTTGGTCCTGCAGCAGAGCCACGAGGCGGTGAGATTTGTGCAGGAACAATGGGAGCACCTGCGCCGGGAACGAGGAGTGAGAGCCAAAATGAAAATCAGCCCCTGATTGTTTAGAAACAGTTCTGCTATTGTGCATCAATGGCATTGTCTACGGCGAGACAGCTCATTTCCAGAGTCCTCAAGATGCCACAGAAGAGAAGCAGCAACATCTTCCTCAAATTCTTGCCCATTGTTCACGATGTCCTTAACAAACACTGGCGGCATGTACATACAAATCCCGTAAATTCCAGCACGGCTGAGCTTCACTGCTCAATAATTAGGTCTTACAACACGAGAAGGAGTGAGCGTGGAAGACAAGAGTGTTGTTCAACACACAGCCCAGGGTGCTTTGCAGCATCCATACAGCTGCGGATATGGCCGCGCGGAGCTGTAAATGAGTACACGGGGCAGGGAGTCGCGGTTTTATGATGGAAGTTCCACCGAGGGCACAGCCTTTCCCCCAACGCCTGCTGCTGGGCTGGGCACACAGCACTGTGCCCACGGCTGCACCTAGGACAGGGCTGCAGCAGTGATGCTGGGGCTGAACTGGAGCAAACCAAAAAACAAGTTCTGCTGGACCGCGGCGCTATGAATTCTTAATTGCTCTGCCCAGACGGTTTGGAGAGAAATGTTAATTACAAAGTCTTGCTCAGAAGAAATAAAACATGAGCACAAAGAGCCGAGGCCGCGTGTGTGGGTTCCCCTGCCCCAGGCTGGGCTGCAGGCACAGGAGCTGGGTGGGGGCCTCGGGGTCTGTGCTCACGCCTTATTTCTCTTCCCTCTTTCAGATTCTGCCACCGATAGAACAAAACATTATTGAACTGGAAACGTCGCTTAATTCTTTTTTAAGAAATAGGCTCTGGGAGCCCAGAGAGTGGGAGCAGCAGTGCACACACGCACCATGTGCCGCTCTGACAGCAGCAAATGTGTGCTCTGCTCCCAGGGCTGCTCAGCTGCGCTGTGCTCTGGCCACTGGGCTGCAAATTGTTCGTGTCCTCCGATGACCGTTGTCAAGAAACCATAACCCTTCTGCTCCCGAAAGAGCTCACAGATAGTCATAATGACCTACTTCTGCTCTGCATTCATCACAGAGAATATTAATTAATGTTTTATTCTGTTTGTTTGGGTTTTTTTTTTAATAATGTCTACTGATTTTAGGAGGGATTGCAGTGACACCATTGCATTAAGTTCAAATAACCTGGAACAAAGGGCTTGTTTCCGTGGCTGTGGATATTAATGCCTCTCCTGGAAGCAGAGGCAGCAGGGGGAGGGAAGGCATTAACGGTCCCATTATGCTGCATTACACAAACGGCATCTTTCGCTCATCGAGGGGATTTAATGGCTTGGTGCAATAAGAGTCTAAAAGCTGGCGAGGGTAAGATAATGGGCTGTAAAAAATAGATGTTTATTGACACTTTCCCTCATTGTTTGGCATCGGTGGAGCTGGATCTTGGCGCGTGGTACAAGGCTGAGCCGCTGAGGAGGGGCCGCATCTGTGTGTCTGCAGGTCCCCGGGGTTGGATCAGCGCTAACCAAACACAGAGCCCTTCCAAAGACACTGCCGCCGGCGAGGAGATAACAGCCCTGCTAAGGATGCCACGGAACAGAATGATATCATCTCATCGTACACACTGAGATGGCACAGCTCGGCCCCAAGAGGCACTTCCCAGATCTGCTCAGTGTGCAGCGGTATTTTGAACCATGGAATCACAGAATTGCTCACGTTGGGAAAGACCACTGAGTCCAGATGTCAGCCCACCCCGCCATGCTCACTGAACCGTGTCCCTGAATCGAGTCATGTCCTCCACACAGAGTCATTTCATCTGGGGAAGTCTAAGATCTCCAAGTCCAACCCAAGTGCAACCCCACCATGCCCGGTAACCACGTCCCTGAGTGCAGCCTGTGCCTATGCAACCTTTGGGAGAAGAAATGTTTCCACATCTTCAGCCTGAACCTCCTCTGGTGCAATTTGAGGCCATCGTCTCTCATCCTATTGTTGGTCCCTGGGCAGACTCGTGTCCCAGCCTGGCCATGGCAACAGGGGCAGCAGGCAGCGATGCCATGTACCAAGGGCAGGTGAACCCTACAGATCTGTGAGCTCCTCAACACGGGGCTGGGACAGAGGAAAGCCGCTCATCTGCTTCCCACTGCCCTCTGCATTTAGCTCAGCACGGTGCGCACCAGGGGCTAGCAGGACTTCTCACTCCGGGCATGATTTCAGATTTAATGTTTAATGCCATCGATCTCAGATCCCGCACATCCACGTGCTGAGGTTTGCTGGCACGTGCTGGGGGCAGCCCAAGGGTGGGAGACGTGTGTGGGAGCAGAGACACCCAAACACGGCTCTGCTGGGGATCGCTCTGCTGGGAGTCTCAGGCGCTGGTAATTATTACTCTTTTAATTTCACTACCCAGTATTGTGATAGGAAGCTTCACCTCTCATTTCTCTCTCCTATACAAAACTCCTATTAGTGCTCTGTGCAATGAAACCCAGCAGCTGAGGCGAGCCGATGCAGTAGCTGCTCAGCACCACGATGCTGTGGCTGCTGCTCAGCACCTGCAGCTGTCCCTGCCCACACCACCCAAAGCAGGTTGCCCGGTGCTGTTTGATCTGCTTCCAAAAAACCAAAGAGGGAAGCTTCCACTTTGTCTTTCTTATGATCCATAAAACACTGCTGGAGGCAGAGACAGCTGCTGCTATAAAAAGTTATGGTTCAGAAGAAGAACTTCCAGTGGCAGCACAGGATGGCTGGGACTGTGCAAGTGCTGCACGTGCAGGGGTGGGCATCCCTGGATGGGATCAGCCATCGCTGTGGGCAGGAGGGGGCTAAAGGAGGCACCAGGGCACCTGATAGCCCTCAGGGTATAAAGGGCTGCAGGCGGGATTGTGCTCAGGAGCAGCTGCTGGGGACTGAAAGGTATTCCTAGGACCGGGATGGGGCAGGTCTGGAGGTGAGGTTGGTGGAGGGGTGCTGGGAGTGGTCCCCATATTCAGGTGAGGGGAACAGGCAGCTCCCAAACTCTCATCCCTAACCCATTGCCTTGTTCTGCTGCTTGGAAGCCCCACTTCATCCCCTGGAAAGGAGGAGATCGGAGGAGGGAGGGCTGCAGGGGTGATGAGTTACAGCTGTGCTTTGGGGCTGTGGGTGCTGCAAGCAATCAGAGTGCAAAAATGTAACCTGCAAACTGGGAGCTGGCTCCCTAAAGCTCGCAGCTGCAGGAGCACAGCAGGGCACCTCTCCTTGCAGCTGGGATGCAGCCAGGTGAGCCCGGTCCCTGTTAGTGCGGGGCATGGTGGGCAGAGCCGTGTCACCACGGCCCTGATGATGCTCACAGTGATTCCACATCCCTGCTTAACAGCAGTGTTTAAAAAGAAGAGTTGCCATGACAACTGCCAGATGGGTTTGTGCAGGGTTCGGGCCACGCAGGCGTGGGCAGGGCACGGTGCTGCGATGCTCTGCCCTGCTTGGGGCAGCAGCCGTGTTCCTGCTGCTGCACCACCCACGTGAGCCTTCACCCCAACCACCCCGTGCTGCAGAGGGTCTGCAAGAGCCACAGGCTGACTCAGGGCCTGGCCTCAACAATTACAGCAGCTTCACATGGCACCACCACCTCACGTGGTGCTCACTGCCCACGGCTCTGAGTGCTCCAGGACACGCAGTGGGTTCCTCCAGCCAACGCCTCCGAGCCTGCAGGCTCCTTGAAGGGGCATGCAGCAGGATCCAGCCCCACAGGGCAGCTCTGAGGTGGGTGGCAATGCGGGGTGCCTGCTCCTTCCAGCTGCCGTTGGCCACTTGGATGGCTTTGCTGGTAGCGATGGAAGCAGCCCCCGACGGGTGGGGCTTCGGCATTTCATCTCAGTTGCGGAATGAATAATTTATACGAGCCTTTATTGGAGCCCAGAGTTATACAACAAATGTTCCGTGCGAACATGCTCGCATATTTCAATGTTAATATCTCTCTAGCGAATTTCCTGGCAGCCCAAGCCAGGCTGGGATTGCCACATTGCTTATTTACGTAAAATATCATAATCTGCCTTTCATTTGCATTGCTGAAGTGCCATCGCAGTGTGAGCGTGGAGCCCCGCCAGCCGGCTGTGGCCCTGGGGCAGGACTGAACACAGCCCGTCCTCTCCCTTCGGGTATTTCGTCCCCATTCTCCGTGTTCGGGCCCTATTTACATGCAGTGTGCAGCTGCAGTTCGATAGGGACGGCTCAAACCCGTCCCAACATGGCTGTGCTCTCTCCTGAGCCATTTGCTGCTCAGAAGATTGCTGCCTCTCGCTTTCAGTTCTCCTTCCAGAAGCTCCACATCTCCTAAACTGACTTGAGTGTAATGATGCAAACGCAGGAAGCAGGTAATTAGTCTCTGGAGGGTGGAAGTGAGACTGAATCATGAAATCGTTCTGGATGGATCCAACCACCTAACTCAGAAAGGCAGAAAGCCGCAAGGAGCAGAGGGAGGGGCAGCGCGTGGGCTCTGCCCTACGGATCCGGGTCCTCCCTCCCACCAGGAGTGGGGCAGGGAGGGCTGGGTGCGTGTGGCCCTCAGTGTTCCACCTGGAGGTGCTCAGATGACGGCAGCATCAGCTTTGGGGCTGCACTGAGCTCAACAGGAGCGTCTCCAATGAAAGGCTGAGGAAAAGCAATGGCAGCTCTGTGACAAATACCCGCAGACCTGAGGCAGGTGCACATATACCTGGCAGAATTGTTTTAGAGGAAGCTCATTGTGGCTGCTCTTGCTGCTTTTGCTCCTTTTTCAGATCTTTTCCTCTCCAAATGGATGTAAGCTGAGAGAGAGGAGTTAATTTCACCCCAAAGTACGCTCAGCAGCGGCTGGTGCATTCGGGAACTGTCGGGCCATGGTGCTGTGTGGGTGCACTGTGCTTCTGGGGAGCAGTGCTTGGGATCCCCCTGTAACTGCTATAGCACGCCCTGCTCTGCTGCTGGAGCAAGGAGTGGCTCTCCACGGTGCGTCGGGGACTGGCAACGCTGCTGGCACAAACAGGGCGATGGATGTTGGACAGCTCGTATTGTTTCGCTTAAATATTGAAGGAGCAGTCTCCCTGTATCAGCGAGGGGCTTAAAGCTATCTTACATCAAGGCGTGTTTTCCTCTCCGCACACAGGGATTTGCATGGGGACCTCACTTCAGCGTTAATGGGATTTGTGAGCTTGGAACGTATCCTAATGCACTGCCTCCCCAGTATCTCTTGTCTGAGTAAAACGAGTTTGAATTTTTCATCTTAATTGCAGACCTGTGATCTGGAGTAGATTTTCTTGTACTGAAAAGCATCGGCTTTCAGACCTGGCAGGGCCCCGCACGGCTCTGCCCTACAGCAGCTGCTGGGCCAGGAATCCCCCAGTGCCTCCTCAGTGCTCCCTGTCCTGCACAGCCCTGAGCGAGGCCACTTGTGACAGAGTGCTGTGTGCTGCTCCCTGTGCCAGCGGGGCTGCTCCCCACCTCCACGCAGAGCTGTATTTCGGGCTGCTGCTGTTACTGTAGGAACACTGCGTAAAGTTGCTGCTGTAGTGGAATAAAAAGTTATCAGCAACCCCGCAGGGATCTGGCGAAGATGCTGGCACGGGAAGAGTTTGTAATGAGCTCTAAGACATATTAATGAAGAGAAGTATAATTATTATTGCTGAGTTCAATTACAGCCCCTGGATTACAAATATTCTCCCACAATCCCCCAAGAAAGAAATGCATCTTGTCTCCGCAATTAAATAAACTGCATATCAAGGGGAAGGGAGAGGATTAAACTACAGAAGGAGAAATTGCTTCTGCTGGAAGCGGGTGGCCCCGTCCTCCCGAGTGGCTCTGAGGGACGGATCCCCACTGAGCGCCTTCACCAAAGTTCTGATGGGATCACAGCCCTGAGGACTGCACAGCTCCTCCTTAACCAAAGGCAGAGAGCTGCCAGCTTCGCTTTCTAGTTGAAATGACAAGGAATAAACAGGGTTCTTCTTCTGCTCGCGGGTGGTTTTCCATTCACACATCCTCCCATCAAATCCAGCTGTCAGAAGGGGCTCACACAGTGTGCCACGTGGCTTCTGGCCACCAGAGGGGCTGATGTTCCACCTCGATGGGTGAACTGGGCCAGAGAGACTCAGCGGGAAGGAACTGCTGTGCCCAGGCTCTGCGAGGCCCTGGGAGAGGAGCACAGATACGAGGCGAGGCACAGCAGCCCTGCTGCAGGCAGAAGGTGACTTCATGCTGAAGCATCATCTGATGGAGCTGCTCTGCCAGAACAGCCTCGAAAGAGCGCAGAGGATACGCGCCACTGGTTTCTTAATGGAGGTGATGGAGGCATGCTTCCACACAAAAAAATAGTTCAACAGATTGTAATGAGGATCTGGCTTCATTACGGAGCCTTGTAGGGCTGATGACTGAATTGCTCCTGCTGCACTTGGGTCCCCAGTTGGAATGAATGCATGAGCACGCAGCACTCGAGGACAGCGGAGCAGTTGTCTCAGCGTGAATCTTGCCAATGGTACAATATTGCTTGCTGTTGCATGAACAGAACATGTCTCTTCTGATTGTTTTTCCCTGCTCTTCTGAGATAGATGCTGTCTGAGGAGCCCCACTGGTGGAAGGTCTTCTCGGAGGAGTAGACGGAGCTTTGTATGTGAAACCTTTGGCATCAGGAGTGGAGGGGATAGAAAACCAACAGCAAATTGCTTTGCTGATGAAGCTCGATCCTTTCTGGAAGCAGTCTGTGGGACTTGGCAAGAGTCTGACCTCAGCATGCCATTCCATGGTCCCTCTCTGAGGTGTTTCAGCTGTAATTTTCCCTTTTTAATTTGTGGAGCTGCTGAGCTGCAGCAATATTCCCCAAGCAGCTTGAACTCCCACTCCGGTGGGGTACCAGGGAAGAAGATCCCTCCCGATGCAAATCATGATGGTTTTCACTCTGTTAAGGCACTACCTGGCCTAGCACCTCTTCTTGGACCAGCTCTGCCCCTGGGGACACTGCTCATCTGCCCACGGATCGGGAATTCTGAAGAGCCAGGAATGAAGTTGGTGAGACTTTCCAAACATGACGTACTGAATTATCACAAGCTAAGCGACAGAAAGAGTTAATTACACAATGGGGAGGGTCAGTGTCTCTGCGTAGCAATCATTGCAAAGGCAAACAGCAACATTTGTAGGCTGAGGGCTGCACAAGTTGCCACCACGCACCGGCAGGAGATGTGCTGTGGGTCTGCTTTAGGACAGGGCTGCAGCAGGAGTGTGGGCATCGCTGTGCTGAGCAGCAAGGCTCGTCCCAAGCTGGGTGCAAAGGGAGGTGAGGGTGCAATTCTGCCAAACGAGTGCAGGGTGTAAAACACGCTGGCCATCTTCTATTTCCCAGCAGCTGCAGAGCAGCCCCTGCTACTCTGTGTGCCTGGCAGGGTGGGAGCAGAACACTGCTACCTGCAGAGGATAAAAGGGAAGAGATGATTTGTTCGCATCCCAAAGCAATCCCTGCAGGCACATTCAGAAGCAGCTTTCCAATTGCCTCCCTTCAGAGACACCAAGCAGGCTTTAAAGAATCCCGCATATTTTTAGCAGCAACATAATATCAGTAGAAATCTAATAAACTTCACCATCAAATATTTATCCCATTACATGGGCTTAAGTAATTCAAGCTGCTGAAATCAACACAGCGTTTTTATTTTTAATGAGCCCGCTGTAAAACAGCCTCTTCTATCACTGTCAGGTGTGCGAGGAGGAGAGGTGCTCCGACTCCGAGCGCTTTTAATCTCCCCGAAGAAACAATGCTAAATAATGGAAAACGTTTACCAAAACGCTGCCTGTCGCTGGGGGAAGAGCTAAGCAGGGCTGAGAGAGGCTGAAGCTCAGAGCCGAGGGCAGGAGGGCTGCCGGGCTCGGCTCGCTGCGTGGGGTGACAGTGGGCAGGAGCGCCCACGGCCGCGCTGCATCTCCGGTGGAACAGTGACCCCCAGCGTCTGCAGCCCCCAACCCGCATTCCAGGTTGGGTGAAACGCTGTGAAAAATCCACGTTGCTCGAAGCTTCAAAAGGATCCGAAACAGGCAGTGCCGGGGGAAGGCTTTGCCATATAACCACCAGAGACAGCCACAGGGGCCAGGCATTTGCAGCAGGAGCAGGGAGGATCTCGCAGCCAGCATCCCTGCTGTGCCAGCAGCACAGAGGGCACTGGGGCTCTCACGTCCTTACACGTGCCTGAAGGGTTTTCATTAAGTAATCCATTTCTTTTTTTTTTTTTTTTGGCAAAGCCAGCGTGCTGGTTTATTACCTTCAGATTCTGGCACTCCGCATTTGGTTCTTGATGAGATATTAGAAAGAAATCTAAAATAAGACTCAGAAAGATTTTTCACGTGGCGAGCGTGAAATTTAATTGTGTGTCATCGGCTTCCCGTCGCTTTTATGTATGGTCTCTCTGGTTCCCGGTGTGAGCACTTCTCAGTAATGAATACAAAGGTCTTATTTGGTGCAGAGGCACTCAGGTCGGCACTGCTCAGGGTGCCAGAGGGCTGCAGGCTCCCCGAACTGGCTGGGTTATCAGCTCATCAGCAATTCTTCTAGGAGACAGTGGCTCCGAGAGCCCCAGATCAGCACTTCAGTATTCGCTGTCATTACCACCTGAGTTGGCATGACAACTGGGAAGGACGATGGGGAAAAGCTGCGTCTCCAAAGCTCTGCTCAGCCAAGCCGTCCTGCAGGAGCACGCAGGCTGAGGGCAGCCTGGGTCTCAGCATCCCAGCAGGGAGCTGGTGCAGCATCATTCTGCTTTCTCCCCAGGTGCTGATCACGAAGAAGAATGAATGCGGCCACCTGAGCTAAAAATAACCTCCCCATAGCAGGAAAAGACCCGTCCGTGCTCCTGCCGTATGCTTGGTTGGTTTGACAGATCTCTCATTCAACAGTTTGCAGCCGTTACGTTTACAGGCGACATTATTTTTGGCTGCTGTCCCTCGCATGTCGCTTGATGTTTAACCAAATGAACTCGGAGGATTATAACAGACAGAGGCACTGGCGGAAGTGACAGGCACAGAGACGAGTGCTGCAAGAAGCTAATTTACACATCGAATTTCACAGCCCGAGCCTCCCTTCCTGCTCAATAAGATCATCAGCTGCTGCTTCATACCCGCCAGCCAGCTCTCATAAAAACCACGCAGCTCAGAAAATCTCCTTTTCTTTTTGCCTGCCTGCTTAGACAACAGATTCTAATAAAAACCACTTTTTAATGTTGCTGAGACTAAGTCCTCTTTTATGTGGAAATGTGAATTTAATGTAAATAGTTTGCGCTGCTCTGCCTCCCTTCGAGGGCTGTGCGGCGGCTGGCAGGCTCTGCGCAGCCTTTGAAGGCACTGCGCTGCTCAGACGTGGGCAGATCTCCGCGGGGTTTCTTGCTGCCTCTCCTGGGGGCTTCTCTGCACTTTGTAATGGATGTTTTCTCAGAGAGGGATCAGAAAACGCGAGATCTGCAGATGCGAAATCGCCACCATTTTCCCACACAGAGGGAGAACGCAGGGCACGGAATCCAGGAGCTTTGCATGGTTGGAGATGATGATCTCAGAAGTCTTTCCAACCTTTCTGATGCTGATTCTGAGCTCTGTCTGTGCAAGATGTGCATGCCCTGGATGTGCCCGAGGCCGCCCGGCTGAGTCCGGCACCGTGGTGTTATGGAAACTCTTCATTAACATCTCCAAACTTCTTGCTACTTTCAGTTCACGGAGGAAATCAAAATGGCAGCCAAGCTTCCCAGCGGCAGAAATACTGCTCTGCAGCCAGCTCCAGTATCTCCTGCTTACGAGACAGTATAAGTTTCCACCGTGTAATAAACACAATCATCTGTATTCCTTCGGCTGAGGGCAGCAGCACCGACAGAGTTTGGGCGCTTGGGAGGAGAATATGAATCATCTCCACCACAGAACAAAGCACACGAGACCCCGAGCAGAGCTGCAGTGCCAGGCCTGGCCTCGAGCCCCGCAGCCACAGCACTGAGGGAAAAAAACCCACATCCGAACTAAATCACCTCAGAGGAACATCGCTGCCGCATCCCTGAAGTTGAAATCACGTTTGTGGGGATTTTTTTATTCAGGACTGAACGTTATCTGCTGGGTTGGGGTGTGGGGGTGACATTTATCTGTGCAGATGGCACTGCCCACCGTGCCCCCACCACTTAACGCCGCTCCCGCCAACCCGCGGCCCTCCTCAGGGTCCTGAGGTGAAAACGCGATCTGTGCTCCCGACCCCACAGCCGCAGGCGGATGACGACTTCCCAGTGCGCATCTCCAGAAAGAAAGCGCCGGGAAGCGAAAGACCCGAAGCGTTTCTCGGGCACGCAGCCTGCACACCAATTTATTTCGTTCTTTTTTTTTTTTGCCAGGAGCGACCCCGGCTACCTCAGCAAAACCCGCCCGCCCGCAGCCCCTGCGTGTGTGGGGACGGCGGCCCCGCGCTCCGACCCGACCGCGCATGGCGCCCCGCCCCAAGATGGCGGCGGGCGGGCAGGAGCGGGCCGGGGCGGGGAGCGGGCAGGTGAGAGCCGGGCCGGGCTGATGCGGCTGGGCGGGCCCGGCTGTGGCTGTGGCTGTGGCGGTGGCTGTGGGGTGGACCGGAGCGGCGGGGAAGCGGCGGTGAGGGCACCTGTCCCGTTGGTGCGGCTCGGGAGGAGGATGCTCGCGCCGCTGGAGCGCTCGGGTGTTTTAAACCGAGGTTTGGTTTGGTTTTTTAACAGGCTTCTTCGCGCCAGGCGGCTGGCAGACGGCCCTCCAAGAGGCTGAGATGTGAAAAAGGCAGTCGGGTGACATCAGCGCTGGGAGGACATCCGTGTGCGGCTCCTCCTGCGGCCGGGGATGAGGGCTCACGGCCGGGACGGAGCGAAAGCGCTGCGGAGAACGGTGGTGGGGAAGAGGGAAAGGAACGTGGCCTTTCTTCAGAGCCATTCGCAGCGAAACCCAGTGGTGCTCCTTCGGAAAGCGGTGAGGATACGCGAGATCGCGGCTGTGAGAGCGTGCTGTCGGAAGGGAGCGGCTTGGAGGATGGAGACGTCCCCAAGAAACCAACAGAACTGGATAACAGCGCTTTCCTGGATGAAGACAGCAACCAGCCAATGCCACTGGATCGGTTCTTTGGAAACATTGACTTTATGCAGGTAAGATGATGGTGTACGTTTGGATATGTGAAGCCTTCACAAGCGCTGCGCTCAGTGGGAGCAGCGAGGTTTCGTTGGGGAGAACTTCATCTCTCTGCATCCTTTTCAACACTGCAGAAGGAGCAGCAGCCCTCGCTGTGCCCACGAGCAGCAGCTGGTTCAGCCAGGCTCCCCTCTGCACTCTGAGGGCTTATTCAGATGCCACTTCTACACGTGTGTGTCACTGAGGAAGAACGGGAGCTGCTGGAGATGTAGGAGGTCTGCAACAATAACACTTAACGGTTTTTATCTTTTTCTTAAAGGATCAGCTAGCAGCTGTACTCCCGAGCACAGCAATGAGCAGGCGGGAATACAGAAGGCTGCACTTCATCGCCAAGGAAGATGAGGAGGAGGAGGAGGATGCTCTCTAGCAGCAAACTGTAAAACAGAGGAAACTTTATTTCATTTTTCTTTGTCTTTCTAATGGTGGTTGGCTATGTCACTAGCATGACGTGTCAGCATTCCCATTTTCTTAGAGAATGGGTAGAGTATGTGACAAGTATAGAAACAGACAGTATTCCCCCTCAGTTTTCTAGGGCAGAGTTTGAATTCTCGGAGAATTGGACATAAATTGTCACTTCAGTGAACGCTTGGCCTATTCTTATTTATTTATTTTTAATTATCAGGTCATCTTAGGTTCTCTTGTATTTCTGCGCCATCTGCTGTTACAGCATCACTTGTAACGCAGCCAGCTGACTTGTGCAGTTCAAAGAGGGATACCAACCTCTGTTGTGCAAGTGGTCCAGCACTGTTTACCTCTAAACCAGAAGCAATTAACCTCTACAGTGCAATTCTGCTGGCAAAACCTCAACGCACATACGTCCTAATGAATTCTGGACATTAAAGTGTTTTCTTATTGCTGCTCAGTTCTCTGAATGACCACGTGAAGCTCATGGCTTCCCTCTTCCACCAATTCAGCCCTTTTAATAGCTCTGTAATGTATCTTGTTCAGTATTTTCACCTGACCTCCAAAGGTTAGGAAGAGAAATGTTGTAAACAAACACGTGATAAAGGCAGAACAGAATCTCTCAGCGTAGGACTTCACTGGTAGACAGACAAGTACTGCTGGCCAAGGAGATGCAGGTCAGTCCTTCAAATGTGTTATTTCTGCCCTGCATTTTTAGAAGATGATGAGCAATCCCACACGATTCCAGCAACTGCTAACTCATCTGCTGTTTGTGATAACACTTTGTAAGTGTGATTATGCAAGAAGCTCCCACATACTTATTATTATAAATGTAGAAGAAACTATTTCTCTGAGAAAATATCATCAGCAGATGGTTTAAATCAATATTAATTTCTACAGCTATAGTACGTTGAACATTCAGAACTCTTAAGCCAAACAAATTGTATATGCATGACATGTTAATTTATTCACATTCGCGCTCCAGTTGATTTATTGTTTCTGTCAGTGCTAGTTCTTGGCTCCTTTTCACTCTCAAGTCTGTAACACTGGAAAAAAAAATCTTAATATTTTAGTGTATTCATGGTTTTCATCACAACTCCAGCTCGAAGCAGTTCTCCCAGCTTTCCTTAAAAGCTCTATTAGCTGCCTTCTTTTTTTCCTAGGCAGCATCCTCACACACACACACACACTCAGTGCAAAATGCTGTTCAGAGGAAACAGCATAGTGCTTGTTGTCAGGATCCTCACTGCAGCTCCTTCCCCAGTACCAAAACACCACGATGTGCATCTCCACCTTTGTTACTGTTGATGTCAGATGATCAGGAAGGTTCAATTCACTGGTGCTGGAAGTCCTTACTAAAAAATGCATCTGCTTATTTTTCACGTTGAAATGTTTGGGGATTGAATTTGCTGCTTTAATTAGCACTCTGTAGCAAAGCCAGTGCATTTCCAAGCCCTAGCAAGTCAGGACTCACACAGCAATACTACCTTAATAATAATCCTGCCTGAACTAGATGAATTTATCTTGTAAGAGAACCAATGAGAGGAAGAAACTGGAAGTTTCCAAAGTAACTGGAAGTTACCAATCACCCAGAACTCCTCCCTAGAGGTAAATGATGATGTCTAATAAATACCCACTACTTAATTAAGCACCTTTTCCCATGCTAAGCCTTTCTGGTCTGCAGTGGTCATGCTGTATTATACCTTGTTGTTGACTACTTGTGCACCTCTACCTCCACATACACACGTAGAAGGATGGCAATGATTTTACTTTTATTTTTTAATTAAAAAAATAACACTCATCCCTGAGAGTTTGGTCATTATCAGCTGATATTTAAAAGTAAAAAAAAAGATGTATTTTGTTAACCTGAGAGGTAGAGTGTTTTACAGAAGCAGTATTCTCTAGGGCAGCAAACAAGCATGATTATGGTATAATAACACTTGTATGTATTGCTCCAAGAAAGCTCAATCTGGAGAGGCAAAGGCTGTCTGAAAGGTGAAGGAACTCAGTGGGAAAGATGATAAAGCACAAGGCTGGAAAAAGCAAAGATGCACCACAGCCCTGCTTACTCCTCATAGATTTTGGTACAGAAGAGCCAGCAGCTCTGCCCCAAATCATCTGCACTGTCTGGAGTGCAGCAGCTGTCTTCCTGGTAAAGGCACAGAGCAGAATAATTACCCTAAAGCATTCTTTGTTTGGCTTAACATTCAGAGCAGTATTAACTTACACACTTTTAAGAAACATATTGTGTAAGTTTAGTTTCTGTGCCACGCATTTTGCACCTACGTTTATCACAGCAAGCAAGAAATCATACAGCACCATCAGTGGCAGCCTCTGCTTTGCACACTGCAGCTGTGAGTCAGATCATCACACTTAGCACAGTGTCACCTAAGGTGGCAGAATTAGGCACGATCTGAGCACACGCTTTATGAGACTGCAGCTCAATTAATGCACTGGAGGTGATAAAGGAAGAAGTCCTTGGCAGGAGAGACTCATTAAGCTCTATTTCTGAAACAAAAACTGTTTAAAAATCGTGTCACCTTACATGATTTTGAGATGGGGGAAAAAAAAACAGAAACAGAAGCTGCTTCCAGAGAGGGCACTATGAAATCTCACGGGTTTGCTTCCTTTTCCTGTAAATTTTAGTTTTGTCACAGCTGAGGTTGTGGTTGGTTTTCTTATGGCAAGCAATGTGTACAAGTTTCAGATTATTCACTGTAAACAGCAGCTGGTAGAAGTACTCCCAGTTCACTTCTCTTCCATCTCGTGTTTTGACAGCTTCTGCCAGTTCTGGGACAACACTACGTTTCTTTTCTATTCTGCAGAATGCAAAAGAAAACAACACTGCTAGCAAAATTTGTTTCTTGACAATGTGCCCCTGTCTTCCTTTTAGAGCAAGGCACAAGCTGCATTATTTCACCATAACTAGGTTTAAGATGATTTTATGAAGAAATCAATTTAGCAAATCCCCTTTGCTTTAAAAAGGCACGATGCCTGGAAACAGGGCCGAGGGTTTTTGCCAGAGGCAGGGACAGAAGAGAGGATATCCTTCACAAAGGATAACGTGGTGAGCAGGGGAAAATGCCCTACAACAAAATCTGAAGAGAAACAAAGCAGCTAATGAGAGAGCACTATGGCAACTGCAGGATTTCATGTGACCAGAAACAGCGTTTGTGCATTTCTTACCACAACGCACTGTTCTCTGCAGGGAAGGAAGAGGGAAATGCTCAATAGCTCCACCTTCCCTACTGAAGATTAACAGCACGAAACAGGTACATTTGGATTAGTGCTTTATACGTACACGTGATCAAGATTCCAGGTGCTGAAGAGGATTCTGCTTTCCCTGTTACTGTAGGGGTTGATAGAATGCTTACATGGGCAGTCATCTTGGTCAAAAGGGCCCTGCAAAAACAAGGTGGCTGCAATGAAAGGCGTGCTGCTCACCATCCCAGCTCAGTCCTAGTGCTGGACTCACGCAGCTTCCACTCACTACAACCAGACACAGGTGGAACATCACCAAAACTCAACTCTTCTCCATGCAAGCACTGAAATCTCTGTGTCCTTCCTCTTATGTGGTCACTGTGGCTTAGAACACAGACTGCTTCGGGGTAGGGCTGAACCTACCTGACAGGAGAACCATCCCTCCCTCGTGCACAGGCGCGCTGCTGCCTCCTCCTCCGTCCTATCGAAGTAGCTGCCATTATATTTCACAGATTTCAGCCTATCTGACATCAGGTCGAGTATCCTTTTATATGCATCTCTTGCTGCAGGATGAACATTTGAGATAAAATTACTAACCTAAAAAAAAACAAAGTGCAATCATTCCTTGGTGCCTGTAGCAGGCTGTGTCTCTTCTGCAAGTATTACACTGGGATACAGAAGTACTTTATATTACATATAATTAATAAGCATGTAGTCACAGTTATTTTACTAGCAGCTTAAAATAAGTGACTTCAGCAGAAACTTTTACCTCTTTCATGTAGCTGCGTATTCTGCTCTCACAGCTGTACCGCATGTAGCTTGATTTGTTCTTAAAACGAGCTTCCAGACCTAAAGAGAACCAAATTGTTTATGATTTAGTACAGTGCTGCTAGTTCTGTGCGTCTGCTTCCGTGGGTACTCATCCCTCCTTTTCACAAACTCAGCATGCAGTGTTTTTTGTACTGTTTCAAGGCCAGCCTGCTGTCAGGGCTTCACAGAACCACCCAGATCATCTACTGTGAGAGCAGAGGCTGCTGTGTCAGCTGTGACATGCAGGCTGCTGCTCATCACTGGTGAAAACACACTGCTAACGGCAGTGACTGCGCAGAAAAAGAGTGCTTTGTAGCTGAGAATCTGCTCTATCCGACAGCAGCAGTGTGCCCTTTGGAACTGGAACACCGTGCCCAGTTCTGGGCCCCTCCGTTCAGCCTGGGAACTGCTGGACAGCCGATGTGGGGCTGAGACGTGGGGGCCTGGAGCAGCTCTTGAGGGAAGATAAAACTCCTCAGGGAAGGGCTGAGAGCGCTGGGGCCGCTCCGCTCAGGGGAGAGACGGCCAAGAGAGGATCTGAACAGGAGGGTGGGGGCAGGAGGACGGGGCCGGGCTGCCGTGCGGGCACGACGAAGCTCTTACCCTCGAACCACGTCCCGTCCTCGTCCCGGCGCTCGGCCGCGCTGTCCCCGCTCAGGTTGTGGATGAGGTCCGCCAGCAGCCGCTGCCTGCGGGGCGCCCGCTCGTCCTCCAGCAGCCGCCGCGCGGCCTCCACCACCGCGTCCGCCCGCCCGCACAGCGCGCCCAGCAGGCGCTGCAGGTCCCCGCAGCCTGCGGGCGGAACGGGGCCGTCAGGAGCCCCCTCAGACCCCCCCCCACAACCACCCCCCCCCCCCCCCCAGCCCCGCACTCACAGCCCTGCCAGCTCTCCCCGGGCCGCAGCAGCACCAGCTCCGTCTGCGGCGGCAGCGTGCGGAAGAAGGCGTCGCTCAGCTCCGTCCCGTCCTCGTAGAGGCACAGCCGGCTGCCTGCCAACGGGAGCTGCCCCGGCGGTCACACGGGGCCGAGACCCGCCAGCCCCGACCCGCCAGCCCCGGGCCGCACCTGCAGCAGCCGGCAGCCCTTCCGCAGCAGTGCCCGCAGGCTCCCGGCCGCCGCCCCGACCTTCTGCGCGCTGCCGGGCCGCCGCAGCCGGAACGCGCGGAGCGCGGCCGCCATCCCCGCGCCGCTCCGCCCTCCTCCCCGCGCCGCTCCGCGCACGCGCACCGCTGCGACCCCGCGCATGCGTAGCGCCGCTCGCGCCGTCGCTATGGTGACGAGCGACGGAGCCGCGCTGAGGTGAGTGCGGGCCCGGCCCGGCCCGGCCGCTCCGTTCCGCCTCCTGCGGCCCCAGGGCGCCCCGCGAGGGGCCGTGCTGCGCTGTGCCGCCGCTCCGGGCGGCTGCGGGCCGGCTCGTGCCGTGGCACGGCTCGCTGGGGGCCGTCATCCAGAGCTGGCGTCGCTGCGGCCTGCGGGGCGAGGCGCGGCCTGCTGAGGCCCAGCGGGGACGGGGGGGTCGGCAGCGCTGGGGCGGCCCTGTGGTGCCGTCGCAGGTTTCTGGGCCGGTGGAGATCTGAGTTCTGTGTGGGATCGTCAGGTGTAGTCCTCCGGTACTTGAGGGGAGCTGACGGGCAGGACGGGTCCGGCTTTGTTCTGTCTAACTGCCGTACAAGTTAACCGAGCCCTCGCTGCGCTAAGTCCCGGTAAAGCACTCACAGTGCGGTGCAGTTTGTGGTGCTAGCATTAAATAAATTGAGATTTGCAGCCATCAGCTGATGAAGTCATGAACCACGGCACAGAATTCGTGGACTGCAGTGTTACAGTGTTCTCTTGTTGCCCTCCTAGGGATTAACTCAGGCTTGAAACATCACTGCTCTGAGTAGCTCGCCTCCGCAGGATGCCACACAAGATTGGTTTTATCGTTATTAGCTCGTCAGGACACGAAGATGGCTTCAGTGCAAAAGAGCTGATGGTTCACGCCCCTACTGTGAACGGATGGCGATCTCCAAGGTACTGCCACGACAGGAGCATGCTTAACCTGCAGCACTGAGTTTACTCTGAGTGGGAGGTGGAGCGTGAGTGTTTGACTAGTTAACTGTGTGCAGGACAAAACCAGAACATCTAAGTTACCTTAACCCCATCAGATCCTGCAGAAAACAAGCCTCGGTTGCACCTAAAGGAGTGTTTAAATAGAGTCACACGAAGAATAAAAGGAACTGTGTTTGCTATTGCTGTCGTCTTGGAGTTTGCAACTGCTTTGACTTGGTGTTAACACTGCAGCCCTCTCAGTACATGTGGGTGTATGTAGTGGTGTTAGTTCCAGCTGGAACAGTCATTCTTCTTCACAATGCCTGAAATGTTCCTATGTTGAACCACAGCAGTGGTGCACTTTAACATACACACACGTGTTAAAGTGAAAAATGTTTCCACTCTTTGCTTTCACGATATCTGTAACAGCTTTGGAAGTTTCACACTTAAATGTTACTCAGTTTGGAAGTGAAGTGATCTTTAAAAAGATGGCTCAAAACTGTGTATGTTTTCAGACTCTGTCAGTATCCACAAGAGATCGTTCTGCAGTTGGTGGAGAGATGTCGAATACGAAAGCTGCAATTACTTGCTCACCAGTACATGATTTCAAGCAAAATTGAGTTCTTCATCAGTGAAAGCTTGCCTGAGTACTTTGCTCCTTATCAATCAGAGAGGTTTCGCAGATTAGGGTGAGTCTGAAAGCTCTGAGTTGTTGTATTACCTGAATCAGGGCCTCAGGGCCTCAGAAGGAAATAGTGAGCACTCTGGGGAAACTGGGGCTGATTCACCCACGTTGAAATCGATGGATTAAAATCGATCACACTTAAGGCAGTGTGTGTGAGGCTGTGGGGTGTTTTGGTTTCCAGGAGAGGCACAGTGCAAGTGAACGCTTTTGTAAATGACAGCACACGGTTTCATTTATGAGTTTTAGAGCTGATCAGAATACTTAGCTGAGGAGCCAAAGCACAGCTGTGTATTTGTGTGTTTCCTCTGCTTACTGCTGCACTTCCCTCCTCAGTTATGTCCCTCTCTCAGACAATGAGAAGACGGGTTTCAAAGCTCGAGAGTTAAAATCTGTTTATATGGATGCAGTCGGCCAGTACCTGAAGCTGATCTTCCATAAGAATTATGTCAACAGATACAACCTGTACAGTCAGGTAAGCTGAGCTGTGGTCCTCACATTGGATGAAGCTTCGGTAGCACAGAGCGGGCGTAGAAATCCTCTCCCTTGGTTTGTAAAGATGCTGATGAAAGCTGCTGGGTTTATTTTTGTTCATGACCAAATGCTTGCAGTTTGTGCAGAGCAGACAGATCGAGTGCATGTTCCATCGTGACCTTTCGTGCTGGGTTTTAGGCTGCAATCTGTCTGGTGTCTGATTGGGTGTGTGCATGTGAGCGTGCTGCTTCCATTTCTGTAAGATAAGAAAAGAAATAGCAACCTTATGCCTTCATGTTTTCTTTCAATCTGTCTCAGGTTGCCCTCGTAGCTATAAATATTATTGGAGATCCAGCAGACTACAGCAATGACAGCAATAAATACGTAAGTGCAAAGCACCCCTGGGCTTTTACTGTTGCTGCACATGTTCAGTTGCAGGGTTCTTCAGACCACGAATGACCTCCTGGTAGCATCACCCTTCAGCAGAGGTGCTGTATGTTAATTTCTATCCAGTTCTGAACTAAGAAGGATCTCAAATGTCAAACCTGATTTGCAGATGCAAAAATTATAACTGGAACATTTGCAGTTGTGCTCTCTGGAAATTCTCACATGTTTAGTGTGACCCAAAGCAATTGTACGAAGGCAGAATTTCTCTTTGAACATGCATGCTGTTGATGAATGTGCATTAAGGTATTTTTTTTTTCCCCACAAAGCCTTCCAGAGAGAAGCTGATAGACCACTACTTAGGAAGTAATTTGGATGATCCTGCCTTAGATGGAACATACCTAGGGTAAAGATATTCCTTTGCATATACCCTGCCAACATATCTCAGTCTGAGTTAGCTCTCAGTCTCTGTGTTTTGTTAGTTCTCTGCTAGTGAAAAGAGAGCACGTAAGCTCAGACTGAAATCTTGTTTCTTCTTTTCCTCTGTCTTCAGGAAGCCTGACTCCATTTCACCTCTGGATGATTTGGCTTTTGACATGTACCAGGACCCAGAAGTTGCTCAGATAATACGCAGGCTGGATGAGAAGAAGCGGGAAGCTGTCCACCAGGAGCGCTATGATTATGCCAAGAAACTCAAGCAAGCCATTGCAGACTTGCAGAAGGTACTGTTCAAAGTCTGCTCATCCCTAAAACCAGGTGTTCCTGCAGCGATCCACCAAGGATTGCTGGCGTCAATGTGGAACTGCAGTGACTCCCACCGTGTTGTGAAAACAGTCACTTGAAATTCAGATGATGTGATCCAACGATCTGTTTGGAAATAACGTGCACGTGTGCTTATAATAATGTGATCCCAAGTTTGATAAAATGTTTTCCAGGTAGGGGAACGACTTGGACGGTATGAAGTAGAGAAACGCTGCGCTGTGGAGAAGGAGGATTATGATCTTGCTAAAAAGAAAAAGCAACAAATGGAAGCGTACCGCCTGAAGGTGTATCAGCAGCTGCAGCTCCACAACCTTCTGGATGCAGAGCTGATGGTGGGTGCAGCTGTTCCTGGTTCTGTCTCGTGGGTTTTGTAAATGGAAATGGCCGAGCAACTGAAATTCGGGGAATTGGAGGCATTACACAGACCGGCTTTCTTTTTGGGTTGTGCGTTTTCCCAGCCAAAGATTTCAGCTTTATGAATGTGCTTAATTCTCCATAAATTACATTAGAACTTAAAGCAGATAACATTTAGACTCCTCAATGTTTTGCATTATTCCAGAGCTGCACGCATGGATTCATAAGGCACTGATGTTTATTTGAAAGAGGTGGAATGTCATTTACGGTCAAAGCTGTAAATGTGCTGGCTGAATTTAGTGGCCTTTCTTTCAAAATCTCTTCCTCAGACTCGAAAGCTGCCTGAGCTGCCTGCAGAGCAGGCAGAGATTTATGATGACAACCTTCAGTGCACAAGAGCTACAAATTCACCTTCTGGTGAGAACTCAGAACTGCAGAGCTCACAGGGAGAGCTGCGGAAAGCAGAGGCTTTGCTGGAAGAGAAGCCAGCAGAACCCCCTTCTCCTGAGCCTGTTTTTCACCATCAATCCACTCCTCCTGCTCTGCCTCATCCCACAGCCCCCACGGAAGTGTTTTCCCAAGAAGAGGTGAGTAATGTGTCTCCATTGCCAAAGAAATCTTCACTCGTAGTTCGTGATGGCTGGCTGCCTACCAGCACGTGGTTTCTGTAACTGTGCACTGCCACAGAAAGCATTTTGTGTGAGTTCTGTGGTATTCTATAGAGGACAAATAAGATTGATCGCTCACGATGTGTTTATGGAAACTTCAGTGTCTGCATTTAATTGTGAAGCAATACTGCTTCGAAGGGAGAAGGGCATAGAATTGAGGCTAGTGATGAAACAACGCTGTGTCTAAGTTATTTCTCCAGCAGATTTCATCTTTCCTGTTAGGTTGAGTGCTTACCTTATGATGAGAGACCTCTTCCAACCATCCGTAAGCACTCTGAGGAAGCAACCAGACACCCTGAGCCAGAGGAGACCGAGGGGGACGTCAGCAATACTCCAAGAAGTGGCATTACTGGGGAACCTGAAGCACTAAGTGAGAAGGTGCTGAGGGAGGCCAGCCCTGCTATTGAAGCTTTTGGAGAAGCTTTGGTAAAGAAAATTAACACATGGATCACTGTGCTCTGAGTTCATTCGGTGTTTGCTCAGCCAGCAGAGGATTGCTGATCTGGTTTTGATGTGTTCAGGGATGTTACCTAAAAATCTGGAGTTAAAAATAGATTGTGGTTATACGGATGCCTGGAGCTTTTAGGATTGATTACTTGATAATCTGTTAAGTGTATATTGCCTAGCAGTCTGCCTACCACCCCTAACAGAGAAACTGGAGCCTGTTGTACTCATCTGGGCATTTCTCAGCAGAGAAATGCAGAAACGGCTCCGTAATAAAACCACGCTCCTTCAGAAAATGCCTGGGGATTTGGTACTGAAGTTCATGTGTTCCTCTGAGGTCGTTTCTGCATATCAGTATTGAAATATCAGTACTGACCTTTCAGAAGACAATCCTGTTCTGTGTTCAGGTCTCAGGAGCATATTCCAAGAGTTGGTCGTACCGAGAGGACGCGTTACTGGCTGTGTATAAGAAGCTGATGGAAATGTCAGTAAGCACTCCAAAGGAGGATTTAAAGAACGCGCTGAGGGCTGCTATTTTTCTTGTCAGGAGAGCCATCAAAGACATCGTATCTCCAGTAAGTAGTGACGTGTTTGGTAGGGAACGGTCTCTTGACTGCAGTTTGCTCCATGTGCTCTGTCCCACTGAGACCAGCAAGGCCTCACTCAGTGCTGGAAAGGCATTGCCCAGCAGCAAATCCCAAACTAAAGCAGAGTAATTAGAAATCTCTGCTTTCTTTCTGTTGATTTAGGTCTTCCAGGCTTCCCTGAAACTTTTAAAAATGATCATCACGCAGTACGTGCCGAAACACAAACTGGGAAAACTGGAAACTTCTCACTGCGTGGAGAGAACGCTTCCAGGTTTGCTTTCGAGGACAGGAGACTCTTCATCCCGCCTCCGCCTTGCGGCTGCCGACTTTATTCAGGTCGGAGTTTTCCTTCACACTGTGGTTGGGCACTGTAATTCTGGGTCAGGGTGTTCATTCAGTCCCGGGAGGGCCTGAGTGGGTTATTGATCCGTGGAAGGAAAAAGAATTCTTTTCACTGTGGGCTGAGCTTCAGTGGGGTTAGCTGTGCAGCCCAGGCGCATCACTGCAGCCCCCAGAGGTGGCTGATCGTTACTACTGCTTGACTTCTTTACAATAGATTTGTAACTGGATGTTTCAAAGCAGGAAATGGTCACAAAGGCATCTAGAGAAGGAAACTGCTTTTACTTTGTATCACCAGTGCCCTAGTGAGCTGTCCCCTGGGGAAGGGGCTGCCTGCCCTTGCCTTATCTCTGCTGAAACAAACAAGCAGCTGCATTTCATGAAGTTCTTAGTCCACATGAAGTAGCCTAGGTTAACTGTGCTGTGCCAGGCACTTTGTTTCCCTGCTGCTGCCACGCACTGAGGCTGTGCCTCTGCAGGACATGGCGCTGTGGAGCGAAGTGAGACCTCTCCAGATCGTTCCGGCTCATTTGGTTCAGCCGTTAAAGCCCAACTCCCCGGCGCATCTGGCCACGAGTCAGGTGCAATTGGTCAAGTGCCTCCTGAAAGAGATGGGAACTGAAAACTCTGGGTTCACCGTCAGCAACGTCATGAAGGTAAGGAGTGGGAGCGTGCAGAGCTGCTGCTGGGTTTGTGTTTGTCCTGCAGTGCTCAGAATGTTTGGCTTGGAGGAAGTGCCGTGCCAACGAGGGGGAAAATAAGCACGAGGTTCAAACGATTTCTTGGCAGTTTGCAACAGGAGCTTTGGAGCACAGAGTGAGCGACGTTCGCGACACAGCGCTGCACATCGTGTTCGGTTTGTACCAGCAGCACAGAGCTGCTGTCCTGGAGCACCTCCCTGCAGAGGATGCCAACGCTCGCAGGACTGTTCTCTACAAAACGCTCTTCGATGGCTTTGCTCGAATAGATGGTAAACTTTCCGAAGCTGAAATTAGGGTAAGAGGATTGGCGTTTCATATTTTGCAGTCTCTGCTATGTGACAGATGGTTCTGAAGCTTTTGTAATTGAAGGAGCATTTTCTCCACAGGCACAGAAAAAGGCGGCAGCAGAAGAAGCAGAGAGGCAGAAAAAGGAAGAAATAAAAGTTCTGCAAGGCCAGCTGGCAGCTCTAAAGGAGATACAAGCAGAAGTTCAGGCTGGAAAGGTGACGGTGCTTTGGTTATGGTCTGGATATACATCTGAACTTTTCCCTCAAGTAGCCCATGCTTTGGTAGTTTGCCAGGAGATGAGAAGTGTCCATCTGAGGAGGGATGGGGGACGTGGAAGAGGGAGGGAGAGTGTCCTCTCTCCATCTGATTTTCATCCTGAGTTTTAGACCTGGGGAGCTGTTTTTTGTAACGACACATGACACCGCAGCCCTTCCCAGTTTAGAACCTGATGGTGCTGTAAAGCTCTGCTTCAAAGCCTTGAATTGCAGAGAAGAACCAAACTCTGTTCTTTTTCTCCCCTGCCACGAAGGACAATTCTGACTTACAAAAATTCTTCGTTCCACAGGAAAAAGAGTCCGATTTCCAGAAGGCAAATGATCAAGGTAGGTAATTTCAAGTAGTGCTAAGAATCCAGATGCCCTTGAAACGCTGCAGATGCTTTGTGTGTTGGTGGATCTTCTCACTGAAAATCATGTGTGAGTGCTTTGCACCAGCTCAGTGTCAGCCTGCTGATATCCACGAGGAAAATTCACCACCAGTGGCCCAGATAATATTGAATGTGTGAATGGTGCACCTTGAAACCATCCCCATTCCTCTCTGAGCTGAAGTAAATCATCTGCCACTACAAAACCTTCTGTTACTGTGGGGTTCTGGAGCAGTGCTGTGCAGTGCCTTGTGGGCACGCTGTCTTTGTGTACCTGCGTGGCAGTGGTGCTCTTGTATGGGATCTGTTGTATTTCTTTTCTGCGGAAGGGATATTTCCACTTTCTTTTTTACAGGTTTCAGAAGCCCACCGGCTGTAGCAGCGCAGATTCCCGATGATCATTCCTCTGTTGCAAATTACTTGGATAAGTAAGCTAGATTAATGGCTCCTAATCACCTTAAGTACTTTGTGTAACCTGCTAACAGTGACAATAGCATTTCTCTAGTAGATCAAAGCTAATAACTTCAGCATTTAAACGATGGCGAAGGAAATCTGTTCTAAGAGGTCTTGAATGATCTCCAAGCAATCCTGGGTGTTGCTTTTTAACTCCTTGGGTGGCACTGCTTTGAATTGCTTTTCTCAATAGCTGCTGGTGGGACTCAAAAACAGCACAGCTCAGCACTGTGCAGAGCAGTGAGGTCTGCGTTTCAGAATCATTTCTAAGTGGAGTGGGGATCACCCATTCCCATCTGCAGCATTACTGATGTTATGGCTTTGGTTGGGTGCTTTTGGAGTGCTTTGTTTTCAGGTGTTGGGTTTTTTTTTCCCCTCAGTTTGTGCATTTTTTGCGGTGAAAGGAATGAATCCTTCACAGAGGAGGGACTGGATCTCCACTACTGGAAACACTGTCCCATGCTGACCAGATGTGAGCACTGCAAACAGGTCAGGCATAATCCTTCTGGAGCTACAAGTCATTAGCAGCTCTTATCGTTTCCAATGTGACAAGATGTGCAATAGTGCAGCAGATGAATTCTCAGGGTGATTTTGGGTAACGCTTTTAGAAGAGATCAATAGTATCAATGTGCCTCCAACTGCAGTACCATTTCATGGTTTTTTTTTTTCCATGTGACACTTTGAGAAGAGATATTTAGCTCCCAAAAATCATGGCAGCAGCTTTGTTTTAACGCTGCTCTTCTCCACTCAGTTCAGTACAAACCTTGGGTACCTCTGTTCTGTTGCAGGTGGTAGAAATAGCAACCCTGACAGAGCATCTGCTGACTGAGTGTGATAAGAAGGACAGCTTTGGGAGATGCCAGCGATGCACTGAGGCCTTCCCAAAGGAGGAGCTGCTCAAACACACCAAGAGCAAGACTTGCAACGGTGAGCAGTTGGAATCAGGAAGGCTGAACTTGAAAAGTCAGATCAGGCAGACGTCCAAGTACTGTATGTTTTGGTCAGGTCAGAGCACTTCCATTGAAGTGCTGTGGATTTAGAATCTTAGTCTGTTTGTGGGAGAGAACGTGTCTGGCAAACCCTAACCCTGTTATCCAGTGCTTGCAATGCTTTGCTTCCATCAATGTGTGTGGATAGGATAAGTGAGACAGGAAAGAAGCCCTGTGTGACATCCTGGCACATGGAGGCCCAGCTGCCCATGTTCCTTTTGGCCTTGGGATGTGAATTACACATCGGACTTCTCTCGGAGCAGAGTGGTGATCAGCTCAGGGCTGCTTGAGTCCTGGGCACTGCTCTGTGCTTCGTTACACGGATCCTCCTTGTATGGTTAACCTAATCTATGCTGTGCTTGTGTTGTCCTTTCAGCTGCTAAACCAGAGCATGTGGCAAACCACTGCCCGCTGTGCCACGACAACTTTTCCCCTGGAGAGGAGGTAAGGCTGTCCACCTTTCTGGTTCTGTTACTTCACGAGGACTGAAGTTCTGTCCTAAAACACCACGTGGCAAGATGTAAGAATCTGCCTCGGTTATGGGCAGGGTCTGTAGTGGCTGTCGTGCAGCTGGGCTTTCTGCTCTCCCAGCTGTGTGTGAGAGCCACGGGGCTGCAGGGGATGTAGGGCAGCACCTCCAGCAGCGCTCAGCGTTACCGTGCTGTTGGTGGAAGAAATAGCTGGCACTAAATGAGACCAGCTGAGATCATCAGGGCTGCTGACACAGCTCTGATTTCTACATCTTATATCACTGTGAAACCCCTCACGTTGGCTCCAGAATGAACGTTCAGCAATTGCAGAGAACTGCTGCTGTTTGATCAGGAGCTGATGGTTCAGAAAATACTCAGAGGGCTGAAAACCCTTTGCCAGCACACACAGTAACCCAAGGTCGGATGCTGGTTGAGGAGCGGGTGTGGTGGGTGAATGGGGGGAGTGTGAATTCTTTCTTCTGCCACATTCTTGTTGTGAGAAACCTCTGCTCTGAAGGTGCTGTGGTGTTCCCCAGCTCTGGCAGCGTTCTTCAGGGGCACTGGATGCCTTAGCTGTCACAGTATCGCTTTGTCCTGTGTTTAGTTGGGTTGCTAACCTCGCTGCTTTCCCTTTGCTCCTGGTGCTAGGCCTGGAAGTCCCACCTCATGGGCACGGATGGCTGTGACATGAATCTGCGAAGGTTATCCGCCGTGAATAAAAGCGTCCTGGCTGCTGGTAAGTCTTCCTTGTAATGACTCTTCTGTTTTGCCGTCTTGCCACTGCTTAAGGGGATTATTTCAGCCTTGAGGGCAAGATGGGGGGCTCAGGTGGGCGAGCAGTGACGTGTGTGATCCCTTCTCAGGCAGAATGGGAGGCCGCTCTGTGAAGAAAGCGAGCGCTGCAGGAGCGAAGGGCCGACCTCCCTCAGCGGGAAGCAAGATCCCGACCCCGAGAAGAGGCCCAAATAAAAGCTTTGGCAAAACGTACTCGAAGCGATGACAGAACAAATATCCTTGCCTTTGAGTTAATAACTGGGCACGTCGTTACGAATGGTTGTTCTGAGCAGCTTCTGTGGGCTGTGACACATCAATACCTGCTTCGCTGCCTGCTGGGGACAGCGGCCAAAGGCAAACCCTAAAGAGCACGGAGTTCATGCGGAGCTGCTCCCCGCTGAGCCGGGCCGTGCTGGTGGAGCTGGAAGGACAGAGGTATGCACGGGAGGAAGGAATCGTGTGTGAGAGCACTGTGCGCCTCGGCCATCTCGAAGGTGCGGAGGTAAACACCAATTCCACGAGGCGAAAGTCTTCCTCACCCTTTGGCTTAATTAAAAAAGGCGAATGGGACGTGGCTGAAGAAAGCGACGAGGGCTTGGTTGGTTTCTTTCTGTGAGCGCCGTGGTGGTGATATTCAGCTCAGGGCGGGGGCAGCAGCACCCACACACCGCGCGGCTGAGCACGGCTGGCTGCCGCAGCCCCGACCTCGGCGTGCGCTTCAGCTCCGCGCTCTTACAGCTCACGGTCCGCGTCGGGCGCTGGTCGCGGCGTCACCGCATCGCTCAGCGGGGCGGCATCGGCCGAGCAGCGGCGCTCGGGAGAACGCAGAGCGCGGGGCGGGGACGACCCGAGCGACGGCGAAGCGAAGGGCCGCGCTGAGCGCGCCCGCCCCTTTCCCCTCCTCCTCCTCCTCCTCCGACGCGGCCGCGATGGCGGCGGAGTGGCCGGAGCTGGCGGCGGCGGCGCGGGAGCGGCGGAGGGAGCTGGCGCTGCCGGGAGCGGCCGTGGCCGAGCGTGTGGCGGCGGGCGGCGGGCGGCTGCCGGCCGGGCTGCTGGAGCTGCCGCTGCTGCAGTCGCTGGAGCTGAGCGGCTGCGCGGCGCTGCGGGAGCTGGGCCCGGGGCTGGCGGCCGCGCTGCCCGCCCTGCACACGCTGGTGCTGAGCGGCAACGCGCTGGGCCCCGCGGGGCTGGGAGCGGGGCCGGGCGGGACGATGCCGGCGCTGCGCCTGCTCGACCTGTCCGGGAACGGGCTGGAGGAGCTGCCCGCCGCGCTGGGAGGGGCGGGGGACGCGGGGCCGGCGGCGGCGGCGGACGGGGACCCCGCGGCGTTCCCGCAGCTGCGCAGCCTCAACCTGAGCGGGAACCGCCTGCGGGAGCTGGGCCCGGGCCTGGCCCGCTCCGCGCCGCAGCTGCAGGAGCTGCTGCTGTCCGGGAACCGGCTCCGCGCTCTGCCCGCAGCGCTGCTGCCGCCCGCCGGGCCCGCGCCGTTCCCGCTGCTCGGGCGGCTGGAGGCGGCCGACAACGAGCTGGAGGAGCTGGGCCCGAGCATCGCCGCGCTGCCCGCGCTGAAGGTGATCGCCCCCCCCCCCCCCCCACCCCTCCCCGCGGCGCTCCGGGCTCTGACCGCGCGTCGTCCCGCAGAGCCTGGACCTGTCCAACAACCGGCTGAGCGAGCTGCCCGCTGCCCTGGCCGACTGCCCCCGCCTCAAGGACGCCAACCTGCGCGGGAACCCTCTGCGCGACCGCCGCCTCGAGAAGATGGTCAACGGCTGCCAGACCCGGGCCGTGCTGGAGTACCTGCGCTCCAAGGGCCGCGCCGAGGGCGGCCGCGAAGAGACCCGGAGGAGGAAACGGGAGAAGCAGCAGAAGAAGGACAGCGAGGAGCGGGACGAGGCGGAGGAGGTCGGCAGGATGCTGCTCAAGGTGCTGCACGTCGGAGACAACCCCGCGCCGCTGCTGGTCAGGGCGAGCCCGGGCGTCAGGGACGTGCGGCCGTACATCGTGTGCTGTGTGCTGAGGGGAGTGCACCTGCGGCCGGGCAACGCGCTGCGGAGGTTCCTGAGCATGCAGGTATGGGGTGGGCAGTGCTGCTGGCACCCTGTAGCTGCGGTGGCCCTGTTGCTCCGTGCTCGGGGTGTTCCTCGCCTCACGGTGCTCGTCTGCTGGCTCAGACGCAGCCCCCGTGCCCCCCAACCCTCCCATCACTCTGCGTTTCAGTTGTGAGGGGGATGAAATGATCCTCCACTGAGAGGTGGAGAGCTCTGTGTAGTGCTGTTGTGTCCAGGGAGGTGGTGGAGTCACCAGGAGGGGTCGGGGAGATGTTGTGTTGAGGAACGATTGGTTTTGGGTTGGGTGGTTGGGTTGGATGGTTGGGTTGGGTGGTTGGGTTGGGTTGGGTTGGATGGTTGGGTTGGGTGGTTGGGTTGGATGGCCATGAAGGTATTCTGTGTTCGGACGATACCTCTGCTGCGCTGTGATGGCGCTCTTTGTGTTTTAGACCAAACTGCACGAGGACATATGTGAAAAGCGGACGGCGGCCACCATTGCCACCCACGACCTGCAGCTGATCAGAGGACCCCTGACCTACAGCGTGCAGCCTCCCACTGAGCTGAAGGTATGGCAGTGCCAGCCACGCTCCTCTCCTCCCCATCTTCCCTTTGTTTTCTGCAATTGGGAAAGAAGGGAGGGATTTTTTCCTACCCCCATAGGTCCTAGAAAACACTGCAGGCAGTTAAAGCTGTGCCGGTGTTGCTGCTGTGAGGAGCTGTGCAGGGCTGCGTGGTGGTGGTCCAGGAGCAGTCAGGAGCTGTGTGTGGGGGTGGGAAGCAGTCAGGGAAGGAGGTGTAAGCTGCCAGCAGATCCCTCCATGTGTCAGTAGTGGTGAATGGATCTGCTTTCCACCTTTGTGTTGTGGATCATGGGAGGATTTGCAGTGCTGAGGTCACGTTAGTCCGTGCTGAGGTGTAAGGTGCTGAGTGGTGGTGCTCAGTATCAGCCTTCCTGTGCTCGAGGTCCTGCTGCTGCTCAGAGGTTTAGTTCAGCACTCGACGTGTGGCTCTAATGGTTGTGTCTGAGCAGCTCAGGTGTTTGCTTCTCGTTTGGTGTAGATAACACCCCTGGGCCGAAAGGAGATGAAGGCGAAGGACCTTCTCCGTCAGCTGCAGATGGAAGCGGAGGAGCAGAGGAAGCAGAAGAAGCGACAGAATGTTTCTGGGTTGCACAGGTCAGTGTTCAGCTCCTTTTTGTTCTGTGCCATTTGGCAATGACTGCTCGTGTAGGAAACACGAGGGGTGAACGCGGGTTGCTCCTGCTGTCTCACTCCATGGTTGGTTGGTTGTTGCCCGCTTTTCTCGGCAGGTATCTCCAGCTATTGGATGGCAAAGACAACTATCCGTGCCTCGTGGATGCTGAAGGCGTTGTGATTTCCTTCCCACCAATAACCAACAGTGAGAAAACAAAGGTACTGCGTCCCAGCAGAAATGCGTTGCTGGGAGCTCAGTGCGGGCGAGAGCTCGTGGCTCACCTCACCCCTGGCGTTCCTGCAGGTCAGGAAAACCACCCGGGATCTGTTCTTGGAGGTGACGAGCGATACGAGTTTACAGATATGCAAAGACGTCATGGACACTCTCATTCTGGTGAGTGAAGCAGTGCCGTGACCCCCTGTGCTCCCCGTGTTCTCAGCAGCACGTTTCCTTCCTCACACAGACACCGAGCATCTGTGGGGTGTGCTCAGTTCTCCCCTTTCCTCCCTCTCCTTCTGCTTTTAATGTCCCTCAGAAGGTTTTCACATGCAGAGCGTTGTGTGTTTTGCTGTTCTGAGCAGAAAATAGCGGAGCTGAACAGATTCACTATGGAAAACGAGGAGGAGGACTCGGGTGATGAATCGGACGCTGTGTGTGGGTCGGTGGCTCCGAGCCCCAACGCGCAGCAGCAGAGTTCACCACTGGTGCTGGAGCAGGTTCGAGTGGTGGACGCGGATGGAAACTTGAAAGTGCTTTACCCTTCAAAAACCGACCTGGCCACGGTGTCCTCTCTGCTGGCAGTCGTACGCTAGCTGCCGTGGAAGATAAGGATGATGCTCGGTTTCCTTTTCCTTTTTTAATTTCCATTTTGAGCGCCGTTTGTGAGAGTGTTTTAAAGGGAGGATGCAGTGCACCCTGCGTGAAACGCGTCGAGGTTGGGGAGTCCTGGCAAGGAGGGTGGCATCCTCTCAGCCTCTCAGTGCTGTGGCACTGCCAACACAAACCCAAAAGCAGGGAGGCCATTCAGGGTCACGATCCGCTCACCTGGGAGGGAATCGTTCTGACGTTTCAGTTCATACAGTGACTGCAGTCCCGTTTCCCTGCGAGGTTTGCTCCTGGTGCTTCGTTGGGTCCTTATCTCAGTGGGGACAGGAGATGGAGAAGCACTGAGAACATCTCATTTTGCATTGCTCTGCTTTCATATCCACAAAACTGACAGTTTGGTGTATTTTAAATGTCTCAAACCTGCCAGAATCTGAGCAGTGGGGTTTGCAGTTGTGTTTGTTTTTTTTCTGTTCCCGTGTTTAGCACAGCTTTCATTTTTAAGTGAAGTCAGCGATTGACTGCAGGGCCGTCTGGGGGCCACGTTCCATCCTTGTGGGAAGCATCGGTTGTGAATTTATTGTGTACCCGTTGAGTTAGCTGCTGGTCAGGCACTGAATTTGTTCTTGCTTGTGAAACTGAGCCCCGTTTAGAGGGCTCATCCTATGTCAGCAGTGGTCCCCAGCTCCCCAGGAGCTGTTCTGCCTGGGGTGACCCCACTGGAGCTCCCTCCTGCACTCACATGGTGAGTGCTGGGGACACCATCCGACATGCAGACAGTCGGAGTGGTTCTGGTTTCTGCAGCCTGGCTGTTGTCTGAATGCAAACCTTCCCATCCGTAAGTCGGGGTGATCCATGGGCTGAACTACAGAGGTGTAACTGCACTCGATCGGTATCGCATCGGATAACGCCGCCGTGCTGCGTACGGAATGGAAAAATAAAATGGTTCTTCATTTGTACCTCACTGTCACTTCTTTTGGCATTGCTGAGCGTGACTGCAAACTTGGCAAAGCGGAAACTTCACTTCTGGGTCCTGAGCACCCCAGAGACCATCAGAGCTCCCTGGGAAATAATGCAGCAATTAGAAAACAACTGAATGACTGCAGGACTTTATTGAAGTGAGTTTTGTTTGTCAGGGGAAGCAGGGCTGTGCTGGGAGCTGGGCACTCAGGCCGCTCTGCAGCCCTGCACAGCTCTACCTCCTTCCCTTTGGACCAGAAGAGGCAGTCGTGTCAATGCTGGTGAGAGGGGGAACCTTGAGGCCTTTCTGTTTCAGCATCTGATGGAACTCCATCCGCTCGTTAATTATTTTCTGGAAGTCAGAGATATGTGAGGGGATGGAAAAGCATTGGATGGACAGCAGTACTGTCCAGGGCTTTCTCAGCAGTTCAGGACTCCGGAGAGCTGCGTACCTGCATGGCCTCCAGCACCTCCTCGTCAGCGAGTTCTGCCTGGGGAGCTTTGATGCCTGCTGCACTGAACGTGGCCTGAATGATTTTGCTTCGAAATCTCTCGAACTGTTGATAAAAGAGGAAAGAAGTGGATGTGTAAAGCCTTCACGTTTGACTCTTTGGGGTTCACGTGGACTCGACTAGGCTGGTGAACATCTCTGAACACAGTCTGAAGTGAAGGAGCCTGCGTTTACCTTGCTGGTGATGCACTCAAGTGCCACTCTGGTTTGCAGCTCCGCGTGCTGCAGCACCCCAGCTTGGCTCTGCATCTCCTCTTGGGCACGTTGCTGCTTCTGGATGTGGTATCGATTGGTCAGAGCCTCTGCCTGCAGCTGCCAGACTGAACCCTGCAAATTGCTGATCAGCTCTGTCTGCTCAGCCAGTTTGGATTCTTGCTCTGTAACAACCTGAGGAGATACATAAATCATTACCGTGAGGAAGAGAGGGAGCAGATTTGCCCACGTCTTCCCAGTATTGGCTCAAATGGTTCTTGTATTGGGCAGTCTGTGGACGTAAACTTGTCTGTTCTGGTTGCCACAGTTACTGAAGCTTTTCTCCAAAGCTGCTGTATTGAGTACTGAGTGATGAAAGCAGCAAGCTTGCTATTAGGAAGAAAAGCAGCTGAGTGGTAAAATAAACTCAGGAAGTCAAACTGTCAGAGTAACTTTGCTATTTTAAACGTGGTACGTTTGATCTCACGAGCACGATAAAGTGGCTGATGTTATTCCATGAAGGCACGTGGGCTTGGGCCAGATTCACCTGTCGAAGTCTGCAGTTCTCCTCCTCCGCTGCTGCCATCATTTCTTCGTGTTTCCGTTCTTCTCTCAAACTGCCAAACTTCAGGGAGAACATTTTACACATCAGTTCTGCAGTTCAGAGATGGCCCTCCTGCCTCGGGAGCAAGAGAACTGTTTCAGCTCGTGGCAGTACCTTGGCAGACATGGCCTGGAGCTGAACTTCACGCCCCCTGAGCTCTTTCTGGAGCCTTTCATTTTCAGATTCGGTTCTCCGAAGCTGGGATTCCTGGACCTCCAGTTGTCTTTGCAAGGAACACATGGCACCTGTAAAGTTGGAGTGCTCCTGTAAGCAAGCTGAGCCCCCGCAGGAGACTTCACGAGCTCTTCTTCAGGTGAGCACGAGCAGAGATGCTCTGCTCATCCATGTGTAGGCTGTGGGGGAAGTGAACGTGCAGGCACGATGACACTTATTATAATAATTAATAATTCATTTCACAGTGCTTTGCTTTAAAATTAAGTAAATTCACTGTGAGGCAGAAGCTGTCCTGAGGATTAACAGAGCCAGGAACTCGAGCACGGGGTTGCCAGAGTGGTGGCACACTGTGGAGTGCTCCAGAGTAACTCAGCCTGTGCTGCAGGATTTTCCCATGCCCTTCTAAAGGAAGAGGGCAAGTGGTTTCAGAAAGTGTTTCTGACTCATAAGGAACAACGGAAAGGAGAAGTTTTTGCCATTGTGTGGACCTAACCCAGATTTTCTTTCTAGGCAAGACAAACGCTCGGCCTCCAGTACGACTGATCGCTGTGGGGAAGCCTCCCCCAGTACCTGTGGCCATGCTGTACTCAGCTTCTGCTTTCTGCAGTTGTGCGCTGAGTTCTCCGTGGGCTTTCTGCAGCGCGGTGAGCTGAGCCATCAGGGTCTGCTTCTCTGCTTCTGCCAGCTCTGGAGCGGCCCCGGGGGCACTCGCTTCACGGAGAACTTCAGTGGCTTCTTCACTTGAGCTCTCCGGTTCTGTTTGCGTGTACTATAAAGACAGAGAGAAGGAGCTGCAAGGCCCTGCTGTGCGTTGTGTGCAGGGAGTGCTTCAGATCTGGGGCCTCAGGGCGAGGAGCTGAAGTCGTTACCGCCTCCGTGCGAGCACTGTCCTTGAGCAAGTCCCCCTTTCCCTTCAGACACTGCACTTCCTTCAGCAGATCAGCAATCGCAGCGTCCTTCTGCGCACACTCTGCTCTGTACTTTGCGAGGCGATCGATCTCTTCTACCAGAGTTACCAGGCACTCTTCCTAGGGAATAAAGACGTTTGGGCGTGCGCTGAACGTGCCAGAAGGGGACGAA
Organism: Callipepla californica brunnescens; assembly: GCA_023055505.1. Classification (NCBI taxonomy): domain Eukaryota; kingdom Metazoa; phylum Chordata; class Aves; order Galliformes; family Odontophoridae; genus Callipepla; species Callipepla californica. The sequence continues at coordinate 5,301,324 of JALIRH010000036.1, read as the reverse complement.
GGGACGGGGACGAGTGGCAGAGGGACTACAGTGTGTCAGCGCCTGTCCCGTGTGCACGCAGTGCGTGTTACTGGGCTGCACCCAGCGTCCTGCCCCATGGAAACCTCGCTTCTGATCACACTGCTGGGTGCCCCAAACGGAGCAGGGGACGTGCTCCATGATCCCTGCAGCACCCAGGGGTGCTCCATTGAGCCCTGCAGCACCAGGGGACGTGCTCCATGAGCCCTGCAGCACCCAGGGGTGCTCCATTGAGCCCTGCAGCACCCAGGGGTGCTCCGTGAGCCCTGCAGCACCCAGGGGTGCTCCATTGAGCCCTGCAGCACCAGGGGATGTGCTCTATGAGCCCTGCAGCACCCAGGGGTGCTCCATTGAGCCCCGCAGCACCCAGGGGTGCCCCATTGAGCCCTGCAGCACCAGGGGGCGTGCCCATGAGCCCTGCAGCACCCAGGGGTGCTCCATTGAGCCCTGCAGCACCCAGGGGTGCCCCATTGAGCCCCGCAGCACCCAGGGGCCGTGCCCACGAGCCCTGCCGCGTTGTGCTCGGGGCGGGCGGTGCACCTTGCTTCCCTCACCTTCTCGTTAACGGCACCGATGTACCACGGGACGTTATCCGGCCGCCTTTCTCGCGGCCCTTCCTTCCCGTTCTCCCCGGTGCCCCCGTGCCCGGGGCCGCGCGGGACGCGCTCAGCTCCCGCCCCGCCGGGCGGGCCCGGCGACGTGGCCCTGTGGCAGGTGGCGGGGACGCGCACGGCGGCGGGGACGCGCAGCTCGTCGTGCCGCGGCTCCGGGCCGCGCCGCACAGCGGAGGACGCGCTGCGGAGCGCCATGCAGGCCGCACGGCGTTGCTAGGCGACGGCGGTCACCTCCGGGTTCCGCCCGCTGCTTCCTGAGGCGCGGGTGGGACGGGGTCGGGCCGCCGAGCGGCCCCGGTGTTCTCTTTTAGGGCAGACCTCGGTGGCCGCCGCCCGCTGCGGTTTCGCAGCTCCGGGGCTGGAAGTGCGGCAGTGCTCTGTGCGGTGGAGGTGGAACGGGCGGGTTCGAATCGCGACCTCATCCCACCACGGAGCGCTCCTCGGGGTGACCCCACTGCTGTGTTACACATCCCAGTGCGCAGTGCCGCTTCCCCGGTATCTGCCCTTCCCACCGAGCGCTGTGTGCTCCCCATCTGAGTGAGGACACGGGCTGTGAGCGGGCTGTGAGGGGCTGCAGTTCCCGGCCGTGCTGTTAGAGGGCTTTCGCTCCCCACACTTTCACTCCATCCCCACAGCAGTTCAGTCCTGCAGGCGTGGAGCTGCTGCTGACTCTGCAATGAAGCCTCGGCTTTCCAGACCTTACTCTTTTCGAATTGTGTTAAAAGCAGTCTTGCTCGCGGTGCTGCTCCTCAGTCCTACAGCTCCATCGGTTCCCACCTGCTGTGGGTGCAGTGCGCATCGCCAGGACCACAAACAGCCGTCACACTTTTAACCTCTGCCACTGATTTCTCAGCAATGTGCACGTTTTCCATACGGTATAAGCGAGACCTGAGTTACCGGGAGCTGTAATTCAGCCGTGCTTTTATTATCTTACAAAAAAACAAAACGAAACAAACCCACAGCTATAAAAAAATAACACATTTTCCAAAGATAACGTTCCGAAAAGTACTACTGGTAACGTGGTTGGACTGCATCGGTTAATACTGTTGAAGAAGCCTTAATGAGCATTGAAAACATGTTTCAAAAGCTTTAAAGCACCTCTGGACGCATGTGCTCAGCAGCAGGAGGTGGAGCTGGGGATGTGTTGGCAGCACGGCTTTCTGCTGAGCTTCCCTGCAGCCTGAACCAGCAGAGCAGTTAAGGCAGAAACAAGCGACCAGAAACAGCAGACGGAGCTGGAAGGGCCTCACGTACTCCTGAGCCCATCGCTCCGAGGTGGGATCGGACTCACCCCACCTCACTGATCTGATCTGCCTCCAACCCTCAGCCGTGCTGCAGGAGCTCTGCAGGAGCTGCCACGCGCTTCCCCCCCTGCATTCGTGTGACAGAATGCACAGGAGGGAAAAACGTCTGCATTTTGAGCAGGCAAGTCGTCAGACACGATTTTCTGCACATTTAAATGCTGGAACATGAAACTGATTGCTTGACACTATTGTCTCGGATCGATTCTTACAGCTTACATGAAAATAAATCTCTTCTTCTCCTTGCAGCACAGTGAGCATACTGTATGTACATCACCTTCTCTTGGTAGACACAAACATTTAAGTATGTGAACACATCTGGAACTGCTGCCCTACAAGGAACTGAAGGGAAGGTGTTTTCTGGCAGTCCGTCAGGAAAGCAGACTGCTGCTGTGTGTCAGTCCATGGCAGATAATTGTACAGAGATGGAGCAGATAAGGGCGACATTGGTTTCTCGTGATGATCAGGACCTGCTGGTTTTTGACACCACTGAGAACACAGGTAAGAAGAAAGCAGGTCTCCCTAACAGAAAATGTGCTATCTTTCTGCTGCATCTCGTCCGGCACAGTACAAAAGAGAAGGATGGAGCAGCAGATGACTCCTCTGCCACGTGCAGTCAGAATCCGTGCTGCGTTCCAGGAGCCGCCTCAGCACCCTGCGCTTCCATCGATCCTCTGACAAAACCACTGGGGTTTCCTCTCTGGGAAGTACCTGGCAGATGGATCGGGGCCGTATTTCCTCATGCAGCCGACAGTCCACATCTGTCCAGCAAAATTACGCCTCGAGGCTGAAAGCACTCCCCCATTTTTCACGCGGGGGTTCGGTTTCCCCAGCCCATCCCTTGGGCTCCCTTTGTGTCCCGTCTCCGAGCGCCGCCTCCTGGAGACCCCTCAGTTGATCTCTCCCTCCGTGAACTCTTCTTTTATGGACTGTTTGCGGGACTTGCAGTCTGGGAGGTCAAAGCCAAAGTCTGCCCACTCGTCCGCCGCGCCGCGGTTGGGGATGGTGATGGTGTGGCGCACGCGGAAGTGCACGGCCTCCATCACGCGCTGCCGCTGCAGCTCGCCCGAGCTGCCGATGGAGATGGTGGAGGCATTGCTGCTGGAGCGGATGAGCTGCTGGGCCCCGTAGTCGTGGCTCTGCTTGAGTTCCTGAAGGCCCCTCCAAATGATCATCCGGTACTGCTCCGGGATCTTCAGTGCTCCGAGATCCTGGAAGAACAGTGCTGCTGAAGCGCATCGCGTCAGAGGAACGCTGGGATGGAGCCCGGCCCCCAGCTCCTGGCTCACAGGGGACGTGGGCACGGGGCTGAGTGCCACGTCCTGGCCCCGGTCCCCACCCAACAACAGAACAGCCCACGGGTGCTTCCACGAGGGGCAGCTTCTCAGGTACTGCCCTGAGCTGGACCCGTTATTCAAACGCAAGTTTGAGAGTCAGCCAAAAATACATCTCACTATCTGGGGACAGGAGACAGTGACGTAAGTTCACTGTATCATACCAAACTGCTGAGAATGGCAGGGCTCCCACTGCATAGGGTTGAGGAGCAGCAGGTTCACAGGACCAGGAGCACAGCCCGGCTGGCCTGCACGAGGCAAGAGCAGCAGGGGGCTCCAGGCAGCCCCCATGGGGGGGTTGGGGGAAAGGGCTGTGGTCCCTGAGCCCTGCTGGCAGGATGGTGGGGCCCCTCCCTGCTGGAGGCAGCTGGTGCGGGCAGCAGCGTGCTGTTGTGCTTGTAGTGCTGACTGAGGGCTGGATCATCTCAGCAATGGGGGCTGCGCCAGAACAAATACGATTCTATGAAATACCCTCGTGGCAGAGAGCTGCCAGAGAGCCATGTTAATGCCAAACACAGAGACTCGTGTGAAGGTTAACTAGAGAAGATAGCGAGTGTGCAATTAGTAATTACAAATACCAACTCGGACAGACAGCTCAGCAACCTGATGCGAAGTTCTGGCCATGTCAACCATTTCTTTTGACAGCTTACAGTTAATAATGGAGTTAGTTCAGAAAATGGTCCAAAATCAGGCTAAGATTGTGCAACTGGCCCCAGCTACCAATGAAAAATCATTGTGTCTTCAGCAGCTGCATCGCCAAAACGTGCTCTCCTATTTTACTGTAGCTGCCAGGTAGAGTCCTACAAACTACCTGGTGGAAAAATGAAACAGAATCAGGGCAGAAGCTTTTTTTCTGTCCAAAACACTGACTTTAGAACTTGCAGGTCTGGTTTGGGGATTGCTCTTTGTGGGCCATCTGAAAAGAGCTGAACCAGCGTGCTGAGTTACTGACTTGTTTCTCTGGTAGCTCACAGATCTCATCTCTGACAGTCTAGAGGAACCAATGAAGAGGCTGTTGTGGTTGCTACCAAAAACTGAACTACTGCTAAGGACTAGAAATGATGCATAAATGGAAGACAGATCATGGGGAGTATATATTCTGTAACAGGTTGGTGCACAGATTTTCTTTAAAAAAAAAACACACTAGTTTTGTCCTTGCTTTTAAGATCGACAGCTCATAGAAACAAGTGGTAAGAACAGATCTTCCCAAAGCATTTACCTCTATGGATAGGTTCTGCAGGTGGTAAATATTCTGTAACCCTTGTGAGGTGAAATAGTCGATGCAGTTTGGACACCCCAATCCTGTTAAAAAACTGCAGAAAAAGTTTGGAAAATAAAGTGGCATTAACTTCTCATGAATATAAGCTGTGCTCTCAACCAACACTGTGTTTCAGCTCATTGAAAAGGCAGAAAGGAGACAGCAGCGAGCTCCTGCTGCCTCCAGACTTGGCAACACTTCCAAACCCTTGTGATATGGATGGGATGTGGGTGAACGAGCAGAGGAGGGAACCTGCTCTGGCTGCTGCATCCTAAGTGTGACCTAAACTTCCATCAGTGTCAGAATGAGGAATGGAACTATGTTCATTCTGAATATTGCTGTGTTGTTTTGGTTTTTTTTTCCCCTCCTCTTCAGATCTTCTGGTGAATTACCTGCACTGAGTAACAGGAGGGAGCCTGAGCTACCTGAGGAGGAAAGGGGTCCATGCCTCAGTTTGGACAGCAAAGTCAACCTCTGCAACTTCCACACTAATGCAGCAGTATTCTGCACGGAGCACTGGGCTGGTAACTGAAGTTACAGGCACTCTGACCTCTGTGGGATGTCTGTTGAAACATCTATGTTCTACTTAAAGACAGCAGTAAAAACTGCCTGTGGACCTGCAGACATATTCCTCATGGAAATGAACCATGTGCACCAATTTCATTAGACATCAGTACTAAGGAAGGCAAAGGTGGAAGTTCACAAAGCTGTGAGCCAGCCTGGCGTGCAGGAAAAGATTCTTGTTCAGCTGGACTTAATGTTCTAATTAAGTGAGGACAGATTACCCAGAGGTCAATGAGAGCATCAGGTGTTTCTAACTGGTAGGTAGCTGGGCTTTGATTTTTGAGATGAGAAGAATGGTCTACATGATTTCATGAGCAGTGATTTCTCAGTTGGGACCAGTGGCCAGTTGACCAGTTGCTAGACAGATCTGAAGGTTAGAGTAAGGGACAACAGCAAGAAACATCTGAGGACAACACAAAAAAGGCATCTGCTGCCCTCCCTACCTGACCAGGCTGGGGTCGGGGTTGTAGGGTGGAGGAGGGGTGCAGTGGGATCCTGAGACCATGGACTGGGACGAGTGGCCGCCGTTCATTTCTCCATTGGGTTGCATGGGGTGGCTGTTCAGCATTCCAGGTCCTAGGCAACAGCAGTGTGAGCACAACACATCAGTCAGACATAACCCAGGCAGTTACAGCAACCACTGTCGCTCAGGGGGACCCCGCTGGGCAGGGAGGGCCTCCACAAGCTGGGATCAGGTTGTGTGCTCTGCTGCACCTTACCCATTGGTCCCAGGCTTGGTGCTGAGCTGGAGCTGTGCTGTGCTGGCTGCCCAACCAGCTGGTTCACAGAGGGCAGCTTGTTGATTCCTCCCCCGTGGACTTTATTCATAGGTGAGAGGACAGGGCCGTAGGAGGAAGGTGTCTGCAGCTGATTTCTGCCCAGGGAAGAGAAAGCAAGTGATGAACACCCAGCAGAAAGGTGTGGAGCCAGCTGGCCACTCCACACCTCCTGTCTGCCTGCTCGGGCTCTCTGTGCTGAGGTTTCAGGCAGCACTGAGGAAGGCTGGTTGGCACTGAGAGCAGCCCAAGACAAATTGTACTGGTGCAGAATTGGCTGGGCAGCGTTTATGTCAGGCACATGTCTGTGGAAAGTCCCTGCAGATGGACAATTCACTGCAGGACAGGCCCCCTAGGAAGGACCGTGTCCAGGAACTGATCAGAACTGCTTGCAGAGCTGCAGTGGGTACTGGGGTGGCACTTACTGCCTCTGCAGGAGCTGCTGCTGTTGCTGCCGGTAGGAGTCAACCAGCTGCTGCGGGACCAGCTCCACCAGCTCCAGGCTCTCCTTTATCTTCATCAGGATCTCAAAGTTCTCCCGGCCTCGCACCTGGAGGAGGGAACAAGCCCAGCTCTCACCATGGCCCCTCTTTTCTACCCTGCCATGCAACCAGGGACTATTCAAGGAGCCAGGACTCGCTCAGACACAGGCATTTACGGATGCTTTCTGTCCTCCATCTCTCTGTGTAACCCCAATGCCTGCAGCCACGCAAACCCATCCCTCCTGACACTACATCCCCAAGAATTTCCCTTGTCACACCTCCAGCCACGATGGGCAGCTGCTCAGCAGTGTGGCTCGCTGACACTTACAGGCACGTAGTACATCTCTTCCTCCCCGTGTCTCCGTTTCTTAACGCCCGGCCCCAGTGCTGGGATCGCCTGAGGGCTCTGTTTGAATGCTGGAAAGGAGAGAGGGGGAAAAATGTTAGGGGAAGATGAGAGTCCAATCTGGCAGTGGGAACAGCTGTGTCCTCTGGGCACGCAGGAGCAGTGTGCTTTGCAAGCCTTTCCTGAAAAGAGGGAAATAATTCTCCTAGAGGTAGCTAGCTTGACATATCCCAAATGTGTGCTGTCACTCAGGAACTATGACTGTAGGAACTTTGTGTGTGTTTTAAGAAAATTTCGTTTTTCCCTCTCATTTCCATTCTCCTGTGTCCTGCTGCCCTTGGGAGAGCAGGACACATCTGGTTCCCTGCAGTCTTTTAGTTCACATCGTGCAGAACGCTTGCTGCTTAACTGTATTCTGAACTTGGTGATATTCCTTCAATAACAAAGAACAAATATATCCGGACAGAAAGGCCCTATGTTAATATCATTGCACTCTGGGGCAGAAAGAGTAGGTCCTATCTCTGAGATTCAGAGGAGGAAGGTCACAGCATTATGGCCTGGTGCGGGTTTAAGCCTGAACTTCTGGAGCACAGTGATTTTGGTTGTAATGGCTGAGGCAGAAGGATCAGCACTGCTCTGAAGGAGCATGGGACTGTGACAGAGGAACCCTCCCTCTCCTGGGGAGCAGACTCACTGCGTTTGTTGGCGTTGCCATTTTTAGCTGCATTCTCATTCAGGGCTTGTTGCTCTCGGTAATGGTCTTCATCAGCTTTCCGGTCTCTGCCAGGACAGGCACAGATCCGTCCCTCAAATGATCGCCTTCCTAGGACTTGGCCGCTGGGAGGAGAGAGGAATTGGTGGATTTGTTTCTGCCAGGGACGTTCACTTGGGCTCAGCCCAGCGTGTTATGGCCTGGCTTAGATCCCCAGGTGTGGGGAGCCCTGCTGCTAACAGCCTGAACAGGAGCACTCTCCTGTGGTGGGCAGCGTAGCACCCCTGCCCTCTTCCCAGCCAGCAGGATGCAGCCTTTCCCCTCTGGCAAAAAAAAAAAGCCACTTACTCTCTCGTCTCCAGGGTGATGATAATGAGGATGGGTCTCCTGTTCATTCCTCCCACGCAGCTGCTGTTGCACATGAAGTTGTACAGGATGGTGGTGAACTCGGTCCCCACCTGCCCAGGAGAGGGGAGCAGACACTGAGCAAGGAGTGAGGGCATCCCTTTGGGCAGGGCTGTGCCCTGAGCTCCTTTGCAGATCAAGCAGAAGGAGCACTGGAAAGGGGAAGAGCGGTGATGTGGCCCTGCAGTGATGGGGACTGTCCTAGGTGGGGAGAGGGGACTCTGCAAGGGCTGTGGGATCTCTGAGGGGGAGGCTCAGGCCACAGCTGGGAGGGATTTCCTTCTGCACATGACCATTCAGGAATGAGGAGCTCAGAGCAGAGCAGAGGAGGGCTTGGATGTGCTGGTGCCACCAAACTCCTGCCCAGGACACAAATCTGCCTCCTACAAAGCAGATGTCACCGGCAGGTTCACCCCTCAGAGAGCTGGTTCTGCTCCCCACCATCCCCAAAGCACATGGGTACCTGTGGGGGCTCGTAGGGCACCATCACGCTCTGCCGTCCTGTCACAGGGTCATCCACGTACTGGGAGAGGTTGTTGCCTTCCACCCTGATGAGGTGGCTGGCTGGGGCTGACTGGCCTGCAAGTTAAGTGCCTGTGGTTAGGATCTGGAGCTTCACCCTGCGCAGAGCAGCAGCAGCAGCTGTCCCACCAGCTCTCCCTGGCCACGTTTTGCTGCTGGGGCCACGCACTCACCATCGTTAAAGTCACGCCCCAGCTCATGGTTGGGGCAGCGTTTCACCACTTCTGTCACGTGCTCGGCCTTCTTGTAGACAGGCATGGCCCGGATGATGGTGCCCGGTGGTGGAGGGCTGGACACCTTGATCTGGATGGGGCATGTCTTGGCAATCTGACAGTAGAGCTTCTTCAGCAGTGGGGAGTACTGCAACAGAAGAGAGAGCTGTGAGCACAGCTTGCGAGCAGCAGATGGAGAACACGGGCATGCAGCTCAGCATGCACTGTGGGCAGCAAGGAGCCCTGGGTGCCTGCTGCCCTGTGCCTGAGGGATGCTGCGTGCACGTGGAGGGCTGAGCACTGTGGCTCTCACACCACGCTCAGGCAGGCGCCTGCTTTCCCGCAGCTCCTCTGATCCACCCACCTTCTGCCTCCTGAATGCTCCCAGTGAGATGCCAACGTGGCAGCAAAGCAGCGTATTAAAATAATGACTCGTTATAAAACCAATTGCTGCCTATTGTAGTGTAACCGCTCCGGGGGTGCTGTGCCAGCGCAGGATTCCCCATGTGCTGGCTGCACGGATGCTCTGTGAGGCTGCACAAGAGATGGCTGCCTTGCAAAATGCTACTGCACATCCCTGGTGTGTGCAGGGGATGTCGTGCGTTGCTTTTGCAGTAACTTCTTCCCCCGAGGCTCAGCTCTTGTTTCTCCCAAGCAGTGTTTGAATGTGACTGAGTTCACCTGCACAGCGCAGTGTCCACACCAACTACTGGATGCAGCGTGGGACCTTCTAGGGAGGGTTTCCCAGCTGGCACCGTGGGCTAAGGAATCCGTGCTTCACATTGCATAATAGAATTACAGCCAATTAGGCAAGATGTCAGATGTTAATTATGTCTAGTAAGCAGAATGGGGTTTGTCCTGACCATGACTCGATTCTTCACAGGCACTTGCAGTCCTAGCAGGTCACAAAGGGGATGGATCAGGGAGGATGGGGACAGAACTCTGCCAGGACAGGCACAGGGTGATGCTGGGCAGCAGCTGGAAAGCAGTGTGCGGGACTGCGAGGTGCCCCAGGCAGCTGGGCAGGAGGGCAGGGCCTGTCCCTCACCTTCCACTAACCGCTGTCCTAGGCACACATGAGGAGATGCAGTTCCCTTCCACCTTGCCATGTTGTTTTCCATCTAACAAAGAATTTGTTTGCTGTACACGAGCCCACCCCTGCTGCACAGAGCTCAGCTAGTCCCTGCATGCAGGGCGTGTTTCTGCTCAAAGTATTTTATCTCGTTCCCACAACGCATGCTTTATGCCAAAAAAATACCACCGTGCTGAATGTTTGCGAGGATGTTAATGCCTGTCCTAAGCCACCAAAATACAGGTGTGCAAAGGCCAGTGGGGCTTTGCTTCCAACACCACGCAGTGAGAAAGCATCTCTGCTTTCCCTGTGGCAGAGGGCTTGCCTCTAAAGCAAGCCAACAGTTTTCCTCCAGGCTGCTGGTAGGACGTTAGGGGATGCCATGGTGTCACCCTTCAGCTGCTCCTTTTTGGTAGGGGTGCAATGCTTTTCTTGCTGGAGCAAGGCCTGAGCCCACGTAACCCGCTGCATGTGTGTGATGGGGACTGAACGCTCTCGTTTTGGGGAGACAGTGTGGCAAAACAAGGGTTATGTGGAGGGGGCTCTTCCCTGCCAGGTGTTAAAATCCTGACAACTCCTGTCAAAGGATCCTTTCATGTAGACATTCCCGGGCAGTCCTCAACACGCCTGGGAAATAAAACTGCTCTGGAAGAGTAGAGGTGCATTACGGCGAGCTCTTTGGTAACAAATTCTCTCATTATACCATGTTATGACATGGATAAATCTCTGTTAAATAGCACAGCGATTGCCCCGCAGGGAGAAACGCTGCCGTTCAACACAGGCATGCCTCTGCTGATAACCTTATCATGTCTTAACAGCTCCAGCATTGCCTTCAAAGGTCCCTCAACAATAACAAACTATTCTTTTAAGGAACTCCACACTGATAACTCTGGGCTGTGTCCTGTGAGATTGTGCCCACAGTGCTGGATCGGAGGCACTCAGCTCCATGCACTCTGCTGCAGCCACTGCTGGAGCAAAGCTCTCCTGTCTTGCAAACCCTGCTTGTTCACGGCCACTTCTGGAGTAAGCATTATATTTCAGTATGTTTTCAGAATCCACAGAGCCTCTGCGTGTCCGTGTTAGGGACAGTAAAACGAATGCTTTGAGAATCCAAATCGAGTGCCACGTAGGTGCTCTGCTCCTCCATGGTCATCTTCAGCTGTGCAGCACTGTGCTGTCAGTTCCTGGTGCATCCCAAGGTGCAGCTGCAGTGCACACACCTGGCTTACAGAGTGCACCAAGGCACTGTGCCTTCCCCAAGTGCAAAACAGGAGAGTAGCCAAGAATCAGAACCCCAGAACAACACAGCAGTGTTTATCACAAGGACTGGTGCTTCACACTCATCTCTTTTTGCCATGGCTACATCACTGCCACACAGACCGAGGGCAAGCCTCTGGCTGTCTGTGCACATCGTTCTGTGAGCTGGTGGCAGCTGTGGCTCCTGCTGGTTTGGGAGCAGTGCTGCAGGAGTGCTCGGCTGTCGGCCAGCGGAGCTGTCCCTGGTATACGGGAAGCAGGCACGGACAGGGCTGCGTGGGTGAACCGAGCGGTGCCGACGCCTCAGCAGCATCCCTGGGTGCCTGGACACATTTCTCAGCATCTCTGGTTGCTGGTGTGGCAGCACTGGAAGATCCCAATCCTAGCATTTCTTTCACACCTACACAGGAGTTTGGATTTGTTCCGTCTCGAGGCACCTCCTTCCTTGACCTCCACTTCGTGTTCTGTGCTTCAGGCTGTCAGAATCGCCCTTCATGGGGACGTTATTCTTACAGCTATCTCTGACTGTAGAAGAAAGTTGGACAGCTTGTTTGCAGGCACAACAGGTTCATGTTGCTGTGGCTTCTGGGTGACTGTACAGCATAAACAGCAGCAATATCACCAACCCTACGCTTACATAAACTTGCAGAACACATATTCTGTTGTCTTTTCCCTCTTACAGTCACATGGCTTTCAATGTAATGACTTAATACCCAACAGAAGTTAATCTTAAAGCTGCTGCCGCTCACCCTGAGCACACATCCGAGACCTCAGCCCTGCAGCAGGAAGGGAGACACGGGAGAGGTGGGCTTTCCTCATGTATGCTAAGGTCCTTGCTCAAAAAGCAACCTGAATCTTCTGCACGGAGACCTACCAGCAGAGTCCATGTGCCCCCGCTCCTCGCTGGGCAGCAGAACCGCTAGGAGGATGTGTCCCGACAGATGTGGAGCCGATAAAATCTTATTTATCTTCAACTGTTGACACCGAAGCGTCTAGACTTGCCTGCTTCAGGAGGGCTGCAGCCAAGTCCTTCTTTCTCTCTTGAAGGAAATGATTTGCTCAACAATTACTTTTTCCACAAATCCCCCCCCCCCTCCTCCCTACCAGCCTTCTCCTCCTCCTCCTTTACATTCCACTCTCCTCATTAGCTCTACTCAAGACGTGTCCAGGACTGCAGTCAATGGATCCCAATGAAGCCACCAGCCTGGCAAGGGGGAGAGAAGAAAAGTGCTGCCTCCGGCTGCTAATTTCCTTGCGCTCCCCAGCAAGCAGCTGCGGAGCTGCATCCTGGGACAGGTTTGGACAGATCGCAGTGGAGAGGTGATAATAATGTGTCTGTCATCTTACTCAGACATGTAGCATCTTGCAAACCGCAAATACCGTTAACCGGCTCGGACGAATCTGTTACGACAGATCCTGGAAGACATGCCGACTACAGAACTTACTTTTTCTTTCTAATTTTTTTTTAATAACCACTTTTTTAATCACCGGCCTGCACAACTTCTCACTGAGTTGGAAATTCCTCTTAACGTTTTCCTTGCTGCTCGCTCACTACGAGCTGAGGTTTGCATGCGCATCACTTGTGCTGAGCAGGAAAGCATCCACCTGTGCCTGGTGCACAGGGGCTTGGCACGGCACAATGAATGGCTGCAAGGAGATGCACCAGCACCCGTGTCCCCACCCCACGGTGACCAGACCTGCCTGGGACGTGGGCTTTTCTCCTGAAGCTTGGCAGAGCCCCAGCAAGAGGCTCTGGCCATGACATCCCCAATTCCATGCTCACAAATGCTGGGCCACCATTGGGGCTGCCACACAGGTATGGTGTAGAGAGGCACCCAGAGGTGCCCTCTACCCATGCCAGTCCTCTGCTCACACCACGAAGAGCTGGCCCAAACCTCTGCCACCAGTTCCCCACAGCAGACTGGCTTCCTGGCATGTCCCATCTCACCTTCCTGCTGGTGAGGCAGTTGCCAGCAAGTCATTCCCTTGACCTGTGCATACCATACACGTTCAAGATAGTGGAGCTGATAGTGGATCGTGTTGGAACATCACACACCAAATTCCTTCGCCTTTTTTCTTAATTCCATTGTGTCTGGAGCTCCTGGAGCCTCATCCACGCCCTGCAGAAGCTCATGGAAAGCCTCCAGTAGGCTGGCTTCAATGTGCTTTGGAGCAGGATGATGCTGAGGTTGCTTTCCTATTTCTGGCATGCCAAAATATCCATGCTCTTTTGCCCAGCTACTCAGATAAAAACAAAGGTGTTTATGGCTCAGATGTAGAGTGTTCTGAGCCATGTATACCCTTGCTCATTTTTAAGCCACTGCTGTTGGACAGATACCTCTGTAAAACACAGTAAGCTGCCAAAGAGATTGAAGCATTTTCAACGGATGCTCCTGAAGATCTTCCCCTCCTCCTTACAACTGCCTTTCTATTTCAACACACTTCAGGTATCACGGAGAACTTACCTCCAATAACCCCAATTATTTCCATCCTTCCCTTTCAGCTGCCACCAAAGAAACCATTTCAGCTCCCCATTCCCCCAGCACCAAAGCTTCAGCTGCAGTATTTACAGAGCAACCAGACTTGGGTCTAATTAAACCCAAGTGCAGACTGGTTTGCTTTGACTAATTGCTTGATTACACCTGCTGTGGCAGGAGACCCTCACCTTGGCTCTGACCCTCTCCAGCCACAGACACCTTCCATCACTGGCTGTGCACTGAAACAGCAAGCGTGATGCTGTACACGGGCTGGTAAGGGGTACCCTTGTGGGGATGAGACCCCAGCTGCCCCCAGGGTTGGCTGGAGAAGCAGACAGCTGCCCCGTTCCAGCCAGGCCACGGGGGGGCAAAGACCCCATTAACACTTCTTCAGGCTTTGATGCACGATAGTGTTTTGGAGAGGAGGGAGCACTGATCCACCTCAAGCCTGACTTGAGAAAAATACTAATTATCTATCAGTTACCAGCTGGCCGGCGTGGTGAGGGGCTGCCCGCGAGAAAACAGCCAAGATCTGCTCACTGCTCCTGCATGTATGGGCAGCTCCAGGGAACTGCGAGTCCTGATAGCTTCCAACAAACAGGCAGGCTGCTGGCGTGCCTTGTCTTGCAGAGCCACGGCTCCCGTCCTCCTCTCAGCCCCATCAACACTGCCTGCTGGAGGGGGGCTTTGAGCATGCAGGGAAACCTTATTTTCAGCATCTGTTCCTTGCTCTCTGCTAATAAGAAGGCCATTAAAAATGAAAACGAAGGCTTCGTACAGAAAAGACGAGCACAGCGACTCTGGTTCAGAGTTGGTGGTGAATTTCCGAAGCCGAGCTCGATGCTGTGGGTACAGACAGCCTGGGGAGTCAGGACCTTGCCACCCACCTGCTGCCTGGCATCCTTCTGCAAGAACAGAGCTGTTTCTGGCAAATGTGGGCCCCAAATCTGTGCACAAAGTCTTCATCTCTCTCCACCTGTTCATGTCATAAATGTACAAATTCACCATTTCAAGGCTACAAAGAACAGATTTTGATCTTAGATTTTCTGTACTGCTGGTCTAGGACCCCCACCTACTTGTCCTGGATTGAGCCAATGGTATCTGCTTGAAGTACAGCTTATCTTTAAAAGACTCTTAATTTAAATACTTCAGGAGTTGGAGAATCCACCACATTCCTTGGTAAATTGTTCCTATGGTTAATTATCCTCACTGTTTGTTTTTTTTTTTTAAAAAGTGTGCTGTGTTTCTAGTCTGAATTTGCCTGGCTTCATCTTCCAAGCACTGGATCTCATTATGTCTTTTTCTATTAGATTAAAGAGCTGTCTGCTATCAGAAACCATCTCCTGCACAGGCACTTGTAGACTGTGATCAAGCCACCCTTACTCTTCTCTAGGAGACCTTTAATGCCATGCATTTCTTTGCTGTCTCTCTACAAGGCATCTGCTCCAGATCTTTCATCTTTTTTGGATCTCCCTCCCAACCCTTTTCTATTTTGTCAACAGCCTTTTTGAAGTATGGACACGAGAGCTGCAGACACACCGTGGTCTGGGCAATGCTGTGTGTGAAGGCACCCCAGATCCCACAGCAGCAGTGACACTGCTGAGCCCTCATGTCCTCATGGTTCCTCAGTGATAAGCCCGAAGCCTGGAGGAGTCTCCTTTCCCAAACTGGGGATCCTCAATCACTTGGTTAATGTCTCACCTTGCATAATTAAAAGATTGTTTATCATTGTTTGCTTGAGCTGCAAACTTAATCAACTTTAATGGATGTGTTTCCAAACCCATGGGTAACCACATGGCAGGATTCTGGGGAGCCTTGCAATATGAGATGTGAATTCCGGCTACAGTTTGCTTTTCCAGCTGACTTACCCATTGCTGTGAATGGTGCTCTACTGAGAATTGATAACACCGAGTCTCCCAGAGAATATCCTTCAGAGGAAAAAGCCTTTAAAAATAGGAGTCTATCAGGCTATGTGCTTCGTATCAAAGAACTATGTCAAATCACTTGACAGGACTGTCTGCACTGAGTTATTTGATCAGCAATGCCTGTGCACCAACTGTCAGTTCTTCATTAGCTGGAGTCTTGGTAATTCAGCCCAAATCTGAGAGGCCGATGGAGCTGCTGATCTGCCAAAGCCTTGCGTTCACAGCGAGGGGATCCCTGCAGCTCTGAGATGATGGAGGACAAAGCCATGCAGTGGAGCTCGTGGTCAATGCCAGCAACTTGCTCACTGTACATCATTTGGTGCAGTAAGTCCTAAAATACTCAAAAGCTACCAATGAAATAGGAAGTGTGTTTTACTGTCATTTCTTTCCAGCTGCAGGAATAAACCATGTATGCTCTTTAGCACACCAAGATCTTTAATTCAACTTCTCTCAGCAAGGACTGGACCACCACTGAGCCATGAGATGCCACTGTCCTCAGCTGTCCGTAGCTTTCTTTCACAAATGCCTGCATTTCCTACCATTCCCATTCTTATTTGTATGCTTCTAGAGTCATGTTCCTAATTTATGCAGAGAATCATCATTATTTGTATGCTGACTGATGGACAGCGTATAACGTGTGATGTTTTGCTGAATTAATTTCATCCTTTAACCAGGACAGATTTTCAAGCAGCCCAATTTTAATGCAGACCTTGAGCTGAGAAGGAGGAAGGAAGCAGCCCCGTTTTCCAGCGCTAAATAAGCAGCTGCACAGCTGGGACAGGAGTGGGAGCAAACCTGTCACTTCAGCAGGACCACTCGTGCAGGCAGCACCCATGGGGAGCGGGCAGTGTGCAGTGTGTTGGTGGCTGTTTCAAACCAACCATTCCCCACACTCTCCGGGTTACAAGGTGCTGCTGGCCTGATCCTGTTCTCTGTGAGGCTCAGCAGTGGTGCAGTGAAGCCTGGTCTGGTGCTCTGAAGTGCCAGCAGCTCCCAGCATGCATTCTCTGCACCACGGGAGGCTGCCACAGCATTGGCCAAGGGTGTCCTGAGTCTGGCTGCTTCCCCAGGGTGCAAGATTGGAAGGGTTTACTCAGGACTGAGGCACGACTGCTCCAATATCCAAAAGTGATCTTAGTTCAACAGTTTGAGAACCAAAGCAATCCCTTCCTGACTACTGCAGCTCCCAGCAGAAAGACACAGCAGCTACAGGATTACGGACAGCACATGGTGATGCTGAGATAGTCTGGGCTCAGTTTAGTTAGTCACAGGAAGATCCCTGGCTCCTGACCGCTGCCCTGCAGTAGGAGGAGCTGGACTGTATGCTTGCTGTCTCCCACCGAATGGAACCAGTTCCTCCTTGTCTGCAGAGCTCCCTGTGCTTGCAAGAAGGCTCTGCACGGGAGGTAGCACTGTGTGGGTGATGCCCACTGCAGACTTTAGCAGTCGAACCAGAACATGCCTGAATCTCTCCTCCAGAAACAGCAGCAGCCTGCCCCAGAAGTGATGGGGCACTTGTGGCCTGGGATGCAGTCGGCAGCAGGACAGGGCATCCCCGCCAAGGACAGCTGCAGCTCACAAGAGGTGCCAGCATGGCATGCTCACCACGAGGGCAGGCTGCAGGGGCTTCTTGCTGCTCCCTCCTCTGCTGTTCTGGGGACAACAAGCCACCTTCGTGGCTTTTTTTGATTTACTCCCTGCAGCTGCAACATGCAGCTGGGATAAAGGAAGGGTCTTTCCTTACTGCTAATTAAAGGTGAGCACAGAATGTATTTTTAATAGGTGCTCTCCATATTAAACGTGCACAAACGTATCCTGTTTTCAGTGCTGCCCAAGGGTATCCTGCAGCACCCAGCCTGACCCTGCCCCACAGATGTGCTCACCCCATCACACAGCTGTGTCCCAGGAATGTCCAGCCAGGGACAGCAGCAAGCAAGCATCTGAGGCTTCCCTGTCTCATCACTCTGTAGCAGGACAGCTAGGACAAGACACACCACACTGGTGTGAGTCTGGCTTCCATTCAGAGGTTTTGCTTTCCAAAATCACACCAAGGAGTGTGCCTTCTTTGATTCATTACCTATCTGGCTGGCATTGCCCCAAAGGTTTCAGCAGGACATCTGTCCTTGTGACCACATCTGCTCCTTTCTCTGTGTGCCTCTGCAGCTTTTGTGGCACGGGAGTGCCTGTTTTCCTGCGCAGTTCCTAAGCAGCTTTACATTTAACTGATTTCAGTTATCCCCCAACATGTGCAAGAATGGACTTGAGCCACCTCCTATCCAGAAGACCTTCAGTTTAGGTAAAACCTAACAAATGCATCATTTAGCAATATCTTGTAAAGAAAGACACTGAAAAAGCTTGACCAGGAGGGCAAGCTGCAGCTGATCACGGTGCTCATCCCAGCCACTGGTCAGCACACGTCAGCAGTGAGGGCTGAAGCCGAGGGACCAGATACAGGACAGCTGCTTTGCAGCCCCAGCCACTAATTCATCCCGATCCAAATGCAAGTTTCCCAGTAGCTTGTTTGAACTGTGCTGCAGAGAGCCGAGCTGTCAGCATGGAGCTGTGCTGTGCTGCTCTGCCTGCAAGGACTCCTCACCCTGACCAGGTGTCACTGTCCCTGCAGCACCAGAAGCAAGCAGTGCCCGAAGGGCAGCACTCTGCTGCAGGACCTCACCTGGTTTTGCAGCACAGACCACTGCACTGCTGCAGACCCTCCCTCTGAGCACCCTCAGCACAAAGCACGTGTGCAGGTCCTAGCACTGCAGCAGCAATCTGTAAGCCCGTCGCGTCCTGGGCTCTGTCTGCAGAAAAGCATCCCAAGACACCTTCTGCCTACTGTGGAAAGGACTTTCTTAGCAATTAAGCACATCAGCTTCCAAAACTAAAAGTGATTCTCACACCTTGGGCTGATACATTGCCATTGGACAGCTCTGCTTGTATCGTGATCATGTCAAATGACAGCGGCAGAGGAAACCCTGTTGCTCCCTCTTTGTGTCACTTGTCTCATCGCAGCCTCTCTGCTCTGCAAACATCTTTCCACTGAAAAGAAAAGCTACAAGCATATCTGAAAAGAGCTCCTGGGGACATTCAAATAGCAGTGAAAGGGCTGGAGGTGACCACCGTGCAGCAGGGAAACCTCCACAGCAGAACTGCCCTCAACTACAGCCACAAGTGCTGTAAAAATACAGTCACGCACATCCAGGACTCAGCCTGGATGTGACTTGAGGACTTTTTCCCACAAAAAGAAAAGCAGCCGTACCATGCTCAGGTTAACTCCTGTTTAGAGCAGAGGACTCCACTGTCAGTCTGTGGACGCGTGAGGAGAATGATAGTGGCCCCAAACTCCTCCAAACTCTGGAGTACTGAGCCCACATGGCATGCATGATGTGTAGCCATTCCATAAATACCTACTCTGCTAACTCACTGTGACTTCTACACGTGAAATTACTCTTCTGATACAAGGTGAAAGAGGATTATAAATGAAAAGCAAGAACTGAAGACAAAGCTAAGCATGGCCCCAGCGGAACAGAGTGGAGGTCCACCTCACCTACTGCATCACCTCTGACAGCAGTCACTGGAAATGCTTTGGGAAGCACTGTGAGAACAGTTCAGGCACTTCTCCCTGCACGTTTTTCCAGCTTTGTGATCTTCAGTGACATTTACAGGTAGTTTATGCAATTTTTTCAGCAGAGGTTATATTCAAATCACTGAGTTTAACCCATTTGGGAAAAAAAAACCCAACACAAACAACTAAAGGAAAGCAAACAACCAACAACAAATACCCTTAAAAGTAAGCACTAGGTGTTCCTGCCTGTTTTTTCTTACCGTGGTCACCCGTGCAGGCAAAGCCCCCACCAGTGGTGGCCGTGCAAGAACCACACATCCTGCAGTGCCACGCAGCAGTACTCCTGAGCATCCCAAACACCAACAGCACCCAGGCATGCACGTGTCTCTGTCAGCCCGGCTGAAAGCACTGCCTACAATAGCAAGCATTTCTCTAGAGAAGGGAAGAACGCATGCAACTTACTGTCCAGGTGGCTGACTTGGCTGTGCTGGATTGCTGGAAGGTCACCTCAAAGTGGTGGGGACCTGGGTAGTCAGTGTTGGAGGGGATGACGGGAGCTGGGGACATGGCGTCGAAGGTAGAGCTGGGCTGCGAGTAGGGCGAATGCGTTGGGACATTGGAGGTGTGCTCGGAGCTGTAAGGGCTGGTGGAGGCTGCTCTGCTGCCGATGCTCTGATCCATGCTGTTGTTCAGCAAATTAAACTGGGACTGGAGGAAGGGAAAAGGGGAGGAGGGAAAAAAAGAAAACACCAGCCAGTTTAGAGACATGGAAACCTCAGCTATACTTCTTCAGCACTTCAGGTGTCCTGTTACAGCTTCCTTAAAGGGCCAGCGTGCTGGAAAGTCAACCAAAATAGTTGTTCTGGGTTGGTTTGTTTTTTAAACAGGTCACCACTTGTGTAAAGGATAAACTCAACACGTTTAAGTCGTCCCCTTTTATCAACTTCATCCTCACTGGAAGCAGCACGATGCCAAGATCCCTGGGTTTCTAGCACATCTGACACGCAAAACAACTCTTCTGCTAGTGGGGGGAAGAGATACGTATTTTTTTTGAGCTTTGCTAAGATGTGGGAAAAGTCCTATTGCACTGAGGGGGAGTAATGACCACGGCACTACGCACACAACTCTGCTAGGCAAGGACCACAGAAAGGCTCTTTTCTTCCCCGAAGCGAAGCAGGTTGCTTCTCAGCAAATTCCTGGAACCTCACCAGCCTCATCAGTGTTACCAATTTCCAGTAAAGGACTGCTCAGTGCCAGACCTCACAGCACTGATAACGCCAGCCAAGCCTGTGGCCAGACCTCACGCAGGGCAGAGGTACTGCGGGTACCACCGCACCTCTCGTGGGAGAACTGTGCTTCTGGGCTCAGCCTGGAACTAAGGCTACTGGTGGCCACAGTGAGGACCACCTTTCTAAGGTGGGGAAGGAGGTCTTCTATCCAGCAGACAAGGAGAAGGAGGCTTTGGCCTCCACTGTAACTCCACGTGACCCCTTTGCCCACCCCTGCCACATCGCGGCTTGACTACAGCAGAAGCCTGGAGGTGAGCACCCCACAGCCAGTGCTCTGCACCCCATGTGGCACTGAGCACTCAAGTTGCTGGCACTCATTGACGTTGTCAGCAGTGCAGCATCTGCTCAGTGCAACCTGGGCTGGTGCAGTGCCTCTCATCCAGATGTTGTTCTCCAGCAGCCTCCGAGATCCTTATTGAAATGTTGATTTTGCAAAGCGCTCTTTCCACTTGGAAAAGCGGTAGAATTAAATGCCCCAGAGTGGAGACAGAAAAAGCTGTGGCTGTGATGGAGCACAGGGCAGCAGTGCAGCCCCTGCAGGCACTGCTACACGTTAGCACTGCCACCAGCTCAGCTCAGCTCCTTGACAACGTGCCCTGGATGCCAGTCAGTACCTCCAACCTCAGAGCTGCTGCCTTGTTTGCAAACAGATCGCCACCATCGTGATGCCATTACCCCAATTCTGCACTCATTTCCTTGTACATGTGTGTGCCACTTCTGGAAGGAGTTCCCTTCCACGGATATGAAGAACCAGATCTGAATGGCGGTTTGTGTAATTCATTTTCAGAGCTGGGGCGTTTGCTTTTAGTGGCTTTCACTGATGCAAGTTTAATTTGGGGAAAACCTCAGACTACAAAGTGCACAGCTGTGATGCAGCACTGCAAATAAGGTCACAGAGCAAACTCCCCTATTTATACATCTACCAGCTCTTATCCCACGACGCTGGGCCAAAACCTTGCAATCCCGTGTGGGGGGGATTGTGCCATCGGCTGCTGAGCAGTTCTGGGAAGGCCAGGAGGCAGCACGGCGTGTCAGACAGACACAGCAGTGGGCTGGGGACGTGCTGTGCCCTCGGAAGGCTGCTGGGCTGCGAGGCTCACGACTTAGGAATCAGGAGACATGTTTTAACTTGGGATCCGCACCTCACCCAAATGCGTACGATGTATAATGGCTTGAATTGCAATCACCCTTCTCCAGGAAAGTTCTCCTGCTGTCTGCATCTCTCACAAGGTTCTTGGAGTCTGTGACTAGCTGGAGGAATGCCGAACAAGATCTGACTTGCTTTTATAAATACAGCCATTTTGTCCCCTAGAACATGTGCATAAACCCCTCTATTTCTTCTCTATAAACAGCCCTGCTGAACAACTCCCACCTGGGCTCTCCACAACCCCGGAGTTTACCTGGAGAAAAAACAATGAGAAGCTTCAGAAGAATGGCATTAGAGGTGGGAAGTCATCACCACGCCACCACAGCCAGCTTCCAGCAGGGACCAGGGTGACAGCAGCTGGAAGCTGGGTGGGAGATGTGAGGCATCGCACGGGAGGAGATCCCCAAGGAGAAAAGGACTGCTCTTGTTGAGGGCAGCACAGCCAACCCACAGCTCAAACAATCCATGAATATCAAGATTGAGCAGGTTTGTTCTCTTGTGATGACTGGGACAACGGAAAGGCTTCAGGGAACATTCTGCACACACCCTGTACCCAGCCACGGGTGTTTTCTTAGGAATAAATGGGAAGCGAGCGTTCCTCACTCGACAAGCAAACAAGCCGAGGTTCAGAACTGCTGTAGCACACGTAAGGGCACAGTCAGACAAAAGCAGGTTGGGTTTGCACCGTCAGGCAGATCAGGAGTGGGTGCCGTCCCAGTTACTCATATCCTGTCAAAATGGGAAATAAACAGGAAGGGTTTTGCCTCCTGGCAAAATCTGCCGCTCCGGAGTGTCAGCTCTGGAGCTGCAGTGCAGAGAGGGGTGAGGTGTCCCCTGGATGTGACTGGAAAAGAAACAAAAAGCAGTCCCAGCGTGATGTGGTGAGATGAAAGCAGTTAGAGCTGGGGCTGTGTGCGGCTGAGGTGCATGGCAATGGAGCTCAGTGGAAAGGTGAATCAAGGAACTGAGCAGAGCATCACAACCACCCTTCCCATGACAAACCAGAACCCTCCCAGCAGACCCATGGGGTGGCCAGCACAGTATCACCTGCACTGCCCGACCCCAGAGCACTGCAGCACCCCAGCCCTGAACAGCACACTCAGCACAGCTGCGGTCATTTTTGTTAAAGTGAAGTCTTATGTGACATAAGAGTGATTTCTCTTAAAAAAAATGAATCACCTGAAACAAATGAATCACTCATTCAAGTCAGTCAATGCCCAGGACATCCAAAGGTGGGAAAGCCAGCCCTTGTAAATTAGAGAAAGCTTTTCTTCAGGCCTTTTTCACCCCAATTAATGCTGCATGTTCTATGATTTATCCTGCTCATTGCACAGGTTGGTTACAAAGCAACAGGCAAAGCCCGCAGTTACTCGGGTTTGTAAACCTGCTGGAAGCAGTACTCAGAGCCAAGCTGTGTGTGCCCAGTGACTAACTCGGCTCTTAAGAGTGAGCAGATTTTAGAAGTATCCCCTCAACAGAAAAATCCAAGCAAATCCAAGCAAGAGCGCTGGTACATTTGTCAACAAATCCAACATGGTGCTTGTGTACATCTGTGAGCAAATACATACGTGTGTTTATACACACATATCAGTAACACATGATTGCAGAAAGGACATCTCAAGTAATAGCATTACAGCATAGAACAACACAGTACATACGTGATTTTCACTACTTGCATAAGACAAAAAAGAGAAATCAAATAATTTCTGCTTGGGAAGGACACCAGTACACCCTTCTATCTATAACTACATCTCCATCTGAATTTTTTGAATGCCAGAGAGCTGACACAAAAACCTTCTGACTAAGAAAGCAACCCCACCACCTGAGGACAGGGCTGAAGCTACATCGCCTGCAAGCATGGGTGTCTGCCCTCACCCTCCTTAAAACCAGGAAAGGCAAAGCTGTCTTGGGGATGTGGGTGTTTGTCAGGGGCTGCAGTCTCTGCATCTGAGAAGGTCTGAGGAGAAAGTTGAGCAGGCAGTGTTTCCACCGAGGGATGCTCACAGCTACCCTGAGCCTTCAGCCAGGTTTCTTCAAGGCAAGCACACAATGTGCGTGTACAAATGGAAGAAGTCAGGGAGCCTGTGCTTGCTGTCATGAAAGGCTTAAATCAAACCTAGATCTCTGCAGAGCACAGCATAGGAGCACATAAAACATGAGAGAAGCACAGACCAAGCTGGCGAAGCTGCAACAATCCCAGGTAGGCACAGTTAATGTTCCTTGAGCTGCCAGGTCCCTCAGGTGCAGAGGAGCACTGGGTCCAGTGCGGTCACAGAGCATCCCAGGCAGCAGTGTGAAGGCTCAGAAGCCTTCAGGGCACAAACTGAGCTCCTTCTGCAGTGGCAGAGAGCAGTCACAAGCAAGAAGCAACAAGGTAAGCCCCGTTAAGAAAGAGTAGCACCTACCGTGGTATAATGCTGCATCGGGTCACTGATGTACAGCATTTTAGTCTTCTTGGGACTTACAGACAAGTGGGAACCGTCCTGCCAGAGGAGTCATGGGGTCGGGAGGAGATGGAGCCAAGCAGGGAGATGCAGTGCTGGAGCATGAGGCGCGGGGCTGGGGCAGCAGTGCCAGGGATGCTGTGCTGGCCACCTGTGTGCGGTTTGTTGGCTTTTTTGCTTCTTTCATCTCCCTTAGTTCTGTCAACTAGCTGCATCCAACAACAAAACGGGGCCCACCCCTTTCTGTCCCTCATGACTATTCATTAAAATGCAGGGCAGGCCCAAGCTTGCCCAGTGATGGACGAGGCTATACCAGCCAGTCCCACCGAGGGGAGAGCAGGGGTCCTGTACCATAATTAAATCCAGCCACACTTAATTCCAGAAAGCTGCTCGCAGCATCGCCGGAGTCAAAACCAGCAGCCTTTACCTGCAGACTGAGGTGGCTGCACTGGCCTGGGCCAGCTGATCCAGTGACGCTGAGATCATTCCAGTTCGTACTTCTGGAGCTACACAAGCCAGCTGTGCCACCACGCTGTCCCTCTGTTCACCCCACCCTGAGCTCTCAGGGGATTCTTTCTGCTGCCTACCAGTGGCATCAGCAAACCATGTGAACAGCTCAGACTGGGGCTACCCTGGCTCAAATGCTCCTGGAGATCTCATTGGCAAAAATGCCTGGAGACCAGGTAGCCTCCCAAGTCTTAGCAGAATCCACTAACAAATGTTCTTTTTCTCCCCGTCATCCCACCTCGTTTCACTGGATTTAATTGTTTCATTGAGAGATGATCTATTTTTTTAAAGAAAGATCTAAAAAGGTGAGGTGCTTATTGAACAAATAGCTGGAAGCAGGGCATGAGGTTGGAAGCTCAAAGATTGCTAGCTAGTATTTTGTTTATTTATTTTCATACATGTCAGCCTGCCATGTATTATGGTGATGAAAACTAGCACAAGCTTTACTCAGCTCTCTTGGAGCTCAGCAGCACAGTGTTGAGTTGCACAATGGGATCAATATAAATATTTACTCCTGGCTCATTAATTTGAGCTCCCTGACCCCTGCAAGCCCCCCAGCCCTGACACCCTGTGGGAACAGGCTGGTTGCACAAGGCTCCTGCTGGAGGGGGCTTCAGTTCCACAGCAATAAGGAGCTCTGCAATTAGCACTGCAGCCCCCACCTCAGCTGTCTGCCAGGCTCCTGCCCCGCTGCACACAAAGGCCTGGCAAGAGAGGGAAAGTAAGCTAAAAGCGAGGGAAAAAGAGGCTGGGGGAGGGGAGGCAAGCTGGTGAGGGCAGAAACAGGGGCTTTGTGGAGGGAGGTGCTGAAATGGCTAGAGCTGCTGCATGCTGGAGAAGGGATGCTGGTGGGAGGCCAGGCTGCTTGGGGAAGATCCATTAATGCTGGGAGCGATACAAAGACTCATGCTGCCTTGAGGATGCCTGCTAGTGGATTTCTAACGCAGAGGGAGATCCTGATGCCAGATGAGCAGTAGTTACAGTGTGCTTTGCAAACCAGGCCCTTGGCTTTCAGAAGAGATGGCAAGCTGGTCTTTTTGAGGAGGTTATTTCTAGTGCACAGTCTCAGTGATGTTTCAAACTGAGTCATTTTAAAGTCTCTGTTCCCGAAAGACTACATCCTAAACGTTGCATCAGAGAGACTCCCTGTTACCAAACTCAAGCTTTTTCCTGCCTTACCCTTCCCAGAAGAACATCCAGGTGAGCCCCTCAATAGCAGAGCATGACACAGCCCTTCAGAAGCTTTGCCTGTGGATCAGATTGCTATCAACTTTTACTATGTAGTACATTTATACCTGAGCAATTCATACTCTGTTTCTATCAAGGTATTTGAGCTCTACCATCATCACAGCACAGAAGCCCTGCTGCAGCAGGATTAAGCAAACAGGAAGAAGATGCAAGTGTCCAACACAGAGCCTGCTACCTACAGTCACTGGTGCACTTAATCTAAACTGTGACAGCTACCTTCATGGTTCCCAGTCCCAGAACTGTGACTGTCACTTGAGAATGACTTAGAGGAATGGCAGAACAGTCATTTTATTTCAGGTTACTGGACACTGAACCAAACGATGGCAGCTCTGCATCTTCAGTGTTTACAAGTTCCCATTTCCTACCCTAAAGCCACCCAATCACCAGGAGGAAAACAAGTTCATCTCTGATACACCTCTCATTTTTGCAGTCTGAGAACACTCACCATAACAGAGTCATTCATGCCTCTCATCTGGAAGACATCCATTGTGACCTCTGTGCGGTTGGAGACCTCATTGCTGCCTGTATGACTGGATGGAGAGAGGTCGAAGTAGGTGCTGTCTGGTGCCCTATAAGCAAGCAATGGCAGATGGTCAGCTTTCCAGCTCTCCTGCACCAGCAACGAGGCCACAGCTCAGAAAAACCGGCCATGCCCAGAGCAGGCTGGTTGGTTGTTGGTTCTGGTGGGTACTGCTGGTAGATGCCCTTTCCACAGTGTGCTGTGCTACATGGCCATGGGTGGGGGCTGGTGCCGTGCTGCTGGGGCAGTGAGCTTCCCAGCAGGCACAACACAATGCATGCTGCCTTCCACCCTTACAGAAAAGATGAGTCAGTGTCTCCTCTCCCCAAATACTGCAGAGGCATTGCTGACCCTGCTGTTCAAATATCTTTGCTTTCTCATACAAAAAGCGTGTCCAGATGCTGACCTCTGATGTGCAAGAAGGCAGCAGCAATGTTGAAGCTTTGTGTGGCCCTTTGCTATGTTCATTCCTTTGCATTTATGGCACAAACTGACATTGTTGACTGTTGCACAACCCTTCATTGAGGAAAAGTAGTTTGGCAAATGAGATAGTCTGAGCAGATCACAGCCTGGGAGCAAAATTCCAAATGCAGGAAAGGAGCATGTGAAAATTGGTTGACATGAAAGATATTAGTCTCTCTTCGTGCCATATTGATTAGATGTGCTAATACAGAAGTACTTCTGCTTCAACACACATGATCGAATGCCACTTACAGTGTACTCCAGAGGTGCTCAAATGTTGTACTTTCATCAGCTGGAGAGGACTGGGACATCTTCACAGAGGGGGAATCTGACAAAGGATAGATCACTCTAGGGACAAAGAGAAACAGCAAGGTTAGTATTGCTAGAGTGCAAACAGAATGTCTCCTTTTTCCCTGGAGGCTTTAGAACCTGGACATGCAGAGATTTTATCTGTTCAGCAGAGTAATGGAGGGGATAACCTAACG
The DNA here is from genome assembly GCA_023055505.1 of Callipepla californica brunnescens. NCBI lineage: Eukaryota > Metazoa > Chordata > Aves > Galliformes > Odontophoridae > Callipepla > Callipepla californica. The sequence goes on along the minus strand of JALIRH010000036.1, from coordinate 5,274,382 downwards.
CAGCACAGAGACCCAAGTCAGCAGCACTACACTCAGATTATGATAACACAGGTTGCAAATGCTGTGTCATAACACCACGTCACAGGGTATCATTCCCTTCTGTTTTCCACTGATGTCCAAACTCAGGCCAGCAAAGTGCAGGAATTTTTCTGGGCTGCTGGGACAGCTCCCACTGGGCTCCCAGAAGTGTCCTTGCAACAGACCTCTGGTTGCAGGCGCTTTCTCCAAAGGTGGTATTTCAGGTGATGGCATCACCTCCATCATCTTCAATCTTATAAAGATGTGGGTACTCTGGAAAGGGCCAGAGAGGGAGGGTTCTAGGATGTCAGCCCATTTCTGCTAAATGCTGATTCTGTGACGCAGGTCCCATCTGAAATGTTTACAGCACGCTCCAGCAGTTTTCAGCACTGCTACCCACACAGCCCCTTCCACCCTTTGAGAACTATTCTTAGCGATCATTTTGAACCAGGTTCATTCAGTAAAGAGCTTAGATCTCTCAGACACAGCAAAACTGAATTCTTGAGTAGGAAGTCTCTGAATAAAACTGAAACACAAAATTAGTTGGCAAATAAAGCCTCGCAGTAAGAATCAGAGCCAGACATGCTTGGTGTTACTCCCATGAGAGCATGCTCAGCAGCCCAGCACCAGCAGGGGAATGGGAAAACCCTCTTCTGCAAAGCTGGTGAATGATGGGCGGATGGGGTGATGATACCCGATAAACTTGATAGCACAGCACGGAGAGTGAGCTTGGATCAGCTGCAGCATGCTATGAGCTACAGAGAGCCCAAAGGTCCCCAGTTTTCTGTCTTCCTTCAAGCACCAGAGCACTGAGAACGCTTTCGTCCTTCCTTTGTCTCCCAAGCCCCCGGAAGAAAAGATGGCACGCTGCGGAGGGCTGGGCTGCAGCCATCTTGGTCAGCATGCTGCCTTCCTCTGCTTACAGCTGCACCATGCGACTGCCCTCCTCCTCCTCCTCCCCATCCCTCTACTCCCCAGCACTTTAGGGGCTGCCACCCTGCAGCTTTCCTAACACATATGCATCCCAGAAGCACTCTGGTCACCCCTTGTACCCACACCATGGGTTACCATCTTGTTTCGGTTCAGAACCGACATCTAATAGCGAAAGCCTGAAAACTTCCTGCTTTTCAATCTTAAACCGCTCGTGGTGGGAGCAGCCGCTCTCAGAATGATGATGTTCGGGGCAGACCAGCTGCAGGGCTCTTTCAGTGGTCTCTGAGTCAGCTGGGGACCGGGTGGTTTAGGAGCAACAGGCACCGCACCAGACATTAAAGTGAAAGCAGGGTGGTGTCCCGAAAGCTGACCCCACGCTGGTTTCTGCCACATCTGCGACTCATCTGAGTGATGCAGCACCTGCAGATGCTCTTCCAGGAGGGCTTGGCACAGTGGCAGAGCCTTTGCTCCCCACAGGACTTTCAGATGAAGACTGAGCTCATCAAAGTCTCACTTCCGCCCATCCCTCCTCGTCCCACGTGTAAACAGAAAGAAAAGAAAGGATGGGAACAGCAATTTCAAGAAAAAGAAAAGCTCAGAGCTGCAGCGAGGCTTCTCGGGCCCTTACCCTGCCTCCGTGCTGCTTTCCATGGCCCTGGGTATCGGTAGCATCAAGATGGAGCCAGGCCTTTTCTCTCAGCAGCGTGAGCACCTCCGCGCCGCCCCGTGCTGTGTGGTCATGCTGGGTGACACCAGCTCTAACCACGTGGCTGCACTCGTTTTCAACAGAAAAAAAAAAAAGCATCTGAATATTTTAAGGGCGTTTCAGAAGTTTCTCTTTCAAAGCAAAATTGGCATTGGCAAAGCCAAGTCGGTGTCCACTCACACCTGAGCTCCGTGGTGCAAAGAGCAGCTGGGCTGAAGTGCTGCTGACACACTTCCCTTGTGCAGTGACTGCTGCACATGCTGGGAAAGCATCCCTACAGCTATGCTGACAGCCTAAAAACTTGGCCTCTGTCATCTTAAGATGACGGAGAATGGCAGGAAACTTTGCAAATATCATTTCTGGAAGCTGGCAGCAGCGCTGACTGGCTGACCCTATAGGGTCAGTGAGTGGTGGAGGCAGGGAAGGATGCAGGGCAGTCGTTCTGATGGGGCAGTCCAGCAGAAGGAAATCACATCCTCCTGGAAGCAGCGGAAGCCCTTGGCACAGGATAAATGAAAGTGAACCAGGAAGAGCCTCATACACTAATTCTATCTTTATGGAAGCATTACTGCATGACTTGGATGAAATTACCTCCCAGTGCCTGTCAGCTATGCAAATGGCACAGGGAGGTGACTAACCTGAGGCAGAACACGGCAGCAGCAGCACAGCTACAAAGCAGTCACAGCATAACCAGGCTCTCTGCCACTTCCAGTCTCTCACATCAGCCTGGAGGATATGTAGCCTCTGCCATAAAGGCATCAGCTCCTTGACATCACCCCAACACCTCTTCCCAGCACAATCTGAAGAGGTAACACCTCGACTTCTGCACAGAAGAATGCTCTAGACAAAATTCTGCCAGCAGGATGATTTCCACGGTAGCTCCTCAAGAGACACATCTGCTTCTTAAGCTGATGATCTCTTTGTCTAGGGAGCAGTGCAACAGTGGACCCTCTGTCCCTTCTGCTCTATGCAGTACAGATGCCTTGGGTGAGCAGGCTGCCTGGGGTGACATGCAGTGGTGGCTGTGACACAGGACCCAAAGGGAGGCTGCAGCAGGGCAGTCAGGCTGATTTACTGCAGGCATTTGGAGGAAGACAGATGGAAACATGCAAGCTAGGGGGCTCACTGCATGAAGCTGATGCTGCTGGTGTGACCTGCTTCTTTACACGCGGGGAGCTGCCTCCCTGCACGCCTTCTCAAGCGATCTCCACCATTCACTGGATTGTTGCTTCCCTCTGTTGCTAGTTAGTGCATTGCAAGGAAATAGCAAAGTGGGTAGAGACAAATGTACCACGTGTGTACGGAGGGAAATGAAGCCTTGCTGGGAGGTGATGCCTGGCTGCTGAGTTTCTGCAGACTCTAGAAGGAGCATCTTCGATCTTACCCTTAACTTTAAGCCTTAGCTTTGCCTGTGGCTCTTTCAGCAAGTAACAACAGATTCAACATCATCCTGCCACCTCTAACAGTCTGAAGTGAAATGTGACAAAATTTTTTAGCCACCTTAATGGGAGAGAAATGCACACAAATCTGTACAACGGGTCTCTTTCTAATCTTTAGAGACTTTTGCCCCAGCCTGAGAGAAAAAGACCTTGGAAACCAAAAGACACACGTGTCTGTACATCTGCATTGCAAGGCAGCACTCTTTTCCCACGCAGTAGAGTGGGCTGCAGTGAGAGCACACAGCTGGGACTGGGACTTCTAAGGGTAACGGTTAGATATTCCCGATTCTCACAACAAAGTGCAGTGTTCTGCTTGAGAGTTTGTGAGCTTATCTCCACACCTCCACTCCTCCCCTCAGCTTCGCACTGGGAGCCATCCAGCTCATCCAGCCTGCAGCAAACAAGTGAACATCTGCAAAATACTGGCACATCCCAAGGTCACAACACTCCATGCTCTTGCTCACTCGTCCCTGAGTAGTAACTTCACACATGCAAAACATTGCTTACAAAACTGACCAAAAGTGAGCTTTCCAGCAGCACACTCAGATCTCTGTCTAGTAGTATATTAACATCAGCATTGCTGGGGGAACAGGACACAGTGGAACAGCCTGAGGTACCAAGAAAATGACCAAAATCCACTCTGACAGAGTCGACAGACAGGTGCTGTCCCTGCACCAGGCACCACAACCCTGCTGAGCCTGGCAGCGAGCAACCAGCCCCAGCATCCTGCCTGTGTCAATCCTCTTGTCCACTTTTCCATTCTAGTCTTGTCTGCTCTTTCCTCCAAAAGTGCTTTCACTCTGGAGCTAAGGCACTTTGGAGCGAACTATCCAAGACTCTTTAATCTCGAGTAACAATTCCACAAAGAAAAGCACCACAAATCATCTTCCAGCTGCGCCACTGAGCAACTGAGAGAGGTTCTGTGCCGAGGTACACACACACGCAAATCGTAAGGAGTTTCCCTTTGTCTTTTTTCTCCTACCTGCTCTGGCTCCCCAGGCACTTCAAGTTCCCCCGGAGGTCTCCCGCAGACAGGAGCGGCCTGGGATTGAGGATCTGTTATTTACTGCACTACAATCTAGTAGCGTCCCGGTCGCCTAGGCAATGACATTGGAGCTGTTGAAAGCTATGTGAAAAGTGAGGCAAAGGCTTGTGCACTCCCTTCCTGGAATACAAGGCAGTTACAAAGGGGTGGGGACAGCTCAGCCAAGCGTGCAGGGGAATTAAGCTGGTCACCAGCCCCAAAACAGGGGCAGCAGCAGGGCTACGCAGACCGCTGTTGTCGAGCTGGGAAGGAGACAGAAACCAGCGCTCCGAAGCTCTGTACCCCACCGGACTGCTGCTTTAGGGTTGTTTGGATGCTCGTATTGCTCACCAGGCCCAGTCATCCCTCCTGGGGCACAGCAGCCCAGGGACTGTCCCCAGAGGGCAGCAAGGCCTCCTTCCTCTCCCGAAAGCCCCATGTTGCGGATCAGAAGATGGAATATTTGTGCTTTCTCCACCTTTGGCTGCAGATCTCTGCCCTCTACGCTCACCCAACGTCTGCTGACACCGTTTCCACAAGCCAAAGGTTTGCTTTAGCAAAGCCAAGCTCCGCACACAACTTCCCACACCCGACCCCATAACAAATCCTGATCTGAGAGGGCTATCAGGGGGCAGAGCAGCAGGCCCCGGGCTGGCTTTGGGCAAGCAGTGCGGCCTGCTCCTCGCTGCCCACTCGTGGGTGTCTGTCTCACCAGGCTTTAGGATCGCCTCTTTCTACACTGCCTCGTCTGCAGCTCTGGGCCTCTCATTTCCAGCAGCAATTAGCCGGGAAGCGGGACGCGTGACTCGGAGCAGGCCACGACTCAACACCAAATTAGCGGGAAGCCTGCTAATGAGGGAACGGCGCCGGTGACTCCGGCGGGCTGCAGGGCGCGGAGCCGCGCTCATTACACAGCTCATTTGCATAACAATTTCTCACTCGCGGGCACTTCCCGCCGCCGGGCGCTCCCAGACGCGGACACGGCCCTCAGCGCGCGAGACTACGACTCCCAGCATGCCGCGCGGCGCTCCGGTTTCTGATTGGCTGTCCCGACAGGAAGCTCCCGCCCTTTCCGCCCTCGCCCGCCCTGAGGTGCGGGCCGGGGAGCGGCGGGCGGAGCGGGCGGGTTTGAATCGGCGCCGCTCCGCTGCGGCCGCGCGGGATGCCATGGACTTCTCGGAGCCGTTCAAGCTCTCCGGGCTGCTCGGCAGGTTCTCCCCGGACGGGAAGTGCTTGGTGAGCGCGGGGCGGCGGGGCCGGGCCTGAGGTGGAGCCGGGCGTTACGGGGCGGTGTCCGGCCGCGGGCCGCGCGGTGGGGGCGGGGAGCAGGCCCCGTGTGTCCGCGCCGTTGCTGTGGGGGTGGGTGAGGTGGGCGGCACGGCCGCGGCCCTGCTGAGGCGGTCCGTCCGTCCGGCGGGTGTCTGGCCGGCTCTGGGGGGTGACGGCCGCGCTCTCGGTGTGCGCAGCGCGGCTGTTAGGCCCGCGGTCAGCACGGGGCTCAGTTACTGACTCCGAGACGGTCAGTGGCGTTCCCACGGGGCGAGGAATCGGCTTTTGGAAGAGGAGGCTTAGCCGTGCCTAGCAAGCAGCCGTGGAGATAACGGGTTCGGTTTTTAAATGACTATAGACCCCCCTACTGGCTTAAACTACGGTGAAAATAGTTATGTTAGAGCACAGCTTGCGTGAAGCCTTTCTAGGGCTGAATGCTGCCCTGTAAGTGCGTAGTGCAGCGTTCTGTGGGGCAGCACATCGAGCTTGTCAGCTCTGGTGCTGATGCACTAACCCAGCTCGGTTCCTGCTTTTGCTCAGGCTTCCTGTGTGCAGTACCGACTGATCATTCGGGACGTGAACACCCTCCAGATCCTTCAGCTGTACACTTGCCTGGACCAGATTCAGTACATAGAATGGTCATCTGATTCTCTTTTTATATTGTGTGCCATGTACAAGCGAGGGATTGTTCAGGTAAGGACCCAAGCAGAGCTGTTTCACAGACTTCTGTCACGTGGGTGTGAACAGCAGTCACCAGTTCAGTGCTTTTGTTAAAGAAATTGAAAACGTTACTGATAACGTGTGGTCTGAATAAAGCAGCATGCTGTAACTTACGAAGCCGTGACCTCCATCTTAGCTTGGAATCAAACCGTGAATGGTTTAGATTAGTTTACTGCATATTTTCAAAGCTAGAAAGTATCTTAGGAGTTTCTTCTTTCAGCGGAAAACAAATGCATGCAAAGTTGCCCAGCGGTCTAAAGCATGTTCTTTAAATTGCTGGGTATAGTCAGAATATTTGTCAAAGAAAAAACTTACTTTACAATCTGTAATAACACACAGAGGTCTGGAGCTTACTTTTGTAGCGGGATCCAGCGCCAGTCTTTCATGGCCACGGCTTTCAGAGGTTTCTTGCCCTCTCTGGTCTGTGGTGCAGGAACTTTATCTCAGCTGAAGCGTATTCTTGCAAGGAGAGGTTCCGATGAGCTGTTTGTTTGGTGCACTGTCTGCTTGGTTTCCTCCCTGACCTAGGTCTGGTCCTTGGAGCAGCCAGACTGGCACTGTAAGATAGATGAAGGGTCGGCAGGATTGGTGGCCTCATGTTGGAGTCCGGATGGTCGTCACATCCTCAATACAACTGAGTTTCATGTAAGTGTGAAGTCATGATTATTCTCCATGGTATCAGATGTTACTGTCTGCCCTTTGCCTCTTAAAATAACCTGAAGCTCTTAAAGCTGTAGTGGTGGTAAAGAACAGTTTTCTTATATCCCCAGAGGTAACCTATATTCCAGTTCAGATGTTACTCTGTTAACATTTAATTCTCTGGAGTTTGATAAGATATAAAATGGGCTCTTAACTTATACAGATAAAATGGAGTGCTTAAGTGTAGGATTAACTTTCATTTATGAAAGCAGTTTTGGTATCCAAATATGTTGGGGGCTCAGGGAAATCCACAGACATCCAAGAATGACTTCTGAATTAAAAAAAGAAACATAAATTAACTGATGTATGCTTACAGAAGTGCTTGGTTTTTACATGTAACGGTCAGAGGGATGTTGGTAAGCACTTACAAGAACTGTTCTGGAGCCTGAATTGAGATGTAGAGTCCAGATCAATGTGTGTGTGCTGAGGACTTGTTGGAAGGATGTGGGAGTCTGGCTCTCCACCTTTTTACCTGATGATGGGTGGGATTCAGTACAACAAACAGTCAGAAAATAGCTAGGAACCTCATGCAAAAAACTTTTCTGTTTAATGTATTTGACTTTTTCAAAACAAGTTGGTTTTTAAACAATGCATTGTCGCCCTGAATTGGGGTATTTCTCTGCAGGATTGCCCTTTTTCCATCCAAGTATCAATCAGTGGGTTACAGGTGGGGGGTTTGTCATCTGTGTGTGCATACTGGAGTTAGTGTAAGTACTGATGCTCTCAAGGGAACCCGTGAAGAATCACATATACAGGGTGGAATTCCCTGGCAAGGATTTTTGGTGCTGGCTGAGGTAGAGATTTTCTGACTTTTTAGATCAGAGATCTTATGGAGTCATTAATTTAAGCCTGAGTTTCTCCAGGAGGAAGCACCTTGATAGTGATTAAAATGTGAGTTAGAGCTACAACTCTGAGTCAGTGAAGGCATGCTGATGGTCAGGCAGGAGTGTTGTCTCTGTAACCCAAACTGAAGGCTGGTGCTATGTGCTACAAATGAGTTTCTTATGGCACGTTCATGTGGGGGTGGACTAGCAAGTATTTATTACCTCCCAACAGAACTTGGTTTGACCTTAGAGGATTTCATTAAGCCTTTGCCAAGTTGGCATCTGTGTTGGGATAAGTTTTCTTTCCAGCTGTAAACAGGTTGCTAAATTAGCTTTGTCAGACAGCTGCCTGGGTTATGGCGATGTCTGAGTTGTGTTTACTCTGGAGCAGGCTAAATCCATAGTCTGGTGGGACAGGCGTTAGCAGTGCTCGGGACAGAAGCTGTCAAGATACTTAATATTGGTGTATTGTGTGCGTTATGAAATTCAGGGATTGCCTGGGGGGCTTTTGGTTTCCTGTCAACCAGTGCAGTTTGGCTTTGGTAGCTTGACATTTTCAAACAGCAACAACTAATTACTCATGCTTGTAATTCTTCAAGTCAACATATGAGCTCCGTTGTAAGCTTGCAAGTTACTTTACTTTCTACTAGAGATTTCTTTAACCTTATGGTTATAATAAATTATTTCTAGCAATCCATGCTTATTATTGCAACAGCGAATGTTTTCATTGGCTAACCTGCAGTGAGGTTTTTTGCAGTAACATCTTTACCTTTTTGCATAACATTTATAGTGATTGATGTTGTTTTCTCTTTTTTAATGTGACCGCTGTGCAGTTTCTAGCTGAAGAAGAGTGCCTGTGAATTCTGCCACGTTCTGAAATCCGCTGTGGCTCAGTTATCTTCTGAGATGAGCAGCAATGCTCCTAGGGTATTTAAATGTTAATGTAAGTCTGCAGATGTGATCATCTTACTGCAGACAAGCCTGTAGCAGTGTGTAGGTCTCCTGAGTCCTAAAAAATATTACACAGTGTACAGTGACGTAGAATGGTATGGATAACCATCTAAACCTTGACATGAACACCACAATAAACAGTATAAGGCAACTAAGTGGTATTGGTGACCAGAAGCATGTACAGATTGTGCCCTTTCCCTCACAGAAGTCTGGAATTGAAGAAGTTGGAACACGGTGTCAGTGCTGTTGCTTTGTGTGGTGCCCTGGAAGGCAGCTTGCTGTCCCTTAGCTATTGTTTGTCACTGTATTTCGTAGCAGGTGCTTCCTCTCCTGCTGAAGATGCTCTGTTGTAGTGTATCTAGCGCAGCAAGCTGCTTGCTGGAGGAGTCCGTGTTGTTGGTCAGCCCTGTGGAAGATGTCACACCAGGTATTGTTCCTCATTCAGAGCTGCTGTTCCACACTAATGTGTAGAGCTTAAACAAGAGCTGCAGATACAGGGAAAGCAAATGGGATTTTAACTTACCCCAGACTTGAAGGTTTTGTGATAAGTGGTTGGAGCTCATCAGCATTGTTCTGGAGCGTTTCTGTTAAGGACTGTTTTGAAGTTACATTTATTATACTTTCTCTAGATCCACTTTAGTACTGAAGCATTAAGAAGCTTCCTAAGAGCTACAGGGGGAGAAAAAATGTGTGTGTTTCTGTGTATATTGGAGCTAATCCTTAGTAACTGGAAGTGGCTACGTTGGTTGAAAAATGCTTTCTGTCGAGGAATGCGCTCTGAATAATCTTCTGAAATCCGGTGCTGACAGACACTGCTATGTAAGGAGGCTTTGTGACCCAGTCAAGTCTGGGACAAAAGTTGACAGTCATTTGAGATGCAAGGTTGTTTAAAAGTGTGTTTTTATCTATTGAAAATCACCAGTCCTACACCTGCCTATAGCTGTCAACGTTGGACATAGTCCTGAACCCAGTGCTGGAGACTGTTTATCACGTTACCATCTAAATGCTTTTTATTTCTCAGCTGTTTTAGGCTATTTTAAAAATGCTTCTGCTTTTGGTTTGGTTTTTATTTCCACTGCAAAACAACAGCTGAAAACTTGTCAGACACCGTTATCATTAGGATTTGGGTTTGACAACTCCAGTTAATGTAGTAACTTATAGTAAAGAAGGGGAAAGTACCCTCAAAATGGGCAGAAAGACATGCCTGCCACTAGCTTAGCTGAGCACAGGCTGTGAAAGCTATTGTTGCTTCCCAAAAGCTCTGAAAAAAGTAAGAAAGAACACCACAACTTATGTTTGTTTTAATTTAAGCATATTTGACTTTCTTTTTTCATCCTCTGTGCGTTTTGTTTCTGTCTCTCAATTCTCTCTGCTAGCTGTGAAATAATCCTTCTCAGACTGGGGGCACTGGCAGCTTGGGTAGGACTGTAGAATAACTTTTCAGTAACTTTTCAGTTCCAGCTGAGAAGGTGAAGGCTCTCCCTTTTTCCTTGTGTTTAACTGTTAGTGTCAGGCAGATATGAGAGCCATAGATGAAGTACACAATATAACTTTCCAGTTTAGAAAAAACATTTTTTTTTTTTTACCATAGACAAATTGAACAACTGATTTCCAAAATGAGGATTCTTTTCAGAACACTTTGCTTTTGTAAGTGTCTAATATCAGTCCCAAACTTTTTAGGTTATGTGTGGTGTGACTTGGACAGGAGGTTGCCACGATGTCGCTGCAGAACTTACACGTGGTCTCCAACTTGGTTTATGAGCCTCAGGCATGGCAGAGGTGACAGTAAGAGCCCTGCGTGCCCTGTGCTGCTTCTCACTGAGAGATTTCCCCTCCTCCTATGCTCTCCAGCAGTAAGGTTTTGCCTTTTTTGAGGCTTGGAGTCAGCCTGTATGGTCTGGGGTAGCAGTGTGTGTGACACGCAGCAGGCCAGGTGAGTTGACTGGGGCCAAGTGGCAACACAAGTGTAAATTTGGATGCCTTTGTCAGGAAAAATTACAATCCAGACCTCAGCATTCAAAGCTTGCAGCTGCTAAGCTCGTATTAAGTGGCTGTAGAATGTGTGTTGTGTGTGCTGCTTGTTTTGGTCAAGGGAGGAACAGCAGCAAGTACATTTAACCCTGCAATTAATAGGAGCAAGCAGCATATCACTGTTGCAGTTGCTGTAGAAGAATGTGAGTAGGCATTGTGTTGGTATTTTTAAAGTAAATCTTGCCTGAGGAGCAGACTAACAATGCTGTATTTTTGTGTGTCCGGAAGTGAGCAGTTGCAGTGATAAAACTTGATTAATGTTGTTCATCTTGTGGATTCCACTGGGATCCCTTAAACTTTAAGGTGGTACTATAGATGTCTAGCTGTAATCCCATAGCTGTTAAATAAAGGAAGAGATAATAAAGGCTGCATTAAATAGTGTGGTTTATTTTTTAAACTTTGGGCATATGAAGCCTGGAATCTGATGTGGTCGTTGCTCTTTCCTGTCACATTTTAAAATAGCAGTTTTGTGTGTGTGGCCTTCTCAAGTCTTGTAAGTTTCTTAAATATATGCTAGAAATGAGCAAACAAACAAAAAAACAGGTAATGATGCTCTTTTGCTTTTGGTTTTTACATTCCTTGAGAGAGAAAGAGAGAGGCAGTGTTTGTTAGGAATCTGTAGCTTGGTTTGAATACATTCTCAATTAATACCACTGCTGGTAATGGGTCTGCATTGGCTGCAGGTGGGTGATTGAATGGTAGATGGTGCTAAAGTTATACTTATGTAGTGAATCAGAACTGACTTTGTTGTTCAGTGGCCTTGGGAAGGATGGTTTCATGACTGTGGATCTTAATTGCAATGATAGACTTACCTGTGTCTTATCTAGAATCTCTTACCTTGGTGCAATAAAAACATAGGAAAACATGGGATGAAAAACATACCCTGGAAACATTCCTTGCTCCAGATATAAATGCAAAGGTTCACATGACATTCTGATTAATGCACATATGTCTGGTGTGGCTGCCGTTGCTAAGGGAGAGTAAGTATTTGTTTTTAATTGAATAATCTGCAGATGGCAACACAGAGCTTCCAGAATGCAGGCTGTGACCTTGAAGAGCTGCGGAGGGGCTTGTTTTGCAGCTGACTGCCTTCTTTGCAGTTTTCATGCTCTGTGGATGCTCAGGTCTCCAGGAATACCACAGGCAATGGTGTTTAATGCCTTGCTTTTGCTCGTCTTTTAACTGATTCTTTCAGTAGTTCTGTAATGTGGCCTTCTTGTGGGTGACTGAGGAGGGAAGAACAGAATGCGAATCAGCTGTCAAAGCTGAGCATGTGGTTAGAAGTTTAAAACCAGAACTAGGTTTTGGGGAGGGGGGTTATGTACTTTTTCAATCTACAACAATAAGCAATTGCTTCCTTGCCTTTTTCTCTCAACAGCTGCGAATAACTGTGTGGTCCTTGTGTACTAAATCTGTATCTTACATCAAGTATCCCAAAGCTTGTCAGCAGGGTAAGTGTCACTGATTTCCCACAGGAATGGGATTGAACTGCTGTGAGTGCTGCCCTGGGATCCGAGTAGATCCAGAAGAATTGTAATGGGTCTGTGTGCCTGTTCTACACGTCCTTCTGTTGTGCTCCCTCTATGGAGGGTCCTGTGAGGCAATAGATTGAGCTGGACGTGTTGGTGATGATGATGACAATGTATTACACGAAATAAGAGAGGGGGACTGACACATTTTTTGCCCCTCCTCCTACTTTGAATTAGGAGTAACTACATTTTTTTATTATCATTATTTTTCTTGATGAATCATCAGTTATTCTGTCTTGTTCTCTCACTTTCCTTTCTGCCCACGGGCAGGGATAGCTTTCACCAAGGATGGCCGCTATATGGCAGTAGCAGAGAGACGTGACTGCAAAGACTTCGTTAGCCTCTTCGTGTGTAGCAACTGGCAGCTGCTGAGGGTAAGATGTGTCTCTGACTTCCACTGCTTCTGCGTGGGCTGCAAGCATCTGCTGCACACTACTTTAAACACCATCGCTCTGCTGCTCTAGTTTTAGACTTGCCATTGCATTTTGTAGCCAGCATCTGGCTCCTTTGCTGGCCTGCAGCATGCTTCCACAGCAGAGGGATTCTGTTCAGGAAGCTGTGTATGCAAAGAATCTCTGCTGGCATGCAGGAGTCCCACCTTTAAATGCTTACACAAACGTATTACCATAGCACTGTTTGGTGTAAATGATAATGAAAGTGTCTGTAATGCTAACTATAAAATATAACTATAATGCTTTCTGTTTAAAAAATGAAAATGTTCTGTGAAGCATGCACACTGGCATGTTTAGGAAGAGTCTGAGAAGTTAAAAGCCATTAATGACTAGTCTGTACCTGGGTCACCTCTGGTTCAAGAATTGAGTCTTAATGGAATCCAATGGAGAAATCTGAGAAATACAACCCAAAAAAGCACCCAAATAACAACCAAAACCAACAAACAACTCCACAGATAAGCTAAGAATTAATCTTTTCAGTGATAGTGAACGGTACATTTCTAGGCTAGCATATAGAAAAGCTGTTAGATTTGTGGTAGCATTTGGGAGGATGAAACTGAGGATTGCATGTAGTGTTTGGCAGTGTAATGCTTCCAGTGACATTTCTCTCTTTTGGGGACAGCATTTTGACACAGAAACACAAGATCTGTTTGGGATTGAGTGGGCTCCCAATGGCTGTGTTCTGGCAGTGTGGGATACGTGTCTTGAGGTATGTGGAGAAAGATTATTTCAGAGTGCAAGTTGTTAGTTTATTTTTTTTCAGCTGCCATGCATGAAGGAATAACTAAAAATGTGGTGTTAATGTTTTTCTAAATGGAAGGAATATGAGCTGAACTCCAAGGAAACATTTCAGAGTGTTACACCTGTGTGGGTAATGGGCATCCTAACAGTGTGTCAGACTTCTGTGGGTCTTTAATGACAAAGAAATAGCTTATACCTTTGTATAAGTTAGACATAAATATTTGTAGTTTTGACTGTGAACACTGTGGGAGCTGCTATTCAGTTAAAAGATGAAAGAGTTCTTCTGTAAGACAGTTACTTCACGTTGCATGAGAATTTAAGAAGTGACCCAAGAAGTTAGTTAGGAATATGTAAATGTTATATTTCTTGATGGCTGTGAAGTTATGGGCATTAGGACCAAACCAATTAATCACTGTGTTTCAGTACAAAATATTGCTGTACTCCCTTGATGGCAGACTGCTGTCCACGTATCGTGCTTATGAGTGGTCATTAGGCATCAAATCAATTGCCTGGAGTCCCAGCAGTCAATTTTTGGCAATTGGCAGCTATGATGAAAAGGTAAGAAGCAGAAAAGAGAAAAGAAACCTGTCTAAACCATTTGCAGAATCTTATCCTGACCGCTCTGTCTGGCCATGTCTTCTTGAATTAGGTGCGTATCTTGAACCACGTCACCTGGAAAAAGATCACAGACTTTGAACATCCAGCAACTGTTGTTAACACAAAGACTGTAAGTAGGGATGCAAACTCTTTCAAACTCTTTGCATCGTTATCAGCACTTTGTTGGTGTGGCTCTTTGTTTCCAAAGATGCTAGCAAGTCCATTTCATCCTGGAGGCTTTGCTTTTATTTTCTTCCCCTCCTAAGCTCTAAGTAGTGTTTGGGAAACTTCTCAAAGACTTGAGGTTGTAAGGGAAAAATAAAGGAATCCTTTCAAGCTTTCTGGGACATGCAAATGATTTTCAGTGTGAGCAATAGGAGATTCTCCCAGGGCTTCTGCCACATGCCAGTGCATTTTACTGTAGGTGGTGATTGCCTTACAGATCTGGGGATGTGGATCATGAGGGCAAACTGGGGAACATAACAGAGAGATTTCTCATCTTTATGCAATTTGCAGCTTTAAATGTTATTGTAACTGAGTTCTGATTAGGTCTGTCTTGTAGTTACAAGCTCATGGAGCTCACCTCAGGAGCATTTCCTGTTAGGAAAGCAGGCAAAGAGATTTGTAGCTCTTGTTTCAAAAATCACAAGCAGTTTTCATTCTTCAGGGTGAAAAAAACACACGGTGTAGTGGTGCTGCCTGCCTCTGCAGTTAGGACTAATCTTCCATTGGACAGACACCCTGTAAGAGTTTGCATGGGAGACAGTAGGTCTGTGAAACTCCCATTTCTGTGCTGATGCATCTTAGCCAGAAGCAAGAACTTTCCTTAAGTGGAAAATGACCTTTTTTCTTGTGAAGTATAGACCATGTAATGGAAGACAAATGGAAATAACTCTGCTGATCTCTACTACACAGACAGGAATTCCAGTTGGTATTTTTTATCCTGTTTTGCGGATGAGGAGTTATACACGTGGTTTTTCTTCTGCAGTGTTACATTTTATGTTTATTAATGGTAATATAGGAGTAAAGGTTTCTCATTAAACAAATGAATTCTGTATTTCCGTTGTAGTGAAAATAATTTATTGCACTACCAGACGAAGGTTTCAGGAATACAGAATGAGGTGGACTCATTCTTCATGGACTTCAAAATTCATTTACCTGCCAGAATATTTTTTTTGATTGTGGTTCCAATAGGCAAATGATTCAGTGAGAGTGCAGGACACAGTGTTTGCCTGCTTGAAGCCCAACTCCTTCACTGATCAACTAGGGATGCTGAGATGCAATGCCCTTGAAAATGCAGAGTAAAACTCTTGAGTTAGTGGATGTGATTTGTTAATAGCACAAGTTCAAACTCTCCTAAGCCCTTCTCAGAACTGTCACTTGTTTCTTTGTAGATCGTGTACAAAGAAGTGGAGAAGTCCCCACCTATTGAATCAGAGAGGCTTTCTTTCCCTCCATCAAGAGCATTGGCAAGTTCTGTCTTCAGCACACAAAGTAAATGTAAGCCAAGGTTCAGTGAAGTAAGACACTTGAGCTTGCCATCTGAAGTCTTTCTATAAATAAATGTGTGAATGCTGATATTGGATTCTCAGTAATGGCAGACAATGCATCATCAGTATTTGTCTGCTGTTTTTACTGTCTGTTTGTGCCGCTGTCAGAGTAATTCACCTTTCCTTGCATTGGTGTTTGTTTGAAACGCTAGCTAGAAGGTGGCAGAAAACTTGATCTTACCTATTTTTCATAGTCTAATCTCAGAGTTGGGATTTCCAGTCCTTTTTGGTTTTTGTAGAAGAGTTAAGAGTAGAAAACTGATCATAGAAAGATGCAATGTGTTTAAAAAAACAAACAAACAAAAAAAAACCTACTGAGGTTTTGATTGGAGCATCTTGCAGAAGAGTAAAATGCTGTGGGATCAAAAGTGGCATCTTCTTAACAGCTGGAATTAAGTACTTTGTCTGTTGAGGCTTGCTAAGTAAAGTACTTTTATTTGCAATTCCAGATGACATTTCCCAGGTGCCAGTCTCTTTCCAGTACATCAAACCAATTGCTGATAGAGCTAATCCCAAAATGGGGATTGGGATGCTGGCATTCAGTCCAGATAACTGTTTCCTGGCAACTAAAAGTGGTAAGTTCCTTGTGCCCTCTGTTAAAGGAGAAGCCTTTCTGTTATACGTGTGGGTTTGGCTCTATTATTTAATGACAGTACCCTGCTCTTTATATTTCTTCAAGTATATATGGAGCCACTGTACTGGAAAATGAAGTGCACAACTCCTTCCTGCATATGTGTCTCTGGGAAGGCAGAGTTCTTTGCAGCCTGTCTTAGTGGGGCTTCTGATAAACACAGATGGTCGTGGGGTTAACAGTGTTTCCCTTTGACAGGCATTCCCTTTAACAGCATAACTGTGAATAGTTCAATAAAAAACAGTGGAGGACTGGAAGACAAACAATACTTCTAAAGAGGCTGTGAGACCTTGTTTTCCTTCTGATAATCAAAAGATTTCCTCTTTCTTTTCTGTCAGATAACATTCCTAATGCTGTCTGGATCTGGGATATTCAGAAACTGAAGCTGTCTGTAGTGTTAGAGCAGCTGTGTGCCATCCAGTCTTTCCAGTGGGATCCACGGCAGCCTCGACTTGCTGTGTGCACAGGAAACAGCAAAGTCTACTTGTGGTCCCCAGCTGGATGTGTGTCAGTACAAGTTCCAACAGAAGGTAAAGCTTTCTGCAATGCTCTCTGCAAGCCATTATCAACTCCTTCTTTACAGATTACTTTTTCCACTTTCAATTTGGCCCAGGCATTATTAGTGAAGACTTAGCTGTGACTTACAGCTTCTTAAAAGCAGGTATTTCCATCCTTAAAAGAAATGTGCACATTATTTGCACTGGTCTCTGCTGTAGCAGTGACAAAATCAGACGTGCTATTTCTGAGGTGGGAGGGTATCTTTTTGCAGTGCATGCAGCTTACCTAAGAAAAGGTGACTGAAATAAGGTGCTTCTTTGCTCTTTCTGCAGGTGAATTCCAGATTGTCTCTCTCTGCTGGCATCCTAGTGGAGATGCCATGGCACTTCTGAGTAAGGATAACTTCTGTGTGTGTTACTTAGAAAGAGAAGAAGTGAAATAACTATCAGTTGCACTAACAGTGCTCACAGATCTGAGGAAGAATGAGGAAAGGGGTGAAGCCCATTCTATTTATAAATTATTTATTTGAAGGAGCATAACAGAACTCTAGTCTGTAAAGGGCTGTGAATGTACCTGAATGATGTTCTGTCTGAGGTGTGGAAAAATGAAGGCTGGGTTTCTAGCAGACTTTAGTTGTGATGTAATTAGATTTTCTTGCAAATTCTGTCAACTGTGAAACTTTTTTTTTTCCTAAAACTGTAGCTGAATGTACATAATGTATAGACACTATTTAAATTTGCTAATTTCCAATAAATATTTTGATAATGACAAACTCAGTATGATTCTGACTAAAAAAACTGTGCTGTTAATTTGACAGCCTTGCTCTCTGCAAGAGGAATGAAGAATGAGGTGGAGGCATTTAACTTTCCTGAAAGGTGACAGCTTAGAAAATGCATTGAGAAGAGCACACCACTCGTTGTGTACTGCACTGTTATTTCAGCTTTATGTAAGTTGCAGAAACACACAGCAAGGTCACAAACATGCTACAGCGGCACAGTATTTATTCAGCATTGTAGCTGTGCAAGACAAAAATGATGTGTGTAGATCTCAGACCACCACAAAGCTTGTTACAGTAACCTCTCCTGGTTATAGCAGCTCTCCCCTGCTTCTGAAATGCAGTCCTGGAGGTTTGCATGAGGTTAAGTGTAAGGATGTGTAATGTACGATGCTTGAAGTTCTGTCTGTCTCTGGTAGGAAGTCCCGTGCTGCTGCTACCCCAAATTAAAGTGGGATTAAGAAAACTGCTATGAATATAAATGATTAAAGTAGGGTTATCCTTATAAAACATACTTCCTATAAAGGCTCTGAAGGCAAATGTCTGCAATGCTTTTGGCAATACTCTCTCAAGGCAGCAAGAAAAGGTACAAAATGGCAAGCCAGATTCAGCTGAGAAGGAGCTACTTTTACAATCAGCTACACGTTCAGCCATGTGCCTGTTACCAAGTCAGAGTTCACAGCCCCTGCTCCTGAGCAGGTGGAGCAGTACAGCTGCAACAAGATTTGCTGGCTCTCTAGCAAAGAACACCTGTTAGATTTGAAAGCTGTGGCAGTCTTCATCAGAATGCTAAGATTACTGTAACTCTGGGACACTGAAACCCCTAAGCAATACAAATCAATCCCAAGCACCACATGATTTAGGGGTACAACTGTCACCTGCTGCATGTGCCACACGCTATCCTGGATATTGTCTGTAGCAGATACAGATTGCACAGGATGAACAGGGAAAGAATGTGCAGTTAGAAATGGAAGAGGAAGCAGCGCTGCTTGCTCGCCCCTGTGAGAGCTGTTAGTTAAACACAGAATGGCAGCACTGTGTGTGCTTCAGCTGATCTGCCTTGTGCATTCTCCATAACAACCAGGGAGCCCCTGCAGCCCCCTCCTCCTTCCCCTACTGCCTTCTCTTTGCTCATCAGATTCTCTGCCCCACACCTGCTCTCCCCAGGAGGACAACATAAAATCACTTTCCCTTAAAAGGATCAAATGCCATGCGTTTTAAAACCCAATTTTGCCTCTCGTCATGGAGTAGCCAAGCTTGGCCTCGTTGTTGATGAAGGACATCAAGCCCACGTAAGTCTCAATCAGGAGAGGCCTCTCCAGCACCAGTACAGAGTTGGCCCTTCCTGGCACTGGCCATTCCTTGTGGGCTTTCTTCACGGCTTGGATGAGCTGAGTTTTAAAGTTTTCCAACTGAAAGATGAAAAAAAAAATATATCAACGATCACCATGACATTTTCTCCATCGCTTTAAAAGCTGCCATGCTTCGGTAGGGAGACAGTAAAGGTGTAAAGGGCCAAGGCTAACGCTGTGGTTGCTGTGACTCACATCCCATAATGAACTTTACATTCTGACAACTATAGCTGATGTCACTCACAAGCAAGTGGGCTGGATATGTAAGGAATTTCTGTTCTCCTGCCATTAACATTGGTGCTGAAGTTCAGTTACTGTAATGCTCTATGACAGAGCAGGAACTCAAGGAGAGCAACCACTGAAAGAAAAGAGCTCCCAGGTGAAGGTTGGTGCGAGCAGCTACGGTGTGCTTAACTGGGAGCTCAGGATGAAGGTCGGCCCTGTGCCTGCAGGCAAATGAAAGCAGGAATGACAAAAAGATGCATTTACTTTCGGGTCGTATGGGACTCTGCACTTCTGAGAGCTTCAGCTTCCTTTCTGAGCGGACCAGCTGGCACAAACCCACCCAGCAGAGAATAGGAAGGTGCCTCCTGCAGCTGTGTCCCTGGGTTTAACTGCTCCTGCGTGACGTGCCCACTCCAAGCAGTGCCCACACCACGACAGCCGCGTGGAGCAGCAGAGGCTGTTCCCTTACCAGGCACAGCGACGCGACCTTCTCGGCAGCGTCCGCCATCGGGTGCTCGGTGAAGGTGGCGTAGGGGACGTTAGAGGACCACGGGTTCCATCTGTTGAGGAAGGAGGCACGGCTCCGCTTGTCCCACTGAATGCGGATCCCCACTCCTTCTCTCCTGGTGTCGAAGGCAGCAGCGTTAATACGGTACAAGCAGAGGTCTGAAAGAGAGCTCAGAGCTGGCAGCTCCAGTTTGTAGCTAGCCCAAGCGACACAGTGAGCTCCTCCATCATCTGATGATGGCTGAACAAACCAAACTGGTGAGCAGCAGCAAAAGGGAGAGCTCTCAGGGCGAGGGCTGCCACACTGAGCCCGCACCAACTTACTTGTTCAGAGATTTAGGTGGGAACTCGAACTCTCCCACAGAGATGGTATCCACGGCGTTGAGCGCGATCCTGGTGATATGCTGGCACTGCAGCCCCACGAAGTCGTATTTGCAGATGAGAAGGGACCGATCGGTGATGAGCACGAGGCGCTCCTTCTCGTTGTTCCAGTGGTCGATTCTGGTAAGGAGGCAGAAAATGGAGCTTCAGCTGGCTAGGAATACATCACAGAGCAGAGCCGAGTCTCGGTACTGTTCTACCTCCCATCGCCGCCTTTGCTTTGCACCTCCAGGCCCCAAAAATTAACCCCAGCTCAGAAACGGCACAAGATACGAAACAGAACGGCCTGCAGCCCCGCTGCCAGGCTCTGTATGCTATTAACGTGCACAACTGAGCCGCGGCCGCCGCGGGCACTCACTCGGTGAGCAGCCACACGCTCTCCACGTCGCCGTCCTCCGTGGGCATCACGACGGCGCGGATCTCGCTGACCGCCTGCTCGATGGTACCCGGCTGCGGGAGGGAGGGAGGGAGGAAAAGGAGAGGTGAGCGGAGCAAAGGGCGAGCGGGGCTGCGGGGCTCCGCCGGCCGCGGCCGTACCCGGAACACGAAGTACTCCTTCAGGCGGCCGGCCCGGGTCGCCGTGCGCACGTTCAGCGGCCGCAGCTTCTGCCGCGGGGGCACCGCGCCCGGGGGGGCGGCGGGGAACGGCGGTTCGGGGCCGCCCGGTACCAGCAGCGCTGCGGAGCCCACCCCCCTGCCCCCCAAGCCCCCCGCCGCCGCCTCCTCCTCGTCGGGGCCGCTCTCCTCCGGGTCGCGGAGCTGCAGCATCGCGGCCGTGGAAGGGCCGAGCGGAGCAACGCCGTCTTCCGGGGCGGGCGGAGGGAGGGGCTGAGCCGAGCCGAGCCGAACCGCACCGCCCCGCACCGCCCCGCACCGGGGAGGGGCTGCGGACGGACGCGGAGCCGCGGTGCGGTGCGTACCGGGCAGCGCCGCGATGGCAACGAGGGGTTCGGACTCGCCGATCCCTGGAGCTCCCTTCCAACCCTTAACGATTCTGTGAAGCCGAAGCCGTGCACGGAGCCCCACGCAGAAAGCCGCTCCCGGTGTCAGCGTCCCCCGGGGGTGTTAGAGCGGAGATGCGGCCCCGAGGGTGGGTTGAGGTTGGACCTGACGGCCCTGGAGGTCTTTTCTTTACGGACCCGACCGGGAGCTGGGGTGGGCTCAGCTCCAGCAAATCCCCATCAGCTCCTCTGGGCGTGCTTTTCCCTGGAGGAGAAGGCAGGCAGCGTTCCCATCCCATAGCTGATCTGCGGGTCTGCACCCGCCCCTCCGGCTTTACAGAGTCTCCTAGGGCAGGCGTGGGGACCAAATCTCAGTGGGATCTCCAGGTGTGCTGGAAAGGGATGTCTGGGAGCTTGAGTACTGAGTAACAATTGCGTTTGGGGAGAAAAAAAGGCCAACGTTACTTCTGCTGCTGTTCTGTTCTGGGTACAGCTGTGGGAGGGATTTCTGCACAGAGAAAGGAGCATTGAGCATGGGGAGCTGACCTGGGGGGAAGATGCTCAGCCCCCCCCCCAGCCCTATGGGACAGGGCCCAGCCCTGTGACCCCGCAGAGCTTCTCTCCGTGCTGGGAAGCAGCTTTCAGGAGGAGAAGTCACTGTTTTTTCCCTGCGAGTGAAGCAGCACCGGCAGCCAGGTTTGCTGCTGGCTCCCACCCAGCGCCGACGTGTGCTGTGACGGTTTCCCATGGGCTGCTCTGAGCTGAGGAAGCACCCGGGAGGGGGTGGGGGGGATGGATGTGTTCTGCTGTGACCCCCAGCAGTAAAGCTGCGGAGGTGCTGCCATGGGGGCTCCCGTGCTGGCACTCATCCTCATGATGTGGGACTGTTCCCTTGCTGCTGGCACCGAGATGAGGCCCCACATGTGAGTAGCAGAGAGCAGCTGGTGGTGGGGCTGGGGGCTGCGTTTCAGAACTGAGGGAGGTGAGGGGCTGCTCTGTGCTTGTGCTCGAGAGGAACATCTGCACAGTGTTTGCTTGTGGGACTGCGCTGCCCTGAATGAGCACCAGAAATCACCCACGGTGACTTCGAAAGTTCTCTGTTCTGATGTCTGTGCACACACAGCGGGGGAATAAATCACCCTCAGCCCCATTGCACCGTTCCCAGGTGCAATGCAGCGGGGTCTGGGAGGGGAGAAATGGTCAGGTTTACTGGGGGCTGCCGGTTGCTGTTGCAGGACCGGGTACCGGCGGCTGTACCGCCTGCAGCACCGCACCGCACCGCACTGCTGCTGGGGATGGAGCCGGCGCCAGGGGGACACCGTGTGCCTGCACCGTGAGTACCGGAGCTGCCAAACGCTGCTGAGTGTTTCAAATCGAGTGCACAGGAGGTGTTTTGAATGGGCACCTGGAAGGCTGCGTGCAAACGTGGAGTGCGTGCCTCCTTTCCCAGCTCCTCCTGTGCCCGGGTCCCGTGGGTGGCCGAGAGTGGGAGGTCGTAGGCTGATTGGGGATGTGGTTCTGTGCAGGGAGATCCTCGTCTCATCTCCAGAGCAGCGTGGGGTTGACATGGCTGGGGGAAATCTGCACTGCTGTAGGTTTGAGTGTAGGCAGCCAGCGGGCGTTGATTTCTTCTTGCTTTGATGTGATGCTGTCCCACAGCAGGCATGTGTAGCCAGGAGAACGGGCTGAGCACTGGGTGGGAAGATCACGGCTTTCCAGAGTGACATTTCATCACCGCTTCATCAGTTAGAGTAGATAAGTATGTGAGCTTCAATGCTGCCTTTGTTTTACTGAATCTTTGGGAAATAGAGAATATTTTCCACGTTTCAGCTTTCTCCCTGGAAAAAAATCACGACCTTGCTTGTAGCCCTATTGAGGTGCTCTGATTTCAGAAGCCTAATTGAGCATTCTCCCTCTCTGTGTTCATTTTGCACTTGGCTGGGTGAGAACAGAGAAGTGAGGCTGCTCAGCCTTCCTTGCAGTTTAGCTCCATTTCATCCCCTGGTCCCCTCAAAAGGTGACACACGTTTGGACAACCCAAGAGCTGTGGCTTTGTCTGCTTTTGTTTCTCCTTTACAGATGCCTCCAGTTCCCAAACAAATAACCTCTCCTCTCCCGTTGTGCGGTGCGTCAGCTCCTGGCCTTCCTCCTTTAGTTCTGAGCTGGTAAAGGAAGGGATAGAGATGGAGAGACGCCGTTGTTTGAGCTGCACAACCTCTGTGCACTTTCTTTGGCTGCTGCTTGGGGAATTTGAGTGTTTGGAGAGGAAACATATCTCGCTCCCTGCAGTGATGCGTGGCCCATTGCTTTGGCCGTGGGCTGTTTTGGGAAGCTGAAATTGGGAAGGTTGTGTTTTTCTTTGGAAGACAGCGTGTTGGCTCTCCTTGCACCCAGAACCAGACAGCCCAGCAGCACGTGTGTGCACCAACCCTGCCTTCAGCTCAGGGCATCTCCAGCCCAGCCAGAACCCGGCGCTGGGTTTGGAAGGTGCCGTGCTGAATGGTTCACGGTTTTACAGTCCACGAGGCCAATTTAAAATCTGTTTCTGAGATTAAATAGCAGCAATTGGTCCTCAGCTGTCAGTTCTTTGGATGGGTTCCACCATTTGTAATACCCAGGCTCAATGGAGCAGAGCACTTTCCCTCCAGCAGCCAAGGAGTCGGGACGCTGCTGTTTGCAAGCAGGTTTGGCATTCTGCTGTGCTCTGTGCACACTCTGCACGCTGCCTGCTCGTCAGCATTGGTTTGCAGGGCTGGAACTTCTTAAGGTTGGCTGGAGGGCAGCAAAAAGCACCTTGGATGAGTGCTGTTGAGTTTAGAGCTGTGCAGCTCCATCCACAAGTGTCACCATCCCGTGTAGGGCATCCAGCCATACGTGTAATGTAGAATCCAGCCTGTCCTGGCTGTCCTGAGCTGAGATTTTTCAGTCCTTGCATGGTTATTTCCTCCCAGATGTGCTTAACTTTATGGGACTTGAGTTTCTTGTGGTTAAACCTGAACACAGACACATGTGCTGTGTACAGTTGTGCAGACATTATTTTTTCATGTAATTTAGTGTTTGTGGGGCCTTTGTAACAACCTTTATATCCCCATGGGCTGCAGGGACACCTGTTAGACCCTCAGTCTCTATAAACCAGCTAAATATCTCTTCTGACGGCCACAGGTGTTTCTGGTTTGGTGTGTGAGCACACGTTGACCTCCTTTCTGTCCCCCCAGCCTCACCAAATGAAATCTCATCTGGAAGTCCTCCACCCAGCACCAGAGCAGCACGCAGCCCTGCTGTGGGTGCCAAGAAGCCCATGCGTGTTAAAATAGGGGACTTTTTTATTTATTTTTGTAGGATTTAAGTGGCTTGCTTAGATGTGGATGGAGCTCCAAACCAGCTCCTGGCTCGTGTGCTGGAGCTGTTCTGAGTCGCTGGTGATGGAAGTCAGTGCTGCTGTTCCACAGCCCTAATCTGATTGTCTGAGATCGAAGGGCCCTGTAGTGCTGTCTGCTCTACTAAAGGAGCAGTGGGAGCCGGGTTCCCGTGCTGTGCCAGCAATGTGGAGTGCAGTGGATGAAGGAGGAGGGTGGGCCTCAAGAATCCAGGGGATGTTGTGCCTTTCCTCACGCTGTGTCTGTTAGCTGATGGGTGCCAGATCCATGCAATCAGGGGATCCCTCTTTTCACAGCTGCACGTTGTCCATCCCTTCCTCTGCTCTATGTTTTCATCAGGAGAAGACTGAATTCTCCCAGCCTGCTGCTACATCAGCCCCAGAAGGGCTTCTCTTGAACTGGGAAGTCATGGGTGCGTGCACCCCGACCCAACCACATGTGGAAATGTCAAACAGCACCGCCTTTGGCTTTTTAATCTAAACCTGTGAATATAATAAGAAGCAAGCAGCGATGACCCCATGGTTAGAGATAAAGGAAGCGTGTATAAATGTCTTTTGTGGCTTGGCAACAAACTTGCTGAGGACGACACAAAACGTGCTCATTAAACGTCCTTTCAGCAGCGTTGCTTTTTGTTTTCAGCTGGTGCGTCCCACCGTTAATTGCCTACCACCAGTGATGGTACAAACAAGCCGTAATTTGTTATTGTAACCTTTCCGTGCCTTTCTCTGGGTCTTTGCTCTTGACACCTATTATCCATCTGGGAACAGAAGAGGTTTTTTGTTCTGAAATCTAAATAATGAGATCAGTAATCAGTGGCAATCTCGTACTATAAATGCTACTCCAGCTCTTGAGAGCCCTACCAAGTGCTTCCCCCCTCGGACGCTTTGTAGTATTGACCTTAATTATATTGAGACAAAGAGATGGGGAGAAAGATTATTTTTTCCCAGGAACTCTCCAGTTCTCCAGGACAGAATGTCTGCTGCCATTGTGCGTTAGGAGCTGAGTGAGCAGCCTCCAGAAGAGCTACAATTGGCATTAGTGCTGCTTGTAAGCCCGAATTTGCCAAGTGCCTGGAAGGACTGTGGCTCTGACCTGTCACAGCACAGAATTCTGCTTCTGAGGCTTTTTTTCCTTGGGCGTGTAATCCTCTTTGTGGTATTTCATCGCTCCTGACTCCGTTCCAGCCACAGAGTGGATGTTTGCTGGCAGGAGCCGGCAGCCAACGCCGCTGACCTTTGGAAGATGCTCGGTGGAGGATTCCTGCTGAACAGAGCGTGGCTGCTGTTGCTCCTCACTCGTGTGAGTTAGCTGCAATCCCCGAGTGGCAGAACAGCTGCCTAGGGCTTTTGTGTCTTACTTTAAAAACGTTGTCCTCTATCATTGCTGCTCCTGAAAATGTGCTGTCAAGCCTTGGCTGCCCAGCGGAGCGCTCTGTGCCAGGCTGCTATCGCTGCCTGTTTGATGCCACGAGTCACATTCTGAGCTCTTGTTGATCCTTGAGCCATCCTGCCAACGAGGCCACCAGCTGGAGGAGCTCAGTGCGAGCACCTGGGAGATGTGTGGGTTGGTGGGATGAGCTCTTTGGGGGGGGGGTCCACTGTGTTGCTGATTTTGGACCATTCTGCCTAAAAACAGCAGAGAATTGGCTGAAGGAGGGATGCTCAGTGGATAGGCTTCGTGTGGATTTACAGTTGAATTTGCTTTATTCATGCTTGTCTGTAATAACACCTTGACAGATCGCTCCCATGTGTGCCTGGGGCAGTACTGAGAGCTGGTGGCTCGGGCTGCTGTGTTGTCTTCAAGCATAAATCGTGGGGCCTGTGTTGTTTGCACTGTTAGAGGCTACTCAGAGATGTATGAGCCCTCTATCAGACCATGTCCTCCTTCTGGAGAAAGACCAGAGCTGATGACTGAGAACTCAGGGGGAAAAGAGCTCTGGTCTTAACAGGCATCATCATCCTAGCAGGCTGTAGAGTGGGGAGGAAAAGACCCCATCAAACACCAGCACGTTTGTTGGGCTCCCCAGAGGAAGCCACAGCGTGCTGCCAAGCACACTACGTTGTTATGTTGCATCCCTTATATTAAAGTGTCAAAGAAGAATTCTCTCTGTTATAGAGAGGTATTTATAGACTGAGAGGAGAAGCCAAACCTTACAGCAGAGCTCAGAGGCTCTGCTGCTCTCTCTGTTGACACACAGGCTGTTTTATCCCCTCTTTGAAGATCCATCCCATGCAGGCATCCTTTGTCTGAGATCCCGGAGAGCCGTGTGTCCTGGGATCAGCAGCACTCTGTGCTGTGTTTACAGCTGTTTCGGGGGGAAGGAAGCCTCACAATGCTTTGATAAACCCAAGCTCTCACGTTTCTGACGGTGTTGTTTGCAGAGCGTAACTTATTTATACAAAACATGAAGGGAGGAGGCTAGGCAGTCCCCCCTCTCTCTGTTCCTGCAGGGATCTTACAGCATGGGGCAGCAGCTCGGGCTGTGTCCGTTTGAAGGGCTCTGCACGTGTCACCTGGCAGTGTCTGCAGCAGCTCCCAGCAGGACTGGCCGTGTGAGTGCTGCCAGCTCTTTGATGGAAGCAGGAAGGACTCTAACGGATGGAGTCACTTCCCAGTCGGTTTAAAGCACGGTCTGGTGTTTCAGAAGCAGTCAGGGAGTGCTGAGCCCAGACGGGCGTGTCAGCACGGTTTGATGAGGATAAAGATTGTGGAAGTGATTAATTACGGGCTAATTAGATGAGCCTTTTCCACGGAGCCCTTTGCACGGATGGAGGCAGCTGTTAGCAGGAGTTTGTTCTGTCCAGCTCATGGATTCACGGGAGAGCAGTCACAAAGAGCTGTGCTTTATGGAGGATGGAGGATGGATGGGAGGCAATGGCTCTCAGAGGTTGCACTGGGGAGGTTCAGGTTGGATATTAGGAGCGATTTCTTGTCCAGTAGTGTGGTGATGCAGTGGCACAGCAGCCCAGGGAAGGGGAGGGGGGGATGTCACCGTGGAGAAGTGGCCCTGGGGGATGTGGGCAGTGGGCACAATGGGAGTGGGCTGGAGTCGGATTCGGTGGCCTTTCCCAGCTGCAATTCAGTGATTTCATTTTGCACTGAGCCCGTGGCAATTGCACGAGAAATTTCTCAGCTCTACCTTAGAAGAGGGAATTAAACGGTGGTTCTTCGTGATCTCATCGGGCTTCTCCAACCCTACGGTCAGCTGGCGACCCCTTTGATTCCTTATGACCCTCGTGAAGTGTTTGTCGTTAGGATTACCCCCGGAGCGATGTGCTGCCCGCTCCCACTGCCGGCAGAGGGCGGCTGTGTCCCCGCGATGGGAGCAGATGGGAGCAGGCAGCTCCATCAGCGCTCGGTGAGCTCAGGAAACACGAGATCTGTCAGCAGTAGCAGGAGGAAATGTGCGGAGCGCGGTACGGCTGAAGCACATGCTTTTGGCTGCAGCTCATCGCTCTCCCATCCAGGCGTGATGCCTTAGGATGGTACTGTCTCCATTTTTCCACTCTCTTTTGAGAAGGAAATGCTTCTCAAGTACAAACACACGCGTAGAGCACCTTGCTCAGTGCCAAATGTCGAGAGCTTGCCAGCAGCTGATACATCTTTTTGCAGTCTCCCCATATATTTCACGTGTCCGACTGAAACGCAGCACTTCCTAACTTTGACCTTGCTCTGGACGTGGAAAAGAAAAGGTGGCCAAACCTCGGTGCAGTTCCTGCTGCTGTTCTGGGTGTGGGCTCCACCCCACCCCACCCCACCCCACCCCACCCCACCCCATCCCATCCCATCCCATCCCATCCCATCCCATCCCTGCTCCTCGTGCTCTGCTGGCTGTGTGGGGCTGAGATTGAGGGCAGCTGGCTGACGATCAGCAGCGTGCACAGCCTGTTCTGTGGGACTCATCAAGGCAGCTATCGTGTCTGTCAGTGAGGTGTGAAAATGCTTGGATGGAAAGCATCTCCAGTGCTTGCTAAGAGCTTCCATGTGGGGTTTGGGGTGAGAGTGCTGCTTTGTTCAGAAGAGAGGTCTGGGGCAGGGCAGGGTGTCTGTGCAGGACACCACGCTGCTTTGTTATTGCCCAGGGATGGGCTTTCAGATGCTGATGCTGACCGAAGGTGACAGAAGGAGCTCAGCAGCAACATCTGCCCTATTAAATAGCGGTTTGTTTTCCATCCCATCATATGAAATGAATTTACTAATTGTCTTCTGCTTAAATCACTGCTACTTACATTACCACGTGCTTAGCCTGGATCCGTGCCTGATGCTGCCCTGTTTGGGACCATCGTGGCTCCGTGGTGGCCTTCGCACTTTTTGCAGCATCAGTTGGCTTAGCAGAAGTCCAAAAGAATTCCAAACCGTGAACAAAACTTACTGACAAACTGGGAAAGGGCTGTGGATACCGCTCTGGACATCAGAAAACTCTGTGGAGGAATGTCCCTTCCTTGCCAATTTGGTACATTTGTCATGTTTTGTTGAAAATAACTGAGAATTATTTCCTGGCTCCGTCCCACTGCAGGGATGTGTGAACTGAACAGCTCTGCCCTTATCTTGGCCAAGCTGAAATATTTTTGGTTCCCCCCGAGCTCCCCGGGTGGGGATTAACTCCTCGGCTGATTAAGGACGTCGGGGTTTTGGTGGAAACAAACAGCTCTTTGTCTTCCCCCCCCATCCCCTTGTATTGTTTTTAGGGGAGGCCCCACCAGGACCCTCCAAGCAGAAGTGCTGGTGGTGTTTGACCAAAGCCAAGGCCGGGATGGGCTGTGCAGGTTGGTGTCTCCCCACTGGATGCGATGGCAGAGACGTCCCCACGTGGCACCTCGGAGCTGCAGGGCCAGCAGTGCCCAGCGGGCACCCCCAGGATGAGGGCCCCCTCGGTCCGACCCACAAAGCAGCAGCAGCATTTGGCTCTGCGCTCTGTTTTCGCTTCTGAGCTAGCAGTATTATATTTAGAAAGCAAATCCTCCGTGGATTTATTCCGTCCTGGGCTTCTCTGCTAACGAGGAAAGGAGCCAAGCAGCTCCCGTGCCCGTCTGGGAGCTCGATTCATGCCAGCACCGAGTCCCTTCGTGGCACCAGCTCCCATCTGTGCTCACTCCATTTGAACCCGAGCTAGTGAGCTGCAGTGAATGTGTTCTGAGTGGTACGGGTTGTCGCTGGTTCACCATTCCCCAGGCCATGCTGATTCAGGTGCCCGTAGAGCATCGCTGCTTTGTTGGCTGCAAGGAGGACTGCTCGAGTGCTTCTGATTTTATCTGCAGCAGAAGAGCCTCCTCAAATGGCTTGGGTGGATGATGGGTTTGCTTGCTTTTTTTTTATACAGGAAACAAACTGGGTTTCTGTGTCACACCAGGCCTGGAGGTTCGATCTCTGCGCCATCTCCTTGAGCTGCTGTTGTGTGATGTTCTCTGATATGGACTCGGAGGCTGCAGGAGCCTTTCCTAAATCCACACCAGATCAGATTGAAGCCCCATCCTGGGGATTAAGTCATTTCTCATCCTGGGCTATCACCCCAAGCTTTGTTCCTTCGATGTTCTCATTCTCTCTTTGGTCATTTCGGTGTAGAACAGTCAGAAGAAACGTGGCTCAGGGTCTGGGTGGTTCTGGGTGAGGTTCAGCCACCCGAGTTCATCGACCCATGTCTGTGTGCGGAGTGAACCTCAGCCCTCAGCACGCTGATGGACTACAAAGTCTTCAGCTGTACTTTGCTTGGGCTCTTGCAAGAACGTAGTAGGGCCAAGTCTGGATGAGAAGGCAATTCCATGGAACGGTCCAGGCACTGCGTACAGAACCCCTCTGGTGCTGATGTTCCCCCAGCCAGGAAGCCAGCACGACCTGCTGCTGCTGGCAGCGTGCTGCTGCACCCAAACCACCCCTCGTACTTCATCAGCTGCAGTAAATGAGGTGAGGAGGAAGCTCGGGCTGGCTCAGAGCTGGCCAAGCAGAACTTATGTCATACTTTTCTGTTCAAGCCTGAGGAGCTCTCGGTGCACTCGGTATGAGCTGTACGACAAAGCCTTGCATGGCTTTTCTTAATAGCAGCGATAGGAAACGTGAGATGGAGCAGGTTTGTCACATCATTTGTTGATCATCAGCAGCTCCGATAGCATTTCTGTCAGCGGGGAGCTGTGCTTGCCCAGGAGGGGTCCCCAGGCCCTGCAGGTGGGGGGAACAGCCCTCTGCTTTGTGTTTGCACTCCCAAGGAGGGGGTGGGGGCAGCAGTGACAAGCTGTGACATCCTGGGTGGGGGGCTTGGGGGGCTGGTGGGTTGCTGAGCCCGGCACTGGGAGCTGTGTGTGTTTGGGCTGCTGGGGGCTGGACCCCCCACCCTTCCCAGGATCCCCCAGCACTTTTCTTCCAGGTCTCAGCTCCTCTCCGTGCTTCAGGACTTTCTGTGGAATGCTCTTCATTTCAGCCTCGACCACAGCTTTTAATTTGGAATTTCACTACAGCCAAATAAGACTTTTAAAAGCGGCAGCCCCTGCTCCCCCCCACCCCAGCTCAGCCTCACGAGCTCATTGTTTCAAACCATTCCAGGAGCTAAAAGAACCTTCTGAGCTCCCCTCTGGAAAACGCAATAAGCTATTCTTACTTCTTGCTCGATGAAAAAGAAGTCAGGTCAGATTCTAGGACCTGCGGTGCGGGTTTCCCCATGGAGCAGCTCCTTGGCCGAGCCTGGCTTTGTCGGTGAAGACCTTAAAGGTTGCAGGAAGGTGCAGGGGGGGTTCGCAGGTGCTGGCAGCTTCACCAGCTGCGTGTGGATGGAGGGGCGGGGATGGGGCTGATTGCCTAACAGGGGACACCTGAGCTGGGGGGGGGGAGGCAAAATCAGCGCTTTGGGGTGGGTTGCAGCATAGGGGTCGTGGGGGCGGAGCGTTCCCCGCATGCAGCCCCGCCCGCAGCGCCTTTGTGGGGTTTTTTTTTTCCCCCTTGACTTGCTGCAGGAGCGCACTTAGTTCGGTCGTTTCGGTTTTCTTTTCTTTTCTTTTCTTTTTTTTTTTTTTTTTTTTTTTTTGGTCCATCCGTTTTGCCTCTTCGCCTCCCAGCATGGGGCAGGAGCGCTTTCGGATGCTGCTGTGGTGCTTTGGCTTTTTGGGCTGCATCCCCGGCGCTGCCGGCAGTCACTACCGTTCCCAATGGAGGAGCTGCTATCCTTGCTACCTGGGCCGAGCGGGGTACGGCGTTGGCCACACCGGGATGCGACCGGGTACGTGCCGGGCTCAGCCCACCGTGGGTCGGTGCTGCCCTGGGGGTGGGTAGTGGGGGGCTGAGCCCCTGGGTTGGACCCTGGGCTGGCAGCAGTTATGTCTGGCCACGCGTAGCAGCTTGGATTCTTACACTCTTGATTGATTCTGAAGAGTGATTTCTGGCTGAGGAAGAACTGAGAGGTTTCTCTCTGTTGGTCGCTGTGTGGTTACGTGGCTTGGTTTAACACGCTGGGAAGTGTTTGAGTATTTGTGTGACGGTCAGTGGGGGTCAGTGACTTCTGCCTCCTTGTCTCTGCGTGCTCAGCTTGGCTGCAGGCAGGGCTGGAGGCTGCCTCAAGGTGCTGGAAATAACAGAGAGCACATGAAGTCTACTGAGGGCTTTGGATGCTTGTGAGCAGCACGGGTGTCAAGGAATGCATTATCTTATGGATCCCAATAAATAACCACCCCAAGCTGTCCAAATGTGGAAGAGATATCAGAGCTCAGGAAATGGGCAGTTGTTATTGTTCAGGGGTCAGATCACAGAGCTCACAGAGCAGTGGGTGCTTCCATCCATGACTGCGTTGGTTCGTGTGGTTTCTCCCTGGTGCTCAAGCTTTGCCTGGGATACAGAGTTTTGCTCCCTAAAGCAAAGCCAGCCCGATGAGCTGCTGCGGGGCATCTCATGGGCAGCCTCCTTGTGCAAACAGGGGATGAAGAGGTGCTCTGTGTAATGGCAGTGTATATAATTGGAGTCTTGAGTGCTTTAAAATCTGTTCTGTGTACACACAGCGCTCGGTTGGATCCCTGTGCTCGCATCGAGTGGCTAATTGCAGTGCTGGGGATTATGTCCTCGTGCAGCCAACCTGTGAAGGAGAGATCATTACTCTCAGCTGGGGTTTTATGTGAAATCATCGCACCTGGAGGCCCCTATTCCTTTGCTGATCCTACCGAGTGCAGCAGAACCCAGCACAGCTGTGTGTTCTCCTTTTGTCCTATGGCTGTGAGTGCCTTTGGCAGTGCCCCGTGGTTTGGACACCAAAGATGGTGCCATGCTGCCTGCATTCCCTGCCACGTGCTGCTCATACAGTCCCTGTGTGGGATTATGTTCTGTCCCAGTGGTGGAGAAGTGGGATAAAGTGAAGCTGAGAAGAAGGGTTTGAGCAGATGAGTGTGGCAGCAAGTTGGGAGCTGGCTGCTGGCTTGTTGTTAAGTGCATCTCTGTTCCACCCTGAGTAATGCCCAATTATCAGCACCATCAGGAGACTGAAACATGAGCATGGCTCATAGGGGAGAGCTGTGCTTGAAGGTGAGGTGAGGACAGAGGAGGTGTTGGAGGTAAAGTAGCTGCTGGTCCCTGTACACTGCATCCGACTGCTGTCAGAGCATCTGCTGCTGAGGTTGGTGCAGGAGTTGTGCCTGGATGAGAACTGTGAGCACCTCTGCTCTGCATAGGAGTGGCTGCTGTGGAAGTCCAGCAGGTCTGGAGCAGGTCTGGAGCTCGGGTTTGGGGTTTTTCCCCCCCATTGCAGCCTGGTATGGGACTGTGTCCTGTTCCTGAGCACCCCAGCGTGGCTGGGTTGTATCTTTCCAACCTTACTGCTTGGTGAAACTGCTGGAAGCAGCTCTAATGACCTGGTACTGAAAAGATAAAGTAGCTGAATCCCACACGGGCTCATCTTGATGGATTTCAATTAACCATTTCCTTGCTCAGTGATCAGGCTAATTGCTGCAGGGGTTAAAGCCTGGTTAGCTGCAGAGCAAACCCTCACAGCGTATCAGCTGCCTCTGCCTGCAGCTGGGATTCCTCTCCTCAGCCTCTTGCAGGAGATAAACTGTCTCTGAACAGAGTTCTGTTGTTTGCAGAGCTGCTGATGCTGCTCTCCTTCCCCTCACGCAGAGCTGTGTTGGGTTTTGGCCATGCCATTCCCCTACCAATGTTACCCTGCGTGAAAGTTACCCACACCTCAATTTTTTGTGACCTTGAGCGTACTCAGAATGGGAGATGTTGGTCCCCAATAGAATGAAGGGGAATTCCACTGACTCTTTGACTCTTTCCATCCCACATTGGATCTCCTTTGAGCTTTACACTTCTTCTCAGCTCTGGAATCGAATCCTATCATTTAAAGGCAATGTAAGAGCTGTGAAAATCTGGCCAGCGTTTGGCAGAGGGATTTTCTGGCACGGTGAATGTCTTTTGTTTGAGGGTGTGGAGACTGGACAATAGGAATGGACACGTGGAGCTCTGCTGGCCAAGTGGGCTGCTCGGGCTCACGCTGGGTGGGGCTGGGGGCTGCGGTTGGGGTGCTCACCTTTGGGCACTAATGCTGCCCCTGCAGCTCTCCATTTGCTTTGCATCCTTCCCCCTCCCTCCAGCTGTCACTGTTCAGGTCACAAGCTGACTGTCCGTGGTCTGGATGATGGATCTAGCTTCAACAGAGAGCAGGGGAATGCAGAATGTTAGTGAGCCTGCATCCTTCAGGGCGGACGGCTCTTGGAAGGACTGCAGCCGTGTGCTCATTGGTGACATGGTGGTGTGCCTCCATCTGGGAGAAGGGACTGCTGGAAGTTGAGCAAGACGAAGGATGGTTTACCCTGGTTGACAAACAAGATGCATTTTTTTTCTGATTGCCTGCTTGTCCTTGAAATCCCTTAAGTCGTTTGGCTGCTTAAAGCTGATGGAAACAGCAATGCTGTTCCTGATGCGCTCATTCCTCGAATCTGGAGTCACTCAGCAGTGGACTTCAGACACTGCCATGCCCACTTCTCTGACATTCTTTCCCTTTTCTTCTGCAGACGTTGATGAGTGCCAGGTTCACAACGGAGGCTGCCAGCACAGATGTGTGAACACCCTTGGGTCCTATTACTGTGAGTGCGAGCTGGGCTTTCGCCTGCACATAGATGGCAGAACCTGCATTGGTAAGTCATAGATTCTTGTGTTTCCTGGGAGTGCCCAATTCTTCATAGCCCTCCTCGTACCTGAAAGCATGTATTGTTGGACACAGAGTGGTTGATGTTGGCTTACACTCTTGCATTGTGGCCTCTTTCCCAGGTAGCAGTGATAGGATGAAAGGGAATGGCCACAAATTGCTGCAGGAGCAGCTCGGCTTGGATGTAACGAAGCATTTCTTCTCCAGAGCATTGGAGAAGCTTTGAAACAGGCTGTCCTGGGAGGTGGTGGAGTCTCTGTCCGTGGAGATGTTCAATGTGTGGATGTAGCACTTGGGGACATGGCCTGGTGGGCACAGTGGGGGTGGGTTGGGCTTGGACTTGCTGGCATGGCTCCTTTGGAACTGCAGAGCTGCACCGAACACGGATGGCTTTTGTTCTTGACACTTCTTCAATAGAAATACACATCCATGTGTGTATGTGCCCTGCTGTCAGCACAGCTCAGTGCTGACCCATTAGGGCAGTGGTGCTGAGGGATGGAAGTAAACATCTTTTTCCTGTAAAAGCTCAGAAGAGGGCTGTGGATCAGCGGTTGTTCCCCTGCCCAATGCTCAGCATCATGCAGGGAAGGCTGCAGGGCTGGCTCATGCCTTGCCCCTTCGCAGTCGGTGTTGTGGATGGTAAGGCAAGGTGCAATGCAGGGGGTAAACCAGCACCATCCTTCCGAAATTCCCCGGGCACCTCTAAGAGCAGGTTATTAGGGGCGTGCTGTGGGTCTGCTCAGCACTTCTGGTTGTGCACAGTGTCAGGTCCTGCATTGCCTTTGTTGTTCTGTCATAGCAAATCTCTGATGAGTTCAGTGCAGAAAGGAGGGGAGGAAAAGGGAGCTGATGTTTCCGCTGAAAGCGAAATAGAGCAAAAAGAGCCATTGGGCGTCCTGAAATCACCCCTCTTTATCAGAACCACATGGCAGGAGGCAGTGAGCTGACGTCTTTGAGCCTTCTCTGTGGTTCCAGAGTGGGGGAGGGACTCCAGGGCCAGAGCGAAGAGTTTGATCGGAGCCTGTTGCTTGTGTTGGCCAGCAGAAGGGCGAGATGGTCTGCATTAAGACAGTGTGGCTCTGGAAATGGTCTGAGGTTGGAATAAATCGGGTTGGAATTATGTAGCGGAGCCCTCTTTTGTATTAAGAGCGTTCAGATGAAGAAATCTTGAATTTAGCAGGGGTTGATATCGTGCCATAAAGGTCTGTGTGGGCTTGGTGTATGTGATGGGATCCCGCTGGGATGAGAAGGCAAGGTGGTGTGGATGGAAACGTGAGGATCCCATGCGAATCAGCAGAGCACTGGGTGCCTCCATCCTGCTGTGCATGCACTTCCATGCCACCCGATGTCCTGGGTGCAGGTCCAGCACGGCTCTGCAGCTGCAGGGCTGGGCTCAGCGCTCTGCTTGCAGACGATGAAACCTCATCTGCGGAAAAATCTGTCTGAGCTCTAATTACAAAAAGCTGCGCGATGCACACGATGACACTGGCTTTGGCAGTGGCGTCGCAGGAAAGCTGAGCTAGGGAGAGCATCTGGGAATGGAAATATTTTTAGAGCGGCTCTGTAAACAAAGAAAGAAAAGGAGCAGTAATTAGAACAAGAGCTGCGGGCTGCACTGTGCCAGGAGCCAGCTGGGAGACCCCGAGCACATGGGACAGCACCCAGAGCACGGTCAGCGTGTTTCATTTGCTGTGCCTCGCTGTTCCTGCTCTGAAATGGGATTTGTTCCTCTTGCAGCAAAACCAAAAGCCCTGGCCCATGCACCGTGCTGCTCTCTGTCCCCATGTGCCACGTACAGCACGACTGTGCTGGCAGGGCTGTGCTGCTGCTCCCCATTACCCTGTGGTGCCACGTGGAGCGTGCAGGCTCTCACTCACTGCCTGCAAACCAGGAGCACGAGGCCTCGATGGGGTCACTGGGCTCTTAAGAACACATCCCTAAAGGCAACCTAAGGGAAATGGTGGTGTCCTTGAGTCTGAGTTACCCTATCAGACAGCCTGCTGTGTCTGCCCTCACAGCATCTCCATCAGCGTCCTCTGCAAAGTCATGTTGTGGAGAAGAAGCTGGACTTTGGGGTTTTTCCACTCTACAAACTTGTCTTCCAAAAGTATGCAGAGAAGGCAGTTATTCAGACTGAACTCATGGGATCGCTGCATCTTGGGAGGTTATTTCAGACATAGGATGCGTTGGCTGGTTATAGATTGGCCAAACGTTTTTCCCATAAGGAGGAATATTTTGGCAGGCTTCAGCATTGTTTTACTTCTTTTATTAAAGGGAAAAAAAAAAAAGGCACTCTGAGCACAGCTCCGTTATTTATGGATGTTTTTGAATGTGCATTATTAAACACTTCAATAAAGCAGGGATGTGTGATGACCACCCACCTCTGCCCTGTAATTCTGACCCATAGCTCTGCATTCACCTCAGATGTTCTGTTGTCTCCTTCCAAATGCATTATAAGAAGCAATGTCAGCAAAGTAATGTGGGCTGATGGTTCTCACTCCAGCCCAGCACTGTGTATGGCCGTGTTCTGACCCTACAGAGTCATATTTGTTCACCACAGTGTTTGGTCAATTAAAGGCATGCAAAGGGAAGCTAGCTGTTTGATAACACAGACAGAGGGCTGTATGTACCTGACCTAAAAGCAATGCAAGCATGAAGCTGACACTTGATTTAAGCTGTCAGACTCCATAGGAACTGATCCTAGCACGTGACACTCTCCATCAGTGCCCACAGTGCTCTTCTGCAGGGATGTGGCTTCACTGTGGGACCCTAAGCTTCCTTATAGGATTTCTCAGAGTTGGGACTTGGGATCCTCCTGCAGTGTAAAGAATGGGTTGGTGCAGAAACCCCATTGGTGTCTGTCCCATTCACAGCTGTGGCTTGCAAGAGACAGAGCAGAGCTGGGAGGATGTGATGCAGTTCCTTGTAGGGTCACCTCCCCCTGCGTGGATGCTGCTGCTGCACTCAGGTTGATGTGAAGCTGCTGCTTTGTGTGTGTGAAGGTGTGCCCATCTCCAGCAGCACTTCACCCCTTGGGTACTTATCCTGCAGAGCAGTCTGGGGTTATAAAGGAGTGGGGGAATTATGCTATTTTAAAGCTAGTTAATCACAGTAAGATTCCAAAGAGGGGGGAAAAAAGAGAAAGCAATCCACATCTTTGGCCCTAAGACGTTTTTTTCAGCTGTAACCTGGGCAAACCCTCTGTTTTCTGTCTGTTTGAAGTCCTCTGGGAAACTCTTCTCCTTGAACGCTCCCTGAAGAGCGGATGGTGCCCGTGTGGCCTTGCCCCATGTAATTGCTGTCCTTTGCACGGCTTGGAGCCAGGGACCTAATTTTCCGTGTTGTTCTGTGACAATAACATTGGAGCATGCCTGAGTGCAGCTCTCTGGGCAGCAATTAAGTGGAATTAGCAGCAGTGTTGCACTTGCACCGTCTGAGCAAAGCTATGAGGATTTGAGTGCTACCGTAGCAACAGCTTGTGGCTCTCCCACCTTGGAAACTCAAATAGCTCTTCCACTTAAAGCCCTCAGACGGCGCTTTCGGGTGATGTTCCTCATGCTTTCCCCCCCTCCCCAGCGCTGAACTCGTGTGCAGTGAACAACGGTGGCTGTGAGCACGACTGCACACAGCTGGCACCCAACCTGCACCAGTGCCGCTGCCGCCGGCGCTACCGACTGCGGGAGGATGGCCAACGCTGCACCCGTGAGTGCCAGGCGTGGGGGAGGGATGGCAGCCCCACATCTGGGCCCCTGTGGGTCACTGCTGCTTCTCCCACCCCCAGTGAGGAGCCCCTGTGCTGAGAGGAACGGGGGCTGCATGCAGCTCTGCCGCGATGTCCATGGAGCTGCGCGCTGCCGGTGTCACCCCGGCTACCGGCTGGGCCCCGACGGCAGAGCCTGCCAAGGTGAGCTCCTGCAGGGGTGAGCAGCGTTGCTGGAATGCTTTGGGAATTGCTGGGGGTCAACTTTCTCTCGGTGCTGTTTTCCATTTGTAGATGTGGATGAGTGCTCAGTCGGCCTGGCTGTGTGTGCGCACCGCTGCCTGAACACCCACGGCTCCTTCGTGTGCGCCTGCAAGCCGGGCTACGAGCTGGGCGAGGACGGCAGGCAGTGCTACCGTGAGTGCTGCGGTGGGATGGGTGTCTGTGGGTCAGAAGAGGGGAAAAAGGGGGTGAGGGGGGTCCTGGGTACTGCCTGCCGAGAGCAGGCTGAGTCACAGCAGGCTCCGTGGGCAGTGCTCAGGGCTGTTTGCTTTTCCCACCAAGGGATCTCATCTTCCAAGTCACCATTGCACCATTCAGGTGGCTTACGTGGAGCATTTGGCTCCAAACGGACCCAGTCCCACTCCTGGGGACTGCACTGGGTGGGTTTGGTCAGCTGTAGGTGTGTAACCAAGGGAGGAATTTTGTTGGCTTTTGTTTTCTGCGTGCACTACCAAGCTCCTCTTCTTTCATCTTTCTTGAGCCCGAATGTACCAAAACCTCAAGAATGTTCATGTAGGCGGCAACTATTTTTCTGAGGCTCAGGAGTGACTCAGAGCTCCGTGGTGCTTTAAGCCTAAGGAAGTTTTGTTAGCTAGTCTGGAGTTTACAAGAACTTGGCCAAGCTGTGGAGACATGTGGCTGCTGTTGATGCTTGCCCCTTCCTTTTTTACGTGTCGGTCACTGCCTTTCCTAGCTGCAGGCATCTGGATGCTCAAAGTGCTCCACTGCTCCCATTCCCAGCTGGCATCCCAACAGCTCTGTGCTGGGAAGGCTGAGCCAGCTCTGGTTGGCAGCACATCCTGCAGCCCGTCAGGAATGGGAGCAGCTCTGTCTGCAGCCTGCTTCGTCTCAGCCCGACCACGAGCCCGTCCCCGAGGGGCTCTGCGCGGTTATTTTTGTGCAGCCCTTCCCAGCCCAGCCTCTGTCCCCATCCCATCCCTTCGTTGGAGCACTGCTCTGCTCAGCGTGGTGCTGGATGCTGACGGCGTTCCTTCTGCAGGGATAGAAATGGAGATTGTGAACAGCTGTGGGACCAACAACGGGGGCTGCTCCCATGTGTGCCACCACAGCAGCGTCGGCCCCGTCTGCAGCTGTAACTCGGGCTATGAGCTGCAGGACGACCAGAGGACGTGCTCCGGTAAGGCGAGGATTGCTCCTTGTTTTCACAGAGCTATCCCAAGCCACGAGGGGTATGTGTTAGATACCACGAGGCAGTGAGCCTCTGCTTTTATTTAGACATCAACGAATGTGAGGACGGCTCTCACTGCTGCCAGCAGGACTGCTACAACCACCCCGGGGGCTACGAGTGTGCCTGCCACGCCGGGTACCGGCTGCACACCGATGGCTGTGCCTGCCGTGGTGAGCAGCGTGTGCACGGCGTGGTCCTCTTGCTGGGGTTGCCATTTGTCCTCTCTCCCGTGGGTTAGCACCCATCCCTTGGGCCAGCACAGCTATGGGGCTTTGAATTCAGTGACTTCAAGTCGTGTTGTCTCAGAATTGCTCCAGGACTGAGTGCAGCCACAATTTGCACACATTCATCCTGGTGGAGGTGCAGGCAAACACAAGCACCTGTATACGACACAGCTAACTTGGGACAATTAATGATAATCTATTAACAAAGAAAATTCGTTCTGCTTGATGGTCAGCAGCCACGTACCTCTTCCAATTGTTCCCAGCTCATCCCAGTTACAGAGTCATGCAACCACTGTTGTGGAAAGGGCCCCTCGAAGGCCATCTGGTCCCGCTCCCCTGCAATCTCTCCATCACTTGAGCAGTCTCCCTCAGCTTTTAGAGCTGGTTGCTTCGTGTACCCAGCGAGGAGGGGTTGCTGCCTCCTGCTTGCTGCCCCTCTTTGTGTTCTAGACGTGGATGAGTGCTCCTCCAGCAACGGTGGCTGCGAGCACTCATGCCAGAACCAGGCAGGATCCTTCCAGTGTGGCTGTCCCATCGGGTACAAGCTGGCTGAAGACCGCAGGGGCTGCATCCGTAAGTGCTGTTGGAAAAGGCCTCATGGGAAGGAATGGATCACTGCTGTAGAGGTGTCAGTGGAGGGATGAATGCTGAAGCGGATGCACCAACCTCGTGCTGACGTTCTGGTTTCCCTTTGTTATGGCAGAGGTTCTGCCCCGTTCCCCACCCTCAGATGAGCTCTTTTCCATTTTCTCCCCCTGACTTTGTGCTCTCTGTGGCTGCTCCCCCAGCTGTAGGGGACCCAGTGGAAGCCCTGGATACCCGGCACCCTATCATGCACCCCATCCCCCATGTCACCATCCTGCGGGACGAGCTCACCCAGCTCTTCAGTGACGACTATGAAGAGGAGGAGGAAGAGGTGGAAGCAAGAAGAGAGCACACGCTTTCAGAAAAATTCGGTGGGCGTTTTGTGGCTGTGGTCCTTTTGCTTGGAAGCCTCCAGGTTGAATCGTGGGTGCTGGGTTTGTGCTTGCTGGACTCTCCAGCAGCTGCAGGCTGTGACGTTGGGGTCGCTGGGGACAGTCCTGGGGAGGGCATCTCATCACCTCATCTCATTGCAGTCTGCCTGGAGAACACCTTTGGCCACGACTGCAGCCTGACATGCGAGGACTGCCAGAATGGGGGCATG
This sequence comes from Callipepla californica brunnescens, assembly GCA_023055505.1. Taxonomy (NCBI): domain Eukaryota; kingdom Metazoa; phylum Chordata; class Aves; order Galliformes; family Odontophoridae; genus Callipepla; species Callipepla californica. Next base: position 5,233,517 of record JALIRH010000036.1, on the reverse strand, counting down.
TGCAATGCAGAGGGGAATGGCTGTGAGTGCCCGGCCGGCTGGAGCGGGCTGCTCTGCAACCAGAGTGAGTGCTGCTCCACCCTGACCCCAGTGCATCTCATTCAGTGGTCGGACACACAGATGTGCACGCTGTTAAATCCGTGTCCTCTGTCTCTCAGCCTGCCCGCCTGGAACCTTTGGCAAGAACTGCAGCCAGCTCTGCCTCTGCCAGAATGGGGGCACCTGTGAGCCCAGCACCGGCAGCTGCCGCTGCCCACCCGGCGTGGCTGGGACCCACTGCGAGGATGGTGAGAGCCCCTGGGTGGAAACAGCCAGGAGTTTTCCTTTGTCAAAGCTGTGAGCATCTCTGGCAGGTGTTCCTGATGCACTGCTTTGGAGCCTTCCCTGTTGGCTGGCTTGTTCCCTGTGCAGCTTCTCTGTGAGCTGCATCACCTCCTGTCTGAGGGTGTGCCTCTATCCCGAAAAGTTTAGGTCTGGGGGATACAGAATCTGTGAGACAGTGAGGGATGCAGCTGCAGAGGGAGAGCTAGGGTCATACAGAAGCTACTACTGGAGGAGGAGAATATAAAGGAAGGCAGGAGATAGCTGGGGCTCTTCTTTCTGTAGGAAGGAGGTGGTTGAGGGGTGCAGAGAGAAAGCAGGAAGGTGAGGTTAAAGCCAGCAGGGCTGTGCTGTGCCAGGTGGCATTTCCTGCCCTGCTGTCACCTGGGGAGGTCTGTGCTGCCCGGCCTGGTGCTGCTGCAGCTTCGTGTTCATTTGTGATGATGTGCTCTGGCTTTGCTACGTGTTCTTTCCAGCCAGACACAAAATCACACACCTCAAACACCTCCCCCTCCCAGAAAAATCTCTCTCCATCACCAGGGTGCCCGAAAGGATATTTTGGGAAGCAGTGCAGGAAAAAATGCAACTGTGCCAACCGAGGTCGATGCCATCGGATCTTCGGAGCGTGTCTGTGCGATCCCGGCTTGTACGGGCGGTACTGCCACTTGGGTATGCCTGCATTACGGGCTGCGTGCCTCCATCGGGCTGGGTGCTGTGCCAGGAGGGTCACTGCTGCCCTGCCCTGCCCCTGCAGCGTGCCCCAAGTGGGCATTCGGCCCCGGCTGCTCCGAGGAGTGTCTCTGTGTGCAGCCCAACACGCAGGACTGCGACAAGCAGGATGGATCCTGCCGCTGCAAGCCCGGCTACCGCGGCATGCACTGCGAGAGCGGTGAGTGTCCCTATGGATGGCCCTGGGGGTGCTCGGCTCTGTCCTGAAGCCTCTGAGCCTCTTGTTTGCCTGGGTTAGGAACTAAACGCGCTCTCAGATGCAGTGTTGGGAAGTTTTGCTTGCATAGGGATGCACTCATCCCACCCTAATGCTCTCCTTGTCCCCAGAGTGTGAGCCTGGCCGCTATGGGGAGGGCTGCAGGAAGAAGTGCAGCTGCTCTCCAGACACACGGTGTGACCACATCACTGGGCAGTGCTGGAAGGAGTGTCCCCAGGGCTACCACGGGGAGAAGTGCGACCAAGGTGAGGCACACGGGTGGTTGGAAGTGGCTTCCAGTGACCTGACAGTGGGAGCTCAGTGGGAGGTGGGATTCTCATGCATAGAGATCTTCATTCAGAAAAGGAAGACAGGCTCTCACTACATCCTGCCCCGTGGGCATCCCTGCTGCTGTAGGTGAAGGTGACAGATCGATCTGTCTATTTTCCTCCCTTTGATACCCTTTTACCTCCAGACCCTCAGTCCCCAGGAGATCTGCACTGTGTTTCCCCTTCTGTTCTTTTTCCCCTGCTGAAGTTCTGTTTGATCCTCAAGTAGCAAATTTTGTACATGGTGCACGTGAGGACCTTAAGTTCTGCCTCTGTATGAACTTCCCAGAGCAATTCCTCTCTCTGAGCTCCATGCTCACACTCCCTGCTTTCCCACTGCTGCCAAACGGGGCAGCTTAGCTTCTGCTCTAAGAACCCCAAGCCTGCAAGTGGAAGCATGGTAGGCTCTCACATCCCATATTGCATCCATTCATCCCAGGAGGGCTTTCCCTCTGTGCACGAGGCAGTGCTGCAGCAGCACTGCAGCTCCCGGGTGCTCAGCTGAGGATATTTGTTAGAAAGAATAAGAAAAGAGCTGGAGTCTGTGTGTGTGGGGGGGGAATCACAGGAAATAACACAAATATTTGTACAGAAATAGGAGGCTTTTGGCTGTTGTTGGGACCTGGGAATGATTAAAGGGTGAAGACAAACATCTGCCATCAATTAGCACAGAGCAGGAATAACAAAAACTCCACTGTGTCACTTGAAATTTACGAGCTAGGATGCTTTTTCCTGCGCTAATTGTGAGTGCTGGTGCACGTGTTACCTGCCAGGACCTCATGTGTTTCTGGGGGCTCAGAGGGGTCCGCAGGAGCTCGGGGCTGCGTGCAGCTCTATGACCCGCAGCTCTCACTGCTGTTTGCATGCAGAGTGCCCGGCGGGGCGGTTCGGGGCCGGCTGCCTGCTGCTCTGCTCCTGTGGTGGAGCTCCCTGTGATGCAGCCAGCGGGCAGTGCGTGTGTGCACCGGGATGGACGGGGCACGACTGTGCCCAAGGTGAGCTCTTCTTGTGCCGTGTAGGAGTCGCTAGCACTGTGTCCTGCTCCTAGTAGCTGTGCATGCAGTGAGCTGGCCCTGTCCCCGGGGATGCTGCCCTGACCAGCCTGCGTCCCTCGTGCAGCTCCTGCAGGGTGATGGCAGCTCCCAGGTTGGGGCACTCTGTTGGGAGCACTGCTCCTCAGCAGCAGATGTACATCTTGAATTGACACGAGGGCCCTGGCAGGCTCACCGAGGGCTGTTTAGAAAACAAACACACTGATGTTGTCCTTACTGCTAGCAGTGTATTCCCAAACAAAAGCACTTGAACTACATGGGGAGTGGACTGCCATGTACAAGGAATTAGACATCCCACCCTGCCCTTCTGGTTGCCAGCTCTCTGCATGGGGGTGTTGCAGCCCCACGTCCCTGTCCGAGGGCACTGAGCCCTCAGGTGTGCTCTCAGAACTCAGTCCCAATTGCTGAGGCTGTGCTGCTGCTGCTGGCAGAGGAGCCAACCCAGATCCAGTCCCAAGTTGGGAGCCCTCACTCTGCTCTGTGCTGCTTATCAGAGGCACTGAGCTGTTCCTGCTCTCTCTGATTTGCTGCAGCCTGCCCGGAGGGTCGCTGGGGCCTCGGCTGCCAGGAGCTGTGTCCTGAGTGTGCCAACAACAGCAGCTGTGACCCCACCACGGGAGCATGTGTGTGCCCACCGGGCTTCACCGGCAGCCGCTGCCAGGACGGTGAGCACCGGGTCGTGATGAGCGTTGGGTCGTGGTGAATGATGGGTCCATGACATGAAGCATTGGGTTGTGGTGAGCACTGGGTCCATGACGGTGAGCGTTGGGTTGTGATGAGTGTTGGGTCATGGTGAATGATGGGGTTGTAATGAGCGTTGGGTCCATGATGGTGAGCGTTGGGTCATGGTGCTGAGTGCTGTGTCTGTGGCTGTGCGTGCTGTGCCCTGACCTCGCTGCAGAGCTGCAGTTTGTGTCCCTGCATTGCAGAGTGCCCACCTGGGTGGTTCGGCCAGGGCTGCCAGCAGAGCTGCAGCTGTGGCAATGAGGGACATTGCCATCCCGTGACGGGGACGTGCAGCTGTAGGTCCGGCTGGACGGGACACGACTGCCGGAGAGGTACAGTGCCTGCACCCATCGTGTGTCACTCGTAGGAGACCCAAGCTGTGCGGTGCTAGGCTGCTTTGCCATCCCTGTGCCATGCCTCTGTTGCAGCCTGTGCTGCAGGGCGCTGGGGCCCGGGCTGTGCCAACGTGTGTGAGTGCAGCAGCAGCACTGGGAGCTGCGATGCGGTGACGGGGCAGTGCATCTGCGACCCTGGCTACACGGGCAACCGCTGCGAGGAGGGTGAGTGTGGGCTGTTTGAGCACAGGTTTTAGACCCTGTGGGAAGGGTTGGTGCTGTGGCAGTGGAAATTCAGCCCCCGTGCTGCTGTCCTGGTGGTTGCGTGGGTACACCTGTGAGTAGCAGACCCTTGTTCTAAACACAAGGCGGTCAGGTCCTTCCAGACCCTTTCCATCCCACCCTGAGCTCCCACCGTAGCACAGCATCCCAAGGACTGCTCCTCAGTGCTCTCTGCTCTCTCCCCAGTGTGCCCAGCAGGACGGTTTGGGCTGGGCTGCCAGCACCGCTGCCAGTGTGAGCATGGGGCTGCGTGTGACCACATCAGCGGGGCGTGCACGTGTGCTGCGGGCTGGAGGGGGACCTTCTGCGAGCACCGTGCGTACCCCAGGGCATGGAGTGATCCTCGGGTGTTTGCTCACCCCCTGTGCACCCCCAGGAGCCCTCTGTTCTTCTCACACACCCTCTGGGCTGTTTCCTTTGTTCCCTGCAGCCTGCCCTGGTGGATTTTATGGGATTGAGTGTCAGCGTGCCTGCAACTGCCAGAATGGAGGCAGCTGTGACCACGTCACCGGGCAGTGCCACTGCCACCCGGGATGGACCGGACCCCACTGTGCCCACGGTGAGTGTCCCCAGGGCGGGATCTGTGCACAGCTCCAATACTGGGTGTGCAGAAAAGTTCCCCTAGCTCGTGCTGGTCTTCCTCTGCCGTGGTTCAGTTCATGTCCTTTTTTTTTGCTGGCGTTTTTGCTGCTGAGAACAGCAGAGCCCTCACCCCCACATCTCACAGCCCTGAACTGTGGCAGTGCCCCAAGGGAGACACTGAAGCACTGATGGAGCTGTTCTCATCCCAACATCTGTTTCCATGCACCGTGCAGTGCCAGGCTCTGAATCCTGCACGCCAAGAGGGCATGCAGCTATTCCTGTGCCAAGGAGAAAATACCAAATCTCTCCAGGGAGGCTCTGTTCTGAGATGGCTCTTAGCCAGTCTTTGCAGACTGAAATGGTCCAAAGGCGCTTGGGAACCTGGACTGGGGTCAGGCTGGTCACTGGGGTCGGGCTGGTCACTGGGGTCGGGCTGCTTGCTGCTCCTGCCTGCAGACAGAAGGACATTGCTGGCAGGGCTGTGTTGCTAACACTTGTGTCTGTCTCTCCTGCAGCGTGCCAGCAGGGCAGGTTCGGTGAGGGCTGCAGCCAGGTGTGCAGCTGCTCCAACAATGCCACGTGTGACCACGTCACTGGGCGCTGTCTGTGCGCTGCTGGCTGGATGGGACCCACGTGCCAGCAAGGTAATGTGCCCCGTGGCTGCCCAACCTAGCTGCAGGTGCTAGAAGTGCTGGCTGTGGATTTCAGTGGGGGTAGCAGATCCAAAACCCTGAGACAGACGATAGCAAGATGGCTGGTGAGACTGTCAGCACTTCTCTGCTCATTCCCACGGATGCCATGAGGTTGCCCCCTCCCAGAGCAGCAGAAGTTGCCCTGGCTCTGAGGGTTTGGCTGCTGGCTGCAGTGCCTCTGGGCACGGCTCATTATCCATTTGTGCTGCTGCCCTCACCCAGTGGTTTTTGGGCTATGTGCTACCACCAGGGCTGAAGCATTTCTGAGGGACCGGGTGGTCCGGTGAGGTGTAATGAATTCCGTCTCCCCATAAGCAGTGGTGGGACACCCAGGGTGGGGGCTCAGAAAGCACCAAATGTTTTTGCCATCTCTGTGTGGGGCTGTTCGTTCCAGCAGTGTCCAATCTGCCTTAGTTACAGCTATCACCTCTGGCCACAGGCTTCTTGTGCTCTGTTACTCAGCTTGGCACAGGGTCAGGAGAAAAATGGGTGCTTTTAGGGTTTGGTTTCAGATTTAGGGGATTTGGGATCGTCATTCTGTGCCCTCCTGTCCCTGAGCGTGCTGCTGGAGGCCCAGCTTTGCCTTTGGCACATGCCTGGAGCAGATTTCTGATCGATTGCCTTTTGGTTTGGTTCCCCCGCAGCGTGCCCAGAGGGTTTCTATGGGATGGGCTGCCACCACCGCTGCCTCTGCCAGAATGGGGGGACGTGTGACCCCACCACGGGGCACTGCACCTGCCCGGCAGGATGGACCGGGCTGGCCTGCGAGCTGGGTAAGGACGTGGGCTCTGCCACCGTTTTGGGGTGCTCTGCCTTTGGGGTGACAGCTCTGCCCTCTGCTCTCTCCTAGAGTGCTCTGAGGGGCACGGGGAAGGCTGTGGGCAGCACTGCTCCTGCCTGAATGCGGGGGTCTGTGACCCACAGGGACAGTGCCACTGCCCACCCGGGTGGAGAGGGTCCACCTGCGAGAGCCGTGAGTGGGGGCAGAGGGATGGGGGGGGGGGGGGGGGGGGAAGGGGCTGCTCAGAGCAGAATTGGATTGCAGTCTGGATTGCAGCAGCTGGAAGGTGCCATGGTTGGGGTGGGTGCCATGGTTTTGGGGTAAGCGATGAGGTTTTGGGGTGGGTGCCGTGGTTTGGGGGTTGTTACCACACTTTTGGGATGGCTGCTGTGGTTTTTGGACAGCTACTTTTGCTTGGAGGTAGTTGCCGTGGGTTTAAGGTAAAGGTAAAATTTCACGAAGGGTAGAAAGCATTTGGGTTCGGGCTCCCGAAGCTCCCAGATTTTTGCGGCTGCAGTGCTGACTTCTGGCTAACGCTGGAACTGCAGATGCTCAGTTTGCAGCTGCGTTGGGTACACCTTTGGTGCAGTTGACTCTTTCACATCAACTCCGGCATGAGTCTGTTTGCACGAGGGCATGGCCGTGCAGCAAAAAAGAGCCCCACGTCCCTTTTTTATTGCCTAACTTGCCATCTGTCCCCTGCTTGCACCCCCAGCCTGTCCGGAGGGGCACTTTGGGTCAGGCTGCCAGCAGCACTGTGACTGCGGGGACAAAGGGCTGTGCCACCCCGTCACTGGAGCCTGCCATTGCCCACCTGGATGGAGGGGCCGGCGCTGCAAGAAAGGTGAGCTCACATTGGGGTCCTGGCTCCTGTAGGGTGGGGAGAAGCTGCCACATCCCCCGTGTCCCCACAGCCTGCCCGCCTGGGACGTTTGGGAAGAGCTGTGCCGGCCGCTGTGCCTGTCCCCCAGGAGCACCCTGCGACCACATCACCGGGCAGTGCAGCTGCCCACCGGGCTTCACCGGAGCCGTGTGTGACACACGTGGGTACCACAGCACTGCCACAGCTTGGGGAGCAGCAGGGGCACGGGGATGGACAGAGGGCTGTGAGCACGTCGCTTAGCCAGGGGGCTGCGGTGGGTTGGCCATGTCTTTGCACCCTGGGAGGGGGTTGGCAGGAACGCAGTGCCCCTCTCCTTGCAGCCTGCCCGCCCGGCACCTTTGGGGAGCACTGTGCCCAGCGCTGCCGCTGCGTGGGGCCCAGCCAGGACTGCCACCCCATCACTGGTGTTTGTGTCTGTGCACCCGGCCGCCACGGACCCAACTGCGAACAGGGTGAGCCCACAGCCCCGGGTGGATGGATGTGATGCCCTCACCTCTCCGGGCTGTGATGTGATCGTTGCTTTGCTGTGCAGAGTGCCCTGTGGGGTGGTATGGCCCCGGCTGCCAGCGGCCGTGTGGGTGCAAGAATGGAGCCCGGTGTGAGCGCAGCGTGGGGACGTGCCACTGCCCGGCAGGGTACATCGGGGCTGACTGCAGCATCGGTGAGTGCACGAGGATGGGGGTGGTGGGGGGGGGGGGGGTGGCACAGCTCGTGGGCTCCCTGATTTGGTGCGTGCAGTGCTGTGGGAGGGCGGCTGCAGCCGATCTCATTTGCTGTCTTAGCCCTGGGAACGCTGTCTTGCACCATTTGTGGAGTGCCAAAATGATGTCTCCGTGCTGCGCTGTCAGCTTTTGTCTCGGGGTGGCTGCTTCTCTGGCAGAGGAAAATGCAAAAGCTCTGCCCTGCAAGCACAGCCTGCAGGCACTGCGGGGATGGAGGCAGCTGAAGGTGTTCCTCCCACCAGAGTGCCCCTCCGGCCGCTATGGTACAGACTGTGCACAGCTGTGTGTCTGTGGGGAGGGGGCTACGTGCCACCACGTCACCGGGGACTGCCTGTGCCCACCAGGAAGAGTCGGCCCCACCTGTGAGCAAGGTAACTGCGAGCTGCCGGGGGAAGGTCCCAGAAGGGAGCCTGTTTCCCACCATGCCCCGTCCTGCAGACTGCCAACCGCAGCGGTACGGGGTGGGCTGCCAGCAGCCTTGCTCCTGCCAGAACGGAGGGCTGTGCAATGCCACCGATGGGTCCTGCACCTGCGGGCTGGGATGGACGGGGAGATCCTGCGAGTTAGGTAAAGCTGCTCCATGCACACAGCCCAGCCTGCTCCGTGGCTCGCTGCCTGCTGAGCTGCCCCACTGCGCCCCACAGAGTGCCCACCCGGGAGCTTTGGTGCTGGCTGCCATCTGCACTGTGCCTGCCACCATAGTGCCACCTGCGACCGCACCACCGGCGCCTGCCACTGTCCCCCAGGACGCTACGGGGCCCTATGTGAGCACAGTGAGTTGTGGGGCTGAGGGGGTGGGCAGGGGCACGGGGCCCTTGTGTTCTCAGCGAGCTCCATAGAGTCCATTCATGCCCTGTGTGCACGAGAGCGGTGCTCAAAGCTATCTGGGGCCACCCAGAGCACGTGGACTTGTTTCAGACCCCCGCTGCCCCCGTGCTTGCAGTGTGCTCCCTTCCAGGTTGTCCCCCGGGTTTCCATGGGACCGACTGCCAGCAGCACTGTGACTGTGCCCACGGAGCTGCCTGCGACCCGGCCACCGGCCACTGCCACTGCCCTGCGGGGCTGCGGGGTCCCCGCTGCCAGCAAGGTACTGTGCCCCCACCTCCCCCTGCTCTGCTGTGTCCCAGAGCTGTCTGGCACAGCCCTACCCCTGTCCTGCCCCAAACCAGGCTGCGAGGAGGGGATGTACGGCGAGGGATGTCGGCAGCGCTGTGAGTGCGTGGGGAACGTGCCCTGTGACCCCACCACGGGGCACTGCCTCTGTCCTCCGGGAAAAACTGGCCCCCAGTGTGACTCAGGTGAGGATGGGCAGTGAGGTGAGCGGGGGGAATGCAAGGGACATGGGGGGGATGGATGGAAAAACAGCCCTGAGATGGGTGCGAGCATGTCTCGTTGGAGCTGATGTCTCAGGGAAGAGCGCTTTCTGTTTTGAGTGCATCCCATTGGAGAGATGACCCTTCCCGCCCCAAACCCAACCCCACCGTGTCAGGATAGTGCAGCAACCTGCTCCCCTCTGCCCCACAGAGTGCCCCGTGAACCACTACGGCCCCGACTGTGCACTCATGTGCACCTGTGCCAGCAGTGCCCAATGCAGCGCCCGGAGCGGACGGTGCCGCTGCCATCGTGGGACCATGGGCTCCTCGTGCCAGGAAGGTGAGCCCAGCTCTGCTCTGTGCACACTGCCTGTGGCACAAGGGCTGAGCACCGTCCCCTTCTCCTCCAGCTGTGCCCGCCCAGGTGCCCACCAGGTCCCCAGTGCTGCAGGGGATGGAGCAGTAGGTCTGGAAGTACACGGCCCAGCTGGAGGACTTGTTCCCAAGGCACTCGAGTGACAGCAGCTCATGGGAGCTGGGTGCAGCCTGGGCTGGACACGGGCTGCAGGACTGCTGCCCCTCGCCTCTGGGTGCTGGGGTTGGAGGGAGGGGGTTGGCATTGCAGTTGAAAACAGGTATTTATTCAGAAATATTTATGGCAAGCTCCTCCTGAAGCGGGGAGAGCTGACCAAGGACGTGCAGCTCCTGAGCTGGACACATCTGCACAGAGCCATGGGAGGGCACAGCCCCGCAGCGGTGCTGGCACAGGACCCGGTCCTGAGCACACAGGGATGGCCCTATTCCCACAGGGGCCAAAGAACTGTTTCCTCTTTGGATGGAATTTCTTTTAATCTGTGAATAACTTGTAATATATATATATATTTTTTTAACTAATTAATACTTTTCCTATTCCTTGACACTCTTTTTTTTCCATTACGTATCATTACTGTGAAGAAATAATGTTAAAATAAGCACACAGTGAAGGACCAAAATGGTGTAACTGAGGTTTTGTGACAGAGAAGCAGGGAGGAGGAAGAGGGGTCGTGTGCCAAGCACACATGGCAGGATCCTGCTGTGCTGACCATTGGTATCCATCATCCTCTTCCTCTGAGCAGTGCCTCACTAAGCAGGGAATTAGGAAACTGCATTTTTCAAACCATCATTTTTTTCACTGTTTCTGTCTCTTAACCCATCTTGCAGCTTGTTTTCACGGAGCACTCCCTTGTCTGTCTCTTTGGATTCCTTCTCCTCTAATTTAGCACTGATTAACAATTTTAATTCTCCCACAGTAGACAGAAATAAACAGACAGTGAAACTCACCCAGCTTCTGTTCACCTCCTCTCTTCCCTTCACTCGGTTACATGTGCACAGCATTGCAGCCTGGCGTGGATTTTTAGCAGCTCCTTGGAAGGACAGATCCTCAGACACATCCACCACAACGGAGCAGCAGAGACACAGCTGTCAGACTGAGCTGTCTGCTTTTAGTAATGGGGAGCACCTAGCTCCTTGGTAGGGGCTTTTTGGGCAAGGAGGAGGACACTTGTCTCATTAGGATCCAAGAATTTATTGCTGGTCTGCTTCATCCTTCAGCAGTTTGATGCAAACAGATATCAGAGCTGCCCTGAGCATCCCTGCTGCCTTCAGCACTCCTCCCATTGCACACAGACCTGAGCTGCTCAGCAGCCACAGCACCATTCCCTGCTCAGCACCAAGGAGTGTGTGAGGAGCAGGGGCAGAGTTCTGGGGGAAAGCCAGCTCTGCGTGGGGCAAAGCAGCACTTCCACTTGGCCAAAAGCACCTGGATGCCAGGTCCTACATTAATTAACGGCCCCGCTGCCTCCTCGCAGGGCTCAGAGCTCTGCAAATCCCATCAGGATGGACCAGGCCCTCTGCTACACGTCGGTCTCAATCCGCAGCCGCTCCATCCGGCGCACGTTGCACTCCATGGCCACGTGGCTGGTGATGGGCCGGGCACAGCCGTGTGGGAACCAGCCCCGCTCGCCGTCCCGCAGCCGCTCACCCCAGCACCAGCCTGGGAGGAGAAGGGGTGTGAGCAGACCCAATATCGTGGGCCACGGTCGCTCCCTTGTGATGCTGTGGAAGATCCACACTCGCCCCACTCACCGTCCTCCTCGCCCAGCACCAGCACCACGTCGGCCTGCTGCAGGGACAGCTCGTCCGCCTGCTTGGCCATGTAGGCCCGGGTGATCTCCACTTGGCTCAGGTCTGCAGGGAAGGACAGAACTAGGTAAGAACACAAGTGCAGCCCAGGCTGAGTGGGATCCCACGCTCCCTACCTCCACGGGGAGTGCTGTCCGAGCGCTCTCGCTCCCGGTGGGTCAGCGCGGTGACCCAGCGCGCCCGGTCACTCCTGGCAAAGGGAAAACCAACGTGAGCAAGAAGGCCACGGATGGCATTCCGCTGCTGGCAGCAACGGGGAGACCTCCCCTTGGGGTTGGAGGCTTTCGCAACTCACAGTGTCTCAGCTGACAGCAGCACCTCCTCGCGCCGGCCCTCGCTGTCCCGCTCCATCGCCACGCGCAGCAGGTGCCCACCAGCACGGGTGGGAGGGGGGGACGGCGGCTCCGTGGTCTCCATCTTATCCACTGAGACTTGGTCCAGCGTGGCATAGTTCATGACGGTGTAGCTCTCCTCACTGCAGCAGAGAAAGGGGGGGGACATCTCAGGGCATCCTCCCTGCACGCCGTCACCATCCGGTGGGATTCAGCTGGTGGCTTTGGGCTGTGCACAGGAAACACCTCCATCACAGCCACTACACAGCAGCCTTGAGATTTTTTAATGCTTAACCCCCCCCCAGTGCTGTGGCAGAGGAGGGCCCTGAGCTGTTACCTTTTCTTCTTGGTGATGATCAGGACGTCGTTGAAGAGGAAGAGGTGGCAAAGCCTGCCCGAGCCCTTACGGAAGATTCCTCCCTCCTCGGAGGAGAGCAGGTAGAGCTCACCCCGCTTCAGCAGCCAGCGGGAGGCAGAGATGAGGGGGAAAGGCTGCAACAGAGAAAGCCTGAAGGAGCAGTTGTCTCACACATGGCAGGTAAAAACAACCCAGATTAGACCCTAGGTCTGTTGGATGGCAACACCACCCACGCGACAACAGGCAAATTCCAGCCCAGGAGGGGCTCAGCTCTGCTGCCATGAATCCTCACCTTCTTCTTCCCAAACTCCAGCTGCTTCTGCAACGTGTACAGCTGCTCTGTCCTCTCCATTGCACGCGCTCCCTCGTTGCAGTTCTTAACCAGCTGGAAAAACACAAGAGAGAATGAGAGGACGGCAGGAAGAAGATGGTTCAGCTGACATGATGGGTGAGGGCTCCAATAAGACAAGTAAGAGTTGCAGTGCACTCACCTTCATGGCAGTTGTGAGGCTGGGAGGGCATCAGTGGAAGACACAGTGAAGAGAAGGACAAAGGGTGGCCAAAGAGGAATGAAGAAAAGAGGACAAGGAAGAGGAAAAAACACCATCAAGTGAAACAAACGGGCTAGTGAGGAGATGTGTACATCCCACAGCTATTTGCAGTGAGAAATGCCAAGTCAACCAATGCAAGAAGGAAAAATAAGAGGCCAGAAGGGCAGGCTTGGGACCAGGGAGGCGAAACGCTGTGCTGGAGGAGACCAGGGAGGAGAGGTGGGGAGCTGGTGGCTGTCCTCACCTTGCTGATGGCTTTCAGAGCTCTGGTGGCAGCTCCATACGCTGCTGTGCACGCTCGTGTTTTCTGACAGACTGTCTAGAACATCAAGACAAGAGGATTTAGTGATACTGCAAGAGAGCAACAGCACAGCAGCTGCTGAGCAGGGAGCTGTGGTCAGAGCAGAAGGCTCTCCTGGCTCAGCAAACCAACAAAGGGAAGCAGTCCCCTCTCTGGAGGTGCCAAGCAATGCCATCGTGTGACTGACTTACATCTAACAGCAGAGGAAGCCGCGTTACTCTCTGCATAGGGAGAATGAGAAATGATATCAGTGGCAGCCCTCCACATTCTGGCTTCCTTTCAATTTGTTTCAAGGCCTCTTTAAATAAGGGGTTTGTGTTTCTGGAACGGGACAAGAAATCTCCATTAACACTGTTTTTCAGTTATCAAGGTTTTTTCCCCGAGGATGCCCATGCACAAGGAACACAGTGCTGTGCTGCCTCTGGGGCTCAGCTGGAGCAGCAGGAGGTGGAAAAGCTACTGGAAATGTTGAGTTAATGGAAGGGTGGGACACACTGCACCACCAGCACCCTCATGCACCCCATGCACAGCAGCTCCCTGTGAGAGCCGTACTCACAGCAGCCTCTGCAGTGTCCTCTGCTGGTAGACTTCGTTGGAGCAGTAACTAACGTAGGGGTTGAAGTGCTTCGAGGCGTGCTCCTCCACAATGTCACTGATGTCAGGGATGACAACGTTCTCCTGATGTCGCTTCTCCAGGGCTTGGAAGAAGCTAAGGAGAGGAAGTCAGTCTCGCTGCGTGACTCACCAGGGCAGGACCGAGATGAGCTGCACTTTACTGCAGCCCATCCTTCCTCCCACGGGCCTTGCTGTGTCCCATGAACTTGTGTCCTCCCCCCTCCATCATTAACCCCCAGGGATCCTCCCCCAGCTCAGGCCTTTGCTTCATCTTCCCCAGCCCTGCCCACATCCGTGCTCTGAAGCCACGCAGTGCCTCTGCGGAAGCACAGATTGGGTCTGGGGCAGCAAAAGCCTTCTGGTTTAGGAATTAAGGAAACCAACTGTCCATCACAATGCACAAGCTGCACAGCTCAGGGGTTTGCATAAAGAGAGAATCAGACTGCAGTGCTCTTTGCCATGAGCAGGCTCTGCTCAGACCATCCCCAGACACCGCGTGTTCCCCCTGAGCAGAACAACCCCTTCAACTCTTTGCTCTGAAATGATGTTCCCACGCTGGGAACCTTTCCCACACCAGCTCAGCCAGCAGGCACAGCTGCCCCACACACACAGCAGTGCCCAGGTTGGTGGCAGGGACACACCACGTGCTCAGGGCACACCTTGACCCCAGCAGGGCCACCTGCATCCCCAGGACAGCTCACAGCCCCCACATGAGGTTCAAGCACGTAATTGGGAACTCCTATTGACAATATTATTTGCTGCTCAGGGTGACAAACTCTCAAGTGAGAGCTGACCCAGCATCATGACCATGCAACACTAAGATGATGCTGCAGCACTGTAGGGTCACAAGCAATCAGGGGATGGATATCTCAGCACTTCCAAGCAGCTCCAGGAATGCTGCTTCTCCATCAGAGAGCTGCAGGGATCTACCAGCACAATGCCCACTTGCCTGGTGCTGACGGCCAGGATGTCGCTGATGTTGGAGAAGAGGTGGTGGTGCTCTGTCTGGGTCATGGTCTCCTTCAGCTCCTCTGACTTCTTGAAGCAGCCCACCAGCACGCTCAGGCTGTGCATGTAGGAGAACTCCGACGTGATGATCTCAAACATCGCCTGAAAGCAAGCAGCACAGCAAGCATCATTCGTTACTGGGTAGCGAGGGCGTGAATTAAAACCCACTGCATCTCATTTACACAATGCCCATGCGTTATTTAATAACGACTGCACGTTATTTACATTCATAACGACTGGAAAAGGCTTCTTCAGCATCCCCCATCCCACTGAGGGCTCCTGTGTGAAGTGCCCCAGCCCTGGCACACCTCATGCTCACCTCCTGCCGCTTGCGCTCCTCGGGTGTGATGCTCTCCAGCACGCCTGCCTCCAGCACCTGTGGGTGAAACTCAGTGCAGGAAGCAGTTCTCCTGGGCCCACACAAAAACCATGTGGTTCTGCAGGAAGCAGAGCTGCTTCCCGAGCAGGGATTGCTCTGCACCGAACACCTGACACATCCCACAAGCCCCGACCTGCCGCCATCCCAGCGTGTCCCAACCAGCCCCAAAGCATCCCTGCAGCATGAGCTGCTTGCTACTGGACAGCAGCTCTGACCTTACAACACACGCTGCCCTGTTTTCTTTCAGTGAGCGAGTCACCTGCTTGTGCTGCAAGGGCTACTCGCAAGGATGGATGAGTAAAGGAATAATCATTAACAACAGGGAGTGTGCTGGAGGCACAGCCTGGCCCTGCCAAGCCAGGCAGAAGACGTAGGAAAGCTGGAGGTCGGCACACGTACCTCAGGGAGCTGGCTCCAGGTGACCTGTGCGGGCCGATAGCTCCGCACCACGATGGCAGACTGCTCCTCGGGGATGGGCTCCTCTGGCACATCCTCATCCGACTCATGGCTGACCGAGTTCAGCCCTCTCTCGCGGATTTCCTGGTACAGCCGTGGCTCTGTGCAGGGAAAGGTGCAGTGTGAGCTCAGCCTGCTGCTGCCTGCCTCGCCCGGACTTTGCACGGTGCTGCTCACAGTGTTTGCTCTGAGCAAACAGAGCTGGGAGCGCTCCAGAGGCAGGAATGCAGTGCTGTGGTGCTGAGCTGCAGGTGCCAAAGGCAACTGCTCCAGGCCAGCAGCACAGGGACTGGGAAAGGGGGGAACACACAAAGACAGCAGAGAGGGGATGAGGGCACGCAGCACTCACGGTCCTTGAACGAGCCGCCGTGCTTCTGCACCCGCTTCCGCCCGAGGGTTCTCTGCAGGAGATAGAAGAGGAGCTGCCCTGATGGCTGCAGAGCTCACGGCACATAGCACGTGCTGCCAGCAGCATTCAGCTCCCTGGAGAAGGGGAGCAGCAGGCACACACCGCCCTGCTCCCCCAGCCTGACTCTGAGCTGTGTGACTCAGCTCCGGCCTCGCATTATCGGGGTGACCATCTCAGTGAGCTTGCTGCTGCTTGCTGCCTGCCCCACTCCTGGACTTTGCCTGCCCTGAGTGCTGGCAGCACTGCTTCGCCCACACCCATGCACTGCCCACAGGAGCCAGCCCTGCTTCTCACAGAAGCAGTTTCCAGGCCCTGAGCAGCTGCTGGTGCCAGGCAGACTCCCACACTCAGCTCACCACACTCAGGCAGCCCCGTGCCAGCCGTGCAGCAGCGGACACACAGCTCAGCCCACCCCCCGTCCCCACCCCTGCACCAAACCCACCTTGCTCCTGCCGGGGCTGCGGGCAGGCAGAGCACTCCCATCCTCCGGCAGCGGTTTCAGTGTGGGCACGGTGCTCACGGGCTCCATCTCCGTGCCCACCCCCTTCATGGCTGCACGGTACGACATGTTCCTCAGGTTGCGTTTGAGCATCCCTCCTCCATCCCCTGTGTCCTCCTGCGGCGTGGCGTTGGGGACGGACGCTCGCCTCTGCCCTGGGCACGCAGCTTCAGGGACGGATGCAGTGCTGGGGTTCCTCGTGGGGTTCTTGGTCTTGGTAGAGACCGCCAGGCTGCGGGGGATCAGCTGCTGCGTGCCCACCTTCAGCGCGGCCGGGCTGTCGGTGCTCAGCACGATGCGGCGCGGCTCGGCCAGGGGGAAGCAGCCCATGGGGGGGTCAGGGTTGTGTCTGCTGGGAGGGGAGGTGGGCGCGGGGGCTTCGGGCTGCAGGGGGTGGCAGCGGTACTCCAGGAGGAAGGTCTGATCCTCAGCTGCTGGTGGGCTGCGGGACATGGCGGCCGAGCTGTGCAAGAGACAGAAGGACAGGCAGGGAATGAACACCTCCCCCCACTAAGGATGGCACAGAGCTGCGCTGGGAGCCTGGAGGAGTCTGCACCCTGATCTGACCATCGCTGGGGACCCCAAGATGCTCTCCTCGGGCACTGATCCTGACGGACCCCAAAGCCCAGGGGCAGGGCGGGCTGATGGGTGCTCAGCCTCTGCTCCCACGGAGTCGTGGGGGCTCTCCTGGCCCTGCCCCGTGCCCCCACAGCCCCTCCTCGCAAAACATTCTACTGCTCCATTGCATCACTCGAATTAAAACCCGGGCTTTAATTTCTCCGAACTGAGATCCCATTGTCCACCACATCTGAGCTGCTCCCTCCCAAAGGCCACGGAGCAGGGCACAGCCCGGAGCGGGACGCATCCCAGCGACTGGCAGAGGGACAAAGCACCGCACCGACAAAAGCCCCTCTGATCCGGCGCTTCTATTTCCCTGCGTTGGATGGGGGGGGGCTGCCAAGTATCCCAATAACGGGAAAAGCGCTGCGTTCCTCCTTCCCCGGCTGCAAACACAGCCCACCCCCCCCCACCCCGCAAAGGACCCGGAAGGATTTGGAAACAGCAGAGCCCCCGCAGTCCCCACGTGCGCCCTCGAAGCCCCCACCCCATAACCTCGGCCGTTTCGCAGCTGCGGACGGGAGGGAAATTCCTCCGGGGAAAGGATGGAAGGGGGGGGGGGGGGGATGGGAAGGGCGGAGGGGCCGCAGGGCCGGAGCTGGGGAGGGGACCGCTCCGCTCACAGGGCAGCCCGGCAGCCCCAAGGGTCGCCCGGTCCCGGTTCGGACCCCAACTGCGGTCCCGGTTTCCCCGCGGGGGTCCCCGAGCCCACCCCGGCCGCACCCCAGCACTTACCGGCGGCCCCGGGGCGAGCGCGGAGACGGGCGGGGCCAAGAGGGGGCGTGGCCAAACGCGAGGTGGGGGCGTGGCCACGGGGGAGGGGGCGTGGCCAAAGGCTGCGCTCACCTGCTGCCGCCGTGCCCGGGTCCGCCCCCTGCCGGGTGGGGGTGATGACGGATGATCCGAACCGAGATCCAAAAGTACATTTGAAAACGAAAGAAAAGAGAGAAGTTTGCTGCTCAGCGACGTTTCAACGCAAAACCCATCCTGCCCGGCGCAGCCCACCCGGAACGGTGCTCCGTGGGTACCCCATCCCACTCCTGACCGCCAGGCAGCATCGGGGCCGGCTACCTCCCCATCACCTCCGGCCGAGGGGATGGGACCCCCCGCTGTCCCCCTGCACTGTCTCATGTCCTGGGAACTGCCTTTCCCCTGACCTCCCCTTTCACCCCCGCTCCGACTTCGTTCCCCATTAAAAACAAACAAGGGCCTTTTTCTCCCCGCTTCGTGGCAAATCCCAAGTGCCCGGCGGATGACAAAGTCCCACTTGTCAGCAGAGCCCCTCTAGCAGGTCTGTTCCCCTCCCCGAGCCCTGCCCAACAATCACCCCATTATCGGCGCTCCCTTACCCGACGGATGCTCTCCTTCCCTGCTGCATCCACGGCACACGAGGCTTCCACGGGACACCATCCCAATGCAGGATCACCACCTGAAGCAGAGGGCATTAATCAGCTTGGAAGCACAGCCTGCTGGCCCCAGGGCCTTCAGCCCCTCCCTTACTTACCTTGTAGCAGAGCATCCACCAAACCCACGTCGAGAAACAAAGCTCACGGGACCACGGCTTATAAAAGCACACAGGTTTATTGCATATCAATCTCATGTATAAATTCATCGTAGCATTGGAAAGATTACATTTGGTATACATTCCTATTCTACAGCATTAACCTCAAAATCAGCTTCTCCTAGGCATTGTTTTAAAGGGATTTCTCTACACAAGTACATCTGTCTTTCATCACAAGCATCGAAACGAAATCTGCAGGAATAAAAACAAAACCGCCTTTCCCATTATTTTCTACACTTCCTCACCTCTCTTATTTCATTATGCTCCCAACAAAGCGACTCCATATTAATTAATAACTGCCAACACTGGGCTGCTCCCTCGGCAGTTGGAGGCTTCAAGCCTCAGACGCAAAAAAAAAAAGAAATCTATCACATATACAATAAGTGCATCTACGGGATTCATTTTCTTTTTAATAAAAATCTCACAAACAGACACAAGAATGACCGCTAAACACAAGTCATGCACAGTTTTACTTATAAACAGAACAGAAGCAATATACAATCAAGAATGATATGGAACAAGCACCATCCTCTTTTCTCAAGGGTTTTTTTTTTGTTTTGTTTTGTTTTCTTTAAACATCGTTGTGAAAACCAGACATTTACAATTGATTAAAAAATAAAATAAAAAGAACAAACGCTATACAGTCCTAAAGGAAAAAAAAAAAAAAAAAAAAAGAAAACAAAATCAGATCCGTATCGTAACGATGGGAAAAGGAATGACATAGGATGCACGGATTTCATGATTCTCGCAAGCACAATATATATATGTCTTAAATTACACCTTCTGCAGGCTGGAAATGACACCAGGGCAAACAGCTCCTGCTTCGAAGAGAGCAACGAGAACGGAAAACACACTGAGAATTACTTGCAGAATTACTTTGTTCACTGTGAATTGCACATTTGGAAAAAAAAAAAAAAAAAAATTCAAAAAAAAATCAAAGCTGCCTTTTTTTTTTTTTTTTAAAACGTTTCATTCTTTTTCCCCCTCTCCCCCCCCCCAAAAAAAAAAAAAAAAAAAAAAAGTGGTAATAAGAATTAACGACAGAAGAAACGAAGAAAAAAAAATTAAAATAATAATAATAATTAAAAAAACAAAAATCTCGGAATCATTCCGTTAACGCTTTAATCACAGTATCACTCAACACGACAGGAAAGGTTCATGGCTTTGTGACCACGGCCGGGCAGCCCCCGGCGCACAGTACAGCACAAACGGAACGAAGTCAGTAGGTCGGGGCCGGCCGGGGCTCCCCGCCATCCAGTGCTTTGATGCTCAGAGTCCGAACAGGTTCACCTCGTTGTGCAAGTGCTTTTTCCATTCGTAGGAAGGGGACAAGGAGCTGCTTCGCAAGAGCCTCTAGTGAGAGGGTAAGTGCTGAGCGGGGAGAGAGGGGGAAGCTTCCACCACCAGAGAGAGAACCGCCCCACGCACGCGGCCCGGAGCACCCCACACCACCACGGATTGGCCACGCCACGAAGCCTGTGGGTCTGCCACGGCCTGCGGCACGTCAAGAGTGCAATTGAACTGCTGAACAGGAGAGCCTCTCCAGTTATTCGACTGCGCAAAGACTGAAGCTGGTCGTCAGCGCTCACTGAGACGGAGCCGAGAGGTCCTAACGCACCAAGAGGCACTGCAGCTCGAGAGACTGAGCTCAGGAAACACAAACGACAACAAAGACGACAACAAGAAATCATCTCATGATTTCCCAACCCTCTGCTCCTCGACGCCCTATGGCCGGGAGCACCGAACCCTGCAGCTCAGCACTGCCCACCCTGCCCCTGCCGGGACCTGGAGGGCACAGCTCCCGCTGCAGGGCTGCCTGCTCCTGCCTTCCAACCCACCAAAGAAATAAATAGAAAGCTCAGGCGAATGCTGCCAGCACCTGAACGCCCACGAAACGCAACCAATGATTGTCTGGAGAACGGGCATGAGAGCAAGCAGGATCCCGCCGGGCGCACAAACCCCTCTTCCTCCTCCCTGCTTCTCGGCCATACGACACACAACCCCATTTTGGTCCTTCACTACGTGCTTATATTAACATTATTTCTTCACAAGAACGATAATCTAACGCCAAAAAAAAAAAAAAAAAAAAAAAAAGGAAAAAAAATACTGTTAAGGAAGAAATAAAATAAGAAAAGGGTTAGCAAAAAAAAAATAAAATAAAAATAAAAATAAAAAAAATTACAAGTTATTTACAGATTGAAAGAAATTCCGTCCGGAGAGGAAACAGTTCTTTATTATTTTCCATTGCCCCCGTGGGAATGGTGCCCAGGCCGAGTGCCGGGGTGGGACGGGGTCACCCCCACGCTCTCAGGACCGGGTGCTGTGCCACCACCACCACCGCGGCCTCGTGCAAACATGGGGAGCAGCTTGGCTGGGCTCGGGGCCTCGGGCACTTCCACAGGGGGACGTGGAAAAGCAAACAGGGAGGGCAAATTTTCTCAGAAAATACACCGGTGCTGCTCAGTTACCTTCTGTCCCTCCTACACCAAAGATGCCCTGGGTGCTTTCCTCCATGGGCTGTCGCTATCAGCCTGCTCTTGGCTGCTGACGTTGCGTTACGAAGGGTTCCTAGCACAACCCTCACTCCGTGGTGCTTCTTTTGCTTTAGGGTGCCGGGATGGGGCTCCTGTGCTGTGTTCCTCCGTCCTGGGCTGAGCACACCACCAACTCACAGGCAGACAAACCCTGACATCAGCCACTAGCCCAGCTCTGCAGTTCTTAACCAGACCCAATGGGAAAACCGATGGGAAATGTTCTTCCCAACCTCCCTGGTGCTGCAGTGCTGCAATTAGCAAATTCTCAGCACACACGCCCTTAATGTTATCCGTACAGCCAGGGCTGCTCTTCACACCTGCTCTAATTGCTTCCCAGACTGTGCTGTGATTCAGCTCCACCTGCAAAGTCACTGCTACAACATCAGACGGTGATGGCACCCCTTGAACAGCATGGCACTTCTGGAGGCTGCTGTGGGCCACTGAACAGGAGGAGGAGACAGTGAAATCACTGTTAAAATACCTGTGAGCCATTTTAGGGCCAGAGGGGTGATTCTATTCCTGGCTGTGTGCTTGAATACAGAACTTGGAGCCCTGAAGTTGTTGAAGTTAGGACATCTTCCTATGAAAACGGATGGCCAACGAGCAGTCACGCACAGCCAACCACAACTACGTGAGAAGGATATTTCTGCCACAACTCCCAGACAACACCAACACTGAGAAGATGCCACTGCAGTGGCTACAACCAGCACGATGGCCCCAGAGCACCTTCACACCCACTCCCACCCACTCCCTCCCCACGAGCCCCAACAGCTCCAGCACGAGACCCCAGGGCAGAGCAGACCGAGAGCCATTTCTCTCTCCAGAGGCTCCAGGTCCAAGCAGAGCTCCAGCTTGTGGCACCACAGAGATGGAAAGCGCTCCTGACCCTGTACCACAGGCACGGACATCCAGTTGATGACCACCAACCACACGTTCTCGTGGCCCACCAGCAGCCCAACCCCAGCAGTGCTCCAGGCTGAGGAGCCCTCAGCTGGGACACCATGACTCACGTTCAGGAGCTTCGCACCACGTCGAGGCAGGACAGCACAGGACAGCATTTCTGCAGGGGTACACAACCTGAGGTCCTGCTGGAGGTGAGTGAGATGGGCTGCATTACCCTTCCCTGCTGCAACTCCAGTGGCTCTGCCAGAATTGCACCAGGGACGGGTCTCACTGGGCTCTGTTCCCTTGCTGCCTCCTTATTCAGCTGAGCTGAAGGGATGAAGCCACCCCACGGTGTCAGGCTTCCATTTGCTGGCTCAGTGACACCGTCTCGTAACGTCGGAGGGACCGATACTGGATCTCACTGCTGCGATTGTGCCTTGTTCGATTCCTACTGCTGTGAAATCCTGCGGCCGTGTTATCCAGTTGTGGAGAGGTTCATTCTGATAAATTACAAACCAAAACCGTGGTAAAAAGAAACGCAGGACTGGTAGGGTCAGATGCCACAGGTTCCTTCCTCAGCCCAAAGTCCAGGCGCTCCCTGAGGCCCTCGCACCCATCTTCTGCTGCTGGGGGTTTTGCTGGGGTAAGTGCAGCACCGCCGCCTCCTCGCTGCGGCTCCGGCCAGAGCCCTGCGGACCTCTCAGAGGTGGTTGATGGGGTTAAAGGTCCCCGACTCTGAAGCTGCTCCTGCCATGTCCAACCAAGCACCCAGGGAGTTCTGGGAGGACGTGTGGAGGGGAGCGTTCTCAGACAGGGACAGCATCATTGCATAAGCCTGCGGGAGGAGAGAGCAACGCAGGGGACGTGTGAATACACACCTGGGATGGGCTGTGATAACCCACGCGGAGCACAGCACCAGCATCCCTAGCCTCGGCTGAGGGTCCTGCCAGCAGGTGGAGATCTACATCCACGCGCAGGGATGGCACCCGCTCCACCTACTGGAGTGTGCTGGAGCCTACAGGCAGAGCGGGGTGATGCAGAAAACATCAGAGGTTCGAGCCTCTGCAGGGCAGCTGACACAGACTGTGCATCGCTGGGACATGGGTACTATGCTCAGTACAGTTCGGCCTGCAGTAGTGCAGCTGTACTGGTTACAATACCAACTTCAGCCCCTTGAAGGACGAGAGTCTGAGCGCTGCTTGGCGAGTGAACACACTCAGCTATCTACTGTGTGTGCTGAAAGTGGCACAGCCTGGAAGCGTTAAGGACATGCATGCTTCTAAAACAGCATAAAAGAACAACAGCCCCAAAGGACGACCCTCTGGCAAGCATCGGATAGAGCTCACAAAGTAGGACAGATTTTAAAGGAGCAAGCATTCCTACGTGGTTAGTACCTCTGCCATATTAGTAACAGGACACACACAAGAGTCAGGAGAGCAGATTGTGCTGGGCAGTAATGCACAGCACCCTTCTTAGAAGCTTAATGTTAGAGGCACTGAGTAACATCTCAACTGCCCAGTACAGTGATCAAGACCAGTGCTCCCAGTACACGTGGATCAAGATAAGAACCTGATGAAACTAGGCTGAATACTTTGGTGCTGAGGTGCCACTTTGAGGCTTCTGGGTGGGCCTGAGCTGCTCTAGCTGACAGAGCAAATTGTCACCTTGTGCTTTGCTTTTAGAAATCAGGGAGATCAATGAGGAAGTCCGTGAGACCTGCAGGACTGCAAGTCAAGGCAATGCTACTGTCTATTATGCTCTTCATAACCAAATACAATGGCATTTTATCACCGCTCCTGTGGACTAAACTTGAGTTCCACAGCTCTTCAGCTGGTACGTACTATCTCAAAGTAGAAATAAATAACAGTTGGGAAAAAAAAACACATTTATACAGACAGATAAAAACAGACAGATGCTGCTGGCATCCTACATAAACACGTTCTCACAACACAGGGTCAATGATAAGTTGATCGGGTGACCTAAAACTGATGCCCACTCCATTTCTTCTCCGTTTTCCTGTACAGTTGTGACAAGACACGGTTCCCACATGATTCACTCATTACCATCACAATTGCTGCTCACTGGGAAGGGAAAATAAACTCCAGTGGAGGGAGGCCAGCTGCTTGCTAATCCTCCAGGTCGCGCTGGCAGCAAGCTAGGCAAAATGTTCTGGCATATACCCACCTGGTTTTTAGCCTGCCTGTACAGAGTCTGTTTTATTGCCTCAGAGTCTAAGGTGGAATTAAACACATCTTTAACTTCAAATGCTTCCTCGGCTGCTTTGCGAAGATCCAGCCCCTTCCCAAAATTCGGCATCTGCTCCAAATCTAACAAGCCGGCTTCGTCCTCCTCAATACACCTGTACCAATGACCAGGGGAAGGGGTTGGCCTGTTGTTAGCTCATCGCACAGCTCACACACTAGCGTGGTGCTACCCAGTTCCTGCATGCACGTACATGG
The DNA here is from genome assembly GCA_023055505.1 of Callipepla californica brunnescens. Lineage (NCBI taxonomy): Eukaryota > Metazoa > Chordata > Aves > Galliformes > Odontophoridae > Callipepla > Callipepla californica. The sequence goes on along the minus strand of JALIRH010000036.1, from coordinate 5,209,428 downwards.
GGGTCTCACAAGCCACATGCATGAGCAGACAGACGGACACGAGAGTGAAACAGAATGCAAGGTGCAAAGAAAAGGTGGAGAGCGTGACTACACACAAACAGGCATTAGTGGGATGGATGCTCGTGAGCCAGCCTGACTACAGCCCTCCCTGCTCTTCTGCGTGGGGGTGTCCACAGCTGCTGTCCACTCATTGACACTTTTGGCACTGGATCCATGTCTAAAGAACACTGCTGTGCTTTCTCTGAGTTGCAGTGAAAACAGTGATGCATTGAGACTGCAGAAGATGCACTCTTTGCAACCCAGGACATTTGTTATTAATGTCAGTTGGGAAACGGAGGCAGAAAAAGGAGCACTAAGCCTACGCAGGAGCAACAAATCCTAATGGTGAATACGCTTAAATATCACCCGACCTCGGGGAGAAAAATAAAAGCTCACTTTTTCCCCTGAGTGCTGGTGATCCAGCTTGAAGTCAACAACGTTTTGCTACAAACAAAATGAGCAGCACGGTACGACACGGACTGCATATGTGTGCCTCTCCCTCTGCCCTGAGCAGTGGTGTAGAGACAGGCGTTACCTCCTGAGCTGCAGCACCCTGGAAAAGGTCTTTTCTGTTTTGGAACTAAATCATCTCCTGGCACAAACTCCTCAAGTCTTGGCTCTACATCTTATGGCAGACTCTCCTTGAAGCCTGCTTGTTCTGTATCCCCTCCCACCCATGGTGAAAATGGAATCTGTCACGTGAATGCTCAAATCACACTGAGGTATGGCACATGGCTTGGAAAATAAAACAGTTGCATTCACAATCTACCACTGACACAGGGTCAGGAGTCTGGCCTCCAGCTGACTTCCCACAGGGCACAGCCCACCTCACCTTCGGGTATGGTCAAAGCTCATGGTGAGAGATGTGGGCTCTTCATCTTCTTCATCCTCGTACGCTCCCCGGGGCTCTGCAGTGGGTGACACCGTCTCATCCTGTGACTTCCCTGTCAGGCTGTCATCATCCTCCTCTTCCAGTTCCTCATCTTCATCATCCACGTCTTCCGTTTTCTCATTTGCTAATCCGTGACACTGGGAGTTGCTGTCAATATCCTGGATTTCTGGCCTGAAACGTTTGGTCAAGAAGGGAAGGAAAAGAAAAGAGACCAACTGAATAAGTCCTGCATTTTCATGGTAACATAACACTGCATTCAATTTATACAGGTGTATGAATGCAAGCATCTCGAGATTTATCTATCTACATGTACATGCTATTTAAACTACAGGGGAAAGGAAAACCGACACATTTCAGGCAGTTAAAAGACATTCTTTGCAGTGTCTGCAGGGACAAGGAGCACAGCAGGTACATGCCAACCCAAATGCTTTTCAGACTAGGAGTTTGTCTAGATGCTTTTCCATCTCTCAAAATATAACATCCGTGGGACACGGGGCTTTCTTCCCCCTCTCTGTGCTGCTTTCTAACAACCTCCATCTGAGGAAGCTTCCTCACAGCTGGCTTTGTGGGCAGATTTCACATTCCTCAGTCAAAATGAGTTTTAAAAAAAACAAAGGCAAAACTCAAGGTGCCTCCCAGGCCCCACATCTTGCCACGTACTCCTAACCTAGGTCATCTCCAGAAAAGACTTAATGCAGGACTTAGTGCTTGCAGTTGATGGCATTTTCTATTCCAAACCACTACATTTCTCTCTTTTGAGTGTTCGAAGCACTGAAGGACTGAGGCTGGCTGCTCTTTGAACCAACGTGTGACACCGGGTCATTTTATTTGCTTGTCTACCTTTTATCTGCTAACGTCGACGCTTGGTTCATCTCACTATTTGCAATAAAATTTCTGATTTCAGAGAAATACGAATCCTCTTTCTCATCTAAAAGTGCATGGTTGTCTGACTCCGAGTTGGGGGAAGAGGCACTGGTCCCAAGGTGGTTTGTGATGACTCCAGAGTGCTGGCTCACTGAGTGGGAGAAACAAGAGAGGAGAACAGCAGAAATAATCAGATGCTGTCAAATTAATCTTTCAGAGGAAAAATAAAGGAGTGTTATGCAACAATACTATGCAGGTTATTTAACAGAAACCTGTGTTTTCCAGGCTTGAACTACAGAGAAAAAACAGATGGCATTCAGCATGTATGGATGGTATATACAACTGAAGAGCCACCAGCTATGTGCCTACTGCTCCCCTGCAGGGATGTGGGATGCTACCTGGAACGTTCTCGTGCTCGTGCTTCTTAAGATGTCGGTCCAGGTTGGTCTGCTGCCCAAAGCATCGGTTGCACAGGTGGCATTTGAATGGCTTCTCCTTGTTATGGATGTTTCGAACGTGCCGCTGGAGGTTGGAGGAAATGCTGAATGACCTGTCACAGTATTTACACCTGAAAAATAGAAGCAAATGCCAAAGAGTGCAACGTGAGGGGAAGGAAAAAAAAAAGAAAAAGCAAAAATCTGACTACCAGAAAACCAGAAAACGTTGGTCTATAAATCTTTACTCGGCTGAGGAGCTGGAATGCACGAGGCATTAATCATCCCAGACAAATCTGATATTATTGTTACTCGAGGAGCACAAAGAAAGGATTAGGATTAATTAAGAAGTGAGCCGTACAAACAAATAAGAATTTCAAACAAAATAATTACTTCCCCCCCCCCCCCCCCCCCAGACGTTAATGTAAAAATAGGAAAGGTGAATGAATTCATTTTGCAGTTTGCAGGGGAAGCAGGTGAAATCTGGCACGGGGGGGGGGAAGAGAAAGAAAAAAGAAGGGAGATTAAAACTATAAAGTCATCATTATTTAGCACATCCCTACATGACACACTTAGGTTTACGTATAAGAAACCCTACGTTCATTCCTGAAATTCCTCAGGTACAGGCAGCAGAGCCCTAAGGACAATTACAGCCGTGATCACAGTACAACAGCTCCCAAGAAACGCACCGTAGCTTGCACACTGTGTCAGATTCACTCCCACAGAGCAAATATCTGCTCTGCATTGAACTATGCACGACATACAGAGCCAAGCCAGGATGTCTGGGGAAGCTGCTGAGCCAAGAAATGTCCCTCCAGGAAAAATCCCATGGCAGAAGCTCTGGATGCTGCTCTGTAGTTTCCTTCCCCTCTGGATCCGGACTGCCCGCAGGACGATGATGCTCTGAGCTCTGCGGGCAGAGCACGACTGCAGAGGGCGGCTTTGAGCCACAAAGCGGAGCTCCAGGACCGAAAGAAGAAAGCCAAACTCCTCTGAACCAGCCCGATGGGATCCCTCGTTCAGTACATCATCTCTACCCCAACAAAGGCGCTTTGCTTTCCTCACTGCTACGCTCCCAAAGCGCATGGGAAGCAGAATGATCTGCAAAACCTGTGCACTTATGTGACAACATCCAACCGTTCCTAAACCCCTCTAATTCCATACAGCACCACTTCTTCCAGCTCCGTGTGAAGGCAAAGAGAATCCCATGAGCTGAGTCACAATTCCTCACGGCACAGAGCTGCAGGCTCTGGGTGCTCTGGGCTCACAAGTGCCCTTCTTCCACGTTTTTCCCTTCCCACACTCAAGCAGCAAACTGGATTTGCCTTGACAATATAAGGACGTGGTGTGGTTTCCCACAGGCACAACAGGTTCAAATACAAGAAGGTGGTGCAAGTGTAAGAAATCCATGCTGTGAAACACACGCACCATTTCCAGATGTGCTACAGCTGCGACTTTTATTTGGTCTCTGAAACCAAATTGCTATCATTTTTGGAAATAGCAGAGATACATTTATGAAACACACTCTTCTCTTTACGGATTCCATGCCCACCTTCAGATTTCCTACTGTTAAATCGCTGAAAAAAAAAAGTATTTAAATATTTCACATCATGAACATTTCATTATGATTAACTTAGGAAGAAAGCAAAATCTCTTGTTAACCTTCCAAAGCTTCCTCTCCCTCCCTGCCAGCAACTGAAGCCCTGTGAGCTGCCCTTGAGCAGCATCCCAAGCAGACAAACACCCAACGTCCTGCAGGAGAACAGGAGCTGAGCTCCAGCAGTGCAGTGCCATCAGTTCCCTCCTCTCTATCTCTGGGCACTTCAAAGCAGCACTGGCAGGAGCACGGCACGAATACCCCGGCCCCCGTCCACCCATTTATTTAGATGTTCAGGAAGTCTTTGAAAAGTTCCCTTTGACAGGTCCTCGCTCTTAACTATGAGCTATGTGGACCCAGGCTCAGATGCAGAGAGAGGGGATAAAGAGCTTGTTAAAAAAATAGAAACCAGAGGGGCAGTGGCAAGGAGCAACAGCCAACGTCTGAGTGCCGGGACGAGGGCGACGGGCAGCGTTATTTGTGGTCCCAGAGGGGTCGGTGCTTGGATCTCTGCTGGTTTTAATCTAAATAAACGACCTGGACGGAAGGACCAACTTAAACACGGGGAAAGGGGAAGCTCAAAAAGAAGCAGCATTTGCTTTGGAAAAGAAAAATGAGAGCGCTTTGCGCAGAGCTGAGCGCGATCCGCGGTGTGTGTCGGCGTTAGTTGTTAGCTCCAGCTTAATGCAGATAACAGGACACGGGGGCCTGAAAGGAAATTAAAGGAAAACAAACTCAAAACAGACGTGGGGAAGCACATCTTTATGGGACGAACCGCAGCCTCGCAGGCAGTGCCTGAGGACGGGCTGTAATTCAAGAATCAATTAGAGGGCATCCTGGAGGGCTGAAGCCAGCAGCCTGTGCGACTCTGCTCCCCCAGCTCCGTGTCCTGTCCTGACACCGTTTCAAATCTGATTTTTAGGAAGCCCAGAGCATTACCAGGTATTCCTCACTGCCAACAGCACGCAGCACTGTCCCTTTTCAGAAGGACACCTCTGCAGTACCCATGTGCTGTGTGTCCCTACCTCATATCCTCATTACAGACACCAAGGAAGCGTAAGCAGCTTGCTAAACAACACGAGAGGGTTGGGAAGCAGAAAAGTCCCAAGAAAGGCATCGATAAAACACAGAGAATCCCAAAGCTGCTTCCACCTGCAGGAAGCTGGCGCTGTGAAAGCAAGCTAACGCTGGAAACCTCGGCTCTCTGAGAGCAGAGGAAAATCGATGATAATTAAGCTCTTCCGTATACACCGCACTGACTCTTGAGAGTGCTGCTGTAATGCAGTGTTGTCCAGAATTCAGCCCTACACTGCAGGAGAAGCCCTGTGCACTTGGGCCACTTTCTGGGAGAAGACCAGATGCAAGAAACGTGTGTCTTGCTGACCTGTGTTGAGTTGGAGGACTCCTTGTTTGGAAGAAAACAGCACTGAGGATCTCTGAATAACCAGGAGGAGCATTGGACTCAGATGGGGCCACGCAGTGAATGCACTGCATTCATTCAAAGCACATCAAACAGCACAACCGGGAACGAGGAACACTCCCAACATTCTGCTTTGGGGAGTGGGGGTTGACTTTCATTTACCTCATGTCTACACTCCATGCCTCCGAATGGAGGCGAAACAGCTCTGAATGCACCTGGGGTCACAACACAGAAGGTAAAACCAAGCACATAAACACCACGTGCTTGAGCAGACAGCCCTCGCTGCTCACAGGCGTGTGCTTCTCCTTCTGTAAGAGCCACCACGTTGGCTTTGTTGTGAACTTGGGACTGTGTGTGGAAATACCATCACGTCGCTACCCGAAACAGAACGGCTTCAGCTGCTGCTGCTGTTTGACAGCGTGCAGAACTCTGACTCACGTTATGGAAAAGGCAGTGCTTGGTTTCACGTGAGCTCTCAATTCATCACTCATTCACTTTTGCTGAACGAGTGCAGATATGGATCCCAAAAATAAATGAAGTATTTTTTTTTCTGCCAAAGTCTCTTTTTTTGCTTGTTTGTTTCGAAACTGACTGCAAAACAGTCAGAGAAAGCATGGAGCAGAACAATCCGGTGACAGATGCTCCTCCAGATCTCCATGCACACCTCCACACATCCATTTTCTTGTGAGATGCATTGAGATGTGAAAGGCTGAGGTGAACAGGAGCCCCTTTGGGGGAGCTCAGTGCCTTCTTCTTTTGATCCATGACTCCAGGCATCTCCAACATGCATTAGGAGAAGAAGAAAGGAATCCAACTAGCCCCAGCAGTTCCTTTCCTGGCAAGCCCTTCAAACCAGCCTGGTTTGCAGAGACATTCAGCACCTTCAGCTGTCCTTGAGATGAATGGCCAACGTGAGTGTCAAACAACACTGGAAATCAGAGCGCTCCTTTGCCAGCATACATCTAAATATAAGCTAAGTGCCTATCCTCAGGCTGCCAACCCGGATTATTTTTGGCTGGCACACACAACATACAGCCCAATGAATCACTGTACGTAACGCTACGGGACCGTGGTGTTACGTTGGCACGGCGTTACAGAAAGGGGAAAGAAAACACCAAAGCAGAGTGGGGAGCGAGCTGGGGAAGGGGATTCCTTGGGGGTAACATCACCTGTAGGGCTGCTCTCCGGTGTGTGTCCGCAGATGCCTCGTCAGGTTCGCCGAGCGTGGGAAGATCTTCCCACAGTACCTAGGACAGCAAAAGCAATGTCAGCACACAGCCCTCACTGCCCACTGCCATCTCTGGTGGGTGTTGCCAACCACCTGAGGTTTTTGTAGAGCTCTCCTCTGTTCCCTTTTGGTCACTGAGACTGAATCTATTTGGTTATCTTCAGAACTCACCTCCAGATAAATACAGCAGCCCCACACTGCTGCTACAGGATATACTGCTGGGAGTCTGACAGCCTGCTCAGAGTAAGGAAATGCAGCAGGAGGAAGTAAAATAAGAGAAGGAACTGCATACCACAGTAAATCTGACTCACAGCAAACTCAAAAGGAAGGGATGTATAAATAAAGATGTTAATTGGCAAATAAAATACTCAGGAGGAAAAGCTATGCTCTGTGCCTGGGCAGCTCGATGCTTGACGTTGCACAAGGAAATACGAGCTGAGTTTCTTAATTTCAGAGGCATTCGGATGTCCTTAAGATGGATAGTTAATGTGAGTGTTAATCAATAATGAAAATCCACGTGGTAATGGGCTACTGTATATCTAAATTTAAGTTAAGTCCTTCTCGTAGTGGGAAAGCTCCCATTTCTAACCACCCAGCTGAAACATGAGCCCAGAGCTCTTGAGGCAAAGCAGAACACCGCAGATGCAGCAAACAAAGTCTGTGCCCACTGAGTGCCCATGAGAAGGGTGCAGGGAGAGCCACCACGAGAACCCGCCTGCAGGTAAAGCTGTGCGAGCAGGCAGATTCCTGCTCCATTGGGTTTTTAGCTGCAATGGGTACACGAGCATTTCTGCGGGTAGCCCTGCCCTTGCAGTGAGCAGCTTGCTGCTTTTAAACTCCTTCACTTTGCAGAGCTGAGCCTGCACTGCTTTAGCACTGCAGACTGTGGTGCTGGCCACCACACACGAGAGACTTGGCGTGGAAGAGCCCTGCTCGTTTGAGAATCTCCAGATCTGCCCTCGAGGTCATTCAAGATTACAAAGAAAACAGAGGATGCCCGTTTTCCACCAGACAAAACAAGCTATTTCAGAGCAACTTCGTCATCGGCGTGCTCTGTTCTAATTCTGCTGCTCCTCGTTTTCCCTCCCAGCCCCGTGAGGATGGGGGAAAGTCCACATGGGGTTTCTGTGCTCCCTTACCTGCAGGTGTAGCGCTCCTTGCCCTTGCGCAGGATGGGGTCGGACAGTGTGGGTGGAGGCGATCGAAAGTTGAAGGGGTGATGTGGAAGGGGCTGCAGGGAAGTGCCAGAGTCCGCCTTCATGGCTGCAAAGCTCTCCAGTTTCTCCGTCATAGTCTCTATGGCTGACATCTGCAAGTGGAAGGCAAGGCCTCGTGTCAGAGAAATGAGGGAACCAGGGGAGCTGGGCAGGACGCAGAGGGACCCTGCAGTGAAGCTCAGGCTGAGGATGGAGTGAGGCCACACAGAGTTTGCCTAGCCAAGACGTTTTAATTACACGTCAGGAAGGTTAATGAGCCCGTAAAGGTGATGGAAGGAGGAGTGGGATGTGGCCGAGCTTCCTGCAGGGAAAGGAGAGTCCAGCCAAGATAAAATAAAAGCAAGCAGCAGTTGGATGAGTTACGGCTATGGGAGAGCTGCAGTCTGCACCTGGAAGTGCAGATTATGGTTCTGTTCTATGATTCCAGGTCCCTTTGGGTAGGAGCAGCAGGCACTCAGGGTTGGCCCCAAAGGAAAGGCTGCTGTTGCCCTACAGCTTTGGGTTCAGGGACCCAACAGCAGCCATGGAAACACTGGAGCTGAACGCCAGAAACAGGGAGCAGGGAGAAACCTGGGGAGATGGGGAAAAAGGGAAAGCAAAAAAGAGAGAGAAGAGAGCTGGAAAGCAATGGCTGTGCACAAAACCCCTGCCTTAAAGGAGAAAAAAAAAGCCAACCCAAACCCACTTTTACTTTCAATAAAGCAAAACAGGAAATCCAAATCCAAGAGAGAACAGCAGCTCGGAGGACTACACTGACGTCTCCAACGTTCAGTTTTATGCACTCTCGAGAGCACTTTTGAGATACCAAGCTGAAAACGGGGATAAAACAAACAAGGCAGCAATAAAGCTGCCTCCTCACTGTGGATGACATCAGCAGGGAGGGAGCGATGGGGGCAGTGGGAGCCTGAATGGAGGCAGACAGCAAGCAGGGAGACGGCGAGCAGCGGAAGGCAGTAGGAAGCCATATATCAAAAGTAGATGCTCTATTGTACAGGAAGGGCTGACCTTTTGCACGTTTACACTTTATTAAACTGGGCTCGGGTTGGGGGGGGGGGGGGGGGGGGAAGAGAGCCAAGATATTGTTTAAAATGGACGACTACAAAAAAAAAAGTTGTCTTAATCACCAAAGAATACATTGTGGAAGGCTGACAACCATTCATAAGCCGTAAAAAAGAGGAGTAGTAAAACCCATTTCTCGATAATAGATCCGCAGCCCCTTAGTTGGAGGCTCCCAGCCCATGATAAATAGTAAGTAATACTTAGCGCCAGCCACTTGAAAAGGTTACTTGATCATTTACAGCAAAAGCTCTGCCCCAGCTGCCAGTCATGTAACAAAACCATCACGTTAAAATGCTATCCGGATCTTTCAGAGCTATGCCACTCAGCCCTTTGCTGGAGTACCTGGAGATATCTTTTGTTGTGCCCTGTTCTTTAGGCACTTAGTCAGAGATGTTTGCTGGCTTGATAGCCCTGGGCTTATTTTAAAATTCTAAACATCGGCCACAGCCTCTCCAGTGGTAAAGGCACTTTGCTATTTAGGGAACAACTGCCTGGCTATAATAAAGAAGAAGGGAAGAAGAAAAAGAAACTTAACAGGTGAGAAAAGGCTTTCCATTAAGTTATCAAAAAGTTATACCGATTGTTTACACTGTCCAGAGTTTCATTTAAAATAGACAATGTACGAATAAGTCATCCCACAGCAGAGAAGCTGCTGCCTACGAGTGGGTAAGAGCAGCCTGCAACGCACTGTGAGGCAGCAAGCATCTTGTGATGCCTTACCATGGCTTCTGGCTGGCTGGCATGGCAGTGAGGACCCACTGTGAGATGGGGAGATAGGCACAGCAGAGAGGACTGAGAGCAGATGTGGGCTTAGAGAGGGAGAAACACGGGGAGGGGACTCCAACTGAGCTGCTATCTGAATGAGGGTTCTAATGAAGACAGGAGCAAGAGCTACTGAAAGCACAGTGCTTGGGGAAATGTCCAGGACGGAGATCTGGCAGGTAAAAATCTCATGTACTCCTGAACCAACGAGCTGCCTTCATCCACCTTCAGCCCTTGGGATATCTGTCTGGTTTGTAGCCTGGGAACAGCCACTCTCGAGACCAAGCGATCGTTACGCTGCGGCCTCCTTGGGTCAGAATCAGTTATCAGGAAGTTTCGGGCTCGAGCGATTGTAAATTTTCGGCTATTCTGTCTGATAAGCCGTTAGAGATAACCAGACCTTCCACATCTTTTCATTGCCATGGGAAGAGGACGTGGTCAGGATTTCGGGAACAATGTTAACAGCCTTCCACCCAATGCCGGCTGCTGCCCGGGGCCTCCACATTTCTCATCGTCTCGTTGGGTTCCTTGCTGCACTAGCTCCTCCCTGCTATCAGATTCTTTACAGGCAGATATCCCCACCATTCTAACTCACACAAACACAGGATGTTCCTGGCCAGCCTGTCACCATTATCCAGCCTGTACGAAGGAAAAATCGGGGGAAGTTATTAACCAAACTCAGAGGCTGATGCAAAACAATGAAGGAACTAAGTTTAGCTGTGAAAGCAACCAGGATCCAGCTTTCACAAACCTGCAAGTTATTAATCTAAGGTGGGAAACGCTATCAGACAAGAACAATGCATGTGAATGCAATGAAGAGCACAGGAACGGGCACCGGCTCCGCTCCCAGCACAGGTTGGGGATGGCTGGTGGCTGTCCCACGGGCAGTCCTACTATGAAATATGGAACTGTGAGCACAGAGAGTAGCACCATTTCACAAGATAAGCATTCAAAGTAACTGCTGGGAAACGCTGGAGTTTCCAGTTGGGCCCTTGGGTGAAGAGAGTCTGATGTAAGTGACCTCTGTGCTCCATCTCAAAGCTCTGGCTTCCAATCAGCACCGAGTTACAACCATAGTGCTTTACCTGGGGGTGGAATAGCAGCGGGGACGGCCGCAGGTACTTCTCCTTTAGGGCACCCACAGGGTCTGTCACCTTCCGCTTCTCCACCCTGCTGGACAACAACACAGAGGGTTACGTACCTTCCAGGGCACAGCAGCAAAAGAACAGCTGAACATTTAAACTACAGCCATGAGGCTGTTCTCCTATCGACACATCTTCCTCAACCTCCTGTTGGAAACTACTGATGATGACCCACACGTTACCCACGCCAGGGGCTGGAAGTGGTATGAAAACAGAGCCCCTCCTTCAGGCGATATTTCGCAGCCACCAGGGGTGATGACAAAGAACACATTCTGCTCTCCCTGCACAGATCCACTGCTGCAGTGGTTTATGGCCACCGCTGTTATGAAGCATCACAACAAAAACTGCACTGTTTTAGTGGGAGAAACTCTGAAGTTCACAGCACAGAAAAATATTCTCCTTGAGAGTGCGGGGCCAGACCTGCAGCCCCACGCGCACCACAATCATTAGGTGTTTCATATTGATTTCCTCCTTGCAGCTCAGATACAATTCGCACTGAGATTTTTTGGCAAGTGTAGGTGGGCAGTGGTTGGGAGCACTCGGGGTTTGTAAGTGAGACAGCAGCCCGAAGCTCTTCTGATATCACTGTAGCCCTGTATGGGAACTGCTGAATGACGGCCTGAACCACTGATGGATCACCTTAGGTGAGCACTCAGCCAGCCACGGGAGCACAGGTGAAGGCAATGCACTGTGTGACCAGAAGGGGTGGAGCCTGGCTCCAGCTCTCCCAGACCCCATTTAAGGGCTGAGCACCACTGGTTGCTCCCCAATCAGAGCAACGCTGCATGGCAACTTCCTGCCTGACATAAGCAAAGGGCACTTGTGACTTATTGGCTGCGTCGTGCCACGGTGTGGGGCTAAGCCGATCTTCTCAAGCCCAGTGCCTGAGAACGTTACCTTAACAAGGCCGAGCTAAAAACTGCCCTGATTTCAGGCTGTCTGGCTGCATTAAATTATATCACCAGGAGAAAATGTCAAGGATTTAAGTGGCCTTTGGGAGAAAAATCGAAGGAGCCAAATGATGTGAGAGACTCCGATAAAGGGAAGTTTAGAAACAAAATATTTCCATATTTTCTTGAGCTGGGACTTGGAAGCTCGGCTGTTTTGCTCATTACATCAGGAGTCTGATTCACAAGCGACTCCGCCGCGCGCTTTCTATTTTAATGTATTACTAAAACTGTGCGCGTCCCATGGAATGCGGCGAGCGATGCCCCCGTCCTTTCCTTCCATCTGTCTTCTGTGCCTTTACGCTTTTCCCGGGGCTGCTATTTTAATTGGCAGCTGTTTTGCAGCCCGTGTTGTTTTAACATTCCAACTGAGACTGCCCGGAGGTGGCAGAAGCCCACTCTCATTCCCAGTTTTTGCCTCCCTTCCCTATGTATCTACCTATTATTCCCTGCATCACTGAATACCAGACGACGTACGTTGTCCCTTTTCCCTTTCTGCCCCAGGAGATGCCCACGTTATGTGCCCCAGGTTGTGATGCAGCCCTTCCCACCACAGACAGGCAGCGTGTAGGCTGTGACAGCATCAGCCCTGAGAGCTGGCACAGCCAGAGCTGCTCTCGCAGCAGCGGGCACCGAGGGTTTGCTAATCCTCATCTCAGCTGACAGCTCCTTGGCCCCGGTACGCATTGACATCATTTTTTCCCACAGTTATCAGCTGTCCAACAGCAGTGAGGCAGTGACATAGGTGCTGTCCCACCCCGTGCCCACTCCTTTGAGCCGTCCTGGTGCTGACACCGCTGCCCTGCGGTGACGCTGAGCTTTTCCAGCACTACGAAATCACGACCACAGCACATCCCATCACCTGCCAGCAGCCTGGGCACCGCTGGGCTCTGCTCAGCCCTGCTGCATGCTGCTCCTAACTCCATAAACACCCATTAGTCTGAGCAGGAGCTTAGTGCCCAGCTGGACATGGAGCCTACTGGGTCAAACCTGTGGCTACAAAGCAGTTCACATGCCCTAGGAGAGCATTAACCAACAGCCAGGTTAGTGTCTAAATGGAAGAGGTTTGGGCTGCCTCCTTTCTAAGGAGCAGCAAATGGTATTCACCAGCTGACAACTGCATCTCTGGACAGTGATGGCTACACTCATCTTCAAAAGCTCACAGTCATTTCCCTTTAAAAACAGACACAAACCTTTTCTGAATGCACTCCTTCTGGAAGTTTAACTCGCACCTGCTCCCCTCTCCATGCACAGTTTGCCATAGGAGCAACACAATGAATCACACCTTCCCCCAAAATCCTTTGTGCAAAGTCAAAGTAGAAAACCCTGTGCATCTTTTTAAGAACAGCACATGCTTCTGGAAGAACCCAGATAACACACTACTGTGTATTTACACAGTACTCGCTACTCCAGGCTTAAAAACATTTCAAAAGGCTGAGCCTGCAACAGCAGTTCCTATGAATTGAAGAAGGAATTATAAAGAAAAAGGGGGGTGGGGAGAAAAAAAAAGGTGAAGTGGCTCACAAAAGGGCATCAAAGAAGTGAGTGGGAGCGCTGCATTTGCAGACTCCCAGGGCTCCTGACTCATTCCCAAGCCATGAGAGCCCGGGCTCTGAGGCATCTGAACTCTGCATTCTTATCAAATCAAACCTCTGGAATTTCCCCAGCAGAAGTGCCATCTTAGCGTTGGCTCGTGGGAGAGTCCTTAAATAGGTCAAGTTTCTTCTTTATCGAAATAAGGATGTGTTCTTTATACATATTGATTACGAGTACTCCTTTCAATTGTTCAGCCCTTTTGACTCAGAAAGCTCAGCGTGCTGTGACGAAGGGCAGATGAGCACAGTCAGGCTGTACACACACATCGACTCTATCAGACAAACACTGCTCTTTCTGAACAACCCACATCCAGATCCACCTCAAGTGATGGTGCCAGCTAAAAAATTAGCTCATTAGAGGAAACAATTAAGGCAGGGTATGTTAATACCTGTAGATGGGATCCATGAAAAAGGGTGATGGCTTAGCATAATGCAGGGATGGTTGCTGAGGCAGCTGAGACTGGGAAATCTTGGGTAAGACTTCACTTGCCATGAGTTTCCTTTCCCCATAGATGTGGTTCTTCCGTGGCTCTCTCCCTCCGTTCTGACTGGCTCGGATGCGATTGCTGATGCTCAGATCCAGTGGCTGTTCCTCCCCTGAGGATGGGGTGGGTAGGACTTTAGGCGGTGGCAGGATTGGCTTTATCTCTTTTGGCTTTGTGGTGAGATCGAAGGGCGACTCCGAGCTGGTGCTGCCCACTTTGTGGAGGTCCCTGGGTGACTTTGGTTCTGCCTTGACCAGCAAGTTGTGATTGAGGGTTCGCTCCGTGAAAGGATAGAGTGAATGGGGGAAATTGGGGAGGAACTGAAACGGGAACATGGAATGATACGGGAGCGAACCCATCTTTTTCTCCTGCATCCCCATAAAGCCAGGCCCAAAATACTTCTCTGCGATGGAGGCGATAGCTTTAATAGAGTCATTAGCTGCTCCTGTGGTGGGCAGCAGGTGCTCTTCTGGGGGAGGAAAGAAGGAATGCTGAGAATAGAAGAGGGGGATCTCGCTTGTGTTGTTGGTGGAGCTCGCTGACACAGAGCTGCTGACAAAGTCTGGTTTGCTCTCCATCTGTTTGCTCTTATCTTTTGTTTTGTCCCTGTCACTCTCTGCATCGCTGTCCAGGTCAGAGCCGGTGCCAGTGGTGGTATCCAGGTCAGTGCCTGTGGTTGTGTTGACGTCCTCGAAGTCGCTGCCATCGGACATGTCACTGTTCCTGGCTTTTAGCTTCTCCAGGTAGGAGTTCTCCAGGCTGCTTTCGCATTTCTCCTCCCCTGAGGTGGCCTGGTTGCTGTTGCTCACCGCAGAGATGAGGGGAAGCGCCGGGTTCCCAAGGGGGCTTGGAAGCTTTGCGTCTTGGGTGTGGTTGAGGGGACTTTTGAGGAGCTGTGTGGGTGGTAACAAGGGGGGTCGGGGGTAGAGAGACGGTGGGAAAATGCCTGGGAATCCTGGAGTGAGGGCAGGGAATGCTGGGGGGGCAGGTGAGAAGGGAAGGCCCCCCGGGTGGGGGCGGGATGGAAAATAATCATTAAATCCTAAGCTGGCGTGGTTGAGGTTGGGAGAGGGCTTGGATTTGTCCATCATGGAGGTGGGCGTTAGGGGGAGGCCTGGAGCAAAAATGCCCCCGGGGTTGTAATGGTTCTTGCCCTCGCAGAAGCGCCGGTGCTTGTTGAGAGAGGAGGTAGTGCTGAACATCTGGCCGCAGTCCTTGCACTTGATCTGGGTGCGACAGTCCGCGTGCATCCGCTTGTGACGGCAGAGGTTGGAGAACTGCGTGTAGGATTTGTGACAGACCTCACCTAAAGCATCAACAGAAACCAACAACAAAAGCAATATGAAATTAACAGGAAGCGGGACGGAGCGAGTTAAGAGCTTTCTTCAATGCCATTAAGAGTAAGTAAGCACTCCATGGGGATGCCCCGTAAATGCCTTGCCAGGCAGAGCTCCGTGCAGTGGGGTGGACGTTGTGTTTGTCGAACTAGCACGGCTGGCAGTGCTAAGCTAACACTACCTCACCGTTCTCTTTAATGATCTGTAAATACAGAGCTTTCAAAAGGTGATTTTTTACGACTGCTTTCACCTGCAGACTTTGCTGGCATGGAAGGAAGAGCATAAAGGAGGAGGAAAAAAGAAAATCCCACCCAAACTTTTCTATATATCCAAACACTGTAACTTTTTATTGTCCAATGCCTCTTTCAGCACAGGAATAAATCCCACTTCTGCATGAATTAACACTTCTTTCACAGGAGAACTGCTGTTATCACCAATTTGTAAACATGGAAACTGAGACAAAGAGAGGGAAGGAGCATTGTGCAGGTGGGCAGGCAAAGGCCTGAGCCCAAATTCTGCCCACACTCAGTCCTCCGAGCCATGACCCAGCGCTCCTTCCTTCCTCTCACTTTTACTGAGAGGTACACAGAAGTCTGACTTTCCCCTTTATTTCTTCTCTAAATTTCTAGGGCTTTCATTGGTATTTATGAGCACTGCAAGACAGGTGAGTGGTGGCTCCGAAAGCATAAGAGGAAGCCTTTTCTATTGAAACTCAAAGACCACTAAAATGGGGCAAATTGGCTATTTCCATTGCAAGGAGCATCCCAAAATTCAGTGCTTTATTGCTGTGTCCAGCATCCGTGGGGACTGTGCATATCCAAACCCTTTCCAAGTGAGAGGACACCTCATGCAGACTCCCTCTCAAGTCAACACTAATTTCTGAAGAGCTGTCACATTTGGGTGAATTTACTTAAAAGAAATGTGCATTTTTTTCCTTTCCAGAACAACATTACCCCTCTCTAATTTTAACCACCTCCCCTTGCCCTGTGCCAAGGGAAGCTGTATTGCAGCTTGCACAACGCACACTCTGGTTTATAGCAAATAGTTCATCTGCTCCAGCAGATGGTACCACAACCAAGCACACTTTGTCAGTTTTCACTGGCTCAGAGCTGTGTTTGTGCTATTTTTGGTGCAACATCTTCCAAGAGAATTGGGCTCTTCCATTGGCCACGCTAGGAAGAGTTGCTACAGCCTGTTGACGTGCACATATATGAAAGCTACTCTTTTTTAAGCCAGGCACAATAGTAAGGGGAGGGAACTCAACAAAAACCACCCCAAGTTCCAATGGGCAGAAAAATAAAAGCCTTTCCAGGGAATGCTGCCTCACTGCTCCCCTCAAGTCACTAATGGGTTCCATATTAACACATGTGACTCCACCTGGCACATCTGAACCAGGCAGAGCCGGCCTCAGTTCCCTTACACACTGATTTGGACTGACAACTCCCTAATTCTTATGAGGTGAGAGTGAGGAGATTATGAGAAGGAATCATTCATCTCACTGCGGCAATAAGACGAGATTCAAATTATCTCTTTCATGTGCCCGTCATCAAGTGAAAGATTGCATCAAAATGAGCAAAAAGAGCATTTTTTCTTCCTCTGCTGACACCCATCTGATTATCTCAGAGCAATGCTAATGAAACGATCTCCCAGGACACCCCCGCATACTGTTCCCATTACACCAACAGGGAAAAAGGCACAAGTGGGTTCAGTGGCTTCTCTACCGTAACATCAAAGCCTGGAATCAAACCCAGATCCCGCTCTGTGCTTTAATGGCACTTTTTGAAGAGTGTCAGGAAGCAGTCCCTAAAGTTTGCCATGGCTTTGTTGTGACACCGTCCACCTCTCTGCACGGTTATCAAAGTCCCATAGGTGCTGTGTCAATTAAAAAAATATATATACAACCCCAAAGTGACAAGAAAGGAGACAAATGGCACGCGAGGGAAAACCCTTCTTCAGAAATACTCCTGCACAGCGAGCACTGAGGACGCCGTTAATCTGCTATTTATTTGGTTCCCAAGCGCAATCTGGATGAAACATGCAGAGAATAAAGAAGGAAAAATAAAACTTACAAGAGTTTAACTCAACCCTGAGGCGATGCCACAATCTGCCCCAGGCTGCAGGCAGCCCTGGAAGCTCCATGGGCTGTGCCAGGGGTTTGCTTATGTCACCAACGTGAACATGCAAAATTTAATATGCGGCAGAGGGGGAAAAGGAGAAAGAAAAGAGATGAGAAAATGGCATTGCTGGGACTGCTGAGAGAGTCAGCTTTTAACTTGTCAAGAAAGCCAAAAACTGCCATGAATGTTTACTGAAAAAACAGGGAGCGTGCAAGAAAAAAAAAAATAAAAAAAATAATAACTTCATCTTGTGCTCTGACCTATAAAATTACAGCGGCTGCTGACAGAGGGACAGCCAGAACTGGGGGGCCCTGCAGGATACGTGCAATTATAGCAGGAGCCGGGGCTCCGTGATGGCCATGACAACTTACATATGAAAGGTTTGACAGTGCTGTGAATGTGCTTGTGCTGTTTGAGGCCAGACGAGGTGGCAAAGGTTTTGCCGCAGTCCGGGCAGGCGTGGGCTCGCGCGCCGACGTGCTGGGAACGGATGTGCCGCTGGAGGTTGCTGGGGTCGGTAAACACCTGGAAGAGAAAACACCTTCAGGGCACGGAAACCAAGCGGGAAGGAGCGGAACGCAGGGCTGCTGACCACGGTGATGTGGTGTGGGATGCTCTGCAGCCCCAACCCCAACCCAAGCTGCCGCACCTTAACGCAGTTCTCGCACTCGAAGCGCTTCCCGCTGTCGTGAGACATCTGGTGGCGGATCAGGTTGGACTTCCAGTTGAAGGCCTTGGGGCACTGGTCGCACTTGTACTCGCGCTCCTCGGTGTGGATCACCATGTGCTGCTCCAGGCTTGGGAGGAGAGACACGGCCGTGCGTGTGGGGCCGGCGGAGCCAGGCCTGCCCCACGCACAGCTCCACATGGCATCAAAAGAGGAACCGCTCAGGCTCGTGGTGGGGGCACAGTCGCACCGAGGGCCGCAGCCATGCGTGTGCTTCTGGTATTCATTTCCCAGATGGAAACTGCCCTCTCTGCCTCAAAAAGCCGACAGGTTTTGCTGCTTTTCTTACTGAGCCCATTTACCAGGGGAAAGGGAAGATAAAACCGGGGCTGAGCCCGCCGGGTCCCGACAGGAAAAAGGAGTGCTTTGTGACCAGGATTCCTGCAGCATCCCCACAGGGAAAGACAAGATACGCACGGCCGCAGCCGGGGCGATCACCTTGCCATTCACACGGGCACAAAGCCCACAGCTTCCCGGAACAGAGCGATTCAACGTTGGAAAGAAACACGATGAGGTGCAAACACGTTTCACTTCTAAATGTCAGACATCTTTTATTACCGACCCGGGTGATTTCAGCTCCTGCCAACTGGCAGCTTCCCTGCAAAGGGGGGACCACGGCACAGTGAGGCGGCTGCTGGATGCAGGCCACGGCCAGGATGGCTGCACCAGGCAGTGCATGGCTCCCTGCCTTCCCCTCCACCGCAGCTCACAGCCCTCACATAGCCAGGCCAGGAGGGACCACCAAACCTTCTCTCAGTGCCCAGACTCATTGCCCTGCCTTCAATCTGAAGGCATTTGCTGGCACACGGAGAAGGGCAGCCATGCACCGTCACCTCTGCACTCAGCCAGAGCACGGCGAGCAGCCAGCACCTGCCCACCACCCCTAAACATCCTCCTGCTCTGAGATCTGATAGGAAATATTCTTGGGCCCAGCCCTTCTGAGCTGGCAATCTGCTCGTTTTAAAAAGGCAATATTCATTTTGCTAATGAAACGCTGCTCTTAACCCTACAAAATCCTTCACACACACACACAAAGAAATGTGTGCACGTACATGAAAATATGTTCCTGTTAACTGTGATTTATGAGTTTATTTAGAGCAAATATGGACAAACTAATATGCTGTTTAGAGGCAAGTACCTACTGGGATTAGCCAAACATTTATTTATTTAGTCAGCTGCTAAATGCTCAATTTCAGTTCCCCAGTGGCACTCCTGATTTGATCTGTATTAACTTCTGAAAAATTATAAGAGCATCGAGGTATGCTGACTGGATTTATTCGGTGCTGGAGTGGGCTCCTTAGCACACAGAATGCAGCGGATTGATGGGGAGGGATAGATGTGGAAATGCTCTCCAGCTCTGCTAACCCTGTCAGCGTGCAGAGCACACTCTGGTGATATCCCTGGCTCTGCCTTGCCTTGTTGGCAGAAAACAACCCCAAACCCTCAGCATTCTATTCCTTACCCCATGGCACAACCACAGCCACTCCACCTGACTCTGAACCACTGAAAGCCCCCAAAACCAGCCCAGCTATTACAGGCTCTGGATGCAAATAACCACAGCCCTAAGAGTGACTCAGAACAAGAAACAAAGCCAGAAAAACCCTTCACATTCTCGAGTGCCTGGCACCTGAACCATTCCAGCATCACACTGCAAATGAACGAGAAATCCCAAAGCCCAAATAGGGCTGCGTTCTGTTCCCATCACACCACACCTGAGGGATGGAAACTTTCAGTTCCAACTTCAGCAGGACCACAAACCTTCCCTTTAAAGAAGTCCCATTCTTCTTTAGAGCTGTCTTATAGAAATGATTCAATAATCACCGTAAGCTAAAAAAAGATGGAGAACATCTGAATGTTCTGTTTTTCCTCTTTTTCTGTTCCACAGTTCTACCACAAAAACGCTTGGTAAACAAGAAGCATTTTTGTGAACAATTAAGGAAAAGAAGTGGATATGTGTTGGGAAAAGAACTGGAGATCACTTCTGCAAGATTAAGCAGGAGCTCGTGACCACGTCAGAGTTGCTGGTGTGACAAAGCCTCTTTACACCCCTTGATCTCAAAGGGCCAAGAACTATGTCAGAAAGAATCCCTGCTGCAAACAGTGGCAGCACGTCACACTGCCGTGTTCTCAGAAGGACGTCAGAGGGGAGCAGCTGCCATGGAGCTGCTGAGCAGGCCACCACGCTGTCCCTGGGAATGGACACCACAGCCCACAGAAGCAAAGGAGACTGAAAGCTGCCCAGCAGCTCACAGCATCAAAACTCTCTCCTGAGCCCTATCAGAGTGGGCAGGAGGAAGGAAAGGAGCACTCCTGCTGTATCCTGGGCCCCCCAGCTCCCACCCAGGCCCTCCCTGCCCACACCAAGCCCCATACCTGTACTTGTTGGGGAACATCCTCTCGCAGTCCTTGCACTCAAACACCTGCCCATCGCCGAGCCCCTCCTGCTTGATGTCGTCGTTGAGCGTCTCGTAGAGCGAGCTCACCGCGCTGCACGCGTACTTCTTGTGCCGCCGCAGGTCCAGCTTGGACTGGAAGAGCTCATCGCAGTCCTCACAGCGGAACGTGTGCTCCTCTGCAACACACACACAGCTCGCAATGACTCCGGGTCAGGGCACTCCAAAGCCCCATCGCACCCAACGCTGCGCTCGTAAAGAAAACGTATTACTCTGGGAGGTCATTCAAACCACCAAAAAGGAGATCTGCGAGTGACAGCGGGAGGGTTTCGCTTTTAGCACTCAAGGAAAGCCCAGCACGGGCAGGGCAGCACACGGGTGCTGTGCCGTGGGGAAGGAACAAAGGAGCTCTTGCTCAAAAGGGGCTGCCAGGAAAAGAGAGGAGGGAGCATGCCATGCCCTGCTCAAGGCCGCTGTCCTCCATGGGCAGCAGAGTTCAGAACCAGAGCAACCACAGAGGAAGGGAAAGGGAGCCCGAGTCGTTACTGTTGTGCTGTGCGTTTTCTGCCCCCCCCCACCCTCAAAGAGGGGAAAAAAAAAACCCAACAACCCACCACACCGAGTTCTAACGCACATAATAAATTACTGTAGTCAAGGTCAAACAAATTAAAAAGAGGGCAGCTATTATTAAGTTTACAAGGCAGCATCCTGACCACGGTGCCAAGTCAAACAATCGGCGCAGAGCTGTAAATTTTCCAGAGCGGAGCGGGGACAGCGCGGGGCCGCGCGGCTCCAGCAGCACTGGGGCTCGTTCTGAGAACTTCACTTTCAGAGAGGAAAGCCCGTGGTCGGATGCACTGCTTCGGTGGGGGGATGAGTGGAAATGTGCTCACCGAGAGGTGGAGCCAGGAGTGAACGTGGTGGGGTTGCTCCATGCCCACCCGGGATGAAGAGGCGGTGGGATGCAGGGCAGGAAGATGCATTTGTAATTGAAAGAAGGAGAGCTAAGAGCAGAAGCAGCAGCTGCTCCTTGCGGAAATTCTGTTCACTGGCAGTTTGCAAAACAGCACTAACGTGTGTGTCATGGGTTTTAAATCCCCGGAGAGGGAAACCTGGGAATTAGGACCCACCGAGCACCAGTGAGAGATCGTGTGTAACCTGCCATTAAAATGATGCAAGAGAATGGAAAAAGAAGCAAATGAAAGAAAAAGGGAAGGCAGCATCGTGTTATGTTTAGTTATTGTGTTCTACCTCACCTACAGCACAGAGCACACGATGTCAGCAGCATCTCAGACCCCACCACGTCCTGCCAGTGCCCAACACTGCTCTGGTTGCTACATTCCAGAACGTTAGGAATCAGACATCTCGAGAAATAGCTCTGTGGGCTGCAGGCTCACTGCCCTGCGAAGCCTCCCCATCACAGCCCAGCTCAGAACGGAGCTGAGCCGACCCTCTCCGTGCTGTGCCATTGGAAGTGACACCCAGCTCTACACCTCAGGCTCATCAAAGTGCTTTTCCTTTCCTTCAGCATCCCAAACAAAAACAGAACTCGAATGAGAACTTGTTTTGAAGGGCAATTTCTCTCTAAGCACTGCAAATGCAAACACTGCCCTTCAAAAGCAGCTCCCGCCTCAGTACCTAACAGAGGAGAAGGGGATGAAAAGAGAAACCCAGCGACAAAAAAAAAAATCGCTGCCTGCTCTCTGCATCTTGTTTGTCAGATCCGTGGTTATACGTGTCTATCTCAAGTTCCATCAGTAACACTCAGGACAAAGCAGGAATGCAACAGCAAAATAAATCAGTGCCTAATAGCTTTCAGAGAAACCGAGGGGAACACAATTATGTGGCATCTACATGCTAATCTACCAGACTCGAATCTCAAAGGAGTTCAAGTGCCCTACTCAAAATTCCTGCAGTGATAAGGGGTCTGCTGTGTTTGGCTGGGGTTCGGATAAAAGATTTTTATGATAATTATCTTCGCGTGGAACAATTTTGCATTTTCCTTTCTTGTTAATTCAGAGGCGAAATGGGGGTGCAGGCAGCAGGAAGACAGCATTACCGAAAGTCAGAAGTATTAAGAAGTCAAACATTCAACGCTGGCCTGTTGTAATTTGAAAGCAGTTCTGTGGCAGAAGCCAGGAAGGCGCGGATAAACGTTATACAGAAAACAAGGAGCGCTTTCTGCACGTGCAGACAAAGCCTGCCACAAACAGGAGGGCAAAGTGGGGCAACAGTTTCTTTCCAGTGTCTCTCCGGCATCAGAAAGGTACACGGCACTGCATCACAGTGCGTGCAGGAGTGATGCACTTCTCTACAGGGGGACACTGAGAAAATAATCCCAAGCTGACATCGGTTGGAGCTCCTGCTCCAAGAGCCCCTCCTGCACCATGCGTTGGGAGAGGTATTTTGCACCACATGTGTACTCCACTGCAAACCTGAATCTGCCTCTGCCACTTATATTCATGCGCAGGTGAAGGAAAATAAACGGGCTGTGGGGCGTCCAGGTGAAGGGACTCACATTCCAGCCATTCTATGGCTCCAGCTAAGTGCTGACCAAACACCCCGCCTAACATGGGGAGCACAAAGGTCTTCCAGCGTGGTTACGGAGCTCCACAAACGAGCAGCAGAGCACTCGGAGGAAAGCACACAGGGAAGCAAGATGGGTGTGTGAGCTGTGCAGCCCAGGGAACTCCTCCAGAACTCAGCACCCTGCTGCCAAAGGCTGGGAGGGGACCTCCAAGGGTTGCCAGCCACTGGGACCGTGTCACCCCCACCCAACCCAGCCTTGGCTAACACAACTGCACGCACCAGCGAGGAGGAGTGAAACTAAGCAGAAAAACAAGCAGCTGCTGAGGGGGCCAGGCCACCCAGGGCCGTGGATGGAGGCTATCACACAGTGCTGAGGGTGCAGCATGCGGCCTTACCTTCCATGCTGGGTGCCATGTTCCCCAGGGAATAGCTGCCTTCCTTGGCACACACCAACAGCTCTTCCCCCGGCTCGATCTCCTTAATAACTTTATAATAGATCTGCGAAGCAGAAACAAAAAATGGAGAGGCATGTTAAATACGCAGAGATGTGCGCTTTACGTTTTTAACCAATAACTCAAATTATTCCAGCTAACAGGGGAGGCTGTCACTTGATTTGCATAATTGCTACTAAGAGCTCTTTCTCCTGCCTTTATTTTACTCCGTGCACGTCAAGTTTCACGCAGTTTGGACCACAAAGTAGTATTTACAGTAACAGCCGCTCTCATTCAAGTCACACAAAAATCTTCCCATTGTTTCTCCTACCTCCTCTGTGCTCCGTGTATTCGTTACAGCAAAGGGATGATTAACCTGATGGAGCTGAACCACTCAAGTCCCCGTTTCTCTAAGCCCAAATGGGCCTTGCCATCACAGGGCAGCATCATGACACCCTCCTTCTGTGGGCTGCTCCCACCTGGAGCCTGAGGGTCTCACTCACACCAGCACACAAACCAATACCCCCCCACCCCCCAGCAGCCCATCCTCACCAGCAGCAGAACCTGTTTTCAGAGCTCAGACCCCTCCCAGCTGCGTGCCCCATCCCAGTGCCCGTGTGAACTGGGAGGAATGGGCTCAATGAGGAAGGAAACCAGCAAGCACAGCAGCAGGAGGTGGGAGTTTGTGCCGCGGCCCCACAGCTCTTTGCCCAACTTTCAGAGCACGCTGCACTACACACGAACACCAGGACACGAGGCATTCACGGCAAGGTTTCCGCACTCCCTTCAATAGCAACGCACAACACTCTTCTTTGGGAACATCCACCAGAATTGACCCAGAGCGGCTCCCTCAGCTGCAGCTGAGGAATAAAGACCCCAAAGCATCACAGCCCGTGGTGCTGATGGCACTTCGCTGCTCCCTGCGTCTCTTTGCACCGGGCTCAACTCACAAACCACCCTCCAGCATCACCGCCCGCACTGCCACCGAGCACGCCCACACTCACCAGCACGCAGCCCCAGCTCCTCCGGCCCCACAGCGCATCCCTACCACTTCTTTCAGCGCTGCTCCGGCACATCCCCACCTCTCACCGCACCCCTGAGCCCCGGGAGAACCGGAGTCCCGTCCGTCCCATCGCGTCCCGTCCCGTCCCGCCAGGGGGCACGCTCCGCCCGCACACGGCCCCGCACCGCTCGGAGCTCTCCCGGTTGGGAGAAGTGCGGTGCGATGTTCACCCCCAAAAGGCGCTCTGTGGTTTGACTGCGGTTCTCGGAGTGCCCCAGGACTGCGAGCCAGCAGGAAAGGCCACGGAGAAGGTGCCACGGTCACCAACGGCACCAGGCGGCGGGGAAAGAGCTTCCCGACGTGTCCCGACCCCAACCCCAGCCCTTCCCTGAGCCCCAGGACACAAACCACGGTCTGAAAGCTCTGCCAGGTCCATAGATGAGCTCGTGAGCTTTGCATGGGAGGAATCCTTCAGCGCGACAGCGCTCAGCGGTCCCCATCATAAGTGGTTGGCTGCCATCACCTCCGCGCAGCATCCTGAACCCCGCACCCCTCTGCGTGCACTGAGAGCAAAGTTGCTCAGCGTACAGAATCACATTTCTGCAGCAGTTTCTTTTTTCTTTTTTTCAAGAGATACAGTCCAGCCCTCATTAATTGCTAGGGAAAGGCTGGATTCTGCTGGAGCCACATTAATTTCATCAAACATCTCATTATCATCATTAACCTCACCTTGCAGCCGTGCCACTGATGGTCTGAACTAATTAAAGCCGCTGTGCTTCCCCCCCTGGCAGTCCCTTTTTAAGCATCCCAAGGCAGCAGCTCTCGTGCAGCAGGCAGGCTCGTGGCTACCACGTTCACTGCCTTTATTCTCCACTGCCCCAAACACCCATTTCAGTACAAGTGCCCCAAGGTTCAGGTACAAGGCCACACACCACCACCACAGCTCTGCACTCAATGAAAGCCCTACAAAGGTGCACCACCAACTGCCTGTAAGCAAGGGACAAGAGCAGCAGAACGGGTTTGCAATAAAATCGGGATGCTGGCAACATCTACACACATCCACGCAGCCCTTCCCTTAACCTGGGAGAAGCCAGCAGCGTGCTGCCACCATGCAACCTGAGCTACTCTCATTTCACACAAGCTGCCTTCCCTGGGATCTGCTGCAGCCTCCCCAGCAGCTGCAGGCTGCTCCTGCTTTTGTTAGTACACCCCATGCCCAAACCTGCTCGCTGGTAGTCACAGTGTGACTGCATCAGCTCTCATCCAGGGCTGATATCCGACCTGCTGACAGCGTGAGGTTTGCAAAACCCCCCAAGCTTGGATCGCTGTCCCGAATCCACTTTTGGATTTGGGTTTCAAACGACCTCACAAAGAATGGCTCTTTAATTCCTGGAGTGCCCCCATCATCTGCACGGAGAACAAAGGTCACCGCAGCTGCAGGACCAACATCAGAACCATTCAGCCCATCCACATCCCCCACATCTGCTCCACCAGCATTCCCCCCCATGCCCATCAGATCTCAGTATCCCCTGAAGACCCCCAGACCCTGTCCCACCCCTCTGACACCCACACCCAACCTGAGCTCGCAGCCTGGCACCGCATCTGCCCACCACCAGCAGCTCACAGCATCACCTTTCTGCACTTCTGAAGGCACTGAAATACCACCAGGCCCTCCCACGTGTTTTATTAGCACAACCTGTGTCATCACAGCAGGTGTTACCACTTCTCACAACCTTCCCCACCGCAGCTCTGGGAGATGGGGCTGCACAGAGCTCTGCTATGGGCACTGCGGCCGTGCTGTGCTGCCGTGTGTGTCCTGGAGTACCAGCAGTGCCGGGGCTGTTGCTGTTACCTGGTCGTTGACGTGGCACACGGCGAGGTTCTGCTCAGCACAGGAGCAGGCTGCTCGGATGTACTTCAGCCAGGTCCCAGCCCCGCTCTGGTTGGCATCGATGCAGAATTTCTCGTTTCCCAGCTCGTCAGCAATCTGTGGGGAGAAATGGGGAGGCCTCTGGTTATCGGGTGAGAGCTGCAGGGGGAAGGGAGAAAGGAGAACTATTTGCAACCCCAGCAAAGAACAGAATGGGGAAAGCTGGATGCTACAGTAAATAAGGGAGTATGACTTGGGATGAGATACGTTCCTGAGCTTGTGAACCTCAAGCAAAAGAAAAGGAGAAAAAAGGGAAGAGAGGAATTTTCTTATGTGACTGAGTGCCGGGTCACTGAGAAGTGCCACCAAACATAACTCAGAGCTGAGCACAGCGGTCACCACACTGCACACAGCCCTTCAGCTCTTAAAAATGAAAGGCCTCACCCAAGGCAGCATCCCCCAGGAACATGGGGGCTGACTGACCCCGTGGGCTCCAGTTGAGGCTCCAGCTCCTTTCTGACCCCAAGTGAGCCACGAATGCAGGGCAGCCACACCTGGGCAGAAGGGGACTGCAGCTCCAATGGAAACACTCAGTTTCCACCCACAAAAGCAGGATGCTCGGTGTCATGGGGCAGGCTGGGCATGCAGCAGATAGCTACTGATAGTTTTGGCAAGTAACACCCGGCCCCATTAATCTGTACAGCCCAGGAAAGCAAGAGGGCACTCTGCAGGGTGCGATGGAGCGACCGTTCTGTGCTCCAGCTGCACGTGGCAGGTGCCCTCTCTCATCCCATGGAGCTGCAGGCATTCAGGTGCTCTGGGAAACCCCAGAACTCAGCTGAGGTTGAGCACTGCTTTGCAGCCCCTGCACGTGGCTCACAGCTCTGCTTCAGAGGGTCCTGAGAGCCTCAGATCACCCGAAACTCTGCGGTGCTGCCAGAGCTTTAGCACCCGAAGTGGGGGTGTGAAATCTCACAAATCAAAACGAGAAAAAAAAATGGGTCTGTGTGAACCCTGAGAACTTAAGGCCCTGCTTTTCACACACCCCGAGTGTGCTCCGTAAATAGAGCAGCCTCACAAACCACGGCCCTGCAGTGTCCCTGGGCAGCACTCAGCACGTGCTGCCCCTCGGAGCGTGCCATGCTTTCCTTGTTGAACCTCTGAAATCAGCAGGAGTGTGGAATGGGGCAGGAGAGTGCGTGGGTTATTCCAGGCAGTGCTGCTGTGATCTGTCCACACCACTCCATCCCCTTTCCCACTCCCAGGTCCCCATCCTTCCCCTCTTGGGTCGATGTGGCTGAAAAAAACATCCCGTTGTGTCCACGTGGATTGAAGTGGGGCTGTGCAGAACCACCAATGTTGGACCCAGACCCAGAGCTGTGGCTGTGGTTCATCCCTATGCAGCCAGGAGGAAACTGCTGCCACGTCCCAGGGCTCATCTGCTTTCTGCCACACAGCACTCGGGGTTGGGATCCCAAGGTCCCTCTGATCCCACAGAGACTTCGTTTCGCCATTTATTAAGATCAGAAAGGCCGAGTTACGAAGCAAAAGCGATGGAAAAATTCCCTGCCACTTTTTTTGCACATCATTTGAGGTTTTCTCCGGCCCTAATTTGCGGGCTGTCCGTCGGGTTGTTCCCTCCGTGGGCAGAATACAAGAGCTGGCCCACGCGGAGCTGTGCCGAGGGATTGGGATGCTGAGGGATCTGTCGTCAGTTCGCTTAATGGGTTCCTGGTGCACGCAGAGAAACGAAGCACCCACAGCTCTGCCATCCGTGCCCCGGCGTCCTGTTGCTATAACATCCCTCCCCAGAAGCTGGAAGTGTAATAAACCTTCTCATCCCACAGTCGCGGGATCTGCCTCTGACAGCTTGGCTGATGTTCGCATTTTATTTGGCAGGACTTCGAGGCAAATTTTTTTTTTTCCCTATATTTTTTCTTTTTCTCCCCCTTTTTGCTTTAATGACCCACGAGCTGATTTGGAGCAATAAACCGTTGCCATGAAGTTTTGTTGTGTTTCTTTTAAATAAAGGGGAGGGAGAGGTGGCTGCCATTTATGACTTTCAGAAGTAACCGAAACAGAAAGCCCATTCTTGCCGCAAAACAAAGAGAAAAAGATTTCAACCAGAGAAACACCTCTGTCAATGTGTAGACACGGAGCCCAGATGAACTCGTAAATCCAGCGCTCTGCCTGCAATTAACCCGGCTTCCTGGTGATGTGACAAACAGTTAATGAGAACCGTGCCAGACGAAGCCAGCCGTGGTCCCGGGGTGTGCGGGGCCAGCACTGGGCTCTGCCTGCACCCATGGGCACGGATGGGCCCCAGCACTGAGGGCATGGAGCAAAGAACACCCAATCCCACGCGGGGAACCTCCAGGCAAGCTGTCTAAAGCAGGAGAAGACCTTTGAGGCGATGGCAAGCATTTATCTCAGCAAAGCTCATTTTCCATCGGTAACGTCACTCATACCACAGTGATTTAAATTAAACAGCAAGCCGTAAAGAAATGACGCTTGAGTCGAAGCTCAGGGTTGCCTCATATATTGTACACACAAGTCAAGGAAGGGATTTCCAGTTCTCTGTAATATATACATACAGAAACTTTGAAGTTTTCCTCCCTGCAGAAAGAGCTCAGTACAGCACGCTTGTGTTTTATGCTTCGCTTTGCCATGCTTTTTCTTTTTGAGACAATTAATTAATGATGTTCTCGAAGCTTAACAGATCAGAATGAATGGGAAATTAAGAGAGGCCTGGAAGTGGGGCTGGGGCAGAGGTGCCCATGAACTGTGACCAAAGAACGCAACCATCCTCAACTCCTTCCTGGCTGGTGCTGGGTGAGCTGGCACCAGCATTCCTGCCAGTGCCGTTAAATCACTGCTTGTGCCTCCAACTCTCTTTTAACAACAATTTGGGAGTGGAGCTGTGGAACACCACGAACACGTCGGCCTCTTCTGGGTGATTTATGGAAGGCACCGGGTGCCAAAACCATTTGCCGCGTCTTACGTGCCGGCCAAAGAAGTAGCAGAGCCTGCCCGTGCCATTCCCAGTGCTAACACCCACCTCAGGGTGCCCACATTGCTCATGGAAGGACATGGGGTGAGCAGAGCCCTGCAGAGCATCGCCCCACGGCTCTGCCAGTCCTCCCAGCAGCTCCATCTGTGCCTGCAGTCCATTTGAGCATTGCCAACACATGGAGCAAATGGAACATCAGTTGCCCAGGTACCCAACCAACTCAGATAGCTGAGGTTCTTGAAACTGCGTGTGTTTTCCATGTAACTAACAGCTTTGGGATCTGCCCCAGCACAAGAACTGAGCTGCCCCTAGCACTGCAGCCATGCCACCCCCAGCTGGCTCTCAGCTCCTCCAGCTCGGGCTGCCCACGGGGAGCTCCTGCACAGCACAGCCTGCTTTAGGTTGGCCACAAACCAAAGCCACAGAGGCCAACATTTACCGGCAGCGACATCACCACCATCACCATCCCTCCTCACGCTGCATCCAACGGCAACCAAGCAGTCGATGGACCTCCATCTGGAAGCGCATTCCTGTTCACATATTACCTCAAAACGCTCTGGATTTACAGGCCAGAAGTGTGTGTTACTGCCTCTTTAGCCGTGACCTTACACGTTCTGAGCAAAGATTTTGAAAGAGAAAGAAAGGAGCTCAACCCCCCCCCACAACCACAAGCTGCACCGCACTCCCCCAGGAACAGGAACCCTCCCCAGTGCTGCACTGCATGAGGAAACAGCCCCCGAGCCCTCTTAGATCGCACACCGCTCTCTCGTGCCCTTTAGAAGGTGTGAGTCAGGTGAGCCTGTGAGCTGGGCTGGCCCTGAGAGAAAGAGTGGAAGGTTATGGGGGTTTCCCATGCAACAGATTGAAAGCAGCAGCTCCAGCATCGAGGGCTCTGCAAACAAAGCAGCCATCTCCTGATGGAGAACTCCTTTCTGGTTTACCAAAAACATGACCAAAAAAGGTCCCACAGCAGCACAGGCAGCTTCTGCCACCGAGATGCATCCTGCCCTGAGCTGCCCCTGCAGGGCCCAGCAGTGGATGCAGATGCCTCCGTGGGTTCTCTCTGGCAGGTTACAGGACGTGGGGCTTCCAAAACCCCACGGGAACAGTACTCATTTAACGCTAGGAGGAAAACACCATGTTGTGTTTCATATGGCAAAAAACAAAGTATTATCCTCACTCCCTTTGCAAACAGCCCCCACTAATTCTGAGCCCCTGAAATGCTGTTGAAACACTTTATTAAGGCTTAATCCTCCAGCCTTAAAAAAATCAAATAGCGCAGTATTTCCACGACAGAAACGATCCCTGTCTGTATCTGGCAGCCTTTCCTTCTAAGGACGAGCATAAATCAAATCAGAC
Source organism: Callipepla californica brunnescens (assembly GCA_023055505.1). Lineage (NCBI taxonomy): Eukaryota > Metazoa > Chordata > Aves > Galliformes > Odontophoridae > Callipepla > Callipepla californica. The sequence continues at coordinate 5,178,971 of JALIRH010000036.1, read as the reverse complement.
CAAATTAAAGCTGAACATCCACGTAACACTTGAATTGGGGCTACCCTTAATGTTTTTGCACAACACAGAGCCTCTGGGGCACACTTCCCACCCTGCCGACCTCAAGGAAGAGATCCTTCGCTTGACACTCCTGGTCATTCCTTCCACTTGAAGCTCAGCGTGCACTGGATGGGATCCAGTGATCCTCTGGTAGCACAGCAGCCTTTAGCTGTAGGTGAACAGAAGCCCTTTTCCAGTCTGAGGGCCGAGGACTCCCCACACACACCCCATGGGAGGGACCCCCAGCATCACGGGCTGCCCGGCCCCAGCATGCATGCTTGGAGACACTCCATCGTCTTTTCCACGTTTCTGCACCAGGTCTCATTTTGGCTGAGCCCGTCCGCTCTGTTAGCAGCTGCCAAGAGCATGAAGTAATGAGAAAGGATAGGGAGAGAGAGCTGAGCACGTTCCAGCAGCACACCCAGCGCAGCCCGTGGCTGTCAGCACTGCTGGAGTGGCCTCATTAGCTAATTGGCCTTTAATGACCAGACAGAGTGCGTTCCTCAGTGCCACCTTCCCTGTGCTGTCAGCCTGCTCATCCTCGCCAATGGAAACCTCTCTGCCCACAGCGAGCAGCACTGGTGGCAACAACCCCCATCCCATGCAGGGCTGGGGTGGCCCCACGGGCACCGAGAAGGACAGTGAGCCCACACAGCCTGGAACAAGCAAGGGAGCTACAGGAAAGCAGGCAGTGTTTGGTCTCAGGATGCAGTGATGGTGGCCAGACATCATGACACCAGCTACCAGCAAGGAGTGATGCAGAAGGACTGCCTGTGGGATCAGGCACCCGCTGGGAGCAGCGGGTTGGACACATCTTCCAGGGCTCACCCACGTCCACATGTGCTCAGAGCAAACAGAGGAGCAAAGCAGTGCCGGGCTGTGAATGCCCCATCCCTGGAAGCACTCAAGGCCAGGCTGCATGGAGCTTTGAGCAGCCTGATCTAGAGGGAGGTGTCCCTGCCGACAGCAGAGGGGTTGGAGGGAGATGATCTTAAAGGTCCCTTCCAACCCAAACCATTCTACGATTCTTCCCAGGAACCAGAGCCATTGGGATGGGGGAGAATTCCCAGGTGCTACACTGTGCCCAGGTCTTTCTTCACCAACTGCTGCTCATAGAAGGGGAAAGCATCCAAGGGCAAATCTTTCCTGACTGAATTAGCAGGGGAACACAACACGTCCCAGCCCTACCCATAGCTGCTCTGCCCCATGATAACTTTCGAGCACGCCTGCTCTGGGGAGGGCCGTTTCATTTCCAAGCCTTATTCACACGATGAAACAAAATTTTCAGCAGATAAATGCCCATAAATCTCTTTGCCTTATTACGACCGCTGGCTAACGAGCAGGAGCCCGCGTAGCCCCGAGCATGTGCTGAGCTCTGACATGGGGCTGGAATAACACGGCGAGAACAGAGCTGGGGCCGAGTGCCACAGGTGCACTAATATAGGCATTAGTGAATGATTAGGCCTCGTAAAATATATGAATGCTGTTTCTTTAAGAAGCCATAAAATTTTATTGAGGAAAAAATCCATGTGTAAGGCTTTGGGTTCGTTTCATGCGGTCATTCAGAATTTCACTCATTTCTGACAGGACTATGATAATTAAAACTGCGGCCCGGGTCTGGTTTCTATAAAGTCCATCTGGCCTTCCGCGATGGAGAGGGTTGGAAGTATGTAATTGCCCGGGCAGCAAATAACTATTTTGCCATCCGCAGTTTAATTTTGTCCCTGCAGCAGGGGAGCGAAGTCAGAGGGGCAAAGATCATTACCGCGGAGCGAGGAAGAGGGGCTCCCAGCAGCCTGCTGGCCATGTTTGTTGAAATGCTTGACACCGACGGGCCCCATTAATGCACGGGTTAGATACAATCTGTGGAAAAGGGTCTATTATAAAGGGATTATTTGGAAGTGTTCTGTAGGTGGGGGTGGGTGTGATTGAAGGACTTAAAACTGTTACATTAACCCTTAGGGCACTCCGAGCGGTAACAAACCTGGCATTAAAGGGCTGGTGTTTGTCACCATGTCTTCACTTCCCTCCTTCTCCGCCACAAGGTCAAAGGGATTAAAAACGCCCATAATGCGCTCGGCTGTGCGAGGAAGGTGCAGCTCGGTTCTGCCTGCTCGGTTCTGCCTGCTTCATGGCAGCAGCTCCCCCTGCTCCCCCAAACACATCCATCGGTGAAGGAAACAAGCCCCCAATGAAAGACGACCACAAAAAGAATGCCAACGCAATGCAGAGGGAACAGAAGATGAAGCGGAGTGCAGACCCGATGTCCCAAATACCATTTCACTGTGTTTGACCACAAAGCACATCAGCAGCACTGGGACTGCCTGCCCATCCCTGCACCAGCTGTGTTTTCTGCTCCCTTCTGCTCCTATTGAACAAGTTCAACAAATACACATTTCCATTTGGCTGGGGAAGAGGCACTGCCATGCCACCCATCCACAGGGACAACGGGTTCCTTCCTCATTTGGGTCATTCTATGATACTACGACATATTCACCATTACCAAAGGGCTCTGCAAAGCTCAAGGGGAGGGAAGTCTTTTTCTTGATGAGTTTTAACATGGTAGCACTTTACAGTGCGTGTTGTGTGCTTAATTGACTTGCCAAGACTTTCATTAGACAACAATGAAGCCAGCTGGCCATGCTCTTACCTAACGAAGTCAACTGGATATGCCCTTACCTAATGAAGTCAACTGGATATGTCCTTACCTAACGAAGTCAACTGGACATGGTCTTAACTAGTGAAGTCAACTGACCATGCTCTTAACTAACGAAGTCAACTGACCGTGCTCTTATCTAAACAGCTTCAAAACAGCCCCATCATAAACCCATCACACAGCCACCCCAAAGGGAGCACAACACTCACCCACCTCCCAGCAAACCCCACCTCTGCCGTGACAGCTCTCAGACAAGCACCCCGACTGTCCTATTTTCCTGTGCCAAAGCCTACACCGAAATCGCAGCTACGACAGTGCTGTTCTTGGAAATCACATTAAAAAAGACTCGACCCTCCTGTCGATGTGTTACACCTATGAGTTTTCTAAATCAAAGGGAGAGAAATTTTGGTAAGCAAAGTAAGCGCGAGATTGCCAAAAATCCTGAAAAGGTCTCTCAGAAGGAAAAAAAAAAAAGAAAAAAAAGAAGCAGAATAAAAGAAGCTGTGAAAGTTTATGAGGATAAACACTGATGACAGGTGGAGTAGAAGCTGAAATTCGAACTCAAAAGTAACTGCAAATAAAGATTTGTTACAGATGGTTTTAATATGACCTAACACTAGGATGCCAGCTACAGTATCACTTTTTCCTGTAGGCTGGACAAAACTAATAACACGGTTATGGAAACACGCTTCCCTAGCACAGATACATGAGGAATAAATGGCATTTAATGCACGCCATCCTCCTCGGAGGGCAGACAGGATCAATAAAGCACCGCTAAAGAGGCACAGGGCTGGAGCACGAGGGATGTGCGGTGCAGGGCGAGGGGAGGGCCTGCCCTGCAGCCAGGGGTGGGAGTGCTCAGCGTGGGTGGGGGCTGTGCCACCCATCTTCTGACCCCAGAAAATCATCATTATTTTCTAAAGGCTGCATTGGGCAATTCTTATTTATTTATTTTCCCCATTCACCTTGGTTAAAAGAAAGCAATGTTAGCGCCAGCAGTTGTAATTGTTTCACGACGGGGCTCGGAGCACTGACGGAGCTGTGGGTGCCCCTGTGCATTGCAGGAGTGGGACCAGTGGCCTTCAGTGCCATCACCCTAACGTTTGAAGCTGTGTTTATCAAAGACACAACCGAGTGGAAAAAAGAAGAGCGTAACATCAGCCCAAAGCGTATCCATGAAACTGCTGGCGATCACACTGCCACAGCAGCCGTTCAGGGAAGGAACAGCCAACGATGGATGTAAGAAGAGCTAACGTTCTCACAGCAGCGTAGCCTGGTGTTTTGTTTTGCTCTCAGTGGTTCTGCATACCCTCATAATAGGCACAGACCAAGGGCAGAGGAAGACCCATCCATCGGACCGTGTCCATCGGGTGCGGTGCTGAGCGCGGCAGTGCTGGGAGAGCAGCACCAGCAATAGTAAAACTTTACTGCTCACCTTATGTAACTTTTGTTTTACACTCGATTACCTTTTATTACCAACTCCAAAGAATAAAGCAGAGAATTAGAAACAGCCCTTTTCATATTTGGGACTGCATTCCGTGGCAAACTAGAAATGCCGGGAACAACCATAACCTCAAAGACACACACCTAAGTCACAGCTAAGAGAAACAGCCTTACCTCCTGAGCCGGGCCATGTAACGCCAGGATGGCATCCAAGAGATACACCAAACACAACAGCATCCAGCTCAGCACTTGGTGCTGAAGAAGACCCAACCGCCCATCACCACCACTGCGATCCCCAATGGAAGTGCATCTGAATACATACCCAAGCCAGCTCCTTCCATGTGAGCATAGGGGAATCCACACCTTTCTGTGTTTCCTCTAAGTCCCGGTGCTTATTCCCCAAACTTCTCCGAGCACTCTGCTGGGGATGGTGCTCTTGGCTGGGGACGCCCAACGCGTGGCTTCAGCATGGCCGTGCTCCCCCCGCAGGGATGGATGTGTGTGGGGGGGACATATTTAGGGCCTGAATGGTTTGACAGCCATGATTAATACCCTGCATTAGGAGATTCCAGCAAAAGTATTCAGGAGCACGCTGTGCAGTTTGGTTCTCATCAGATGGTCGGGTCCGCAGGCCTATTAAAAACAGCAGGAGAGCTGCAGACTTAATCACAGAGGCTGGGCCCGCGGCGGGAGGAAGCGCGAGATGGACGCGGAGCGCAGGCATGGCCACAGAGCAGCTCCTGAACCCACGTCCCACGCGTGGGGGAGAAGTGGGAGCTCTTCTCGAAGCCACGGCAGGGCTGGAGCCTGCCTGGGAAAGCACCGAGGAGCTGAGGGTGAGAGGTACTTAAGCTCTATGGGCAACAGTCACAGGGAGGTGAGGTAAGGCCAGAGGCAGGACAGGTAGTGCTGATGTTTGTCACACGGTCGAAATGCCCCCTTTAAATTTGCCATCTTTTTTTTTTTTCATCCCAGCCGCCCCCGATTTTCCAGTCTGAATCCTCACAAAGCCGCAAGAACCCACCGTTAAAAAACAAAAACCGCAGCTCACGCTGCGTCCTATCTATCGCCATCACCGATGCGCGTCGCCGAGGACATCGGGCGGGAGCAGTAGGAATAGCTTTGACATGAGACACGGATAGCGCGTTGCTCAGCTGATAACTGCTGAGCTCGGGAGCCCGGGGGCTGCAGCACACGTGTGCCAGCAGCTGGGGATGACTGCTGCCTTCTCCCTGCTGCAAAGACGGGGCTGAGCTGCACGGCGCTGAGCGGAGCGGGCTGCTGCCCCCCACCAGCGCAGCACTCACACGAAAACCCAAATCAGTGTCAGGAACCCAACCACACACGACCGGAGCGCAGCAAAGCCCCTGAGGTGTTCAAAGTCTCAAAATCCTCTTTTTTTTTTTTTCTTGGATGTCTGAATATCAACAAACCCCAAACAATAATTAATTCTCCTCCGGCGCGCAGACCCAGTTCAGTACCGAGCGCTAAAAATACGTCTGAACCTTAGAAACAAAAACGGAGGCAACGGAGTGCTTTGAAACTTTGCTCCGGTGATTAAATAAATTAGACCTGAGCTGCTAAGAAGGGAAGGACACAAAGTTCACCGCCAGCAGGACGGGGCGCTGCCAGCTCTGGGCTTGTTTACCAGGGCAGAGCAACACTTTGTAACGCATCTCCCAGTTCTAGCAGAGCACAGAGCCAGCTCTGGGTGCCCCCTGCAGCCCCCTCGCTCCCTGCATTGGGTGCTGGAGCAGCAGGTGAGCACGGGCACTGGGCTCCTGTGCATTATTTGGATTCGCAGGTTATCAGTGGGGCCGCAGCTCGGGCTGTGACCTCATTAACTAATGTGGCCACATCAGCACCTCCGCGCGGCGTTATCACTCATCGTGTGTCATAAAGCAGCACGCTGACACCTCCCTGAATGCCGCCTGTATCTTATCTCCTGTGGGGACAGGACCCTCGCGGGGAGACAGCGAGCGGCCAGGAATGCAGGAGGAGACAAGTTCACCAGCGGCAGCCGACGGGGGATGATTTCTCAAACAAACACTGAAATTAATGGGCTCGGGTTGGCCGCTGACAGTGCGGAGCAGAACTACATCGACTTCTGCTATAATTCAAGAGTTATTACTGTAATTTCAGAGCAGAGCTACTGGGACACTTCCATCAGTGTGTCCGGAGCAGAGCTGCATCGATCCCCTGGCATCACCAGCACACGAGCAACGCCCAGTTCCTCCCAGTTCCTCCCATGGACAAACCCAGGACGTGGCCTCCCAGCCCCGCAGGAACAAAGCCCCGCGTTCTTCACCATCCAGCTCACAGCTGCGAGCCATGAATAGGAAAGGTGATCCTCAGCCCATGGCGGCGGGATGACAAAACCCCGGGCAAGCTCCCTGATGCACTGCTGCTCTTCTGCACAGCTTTGGGAATGTCCCATGATTTTTTTTCTTCAGCTCATCTGTAGGACTGTGTTTGCAGTCTCTTTCTCTGCCTTGCTCTGACCCATTCCCTGCTCCCATCTGCCACTGATGTACACCCGGAGCCGGAGCAACCACTGCTTCGCACCAGCAGATGTGTGCAGTCAGCTCTTGGGGCTGACAAATCAGTGAGCCCATCCAAAACAGGCACGGAATCAAGGAGCAGAAACGCATGCAGAGAGCACCCAGTGGCTCTCCCCCTAAATACAACCCATCTTTCATGGTCGGGTGCTTTCTTACCATTTCCTACCATTTTCCCATCTGTGGATTCTTAAAATATCACCTGCACATTAACTTCACGTTCCCTTTTTCCCTACTTGTCTTCACTCCTCTGTAAGAGCACATCGACTCTGGGGACCAAAAGATCCCCTACAATCAACACTGGGATAAAAACCCTTCACTATGCCTTTTCCAGACTTGAACCCAGATCTTTTATTAAACCACATGAACCTAAACATCCTCCCTTTATTTCTCCCCTGCTGGGTAACGCCGTGTTGGAACATGAGCTGCCAGAAAACCTCAGTGTCCTGCAGAAAGCTGCAGAGGAGGCTGCCTCGATGCATCGAGCAGAAAGCATAAACACATCGGGCCGACACATTTTGCAGGGATTAAATGGGTTGGGAGCAGCATTACAACTTCTCTCGAAGGGTATAAACAAAAGCAAAATGCCATAAACATTTTCCGTGCCAGGAAAAGCTTTGTAGTTTTGAAAAGTCAAGTGAAAACGAAGTAAAATGAAATGGAACAAAACCACGCTGCTCTTGGAAGGTCCCACTTCAGCAGCAGCGCATCACAAAGCACGCACTGTTCCCAGCTGGGTGTCCCTAATGCAGTGCTGGTGGTGGGCTCAGCACCAACACAGCCCTGCAGCTCTCAGCCCTCAGCATCACGGCCTCGGAGGGGTTTGCAGGTGGCCACTTGCCACCATCCACCTCTGTGGGCCGTGCTGTAGTGGTGGTTTGCTCTAGGACCCAGCGGGGATGCTGCAATTTCCTGAAGACGTGGGAGAGAGCAGCAGGGATGCCTGCTGTGCTGGGAAGCCAACCTCGGTCAATGCAACTCTACCAAAAATCATTTGGGATGTTCACCTACACTGACCTCTTGAAGCTGGATCCTGGGAAATAACGCAGACTTCTGCTTCTTTGAGCACCACTAACACCTGGATCCCCCTCCAGGTCTGGGTTTCCTTGGCACCCCCAGAAGGACAAGAGAGCAGCGTGGGAAGCTGCTCCACAATGGGAGTGCACCGTTTCCTCTCTGGCACTCAGAGCTGCAGTGTGAATGCTCAGAAAGCCTCCAGTGCTCACTGAGATGGGATCCCACCTGCTCTGTTCCCTTCATGTTCCCCGTAACCTTGGAGGTGTGGGTTGATTCTTTTTTTTTTTTTTTTCTCTTCTTTATTTCCTTAAAGATTGATTACACGCTAAGCGGGGTTTCGCTCTCATCTCTAATTATTAGCACTGCCAACTTTTCCAACACAATGCTCAGTGTCAGATAAACGAAATCTGTTCCTGTCTGTTCTGTAACTGATATCAGCTCCATAGTGACAGTCCCTGACCTCAGGACCCCGCGCTTTGTGCAGTGCTACATCTTTACTCAGTGGAGAATGGGCTCCGTACACATCAAAACATCACCGATATTAATTAAATTACAGGCACTCTTATCACTTGACTGAATAATGGGCTTTTTCAAACAGCCCTGGGCAGCCTCAGAGATGCTCTTCTACAGATGGTATTCAAAATATTCCATCTCCAGCGCTGTCTTTCACCCTACCCACCCACCTGACGCAGTGGCTATCACACACACAAACCATTACAAAGCTGTCTCCACGCAGCAAGCACTCTGCAGATGTGTATTAAGATTCTGCAGGAGTCTCTTCCTAATGGGAAAAAATAATGGCAGTTAATAAGCACCTGTAGGAGCCTTCTGCAGCATGGGTAAGCTGCTAGAGCAAAGGCAGGACACGGTTACGAGGGGATTCCTGAAGCATAATGTGTGCGTTTTCCTTCAGTGCTGACCAGATCCAGGATGGAGACGTTCCCTTCCGAATGCTGGCAGCCAGGTCTCTCTGTCGCAGCTCTCTGGCTCGCTTTCCACTGATGACTGCTATGTGAAGTTCTGTAATTACTTGTAAGAGGATTGGCCAGCGCCAGCCAACTCCATCTACAGCAGCAGGCCTTAAGCAAAGCAAGCTCTTGGCTGATGCAGTAGAAGCAGAGGGCCCGACCTTTGTTATTTACATCAGAAGCCTATTCCTCATTCTCTTCGTAGACCTTATTATAAACAACCAACCTGTAGTTCCTTTCTTTTTTTCTTAAAGGATCAATAAACCTGATTGAAATACAGAACGAGGAATGGAAGAAGAAGCGTGCTGCTGCTCGGTGATGGAGGAGACCCAGAGCGGGGAGCTCAGGCCCCTGTGTGTGCTGAATGGGAATGTGGGCTCCACCAAAGGGAACTGGAGTCCCCAAAGTGAGGGCTGCTGTGACCCCGGTTCAGGAGCTCTCACCTGCAGATAACACCCAGGGTTTCTCCTCACCACCGGTGGGAACCAAAAACACCCGATGCACAGCTCTGCCCCTTTGTCACCCGCTCTGCCCCTCTGCCATCAGACCCTCCAAGAGCAGTGGGAAACAGAAGCTGGAGTTCAGAGTCAGCCTGCAAATATCCACCACAAAAGCACACCCCTCCAATCGATATCTGGCACCGTGAGTCCGATAGTGCCGTTAGATATTTCACTGCTTACACCGACTGGATAAACGTGCACACTTTCAGCCCTTCACCTTTCAGTACGGATGGAGGACAGGGCAAAGCCAGGAGGTGTGTGCCATGCATGTGTGTTGAGCTTATTGCTCCTGGGCACCATTTGGAGGATCCTGAGTCCAATGGCTGAGCTACGTAACAAGAGGTGAGGTGTGAGATCAGGGCCTAACAGCAGGGCTGCTCCAGCTGGGGCCGATGCTTAGGGGTCACATAACACTGCATTTCCCTTTTCTAAGAAGCACCTTCTGCAAATGGGCAGTGAAATAACCTAATGTGACACATTCAGCAGTGTGCATGACTTTCCACTGGAGTTTCCTCTTAGATGAGTGCGTCCAGACTTAAAGGTTAAATTCCAGAGCTCTGCAGCACCGCTGGGCTCCTCTGAAGCCACGTTTGGTTTTGTTGTTGAGTCATTTTGAAGCAATTTGCTCCTGAGTGGCAATGTGACAGAGAAACCACCTTTCCCAAACTCTTTTTACCCAACTTCTTTTCGTGGCAGTTGCTAAAGGCACGTCGTGTCATTGAGCGGCTGCTGGTAACAGCGCGGCGGACTAATTGAAACGCATGAGAAACAATTACGGGTAATTGGAATCAATTAATTGATGATTTTCTTGGGAACTGCCGCTTGATGCAGGCAAATTCTAATTACATTTACCCAGCCTAGGAAATATCTGAAATCCCACTATGGATTCTGAAGGGAGGCCGTGCTGTCGCCCAGGAGCACTGGGACTCCTTTTGGGCCGAGCAGGAGGGGGTGGGGAGCAGAGCAGAACTCTGTGTTCACAGCAGCTACGAAATGATGGGCAGAAAATGGAAATAAAGACATAAATAGACAAAAGTGTATGCAGATCTATGTCGTTTCTCATGGTTCCCTCCCAAAAAAAGAAAAAAATTGCTGGAGAAGGATTTGTCTGTTAGAAAGAACAGTACAGAGAGTATCTCCAGCACTTGAGTGACTGTATTTGTAACGGATAATTAAGTGCCAAGTGCCCAATGCTGAGTGCAGTGCCTTCCATCCCTGCACCAAAAGCCTTCCAGTGCCTTTCCTTCTGGTAGTACCATTTCCACATGTCCTCTTGGAGCACGAGCTCTGGTGGGGAAGGATGGGACGATGGAGGCAACCGAAATAGACCATGTGGGGGAAAAGGCATTTCCATGTTGGACATCCCAGGAGCTGCAGGGCAGCTTCATCCACTAATGGGAGCGCTGCAGGAATGGATGCAGGATCCCACCACGACTCAGCGAGGAGGGCTCAGCGTGAGCTTGTCCCAGCGCCCAGCGTCAGATAAAAGTGACATGAAAGCATTTCTGCTCGCCGTGCTCGGGGCTCCGCGCGTCCCGCGGTGCAGTGAGAGCTGACAGAGCACAGTGGCCACCAAATTGCTGGGCAAACTATGTCACGTCCGAGATAGCACCAAGAGCCCGCGTCGAACAAAGTGTCTGTGCTCCTTTGAACTCGTGATGAGCTGTGTGTGTTTTCTCCTCTTTATTTTTGTAACTGCTCCAAACCCTGAAGCAGGTGGGAAAAAAAGCAATCGAGGCAGGGCTGCAAGGGGCAGCAAACACTCGGGCTGAGGGCAAACAGAGGAGAACAGACATTCAGCTGAGCCAGGCGGGGTCCCTGCGGGTGGACTCGATGATCTCAGAGCTCTTTTCCAACCAAAATGATTCTATGGGTCTGTAATTCTCAAAGTGAGCACGGTGGTGATGGTTGCGCTGGATGGTCTCAGAGGTGTTTTCCAGCCTCATCAGTTCTACGCTTCCATGTGTTCTGTTCTACAGCAGAGGTTTTCATCTTTGCTTCCATCCTTCTTTATTGGCTTATCAGGCAGCCTGAGCAAACCTGAGCAAGCATCTGGAAGGAATGATGCAGAAGGCATTGCTCCCAGACAGGAGGAAGCAAAACGCCCTGGTTTGAGGCACACTGCCTACACAGGAAGGCAGACCTTTGGTGCTCAGCACTGCCCAGCTGCAGCATCCCTGGTGCCAGTGTGAAGACCCTTGTTTGCAGCAGTGAGCCCATGCACTGCCTGTCCTTCTCTCCCCTCCCACCCCACCGTGACAAATTTTTCTCACTGTAGGTTTTACTTTTTTTTTTTCTTTTCTTTTTTTCATTCTCTCCCCCCGGAACCTGCAGGAACAGCAGCACGAGGCAATTTAACTTCGCATTCAAGCTTCTACGATAACAGGTTATCTACATAGCAGCCTGCAGGTCGGGCCTCCCATCATGAGAGATGCCTGGCAGCTGACTGAAAGCTGATTCCTGTCAGAAGCTATTTTCTCTCGGAGACAGAGGGGACATTGTGCCCCTCGGTGCTCGAGTGTGGCCCCGGCCACTGCCAAAAGACCACCTTCTTTTTTTTTTTTTCCTTCTTTTTTTTTTTCCCTTCGCTGAGACAAAACAGAATCCCCCCGCTGTCAGCTCTATCTGGAGCTGCTGAAAGGAGATGTATAAGCCCGGTAATACTGTCGAGGAGATAACTGTCAAACGGCCTCAAAACTGCTGCCTGTCTGCCGAGCGGAGGGATGGGAGCACCGGCGAGGCCACAGCTCAGTGCTCAACAGCTCCTGGCATCTGTGAGGTCTCCCTTTTAGCCGCCCTTAATACCCTGCTGAAAGGAAGCCTGTGTGCTGCGGCGGGCCCCGGCTGAGCATCCGCGGGTGTGTGGGGTCCACATGGGGCCCTCAGACTCAGTCCCAGGCTGTGGGCAGCGCAGGGAGGACGCAATCCTTCCTTGCAGTCCCACATGGAGCCAGAGCAAAGGTTGGTGCCAGCATGCTGTGCTCCCAGCCCTGCGCTGCTCAGCACCGCCTCCTGCAAGCCCAACGCGTTTCAGCTGGGAGGAAATAAAACAGCACGCTGCACAAACAAGGACGTTAACCAGAGTATGCAATGGGAAACAAACAAACAGAGACCTCTCTCCAGTAAAGACAAGTAAAGCTGCTTTCACAGCGCAGCAAAGGTGTGGGGAATGCCCCTCACTTTATACAGGACGAAGAGAAAGCAAATCCCATCAACGTAAGAGAAGCACAGCGATGTCCTGCCCCACGGAGTACTCATACAAGAGGAAGGAGGGATGACCACATCACCCTCCCACCAATCCCAGTGCAAAATCGGCGCTGGTTGGGTATGGCACAGTTATGCTCAGAATGGTTGGCAGGCAGAGAGAGGCTCTGCTCTCCAAAGGCACTTCTGCACCGAAAAGCCCTTTCTGCTCCCAAAAGCTCTTGGCAGGATCCCCGACATGGCTTATGACAGGGAGCTCAGGAGCCACGAGCCCTCGCCTTACCTACAGCAGACAGCTTTCCTTCGGGTTGGGAGGGTTTGCACAGGCTCCAGACGCTCGGATTCCCCCCGAGGTTTGCTCTGTAACCCTCTGTTCACAATGGGAATGTTTTGTGCTCAGCCCAATACGCTCAGCACAGCCCCACCGTCTCCAGCCCAGGCAGCACTGCCCCACACACTGCCCCACCATGGCAGGAGGGGAAAGCTCACCAGCATCCCACCAGCCACCCAATCTGCTGGAAACTTCCAGAAAGAAAGTGCAAATCGCAGTCGGAGAGGCGTGGGGACGCAGCACGCACTCAAACCATCACAATGGAGACCTCAATCCACAGAGTGATTAATCAGATTCCTCCTTTTTGTTTTCACAAATGATAAGTAAATCCAGTTGGTTTATGTGGACTGTGCCCGCGGGGATTCCTTCCTCCTCGCCCCCGTGCTAGCTCCGGGATGGCGGCGGGCCAGGACCGAGCAAACACCGCATCTTGGATTATGTCAACTTGTATGTTTATTTCTCTTCTCCGGGAAAAAAAAAAAAAATTAAAATGACTCTGTAAGGAACTGCTGCTTTCACTGTTTAGTTCTGCTTTTCCCCGCGCTTAAACCACAACGTCATTATCAAAGCATCCCTCGGTAAGTCATCTGCAAACTCTTCCATCTCCAGCTCCAGCAAGCAGCAGCACGGCCAGCCCCTTCCTCCCACCGCACGGGAACAGCAACCTTTGCTCACAGCAACTGCCTGAGAAAGCATTGATCACTGCAGATTTGTGTATGTATATGTACGTAGAGAAGGCACTTCAGAGCTTATCAGATGCAATAAAGGAGAGCGGAACGATGGGGCTTTGCTGCTGGGCTTGGGCATTGGCCATTGGGAAGCTCGCATCAGGCTGGGAAGTGCCTCTTTGACATCACCCATTGGCAGGCACGGTGGCAAAAAGCTGTAAGTAGATGGAGCAAAGCCCCTCGTGTGCCTGTGGGGTTCTTTGGGAGCCCTGAAGTGGGGTTTATACAGCCCTGCATCACTGAGTGAGGACATGGCTTCAGGGTCTGTGTTCCCATCTCCGTAAGCTCCGTGTCCCCGTGTGATAATGACAGAAACTATCACTGCGACTTGGCCTCGGGCACGAGGCAGATCAAAGGCCAGCTCTCCCATAGGTGGGAAGTGGTGAACTGCTGCTGATCTGCAGCCGGGGCTGAGCCAGGAAGCCTGCTGCTCAGCTAAAGCCCCGTGATACGTATGGGGAGAGTGTTATCTAAACCACTAGGACGACTATAAAATATCTTAACAGCTTCTGCTGCTTAGCTGGAAGCAGGGCTCCCCTAGTATCTAATATGAAACAAGTGGCCCAGCCTGTGAAAGGCAGCTCTATATTCCGAGGCCGCAGCGGCTGGAAGCTATGGGGTCGTCTCAGAAGCTCTCAATTGTTTTTAAATTCTGTTTTTACAAGGAGCGTGAGATTTATAGGCTCTTGAGGGGAAGAAAATGATGTAACTTGAGTAAATCAACAGGCCATTTATTCCTGGCCCTGTTTCCTCTCTGTCGCTGTGCTCTGGAAGCAGCCCGGCCCCAGAGGCTGCGCAGTTCTGCACAGCCCTGCACGGCCCCATATGGCCCCACACGGCCCCATATGGCCCCATACAGCCCCACTCAGCCCCACATGCAACCAGGAGATGGCAGCTGCTCATGGCTCCTGGCTTTTGCCTCCCCATGGATCTTTGCCCCGCTGGGGGTAGATCCATCCACCCAGCCCACCAGGATGCTGCACGTTGCAGGTCCAGGACCAGCAAAGGGGAGCAGAGCGCGGGCACCACGCGTTTGGCAATGACTTATTTCACAGAACCAAATCCAAAGAGCCGAAATCCTGCTCTGAAGGCAGGTCTGCCCACAGGCTCCAAATGAGAAGAGCGATTTAACCTTTGCACTCTTCAATTTTCAGGCCTTGTTACCGTCCCCTGATCTGCTCCTTTAACCTCGGCCAGAGAAGGAGGTTCTTTTTTTTATTTTATTTTATTTTTTAAAAACACGATTTGAGTGATATCCACTGTACACGGAAGACCTTTACTCCCCCACCTCTCCTTTCTCAGCACTCCACCCATTCAACGGAGCAAAACCCTTTTTGTTTCCCGCTGACACACAGCTGCCTTCGCGGCGCGGGCAATGTTACCTCTCAGGTCAGGCAGCCAGGTTGACCCCTCACCTCTGACAGTGATCTTTATCTAGGCTCCATCTTAATTATTTATCTCAGGAAGGTCAGAAAGAAAATGCCTCTCTCAGGACCCCTGCTGCGTCAGCCCGGGCAACTTGTTAAGATTCAAGTTCTTTGAGGGTGGTAATTCAAGCAAGCCCTGCAGAAACGAGCATCCCTCCCATAATGAGGAGATGCCGGCGTCTCCAAAGCCGCCTTCAGCCCACGGCTGTAATCCTTACAGCCACCAAACGCAGCCGGAACCTCTTCCCATGAGGAGCCACGAGATCCCCACTGAGGACGTGCCACGCTTCCACATCCTTTCTCAGTCCATCAGCAGGTTTTGGGGCGAAACGGGGAAGAACACCCCAGGCATTAACATTTGGATACGCCCCGGGCTTCCAAAATGCTCAGCGAGCCACTAAAGTGTGATGCTTCCTCCTCAGCACTGCTTCACGGTGGAGCTGAAGGAATGCCACGCACACAACAAAAGGAAGAAAAAGTGTGTGTGTGTGGGGGGGGAACACAACAGAAAAACAAAGAACCCAACAAAACTTGTAGTAACGAACCGGGGTATAATTTCCTTCAATCAGCTCCAGCTCATGACCGCAATTACCCCAAATCCCGGCGAAGCTCGCTGCGATACACCGGGGACAGGTCCCGGGGCCTCGGTGGGTGGCAGCCTTTCATCTGCCTCTCAAACCGCTCTTTATTGTACGGTTTCAAATTAGTGCAAGCAGCAACGAGCAAATTTGATAATTCCATCTCAAATTAGTTCGTGCAACGTGCCAGGAACCGCTAACGACGGCGCTGCGGAGATGAAAATGTATCTTTCCAGGCTCAGGATGCAAGGTTAACCAGGCTGACATTTCCTATTTGAAACGCTGATCTTTATTTCCATTAAAATGAATTTCTGCTCCCCCTTCTGCCATCCCTGCCTATTTCTCTCCTCCTGAGTGCAAGACACAAGCTGGAAGAGCACAAGGCGGACCAAGGTCCCAACGTGGACCTTCCTGGGGAACAACACTATGGAGGAGCACTGCAGCTCCGGGCTCAGCTGCAGCCAGAGCTCTGTGACAGACCATTCTGCTCTGAAACGTTTCACAGCGGAACAGAAGAAGTTCTTTATCTGTGTGGTCTGAGCTCATTTACTCCAAGAGAAAACTCCAGCCCCTGCCCGACTGAAAGCCAGCTCTTGTTCTCCCATCTGATGGATGAATGGAATTCAGGAGTCTGATACCGTCCCCTGAGATGTCATTGAAATCCGCAGCTCGGCTCAGCACAGGTTCGTCCTCGGGCTCATCCCCCAGCCCTGCCCCACACACTGCCCTCCTGTTACAGCTCGAGGAGCAGCGTGCCAAGGGATGGAACAACAGAGCAGGCTCACGCACTGCCCTTCCTCACCTCCTGTCAGCTGCAACAAGAAGCAGTGTAAGAGTTGCTGCTCTTTCTCACACAGGCACAAGCTCCAGTGCCAGCTCTCCCAACCACCTCCTCTGTGCAGGACCGCAGAGCGTGGCACTTTGGGACAGCAGGAGCTCCTTGAGGACAAAGCATCTTCCCAAAACCCAAACGCAAACCCTGAGCTCCCTCCTCATCTTTGGCACTCGGATGGGTTTGGCCCATCCCGCTGCTGCTGCAGATTCAAAACTTTGATAGCAAAAGAATGCAGCTGAGCAGCGGAGGAACCAAAATGAGCCCTTCATTTTTTGGAGCAAAGGACTCATGTCCCCGGAGGTTCTTCTCCAGAGCAGATCGTGCTCTGGGGTAACTGCTGTTGGACTCTCCATAAAAGACATTCCTCCCAGTAGAGCAACATACAGAACACGAGGGACATCATGTCCGAGCTCCCACCACCGACGCGCATCCCACACAGCGCAGCCCTGCTATCGCAGGAAGGGCCCCGGGACCGTCGGAGCTGCTACTGTTGTAATGCATCCAAGATGAATAGCACAGAGAGCCTGAAATAAAAGCCGAGCTTCCTGTCCCATGTGCCTGCCAGACTGCTGGCGAGAGGTCAGGGGCATCCTCGCCGCAGACGGTAATTGCGAGAAAGGAGGGAGGTGAACGGATCAAAGGGGGAGAGGAGGATTTTACAGCGAGCACAGAAATGTCCTCCAGCAGAAAGCAGACCCACGTCCCCCTCCTGCAGTCCTGAGTCACTGAGAGCACTGCTGGGATGTGTCCCTCGCTTCCAGCCCATGGAGGTAATGCACTGCTCCACGAGTGGCGTCTCCCATTTAAACCAAGGAGATGATGAAGCTAAACAATATTCTGCAACCAAAATGGATCATAAATTATGGCTCTGGAAGTGCTAATGGTGCTCACATTTATTCCTATTAATACTTCCTGGTTTTGAAAGCTGGGCCACTTCCAGAGATAATGTATTACAAACCTTCTGCTGAAGGATTTGGGTTCCTCTAGGCTCGGTTCCAGTTATAACTGGCAGCTAATGCTTTCACACATTCACAAATCCCTAACTCCTCCCCAAGAGCAGAAGAGAGTGGAGAGGTTTTGGCTTGGGTCAGCAGATTTCGGAGTGTTGCAGAAATGAATGGGAAGTGATGCAGCCCTCTTTAAACATGAGGCCCTAACAGTGGGAGCCCTTCATAATAGATGTCCTTTATGTTGTACTCCTGTGTGTAGCCACGCACATCTGCACACTTATGTAATGCCCAGCCAAAAAAAAAAAAGCCATGCAAACTCCACGTAGAGAAATGTGCCATTACTCATTTTCTTCCCGCCCTCCAGAAGTGGCACTGCGCTGCTCTAAACGTGAAAGCTGCCAAGCTGTGCACAGAAGTAACAGCACCGCAGCATTCAGGGCATGTTTGCAACCCACAGGCAATAAGAACTCAAATGGGCACGGGCTGGAATTGTGTTTTCCTGCAGCCCAACGCTGCCTGGCTCCGGGCACGGCCATCTGACAGAAGCACAGAACCAAAGTCAAAGATTCTCCATCCCTGCACCAGGTGAAGCCATCTAAAGATGTACCTATCACACAGAGCCTTCAATCTTACCCCAAGAGAATGCTTTGTAGAGGTTGCTCTATTCACCCTGTGCACGGTACCATCCCCATGCAGGACGTGCCCACGAAGCACCAGCGCTCACCAGATGCTCCAAGCAGTGACTGATGGCAATAGTGAGGTCGTGGGGGTCAGGATGAGGAGCTGTTCCCCCACAGCTCCACAGACAGCTCTTGAAAAACCCCTTTGGTGTCATGGATGTGCTCCTCACCTTCCAGAATCTCCGTTGGTACACACTGCCCCTTTCCAAATACCCCTCTGCTGTGTCTGACAACACCTACCCCCGAGACCCCCGAGCACCTTTCAGGAGTTATTTCTGGAAACGTTGAATCTCAGAACAGCAATGGGAGGAAAATATCGCCCTAGCCAAAATAAATGTCTATTTGGAACGCGTTTAAAAAGCACTGGAATATTTGTGTAAGTCTGAAATGCTAACCCTCGCAGAAGAACGCTCCGACTGTTGAGAGATAGCGAGGAGAAGGATACGTTTATAAAGACCTCGTGGTTGATATGTCTGCTGAGAGGAAACGTGCCGGGAGATAAAAGTCTGAGCTCTGCTCCCTTTGCAGTCACACCAGAGTCCCCTTCTGTCCCCAACCAAGTCAGCTGCAGAGCATGAAATCTAAACCAACAGTTAAAGAAAGGCCTCGGTGCCGCCTGCTTTGCTCAGGTTGCGGACACTTGAGTTTGTGCTGCTCTCACAAAGGCCTTCACGTGTCATCCCAGGCACACAAGAGGAGAGATCCTCGCAAGGATGTGCAAAGCTACTGGCAATTCAAGCAGAAGTGGGTGAGAAAACCATCTGCAGGGCTCTGCTAAAACTAGTGACGAGGCTGCAGTGGAGCTTGTCTTGTTTCTAAGTGTAAGAACCCACCCCGTCACAGCTGTGCCCTTTCTGTCCACCCAATGAGATCAGAAACAAGAGTTCTGGTCAGCGCAGGGGTCAGTGAGACCCACACTGAAACCCCAGCCCTGCACCCCAGACCCAACTATGGGGCTGTGTGTGATGCTCCCAGGGAAGGTTCCACCTCGGGGCACAGGAGCAGAGGATTGGGGCATGCATGGCAGCATGCACTCCTGCAGACAGCACTGAGATGTGTTTTTGAGGGCTGTGAGATGTGCATTTCACACCCCAAGCAGTATGATCCCAGTTGTTTCAGCTGAGCTCACTCAGACCAAGACCCGGACCCACAGCTCTGCAGCCCCCTCCCCTTCTCTTTGCTTTGAGCTCGGACCCAGCCAACTTTTCTGCTTTATTTTTTCCTTATCCAGAAGGAACAGCAGACGATCAAACAGGATCAGCTCCAGAGACGACGTGTGCGCTGCTTTCTGTTGTTGTTGTTTTAACAGAAACAACAATAATGCTTCCCTCAAAGCGGGAGCGGCATCGAGGAACAGTGGAATGATTGTTGCAGGAGTGAATCTGGTTTTCATTAGGGGGAAGTGATGGGTCCAATTTCTGCCGGGACTGTTTGCTCCCATCTCCTGTCTGTGCTCGGGCTGGCAGTTAACCCTTCGGATGCCGCGTCCCTGAGCAGTGGGAAATGCCCTGGGTGTGATGGGGGAGGACTGGATTGGGTCTGAGGTGGGCAGAGTTCAGAAATCCATCTGGGGCTGCAGAGATTGATTTGCAGAAAAAGGCCCCAAAAAATCGATATATACCTGCGTCCATACACACAACCCGTGGCTCTGTGCATGTGTGAATGCCTCTGCACTCAGACACTCTGCCAGCCCGTCCCAAAGCCAGCTCCCCTTCCTTACATTGGGGTGAGCTCCCATTGCTGATGAGCTACAAACATCAGTGTTACGTTCTCACCACAACAATACAAAGCACTGACGCTTTCTCTACAAGTGAATTCATCCATCCGGACACCACACGTTGCTGTGTAAACGAACCAGAATAAAGGAGTGGTGATAAACGCAGCCAGCTCATGAGGTCTGAGAGCACAGCTCCATCTTTAAAGGCGTTTATGCCACGGGGGATGTTCTTTTAGGTACACTCGACACGACCCAGTATCCGCCGCAGGTTTCAATGTGTGAGAAGTAATTCAGTGCGTGGGCCACGAAGCAAGGGCTGCAGAATTCACAGCACAGCCACAGCGGGTCCTGGAGGGGCACGGGGATGCACTGCAAGGGGCTCTGGGTACCAACTCTGAGGGTTTCCAACCGGTGCCCATCAGCAGCAGGCAGCCCAGCGGAGGCAGCCACGTGGCCATGTCTCCTATCTTCAGGTTTCAGGGCAGTGCAAGCGGAGCAGATCCCCTGCAGCTGGCTCTGGAGCCCGAAAGCTTTCCTCCTGGCAGCTTCATAACTCACATGCCACCTCTGCGCAGCGCTGCTCACACCACATCCTCCCGGGGCAGAACTCGGGCTCTGAGACGTGCAGCCCGGGGTTTCGCTTTCTGCAGCGCCGCTCAGAGCGGAGCACATCGGAGCTCATCCACTGCCCCCACATCACGAGGCACCCACGCAGCACCTCGCCCCAGGGTCTGCAGCACGAGACCAGTGCCCGAGGTGAAGGGTGCTGGATGCAGGAGAGGATGCGGTCGCTCGCAGCAGAGCACTGCAGTGCCTCTGTGCGTCCTTGGGAAGAAGACACTGGAGGCAAAAGCTCTTCCTCGTGGATGGGAACCCCTCTTTGCAGCGCTCAGCACAGCCACAGAGCGTCACGCCGAGTGCTCTTATGGCACAGCGTGCACTCCCCCCTCGATCTCTCCCCATGCCAGCGCGGTTCAGATGCTGCGAGGCGACGCACGGTGCGCCTGTTTTGTGTTCAGATAATTCCCCGAATGACTTCAAAGATCTTTTGCCGCACTCGGTACCGTTATTACAGGCTGTGTGTCTTAACGCCAAAACATTAATTGCATCTTCTGGAGCAGCGCATTCATTAAGTGACTGATTGACACGGCCAGGAACGGGGCTGTAAATGCAAACTGTACAGAGGGACAGAGTGCGGGGAGCTGCTGGTATTCAGCTCCACTAATCTCACCTCTCTGCGGTTTATCTCTGCAAGTCGGATAATTTATCCTCCTCGTGGCAACACAAAAAGGGAACTTGGCAGAGGGGGCAAGGCAAAAGGAGACATTTTGGAGCTGCTAAGTGCTAACGTTCCTGAAGACAATTTTTGCAAAAGGTTTCTAAACAGCCCCTGTCAGCCGAGCTGTATTTTGCTATTTCAAAGTGACTGTGGGAGTCTAATCCAGTTCAAACGCTTTGTACATTTCAATGGAAATGTTCATACACAAAGGACACAGAAATGCTGAGCTGCTGCTACACGCTCAGGAAATCTAAATCTCATTTGCACTCCCAATCAGCGCCTCGACCTCTGCAGTGCCTCCACTTGTTTCTGTGCTTTATATCTCTCTTATATCGAACACAGCTCCACACATTGCGATGGACACAGCCCTGCGCTCAGCTCCGAATGCAGCTTTAACAAAGCACGAGATTTAAGCAGAAAGCACAAACACAGCACCACAGTGCAGCGGTGTGACCAGTGAGTGTGTGCAGGGCGCAGTGAGAACAAGGCTCTGCCTATCGGACACGAAGCAAGCTGGGTGCTTTTTACACTTAGAGAAGAGGACAAACTTCCTCATGCAGAGCCAAGCTGCAGCTTGCCAGAGGTGCCACTAGGTCCAATATGGGATGCTGTAGGATGCTGTAAGAAAACAGCATTAAGGACACGGTTCAGAAGGGGACTCGGTATCAGGTTGGTGCTGGACTTGTCCCTGTGTGCCATGTACACTCCCTCTCCTTTTGCTCTCTGTGATGCGCAGTCAGGAACTCCTCCCAGCACCGAGCAGTTGCAGCAGGCCTTACAGATTCCCACTGACTCGAGCTGGAGATGACATCGAATAAGATGAATTGCATTAAAATGTTGGCTTGCATTCTGGAGCCATGCGTGTCAGTTCCACGACCTTACAGACATTGGGAGAGTGAGGAATTCATTCAAGCTCTCTCCCCCAGGAATGCATTTTAACAAACTCCTACCAGAACAACCCAAGCTGCCGGAGCTCCCCAGGCTGGCTCCCATCTCACACACCATCCTACAGAGAGAGGCACAGTCAGAGCTGTGGAGCTGAATTCCGCATTGTTCCCCACTCTGCAAAGAAATACAGCGCGCAGAAACGCTTCCAGTGGAGCACTGAGACCGAAGTATTTAAGCACAGGAACATGCATTTCACTTAAGTATTTCTACAAAAGCCCAACAGACTTCTTTTCCCCAGTCCTTGAAATAAGACAAACATTTCAGGACTCGGTCCTGCTGCATTTTGGGTAAGGAGCCACCTCCGGTGCTGCCTGCTGGGCTACAGGAAAGGAAAGCTTACGAGCCAAACCAGCTCGTGCAAAAGGAAGAGTGGGAAAGTCTAGACATGCTTCTGTAGGAAGCAGGACAATTGTATTTGCTGGGAGGAAAGGCTCTGCAGTTCCTCCTATTTTAGGGAAGTCCAGAAAATAAGCATAGAGTACACGGCTGAGTTTTGCTCTAACGTGAGTGCTTAACCTTTCCAGAAACATGACAGAAATCCTCAGCCCCGCTCCTCGTATCGGGATCCCCCCAGGAATGGGGAAAGCAGCAAACCAGCAGTGCTGTGGGGCAGGAGGGCTGAGGGATGAGCAGAGCCATTCCCACTCCCAGCCCTGACCCCCAGCTCTACCTGGTGGCCATGTGCTGAAAGCCACAAGGAGTACCCATCAGAAACCACAGCTGATGGTGGGACTGCCTTTGGATGGGGTTTACTTCTGGTAACCTGTTAAGCTTAAGCAGTAAAAAAAGGACCTGTGGGGCAATAATGACATCTCTTAAAGGAAAGAGATGAAGATGGATGGAGGATGTAAAGCAGCTGGTTCCCATGCTATAGAACCTGCTCTGCAAACTCTTTGGAACCACGTCCACAACATCACAGGGTTCCTGCCACCAAACAGCAGCCATAAATCTGCCCAAGGTGCACTCCCACACATTCACCAGTTCACAGCCTGGATGTCCTCATCTCTTTATTGGGGACAGGAACGTTCCCCTTTGGGCAAACCCTGCCCACGTAGGACTCAACTGAGGGCTCTCCCTTCCCTGCTATCACAAGAAAGCATCGTATAAAGTAACTCTTGTTCACGTCCTCTATCCTCACATTTATAACTGCCTCTAGACAGTGCAGTCAAGGGTGAAGGTTATGTGTGTCATACTCGCCAAGAAAGTGCCCCTTTCAACACTTAAGGAACACAGTCGAACTACAGATAAAGCAGCAGACAAAAAAGATCCTGTCTTTTTCAAGTATTATTTATCTCCTCTATGCCCTTTGTTTCCCTGGCGAAGGAGATATTAGCAGCAGTAAGATTCACAGACCCAAGCCCTTGAACCCAAGAGTGGGATTCAATTGGCTTTCACTTGAAGCTAACATCAGATGGGCCGGGCTCGCAGCGACCGCTGCCGAAGTGCTAACACATTCTTCTCCCAGTGCAAGAGGTCTCAGGTCGGTATGAGAAAGGAGCTTTGAGAAGACACTCCCTGCAGGAAGCCCAGCAGCCCGAGCTGTCTCCCCGGGCAGGGCAAGGCAGCGCGGGCGGTTAATAAGGCTCCCGATGAATGATTAGTATGGATTTCTGCACGGCTAATTTCCGTAACTATCACTCTTTGAAAGACAGCTCAAGGGATTTTGGGTTCAGGGTGCCTCTGTCTCTGCAGACACAGAGCTGCATTATATGGCCGAGCTCAAATTGGCGTATCCCGTTTCGGTGATCTCATGTGCGCTGCACTTTAAAATGATACAATATTTTGAAACATGCAACTACTTTGCTGATACCGTCTGTGCCTAAAAGCCTCAGCGCAGCTCCAACAATGCCTCGTATCTTATTCTTTTGAAAGTAATACAAAGCCTTGGCATGTGCTTTATACTTTTTATCCATCGCTTGGAGGCTTCATATTGAAATCTGCTTCCATAAGGGCACGATCCTTCCTCCCAGTGCCTTCAGCTGCTGCTCGTCCTGCAGGGCCGTGCTCGGTCATCCCGCTGCCATCCAAGCACCCAGAGGCTTCTGCTGGCTCTTTGCAAAAGGAACCCGTGAGCTGCAAACGCTGACATGGGCACTCAGGATCTATTGCCCCCAGCAGCTGAGCCCAGCGTGGAGCCAAGCGTTTGGAGCTGCTGCTTAACACAGCTCCTCCATGATCCATGCTGTGGATTTGGGCTGCCAGGCTCCAGCAGCTGCAGCCCCATCCCAGCACTCAGCAGAGCAACCAAAGCAGATGCTGGGACACCAACCCATTCTGGGCACAGTTTGTCGGACAGGTTTGCCAGTTCTCAAAGCCAACGCAGGTATCTGTTCTCTCAAAGTTCTGCTGCTAGTTTAATCACCCCTCCTGAATCCTACTCATCCCAAAACCAAAGCACGAGGCCGAACCTGAAGGCATGTCTGTGTGTTTACATCACACGACCTGTAAACCATTTACATATTGTGTTAAAGCAGATCATACATCAGTTATTGCCACTTTCTTACTCAGCCTCAGGAGTCCTCCGCGCAGGATTACAGAGGAGAAAGTACCTGCAAGCTGAGACAATGTCCAAGTTCCTGTCAGAATGGAATGTAATTAGTGCAAATTAAGCAGCATCCTGAAAAGGAGGAGGTCAGAGAGAGCCGGCGGGGTCGAACTGGGTCATTACCAAGCATTTTTATGGAGAGGGAATTGGAGGGACACCGGGTCCCCCCCCCGCCACTGCAGCCTGACCGCTGGCTCTGCTCCGAGAGCAGGACTGGTATCCATCAGTGGGACCAGCAGCAGCCCCGAGCCACGGCGCGCAAACATGATGGTCTGCTTGGTCTTTCTTTCTTTCCTCCTTTCAAAATTTTCTTTTCTAAAACAGAGGAAGCAAAAGAGGGCTCAGCAACAGCTCAGAGTGCCCAGAGGCGCCCACTTGCCATCCTGTGCTTTGCCTTTCAGGGGTGGAAGCGGTGTTTGTCACAGCAGCCATGGACTCACACCATCACAGAGCGCAGCGACGTGGCGGCACGGACTTCTTCCCACGTCTGACAAAACACCAAAAAAGCCCTCCAGCGTGACAACAGAAAAAAAAAAATAAATACCAAAAGAACATTTGAGGGGCTCAATAAATTGATCATATTCCGCTGAACCTTCACCCTTGTAACGATAGTACCATTTAAATGCTAATGTCATTTTTAAAAAAGTCAATTACAGGAGTTTTGAAGTAATGGAGTCAGCAGTCTCGATGTAAATCTGTTATATTAATCTGCTCCGTACACTGTATCCATGGGCACTGATGCATTCACCCCCTTTTCCCTGGAGGTAATGTTCCCTCGCAGTGGTACCAGTAATTGAATCAAGTTGATACAGACACCAAAAATATTGTAAGTCTTGTAGGTAATGAAAAGCATATGTTGATAAAGGCAGTTGCTGTACTTTGGGATGGAAGAGCACTGACATTTGGGAAGTTCAAAATTAGAATTAACCCTTTGATGATGATGTGACCTGATACTGCCTTTACAAACTCTAATTTCACTGAGAGAAGCTGCTGCTGTGGGATGCTGGGCTCCTGCTCCCACCGTTCCCGTGTATCCATGACTACATGCACTTCCACAGCGTGGTCTGGAGCAAACCACACATGCCAGCTCCCACACAGAGCAGGAGGATCTCACCTTCACAAGAGCATCACAAACTGCTGCTGAGGTTCCACACCCCTCGGGTATGTGGATGCAGGCAGCCTCAACCAGAGGCCTGTTGCCTCCCAAACCCTTACAGGTGCATTAGAACAGCCTGAGAACATCCCTCAGTTCATGGAGAACTGCTGAGGAGAGCAGACATCTGTGCTACGTTGCAATACAGCGTGCCTTATGTGTGTTGAACTCAGTGCCTGTTATCTATTGCATCTGTAAAGCACTGTGCTCAGAATGGTGCTCAGAATCATCAAATAACCCCGAACCACAACGAGCGCACACGTCACATCCAAAGGCGGATTTTAGTTGGGAACAAACCTGGATAAAGCCCAACATTTTGCAGCTCCCCCGTCCACACTGGCCCGCAGCAAACTACTCAGGTTGTTTGGATTAGAACTGAAGTGGCACTTTCTGCACACACTGTACGGCAAGGAAGGCTTTGTGTGCTCCTGGAGCCTGGAACATCCCCCACGTTCAACACGGTTTGTTTCACTTCATGAACATGTGAGATGAGATGAACTGCTTCTGCTGTTAAGGAGGGGCTCAATCATCAAGATTTCCCTACCTCTGCCCTCTGTGAATTAGTTTTCAAGCTCAGGTCCAGAAACATTTTAGTGAGCGTCATGCACACGCAGTTGGAACAATGTGGAGCAGGGCACTGCGTGGTTTTATTAGCTCCGGGCCTTGCTGTCCTATGGTTCAGGGGTTAAAGGGATCCACGCAACACTAAAACACGGTTCAGGCAGCTCCGAGTTAACCACAAATTCAGAACATGTCTAACAACATTTCAACATTCTCAAAACCTGGAACTGGGCCCAACACACTGCGGGCTCCGGTATCTACAGACATCAATCTAGAGTTTCAGAGGGGGGCTGTCGCTCCCTGAGCCGCCCCACAGCAGTGGGCAGCTCCTCCCCACGTCCCACTGCACACAGTGGGGTCAGGGATGGGCTCTGGCAGAGCAGGGAACCACTGCTGCCCCAATATCACTACAGGGAATGTGGCACGAAGCACAGCCCCGTGCTGCCATGCCATAAGTGCTGCTTCTTCAACAGAGGTTGGAGCAATTTAACACATGGACTGAGAAGGAAATGTCTGATGACTTCCAGAGGTGTTTGCAGCCAAACCTTTTGTCCTTTGGGTGACACTGACAATGGCCCTTCTGGCACTGCTGGTACCGAAAGCAGCGTGGGGCTCTTTCTGTGGTTCAGGTGGCTTGTTTCAGTCTTTGTTTTTAAACAAATGGACTTCTGAGTGCTGCCCCTTCTCTGACAAACCCTGGGCACTGGGACTGCATATCCAGGCATGGCTCATTCCACTGGAATAATAATCTCCAGAAAAGTGCTGTCATTTTTGATGTAGCTTTCACTGATCCGATATTAGGAACAGAACCACAACCGCTCAGGCCTTGATAGAGACATAAACTGCACAAACCAAACCCTCCTGCAGCCCACACTGAAGCAGAGGAGTGCGCTGGTGAAAATGAACGCATTTGGACCAATGGAAACGGGAGCAACTCTTCCAACCCAAGAACCGCCTGCACCATCGAAGCCAGAATTCAGCCACATCACCCTTCAATAGCACTCTGCCCTGGGAGAAGGAGCAAAGCAGACTGCATCGCCCCTTTTCCAAAGGGGGTTTGGAGTAGGATAGGAAGCTTCGCTTCCATTTATTGATGCAAAGCGTTCAGAACCGCCGCTGGAGAAAGGGCAGAGGACTACCAGCGCTTCCGCGGCTCCGCAGCACATCCCGGGGCGCGCCGACAGGGGGCGCCCTCGCACCGGGCTTTGTGCGGCAGGCGGCCCGGGCGCGGAGCTCCGAGCTCGGGCACCGCGGCTCTCGGCGCTCGGTGTCCTCCTCCAACCGCCCGGAACGAGCGCAGCCGGGCAGCCCCACCGCTGTGCCACCGCTGCTCCTGGAAATTCCACCTGAAATTCTTTTCTACGTCCTATGTGGGTGTTAAAGAGACGCACTGATGTGGTACCCGGCGTCGCGGCGCTGACAGCGGTGCCTGGGTGGTTGGAATGGATCGCCCTACAGCTCCATCCAACCTTAGCGACTCTGTGAACCGGTTGTTCTCGTGTCCTCGCAACCGTGAGGAACTGCGAGCTCCCCTCACCCCACAACAAAAAAACCAACAGAACAGTTCTCATCCAATTGAAACTTGGACATATTTGGTCGTAGGAGCAATCTTTACGGTCAGAACATCTGAAAAACAAACGGTTCAGACGTTTTTATAGGCACAAAGATGGAAGCCAAGTTGGTTAGTGGTTTCAGATGCTTCTTATTTGCAAATCAAAAAGAGCTTCATTTATGAATTGAAATTGTACTGGCTGCTAATCCTGAAGGCAGGCTGAGGCCTTCGGCTGTGCCATAAGAAGTCAAAAAAAAAAAAGAAAAAAAAAAGAAAAAAAGCATTTTAAATTCAAATTATTTCGTTTGGAAAAATGAGTGCTGTGGTTGGACACCTCTTCTGTTATTTAACAAAACTCATGCAGAGCCCCTCAGCTCACGGTTACGCTGCTGTGCTGCACTGTGATCCCTGGGCCGAGGCCGTGTCCTGGAGCACCCTCACACTTCCACGCAGTTTGAGCACGGTGTAGGGCAGATGGGAACTGCAGTCCCCATTCCCAAACGCTCTCGTTCCCCACGCCCAAGGAGCCCTCTCCCTCCTGAGAGGATGAGGAGCGATTGTTGTGCAGTCACTGCGCTTCAGGAACTGGTGGGGCAGGGATGAATCAGGACAGGATGCACCAAATGAGCAGGGTGCAGAGCAGCCTGCTGTCCCAGGTGCTTCTGCTGTGTGCTCCCCTCCTGCAGCTTTAGGACGGCTGCTCTCAGGTGGATCCCCACTGATTTAAAAACGGCTGAGAAAGGAACTGTGGATCAGAAAGAATGCCAACGGGTGCAAGGCTGAACGCAGAGCAAAATGAACCTCGGCCTGAAAACACTGCCTGAACTTAAACTTGCCTCCAGTGAAGGGGCTGAAAGATGGCTCTGAGATGCGTGCAGAGGATGCCAGCTCCTGGTATTTGTGGCTTTCCCAACAAAGCACCAAATGCCTGAGTCCAAGCTTTGTTATTTTAATTCCCTCCAGCAATTACCGTCCCTCCTTCTGTGTCACAGCTTCTGCTGCCCAGCCTCATCCTCCTTTGCCCTCGCTTTCAGGTTTTCTCTCCCTGGTGATGGAGAACCAAATCTGTGCTGCTGGGGACGGTCTCTCCCTGCTGCCCTGGCTGAGATCACGGCCGTTATCACGGCACAGCAGCACCGTCAGCTGTCTCCTGCAATTGTTCCCGCTGCACTCAGACTTCTTTTTTTTTCCTTTGGTTTGGGGGCGGTTTGTTTTATAATTTATAGCAAAATAAGAATGATTTCTTACATGAGAAACCATTCTCTTATTACACAGAGTTCTCATTTCGCTGCGTTAAAGAAGCTGAGGAAACGCTGCTCGCTGTGCAGGAGGTGGGTGGGCAGCAGATTTCAACGCGCTGCTTTTTCCCCCCCCCCCCCCAGCACCTTCCCTACGCCACACATCAATCCTTCGCTTCCTATCGATGATAAGCAACGCTCATTTGCTCGCAGTTGTTGGGAGCTCCTACCCACACGGCTTCCCCATCTCCCACCCCCCGGGTGAGGGCCGGGCGCTGCCGGTTCCCTTTCCTGTCCCCGCTCTGTGCTGAACCCCTGCCCGGCCCCGCCGTGCTCACACAGAGCCCTCCAATGTTCCATGGCCGTGCGGTGAGCGCCCGGGGCAGGGCAGCTGCCCGCTGTGAGCCAGCCCCGCTCCTCCACGACCGCAGCCGCACCGAACACTGCCGCCCCTTATCCTGCAGTGCCCGTGACCTCCTGCCATCTGAACGTCGCGTTCTTCCCCACTGCTTTGATCCGACCACATTTACCCCCCCACCTCCCCCTCCCAAAAACTGCGTCTTGGGGGCCTTGGCCTCAGACTGCGTCAGTATCACTGTTTTATTTGCTTTCCTGTCCCGTGCGCGGGTGGGAGATTGCCCGCTGGCCTCTCTGCTTTAGGAGCAGCACACGTGCACAGATCCTGCACCCTGATGGGGTTTGCTGCACGAAGCCCAGGAGCAAGCAGAGGCAGCTCAGGACTCGAAGCCACGTGGGTGAAGCCTTGCTAGCCAGCAGCCATCCCCAAGGACAACGTACAAAGTCAGAACCGTTGGCTGAAGAGAAGAAAACCCAACCTGTGTTGTTAATAGTCAGAACCTTGACCACTTAAAAATCCTTGGAAGTCCATTAATGGAAGCGCCGTGGCTCAGGGAGCTGTTCTTATAGCCACGTGTGCTTGGACAGATGTGGAGTGCCAAGAAAACCCACAGCCCTCCGGGCTCCCTTGTGCGAGGGATTCGCAACCCAGCAGCCTGAGCACTCCCAGCTAGCTGCACTGCTGCTCCAGTGCTCCCAGTGCTCCCAGTGCTGCTCTTCCACCATTCACAGACCCACTTCTGAAGGCGTTCTGAGCGCAGCTGAGCCCTGCTGGAAGCTTCTGTTGTCTGTGCGACGTAACAAGACCGCTGTACACCTGTAGTGCTTAAATACCAGCCGTTCCCATTCGTTCGTATCTGGGCAGTGCCTCATTGTAAGGGCTCTTTACAACAGCAGCAGTGTTTTCTCACTCACAGCTGAGTGTCCAAAGCCGCAGCAGAAACCATGAATCTCGCAGGATTCTCGTAATGGCTTTAAACCTTACATTGTGGGCTGTTTATGGCGCAGTTGCATTTGCTTTAGAGATTTGTTTTAATGCTGTTGGTGTTATTTAGAGAGATATTAAATTCAAACTGCTTTATGGTCGCTAATAAACATCTATTACCATTTCAGACGCTCCGATATGAAAGCCTCACACAGGTGCTCCCTCTGAACTATGCAGATTTGATTGATTAGGCCGCGGTACTTTATTTTACACTTCGGTGGTCACTAAGTCTATTATTAAGATTAAAAATTGCAGTTTGTGCAGTGGGGGAATAACTTCACGCTCAGCCCGTAGAATGAAAGCACTTTGCCAAAGTTCTCCACCGAGGGCGGCCTGGAAGGAGGGACGGACTGCGACGTGTGACTCCGTGCTGCTCACGAGATGGATTTCTCCCTCTCATGGGCATCACACACACTGCCAAGGCACAGGAGGATGCTCCTCTGGGGGCAAACGAAGCTCGGGGCGACATGAAGACAGATCCTACACAACAGGTGCCGGAGTGCACTGCTGCCCCTGCTGCGGTGCAGGAATTCTCCTGCAGGATGCAATTCCTATTTAATTACGAACTTGGGTGTGGAGTGCAGAGTAAGGCCACAATAAAGGAGCGGTCTACAGTGTTTTAATCTGTCCAGATTTTCTGTAATCAAAGAGGTACTGATGAGGGCTGCAAGGGGTGCAGCGTGCAGACTGCTGGGCAGATCTCAGCAAAGCTTGTCTCAAACATTCATACTGGGCACGCAGCTTTGCTATGGTTTACTTCTAACTTTTTGATGGGTGATTTCACCCAGGGCTCCTCATTTATCAAAGAACTGCCCAGGCCACGGATTGCCAAAGATGCTTTGAAACTTAGGAGGAAAAGGAAGGGAAGAAGTCATCATTTCAGCTGTTTTTAAGACTCTGAACGTGGGGTTGGTTACTGACTGCAACAGGTCGTGGGTGCAGGGGGATGCTCCAGCCCTCCCAGTGCCCGCTGTGCTGGGCCCGGCCCCACTCAGCAAGGAGCTGGCTGGGCTGTAGGAACCTGGCTGGGCTGCAGCACCAATTTTGATTCCAGCACAGCCCCATTTGTTTGCCCACGTGCCCTGGCCGCCTGCTTGCTGAGCTCCGCCGCAGAGCACCGCGAGCAGGTTGATAAATGGCTGGTTTGTAACGCTGTCATGCCAATTTCGTCCTATGGGAAATGTGTCTCTCTCTCAAAACAGCTTATTACCAACCTGTGGCTGAGGCAATGATCAATCAAACTGATCAGATATGGCAAACATGGTAACTGATATAAAGAAGAGTTCTTACTGCACGGTTTGAGGTTAACGTGACAAATGATGGAGTGAGAAAGAATAACTTAGAGGGAAAAAGCAGCCCATTAAAGGCTGAACTTAAAGCAGCTTTGGGAAGCAGAGTTAACACCAATTCCTCTTAACGTGCACTCGTATTCCCTCTTTGTCAAAGCAACCCTCAGCACGTTCCTTTGCAAGCAACTTGCACAACCTACAGGAATGGGCTTTAAACGCACAATTTGGTTCCAAAAAGGAGTTTAAATGTCTGTGCACATCTCCAGCACTCAGATATGACGATCACCATGCTGTCAGGGTTCTCCTCCTGACAGATAACTGTGTCAGAATCCAGCCTAAATTAAACAGAAAATTGGGAGCTACATGGAAGCCCAAACCAGATGTGTATCCGCAGCTCATCCCCAATGGCAGGCATGGGGTGGCTCATTTGTAATACAGAGTGTTCAAGTTTAGCAGGAAGAAAAGGAAGTGCTAAACACCACACTCAAAATCCGACATCCTCACATATACCACATCTCATCATGTAATAAAAAGCAGCACAGCTCGCCTGGGGCAACACTGACACCTTCACATGCATGCAAAGAGCAGCACAAGGAGTGCAGGCACCGCTGCATCACTTTCAGTTATTATTACACAATAAATAACCCTCACTTATGTGTATATGATCTCAAAGCATTGAAGGTGATGCTCAGCCCTGTCCCTGTGCAGCCGTGCTCTCAGCCCTTGGAAGTGCTGCAGAGGCTGTTCAGCCTCTGGCAAACACCTGATGTTATTCACTTGGCTGAGCCTGTGAGAACGAAGACTTATTTGCGAGCAAAATTAATGAGGAAGGAGAGTCTTCAATGAGACAATAATTTATGGTGCCCACTGCGGCTGGAGAGCACAGGGAATGCATCCGACCGCTCCCAACGTGGAAGGAGAAAAAACGTGTGGCTAGAATATTCACTGCTACATCCAAACCAGGCATCTCATCTTATGAAGAATTGGGGGGAGGTTGCAATAAATGGGCCCTCTGCTCTCTCCTGCTCGCTGTATGCTTCCATTTGATGCCAGAGAAAATCCTACCCCACAGCTACATGCCGGAGATCAGATGGCACCAACAACTCACAGCACGTTATCTTTCTTTTATATGTGCTGTAAACTGGGGGACACTGTGGTGCGTTCAGCATCGTTTGTCCGTGCTTCACACAAAAGCCATGGCCACAAATACATATCTTTCTTTAAACTCAGACCTCTGATCGAACCTAAACACCAACTCTGTGCTTTTTGGAGACTGAGAGCTGCGAACAGAAAAGCCAGAAATGCACCAGACAATAAAAACATGTATAATGGCTACCAAAGTCGGTTCTTCTCCCCCCTCCTTTTTTTAACAGATAGGTTTTAGACTCTATAATAATCACGCAGCTAAGATACAAGGTCTCTTGTTGGCAATAACCTACATGACATGACTTAGAAGGCAGGTGTTACTGTAATTAGCTATTGTTTGACTATCAAAAGTCAGAGCTGATTAAAGCCACTAAGTACAAGTGCACTATTTTATTTCAAAGAATATTATGAACTGCATGCTGGGGCTCTTTCACTGCGGACCTACCTTCCGGAGTCTGCTAAGAGCCCATGCCAGCAGTAATCAAAACTAAAATCTGCATAAACCTTCAGGGTTTTAATTCAAGCAGAGCCCTTTCATTAGAAATATGTTACTTTATGAAATCTGGTCGCCAGCAAGGGGAGAAAAATGTGACTTCTTAAGAAAAGTGAATGGCATCTCTTTAGTGATTAACCCAAGATTAATGGAGGCTCCTACTGCTAGGCCTAAGTCCATTTTATTGCTAATTCATTTAGGTACTATTTCAGATGTACTTGATGAAAGTCACCTGCTAAGAAGTCATGTTTTGGCAAGCAAGGATAGCCATTATGGTCAAATCCCAAATAGAATTTTTATTAAAGAAGCTTTGAAAAGTGTCTTGCGCGAGTCTTTCAGAGACATACTATTTAATGTACTCAATTAGTTAAAAATTTGGGGCCCAAGTCGCTAATCAGACATTCATAAAGCTTTTATTTTGCTGTCTGCTTGCATCCCTAATGTTCCAGGTAGGACGAGCGCCGCGTGGGGACGGCTGAGCTCACACAAAAGAGGAATGCTGGGGCTCAGGGGCTGTGCTGAGCCCGCTTTGTTCTGCAGCACTGGGAGCCGTGCGGGCCGTGTGTCCTCAGCACGGCACGGGGTTCGGGCTCCTGGCACAGGTCACTGTCGTTGTACACTTTTCTGCACTCTGTTCTTACGTAAAGAACAGCAGCTCTGCTGTGAGCAGCACCTCTGTGCCCAGCCCAGCGTGGGGCTGTGGTGCTGGTGGGCTTGGGGCCGACCTGCTGCTGCTTTGGGGCACTGCTGCTGATGGTGCACAGTGAGGAAGAACAACAGCCACATCCCAAACCCCACAGCCAGATGGCTCCGGCTGTGCTGGGTGCAGGTTACTGCCCAGACAAACACACAGACCTGAGGAATCCCCCTCCAAAGCACAGCTCCTGCAGCTGCACAGGAGCAGGGGGTCCCAGCCAGCCCAGCACGGAGGAGGGAAGACAAAAAACACAGTACCCATCACACTGCAGAGCTGGCAGTGTCTTAAAGCAGGGGCAGCCTGCAGTAAGACTGCCTCCCTGTGCACAGGACGCTTCCAAATGCAGAAATTTGGTTCTTCAACTCTTTTTTTTTTTTTTTAATGACCCATACAGTTTTAAAACTATTTGCTGAAATTTGACTCAGAATGCCAGAACCAGAAGATGGTCACAGTCAGGAGGAGCAACCGACGCAGCAGCGGGCGCAAGGTGCCCTGCACGAGCTGCCCCATGCTGCCAGCAATGTTCAGAGCATCAGGAAAGGTCAGCACGTGCCATGGGGCAGGATTTGTCCCACAGAGATCCCACAGATTCCAGCATGGACGTGTGGAACTCTGGGCTGGAGGGGATGTGGTACCGCCAGAGCCGCCTACGTGATAACGAAGTTAACCTAATCTGTTCCTCTTGTGTGCCGGGGCACTCACACATGCAAATCTTGTCTCGTTCAACTGTGTTTGTTCACCTCCATAGTCCTTCGGTGATTCAAATCTGTGTCTTACTATCCTATAATACCCTTGTCTAACAGTTCTTTTTAAATGCATGTGTTAATTATCTTGCCACTG
The DNA here is from genome assembly GCA_023055505.1 of Callipepla californica brunnescens. NCBI lineage: Eukaryota > Metazoa > Chordata > Aves > Galliformes > Odontophoridae > Callipepla > Callipepla californica. Next base: position 5,144,257 of record JALIRH010000036.1, on the reverse strand, counting down.
CTGTAATTTCTCCCTGTAGTCCATTAATTAAGAGGTCACAATCTAAGAGCATGTTTACCCAATAAGCTTTCTTTTTTAATTATCCTAATTGCTTGGATACTGACAAAGCCTCCATCCCTCCCCTTTCTCTGAGTGGATTAGAAAACGACGTTTCAAAGCCCCACACAATGATGGGCTTGTTGAACACACATATATATGTTTTTATAACGCCGCAATCTTCCAGCGTCAAAGGTCAACACGACACAAGGCACCATCCTCGTCTGGCTGTACAGAACAAAGAGACAAATTGCTCTTCATTAATTTATCGGGTCGTGTACAACGGTATATTGGCCAGGAATAATATGAGCAACGTTTTCATACTTCCAGCAATAGTAATACAAGCTGAGAGATGAGCTCTGCTTGTTCTGCTCAGGAGAATGTTGGAGTTTGCTACAGAATTCATCCCTGCCTGCACCTTGGGGATGTCTCTGAGTGACAGAAAGCAGGGAAAGAAGGGAAAGAGAAAGAGAGGAAGAGAAGAGAGGAGGATGAAGGGAAGGGGGGAGGGAGAAGGAAAAAGAGGGGAGGAAGTAGAGGGAAAAAGAAGAGGGAAAAAGAAGAGGGAAAAAGAAGAGGGAAAGAGAAGAGGGAAAGAGAAGAGGAAAAGGGAAGAGGAAAAGGGAAGAGGAAAAGGGAAGAGGATAAAAGAAAAAGAAGTGCAGACTCTGAGCTTTTACTGTAGCAAGATGATTTCCCCACCAACGTGCTGCCTTCCCATAGGTGTGCTGAAATTACACAGCTCGGGGAGCGGCTCCGAACGCTCTTTTTATCGACCTGTCAAAATTCAGCAGATAAAATCTCGACCACTTACAAAATATAAAGCCTTCCTCTCGTGAAGCTTTTGAAAGGTAAAAAATGAAGCGGTTTGAATTCCAGATCGGATTTTAACGCCGCAATTAGCAGAGGTTACGTCCAAAAAAATTACTGCTCTGTCAGAATGTGAAACAACATTCGATATGTCAAGCAAAGTCATTTTTTGTTTTTGTTTTAATAAAGCAAATGTCTCACTCAGCCCAGTCATCTCAGGAACTGCATAACAGAAGTATAATTACTTAGAAATTGCTTAGGTACGCGTGATTGATGCATGGTAAATAGATGTTTCCAGCACTTATTGTTTCTCCCTGATGGATTAGGAAGAGTTGTTTAACAGCTCATTTGCCCAGTCCTCCTGGTGTTCCTCGGGTCTGGCCGTGCCAGTCAGCACCAGCAGCTCTGGGCAGTTTAAGTCTCTTTAATAAAGATTAAGATGTCAGAGGTCCTGCATTGCTCAAAATCCCAATTTTATTAACTTCTCATTATCAACTGAAATATGAAGTGCATTTCTTTTCATCTAAAGTAAGGCACTTTCTCAAGGGAAAGGACGGATGTTTAATATACGTCGGCGGTGGCCGAGGTGGATCTGGATGCTGGTGAACCTTCCTGCTCACGATGGGTCTGAAGAAGACAACAGAGCAGCAGCTCAAGGACTGCACAGTGCTCATTCCAGCATCCAAAGTCCGTTCTCTGACCAGAGGGGCAGATAAGTTCTAATGCCATCAACGTGAACTTAGGCAGCAACTGATAAAGCTCATTTACTGCAGCAGCACTGCACAGTACCCAAATATCATCACTTTTCCAACACAGATTTTCCATCTTGTGCACTGTGAGCAGGCTCAGGGCAGAGCTGCAGCCCAGAGCCACATGTGGATACGTGGGCACGGGGCAGCGCTCAAGGGTTACGCTGTGTTACTTCTGCCCTCTGGCACTGCCCATGGAGCTCCTCAGCTAATTTCTGTTCCGTTTCCATCAGACACTGTGCCCACTTTGCTGAGGGCAGCAGCAGAGGCAGCAGCTCTGCAGGAAGAGCTGCTCCTTGTGCGATAAAACAGGTCAACAGAGCAGAGAAAAGAAATCGCCCCATCAGTATTTAGGAAGGAGAAATACATATGCCATAAGCTGTCTATTTCAAAGGTATGTATGTACAAAAGGCATGATAAGTGGGTGCTGAATAGTTAGGAGTGGCAATTATCAGTTACACATATCATTATGGTCTCTCAACTTTTCAATAGCACAGAGTTCCTAATACCATGTTTACTGGATCAGGTAAAAGGGGACTCTTAATGCTGTGCAAATATGACTTACCAAAGGACTTTGCTTTCTCACCTATTCCTGTGCTTTTCAAATCAACATTATTAATTGGCCTGCTTATCGGTAAGTGCTGTCTGGCAGCTAAAGGATGTTTCCACCCATTGCAATGATACATAGAAACTCAGCAATGTCAGCCTCAAGGACAAAGAACTTCCATGTTGAAGCAACAAAAAAGGATTTTGAGACATTTAGCCTTCCCAACAGCAGCGCAGTACGGTTCAGCCTTCATTTGCAATCCCTAATTGCACCTGCTATTCCGCACTCTATCATCCCTGTTTTCCTTCCTCATTAGATTAATTTAGAAGCTTGGCTTACAGTTACAATACAAAAGCTCAACGGGTTCTTAGGAGGTAACTTCCAGCCCTTCCAACCAACTTCTTCTCACCCACCAGCTCTCCTGAGCGCCAAATCCACTCAAACACGGAGAGAAAACTTTGACCAAGAAGGAATGACCAAAACGAAGACCACCAAACTCACCATGCACCATTAAAGAGCAGCAAAAAAAAAAGTCCAAAGTTGAAGGGAAAGCATTCACTGCCCACACCTGGAGCAAGCTGTGCACTGCCCCATGCATTGCCCCAGCAGTTGGGACCGTGCGTGGGGATGCTCAGCATTCCCCCCACAACCCCTCTGCCTTTTTCTGAAGGAAACAGTTATTCATTTAGGTAGACACTGAAAGAAAAAAAAAAAAAATCCAACAAATATTTGCTGTGCTGTGTTAGCACGGGGAGGGGGAGCGCGGGGTGAGCCCACAGATGCAGGTGAGCTGCTTTATGTGAGCACAAACCCAGCAGGGGAAGGGGGGCTGCTAACAAAACCAGCCCTGGTGTGCAAACACCTGGGAGGGATACTGCTATTATCTATTTCTGTTCAGAATAAATCACTGCATATGGGTTTGTTTGTGCTATCTGCTGCTCACTTCCAGCTGACCTCCGATGTGCTGCAGCCCTGAATGCTGACATCCACATCCCGGTTCTGGAATGATCCATTTAGATCTGCTAAAAGGAAAGCCCTCGCTATCTCATCCTACAAAACCCCAGAAGAAAGAAGACATCTTCAAAGCCTCGGCCAGCTCTCAACATCTCTGAACTTTCAGAGGAAAAGAAAACCTCCACCAGGCCCTTTTCTCATTATTTGTGTACATAAGCTTCTAACACATTCAGGCTAAAGCAGGACAGAGAAAGCACAACAAGGAAACCTATTTCTTGGGCATTTCCAGTCCAGTTGGTGCGTGGAATTAGAAGGAATTCATTTTAAATGCCATGTGTAAGGTTTTCATCTATGTTTATCAGACCAAAGGGGCTTGGATGAATGGCAGAGATGCATCCAAACTCCCGAGCAAGTGTCCAAACCAAACAGGCCCCAAACTCCTGCATCCATCGGGGACTTTGCCAGCCCTCCTATCATCCAGAAAAAGGGCCATTTCAAGTCCTCTCCCAATGACCTGCTTTTGTGGTCATGGCCATTCCGCTACCCTCCGCCCGTGTAACACTTCTAAGTCACAAGAATGCAAACATTCCTACGGTGAAGGACTCACGCCTTGGGCTGGGTTCAGGAATAACAGCCACAGAGGGATTCTGTGCCCCTGCTGTGTGCAATGGGCAGCTGAGCCCAGCAGAGCACAGCACGGCAGGAGGCAATGCCAAAGCTGAAGGCTGCTCTTGATTCATATACACATTTACTTCGAAGAATTATCCCTGCACAGAAAAACCACTGCAATACAATGGCATTTCTGCAGACTTGCACCACACTGCACGTGATGCGAACTGACTCCCAAAAAAACACATTTGGGCTTTGCTATGATACGTACACTTTTTAATTATCGGTCACTGGTGTCCTGTTCCCTGCTTTTCAGCTTTCAAGCAGCACTACAGCTGCCAGAAGACCCTTCCCTTCCCTTCCCTTCCCTTCCCTTCCCTTCCCTTCCCTTCCCTTCCCTTCCCTTCCCTTCCCTTCCCTTCCCTTCCCTTCCCTTCCCTTCCCTTCCCTTCCCTTCCCTTCCCTTCCCTTCCCCTCCCCTCCCCTCCCCATCCAGGTGTTTCTTTTTAGCTGCACACCTCTAACAGCCCTCCCACCTGACAGATATTCTCTTTAGCAGCCACACAAGGTGATTAACAGAACGTGCAGGCACCTCGGGATCACAGATTACATTCACAGGAGCACCTGGCTTCCGCAGTGCGTGCCACCTATGTGATAAACCCCGAGCATCTTGTGCAACTCCTGCACAACCCTTCCCGTGATTCCTGTACCTATACCATGTGCAACTCGAGCGCAGACATCTCGTGCAGCTCCTGCACAGCCCTGATGTGCAGAGCAGCAGCAGCACGGCAGAGCTGGGGCTTTCCCCCCGCATCCAGCGCAGCTCCGAAACCCCAGAGGCCATCATTCCAAAATTTGTGATGTTTTGTCTACTCTGGTGATTTAAGGTTTGTCAGAAAATGTCAGAGAGGCCACGAGGCCAAGGGCTTCCTGATGACTGAGGATTTTCTTTCACATGACCTTCCTGAGGTTGATTTTGGGCTCCAGACAGTGCTGCCTTCAGCTCTGACAGGGGCCGGCTGGCAGCAGATTCATGGTGCTCTCTGGGGCATTCTGGCATTTCGGAGCTGTAATGCCTCCTAATCATCCCGAATATTACTGCCCCGGTAATCGCCTTACGGGCGGCACGTCAATGCCTGCCTTTCATTTGCCATTCGTTTTCCTTAGCAAAACGGGAGTGTGTGCTCAATGGTATGCAAACAATTAAACACACAGCTTCATTTGAGTGAATTACAATGTACGTGGAGCAGTGACATTTCCTATGGATTACAGAGCTCTGTCTGTACAGCAGTGGGGCTGGAACTGGATGATGTTTAGGGTGCCTCCTAACCTAAGCTGTTCAGTGGCTCTATATACACAGATAAGCAGTCTGAGAGAAGTATTAAGCCATCAGAGTGTGCCTGGGAATGCGTGCACACACACTCACAAAAAAAGCAGTCTGCTCACACGTACACATGGGCTCTGCATCGCTGGGAAGCACCACCAAACACGTGTGCATTGAGCACAGGGCTTCTGTCGGTGTCCAGAACGGGAGGATGGCACAGCAGCGAGATAATGAGTTAGTTCTGCCCTAATTAGTGCGGCTGCACTAGAACCCTGACAATTCCCCACATTCCTGCTGGCGTGGGTGCTGCCTTCCTGCAGGAGAAACACATGAAGCCACAAAACACCGCCGGCTGTGTTGGGAAAGGCAAGGTGACCTCTGAGAGCTGCCAGTGCTGCAGTTACAGGGACACTTCTGGCTTTGAGAGATGCTCTGTTCAGCAGAGATGTACATCACCTGAGTCAGTGTGCAAGGAGCTCACTTGGATGGGGGTGTGCAGGGCTGCAGCTCAACTGGATGCTCCAGAGGCCAGGAGAGCAAACCTGACCCCCACCAGCATCCCCAGCTCCACCTGATTTTGGGGCACAGCCCCCAGGCTCCTTTCTGGACCCCTCTTTCCTACACATATACCTCAGTCCAAACAACTGCACTGCAGAAATTAAATGCACAATGCTATTCCTGCTGAACCATTTCCCCATCAGTTTCTTCGCTGACTCTCCCCTGCCCTCCTCACACCTTTTTTCACTTTACATGCTTCGTTTCAGCAAAATCAAGGATGCAAACTTCTAAGAAGTACTTAGTTTCCATGGAAACCTAAGCTGACCGCAACATTATTGTTCTCAAGAGGGAACTGACTTTACTATATGTTCATTCACTGAATTAATGGACTCCTGGTTCTTTTATTAGCAGCTCGCTGACAATGGAAAGAGAGAAATGTTATAAAAAAGACTCTCAGACACTGTCCACTCTTTTGTCCGGGGCTTACTGGAATGACGCAAACCTATTCAGGGAAAAATTATAAAAATCAACTCAAAGCTGCCTCTGTTTGTGGCGCCCAAACATGCCCTCATTTCATAGAGATACAGCGCTCAGAGAGCAGCTCGGGGCTCGTGGGGAGATGAGATGGCAGCTGCAGCGTGGGATGCTCACAGGGAACAAGCTCTGGCCCCAGCAGCCAGGGAAGGCATATGGTCCCTGCTTCTGGGCTGAGCTAAGTGCACAGAGCAAATGCTATTTTGAAAATTCCCAACGCTATTTTCAAAACTCCTGATGCTATTTTCAAGATTCCCAACTCTATTTTCAACATTCCCAACTCCATTTTCAAAATTCCCAACGCTATTTTCAACACTGCCAACGCTATTTTCAAAGTAGTGGCTCCTGGTAAGCACGAGGGCCCCTTTGGGTTTGGTTCTTCAGCATTTTGGATTCAGCTCTTTGACGTTTTGGGCTTGATCCTTCAGCACACAAAACTGAAAGACGCGCAAACAGTGAACTCCAGATTTTTGCATCGATTCCAGTAACTGCTTTAGACCATCTTTTATTAGACATAGCGAATACATAACACAGAGGAAGTGGTAAATAAATACAGCTACGCACATTTGTTTTGTGCAGAGTGCTGCAAAGGCAGGAACGTTAACAGCTCCGGCAGAAATCTGGAGGCCAATGTCTGCTGTGATATTGTGACAGGCTGCGCTCAGCCCCGGGGCACTTGGCCCGCTCGTAATTGCTGCACAAAAGACAGTGAACAGTTCCCTTGCTCTTCCCTAACTACCTTCCTGACTGCTTATTGAAGTCTGATTTCTGACTCCTCTGGGTCATCATTCATCAGCCCTACGGATCCCGGCGGGACAGCCGAGCAGACCCCTCCATATCCCTGGCTGCCAGAGGCCATTTCTGACGGCTGTGATATAGAAAATGTCTTCACAGCAACCCGGTGGGACGAGCGATGGTTATAATACCCAAATAATCATTTTGCAAATTATCATAATTATCAATCAATCATCCTGTGCGAACAATGTGTTCCTGCAGTATCAGATGGTTCCTGTGACCTGTAGCACTCCGTGTACAATAATAAACCCGGCGAGATTTATGGACCTCTCCTCCTCGTTTCTGCACTAACAAAACATTGCTGTTTTCTTTCTTTTTTTTTTTTTTTTTTTGATTTTAACTTTTGTTTTAGGAATAAAAGCTCCATCCACCCCGCTCAGGTTTGCTCCTCGGTGCTTTCTGGGAGGTCAGGATTTCCAATCTCACACGGTTTCCAACAGTTATGTTTAAAGCAAACCTATGTGCTTTGGGAAAAGCAGTGCTGAACAAATGCCTTTTACTTCATCGTGTCAGCGCCATTACGTTACCCACTCAGAGTGTTTTGCAACGTACGTACCAAGTCGGCCAAAGGGAAAAAATGGGTTTTGTCATCAGTTTGTGCTTCTTGTTTTGTTTTGTTTTTAACAATGCCGGATTGAATCCCACTCTTTTGAAGCCGATAGCATCTCCCGCTCCCTGCGCCATACGTTCTCGTTAATGGATAAATTCAGGCTCTCGAGAAAGTCAAAGAATAAATTTAAAGCCCTTTGCCAAATGCCTATCCTATTGGATTTTGATAAGACGGCTATTGAGCTTTAATAATGTCTTCTATCCTTTTTCAGCTGGCCCTTAACATGTCTCTTTATTTGTCCCTAAAGCCTCTTCAGCGATGCCTTTTTATTACAAGTCTCTCAGCTTGCTCTCGAGGGAGACAGGGTCGACAAGAGTGATAGATAGATAACTCTATAGATTATCTCCCACAGATGTTTTCTCTCCAGTAGCCCCTCGGGCTATTCCCTTTAAGTAAACAGAAACTAAATGGAGAGCTGCAGGAGGAGAAGTGCCCACGTCCCCATCACAGCAGCTGGGGAGGGGCACCCAACCTACAGCCAGAGCTGGGAACAGCACAACACACCCACATGTGCTCCTCGCAGAGCCCAGTGATGAGGCTGCATCGTCCCTCTCCCCCACCCCAAGCAAAATCACGACGACAGCGAGGAGAAGGGGAACAGCCCCGAATGCTCCAATGCCCTGAACACGGTGGAGGTGTGGAGCAAAATTCAGAGTCACACTCGTGCACAGTGAAACAATCCTCAGCTCAGTCATTTTCCCAGCCCTTGCTACGCCCCATCCTCAGCCCAGGAGACAGCAGTCAGCTCAGTGAGCACTGGGATCACGGCCCCCACGTCCCTGCTCTGCACCCACTGCTCTGCGCTGTCTGCAGTGCCCTTCTCACCAGGAATAAACTGAAGTCACACATCAGCTATTGTGCCTTCAACAACTGAATGGTTCAGGGATGCTGGGAAGGGAAATCTTCTCCCAGAAGGTTTTGAGGCACCAGAGCAGCATGCTGCGTAGCCAAGAGTGCTAACAAACCATCCTAAGATACCTCCAAAATTGTACAGAGTGGTTTTTCGTGCTCTGTCTTCCATTTTTTCCCTGACGGCAAAGCTGTCCAGCAGTAGTCTTGTCACAAGCCATAAAGTTTAGACTTGAACTCTTTACCTTACTGCTTTGACCTTTTTTACCCCAGCTGTAAAGCCCTACTGCCCATCCTTCAATAAATTTATCACCTCATAAACTCCCACTAGAGCTTCTCTACACCGCATTTAGAGACAGCAGTGGAGGGGCAATCCTGCCCCCCTGTCAAATACCATAACTGTCCAGTTCCATATCTGCTGCCCAGGAAAATAGTTAAGGACATGGCAATGCTCAGAGACCTGAAGGTTTTGCAGTGCTCTCCTTTGGAATAACATAATGGAGCTTAAACACAAAAACTCGTATCCAAGACATACAGCTGCCAGTTCAGTGTTTCCTTCTACCCACGTCCCACACAAAGCCTGCTCCCTTTGGGGTAATGTAGATTCAGCAAAGAAGGGATGCAATATTCATTAGTGATATTGTAATTGAGGACTGAGAAAGAACACCAAGCAGTCCGGGCCATGGAGAATTCCCTCCATGGCTGCGATGAGTGCGTGGTGATAATAAGAACCTGCCACCTTGTCACCATGTCTGTCCAGACAAAAGGATCCCACAGAGGCAGAGACAAACACCAAGTGAGTTATGGGCAGGAACAAGGTAAAAAGTTCAGCGGCATTGCGACGGGGCTGCCGCGAGGTCATCGGATGGTCACAGGACATCGCATGGCAAAAGCCCGAGCCCCGAAAATAAGAACATGTTTTTCTCAAACCAGTGAGAACAGAACGGCCCAACAACGGCTGTGGGTCTCAGTCTGTGCTCCCAAACTCTGGAGCTGACAGGTATAACATTTTGCCGCGCTTGGCAGAGCAACACTAGCGTTTCCTTTTAACTTTCAGTACTGAAGATGGCCTAAAAGGGTGAGTGGAAAAGGCAGTTGTTGCAAGTTCCCATTTAACATACTTCCCAATAAATAAAAAAAGCACTAATATTTTATGACCACAGCTGTGAATAGCCACGATAAGACCATCACATCTGAAAAGAATTACACTTAATTCCATATTTCAGCAAGGATGCGCTGCCTCTACGGACACGCAATGGCCGTAAGCAAACACAACTTGTGGTGAGTGCTGCCCCAGGAACGCTGCCGTGGAGGGAACCATCCCCACGTCCCTGGAATGGCCCAGAGCAAAACAGTGGGCTGGCTACTGCAACTTGGGAGCTGAGCCTGCCTCGCAGCCAGGGCGCAGATTTATACAGCTGGGCCATATTTGGAACACATTTTTCTCTGGTCTGTATTACAGTATAAGCATCACAACGTGATGAAAAGCACTGGTAATACATCACACTCGTTCAATTTCATCCTTTCGTGTATCTATTCCTATTCCCTGGGCCTTTACATAAGCCACATTTACATGGTGAACTGACCTCTAAAAATTTAGCACCCTTAACAAAGGACCAACATTTTCTTTTACTGGAAAAGAGGTAAATGAGGTTTTGAGATTTGGACGGGTACTTGTTCATGTTGTAGCTGAATCAAGAAACACTTCACACCACTGTTTTCTTTTTCATAAATACTGGAATCACAGAAAGACAGAAGAATGTGCCAACAGAACCGCAAGATGTAATCCAAAGGAGCAAGAGCAAATGTTGGAAAAGTTCTAGGACAATTATTGCGATGCGTGGCCTGGTTCAAAATTAAGAACTGGGTGTATGTCAAAGCCAGATGTTAATACCAACGGCATAGAATGAAACCATGTCCTACCTTTTTGATATTGCCCTCCTGGGAGGTCACCTCGGGATCAGTCAGTATTTGCTGCAAAAAAAAAAAAACACAAAACGGAGAAAAGTTAAGTTGGATTGCAGCTAAGAGTGTTATAAAGTAATACAGATGATGATGACTACCATTATTATTATTACATAAGGGTCACAGCTCTCCGTTGCAGCTGAGTGACATGCAGATTTGGGAAGCTGGGCAGAGGGCTTTCACTGCCGCTATGTTCTCCCACACATTTTAAGGATTTCTGCAGTTCCCACTGTTAATTTCTTTGGATCTGGCTGCTGCACAGCGTGCTGCTTTCCCAGCAGGAGGAGATGCAGAACGTGGCACCGAGCAGCCACCATCACACTGTAGGACAGGGATGGGTGGGGAGGGCCTCCTCCATTCCTCCCAGCAGAGATGCAACCAAAATGCAAGGAGAGCCACGATGCAAAGGGAACGGTGCAGCACCACAAAGGAGCTTCAGTAAAAAAAGGAAGGCAGAAGGAAAGGGCCACATCACCCCAGCACACACCCACTGATGTAAGTGGCCGTGCTGAGAGCATGGCATGGCACTGCCTTTGGCCACATCCAGGTGAGACGGACTGAATTCACAAACTTCAGAAGTGTTGGCCAACGCCTCCAAGCTCAGCTGTAATAACAGCACGCCGTGTTTTAAATAGCGGGAATCCCAAACCATTCTGTGCTTTACAGCAGCTATAATAGATACTGAAATTGTGGTTTGGAAAGCAGCTGAGAGCAAATAGGACCAAGAGGTGAACTGCAGAGCAATAAAACTCCGCGTGCTCGTGCACTTGTGTGTGCAGTGCACAGGTTGGAGCACCTCCGCGGAACAGTGAATGACATCCAGCACTGCGGGAAGGGCTGGTGGCCCTGGAACAGCCCCAGCTCCTTCCTTGGGAGCTGGTGGCCATCTGAAGCCCTTTGAGAGCCCTGGCACGAAGCCTGCAGAGCCCTAGCACACAGCTGGCCATGCTGAAGGATGCACTGCTGCCAGGAGCTGCCCCCAGATTGAGACACCTCGCTGTAATTATTATATGCGCAGCATCTTCAAACACAATTGGTTAAGTACGTGCATTCAGAGTGCATAATCCGCCCGTTCAACATGCCCATAAACGTGGATGGGGAAAAAAAAAAACTGAAATGAAGTGCAAATTGGGCTGTGGTGTAGTCCTGTATAAACAGGCTTAAGAGTCAGGAATTCCTGAGTCTGAATCTAAATGCCAACACAAGCTTCCTTTTGTTGGTTTGGACAGATCCGTGCTCATGGGGCGAGTTATGACTCTCAAAGCAAATTTTTTTTCTTTCCCCTTCAATTCAGAGCGGATCTCAAATTTTGAAATTCTCAGATAATATAAAATTCCGTACAAAGTACTTCAGGCACGTTCAAAAATGGTACATCTGCGGCACAGCATGGTGGCTTTGTGTCCCAGTGCCCATCTGTGATGTGCTGTATGGCTGATCTCTGACACAGGGAAACAGTTCTGTTTCCTCCCACTCCAGAACTTCCAGGGAAATGTTCATCTCTGTGGAACCATCTCTGTGCACAAGAGATAAGGATATGTACACAGAAGAAAAGGGGTTGGGGCAAAAAAGTAGATTTGGAGCTCTTTTCAGGTTACATTTTCCAGTCTTCCTTTACACCGACTTGCCAAAGAGACCACTCTGTCTGCAGAGCCAACGTATGGGACTGTGCTCTGCCACGGGCTGTCTGCATCAGTGCAGATGTGGCTTTAACCCAACGCACCCAGTTCTGTTCCCCCAGCAGGAGCTGGCAGGATGAGCTCCTTGGGCTGGGGAAGCTGCCCAACCATCACCAGGTTCTGATAGCACTCAGAAGCCCTCGTGGGTGGTTGAGGAGAAAGGTTCAAGCTCCTTGTTCTGCGTTTCCAGTTTGGAATGAAAACTGTTTGAAAACAGAGGCTGCAGGGAGAGCTCTGCAGCAGCAGAACCTGAGCGCTACCTCCGAATTAAACGAGGGAGAAAGCACCAGATGTGATGTTTATTAATAAGAATAACAGAAGATATTTTGAAAATCTACTCATTGGGTAATTTTAGCTCAGGCTGGACTTCATCCCATCTGAATGCCATAATCCTAAATATAGTGCTTGACGTGTGCAGCGGGCTGCGGCCTTGCCGTGGACACAGATGTACTGAAACCTACTCAGGGTGGACACCGTACCCTTTTCCTATCCACCGAGATGCTGATTTTAGCCCAAAGCAAGACCACGTGCTGCACCTCGGGAACACAGTGGAGGTGTAGCAGTGATGACTTCCTGGGCTCTGCACACTGCTGGCAGCGAGCTGCACGAGCGAGGGATGTGCTATAATTTTTGCAAAGCCTCCTGAATGTATACTAAACATGTCAAGTAACACCATGTGATTCTTTTTGAAAAACAGTTTACAAGCTGGCATTCTCCAGCTGCAGTTAACCCTAATTTGATTACATTACCGAGACAGATCACAATGAGCTTATGTAAATAGTAACGTTATCCATTCATTCCGTGAGCTCAGATAAACTGTCATTTAAAAATAAAAAAAAAAAAAAAAAAAGAACTTGAATAGGCATGGCTTGATGTATTCAGCACAGCCTTCCCCTGCTCCATCACTGCGATTTGGGGCTCTCAGCAACAGTTCCATGTTTGTACCGAGCTGGAAATACAAGAGGAAGCCCAATGGTAGCACGTGGATAACAGCACTTTGTTCAGTAATTGGCTCTTTGTTGCCATCTGACCCTTCAGTGGGATGCTTTGGCTCACTTGGCTCTAACATCCACCCTGCACAGCACCATGCCCATCACTGTCTGGCCTCAGGGAGTACCTCACTAGCATCCTCACCTCCTGGCACCCAAGGGTGGCTTTACAAACCTAAACAAATAAATAGATAAAAGCTGTGATGTGTGATGCGTTGTTCTCTGCCGCTGTTGGCCTGAGACACGCAAACCATCGCTCATGACACCATCACATCCCGCAGTGAGGAGCTGACCGGCTCAGCACCGACAGCTCCGCCGACTGCAAATGCACAAGCAGAAAGGGGCTGTTTATTTATTAACAATTTCCCAAACAATGCATTTGCCAATTTCGAAGAGAAACCAGAAAGCTGATTTGTGCGACATGCAGCGCTGTCACAACAGCTGCTGCTTTCCCAGCTCCTCCAACAAGTCTGGCATCTCCTGTAAAGGCCCTCTCCAGCACACAGCCGGGTCATCGAAGCCTTGCTGCTCCTCCATGGCCCTGGATATCACAGATCACAGAATCACAGAACCGTAGGGGTTGGAAGGGAACTCTCACCCTCAGCGAGTCCAACCCAAGCATCCCCCCTAGCCCAGGTTGGATCTTCCAAATGGCACCACACAAAATCTGCTCAACTGCACATACCAATTTTTAAGCAATCTTTGATCAAAAATGAGAAATGAAACAGCAAGTCCTGCAAGTTCTGAATGCCAGAAGAGATCTACTTGAAAAGCTCACAAAGGGAGTGCCAAGGGCTGAGCTGCCTGATGTCGTCTGGTAAATCAGGCAAAACTCTCCACCTTCTGCCCCAACAGACTGCAGAGCCACTCCACCCAAAGCATTGGAATAATTCAGAATCTGATTTATTGTCACCAAAGCTATTGGCCCTTGAAATACAAATGGAAATATCACTTTTCTCCTCTGTATGAAAGCAATGTGGACGGCCAAGCAGAGCTTTGGGAGGCACAATTCCCCGTGCAAGAAGCATTAAAGGCGCTGATCCAGGTCACCAATGTTGTGTGAGCACTGGCAGGCAATGAGCTCGTCTCATATTCATCCTAATCCAGATGTTTTCTGTGTGAGCATTATCACCTGCAGTTTACACATCTTTCTTTCTTTCATTTCCTTTCCTTTCTTTCCCTTTTTTTTTTTACATTCCTTTATGGTCACTTTTCACCTGAGCCTCCTAATGTCCCTTCAGCGCTGTCATGATTAATGCCCATTTTTGATACCTGACAGCTTTGCCACCATAAACATAACACTGCTCAGCTAGGAATGCCTTTGAAACACTGCCGTCCTGAGATCCCCAGGATGGAGCAGAAGTTATAAGTGCCACCTTAGGCCAAGTGCTCTACCAGAAAGTACAATAATGCTGCGCTGGGAGCAGACTGAAGGAGTGTGGGCTCGTGAGGACAGAAGGACCATGCAAACAGAAAATACACAGGGGATCCACACAAACCCAACCCTGGATTGCCAGGAAGCAGATTTCCAGTATTTCTTTACTGTCCTTTGCTTCCCATCACTCCTTCAGAAGTGACAGTACAAACCTGGACATCCAGAGCAAGGAGGATGAGCAAGGATTTTTGCGAGCTGCCCAGCTTTGTATTCAGGTGCTGCAACAGAAAACCACTCTATCACTTCCAATGTTTTTGTTTGCCATATTTTAGAAGTACAGAGACTTTAGAACACTTTCTGGACAAAAAAAAAGAAGACAGAATTTTGTATTTTCTATAGTAAGTGAACTGGTGAAGCACTATTCACTTAAGGAAATTTTCAATATCCTGTGTTGGGAATTTGCAGCGAATGTGCATGGAATTAAGAGGAAAGGGAGGAAAGCTCCAGTCAGAGAGGAAGAATTTCCTTTCCTGGCTGGTGAGCAAGGAGGATGAACAGCACGGCCCTGCCTGGCACGGAGCAAGCCACGGGATGAAAGGAGGATAAAGAATAAACCAGGCATTCAGCACTAAGGGCAACCCCAGCACAATTGGGAACACTGTGGAGCAGCCAAACAGTGGTTTGTGGACCAGTAACAGTGTGAACAGCTCTGCTATGCACCCCACAGAACATTTTATAACCATTTATTTTTCAGTTGGATGTGTGAACCAAAAGGTGTTCTCGCGTGGCACTATGGATGTTCACAATGAGCAGCCATCAGTGGTCCAACGTTTCTGGTGATCGGGAGCAGAGAGCACCTGTGCACTTGGTTGTGCGGTGTGGGGCTTTGCTAAAGATCTGCTTTGTTTGCTGACTTCCAGGAAGTGCACAGAGGTGGATCGTTACAGGTTATTCCAAAGGGTGTCCAAGGGAACGGGGCACCTCGAGCTGTGCTTCAGAAAGGAGTGGGCTTCTGGGCATCCAAAAGGAGCGATGCCAGAGGGGCTTAATGGTGAAAAGGGCGAATGCCAAGCATTAAGAATACGCTCAAGAACAAAGTCTGCAAGGAAGAAAATAAGCATGCAATTTACATCCATGGTATCACACCGTTTCAGACAGAACTCCTCCATGACATCGCGATCAAGTTCAACTGCAAATACCAGGAAGTTAAACAGAATCTAATGGAGAGCGTTTGTAATAACTTCAATAAGCCGAGGACTTGAGACTTTCAGCCAAGACAAATAAGAGAGGGCACTGATTAGTAAATGTCACCATTCCTCCTGCCAAGCACTCAGGGGCTGGTGATAGGAGAGCATTAAATATAATCTCGCAGTCTTTAGGGGCTGTTTGATTTTATATTGCATTCTTATCAGGTTCTAAAAGTCCAGTGTTAATGAGCATGAGAAATGCACTTGATAGTTTGGCAGTTTTGCTAAAGGAGAATGTATTTCATTCACAACGCATTCCTTGGATCCAGGCTAGGGATGCATTTCCCATTCAGAGCGCGCCATGTCTAAGCCCCGTCTACTCTTCTTTCCCGTTTCAGCAACCAGGCATCGCCTTTAATAACCATCTATTTACACTATTTAAATAAAATGGCTTTTACCAGCTCCAGGGAATGAGATCTTTAAGAACTCTGGAGCAGAGAGACACATTTACGTAGCGAGTGCGAGCCCGACGCATTCCCTTCTGCAATGCAGAGTGACTCTTGAAAGAAGAAAAAGTGCCAGGGGTGGCAAATCACTGGGGGAAAAGAAATATAAAACAACAAAAAACAGCAACAAAACAAGCAGTGCTGTTTGGATTCTGAGCAACCCACGAGGTGAAGGAAATCACAAACCCAGATAAACGGTGTTTTGAGAACACCATTGTGTTTCAAGTGCGGTAGTGATGACAGCAGCGGGTGCTCGGGCAGCACGCTGCTCGCGGTGCCAAGCACAGCCCTGGGGTTCCCCAGCATGAACTGCACCACTGCCTCCAGCCCCAAAACCTGTGCACCCCAATGCATCCAGGTGCAGCACGTGGGAGCAGCGCTCACCTGCCCCGTCTCCAGGAGCTCAAACTAACCAGGATTGTTTTCAGAGCGAATTATCCGTGGCAATTATTTATTTTGTAGATAATTAACAAATCCTACCTCTAACGAGATTTCTCAGTGAATGGTCTTTTGTCTATTATTGCGCCCACTTCTTCAAACATTTCCCAGAAAAGAAGATTGTAATAGAACGCAATGGGAAAAATAAAAGAAGTTTAAATTAATATATTGATTTTCTTTTCAAAATACATTTACAAATATCACCGTGAAGTTCCTCTTTTCCTGGAGGGAAATTCCATTACAGAAACGAATTCTGAACAGATGGAAGGGGCATTTCTCTGCGTGCCCAGCGAGCACAGCCTGAGGATTGGGATGGACACCCCCAGCACCGAATGGTGTCTGTATTTCCTCAGTGTGCTCATCTTCAGAATGGGGAACACAACGAGCAGACTGAGAAAATCTGAGGGTCTCTGTCACAACTGCAAAGCAGTTGGCATTTTCACTGTCCATAGAGAAAACAGGAGAGAAGGGAAGGTTAGGGTCAGCAACTCCGAGAGCTCCGTGCACAACGCAATCACTTAAAGTATCCGGAGCCATTTATTATCTGGGCAAAAAATCATCTTGAAGAGTGAAATGTAATGCTTTGGTTAACAGATAAAGCGTTGCTGTTTGCAGCGATGTAAGTGGATTGGATGGTTAGCTTTAGTCACATACAATCCATCTCTTTTTTTGTTCCCGACCCCTTTTTAGTTATAAAAATGACCTTGATATTGACAGAGTAATATAAATGAACTTCCCCCGTACTTCCCATATTGATAACCTGTTTGTTAAGATGATCAGTAATAATCATAAGTAAATAAAGAGAGACCATACATCATCTGGTAATGGCAATGCTGACACACACTTGATCTGACGTATGGGGACCTCTGGGCTTTGCCTGACGAGCTCATACTTCATATTAAATTGCAGCCCTCGTATCCAGGACACACACTGACACACACATCCATACAGGGCAGAGCAAATCTCAATATCGAGTCATACCTGTTATGTTAGGAACATCCCACAGAACGCTCTCATGTGGAAGATATGTGCTGAAATGGATTCCACACACACACCACCAAGTCTCTAGAACAAATGGCATCTGCACACCAACTTCTTGTCTCCCTTTGGGTGAGGTTCTCACAGTGAACCAACCTTGGCAGAGTATTGCTGAGGCCACACTCATTTCCAGTCCTGCTTGCAGGACTTCATAACCTCCTGCTCTTTCCCTTCAAACCTGTATGGCAGCACCAGTGCTACTTCTTTCCTACAAAATCCCCCTCATTGCACACAGTCTTGACAAGGATGCTGGCACTGATTGAATCACTACTGTAGGGAGCAGGGAAGTTTCAGCACCAACAGAGGAACTGGAAGAAAATCACAGAATCTCAGAACCATCAAGGTTGGAAAAGTCCTCCTAAGGTCATCATATCCAGCTCCATCCCAGCCCACTAACCCATGTTCCCTCAGCACCACATCTCCATGTTGGACACCTCCAGGGACAGTGACTCCACCACTTCCCCCTCCCAATGCCTGACCACTCTTTCTAAGAAGAAATGTTTCCTAATATCCAACCTGAACCTCCCCTGGTGCATTATATCTCTTCTCAAAGACGTACCAAGGCAGCAGATTTCCTGCCCCAGATCTCCAGCTGCAGAGCAGGGCCAGCTGGCTCTGCCCTCTCCCATCGCCACGCCGAGTGACACAGCCTGCTTACTTCAGTGCAGTGATTACACAGTTAGGCATCTGAGAAAGAACAGGGAGAAATGACCTCATTCCATTCTCTTCCTCACAGCCTAAAGAGACACTGATAAGAATTATGAATTGTTTTGCCACATTCAAACCCAATATGTTTTTTCTTGGGCACATTTTCCTGCCTTGGTTCAAAAACCCATGTCATACACAACGCTGCCAAGCTCACCGGAGTGCTCCAGATACCTGCATGCAAGCCTGTCAAATCACAAGCACAAACTGTATGCAGAATTTGCCAAAAACCCAGCCCAATGAGCTGCCTCTCTATCTAGAGCTTGTCCTCAGTTCCATCAAAATAATGGCCCTCAACGTAACCATAGCAGTGCACCAAAGCTACATAGCTGAGCTGTGACACGACGATTTTTTATCGTTAATCACACTCAAAGGAAAATAAAGCCAACATGCAATGTTCCCACCCATTTCAAAAGGTTTAAGTGGGAAATGCACTGTCTCATTTGGCAGCTCAGTTCTGCTGCTCGCGCTGTGCAGGCAGCAAAGGGAACCAACAGCCAGGGGAGCACATCCCTGCCTGGCACCTCGACAGCTGGGATGGGCTGTGTCACCCCAACACCCATCAGGACAACCTAACTGTCACCTGAACATGACAAGGTCACAGGCAGTGTGATGCAGCAAGAAAAATGTCCCATTAATGCCTCAAAGGCTGGAAGAGAAGCACAAGGCTGGTGATGAGAGGCTCAGGTCCTGTTTCTGCTAGCAGAAGACACCAATACCCCGTGCTCCTTCACAGGGGCAGCTTTCAAAAGAAGAGTAAGAAGATGGCTACAGCACTCTCATTTGATCTAACAACATAGGTCTTTGAAAAGCTGGAGTTAAGGGCTCACAGGCAATCTAAGTGGTACGGGAGATCTGCACTGATGTGGTTAGGAGCAGTACAGTCTGTGTGTGCCATGTGCTGCTGTTCTGCCACTTGCCCTCACGTCCCACTGCCATCCCAATGCAGAGTGCTCATCCTGGATCCTCACCTGGAGCAACTCCCCGCAGGAAAGGGAACTGCAGAGGGACAGAAAAGGGCACTCTGCCCTCCTTTATTCACAAGTGATATTAAGTAAATGATATTCTCCATTAAGAAAAGTGAATATGGAATTATCCTGCGGACGAACTTCAGACGTTGGCACGATCCGTTTCTCATTTAAAAAGCATACAATGTTGTTCTATCTGAGTTGATAAGAGGTGCCAGGTGAGTTCCCTTTTCAGAGCTGGAGAAACAATTTCAGAGAGAACTGGATAATATTTTGCTTGGAATGATAATATTGTGTTTGGAAAAGGTCAATATTTTATTTAATCAGCCAGACAGAGAGTGGGTGGCAATTTCAATGCATTTTCTTGAGACAGGAATTTAGGGAGTCCAAGAGGAAATCGGTTCCTGTTTTTCCCTTGGGCTGCTGATGCCTTCCACAGGTAGGAGTGGAGGAGCTGGTGCTCAGAGCTGCCCTGCAGGGAACGCTGCCTGCTTTGCTCTGCACCTCGGCCACGAGCAGGGACTGACGAGGCAGAGATCCACAAGTGCAAGCTAAACAAACAGAACCTTCCCACAGCACGGCCCCTTCCTCTGCCCTGCCCTGCAACCCATCAGGGCCAAAGTGTTATCTGAGGCCAGCCAGCATCCTCCCACCTGTCTGCATAACGTTCTCTTTTCGATGTTACCCTGAGCACCCAACCTGGGACCCCCATTCCCAGTGCCCCCATGCGGTGCTGGAGCAAATGGGATCTGCCACGTCTGGCAGACACCACAGCAGCCACCCACCCCACCAGGACAGCTGCTGGCCTCCAAGACAGAAACGGGGTTTTATTCCCCAAGACAGCAGCGAGCCCTCATCGAGAGAGAACACTGATTAAAAGAGCCAACGAATTACTAGAGAAATGAGCTTATAAATCCGGCGAGCACTCCATTTCTCGAGGTCAGAACACCCGGCCATTATCTGTCTGCTCACATTTTCTTGATTAGACATCTTCTCAGCATAAGACCTCGCAGCCAACCTCTCTGCACAGGGCTCTGCCAGAGCACCTCCTCTGTCCTGGCCACGAGGCCGAGCCGTGGGCACCAGACACACAGGGCTGTGCCGGGAACATCCCGAAACCCCCGCAGGAAACGTTGCTGGGGCCAAGCAAAACAGCAGAGAGGCTCTAAAAAACGCCCCTGGGTTATCTTTAGTCGTTCTGGATTCTAAAAACTTTACCTTTGCTGTCCACAGTAGCTCCAGTCGCTCGCTGGCAGAGTTAAAACGGATTTTCCATTTGCAGAGCACTACAGGGCTACGAAACAAAACCAAGACCCCCCCCCCAGAAAAAAACATACTTTTTTTTTTTTTTTCTCATTACAAGTTTTGCAAAAAGCACACACAGCCCTCGTTGTTATTAAACACTCTGAGCAGAGCACTGAGGAAAGCCTCGGGAGCTCCAGCCCCGCACCGATCGCGTTTCATCTCGTGCCAAGAGGAACACTGAGGGTCGGAGATGGCTCCCTCCATCATCTCGCCACAGAGCATTCCTGTTTACGTCTTACAAACTCCCACCAATAGCCCATGGACAAAGAAACGTCCACAACGCATCCAGATGCTGGAAATGAAGTGCAGTGAGGCCGTGGAAGAGGCTTTAATGGAGTGAAGCTTTTCTGTTTGAGCGTCAGCCCAACGTAAATCAGCGCTGCTTTGAGCACGGCTCAGAGATGGTATCGTACTCACCAAATCATCTGAATTTGCCATCGAGGAAACTGTTGCTTTGTAGGGATAACGCAACAGCAATTTCATGGTCTTATAACTCCTTCTTGCCTTCCTCAGCACCACACAGCTCCTGGGGCTGACGGAGCAGCGCAGCTCCCGGTGCTGTCAGCCCCCACTGCTGGGTCACTGGGGTCAATTGGCCCTGTTCTGAGTTAAGGATGGGGGGATAAACTCATTACCAGGGGCTGCAGCGATTTTCCCCTCCTGTGGCACCTGCTCTAACCAGGCAGGACACCAGTAAACCCAATGCTCCCAGCAGGACAGTGGGCACACAGCAGTTCACCCTCATCCCGGACCCCATGCTCAGCTCCTCGGGGTCCTTTCCACTGCTTTGAGTGCTTAGCATTGGGCTGTGCTCAAGGTTAGGAAAGGTTAGGAAATTCCAAAGCAGTCTCAGAAGGTTTGGGGTGAGTTTGTGGGGATTTGGACTGCTCAAAGTCATCTCCTCACCACATCCTTCCATCCCAGGCTTCCTAGCTATCATCAGCATTTGTAGCTCAGACGTGTTTTTAACGCTCAGAAGTAATCTGTAAGGTTCTGTTTTGTTTTAAAGATATGGAATCTCTTTTAGAACAGTAAAATAACGATTTCTGGGAGCGGGAGAAACAATGAATAAAGCAGAGAACCAAGAAGATGCACTGCATTGCTCCATTACCTACTTTGCCGGAGCCAACGCTGTCCATTTGCCATACATTTCTAAGTCACAACTGTTCCCCCCCCTCCCTGATTCAGACGTTCGGTCTGCTGGTTGGATCACAGTCACAACTACATGCAGCAGCAGTACCCGGGCTGTCACACAGCCAGGACACTGCTCCAGCTGGATCCTGGCTTCCAGGACACGCTCTGCTGGGCCATCACCTGCCAGCCAACGCGGCTCGGAGCGATGCTTCAGTTCTAAGCCATACGAAGTGGGGGGAGAACTTAACAGTAACACAACCAGGCTGTCCCTCTTGCTAACGGCACTAGGAGTCCTCAGAAACGGCAAACTAACTTAAAAAAAAAAAGAAGGTTAAAACCAAAACCTGCTCGGGCGGATGCACAGTCAGCACACGGTTCATGATATTGCTCGGAATAAGTTCTGTCTGCAATCAGCATCATGCGCCCTTCACACAGCAGCATCTGCAACACGGGCCACAGTGCTGGCACTCAGGTTGTATGCACCCAAGTTGTTTATTTCTCCATTCCTATGCTTCAATTATGAATCTGACTGCTTCTTTGCAGAATATAAAATCCTGTTCCTTGCACCATATAATTGCGTTCCACCGTGGAGCCGGTATTCATCACTGCCTGGCTGTCCCCCAGCCTCAAAGATAAACCATCCATAGGGTAATAAATGTCAAACGATGATTATTGATGCTTTCAATTAAATTGATTATCTATTTGAGGTGCATAGCGCGGTGATTTATTGCTGTCTCTTTACGTTGCACTTGGCACAACAGCCTCCCGGAAAGGAGAATATTTTGATTGTTTCCATAGATTTTCTATTAAATCTGATTTTTTAAAGGGTCCACCACCACTGCAGTGCCTGGCACCTGGCTGAGGCTGGGATCTGCTTTGCTGCCTTCTGCAATGCATGGAAGGAGAGAACAAAAACTCATGTTTCGGTGTTCGTGGAATAGCAGAATGCAGCCCTGACCTGCGTTCCTCGCTCAGTAACATTTATTATCTACAGTGTTAGACAAAAAGCTCTGCTGAGTGCCACACACTTCGATGCAGAGATGCGATGACCTCTGGTGCATCACCAGCACTGCGTTTTTATGTGCCAGGTATCAGCAGCAATGAGATTGTAAGGCATTTGCTCACCAATAATCATCAGCAGCTGCTCCACAAGCAAGTGTGGCCGGGCAGCTGGCTCACAACATCCCTCCCTCACCACCTCCCCAGCAAGCAGGGAATGCCATCAGACCCATCCCAATCATCTTGCTCTGAAAGCCACGTCAAACATATCCAGGCGGGTGGACTTAGAGAAAATCAGCGAGAAACCCCATCATCTTCATGGGGAAAAAAGAAATGGAGAGCTGAAAGGTCACCGACTTCAAATTTGAAGCAAGGGTGATATTTTTCTCCATCTTTGCCCACTTCCATTACCTCCAAGCAACGGGAGAGCACCACACCAGGTAACCCTCTGGCTGCACCCCTCGCAGTTGCACTGTCCTGACCAAGTTTCCCACCGTTCACTACTGGGAGCACCCAGGAACAGGGCTGAAGCACTGCTGTGTTTGCAATGCAAAGATGAGTCTGCCTCAGAGACCTCAAAAATAAGTAAATACAGATACACGATGAAAAAAGAGAGAGATTGCTATCCCACTTCTACAGACAAGACTGAGACATGAAATTAGGTGACGTGCCAAAATCACAGGGTCTCCAGCATTCAGAAATTGAGTTTCAAGCTCCTTAGACCTAATCTTAACAATAAGGCTGTCACTCCTCCTCAGATGCGGGCACCTTTGACCCTGCTAAGCTCAGAATTATACACACATCAATTCAGACTTTGAAGCCTGGCTTATCTCTTGGTAGTGTAACTGTCCTCTTCTCCGCAGCCAGCAGAGCTATCTGAGGGAAAGATAAATGAGCAGGGCAGAAAGAAGGAAAGCAAAGACCCCATGGCTCGGCAGAACTCTCTGCTCTGTGTTTGCTGCAGCAAGAAGGCAAATCGTAGAACCACAGGACCATTAAGGCTGGAAAAGAACACAGAGATCACCTAAGCCAGAGGTGCACCTACCACCAATACTGCCCACCAGAGCGTGTCCAAGAGCATTAACTGCTGCCCCCTTTAAATGGAACAATGCATTGGTCAACCACTGCTCGAGCACTGGCACAGGGAGGTGGCACTCACTGTTGGGTTGGGGCACTGAACTTGACAGTTTTGGAGGTCTTTTCCAACCTTAATGATCCTAAGGGTCTACGAACCAGTTTGTTCAGGGCCATTTCCACAGAAACAGGCACACGCAGGGCAAAGTTGGTGGCCAGACCTTGCCCTGGAAGGTAAGATAGAGGACACGACGCCGGGCAGGCAGCAGCTTCCCTCCCCAGCACACACCACAAGCTCCCAGAGGTGTGGAAATGAACTCTGCAGGCAGAGCTGAGCGGCTCAGGTTGGCAGTGAGGAGGGAAGGTGTTTGCCTATGCAAAGTGCCCTGCTCTGGCAGCACCCAGCAGGAATGCTGAGTCCGGGATGCTGGCACCGCTCGGCCCGTGTCCCACAAAGGGATGCTGCGCAGCACAACAGTCCCAGCAGCTCCACGCAGTGCTGCCCCTCTGCATTCCTTGGGCAGTGATGCGGGGAGGATAAGAAAGCACTTGGTGAGCGTTTAGTGCTGCTTTCCCTATGAGATTCTCCTTAACATCTTTTTTTTCAACTTGTTCAGGGAAGAGTGCATACCAGAAAAGGAGAAGTGAAAGGTTGGCAGCGATGGTGAATAGCTATGCCTGGTGGATCACTCCAGCCAGCCCCAACCAACATTTCCTACACCCCCCAGAAGGACAAATCACCCCCTCCTCCCTTTCCTTGTCCTCTCCAAGGATCAGCAGGCAGCCCCGTGCCGGGATCGCCGCGTCCCGGCCAGCAGGCACAGACCTGGCCTTCCACCCTGCAGACCCAGAATCCAAAATAAGAGCTTTTCCTCTCCGCCTTTCTTCACCCCAGCGGAGGGAAGCACTGTTTTGATATCAGATCCCACCCAACCGCCCGCTGAGATTCGCATCAATGAAGGCGCTGCAACGTGACTCAGAGGATTAGCATCTTCATTCTTGGAAACAGAATCCGGCGCAGCGCTGCTCTGGAGCCATCTCACCAAGGCAAGGCCTTTTCCCCTCGTTCATTTTCTTCCAGGGACACGCTGGGGCGTTGCAGCAGTGGCTGTGTGCAGTGAGCAGCAGCTGCGGTGCCGGCAGGGCGGCCCAGGGCTCCAGGAGCCATCTGCTCTGTTTAACGCACAGGAAGAGCTGGGCAGGTTCGAGAAGGACGCGGCGGATGTAACGGAGCCTCTAATGTGTTTAGGTTTCTCCAGCGGAATCCCGCTTTATCAGAAAGCAGAGGTCCTGATGGGATTATCAGCAGAAAGAAACGCAGGACCTGTCTGGCTGGGGAGGGGCTGTGCTGCATTGAGGTACAGTGCTGCCTTCCCACCACAGCTCCTGCTGCACACTGCAGTGCGGGGCCCACGCAGGAGCTCAGCACAGCTCCGTCGGCTCTTGTCACACGGCGATTCCTTGTAGGAAGAGAAATTAAGACGTCTCTCTGCTTGCTGACGTCGCCCTGCAAGCGCCAGGGGGAACTCAGCAAAATAAAGTTGTATTTTTTAAGCCGCTGATGCGGGAGCACAGCGAGCTCAGCACTGCTTCCGAGCGCTGCGCATCGTGCAGCAAGAAGCACAACGTCGGAGCTGCGGCCGCTGCATCTCCCCGGGTTCAGCATGGGGCATTCAGCCCTGAATTCATCACTGATGCACTCCATAAAATCCTGGTGACAGCGCCCTGGCAGGGGCAGCAGCCTGCACCCCATCCCAGCATCAGCCTCATCCCACACAGCACTGCAGCCCTTAGGGTTTCACTCCCTGCTCCCCCAGAAGGATCAGAGCACGGCTGAACCCCCCATCACCATTTCCATCACTCCTCACCCAGCACAGGGCTGAGGGGCTCAGCCCCAGCCCCCCCCCCCCTCAGTGCTTGCCTCCCCCACCAGCACCAGCTAAAAAAGGGAAAGAATGAGAAAGTGAGCGCTCTGTAGCTGGCACCGCAGACAATGTGCGTCTTGTGTGAGTAATTTAGCACTATGGCCAGTCAATCTGGTTTCTGGGCCCAATGCCCTGACCCTCTTTAGAGCTGCTCTCTCTCTCCAGCACAGTGTGAAACATTTCCTTTCACAGCACTGACACTTTGCAGATTGAGACGTCAGGCCTGTCCAACTGCAGCAAATTAGCAATTTTTCTTTTACTAATTGGAAATAAAAATGTTTGCTAAGGGAATAATTTGTAGGAATGCAGTGTTAGGTTTCCGGCTTTTTATAAGGATGCTTTAAACTTTATGCATGTGCACTTCTCTTCTGTTTTGATGCCTCGCTGTAAATTTTAATAGCTTGCTCGACTGTTAACTTTACAGTCTCAGCCGTCCAAAGGATTAAATGAAGTTTTTAATTTATCTCCCTGCCCAGGACAGCGGGGTCTTCTCCTCTGAGCACAACTCCTAGCTGAGGTGAGCACACCTCCGTGGCATTGGACAGATGGATGGATGGATGGATGGATGGATGGATGGATGGATGGATGGATGGATGGAGCATGGCTCTGCAGAGCTCCCATGAGCACAGCCTGAGAGATGGGAGCAGCTCTGCTACCTCCCCATGGCTTTTGTATCTCTGCCTCCCAGCAAATGTGGTGTAAGAGCCACCTCCTGCCTGCTGGAGGTGTCCTGGCTGCAGCTCAGCACCAGGGCAGCTGTGCCCATTCAATGGGAAATGCTACCACAGATGTGGGGACAGAGCCTGGAGCTCTGAGCTCCCCTCGCCAGCAACAGCAGGCTGGGGACACCTCGGTCTTGTTCCAAAAAGTCTCCCTGCAGTTAAGAAATGCCATGCAGTGAGGGCTTCTCCAAAGAAAAAGCCAGTTCCAGAAAGCAGGCTGAAGAAAGAGCCTCCTACAGCCTACAAAAACCTGCTGAAGCCCAGAAATTATAAGGAAATGCCCTTCTGCTGAAATACAATATGTTAGTTTAATATTTCTCCGTAATTCTTAAGGCATGTAATGTCTTCCTGCTAACCGCGCTCGGGCAGGAGTACATTAGCTCCTATAACAATGCCAGCACATAAAGAGTTACTGTTCTTTCCCCCCGAACCACCCCCACCCCCCCATAAAGCATTTGACAGCCATGCCTAATAATTCTTTCTGGTGTGGTTTTTCTTTTTCTTGATGTCTTTATGTGAATATGAAGCCGGAGTGAAAGGCTTTGGGTGACCCCCGTGAGAGAGAAAAAGTATGAACTACAGAGAAAGAGAGTGAGATATAGGCTCCCTGCAGAGACATAGGCATCTTCGCTGGCAGCTCGCAACTTGGCTTCAGAGGGCCTTTGTGCAGCAGAAAGGACTCTTCTTCACTCAGGCTGCGACAATAGGTGTTTTGTCAGAGAGGGACAGGATAAAAAGCAGGGGGTGGGAGGCGAGATCATCATCGGCGAGGGGCTAGCCTTTGGGGCCTGCAGATGTTGGAAGGAGGATGATTTATTGCTCCAGTGTCCCCGGTGGCATTTGGCCACCTTCCCAGAGCCTGGCCTCGGTGGTGGGAGGGAGGAGGGAGCCCTGCGGGGCAGCACTGCCACCATCGTCATTGTCACCATCAGCTCCAGCCCTTCCGAGGGCAACGCTGGGCTGCGGGGAGCGGGGCAGGCAGGGCTGCCCCAACGCAAGTCTTGTAGGGCCGTGGGCCCCAACTCAAGGTTTGTAGGGCTGTTCCCCCTGAATTCTCCCATCTGAGAACTGAGCACATCACTGGTTTGATTCCTCAGCCACAGAAAAGCCCCGAAAGTTAGAGGCACGACAAAATACTGCGAATCGCACAGCATAACCAGACCCAGTTAAGCCATCTTCATCCAAAACCCAAACCAGAGAAGCCCAGGGGTGTTCTGTGCACAGGACAAGAAGCTTCCTCCCCATGCCTCCCACTGCTGGGACAACGGGCTGCTCACGCCCGGCTGTGTGCTAACAAAGCAAGCCCAAAGGTTGGGTTGGTGAGATGGAAGGAGCTGGGAGCCCTGATTGATGGAAATCAGCTGGGAGAAGGAACCAAACTTCGGGTTGTCTCTCCGTACCCAAAGAAAACCCCAATCTGCCCTTCTGCAGATCGCCCACTGCTCCACACATCCCGTAAACTGAAAAGTATCCCAGGTCACTGAGCCAGGAACTCCTGGATGATTCCCAAGAAAAAGGAATCGCAGTCGAACAAGAAATACACACCAGGACAGTTTGCTGCCAGAAGTTTGATTTAGGACTTTTGCTCCAGCTCCTTTCCTCTTTTAATATGCAGTTTTCCACCACACTTTCTACATAAATACTGTATCCTTATGGCTGACAGCCTCTTTCAGTAGATTTATCCACCAGTGGATTTACTCAAAATGTTTTTTCTGTTGAAACAAGGGCACATGCTTCACCTCAGCAAAAGGCAAATCCAGAGGCAGCATTAAAACACAAAAGCAGTAAATCCTAGACATGATGGATGCAAAGAAAGGGGTTTAGAGTCATTTGGTACAGAAATCGCTAGGCAGAAGAACCGAAAACTGGAAGGTGAAATAAGGAAATGGAAACTGACTGAAACGGGTATGAAAGAACACACGTACGAGGATCCCAAGATGAGCTGCACAACAGCAGTGCTTTGCAAAAGCACAGAAGACTGCTATTAGTTTCGACTGCCGAGAGCCAGCAGCACCTACTGCGAGGGACCACCTCAGAAGGCACTGCTAAGCTCCAGACACACTTTCCTGCGTGCACTCAGAAGTGCTATATCCATTTACAGAAGGAAGCGAAGCATTCAAAGGATAAGTGACATGTCCAAGGTCACTCGGAGAGTCAACTGCAGAGTCAACAGAAGAGTAACTGGATCTTTGCTCAAAATCCCCTGGCTTTGACTGCTAGACAATGGCTCCCCCTCCCACGTAATCAGCCGGTTATGGAAGGCATAAATGCATATTTGCAGGGCGAAATATGTTCACTTGAGAATAAAAATGTTTGGATGATTATCTATAGATTATGTGACATTATCCAGACTGCTCTGGTTTGGAGCTGGATGGAAATTTGATGGATTACAAGCAAGACACCAGAGTTCCAAGGGAAGCTTTGCTCTGACTGCTTCCCTCAGTCTCTGCAAAACTTATGGATTTTAGAAATACACCAAAAAAAATACAATCCCTGCAGCTCCGAGTCTTCCAAAACCTCCCAAGTTATTATTCTTATTGCCAATACTTGCTTCTTTATTGCTGTGGGCATTTAGGATCCCACTTCTCATCCTGCCACAAACAGAGGTCTCACTAAGCCAGCCAGCGACCACAGCATCGGAGCAAAAAAGTCCATGTAAGAGGCAAAAGAAACAACATCCTGGACTCCCACAGGCCGAGAGGTCGCACATTTTTGGATGAAATTATTACCACCATTCTACAAACAAATGCTGCATAGTTTGCTCATCGTCGGAGGAGCCGAAACTGAAGCAGCCCAGGTTTCCTTTTTCACTCATCTCCATCTGCTGGGATGCTGTGTGTGCTCCTACAACGAGCACAGATTCTCACTGTTGGAGGGCAGCGGATCCGGACCGCCGCTGCCTGGCTCCTGAAGGACGTCACAGCACTGCAAGTAGATGTACGTCAGGCTGCATGGGGAGGGAGCAGGCCGCTAATGGCTGGCTTTGTCTCTTGTTTCTATTTCTTTTTTTTTTAATACAAGAAGCAGCGTTTGGGCTGCAGACGTGGATCTGCAACGCTGTGCAACAAATCGCCGCATCAGCACTAAATACCTCCACTTCATTTTTCATTTGGGTACGATGAAACATTTTTTCCCATGGAAGGAAAAGCCCGCTCTTTGTGACCGTGGCACTGCCAGCCCAAGTTACAGTAAAGGTTAATCACAAACAAGAGACAAGTAAAGTAGACAAAGAGCATCATACACTTCACTTTTCAATGGATGTTTTCATAAATGTATGAATAATTTAAATTATCATTGCTGAGTATTTATTCGAGTGTTTCAGGGGAAAAAAATGCCTCCTCTTTTTTCTTTTTTTCCTTTTTCTTTTTTTTTTTTTTTTTCTTTTTCCCCTCCTTGATTCTTTTCATTTCTGTCTCATCTCTTTTATGTGCTGCATCGGCTGTTTTCTTGCCATCTGAATCAGTTTTTCGGAACAATGGGATGTATGAGGGCTGAGGGGGCAGTTGAAGAATACAGCCCTTGTTGTACACTCTGTGACTTGACATTGATTAATGAGGGTGCGGACATGGGCAGAATTTGATAGAGAGGGAAGGGGAAATTGGAGGACCTGAGGGCACCGGAGGAGGAGGGCGAGGAGATGACAGCGCGGTGCCAGCGGCGCGGGGCTGCGGGAGCACGGCCTCGTGGGGCACGCGGAGCACCGCAGTCCCCGCTGATCCTACAAACCAAGGCCCAGGGGGTCAGCACTGCTCCTTCCTTCAAGCAAACGTTTGGCCCTAAGAAATCTGTTCGAAGGTTTTGTTGTTTGCTCTGGGAGCTCAGAACCAGGCTGCCTGGATTTGAGCTGCCACCACTGCAGACAAACGAGAGTTTTCCAAATCTTGTTATTTTGGTGGGATGTCTATCTTCTAACATAAATAAACTGCACAATCATCAAGGTTGGAAAAGACCTCTGAGGCCATCAAGCCCAACTGTCAAACCACCCCCACTGTGCCCACTGACCATGTCCCCAAGTGTCACATCTCCGTGGTCCCTGAACACCTCCATGGATGGTGACTCCACCGTGTCCCCGTGCAGCCCATGACAGAGCCTGACCAACGGACTGCTGCTATGGGAGCACATCACACGAGCACCCCGGGGAAAGCGGCTGCCCTGGGGGTGACTTCAGAACATATCAGATTTATTGCTATTAAACACCTTGATGGCAATAGCTGACTAGTCAGAAATCTTTTTAGAAACCACTTTTGATGCAACCTGGAAACAAAAGTGCATTTTCAGCAATTTCAGTCAATATTAGTGGGTTGTGGTTGGGGGATGTCCCCCCCCAGACAGCAGCAGCACAGGTTCCCAGGTCTCAGACTGTTCTGCCATTCTCCTACACACCAACCAAATTTCACCCACTTGAAGCACCTCTGCTTCCCTTTGAAGACAGCGGCAGATCTGGAGCGCACACAGAGGAGCACAAAGTTCCACGGATGCACAAGGAAAGCCCTCCCTCCCTGCGGAGACCCCACAGCCAGCCCCATCACTTCCCCTAGACGGCCCAAACTTGGCTCCTGGACATCAACCCACTGGAGATTTGCACCTCACTGCAGGGCTTCCAGCGTGCCCCCGCCCCACACCCAGGCCAGCAGCCCAGCGATCACCTGCGATGGCAGCCACAGAGGGTGACCCGAGCCCTGGAGCTACTGAGGGAACAAATGAGAGAGCTTAACTAGAGCAAGACTGGCATAAAAAGGAAAGGGGAAAAAAGAGAGGAACAAAGATTCCGTCCAATTTGCTCTTTTCGGCATTGTAAAAACTGGCCTGTTTCCCAGTATATCACTCTGCCATTGAATAAGGTCAATTGCAGAGCAGTTCTTCAGTCATCCTGATGGGTTTTCATGAGAAAGTGAATGGAGTGCAAATTAGCCAAAGTCGTCACAAGCTTTTTTACTGTCACTCTAAGCCTGACAGTCCAAAGGAAAATGAGGATTAATAAATCTAACGAACTTTCTCTATTATCCGAGCCAGGTTAGGAAACTATTTATTGTCTCTCTTTTTCTGTGTTTCATCCATTTTGCCTACTGTGGTGAAGCATTTCAAGAAGAAAGAAACAACAGACGCACGCACACACACGCCTGCGCGCACACACGGAGCTCAACCTCTCCCAGTCCAACAGACAGAGCTGCAGACACACAGCATGGCAAGGTGCAGGTGGCAGAGCAGGAATTTCAGGGAGCTCTACCTTATACGTGGCTTATAGTGCTGTACAGTCCTTATGGGTGCTGATTTCCACCACCAACGATTTGCTTGGTGTGCATTTTATAGGAGAAAGAATGGCAAGTCTCAGCGCCAATTAAGGTGTCTCTCATCTGCGAGAGAAATGCTGGGGCAAAGGACAAACAGATCAGTCCTCTGCAACTGCCCCTGGAGATACATGCCTGGGAGGGACCAGACTGACTGCAAGTCACCCTCATCCCACCACAGCCTTCACAAGAAGTCACCAACTCTGTTTTCTGATGAGTATTGGTGTACCAGTGATGGAAGCAAAAAGTTTGGGACCAGTTTCTTAATAGAAACACCCACAGTATTACAAACAGGGACAAAGACAAGGGAATGTTGAAGCCCACACTAAACCAACATGTTTTTTAGATGAAACCAAAATGGTGAATATCAGCACTGGCCACAGTCTAAAATCATGGAGTTATAGAATCACAGAATGATTTGGGTTGGAAGGGACCTTTAAGATCACTCGGTTCCAACCCCTTTCTATAGGCAGTGATGCATTTTTCCCCCCAGTGACCGTGAAAACCCTGATTCCAACCTTCCTTCTCCCTCTGTCTTGGTACTGGCAACACTTGCATTCCCCTCCATCATAATTTGGTATCTTTCTTTCATTAAGAAGAAGGAAAAAGGTGAAAGAAGAAAGCAGATTTCATTCTGGAAGCTGCTCTGCTCAGCAAGCTTCGATTTGCTTTAATTTCTTCCATACTTCTGTGAGATAATCAGAACTGTAGACAAAAAAAAATCATTAAATACACTGTTTGCCATATTCCTGTCTGCAGAGGGACACAAAGCACTTCAAAGTCACAACGAAGAGTGGGTTTCAGCACTTCACTTTCACCTTTCAGGGGGAGACACATCTCAGAGTGACTGCCCCTGGAGGAGGCTCAGCTGCAGCCCAGCTTACCTGGGGTAACTGCTCGGCATTCAAAGCATCTGGGCTCTGTTGAGATTTCCCCTCTCCCACTCCTACAGTCACTTGTCATTCCATTTAATAAGGGAGAAAACTTCCCCGACCATCTAAATTATGCCATTCAAGATATTAAGGAAAACACACATACCCTGAAGTAAAGGTAAAATTATGCTGCAATCATCAAATCAGCCTTCTCTTCTTTATCCCATCTGTATATTCTCCTGGTAAATGCTCAAGTATTGGCTGGAAAGCTGCCCGAGCAGCACAGTGCTACCTGGCTGCCACTTGAATCGCCGGTATTTTAATCTCATCAAACAATCCGAGTTTTTCTCCCTGCTGTTTTGACTTTGCTGTCTCTAAGTCTTGTCACATCCACTAGCTTTTGAATAAGTGCAGAACTTGCATTTACAGAATTTGCAATCTGCGAGATTGTTTAAGTGATTTATCAAATACTTTGATTGAACACTTATTGCCGTTCCAGCCCTGAATCTCATTTAAATTGACTGGGCTTGACATAAGCCTTCAGAGGGAATGCAGAAGTGAGCTGAGCTGTGCAGGTAACCAGTAACAGCACAGGGAACCAGTCCCACCAGTCCAGCACTGGGGATGCTCATGGCCGAGCTGCATGATTTAGGGTTGAACAAACCCATGCTCTCCAAGCACATTTGCTCTCACTGCAGCATCCCCTTCCTTGGCATAACCCTTTGGAAACAAAAGCTTAGAAATTAATACGAGTACACCAACACTATAATTTCTTCAAAGACAACAAGTAGAGATAGGCCAAAACCAGAGGGGATTTTGGGCAGCAGGGGCTCAGAGGTGATCAGAGACCACCATTGGTAACAAGCAAGCAAAGCCTGAATAAGTGAAGAGAATTTGTTTCAGTTCATAACAGATTAAAGTGACATGCTTTTGCAGTGTAATGGCTGCGATTCTGTCTTATTAAATCCGTTGTCTTTCAGGCTCATGGCATTTTCAAAGCTTCCTCCAGACTCATGTGGGATAATGCACTTCCAAAAAGTAGGCTCTAGGTATGCACATTCTTAAAATCAACCACTCAGCCCGCATCCAAATAAAAGTGAGCTTTCCTACCCATTTTCCCCAAGAAAGGAAGCTCAGAGCCCTTTTATGCATTGTGAATGGCCCACCTAATTTAGACTGAATTATACCCTAACCTTCATTTCCCCTTTACTTCTTTGCTCCATTCAGCGGTTTCTGACTTCAGCTAATTCACTAACAATCCCAGCTGGTCCTTCCCAGCTCCCAGTTCTTTAGCACATTGTCCAAGGAAACTATGTGCTCCCATCTACACTGGTATTCCACTCTCCAATTAACCTACTGCTGAGAGGCTTTACCCCTTTCCACCATCCATTCCTCTGCACGCACATTTCTTTTTAACCTTTTACTTCTTGAATTAAAGTTTACAGGATCTTTCCCAGGTGAGAAGGTGTTAAAATTAAAAAGGAACGCGGTGCTGGATGCACCGGGAAGGCACAGCACACAACCAGGGGATGGCTATGAAAAAATAGCCGGGTTCATCAAGAATTTCAAAGCCAAGCATTGAGGCGCAGATGCTTAAGAAACAAGTAAACAAATAAGAAAGGAATTTCAACACTTGCTGTCTGACAGGTATATGCTTGTTCTTCCTGCTGAAACCACGCGGAGTAACCAAGGTCAGCCAGAGGTACGGCTGCTATCTGATAACGCAGCCCTGCAGGAGTGCTGCTCGAGACGTGGCCATGGATTTCCTATTCTCATGTTTAGGAACAACCCATCGCTTGCTGTCACACAGTGCTAAGGCTGAGGGCTGTACCCAAGCACCATGCCTTCATGCCCACCACCACCCAGACGTGTGCACCTCGGACTGACTTCATTCATCACTTCAGCAACGGGTTTCAGCTAATTAGGGACACTGATGGCCCCAGCCATTGGACACCTGATCAGCACTCATCTGCTTGCACAAGCAGATTGAACCAGGCTAGCAACGATTCGATCCTGAGATAAAGGGCTTCGGCACCTTGAAGACCCTTATCCCCTAACCATGTAATTATAGACAGAAAACTCCCACACAAGTGATAGCAAACCCCTGTGGATTCGGGCTCGAGATGTGACTCTCTGTTTGGGGTTGCCCAGCACACAGCCAGGGTGGATCTCATCCAAAGGTTCTCCTTTATACACTGCCGCAGTTATCCCCACAAACACTTTTCCAGTAGATTAAGACCACACTTGAAAAGACCCAGACTTTAATGCAGCATGCTTCCTGAAAGCCATTTAACGCCGCATTTCCTTATGCCATGCCAAGTGTCTTCTTTCTAGGTAAATGCCACAGATCTCGTTGTTGACAAGATCCTCGATGAAGCAAAGATAGTGAGAATGTGACTGATGGCTGTGAAACACCCACCTCCCCCAGCTCCTTCCTGCTCGTCCATTTGCTCAGAGCCAAGCGAGCATAATAGCAGCAAAGTGCTCAGAGTGGTTTTCAGAATCAGGCAGTGAGAAAGTCAATATGGAGCAGTGTGTCCATTTGTTTTGATTTATCTCACTAACTTCAATTGACAGTTAATTCATCAGAGTAGGAAAATGCCAGTCTAGTGAAAACACAGCTCGTGAAGGAGAGAGAACGGAGTGGAAAACAGAGCGTGTGGGTAATACAGGTAATAAATTAAAAGATACAGTATCAGTATTTTATCAGCCACGTTCTGAGCCCGCTATATTCTTACTCTTGCCAACTGGAGTTTATAGTAAGCAGTAAATTTAAACATGTGTTTACTGATATATATCACGCACACGTGCCCCTTACAAAATGAACCCATTTGGAGAAAGAAAAAACCACTCCCAACTTCCAGCAACACCAACTGAACCACATCTTTATAGCTTTAAATGCCAATAAACAGGACTTCTGAAGCTCCTGGAATATTTATTTTCTTATTTTTGTCAAGCTCGCGTGCTCATTAAAATCTAAGTGCAGCTGCAGTGGAATGCAAGAAATTAAGTTCATCTCTGCCCACTTCCCAGGAAACCAGGCAAGAGCCAGAACTCATCTGCTCTGCTTGAAGTATCCGCACTGTGCCCCAAAAGCCTCCAGAAAGGCCTGTCTCTCCCTTCCACGCTGCTGAAATTCAGTTTTTGATAGCTTATAAGCACTTACAAGTGCCAAAAGATGCCTCTGCGAGTGGAAGCGTCTGTACACCTGCATTCAGAGCAGAACTACAGTTGATGGGTCGCGAACACCTTCCATCTGAACACAAGTAAATACAGACCTGGCTGTAACCTTGGCCACAGTGCAGGACTTTTGCATTATTAACCTCTTTCAGTATGAGATTAAACATCATCACTGCTGAGTGCAGAAAAGACAGCATCCACCCTTCGACCACAACTCCCATAGCTGTAGCTGAAAGACTGCGAAAGCAGAACCGTGTCATGGAAAAGCAACACAGAAGATGCAAAGAAATCACAGCCTGAACTTTCAGCCAAAGATCTAAATGAAATCACAAGTCTTCCAAAGGTCTATAGGAGCCCTTTGTTGTTGTTGCTGTTGTTGCAATCACCAGCCACTGCATTTCAAGGGCTTTTATTGCTCCGGAAGGGAAATGCCAACTACTGTGCTGGGATTTGTTGGTAGCTGAGGTCGCAGAAGATGGGGAAGTCTTGCAGCCAAGGTACCAGGCTTGCTCAGCACACACGTGGGGCTCCTCATGGCCTCACGCAGACTGAATCCAGTCTCCAAGCACCGTGTGGCTGCTGTCCACAACAGCATAGAACCATGGAATCATTAAGGCTGGAAAAGACCACTAAGCTCCCCAAGCCCGACCCCAACCCGCCATGCTGACCGACCACATTTACCCTTTTCTGGAATACCTCCAAGGATGATGAAATCTTTTTGTCCCGCTGCTCACTTCCCCGATGCACATCCCTGCACTGCCTCCTCTCTTTCCTTCGCCAGAAGTTCAGCAATAACAAGAGGCCAAAACACATTCCAGAAGTGCCAAACCTCTCTGCGTTTTCACACGTGGTCACTGCTGCCAGCACGCAGCTCGTGCTCTGCCCAGGGCTGGCTGCAGAAGATCCCCATGCAATAATGCAGGAAGAATAACCAGCACCACCACTGATCCCAAAGGCTAAGCCATCGGAGCTGAGTTTCATTTTTCCTTTGCAAAAGCTGTCAAGTCACCTCCACTAAAGTAATCCACCACGACGACTCAAGTTCTACAGACAAGGATTTCTGCTTGTGCTTTAACAGTAGAGTTTCCGAGTTCTTTATCGACCCTTTCATTAAACGAAAGACGAAGAAAGCTGGAAGGTGGGAGGACTAAAACAATCTGCTGTCCCATGGCACAAGGGGCAGCGGGACCCCATTCCAGCACCGCAGATCCCACACCGTGCAGACAGCCGTGCCGACAGCTCCCCTCATTAAGGGCCCTGCTCACAGCAAGCCCCTCGGATTACGGCTGCTGTCAGCTCAAAGTGGATCTGTTATTTCGCGTTGGCCAAGTTCACCTTAAAAAGAACTGTTTCTCACGGCGTTAAAGTCGTGCTCCCGTTGACATTTTTGCTGCACCCAAAAAAAATCACTTTCAGTGCAGACAGATGTGTAATGCAGTTCGTGTTTGCTTTAAGCCAACACGCAGGTTGGTTCGAATTCACAAGACACCTTTCGGTCTGCTCTGTCTGCCTGGGACGCAGTGCTGACCCCAAGGCCCCGGCAGCACAGTGTGTGCCAGACCCAGCGCAGGGCTTTATCCACGTCCCCACATCCCTCTTCTTTCCCAAACATTTGGCTTTGGTGATTCCCCCCCTCCCCCCCTCCCTTCCCTTTCCCTTCCTGCAAGTTTAAGGCAGTTCACCACTTACGGTCATTTACAGCTTACATCTCAGTAAATCCAGAAGGTGTCTGATGAAAAAGAGGGACTAGCCAAGCATCTTAATCCCCCTGTTCATTCATGCTCTCTGTAATGTTCTTTCAGGCCTCTGCTGAGAGACTAGGCTGAAATGAAGGCTGATAAATTAGTCTGGAGGGAAACAAGGCAGATTCTGCTTGTAAAAGGTCATTCCAACTTTGTTCTGGGTGAGGGTTTATCTTGACTGCAGCTGCGACAGACAATGGCCGGGGCCTAAACGGCAGAAATCCTAGCTCTGCTCATGAAATTACTGCGCTGATAAGGGAGAATGGACTTCAGTGAGATCTAAATGGGAAAAGGGAGGTGGGGGACAAGGGTGAAATGTAGGTATTTTTGAACATGATTGAACAGGGATGGCACAATGAGATGTACAATTAAAGCGACGACTTGCCCGGGCATTATCTGAAAGTGAGGAAACATACTGCTGGTAATCAGATCAAAAAGGGAAAAAAATGCCACTTCTGCTCCGAGCAAAGCGCCTGAGCACAAACACAGACACGAGGGGCTGAGCTCCCATCGCAGGGGGGTTCTGAAACGCTTCGAACAAAGGTATTTCTTAGAGATCAGGGCTTCCAAACCACGCTGCAACAGCTACAGGAGGTATCCCTCATTAGCAACGTGCTGCCAAGAGCAGCCTCCAAAAGCTTTGCTGAAGCGTGTGCATGAGCAGGACATCTGCTCGGGGGAACGCTCCTCGCTGAAAAGCACTTTCCTTTTTTGAAGCACACTTTGTGCATTTCTGAGACGGAGGATAAGTGACGGCAAGTTCCGACGGAGCCCTCCCAGCCCGATGTGTACACAAACGGGCTCGCCTCATGAGACAGATGCCCCTCCTTTATTTACCCGGCCCACTTGAATGTGCATGTCTCTGATCAGTGCAAACACATTAAACGGTCGCAGTGCGCTGTCACCGGTCTGGATCCTGATTAAGGTAACCAGCTTCCACTCAGCCCTATGCCTCAAACCATCTCGTTATCTGTTTGCTTTCAGAGGGGACAACGGGAGCTGGGAAATGGAAGAGCTGCACAGGCGGCTCAAGGCGAGGATGCTCACAGAGATGCTGGCCTCAGCCACAGCTTGAAAACAGAGCACCCAATCAGGAGTGAAACTGCCAGCCCCCAATGCCCAGAAATGTTCCAATCCCACCTCGTCTGCCACCGGACCTCCTCCTGCAGGCATATTCCTTCCACTGACCTTCCTAAATGGGACTCAAAGTGAGCTTCCCTGCACAAACAGCCCATGTTTTGCAAGGCTGCGAACGCTCAGTACAAGGGCTGTCTCATTTTGTAGAGGTCCCAGTACGTTGCTCTGATGAAATAAACAAAAAGTGGAAAGGATGAATAATTAGCTGAGATGTTAACAGGTGAGGAACAAAGACCCAACTATGTCTGACTGCTTAAGAAAGAGCAACAGACCCAACTTTTCGTTTTCGTCTCTGTGTACAACAGCATAAATCCTTTTGCATTTCTGGAGCCAAACAAGAAGCAACCGAAGTGCCAAAGTGTGAGAAGTGCTAAAATCCCACAGAGTAAGAGCCGCTATATTTAGCAGTTCTCCAGATCTGTGGTGCTGTTCCCTGTTTGCTATGGGAAGAGAAGGACAGTGCCAAATTATGCGCAGAGCGTGATTTCCCCTTTCCATAAAAGCAATTAATGTTTTACTCTGGAAAATCTCCCGTTGTGCCTTTCCTCCTTGCACTGCACCGGTTGACGTGAAGCCATTTCACTTCAAGCCACCAGACTTCACAATTAACCAGGAACTCGTGCGAGGTTCACTCTGCTGATGTCCCAGAGCTCAGAGCCCAAGCGCAGCCCTGAGCGCTCATCCTGAGCAATGACTCCAAGCTGAGATCGCTCTGGTGCCTCAACACAATGGTAACTGGGCCTTAGAGATGAAGGAGAAGCTCTCCGTGGAGAACAGCTGGGTGGACACGTGAGATCTTTAGCAGGCTCCCTACAGAACACAGCTTCCCATCTGCTGCCCCACGGCGCAGTGCGTGCTGCCCACCAGCATGGAGCACTGTGACCGTGCAGGAGTGGCCAACAACCACAGAGCAAGTTACTCTGCACTGCTTCCACCTTCTGAAACTGCAGCTGAAATAGTCCATGAATGATGCCTCCCTCCAAGTCCCACGGACACAGAAGGTTTAATTCTATCTGATTGATCACGGTCTGCACAGAAGCCTCCTGTGCTCCATGGCTCCGTCACCCAGCACTTCTGGGAGAGGACAAAATAAAGGTTGGATTTCCATGAAGGTTAACATTCCAGAAGAAGAAATAGTGCCCTGTATTCTGCAAGTCTCCAGACAACGAAAAAGAGCTCTTTCTCAAATCCTGTGGTATACATTGAGTTATTCATGGGATTTTCTTTCCTTTTTATTTTTTTTTCTTTCCCTTTTTTAAGCGTGGATGATAAAATGCCATTTCAGAAGCTGGTATTCATGGATGTCTCTCGAAGTCGAAAAGAAAATATTTATTTCCTTTTTCTGCTTGTGAATCAGAACGTTCTATTTAAAGAAAGTGCCCTCTGCCGGATTGCTCATGAGTTATTACCCCTTATGGAAATAAAGGAGAAATATCAGGAGGTATTCTTAGTCATTCCCTTTCCCTGTCTCTTCTTGCTTTTTCCCTAATATCCTTATATACCCATGTTTTAGAGAAGTGCCTAAGATAGAGCAAGACATCTCGCCATTCCTGGGCCTAAAAAAGATTTACCCTTTTAACCCTCACTTTGAGGCATTTGGTGGGACATCAGAAAAGGGTACAAATGTCAGTCCTTTCGCTCTGGGTATCGGTGGATGCACTTTTAATTTCTGTCCACCGTTACGACCGATATCAAAGCTCCCCACCCCACCAGATTTAGCTGCAGGGAGTGTGATGTAGCCTTATGATGCACCCATAGATTCAAGTACAGAGTACCAAGGATGCCTGACAGCTGTCAGCAGCTGCAAGTGGTACCAGCACATCCAAGAAGTCCCAGCGTGCTCGTGTGTTCTCCATTCCATACAAACCCACAGATTCCTGCTTTTTCAGGACTCTGCTTCCCACAAGAGATGACGGGGCTGTTCTGCGATTCCCAAGCCAAAGGGAAAGGCAGAGGCCAGAGAGAATGAATGAATCAGGGGACACATGAGGAATAGCTGCAAGGAAATGTCGTCGCATCCTCTCAGCCTGCGAGCAAGAGAATGTGAGCAAGGGATGAGCAAAGAGAGGTCCTGAGATCTCTCAGCCCACTGAAAGCCCCATACCTCCTTTAAGTGTATTCTGCTTCAGGACAGGACAGACGAGGACACGCTGACTGTAACGAACTGCATCGGCATTTAAAGTGAATTTGGGCGGTACATTCCGCTAACGGGGAAGCATGACACAGCCATCACATCTAAGGAA
Source organism: Callipepla californica brunnescens (assembly GCA_023055505.1). Classification (NCBI taxonomy): domain Eukaryota; kingdom Metazoa; phylum Chordata; class Aves; order Galliformes; family Odontophoridae; genus Callipepla; species Callipepla californica. The sequence goes on along the minus strand of JALIRH010000036.1, from coordinate 5,103,474 downwards.
TGCACACAGTCCCCTGCCTATTTCAATATTTTCAAGGCCTGAGGAGATGCAGCACAGTTCTCCTCCCAGCCATCAGTGCAGCTCCTGTGAAGCCACATTTCCTTGCAGTTTATGAGCACTTCTGAAAACAAACCAACCCGGCACCGCTGAAGTACTCTGCTTTGTGGGAACCAGAAGGTCGAACTGCTGCGAATTGCTGACACTGTAAAGCACTCAGAGAACTGCAGTTTTCCACTGGCCCAGATGTGAAGCCAAGAATGCTGCATCTCCAGCTGCCAGCTCTCATTTTTTGCACAGCTATTCCTCCTCCATGGGACAGCTTCTATCTTTGCCCCGAAGTATTAAAGGAAAGCGCTTATTTTACACATGCTAAGAAATAAAAGCCCACCTTGTCTTGTTGAGTCAGAGCTTTGGTGCTGAAGAAGTCTCTTCTGTTTCAGCACTGAAATGAAGGAACTAACAGTGTCTTATCAGTGGGATTTACCCCATGAAGCAAACTGAGCTAAATGCACATCTCACTGCTGCAAATTCCCTCAAATTCAGCTGCTCTGTTTTCCTCCACGATGCAATTCCCCCTCTTCTCTCAGTGAGCAAAACAGTGCTATGATAAATATCATTATTTACTCAACAAGGTGATCAAAATTATTACATGATTGTTATTTTCTTTTTCAGGTCCTGGGGGCAATAAAGTGAAAATGCTGCAGTTCCTTTGGGGCACTCAGGATGGTATTCTCTGTGTCAGCAGGCAAGGGAGGAATGGGAGTCATGGGATCAGGAGAGCAGAGCAGAAGTGCAATCACGTCACGCTACACGATGACAAGGTTTGTCCTTTGGGTGGTGTCTCTGAAGGAGCAAAGGTGGACCCACATCATCAGCACTGAGCTCAGGGCCCCCATCCTGCACAAGGGCCAGGCAGGGGGGGAAGACCACCACATCCCATTTATTTTTATGACGTGAGAATGAATCTCTCAGTGCCATGCTGCGTTTAAACCGTCCTTCAGTGCGAGGTGGGGCTTCGTTTACAAAAGTATTTTTAAAACATGCTCCCGAAAGCAAAGGTTGGAGGAAAAGTGCAAAAAGAATCACGACAGCAGCGGTTTGAAGCAGGTGAAGTGAGACAGTCACCCATCTCGACCCACTCACTCCTGTCTGCTTAAAAGCAAAGACACCCAAAACAACGGGGAAAAAATCCCATCTCTTTTTCTCGAGGTAAGGCACAGCACTCTGTATTCCCTGAGAATTTTCAGGCTGGTGCTGGGAATAAAGGGTAAGCTGACAGCTGCAGCAAACAGCACTCTTCCTTTGCCTCCTGGAGTGAGATGTTTTACATCAGAGCTGGGTCGGGATCAGACAGTTGGGATGAAGGAAGAGCAGTGCTCTGCCTCAGACAGGAGCCCGTGGCTCCCGACCACGTCGCAGCAGAGCAGTTAGCTGCTCAGTTTCAGTTTCATTTTCACAAGCAAGGCTGGAGGAGAGGAGCTATTCCTGCAGCGTTCGTGTGTGGGATGGAGCACAGACCCATTTGCAAACCAAAGCCCTTAAGCAGATCTTCTAGATGCCCAAAATTGATTTTTTTTTTAATTACTATCAGAATTATATCAGAAAAAAACAATCACGCTCAGAGGGCAGATGTGTGCCCCCGTGGACCCAGCATGGACCTTCCTGTATGGGACCCTGACACGGTGCAGTCCCAGGGACGTGCAGGTGAGCTGCTCTGACAGCAGATCTGCTGCGATGAAGGACAAGAACTTCTCGGGCAAAAGGCAGGAACATCATTAAGATTAGCAAAATGTTAATTGTTAAAAACAGAGCCCCCCAAAAGCCCCATGTTTTAGGATTATGGGTTGGGTGGGAGCATTAGCGAGAGCATAAGCTGCAGGAAACTAAACGAGGACTTATCAGTAAGTGGTAGTTTGGGTGTAAAGAACAATTCTCCTTCCTAACGTAAGTGACTAATGTAACTAACAGAAGTGACGATCCGAATGCAGCCGCAATGCTTCCATTAGCCAGCTCTGATTAGTTATCAGTGAAAGCCTTCCAAAAGCATTCAATCTCGAGCCATTGTGAGTCAAAACCACAAGTTACAGAGACGCACTGTCAAAAACCGAATGTCAAATTGCATCGGGCACATTCCTCTTGGCACACAACAGAAGTGGATTTGTGAGGCTCATCGCTGCTGCGGGAAACAACAGGCAGAAACTGTACTAAAGCAGGACGAAGTCTGGCGAATGTGATACAGAGGGGGGGAAAAATTCCTCTGTTTTCCTCTGCCTACTCAATTTCACTGACAAAGGACAGAAATGCTTTCATGGTACGGATGCTGAGCACAAGTGGCCGCATGGAAAGCTGCCGAGGACATCGCTCTGTGCCTGGAGGAGGACACAGCCCGGTGCCACACAGCTTACCCCGGGGATTCCTGCTCAGCTCAAAGGCTCCTCTGCATTTTTCTCAAGGGAAATGGAGAGGTTCGGAGTGACTGCAACTCCCTGAACTGCCACAGACGTACTGGGAAATGAATGGCTTCAAGAGTACCTGCAGGAACAGGCAAGGTCAAAGGAAGAGTGTCGGGGTGGGTTTCAGACAGTGTTTGAGGACATCTGACGGAGGGCAAATATTCCTTCCTTTCAGCCACAAAACGTTCCTGTCAAATGGGAGAACAAAAGCGCCGCAGAAATGTGAGAGGGGCCGTGGAGAAGGAAAGTTTGTTCGTGTACAACCGCAAAAATAAACAGTACCACAAAGTCAACGGAGACCCAAGTTAATAGATAGGGCTTGTATCACGCCCGGCACTTCGTGCGCAATGGAGATAGGGAACAGTTCTTAAAACCATGAATGTAAATACAAACCTGTACCAGAAATCTAAAAGACAAGGACAAAGTTATGTCAAGGTCACAGACAGAAGGACCTGCACTACTCAGTTTGGCCAGAATTCCAGCAGCCACCGACAACAGGAGCTGGTGCAAAAAATACCCCCCACAAAACAACAAGTATGTTGTTTAACACATATTTAAAATTAAAATTAAGGTCACCTTTAAGTGCTAAGGTTCAGGAAACGACAGCTCCCACCTTCCTGCACAAGCAACTTCCACACTGCAGCCTACAGAGAGCCAGAATGGAGTATTTACTCCTCAAGGGAGTGATGGTGCTTCCCTTCAGCACAACACACTGTGCAACACCGAGCCCCCACAGCCCCCTAAGACCACCAGCTACTGCCAGTATGTTGACTGCACATTTTTTTCTTATTATTTCTTCCCTCAAATAAAACCATTTTGAAGATGACATGGCAACACCAAGCAAGTATTCGGCCACGATAATTCACAAGAAAAGAAGCCGACACAAAGACAAGCTCCAAGGAATGGAGCTCTACGTGGGGAAGGTGGGGAAGGAAACTCAGCCGTGTGTTCCCTGCATTAGGAAAAGAGGAAAGGGGACTGCATTCAGACACCGACCCACGCTCTGATTTCAGCCCTTCAGGAGTTTCCTACTGCAGCAGAATGACGATATCTCAAAGATTGAGCTTTGTTTTCATGGCAAGCGTGCTCTGCTTCTTCGTGCAATATGGACACGTTTTAAAAGTAAACCAAAACATCTGGACACAGCTCCTCGGGCCTCGCAGCACCTCACTGCTCGCCCATTTGTCGAGACTTCAAAAATCAGCAGTGTAAATACAATCAGACAGTTTCAAACTCCAGGTTGGCCTCTGGGGCCTCGTTTTCTAAGCTACCGGGGCTCCTGCCAGCACACGCCGGCTCGCGCTCCGCTCACGGCCGCCTCTCGGTTCTGTGCCACTTCTGTGCTCCAGCAGTAAGCAGCCGAGCAAGAAGGGAGACTGCATCTGCACTTCACGCAAAGGAAAGGAGCTAAAACTCCATTCCCACATGCTACACTTAGTGGTGCTTCAGTTGAGGACAGTCCATGCAGGTGTGGATGTTTTCAAGTCAACAACACAGCAGTGTAAGAGAGATTGCTGGGAGAAGCCCCCCAAAGTGGGGAGAAAGACACTGGAGTTCTGGGACAGTGCTGCTTTTCCCACTGAAGATGGGTTTTGTTTAGTGCTGAGGGAAAAATGACTTTTGCATTCCTTTATCTTTGCTGCAGAGCAAGAGCTCAAAAAACATCGAGGGTGTTAATGGGTACATGCTATTTTCTATGACCAGTTAATAGTGCCTGCACAGCTAACACGGAGTGGAAGTCAAAGGTAACACACCCAACTACAAAACATGACGCGACTAATCATATTCCTCCCATTGTGACAAGTTCTGAACACAATCTGAAAATGACAAGCACTTTAAGGAGTGACCCAACATCATTTGCAGCCAACCTTCTAAAATGGTGCTGGGGCAGTACTTGCAGCCCCAGCAGCTGTCTTCAAGGATTTCTGCTGCTTTCTGAATACTGCATGGAATCTTGGATACAGAACACTCAGGGATATGGCATTAGCAAAGTCACTACCTCTGTCCCCACTCAGACTCGACTCGACTCGCTTTATGAACAGTTTGCAAAGACAAATGAATGTGATTACCACACTCGGCACGCTTACCTCCCATCCAAAGTTTGTTTCCTTTAATGTGCTCCTTTGTACTGTCATATAAGGTCCAAATCTTTCCCCAACTTCAATCTTCTTTTTGGCCCAAATCCCTAGCCCTGCCCCTGGAATCGAAGATTCTCTGAGTTCAAAATCTGGTGGGATTGGAATGTCATCAGGAATGTAGACGGGAGCTTCATAGGGCGAGCCCTCCTTGGGAGTGAAGTCCTCGCTGGTGGGAAAGGGTGATGGAGGTCCGACAGGGATGGGGGACATAATACTGTCCTCTGTTTCCTCCTCTGCACTTTCGCCAGCAAGGAGATCAGGGTCGGTCTCGTACATATTATTTACAATCTCGCTGTCACCTAAAAGGGGAAACAGCAGAACAAAACACACTGAAATACTCACGTGAACATCAGTTAATCTCTTCTCGGGACAAAGTTTCACATAGTCTAGCTCACAAACGTTAGGGACAGTAGTGGCAGGAAAAGAGGCAATGCTGTCCTACAGGACTGAGGTGGGGCTGAGGTGGGGACATCCATAGGGGCTGCACAGTGCTCGGAGCTAGCTAGGGGAGGAAGGAGCACGAGCTGTGTCAGCTGCCTTGCAATAACAGAAAGAGGGAAGAACACACACAATAGGTGTGCTCGAGGCTCTGTGCTAGCAGTTACTGTTTGAACTGGGTCAGGGCATTTTGAAAAGGGAAAGGAAAAGAGTAATCAAGGCAAAATCTGGCTTCAGATTCTACAACCACAACGCATAAGCCATCTGGAGGACTTTTGTCTTCCTTTATCAAATGTAAAGAGGCTCTGTCTGCTCGGGATTGGCGATGCTCGCATCTAAGCTCTGCTCCACCCCACGGTGACAGCAAACATGTGAGCTGCAGAGCTGTAACCACATCCTGTTTGAAGGAACGCTGTGGTGCTCAGCATCCTTGGGGCAATCCTGGAACCCCACAGCTCCGTGCCCAACACAACTCCGGGCACCACGGTGGTGAGGAACAAGGGGAGCTGCCCATATGTGTGTGTGTCTGGGGAGTGCAATCAAACGGGGAAACCCAAAGGTGGACAGCCTTCACCCTGCACAGAGCTCCAAGCTTCATTTTTCCCCAAACGATTGGGAAATGAGCACTATGTCAGCGAGCACAAATTATTACGCTTCAGAAAACTACAAGTCAGTTCCACTACTAAACCTGTAACAACACGCATCCGTTTTCTGGTTTGCTATTGGCTTGTACGAGCTAAAAATATTCTTCAGCTATCCCTCCCTCTTCCATCACTTTCCTAAAACAAGTGATTACCAGGATGCAGCAAAGGGCAACGCAACAGGAGGTGCTCTGAGCGCTGGGCATGGGGCCAGCCCCAGGTCACCCTGCCATACAGGCTCACACGCAGCCCGTCCTACAGGCTGAGAACACCCCGCTGCCTCCTTCCTACCTCCACACTCCACATCTCTCCCCTCTCAGTTTTTGAGGATGTCACCTCTTATACTCACGAATAAGCAACATGGGAGAGAATATCTTCCACTGAAATGCGTTTTCAGCCCTTTTAAAACTCCTGTCTGAACCATCAGTGGTTTTTCAACAACTGTCCTGAACCACCCGTGTTAGAACAGCTATAGGATCCTAGGATTATCCCTGTGAGCATGAAATCCAGGGGGAAATTTTCCAAAGGAACACCCCTGAAGCCAGCAGCCTTCATCCCAGGGATGCATTTACCTCTTCAAACCGTAGTACTAAACACAGACTTGGGACTGGAGATCTTTATCACACCTCCAACATCATAAGCTGGGCTTCAGCAAGCAGAACCCAGCTCTCATATTTCCTATGTCTGAAATACGATGTATGTGCTTACATATTTAGTCCATACATATTCAGTTCTGGCTTCCCAGTGCACAAAGGTCATTAATGAAGTTTCCCTCTAATTAAAAACAAAAACCAAAAAAAAACCTACATACTAAGAAATTATGGCTGTATGCAGCAAAAATGGCTCCTATTCAGACTACACGCACTGGAAATTAGTGCAGCTACAACATAAAAAAAAAATCCATAGTAATTAATCACAAATTAATGCTGAATTAATAAAAAAATACAAGTCTTCTCATTAGCTAGCACATCAGCTTCATGGCATGGACTTCACCATTAATTGAAACTCAGCATGCACTATTATTCCCTTCCAAATCCGGAGTTCACAGAGCAAAAATTTACGTCTGTTAATGCCCAACTTTTCTATGCTAAACAAAAGACACTGTGTCTACCAGAGGGGAAAGCACCTCAAGGTATTGCAAACAGTGGTTAGTTATGCACCAAAATATTATTCTAAGGAGGTAGACTGGAGGCAGAGCTCCTAGAAGAGGTGCACTGAAATGCAGAATCAGATTTAATAGAGTGAACGGTGCAAAAGTAGTGGCAAGCAACCAAGGTGGATGAATGAAGTGCCTTGGAAGAAGGCAGGCTTTGAGGAGGCAACGAGCATTGACCAAATAATCAGCTGAAATTTCCATTTCAGATTCTGGGAATGAAAGTGGTCTTAGGCAGAGCCGGCAGTGATGCCAAGCATCAGCACGGGCATGGAATGAACCTGAGAAACGAGAGATGTGAGCTGTTCTCAGCACGCTAGAGACCAAAAAAAGGCCAGTACGTAAGGAGGAGACTGGAACTGAAAATGGTGGACTCGGGGGATCATAAAGTGTGGGGATTTTTCCAGGAGGAGTCCACTGTGAGGCTACAAGATTGAAACGGAACGGAAACCGGGCTTTTTTCATCCAAGAAGAGAAAAAAAAAAAAAAAAAAAAAAAAAAAAAAAAAAAAAAAAACGAGGGCAGGGGAGGGAAACAGATGAAGGGGAAAAGAAAAACACATTTGTCATCTAATACAAGGAGCTGAAGTATTTTGGGAACAGATTTGCCATCTCTCAATTAAACATGAGGCAGCATGACTGTGCTTTCATTGCGCAGTAGTTCCCACTATGATAACAAGCCCAACAACCGCCCCATTGTGGGCACGCCGCATCGAGAGGGACTCCCACAGTGCATGCTAATGGCTGAGCTCTGCTGCCACGGGGAAGCAGCACCCAGCAACCCAGCACAGCTCCAGCACAGCTCCAGCACACCCAGCACACCCAGCACAGCTCCAGCACACCCAGCACAGCTCCAGCACAGCTTCAGCACAGCTCCAGCACACCCAGTACACCCAGCACAGCTCCAGCTCCCACTGCCCACCACAACAGCAGCATCTCCTCTGCATCCTCAGAATGCACCTTCTGTACAGAGAGCACATCTCCTCCTCCTTCTTTTTTTTTTTCTAATAAAGACTTTCCTGAGCTCATGCCTGAGCAGCCCAGCGGCAGGCTTCGCTAAAGAAGAGGATTTTGATTCATTTGCCAACTTTTTTTTTTTTTTGCTCTGGCTTTTTTGGAGCACAGAGGACTGCCTGCTGCAGCCTACAAACGTTTCCTCTGCTAGAAAGTGCAACCCTCCTTACTCAAACATGTCACCAGAAACAAGCTTTCATAAGTATTATGTGCTCCATAATCCTGAACATACTTGTGGTTGCTGTAAATGTTTTCTCTCCTGGTATTAGCAAGTCAAATTATTTTCTCCTCTATGATTAGCCTCTTTTGCACTTAAGAAACAGGAATTCCAACCGAGTTGAAAAGCAAAACTAGGTTTAGTGGAGCATGACCTGTGAAAAATTGCAAATGACACAAGTATAAAGACACCTCACTTCTGAGCACTGTTAATTCAGCCTCTGATATGGGATAATCAGGCCACCTCTGATTAAATCTGAATTTACTCTGAAGCTGAGCCCAGATCTCACTCTGTGTTTCTGGAGAAGTCCTTAGCACAGGTAAATCTTCTCCTTCTGCCTTTGCAGATGCCAAAATGAGCCTCCTTAGAGGGTTAGGACAGGGAACACGACCACTTCTTCCCAAGCAGCCTCGCTGAATGCAACGTGACCATTTCAGGAGTGAAATATCTCCCAGCAGAAGTACCACCATCACCCACTGGGCAGCATGCAGACAGATGTGTGGCCACGCACACAGCTCCCTCAGACGATGGAGCTCAAAGTGAGAGGAATGGAATTCTGCCCAGTTGAAGCCTGGGGATATGGCGAGTTGTAATATTTTTTGTCACACTGATGTGTTTAAATGCTCAGAGTAATAGCTGGGAATGAGCCAGACAGATTCGGTTCGAGGTTCGTATCTCAGCAGGGGCACTCCGAAGCACTCTCCTGCAGCGCTCACTGCACGAACTCAGCTCTGAAGCACTACGTCCTGCCCTGGAAGAGCTTCCCCAGATCTTAGCTAGATGTCACTAAAACATACAGATGTGCTACTCCAGGAATCCCAGGCAGGTTCAGCAGCTGGGCTTTACTTCTGGGAGGAGTCCACCTGCTCACACTGGTGCACTATGAAACCTCCTGCATTTCTGCTCATCACGTTGCTGACAGCGCTGCCTTGCCCTCTGTTCCCACCCCCCCCCCAACGCTGGAACACGAGTGCTAAAATAAGGGCAGAGCACATTTTGCAGCTCAGAAAACTCAGAAACAACTTAACTCGTGCGTCACTTCACGGTGACAACCGTGCTGTCCTACGTCTGCCCCTCTCCTAGTGGCAAGCGCTCGGGAATGTCTGCCCATGTGAAAAGTGCTACAGAAATACAACTTGACCTTACTGTTATTGTCATGAAACTAAAATTAGTCCTTCAAAGCTCACTGGCGAAATTGCTCCGTAAAAAGAGCCATTGAAAGGTTGTTTCCACAGATAATCAGATATGGGCACGGGCTGAAAATCTGTGTGACACCAATGAGGTTCCCGCAACAATGCGAGCACTGCTGCAGCGCTGCTGAGGGAGCTCATGAATAATCCATTTAGCAGCTGTAATGAAAGGAAAAGAACGAATGTTAAAGGAAATGTTGGTAAAAGGAACAATGAGCTGGATTTAGGGTGAGGGGGTGATTTTTTTTTTTTTTTGGGGGGGGGTGTTTGTTTCTTTTCTATGCTTATTAATATCGGTGTAGAGTATACGGTTCTGCTATGGAAATGCCCACTTCTCCCAGGTGCCCCGGGATCTTGTGCATTCCCAGAGCATCTCGGCTGGGCAACCTGCAGCACACAGCCCGGGCTGCTCAGCCAGCACACGCTGCCTGCAGCTCCGACCTTGAAGCAAACACAAACCCCGGGCCCAGAGCTCCATTCCTTCTGCGGGCAGAACTCCCAGCGAGAGCCGTGGGGATATTAAGAGCAAAGAGAACGCGGGGCTGAGCCCATAACACTTTTGTCATACTCCACGGCATTGTGCTGTTGGCTGACACGCGGTGACTTTCCAGGCTGAAATTTGGCAGGCGGCCCCGGGATGGGATGCTCACAAAAGCTGCCCATTTTCACTTGGGTGCGGAGGAACAGCGGGCTGAAGTCCCCAGCACTGCCAGGTCAGAGGATCCCTCTTGGAAAAGTGGTTTTTATATTAATACAACATGCATGACTAAAAAAAAAGAAGAGGAAAAAAAGCAGCCACGGGTGCTGTCATTTCCTAAATGACAAGGATTACAGGTGCACGCTGCATTCCTGCTTTGCTTCTAGAGCAGGACAGACATCCAGCCGCAGGGCTATGTCTGAAAGAAGGCACGGGACGTGTCACACCCCCAGGACACGCGACTGTGCACGTTCCTGACCGCGGGGTCTGTGCCCGTCTGCTGCACACTCATCATCTTTCATCAGGAAAAAAACAACACCGGACATTTTTAGGACAGCTTTGCAGCCGAGCAGAGCTGGGAGGGATCTCCAGCATCGCAGCCCAGCTCAGCCAGGAGTGCAAACCCCTGCACTCATGCATCGTGTGTGTGCGAGCACTGCCAGCACATCACTGCCCACCTGTAAGCAGCCAGGCCGGGGTGGGGGGCACCCAGCAGCACACCCCAGTCAGGGGCTCTGCACAGCGGACCATCGCAGTGATCAGGTTGCCACCTGATGGCCACAGCTGAAATACAAAAGGAGCTCAGTAAGCTCGTCCCTACCGTGTTATCTGTCTGCCTGTTGCCTGGTGTATGTAGGTCCGAGCGTGTGCTGCCCTATGCAGGCGGTCCTCCCTGACCCCACGACGCTTCCACGCAGGACTGCCAAGCTCCCGCTGTGAGCCAGCACCAATGCCTTGCAGCACTGGACCCACGCAAACAAGGCGACCCCGATGCACACACACGGACTGCTCGTGGGATTCCCTATTTATTTACCCCGCTGAAATGAAGTCAGGAGGAGGCACAAGTTTTGCCACTTGTCTGGGTGAAATTTCACTAATTAGCAAATGAGAAACACATCTCCTTGGGTGGGAGCTCTGCGGCCACTGCGTGGTGGGTGCCCCCACCTATGGCTCAGCCCCTCTGCCCTCGGGGCTTCAGGACACAATGCACACACCTTCCCTGAGTGAATGTAGAACCACCGTGGGACGCATTAAAAACCAATTACCTCCCGGAGAATACCACAAACTGCAGAGTTATCCATTGAGGGAGACAGTGAGGGGTGAGCCAGACGGGGATGGGATGGGCAGGGAGGAACAGCTCAACCACGTGCAACGTGTCCTCTCTGTGCACATCAGACCCATTATTTTGGGTTCCACTCTTGGAGTCTGTTTCATCCTGATGGTAATGATGCCTCAGAGCGGTGATGCTATGCAAAACAAGCAGCTGTGCCACAGGTGTAGGAGCACATGAGGGCTGAGCACAGAGCCAGTCAGAAAGGTTTTCATACACACCCTACAAAGCAGCCACTGCAGCACTCAGCTGCGAGGACGGGTTTCAGGGATCACAGTGCTTTTGGTTTTAGGTCAAAAAAAAATAATAAGCTTTTTTTTTTTTTATGACGGGATTTCTGCTGGCAGAGGATGTACAGCAGACTCCTGGAAGCCAAAAAAAAAGCACTGTTATCTCTTCATTAAAGGCACTGGAAACGAGATGAGCCTTTGGGATTTCTGTCCCTCAGCTACTGACAGCGTGGTAGCTCCAACAAACGTACACTGAATGACACACGCTCTTGTACCAAACATTTGTGAAGCTGAAGTGACACAACAGAAAAGTCTGGAGAGGGAGAGGCGAAGGAGGACGACAGCAATCCAACCAGGAACGAAAAATCCTAACTGCTTTGCAGCGGTTTTGCTTATTTTTGCTTCAAAGTCCCCCACGTCTTAAACCCAAAGAAGCGTGGAAAAGCTCCAGTTGGGCACAAACTCCTTTGTTGGAAATGCAGCAAAGTAGAACTTTCAAAGATAATCTCCCCACTGAGAGGAGCGGCACTACTTAGAATAAATAAATAAATGCAGCGAGAGCAGCTCTCCAAAAACTAACAAATGGAGCCGGGCACTTCGCTCGGTCCTGGACGTCAAACCACAGAGAGGGAATAAAGCATTTGCAAGTCTCCAAAAGGAGACCTTGCCATTGGAATTCACATCTTTGCCAAGTGAAAGCTTTTCGGCTGTTGTCACCGTCTCATTGTCATTCCGCTCACTGTGGGTTCCCCCGGGTCCAGAACACGACTCCCGGCACTATTAACATCGCAGATTAATAGCGGTGGGGGAAAGACATTTTCACAAACATGCTAAATATTAATATTAATCGATAACCATTTCTAGTTCCTGACGGTGGGCCAGACAAACATACCCCGGGCGTGGAGGGGAGGGCACAGCGAGGGAAGGGACGGTGTCAGCAGACTGTGCGGAATAAAGGGAAGCAGTGAATCAATGCGGGACGCGGGGCTGAGCCGTGAGGTGGGTGTCAAAAGCAGAGCTCTGTTGTCAGCACCACATTTCAATGGTCGGGTTCTCCATCCCCGGCCAAAAAGCATTCCAGTGAAGCTCACCGATGTCACACAGAGCTCTGCAGGAGCGGTGAGAAGTGGCTCTGCACTGCTGTTACCACCCTGACGCCGCTGTGCTCTGCAAAGTGCTTTCCTCGGCGCTCAGAACACCACCTGGAATATATGTTTTTAATTCAGATAGGCAAAACCACCCTGAATTTCTAGATGGGTATTTCAGGCCTTGCACTCAGCTTATTTTTCATCACCTACAACTTCTATTTTAATTAGAAAAAAATAGAAAAACTTGTTGTTCCAATGAATTAGAGCCCAAGCAAAGCTTTGGAAGTCTTTATCTCACACCCCTTTCATTTCGAGCAGCAGCACGCCAGAAGATGCACAACCCCACTATCACATCAGTCCCCATATTATCCACTACATAACCTCTGTGCTGGTTAAACCAAACCAACCCCTTTCAGCTCGAGATATAAATTCCACTGCATCGCTGAGATTGGTCCTCTCTGAGCTGTGCAAGACTGACAGGGCAGATGTACCATGAGCATCCCATGGCTGCATCCCAAAGGGAACATCCCATGGCTAAGATCTGCTGGGAGCATCCCATAGCTGCATCCCAAAGGGAACACCCCATGGCTAAGACCTGCTGCTGGCAGCTCCTTCAGCTGCTGCTCCTGAGCTTGTTCCTCAACACTCAGCTTTTCCTGATTAGATACAGTGGTTTGGTGACACAGTCCTGCTGCTGCCCCAAGCCTGTGTTCAGGGCTGGACTGCACGGAGTCCCCCCGCCCATGGGAGGCAGAGACAGAGACACATTTCTCCTCAGGAAATGTAAGGCAGAAGGTGATGAGCAAAGGCTTCTGCTAAAAAAAGATCAGCTGGAAACAACTTCCACACTTTCTATGGGTTCCCCTCCAATGCACATGGAATGCAGTGGGGTTTTAATGTCAGTCCCTGCCTGCTTTGGGGTTTTATTCCAGTGCTCCTGCACATCCTTAGCTTCACTTAAAGCCGTGTTGGGCTTGAAACCACAACAAAACTCACGAATATTGGTTATTTCTGCATGTCCTGAGCATCCTTTGGGCACCTCTGCAGAGCCCAGTGAGCACAGAGGCGGTCCTTTTCCTTGAGGAGCAGGAATTGCCCATTGATCTCCCAGCACTACAGTTATCATAACTTAATGATGAGCTCCACGGAGGTGCAAACACTGCAACGCTGAATCTCAGGTGTGCATCTGACCAAAGCACACCTCTGGCAAAACCACCGGCTCATTCAAGCACACAGGTACAGAGAATCTAGCAAAGCCTGACCTAGAGGTCTGCCAGCTATTTCCCACCTTCGGGCAGGGAAACTGAGCCACCACATGAACTTCCACCGAAGCCTGTCTCCAAAGTCACCTCTGACTGAGGAAGCACCCTTACATTGTTCAGTAAAATTTAGGATAGTGTCAACCACAGCAGACAGGAACGATGGTAAGTAATAATGGCAATGGGACGCCACGCCACGTGCAATCCTCCCCTGGCACTCTGTGACAGACACTGCTATGTGCTTGCCATTGGGCCCCAGGACATGCCCAGAGAGCTGCTCAAACAACAGCTGATACATTTGCAGGAATCCCACCCTAACCTCCAAAGGAAATTCACCCGATTCCTGGGAACTCTACAGTAGTTTCAGAGCCATTCAACTTCCCAGTCACACCAAGTATTCTTACGGCTCGGCTTGACAGATCCATCCATTAACATCATTATTTTTAAGCTGATTTCATTAGGTGCCGCTGTAGGGGCAGCATGGGGGAGCGCGGCGGCACGGGAAGACGGGCATTGGCAGTGCCCACAGCCTCATACACCGCCCCGCCGCCCTCTGCCCCTTCCCAAGGCAACCCCGGGTGCTGCGCCCACCACCTGGCCCTATTTAAAGCCACCGCATGATTCTAAAAAGGATTATTTATACTAAAAACGCTCCCGGGACTACTGTATTTGTATTTCAGGGCTGCTGCATCCCTTATTTCCTCACTGCTTTAATATAGCCCCAGGCCGAGCGGGTGAAATGACTTGCGATGCCACTGTAATTTTTATCAAGGCTTGTTCCTGGTAAAAAGCCTCTTTGTTTCAAAGAAATGTGATTTGGCCTTTTTCCTCCTCTGCTCTATTCCTTGGTTAATATACCACTTCCACCTGCCCTGGGGCAAAGAAAGGTATTCCATGGAATTGGTCAAATCTCACTGTTTTTCTTCTAAATCACAACTGGCTTTCTTTTTTTTTTTTTCCTCGACCCTTGCTAAGCACTATCTAAGCTGACAGTCTGAACTTGAGATTTTATTTGTGCCTTAACTCTTCAGCTACCGCACGGCCGTGCTAAAGAGACGCATGTCAGCGCTGGCCAAGGTGCAGCAGCAAAAACTGCAGTGTTCAGAGCAAGATGGGAAATCTGGCTCACGTATTTACCACTGGGAGCAAGCTCGGCCACCTCTGAAAGAGCGATGGCCAGCCGTGTATTCCCTCCGTGTGGACCCACAAATAAATGCCTGCTGCCCAATAACTTTCAACCCCATTTGTGTAGCCCTAAAAACGCCTTTCAGTGATAACTGTGGAGGATATGTTAGAATATAGTGCACACAGAAAAAAATGTGCTCTGCAGACAGCACCTCTGGGGGAAGAAGTCCTCCTGAAGCCAAGCCCAACTGCCCTGCAGTTGCCCACCTGGGCAGCTCACCAGCGAGCAGGTGGCCAAGGAGCAGCTCTGCCACGTCCCAGAGTTCTGCCCACGTGAGGATGTCACCGTCATGTTGCCCCTCTCTCTCAGCCCATGCCCACGCTCACCCATCTCCAGCCCTCACCACATCCACCTCTTTGTTTTCTCTCTCCCTTTCAACCACAGACACAACTTTCACAAAGTCGGGGTGCATCCGAACAAACCTCTCTGGAACACAAAATCCCCACACCGCTCGCCACCTCCCATCACAACCCTAATAAAGATGTTTATAGTTTTAACCGTCAAATAAAGTGCTTAATTCCACCGAGCTTGTCCCCTCCGCTCACTCACTCCACAGCTTCATTTAGCAGGCCAGCGGTAAAAAAAATTCATTAATTTTTATTAACAGGGAGAGCCATTTGTTCCCTGTGACAATATTTGACTTGTCGAAATGATTTTCACCTCTGCCATGAGGTGCGCGCTCCCCACATACATCACCCGATTACTCCAGGAGCGGCCAGAGTTGCAGTCATTAGCCAGTGAATTAACGACAATCCACAGCGCTATTAATCACGCTGACAAAAGCGTTAGCTCGCTGCTGACCCGAGCACGGCTCTGGGACACGAGCAGAGGAGAGGAGAGCACAGCCACAGGGCTCGCAAAGAAAGGGCTGTTTTATTTTATTTTTTTGTAAGCTGCTGAGGCAGGGAGAAAAAGGGATAGGGAAGGAGAAATTGGATGGGAATGGCGGAGCACACGGAAAGTGAGGAAGGCACAAAGGATGTGAGGGAAGGAGGAGAGGAGGACCATCAGGTTGCCTCCTAGAACTCAGCGCTTCCATTGAGCACAAGGCATTAATTTCTGTCTAATTGTCTGGGTGGCTCCAGGAGCCCATTCCCAGGACTCTCAGTGGGATGCAGCAGCCTGGCTTTACACCTTCAAAAGAGGACAGCACAGGAGCCAGAGAGAGCATCCCTGGGAGCAGAGCTGCCTGCCCAGCGCTCCCCTCCAAAGCCCTCTCCTCTCTCCCTGTGACAGTTCCCAGTGAGCCCCTCTTCTTCTGGAGCATTCAGTGAATGCCCCCACCCTACTTTCATCTCTCAGCATCCGGGAGCTGCTGGTTTCAGCCCGTGGAGCGCTGCCATGTGAACCTGCAACAGTTGGAAAGGAGCTGTCACCGTAACTCGGGTAGTCCCTACTCTTTGGTTTTATCACGGCTTCTGTTTCAGCTTTCTGAACGCTGTGCAGAAAAACACCGCCAGCAGAAACAGCTGAAAAGGGAAATGTGAAGAAGTGCAGCTCCTGTGTGGACCGAGAGACCCAAGGGGAACAGGGGGGACAAGAAGGAATCCTTGCAGCAGTGCTGCACGTTCCCGCTGTGCGGAACAAGCAGTGGTTAAGAACAGCATTCTTCCAGCCGTGCCCTGTGCCATCAATGCACAACTCCCACTGCAGCAGCAGCAACAGTGAGACCATTCAAAGGGATGGAGATAATGAAACCACGGCGAGAATTCCAAAAATCTGTTTTGAAAGTTCGTGCTGCTTTTTGTGTGTGTGTGTGTGTGATTTTCCCCCTCATTTGTGACCCAATAAGGGACAATAAGAGTGCATTTTCAGAAGAGCTCAGGGGGTTCTCCCCCCATCACCGAGGTGGTACCTCACCCTGCCCTGCCACTTCCCTAAGCCTCCATCCTTCTCCCCCCAAAAGCCTTTTCTGAGCGCGGAGGAGCTGCTCGGAGCAGGTTGGAGATGGTTTGCTTCTGCTGTACCCAATAATTTCAGAACCTGTTTCTTGTTACTCACTTTCACCGGTTTAATTCTCCTTTTGCAGTGAGGAATGTCAAGAGGAAAGCTGGGTTCGGAAATCCATGA
This sequence comes from Callipepla californica brunnescens, assembly GCA_023055505.1. Classification (NCBI taxonomy): domain Eukaryota; kingdom Metazoa; phylum Chordata; class Aves; order Galliformes; family Odontophoridae; genus Callipepla; species Callipepla californica. The sequence continues at coordinate 5,086,590 of JALIRH010000036.1, read as the reverse complement.
TTTCCTGTCAGTTAATTCATTTCAGCAAAACAGAAGGCAAGGTGATATTCCTGCTCAGCATTGCAGCTCTGATACAGTAATAACCGGGGCCGTAAGGGATCCCATCTGCTGCCCCCTCCCCGCACTGCTGACAGCCCAAGTGCCCACCTTGTGCCAATTTATACCCCTCCACCCTGAAGCCATTTTGTCCCATTTACAGCTTCTAAGAATTTAGACATCAAAGCGGGAACAAGACCTGATGGAGGTGCAAACCACAACCCCGGCGCTGGGGCACGCAGCTCTCCCATGGGGACCAGCAGAGCTTCCCTTGTTGGGTCCCACCTCCCCAGGCTCTGTGCAGGAGCTGGGGGCAGTGCCCAGGGCTGCTGCCCCTCTGTCCCCCACCTCCTCAGGCTGTCATGCTCTCCAGCACTGTGAAGATTTCTTTTTGATAGCTGAATCCAGAAGGATTTCCTACACAGTGCAACCCTAAGCCCTCCGCACGCAGAACTACACACGACACAACATCTCTCCCTCTCCTGCTCCCATCCAGGTGGCCAAATGATGGCTGTTTTTCACTCTCTATTTCTCAGGAAGCAATGTGGATGCTCTGACAACATAGCCATCAATATCAGCGTTTTGAGAGCTACTGTCCTCTCAGGCTGCCAATTCACTGCAAGGAAAAACAGAACCAACGAATCCCTTCTCATGGATGCTCAGGAAAACCCTACACCCCACGGGGAGCACTTACAAAATAAATGGCATGCTGCTATCGTTGCTATCGTTCCAGCATCAAACTTCGGCTGTGTAGCATCCTGTAAAAGTGCTGAGCCCTTCCCTCCATCTATAACTTCTTGTGTTTCTTCCCGTGTCCCTCACTGGTTAATTCTGCACCAGGTTTACAAAGCCATACACATGGAAATTACTACGGAAAGTTCTCTAGAAAGAAAATGCAGCAATTTACTTTAGGTCAGTGTTAAGTTCCTTCTCCTTTCAGAAGACAGACAGCTGGCTTTGCAAAAGCCCATCTCCTCCTCTGCCCGGTGCAAGGTGCAGCCTCAGCATCCCAGCACCACGGCCCTCGCTCCACCCAGCAAGGAGACAGAAAGCAAAGCTGCCTGTTAACCTGTGGCTGAGCAGACACAGGGCTGGGCAGGACTCAGAGCCACGCAGCTCCGGGGCAGCACACACACAGCTTCTCACTGCTCATTTCTCTCAGCTCTCCGACATTCCTCAGCTCTTCCAACAGAACTCAGCTCCCCAGTTTATCAGCACCATCTCTGAGTGTGTTAGGGCTGTGATCTGCACCCGACACCTCTAACAGAGGGGGGTGAGGAACTGGGAGGTGTGAGCGCAGTGGTTTCTTACACAAGCAGGCTGCAGCTGCCCCACCAGGTAATGGAAGAAATTTTCTCCTGGATGCAATCCCTGCTACCCCCGATCGCCAACGCCTCGGTTCCCAAAGCAGGAATTCACTTCAGGGGATGAATGCATAGGGAAGCACTGCAGATTTGGTTTGTTTGTTGGTTTTTTTTTCAAGGTTATGAATTAACTGAAAAAAAAAGTAAAACCAGAAGAAAATGATTTTTAGATCGACCCAGACAGCTTAACTCAATTCACGACGGGATCTGCTTTTCCAGATCTGGGACATCCCAGTGCTTTCGTGCTCTCCAGTTTCCTTTTTTAAATTCGGGTCATTTCAGGTCAGAATCAAACGTTTCAACTCCTCTGAAAGAAAACCCTTTACAAATATATGCCCAAGCCTCTCTTCGGATATTTCACCGTTTTCCAAGTCTCCGATCAAAGCCGCTTTCCAAAGCCTGCCTCCCACGTCCTTTCCTCCTTCTATAAATCAATCAGCTGCTAAAAACACCACCGCCACCATTTTCACCCGCTCTGCTGTAGCACAGCAGTTCATCACCTCTCTGTGGATGCAGAACTCGGGTGGGCATTCCCAGGGGCACGGCTGCCGTGAGCTCAGGGCTCTGTGCTCTGTGCCCAGTGGGCTCTTCCCGCACGCGCAGAGACGGAAATCTGGAGATCACAGAAAGGAAAATCTGGTGCTTAGTGTTTTTGGTTTTTTTTTTTTTTCCATACCACTTTCTGGCTGCTTTATATCTTCTTCTGAAATGCGTGGTGAATGAAAACATTAAATGTCTCGCAGACTTTTTAACTTAGGGTCTTCGTCCCCACATATTTTTCATATTACTCATATTCCCCTGCTTGAGTTAAACTCAAACAGGCCTGGAACAACTTCATTAACATAAAACCACATGATAATAGGAAACAGAGCCTTTTAATGGTTTATTTTCTTATTATCTTGTGATATATTTCATCTTCCCCCCCTCTGCAGAGTGCTACTACATTCTGTTTTCACTCTGCTGGCTGGGTCGAGGCGAGCCCTGCTTGGCAGCAGGGAGCAATCACACACCGAGCTGCAGATCCCATTAAGCCCAGGCACTTCCAAGCTCCCGAGCTGCTACGTCAGCAGACGGAGCAGGGCTGGACATCCCACACCCCAAAACATCACCCGCAGGCAGACAGCACTCACCCCACACAGAGTGCTGTGTGCTGGGAGCTCGGTGCCCGCTGCTGCCAGCTCAGCTCCTTGCTTTCACTGCCCCCTCTGCAGCTCACTGCTTTGGAAATGCCATAGCAGCCGGGCTGTATGGGACCTGAACCAGGCTGCGTGCAACAGGGGCAGCCATAAAGGCTTCGGTGAAAGCAGCAAAGCCCCGTGCTTGGCTTTACCTTCACGCCTAAGCATCCCATGCTATGTCATGACCTTGCCCACATAACCCCTGTGCTGTACAAAAATAAGTCCTTACCCTCTCGGTTTGGTAATAATTCACAGGCTTGGCTGGCCAGGGGGTACGACAAGGGAATCTCTTTAGCAATAGCACATTTTCTTTTGTCCTAAGACCACAGTTTCAAAATTCTGGAGTTGCAACATTTCTGTGAAGGTTAAAGGAATCTGAAGTTCATGAGGAATTGCATCTGTTTCGGGATGGCTCTTCTGACTTATTTCCATCACCCATACTTGTAATACTGCAATAACAAATACCGATTCTGTATGGGATCTCTACCTTGAAACACTGCCCTTTATTTTCTTGCTTTTCTTTTAACACGCCTTATAGAGCTTCCCTAGCAGTGCAGGAATTGCTACAGCTTTCTTCCCACTTCGTACATGATAACCAGCCCTAATTAATCAAAGCATGCAAGGGGAGTGCATTACGTCCCACGATGGAGCCCATTACCTAAGTATTCATTGACTATATTTAATCTGTTGCTGGAGAGGCTCGGCAGCAGCCTCAGACTCGTCTTTAAAAAGGAATGGCAATTTCTAGGATTCCCATTCTATCATAGCTCAAAGTAGGCTCTGTGAATAAATGGGAGAAGGAAATCAGTGAGATATATTAGCACCACTATATATTTTTCATTTCCCTCTGTCTTTGCTTCCAAAAGAATATTGGTGATGAATTTGCAAATGGTTCTGGATTATGACAGAATTTTTTACCCTTCATTATTTATCCCCCCACTGAACACCTCTATTAGAGATTACAGTGACAAATGCATGAATAAAAGGCAAAGACAATATTTTAGCACTGCGGTGTAAATCTCCTTTTACGCATTATTAATTTAAAGAAATCCATTACAGCATACAGCTCTGAGGGGAAGACAAGGTTACATCCGAACCGCTCTCGGCAGCTGGGGTCAGTGGGACAGAGCCCGGCAGGGCTGAGCCCCCCAGCTGTCCCTCTGGAAAACACACTTTTCTCCCTCATTCTCCATCTCTTTCTTCACTTTCATTTCACTCGGGACAGCGGTGGCTGACGGCCCAGCTGAGCTCTGCTCATCTTCAAACTGCTCACAGAAAGATGCTTCTGCTCCCTGCGGACCCTTACTCACCACAGCCACCCCTAATGGTGACCCTATGCTATCCAGGTTTCCTTTTGGTACAGACCTCCACACAGCCTTTCTCCAAAAGCCTCTGAAAGAAAAGTAACTCTTTCCACCCTCTTTCTTGTTTATTTTCCCAAAGACAGGGCTTAAATCGTGGGCGATCTCCTACAGCTGAGCACGGCTCCGCACAGCATCTCCCTCCAGCAGAGCAAGAAGGGGAGGAAATGCTGTTCCTATCTAGAGGAAGGAAATAGGAAAACAGATGGAAAGCACTCAGAATTGGAACAAGTGTGTTTTAAACAATACAACAGGTCCCTTTTACTCCAAAATAACAGAACGCTACTGTGGAAATCTGTATACAATCATGCCATCGACAACAAAGATAACGGAGAAATAATTCTGTGAACCTGAACTGAAAGTACGTTTTGTGAGAGATGCTAATCACCAGCCACAATCTCCATATAGCTCCCATCACGCAACACCAAGCCTTTGATTTCACTTGATTTATTTTTCTTAAAACTCGTAACAAAAGACTTCGTAGGACTAAAATACCCACAGCTTATGCCTACCAGAGGTTTGAAAAATACCACCCATCTGCGAGAATTAATTTATCACCAGTTTGCTCATGCTGCTGTGGGCTGAATTTCCTGCAGTTCACCTACTCAACACATCCAGTCTTGTTCTGTGCATGTTCACTGATGGGTTCCTAAGAGATCACGGGTTGCTCTGGTTAAATCCAACCCTACAAACACTGATGAAGCACTGGATCAGGAGGGACTCATGAGAACATATGTGCACTCAGCTGCTGCTAAGGATGAGAAACACAACTTGCACATCTAAAAACCAGAGGTCTCTGTTCCATTTTTGGCATCAATATGGGTTCACTGAGCACTTGAGTTGAGGCTCTGTGTTTGAAAACAGCAGTTTTAAGCAGTCAGACATTTATGCATTGCAACAATACTGATAGCAATCTAATTCTGCTCCCATTGTCCAGTTTGGCAGGGACTGCCAACAAACTCAATCTGAATTCTTGTACTCCAGGCCTTCACCCTTCCAAAGAGCAATCCTTAGCATGGCAGGTGGAGATGTGGCACTGGGGGACAGAGGGAGTGGGCACAGTGAGGATGGGGTGGGGTTGGACTTGGTGATCTTGAAGATCTTTTCCAACCTTAACAATTCTGTGATTCTGTTTGAACTGTGTTGAACTATGTTGTCACTTGAGCCTCCTTTTCCTCTCTAGTTTATGTTCTCTCCAACACACGTTGGTCTCCTGCTGAGGTTCTACGTGATAAATTCATCTTTTTAATGCCAACAGGGAAATGGCCAACTTGCTTGGTGAAAAGCAAGGGGAAAATAGTCAGATTTGGAATTACACGTTACAAATTAACAAGTGCAAAACATTTCATTCCTTGATAGCCAAAGGCACATCAGGAAATAAATGCTTATCAGACACTATTCACTGCTTTAAACTTTCAAGACCAATTTTAGATGTTCCAGGGTGTGCTAGCCCATTTGAAACATCCTAAAGGGAATGTCTATGTGGAATGCAGGTACTCATAGCTTTCTGGGAAATTGGGCTTCTTTGAGATGTTTAATATTGGAAACTTAAGATCACTAGTTCTCTTTCAAAATGTAGACCATGGTTCATTGATTTCTTTCCTTCTGAACTGAGGATCTCAGTCAAGGGGGTTGAAAATAAGATACGTAATAGTAATTTTAAACCCCTAATTTGTTTGCCCTCCCCCATGCTCCCTATACCTTCACAATAAATCCTTTGAAAAAGTGGAAATGCTTTCGTGAAAAGACCGATGGGAAACGTTAAAAAATATCATGCAAGCAACATCAAGTTATCTCTGTTATTTTAGGCAAAACATATTTCCTGCTCTTTTCCCTTCAGACTTACTTAGGGTCTGCTGTAGAGCTCAGGCTTCAGACTACCCTGTCAATCAGCGATTAGAGAGGTCGCTCATATTGGGGTTTTACCAGTGTACAAACCTCCTTCTGTAGAAGTAGCTTCACCTGTACAAAGCCCTTGTGTTGACACAGCACGGCTCGGTGCGTGGCATGGCTTCTGTCGGTGCAGCAGGTCTGCCCACAGCCCAACCCATGTGTGTGTAGAGCCCTGCAAATCCCCAATCCCATCAATGCATCTCACCCAGCTTGGGGCATCCCTTACTTCAGGGAGAAGGGATGCCTTTCTCTTCAGTGGGGACTTCAGCTTTCAGAGCATTAATATTTAGTACAACGCAATACCTGAGAGCCCACAGTGCTGCTTCCCCCAGCACGGATGTGTGGAGAACTGCCCTAAGAACTATGGCAATAGACTCAAATTTATATAAAAAATCACATCAATAATGCCATAACCCACAACTAAGGCTGCTGAAAAGGGTTATTACTGCACCTCAGCGATCCTGTCCTAATAAAAAAGAAATTAGTCTGTTTAATAACAGTGCATAATGAAGACTGCAGAATAAAGCATGAGATAATTTGTCAGTGATTAGAAGGTCAATGGGTCAACTTATGAACAAGTGAGTTGCTTTACCTGAGGGGAGCCACTGCTGTAACACGAGAAAGGCCCTGCTTTGTCTCCCTATCTCGCCATGGGTCCGTTATCGAAATGAAGCTGCAATTTATCAGCCGTGAGGAGACGCAGCGAGGTAACTACACGTCTACCAGGGGAACCTGGAATGCTCGAGCCTGGGCTGAAAGGCTTTTGTAAAATACTGCTCCAAATGCAAATTCTTCCCTCATCCCCACCCCCCGCTTTTTTATTCTTTATTTTTTTGGGGAGGGGGAAAGGCAAATACTGCATCTGTTACAAGATGACTTCGCTTCTGCTGCAGTGTTTTGCATCACGGTCATGTCAAACAGCAAAGCCTGCAGAAATAACTAAGTTTTGATTTGGTTTGCAGCACTTTTCACCTCTGATCCCACTCCCAGGTATCCTGTACATATTTGCATTTGCAAACAGAGAAGCGTGGAAGAATTTTTATCCCAGTGTTGCTGATGAGAAATAAACCCTGGAGGTCTGACATGATGTGGCCGAGCTGACAGAACCAGGGCTTGGAAGCAACTGAAGCAACCTCAGCTTTTACCAAGCCCTCTGTCCGAGCCTTTGCCACAAACTCATCTTTCCCTTTCACTGCTGGGGCTTGCCCTGCTCTGCCTAAAAGCCGAACTAAAAGCGCGTGTAAAGATGCGGCGCGGTGTGACCTGATATTCCTGAGCTCCCACAGAACGCTTCATTCACAAGGAGACAACAAAGGCCATCTCCGGGTCTTGGAAAAGGCTGAAAGTTCACTCCCGACCAATTCAAACACGTATCTTTTGTTTTTTATGTAATTCTTGTGCGGAATAATTAATCCATGTAAATTATTCCTTCTCTTAAGAAGGCTGCAAGCATTGCCAGCCGCCCTCATACGCGCACACGTGCAGAGCCAGGTAAAGCATCTCTGTTTCATGGGGTCAGGTTCCACTCAGCATCAAGGGACGCACAGAAAAGCTCACTGCATTTGAATTGACAATAACATTGTGACTTGAGCTCCAAGGAATCTGCACCCCCCCCCCCCAAACCCTGCAAGCACCTTTTTTTTGCTTCAAATAATTAAATTGGATGAGGCAAGATACCTGATCAGTTAGCTTTTCCATTCCTCCGTTTCCAATGAAATAAAATCTAGCAACAAGTTTTCGCAAAAGATGGTGTTCTATGCCAGTGGGTCAGTGGCCAACTTAACCATAACAAATAATAGTCTAGTCTTTCAAAGTTTCAAAGATTTTTCTTTAAAGGGAAAAAAAAAAAAAGAGAGAGACTGAGTGCTAGAAGACAGTCTTGGATTTCCTCTGCATTTGTCCACTGCCAACTCACTAGCACATGTTCCCTCTAGCTGGCTAACACATCCCTGCGGTGAACACGTGCAAACTGCAGCCTCAGACAGCCCCACTGCAACAAAGTCACCGACGTGAACTGCGACCACGTTGGTGCTGGGACTGGCGTTTCTTACTCAGGCAGCATGCAGATGGACCGCGGCTGCCTGGGGTTCGCTGTGTGCTTTCCATGTGAGCGGCTCTGGTTGCGGAGGGGTTAAAATATTTCAGTTCTGAGTTAAGGAACAGTGAAAGTCTGAGTCCAGAGACACTTTTTCCTCCTTTCCGACGGTGATTGGCTTCCCCTGCACCTCTTTTGTTTTGAGAATTTCGGAGTATGCAGACTTGTGTAATGCAGAGATTGCTTCCAATTTAATTTAGTTGTTTTGTCTTTTATCATAATGGAAATGAGCACAGGATCCTTCCCAGGCTTTCTGCCACGCAGACCTCAGTCTGGTGGTTCCTCACAACAATGGGGGATGGGGAGAAGGGCTTACTGAGCTGTGAGGGTGAAACAGCCACTCCTGCCCCAACAGCAAGACCCAAAACCTGCTCCTGGAGCACATAACACATGCTTAAGCATCACAGCCCAGCTCAGCTCGTTGTTTCCCCCAGCAGCTCACACCAGCCCTTTGCTGCCCAGCTCCCTTGCCCTGAGCACACGGTGGGAGCAGGATGTGGCCAGGCACTATGTTACCTGCACAAGGGCTGAGCCTCGCCAGCCCTTCACCAGGAGAATAACAAAACGACTGTCGTCTTTTCACAGTATAAATATTTGCGCTAATAATCGTTCAGGAGAAATATGCGAAGCTTTCAGGATTTACAAACATTTTCTTTTTTTTTTTTTCCCCCCAAATTCCTGGCCTTCGGCCAGGCACTTAGCAGAGAATATCGTGCTACCGAGCACAAATCAAACCGCAGATGCAAAAAAATGACAACCGTTTCTTTTATTTATTATTATTTTTAATCTTTTTTCTTCCTTTCCATTTCAGCTTCGGCCCAACACGAACACCCCTAAATACCCTGACAGCCGGCATGCGACCTGGGCTGGGAGGGGGTCCCACCCTGGTCCCACCCTGTGCACAATGGTGCCCCTGGCAGCAGACACCAAGTTAGGGGCAGGGGGTCCCTGTCCATGGGGAGAGGTGGGCTTCAACCTGTAAGGCAGAAAAGCTCCAAGAAATCCTGCTCCGAAGGGACGGAGCAAATACAGAGGGGGAGATGTACGAGCACTTGTGACTGGTGAGCCTGTTTCTATTCGGACACACATTAGGCAAATTCATTGCTTCTGGCACCCAGCGCAGCTTCAGGACCAGAAGAGGAAGCTTTGTCCTCGTACTCGACCCTTGAAGGCACAGCCTCATCAGAACAGAGCAGCCCCGAGCTCTGAGAAACAGCCAGAAATGTTCTGAGTCAGAGCTGGACTGTGCTCGCAGAGCTGCGGACACAAGTGCCAGTTGTTCCACGGGCAGCAGTATCTTCTTCGTTGCTTTTGTATTTAATAAGGCCGCGTTTCAAGGGAAATAAAAAGGAAAAACAAAGCAGATCTTCAATTTTAAAACTCCTTTATACTGTTGTAAAAAGTGCCCAGGGTGAGTCCCTGCTCACTGCGGGCAGTGGGACCACACGGCCCCTTCCAACCCAAAGCACCCTACGATGCCACGATCCTAAGTGCATTTTTAGCCAAAAATGACTATCTAAAGAAAGCTCAGAATATTAATTCATGATGTAACAGTATTTTCAGTCCTGTAACCCAGCATTTACACAAGAAGAATAACTGACAACAAGCCACCAGCATATTGAGTAGAGGAATTTTGCATAATTAGCACTGGCCCTAAGCTTTGCTAATAGCTCCAGGAAATCTGAAGCATGGGCTCTGCTGATCCCCACGCATTAGTGGCAGAGCTGAAATTCACCATTGTTGCTCTCTGTGCAGAAGGATATGAAAGACAAATTATTACAATGCGCTGTATTTTGACAGGGCCAACAGATGGGATATTTTTTTGAGCTTGAAACTTCTGAGAAGAACTGTTGGGAAATCGGATGGGCAGATTTCGAGGCGCATTTGGTAACAGAAACAGTTTCAGAAATCCCAGCTCCTGCAAAACTCCCTTGGGGTCCCAGTGTCAGGGGGATCCAACAGCATGGGGTTTACTCTGAGAGCTCAGGGGAGCTGCTGCTATAGGGTTAAGGGGTGGAGAGGCGAGAAAGGAAGAAACCCACACGACACAACACAAACAAAGCCAAGCCCTGCTCCGGTATTTGTCCACCTGCTTGGACTGCACAGGACTGTAGCAGAGCAAACAAAGCTCCATGACAGCGGCAGATAGCACAGTTCATGGTTAACTTCAAGTAGAGCAGAACACACCTCTGCAGAAATAGCAGCAGCTCCAACAGCTTCGGAGGAAAAGCAAAGCCCTGAGCCCCAAACAAGCAAACACCACACAGTAAGAACAAGAAAGGCAATGAACGCTGTGAGCCTCGACGTCGCTGCCCTGCACCAAGCACACCCAGGGTCTGGGAACGGAGCATGGCAAAGGAGAGAGCTGCGGATAAAACGATACAGCAGGAAGAGATCCAGGACAAACCCTGGAGAAACAGACACCAGCAGCTCCTCCCGCGGCTCAGCCGCTCGTTTGTGCAGCTTCAGAGAGCTGGAGCGGGCCGAGCATCTGAAACGACTCCTCTGCTTCAGATAGGTATCTCCCGAAGTGCATTTGGCAGCAGTCATAACCGCAGAAATACAGTATTTACAGAGACAGCATTCATCAGAGCCTGCTCGCAACGGCGATACGCGGGTATTAGTAACAACTTTCTGACGGCAATTTGCTGGGTTTGATCCTCTGTTATGGCACATCCACAATGACAAACCTTTCTCCTCACACACAGCTCCCTTTTTCAAAGCCATCCTTAGTTCTAAATGGGGAACTATAAAATATCTTTATTAAAGTTTGCTCTTAGATTAGTAAGAGGGCAATAGCGCACTGCGGCTCTCCATCTAGCACACACATTTCCCCCCCAATGATAAAGGAAGGGAAAGCAATGCGATGGCTCCTTCTACCTCCCTGATTTATAACTGTCTATGACTATAGGTCAAACGAATGAAAAGCACCTGGGGAGCACGCTGCAGGAACAGGTCCGTGGTGTGATAGCAACCCTGGAGTGCCGGGGAGATGGCGAGGCCAGCTCACTCAGACAAATTAGATAATTAAATGGAAACAGGCTAGATAAATTGCACTTTCTTAATTGGGTTATCAAGAAACAATAGTGACTATGAATGACCTCACTGTCTGTGTAGTCTAACACTTCTCTCCATAGGAACTAGGAGGGAGTTATTTGTCTACGCTGGGGTTATTGTTGGCCTAGAAAATGAATACTTAAGAGCAACGTGGTGTTTTTTTTTTTCTCTCACCAGAAGCCATTACCGATAAAGATCTGGGTCTGCTGATATGAGGTGGGAGTGTGCGGAGAAAAGATGGATTGCATGAGCCTCGCATTAAAACTAAATAGATCTTTCACCAAATTTAACTATGCACAGCAGAGCAGTGCTGCCAAACTCTGATTTTTTCATACCCACAAGTTTGCCATTGTTTCAGTTGTTCAGACCAACTGGTTGTGGCTAAAGAGATAAAACACTACAGTGCTTGTAAGGTGTGACAGGGGATGGGATGGGATGGGATGGGATGGGATGGGATGGGATGGGAGGGAAGGGGAGGGGAGGGGAGGGGAGAGGAGGGGATGGGATGGGATGGGATGGGATGGGATGGGATGGGATGGATTAAGCCTGGGCATCAGTCACCCCCCACAGATCCCACAGTTTCAGAGGGGATGACTGAGTCCTCTCAACTCCACGAAGTCATGAGCATGGAAGTCAGCACCAGGAAAGAGGAGGACAAATTCTTTAACCCCAACCTGTGAAGTATTCACCTCTTCCAAGCCAGGCATGCACAATCTGTGCTGCAATTCCCCGCTCTCCCTCCAGCTCTCAGATAACACACAGATCTGTCACTTCCACCAACTACCAAATTCTAACAGGAAAGAATCATTAAGAAAAACTGCTTCATTGCTTGCATTACCAGGCTCTTTGGGTCTGCAAACAGACCTGGGAGAATGCTGTTCTACAAATGAGCAGATGCTGCAACTGGAGTCAAGCAAATACATAAATACATCACTTCTTCAACAAAATGCAAGTCTCATCTACTCCTTGCTACTGCATTGCTACAGAAAAGAGTTGAAAGCTATCTGAATACAGGATGCATTTTCTTTCTGAGTAATATCAAAACCTTGATACAACCTGCTCATCTATCGCTCCAACATTCTCAGGGACTTTGCTAAAAATGCAAAATGAAAACTCATGTCTAGAACTCCGCTGGAGAAAACCACACTGAGCAACTCACATGTTTACCACGCACAGCAGAATGACCATGTACAGGGGTGGAAAATGGGACATACACTCTAAAAGAACATTTGAAAGACAGAGCAAGCATATGGCTTATGTTTAGAAATCTCTCTTGGCTCAGCAACCCCAAGGCTACATGCTGCATTGAAGCCCAGGCTTAACTTGGTCTTAGCTGTCTGTCTGCTGTATTTTGCTAAAACAGCTTTCACTGAGATAATGAATTTTATGATCTTACTTGTGCTCAGCTATTAACAGCCTGAAATTGATTCTTATCCCACACATTCACACTCCCATTTACTCCTGCTCTCTGCTCACAACGCAGAAAGTAGCTGTACCTGACAAACCACAGTGTGTTCTGGGATGCTTGCAGCTTGTTAGCATGAGCTTTAAGCACTTCCTCCAAGACAGCGTTACCTCAAGCTACTTTAACTCAAGGTTCCTATTAAGATACCACATTTTCTATTCTTATTTTTATTCAGAATGACAGGAAACCAAAAACATCAAGTGCAGACTCTTTCTTTGAGCCTCCAAGGCACATAATGAAAAGCATATCCAGGGGCTGCACCCAAGAACGTGCTCAAGATTGGCTAACTACAAAAAGGACACTGAAATTCTCCATCCTTCTGCCTAGCATGAGACACTGGCAAGTTTGGGTACACTAAAAATAATTCCGAGAAAAGGAAAGGAAGACACTGCCAATCCTACTGCACATTTTGTCCTAAGATCTTAAGTTCATCGTTCATGTCTATGGTCTCAGCAAAGCAGTGAAGTACTCACGTTCTTTTTTTTCTTTAAATAGAAGTAAGCAACCTGTGGCACAAAGAAAAGGAATCTAAGAGAGTATCTGACCTCTTCTAGACAATGAATACTCGGAAGACAACTGAACAAAAGCAATTACACACTGGTCAGACAGCTTAGGGCTGTCCTGTGATTTTTTGGTGAATCAGTCAGTGCAGTCAGCAGTGTTTTCCTAGGTCTTTAACCATTAAATATTAACAAGTTGGATAAAAACTGAATGCTTTCAGAGAGGAAAGATGACAAACCTTCCCACCTTGAAAAATAGCAGAGATTTACTCTGTCAGATACAAGTTTCCTCAAGCCCATCTGGGTTCTGGCTGCCAGTGTAGATCTGCTGCATGAAACCTTCCTCTCCTTTTACTTTTCAAGAAATCATTCAACAAGAAATGTAAATGGACTTTGCTTTATGCTTTCCTCTTCAAAAAAAGACATAAACAACAACAAAACCACTCGAGAAAAGAGATATTAAATTAAGCATCTCTACAGGGCCCTCTACAAGACCAAGATTAAGGTAACTCTACCACCATGAATTTTCACAGGGCAGAGTCTTCTAATTTTACCTGGTTAAAATCAAGCATCCAAAGAAATCTTTAATTATTTACAAATTTGCTTTTCCTGGGACTGGTCATTTGCACTGAGTTCAAGCAGAGCAATAATTATGTTTAATTTTAGCTAGAGCTAGGCTATTTTTCTCCTTCTACACTTGTATTAATAAATTAATTACACAGCCCCCGCAGCAGCTGCCAGACAACTAAAATTTGCTTTTGAATTCACTCATTCAGCACCTTCTAAAAGGAAAGAAGGCACAACTGTAACCTCAAAAGCAGCACTGGTGATGGATAATTTGCCTCTACGTATTAGACCAATGCATGTAGGCTCAACATAAAAATATCAGCGATCATTTGGGAGATTTACATGAACCTTCTGCAGTTCTGCTTTATAGTCAAGCAGGGGAGAGTTAATTATTTCCCCAGAATTTATCTTCTCAATGGATATCCACCGGAATGCTATTCACACTACTTTGCGATGAACTCTGCTCTTTCCTGCCTTCCTCCCAGGAAGTCACAATCGAAGACAAAAGCCTGCAAATGATAGACAAGGGCAGAGGCCATGTCCAACTTTGATATCTTGTTGATAACGTATTGTACAATTAGATCAATTTGACAATTTCCATTATGGCTGATAAAATATTTATTGAGCCTTGGAGATGATGTCTGATCCCTGTGCCATTTGTTTTACTAATGGGGGAGATATTTACCAAATCAGTAAAAAGCATTCAAATTTCAGATCCTCATAGCCTCCCCAACATTAGATTTGCAAATTACTGGCTGAAACCATAAATTACAGCACAGCACAGCCAGGCTGATGCCAAGCTGACAAGGTAGGTAGATGGCTTGCGATGACATTGTTTCACAGAAGCATTAATCATAGCAGGAAAGAAAATACTCTCAAATTGGTCCATAAGTCTAAATATTAAGGAATGAGAAGCAGGTTGCTGGGAGATAGCTTTAGTTGGAGCTTGAAAATTAGGAAATGAAAAAGCTTTTCTATTATTTAACAAATCATCTTAATAATGTTTTACGCTCAAGTGTCAGCAAGCAAAGGAAATTCCTATTCCTTCCCATGTGCTCTTTATCCTCACTGCTCTTTAATAGGAATATTAACGATGTGAGGATCAGTTCAGATGTAGCCCAAGGTGCATTTTTCTTCTGCTACAGCTTAACTAAAAAGGATAAATACCGAAAGGAAATTTTAATTTCTATGTTTAAACCTTTTGCTTTGTCAGCAGCACAAACAGGGGCTGCAGCTCCTCTTGTGCCTTAGTGTTCAAGGTCAAGTGTACGTTTACTTATGTGCAGCCCAAACTTATTAAAATCCCACAAATCAGATAAACTGCAAGATCCAGCTTACCGTGAAACACTGACGCAGCGGTTTGTAATCTTAGGAAGAAATATACGTGTATCACTGTTGATTAAATACAAACCCCGCTGATTAATTTAGAGAAAAACACCACCTTACAGGGATTATTATACAACGAAGGGCTTAAAATGCTTCCCTGCTAATAGCATTGTCAAAAAGCAGAGCCTTACAGTACATTGACCGGGGGAGATTCATAGTGCGGCATGACTGAAGTAAGTTGAAGGTGACATATTTGTCTAGCAGACATAATTAAAGCTATAATATCGGTGCTAGAGGTCAGAGTTGTGCAGTCCTAAGGCAAAAGCAGTTTGAAAGAAAAAGCTCTGAAATAAGGGAATGAAGAACGATGCTGGCCAAGAGTCTGACACCTCTCAAACTCAAATTGCAAAGGTTTGTCTCAGCAGGCCTGATGCTCACATTTTCCTTCTGTACACCAACAAAACCAGGTCACCCAGGGTTCAGGAGTGCCAGCAGGAGCTGCACTGACGCACTTTGGTGCCCAGATGTCCCCAATTGCCCACCTCTGCAGAAAGCTTGAGCATGGAGCTCAAGCACCACGACTCATTCCAGCGCCCAGAAAGCATGGCAAGAGAAGGTCCTGACTGGCTGAGCTACTGTGTAACGGTTTAAAGATGCTCTTCCATTAGGAGACCTAAAATAACACGTCTATTTCTCCGCAAATGTTTGAAATCCAAATGACCTTAGCTCGGTATCGCCAAACTAACACAGAACACGAGATGCCCCATGTGTTAGGAGAGTACCCAGCAGAGCCTGTGCACCACAGTTACACCAGCAACACACCCCACATCGTGCCTTTCGCTGAAATTGACACTTTGAGATCCACACCACGTGGAACGCTGGACAGGATGAGACTTCCCCGTCTCTGTGGTTCACACCACTGCTTGTTCCCACTGCTCCAGACTTCACACCTTCACTTTAAACATCACTTGGGCTTTTAAGCTGTCTCTCTCAGTGCAGCACACATTTAACGTATCGTCACTCGCAGAATTATTCCACCAGCATGCATTTTAGCATTTTGACAAGAGATGACATGGGGTGGGGTGGGGGTGGGGGGGGAGGAATTTGCCTCTGAGCTTGCAGGAAAGCCCTCGTTACCCTGGTGGATTTGTGCGTAATATCAGAGATGGTGGTTCGCTCTCAAGGCGTGCTGGTGTTCAGAAAGAAGTCAAACTCTTTATTGCTTCCGACTCCTTAAAAGTTTACCCAGCCTTCCAAAGGCACCTTAAAGTTCATGTGGCCCTGTATTTCTTTTGCCAGAGCACTGCCGGTGCAAAGCAGCTCCAGATCCCTCTTCCTCCCACTCCTCCGTGCCCCCAGCTACTCACAGCGGACAAGGGACAGGAGCAGTGCACCTTTAAGAACGAAATCTCCCAGCAGAGCTGCTTTGTTTGAGATAGCGAAGTTATTGTCCTTCGCGCTGTCTGGCAGCCCTCCTGTCCCTTGGATTTATCTCACACACATGATGCAGCTTTGTGGAAGGGATCGGGAGGGACTTTGCATTCCTCCGGTAGGATGATATGAGTTTGTATCTAAATCTGTTCCATATGACCCACCTCACATGGTTGGTGTCTGGCCGATCCACTTGTAAAGGTCAAGGAGTATTTCAACGGAGGCTTCACAGTCAAAGGGTTTGTTCATAAAAAAAAAAAGAACCCTTCTGATAGAAACGGCACTTCATAAAGATACTGTGAGCATTCTCTATTCCTTCTCACAGATACGTTTAAGGACCACAAGAGGCACAGGTGCAATGTGAGGCGTTATCTGGGGGCTGTGCTAAGGGTCTCACAGCCTTTCCTCCTTCGATAGCTGAGCTTCCCAACAAGCTGGGATAGTTTACATCTGTCCAAATCCAACAGAATGTGCCAAAGAAAGCACTTTCTCACCAGATGTTGAACAGATAACAATACTTTTTGATCTGAGACATTTTCATTTTGCTTCTGGCTCGGCAGAACTGTTCGAAGGCCATTCAAACCTCTCCAAAAGCTACGACATGTAAATGTTAAACAAGTTCAAATCCATGCCCCAGCCTCCCAACTGATCCGTCTCAATCATGAGCTATCAGAAACGAGTGGAAGTAAATGGGGCCGATCCCAATCCCAACCTTGCTAACCTGAGTGCTCTCGCCATCTTGCGACCCTGATGCAGGTACCTTGCCAAAATCTGCTCCTCGAGGGAAAAAAATACACTGAGTTTATCTTTGGCAAAGCAGTTCTCCTTCCTCCAGGCAGCAGAGCCTCACAGCACACTGAGTGCCACCACTCCACTCACGAACACGTTCTGTGGAGACCACGAGGGACTCCTCAAGCTCATCTTTAATGCTAAGGCCACCCTATGTAGAAACGACCGGGGTAATTCTGCTCCCCAGTCACACCAGCAATCTGTCCATTAAAAAAACGCAAAAATATATTAGGGAAGAGCAGAGTACCAACTGAAATGTCACATTTGCAAGCCAAGAAACACAACAGGAAGGAGTCCAGGGTGCAGTGAAGTGCAGTGCTGTGCAAGGCCCCAGCAGAGGAGACAGAACCACACAGTGCAGTCCTGGGATGAAGGACTGAAGATCATCCACAGAAAAATGACAGTGAATGGCGACACATAAAGGCAAAGTGCACAGAAATATTTCTCTAAGGATCTGGTCTTGGGGAAGACAAAAATAAAGCTCATTTTTAGCCAAGAGGCGAAAGGAAAACTCACATAGCCGTTTTCCATCTTAATATTTCTGCTGAAGTGTGACAACAAAATAGCTGTGCTGCAGTTCTATGCTTCAGCTCTTTGAGGGATCTGCAGGCAGCGTGGAAATGCCCATCTCCCATCAGGCAGTCCGACCCCTGTAACTACCCGTGGCTCTCAGGCAGCGGCGCTGCCTAATGCTGACCACAAAGAAAACAGCAAGATGAAATCTATGAAAAATGCCATACTGGCATTGGCTGAGATGATTCGAGGCTTTAATGTTTGAACACAGTGCTTTAACACAGCTAAGAGTTGTTGCGACCGGTTTAAATGGTAAAAAAACACCCAACTGCTTTAAATCAGGTTGGACCGCATCCTGCCTCGTTCGTGGTACAGCTCAGGCTGTGAACAGAACATCTCCGTGCCCAACCTCACATCGTGACTTTGAGTAAGTCCTTTTATCTGCAGGCACTTGTAGTCCCTCAGAAACTGGGAGAGATGCTGCTTAAAACATTTACTACCCACATATGTGTGCAGCAGAGGGCTCAGAACTACCGAAGGGTGAGATTTAGGAACCTGCACTCATGTTCAGAGGCTGCACAAGCACACAGAAGCTTGAGCACCGTTTGAAGTCGGCGGCATCTGTTCCCCATACCTTCACACCAGGTCAGTATTAATATCACGAATCCAAGGCTCATTTACATTAGCACTGGGTAGGATCATAGCCCCAACTTTTTCTCTCACTTGGAGAAAGCTTTACAAGCTTGTCCCTCCAGCAAGCCTTGTGGGTGGCCACTGTTTTCGCTGCTGCACTAGCAACTTCGACTTCTAATCCCCCTGCTAATACCCCAGCCTGATTCGCTTTGCTGGCGATAGATAAGTCATGTTTCTGGGTCCCGC
Source organism: Callipepla californica brunnescens (assembly GCA_023055505.1). NCBI lineage: Eukaryota > Metazoa > Chordata > Aves > Galliformes > Odontophoridae > Callipepla > Callipepla californica. The sequence goes on along the minus strand of JALIRH010000036.1, from coordinate 5,068,136 downwards.
ACACAGTGACCGGACACCACCTCTCAGTGGCTCGCAAGCAAGCCCCATTGCTAAACAAAAGGCACTCTGTTTGGTCACCCTTCCTTCACAGAGGCTTAAGAACATTTTTGTCATTTTTGAACAGCTAATATCTTGCGGGGGGGGGGGGGGGGGGGAAAGTTGTCTAATCTCTTTAAATTTAATCTTTGCTTTTTGAAAAATCTGAGTGCGGATACTTAGTGCTGGACTATGTTCCATTAGACTAATTAGGTCAAGATTACCCAAAACGGTGTGACTCCACCAACTCCATTTAAATCCCCTCCTGTCCCTCAAGTTCCACCACTTGGAATTTTATTCACTTTTTCCTTCTACTTCCCCAGAGAGCCCAAAGCATGTTGGCAGTTAATTAAAACTGAATGAAAACTGCAGTGAAATCCAAAGGATTCTTCTCTTGGTCTTCAGCATCAGTCCAACCTGGTCAAAACCTTGTAGGACGACCCTGCTGACCGGCACTGGTAAAGACATGCTTTACATGTTTTCACATTCTCAAAGTCTGCTTACATTCCTCTGTTTTGCTTCATTTACAACGCAGATCCACTCATCACCACCATTAGTGAACAGTTTCCAGTTCACGGAAGAAGACAGCTGATATGTCCCATCAGTTCATCCTCCTGCCACTCAGAACCAGCTGTACGCACGGGTTTCAGTTTCTGTCTTTTTTCCATCAAAGATTTCTTATGTTCCTCATCGCAGGACAACAGTGGGCTGCTCGGTTCACTAGTTCAAGATTAACACAAATACCTGAGAAAACAAAGGACGCATTTCCCCCCTCAGAAAGGTTCCCAGCTCGCTTCAGAACTGAATCCCACTGAAAGGAATCTCTAGACACCTAAGGGAATAATCCCTCAAATTTCACGTTATCTGAGCCTTGTCGCTAATTACTCACAGCAATAAAACAAAAGATGCTTGTTTTCATTTGGGATCCTTCTGAACCTAAGTGAAGAACCTCAAGAACTGTTTCACTCCATGTGCTTACAGAATGCTTCCAGACAGACAGATTTTGCTTTGCGTTCTGTCTGCATTTGCTTTACTAATAATGTCCCAACAGAAACTGAAAATAATCCCCATCAGGGCTGTGGATCTCCAATGTGGTAGAAAGAAAAGAAGACTGGTGAGCAGAAACTTGGCTCCTCACCTCCTTCACCAGAGCGGCCAACTAAAGCCAGGGCACAATCTTAAAACCAGGGGATGTGACAAGTTTTTGTAAGGGAACAGCTCCTGGGAGAGGGCAGGCATCTTGCTCAGCACACGCAGCTTCAGCGTGCAGAACGTGACATCTGAAATGGAGAAGGCACTGGAAATGGCATCATGAGAGACCATCAGTGAAATGCAGTGGAACTACATAAGTCACCTCCACAACACCAGTGAAATTAAAAGCCCTGCAGATAAGGCATGCTTTTGGAGAAGCCTGTCTTTTAGCCGCACCTTTGTCTATCAAGTCATCCTTCAGCAAGGAGTGGAGATGTTAGTGAATCATAGCTGTCCAAACAAAGGACTGGAAACGCAGCAGATAATTCCAGCCTCGGTCATACCTCAGCTTCTGAAGTGCCCATACAGGAGTCTCAGTCTACAAACAGTCATACTCACTAAATTCTAGAATTTTGGAAGGGAGACAGCATCAGACTGGACTACCAAATCTAGAGTTATGAAGTGGTACAAGAAATGAAACAGAATGAAAATGACATTTGCTGTTGCACAGACGAAGCAAAACGTCCCCATTCACTGCTAAGGTTGAATCAATGAACTGGTATTACTTTAAAAAAAAAAAAAAAAGGGTAAAACTTATTCACATAATCCATTCCACCAACAGCGCTGGCAATAGAGTGACATGCAGGAAGAGATGCTTATAAACACAGGTAATTGAAAGGCCTTGTTGCAAATGAAATTGTTAATAAAGATAAGTCATCAAGATGTGACAGTTCTCAACAGAATCTACTGAAATCGGTACCTATGAAACAACACTTTCCTATTGTTTAAAGCATCTTGGATTATAAAACATTACGAAGGCACAGTTTGGGACTGCAAGCACCGAGACAGCGGCAGACATTTCGGTACGTTAGCTTTGGGGGAAAGCTTTCTGGAAAGCCTGAAGCACCACAGTTCTAAATTCATTTTCCATCCTAAAAACAGCTAAACACAATCATAACCTCACGCCCGTATTTACCCAGTGACGCGTGTCAAACCTGGTTTGTTGTCCTTTCCTTCTCTTAAAAATACATTTTATCCAACTTAATACAGAATCTAAGCCACAGAGAGAAGTTATTAACATGTTCTTTCAATTTTTGGAAGATATGAAGATCTCCTTTGGCTGAGCTGTGTAATACTGCGTTTATCAGTGAGAAGAGTCTCCAGAGGAATAAGATTTTTGTTTCAAATACACTTTTGCAGTTATTGGAAAAGATTCAGTGTTCTTCTTGGAGAAGTATGTCATTAAAGGAGAAAGATGAGGAAAATGCTTATATGTAACAGACTTCTCTCTGATAGCAGACTGGTGCCCGTCTGGACAGATCCCTGAAGACATAAGCAATCTCAATTAAATCATGAGCAGAGAGCATTGCCTACGTAGGGCTGATGTCTAGATCAAGACCTTGGAATGTCAGCTCTGCAGCTTCCCTGGGATTGCCTCACACAGCCCACCGATACGAAAGGCGTGCAGAACACGCAGGCATTTCCCTCCTCTTCCTATTTCAGTGTCTTGTACCTCTTCAGGAAAGAATAAAACCTTAAACGCCGCATTCATTAGAGCAAAGCCAGGGTGAGAGCACTGAGTCTGAGATGGAATGCCAGTGAGCTCAGGGCTAGTTGATTAAGTTCGGTGTCATAATATCCAATAATATTTCAGTAAATTCTGTGGCATGAAATATAATACACATTTGATCTCTCTCACACATGAACTCATGGTGAAGTAATAAATATTTCCCTGCAGAATAGTTTTCCTGTAAGCAGAGATTTACCGTAACCCAAATTGCAATTTACCCATTTCGAAGCATTAAAAACTAATCAGGCTCTCACAAGGACTGAGATCACTGGGAGAGGACTCCACAGAGCATCACACTCCGGGACAGCATCCACGGCACAGAAATAGCTGCAAGCTTCTAACACACAAAGTTACTCGCGAGGAGCTGAGTGCTGCTCCCTGTCTGGCCGTCCAGAAGACAGGAAGAAAATAAGATTATGAAAACGAAAACAATAAACAATGGTGGCCTTTTCGAGGCTGGGTGGTTATGTTTAGAACTAATGTTTGCAGGAAAAACCGTCAGGAACTGAACACAATCAGGACTGGGTCAAACAAAACGTTTGCGAGTGAAACAATGAGAGCGACACCGGGTACGGCACAACTCCCCCTCCTTGTAGAGGTTAATTCTCTATTCTCACTCACATAAATTCAGGAGAAAAAAAAAAAAGTATTCATTGCACCACGAAGCGTTAAATGAGATCTTCCCAATACGCCAAAATTATGTGCAGCAAACAGGAAAGCAATATTCAAGAGAAACTGTGTGAAAAAGTTTGGGGAAGGGGGGGGGGAGGTTCTGGCAAGCACAAACACCGCCGTTAATGGGTTTTTTAATAACTCTGTGCCACACAGTAATAGGGAACCACCTGCCAAAAGCACAGCAAGGTCACACAAGTGTCACGCACACGTTACGGCCAAAGGAACGCGGCGATGGTCTGTGCTGACCTTCCGAGCAGTCTCACTTTTCGGTCTGCTCCGACTCCTTCTCCTTGACTTCAGTGCAATTATTTTGTCGCAAATGCTATCTTAAAACGAGCACGGCTGCTGCTTTAGGATGCCCACGCTTCTCCCCTTCCCCAGCAGCACTCTGCTCCCGCCCCGATGGCGATCCCACCGTTATTTCCTCCGGCTCTGGGCCGCCTGCAGCCGAGCGCAGGCACCGCACCACATCCCCACCCAAGGGCCCAACGAAGGCCTCAAGTTGCACCACGTACATGCCCAACTTCAGCACCAGGGCAGCCAGCCCAGGCCCAGCAGAGCAGCACGAGGAACAGTGGGTGCCATAGGGATGGCAGCACCGAGGGCTGGGGCTGATGGTGGCACCTGGGCTGGACCCTGCCCGTGGTCCCCAAAGACATCCGAGGCACGGACCTGCCGCTCCCCTCCGCTGTCTCGGGGCAGGTCAGAATATTTAAACAGTTGTATATTCACAGACCACAAAGGGGGGAAGAGAATTACCTAAGGACAGGGTTAGCCTGTTTGATCGATGCATAATCAGATAACTGCTCCAGCTTTTTTACAAGTCTTTAAGCAAAGATCAGCCACTCAAATTCTAATTCCTTTTGCTAATTAAGCAGCCTGTTAATTGCTCTCGGGGTCTCTAATGCCATGTCATTATGCTTTTTAACAGCCTGCTTGACATCAATAGGGCTGCAAGCTCCACACAAACAAAGCGGGCATCTAGCACTTACTGAATTAGGCTAATGCCGGCATTGCAGCCGGGCACTGGCACGTCGCCTCCAGCGGGCGGCATTTCATTATCATTTCATCATCCCTCGTGGAGAAAAGCAAGTTACAAATGTTCAACACTTACCAGGGCGGGCAGCAACACGGCACCAAGCTCCGGAGGACGGCCCCACGCTCAGCCCCACGCCCGCGGCCCCGCACCCCCAGCTCAGGTGGTCCTCAGCGCCCGGAGCTGCGGGGTCAGCGCGGCCGCCCCTCGGGGGGGTTGGCTGCGGGCAGGGCCCCATCTCCCCGGCCGGGGTTAAGCATAACATGTGGCTCCAGCTGAGGGACTCCAGTTTCCGCACTCCATTAGTCCGGCAGAAATTCCGAAGCGCTGAGTGAGGGGCCTGGCTGCCTGGCGGCACATTGGGAGGGCAGTGGCACGGAGTGGGGGCTGCTCGCGCCCACGGCGGTTCCGCCGCTGCTTTTGTCTCAGCAAATGCTGAGCAACGCTGAGATACGGAGCCACGCGGTTTTTCAAATGGAGGAAAAAGGGGCATCCAGCAGTGCAGGACATGCTGGGACCCTTCCTAGCGGGGAGGATGCGGTGCCCGAGGAATGGGTGCCCCTGGCATCGGGCTGTGGGCCCTGACCACTGTGCACTCCACATGTTCAACTCAGCCCTGCAGCTGGAGCTCGCCTTTATCACCACCTGCAAAGCACACGGGTTGCAGGATGCTGCAGGGCATCCCCTCTTCATGTTGTCACCCTGTCCCTGCAGCAATGGGGCACCGCCTGCAGGGACCATCATCACTCACAAGAGGTCAGGTTCAAAATCTGCTTTAGACCTTGAGACCCATAGTCAGGAATCACAGCTTAACGTGAGATTCACCCAAAAATGCGCCGACCTGCACCAGTGCTGAAAAGATTTCATCAGTGCCAATAAAGCAGGAGGAAATGAGGCGAGAAAACAGCTTTGATTGCTTTGCTTCTCGGGAATCGTGTTTAGAGACAGCACAAAGATCTTGGTACTCTTAGTAAGTTTGTATCTGAGTGGACGGTATTGTAATGAACTATACTGTAATTACATTCAGTATAATTACATATTATTATATATAACGTATATAAATTATATATAATATGTATATTATTAAAACATAATAATGAAATAATATACATTATATATATATATAATACATGTAAATATGTATTACAATACAGTCCAGTACAGAACATTTTAAGTTATGTAAGAATACATAAACTGTATTCTGTTTCTAAGCAAAACAAATTTGGATGAGGCAAAGAAACCACGAGCAAACTGCAAGAGCAAATGGAGATCTGCTGAAGCAGAGTCAAAGCAGAGTACTCAAACAGAAGTGCAAGTTGGGCTGGTTATGCCTGAAGTCAACTGCTCTTACCTCAAGCACCGTTCTGACATCACTAAAGAAATTCAGTAATTCATATCCCAAAAGGTCAGGCGTTTTTAATCGTGAGATGAAGTAAGTGGTAGATTTTAGAAAATGCTAGGCGTCAAATAACGGAACGACATACATCTGATAGTGAAGGATACGCTGTGGATTAATTCTTTCTCCTGAGGAACAGAAGTTTGCTCTGCTATCTGGCCATCCACTGGGTGCTGGTGCAGAAATACGGTGTTTTGGACAAAACAACCTCTAGGTGTGAGCTGACAGCAGAGTCCCAGTGCTTCGGTTCCCAGAAGAAAAGTACCACCTTAATTGGTGCCTGTGTGGAGCTCTGAGCTCCAAAAATAAAGAGGCTCTTGAGCTACACCTGGCAGGAATGTCTAAGATTTCTGTTTCTTATCCAAAACACAGCTCCACCTCAAAGCAACTCACAATGTTATGCTTAGGGAAGTCTGCTTGGAAGAGGAGCACTCCCCAGTGCCCCCACCCCAGGGGATGGTGCTTATTGCACCGGAGGCATTACATCTGCCTGCGTGAGGCTGTTTCTGGGCACATGACAGCCTGAGGGAGACCCAGGCTTAAATTCCAGCTCCAGATTAAGCAGACAGAAACCTGAACCCGCATCTTCATCCCAAGGAGTTGCTCTATTTACTGTGAATATCAGAAAACAAATCTGCCTGGGTTTTAATTTAAATGCTGAGGTATCTCCATTTTGTCTCAGGGTAAATTAAGAAAAAAAAAAAAAAAGCATTGTGAGTTCGGGGTGGTTGTTTTCTCAGTACCAAATTCTTGCTTGCTAGCACACAGCACAGCCAGACCTACCCACACAGCCCTGCCCCGCTCCTTGTTATCTCCGTTCTGTTTGTCAATGCAATCCATCTTTCACTCAGCCTCTTCCCCCTCTTCCCCTTCATTCCTTACTCTGTCCATTTTCAAACAGCAGTAGCAATATCCTCACTATTACTGACAGTTTCCATCTGGTTGCTATCTCCCCATGCTAGCTGTAGTCTGGGAAACTCTCCATGTTGTCCTCTTCCCCTCACCATTTCCTTTGCGGCTCTGGCAGGAATGGCGAGAGCTCTTCAAACAACTGGCGGAGTAATGAGACAGGACGAGCGTGTTCTGCCCAGATATCCACACTCCTCCGTGCCCACACCCTTAAACTGTTCTGCTCCGATACTACCAGCAGAACTAATTTTCGACTGCTTCCTTTTAAACTCTGCCTTGTTTTCCTTGCTTGAATCCATCTGCGCAGCTCGGCTCGTATCAGATGTGCCTCGTTATTAGCTGAAAGGCCCATTTCAGCCTCGCTGCAATTCCTTTCTCAAGGAAATCTTGGCACACCAGAATGAGACAAAAATATTGAGCGTGCGGCCCTCTGCATGGCGGGGTTGTCTAATGTTATGCACCTCCTATGCCTGCTGCAGGACAGCAACACCGTTAAGCCGCCGTGACCGAGACGATGATCCGTACAGTGAGTAAAACGAGATGTCCACGGCGTGCTGAGGAGTTCTTAAACATGTGGGAATAAAGCACAGAACCTCCGTAGAGTCATGCAGCTAATGAGCAATAAATACACGCTGGCACACCCTCATCAATTTTAAAAGTCTCGGTATGAAAAGAATGTAATTAATTAAGATACATTGATTTATAAGAGGTGACATAACAAGATGGATAGAGAAATCTTTTCCCTCCAATCTGTCACGGTTTCTTTCTCGAAGCCGTCCCGCATGTGGCAGTGCCCTCGGCCACGCACAGAGCAACCAGCTTCACTTCTCTTTTGTTTCCTTCCCCTCACTATCGTAAGGAATAGAGACTTCCTTTTCAATTCTTACTTGAGTTTGGCACAACTACATTTAAAGCGAAACAGCTCTGAAAACATAAGGGGGAAAAAAAAAAAAAACAACAAACCCAAAGCAGAAAACCACTGCGTTTAGCAAAGTCCCTTTCACTTTTTTTACTGCATCACATTGAAGCGTGCCCCGTTCCCCCGCTCCCCCCTGAAGTCGGATGCCTTCTTTGTGACTTGGCATGCGGAGAGCCTGCTATAAGACAGGGCTGCAGCATTTGTTGAGTCAAGATGTTTAATTTTTTTCGCTCACATAATGATCCTTTTTTCCCTCCAGCCACTTGAGTTTTGTTTATGTTGCTTGAGCCCTAACCTAATACATGAATTCCCTTCACTGCCAAGATGACGACTTCGGCACCGGGCTCGAGGAGCCAGCGAGGACCACGTTTGCTTTTAAGGACAGAGGCTATTTTAAAAGATTTTTTTTTTCCAGTTGTGACAAATTAAATGCATTAAAGGAAACAACTGCCGTTGCGAGAGCTACTGGACTTCAAGGAGGAGCCGGGAGAGTTTTATTTTCTCTGCGAGCACTTGACTTTTGCTAGGGGGCACTTTGCTCCCGTGCCAACTCTGGCTTATATTTTATTATTCGTAGAAGAAAAAGGTTGCGGTAATTGAAATTGGGGAAATTGTGCTCCGATAAAGCGAGTGATCAGATAAATCTGATGCCATTAAGTGATTGTAAAAGGTGGGATTTTTTAAAAAGAAGGAAGAGTGCTCCGCTGTATCAGCACTGTCCCATCGAGGAGAGATGAATGGGAACGACAGCTACTTTCACTCCGACCAGACATGTAAACCTTGCACTTAATGACTGATGAGCAAAATTTTTTCTCTTCCAAGTGCAGATGGGCAAAGCCTTCCTAATTACAAAACACAAGCAAGTCTAATTTTACCAACAGAAAGCAGCGCGCTGTCCAAGTGTTTCCCAAGCAAGAGCTTTAGGTGCTGCTGAAGCAAAAAAGCCAAACAACATTTCTTATAATGTGATCCATATTCTACCACATGCACGTTTAATATGAAAGTTATGTTTGATATATACCGCCTTAGCATTTTTCTATTTTAACTGAAAGCCTTTTGTTCTGTCAAGATTATAGTAGGATTTGCTTTCATTTTTCATGATGTTTCACTCCATACATCACCAACATTAGCAGGACTTAATAAGCGCCCACCTTCTCCTTCCCCCACCCCGCTCAGGGCCTTTTGATGCATTTTCCTCCAGAATCTTCAGATGTTTGATGCTGTCTGCAGAGCAGCCTCTCCATACCCCACTAGGGCAGATAATGAGGAGGACGAGGCTGTGAAATACTGCGTGGTGCTCCGAGCACAGTGAGCAGAATGTTTTGCAGCTTTAAATTCTGCCCGTGGTACGGTCGCTGTAATGGGCTTCCCTTCCTCCTTTTCTCTCTTGCAGATTCACATCTGTTTCTCTGCATTTTGAAACTGTGTTCATTTTTCACTGCTGCCCTTTGTCCCACACTTACTAGCTCTCGCCAAGGGCTTCATTTCACTTATTCAATAAGCGAGAGGCACTGCAGACTGGAGAGAGCTTTAGGACAAAGCTCAAACTTCTATTAGGCCTCAACAAAAATGTTTTTGTTCCCCATCAAGCAACTTTTCCCCATCGCTTCTTGTTGCCTTGCATTGGTTTTTCTTTAATTGCCATTTTCAGCTTGCATGGAACTGCTTAGAACAGGTCCGTTTTACACAACTTTTAAATTAAAAAGAAATGATGGCTGCAGTAAAAACTCCCTGCGTTTGTGGCCGGACGAGCTTTCTCCTAGGAAATCCCGTTTGCCCTGCATCCTCTTACATCAGCAGGAGCTGGCTGGGGCTGCAAACAGAGTGCATTTCTGAGATCCCGGCTTCTCTGTGTGCCTGCCCTCGTGCCAGCACCCAGCTCACATCCACGTTCGTGGCTCCTGCCTCCTGCTCTCTATCTGCAGACCGTTTTTCCCCTTGCTCTTTTTCTTTCACTCGGCCTCCTCCTGCTCGAAGCCCATCTGATCCTACGGCCGTGAGTGTCCCTGCTACTTGCATGTGTTTCATTGGGAATTACACTCTGTTTTAGAGCCTGAAGCTTCAAAAGGCTTGGAACTTATAAGGCAACAGCGTGTGTACGTTTATAAGCACTGCATCTAAGGAGGAAGTACAGAATGACAACAAGTTCTGTGTACTTGTTCATTCTGTGCATCTCCAGCATTCACCCGAATCTTCTCTGGGCCCACAAAAGCCCCATGAGAACCCATGTGCTCCCACGGCCAAGGAAACAGCTTCAGAACAGAGCTGAGGCTGTCTCACATCCCTCACCATTCCCATTTAACCCGTGAGTTTTTCCTGTCATTAACACTGTCTTTACATCCCTTCCACCCTGCTAAGTTTGGCCGTGGCCGCTTTGCGTAATTAAGAGCAGACACCTGTGTTCCTCGTCAGCAGCAGCACTGCTGCAGACAAACACAGGCAAGGAGTGAAGGGTCATCAATTACCATCCACCTTGCTTTTGCTCAGCTATTTAGCACTGCATTTCTCCCATGCTCAACGCCCCTGCATTTTCTGGTCGGTGTTATCGCAGCTGGCGGGGTTACACTCTTTGGCTGAGGTTATCTCCATACCCAGCCACGTTTGGAGCCCCCTGACTTTCTCAGCTCTTGTTTTCTGCGGGAGCTCTGAGCGTGGATGGGCTTTTCAAGGCAGCCCAACCATATTTACACTTGTCTCGTTCTCTGGTAATTTAAGCCCATAAGTCAAAGTGAACAACTGGTGACATTAATGAGGCATCAGAAGAATGAAATTGGTGGTAACTCACGTCCCAGGGGAAGGGTGCTGATGATGGAAAAGGGGAACTTAATAGTTGCAAAATTAAATAATACTGCATAAACAAGAAGTCCAAAACAGACTTCTAAATTTTTTAAGGAGATTTCTTCTTTTGAATAGAACCAGACTGTTAAAAGTATTTCTGTTTTCCCCACCCTCCTACGGGACGCAGAAAGCATGATGCTAAAAGCCTTCACACTGCTCTCAGGGGGCTGGTAGGGGCTTGATTGCACAAAGCATTTCTCTCTAAAGATCTGAATTCGAATTAGTGCTGTGCTCTTCAGGTGCTGCCTGTGACCGTGTTACAGACAGAGGGGAATTCAGCATCTCATCTGCAGCATCTGCCAGAGGGATGCCCAGAGCTCCGATCTCGGGAAGGACCCAGGAGGTGGGCAAATGGGGAAAGGGGGAAGCAGAGCCTGCAAGGCAGGATCAGAACCTGGCAAGTGCCTCCAGGTGGTCTCCAAAGCCCAAAGAATTCCTCTGCTGATTTCAGAGACCTTAAGGAGCCCAGGATCAGGTTTGTCAGTGCAGGGCCTGTATTAGATTGCAAGTTTTTGTTTGTTTTTTTATTAAAAAAAATTGAATGACAGAAGGTCTCAATCTTGTTCTTTCATTTGGCTGCTTTCCCCAACACAACACATCTTTGCACTTGTTGAACTGGGTCAGAGAAGAGCTGCATTTCACTTTCTGTCGCATTAAAAACGGTTAAAAGGAAGGAGAGAAAAAAAAATACAAAGCTCATCTTTGAGAGCAGGCAGCTCCCAGCTCTGCTCCATCTGAGGGCAGTGCTCACAATCCCAATCGTTGGATTCTCCCCACTTCTCCCCGCTGCCCACCCCAGCAGATCAGCGATGCAGGAGAAGGAAATCGTCCCTGAGTTCTTTTCTACTGAAATATCATTTCAATCTGCCACCACCTTAAAGATAATTAAAAAGGACTCCAAGGGGACAAACCCAGCCCCAGCTCACCCATCCGGAGGCACAAAGGGCCACCACTCTGTGGGTGAGCAGGAACACCCCGACGAGCAGCAGCATTGTGAGCCACGAGGAGGGCAGAGCTGGGGCACACTGTGCTGGAGGACACAGGGAGTGCTCAGACAGCGACGCAGTGAGAAGAGCTCTCTGCAGTGTGGGCACTGTCCTGCTCAGTGGGGCAGCACAGAGGGGGCAGGGGAAGAGGAAGCATTGTGCATCGATGACGACTGCAGCAGGAGCCGGCATCGCCACGCTAGCAAACTTTGCCAGGAGCACAGATAAGCCAGGCTATTAAATCATACTCCAAGTTTCTCCCCCTGCAAGATATTTATGCCAACGCGCGGAATTTTCCTAAACCGTGTCCTCTATTAGCACTTGCTTTCATTCAAATTAGGGCCACAATAAAGACAAATGACTGTGGCAGATCCAATGCATTTTTACTTGTCAGACTTTCCCCCCGTGTGCAGCTGGCTGCGAAAGCACTGAGCAGCCGCAGCCTGCACGCCGCACCCCGGCTCCGTGCACTGCTTCATCTGTCCAAAACGCTGCTGGAAATGGGACGTGGCCCTTTTTGTGAGCATCCAAAACGCTGCTGGAAATGGGACGTGGCCCTTTTTGTGGTCACCTGCCCTGCACTGTGCACGCACATCCCCTGTGCCATGCAGCTGAGGAGCCCCGTGGACACGAGTTTTGGTCCCAGGCGCATCCGAGCTTTCAGTTTTTCTTAGGGAAAACAAAAGCAGTGGGCTCCTTTGAGATATAAACGGGGAATGAACTTTAATTTATAATACACATCAACTGATTCTAATTAACACCGTGGTGGAGCACGGCATTTGTTATTAAAGCGAAGCAGCAAAAGGATGCGAGCAGTTCTTGGGATCCTCAAAGCTTGCTCCCACCCCCCCCCCCCCGTGACGTGCAATTTCTCTGGCCCAAGCAAGCGTGTTACGAGGGAAGACAAGCCAAAATAAATGCAAAACACTCATTTTCCTCTAGCTTTGAGCACACATCATGCATAAATTAGAGGATGGGGGGGGGGGGAGGGGGGAGAAGAGAGAAGGAAAGGGGGATTCTGCTTGTTAGCTCAGCTCGCTGGCGTTCCAGAGAACTTCAAAAAACGAGGATAACGTTTGACATCCGTGTAGCACGGCTTCACTTCCTCAACTCAGCAGAGCATCTCTGTTATTTGAGTTGTGTCTGACAAGCAGAAGCAGTGAGATCATGGCAGACACCGTGCCAGACAACGCCGGGACTGCAGTTCTGTGCCTGACCCCTGCCAGCACCCAGCGAGGAGCGGTGCTCCTCTGCAGCACGAGCAGGGCACGCGAGCACTCCTGCCTCTGCAGCAGTCTTCAGAAGTGAATTTTATGCTTATATGTTGCTTGGATTTGAATTTGCTTCCTTGATTATGCAGCTTCCCTTTAGCATCATTTTATAGATGTATAGAGTTCTAAAACAGCAGCTTGTGAGGCTCTAACAAAAAAAATACTTGCTGACTTCCAAAGGCTGCCTTTAGATGAGATAATGCCTATTTGTCTAAAATATCGAATGGGTAGGGAGAAATATCAACACAGAAACTGATAGGCACACAAGAGGCTTTCTTTCCTTCTCTTTCTGAAGAGACTTTAAAGCTGAATAAACACCTTGGAAAAGCACAAGCAATATCGGGATCTCCTGGGCGCTGAACCTGACCTTTCCAAGTTCAAAACACACATTTCAAGGCTGGTGCTGCACACCCTCGCTCACAAGAGCAGTCCTACAGATTCCTTTGGTGAGATCTGTGGGGTGGGATCCATCCTGAACTTTGTTCATGCTTTTTGTTTTCTTGACCAAGCAAAAGCATTCCTGCAATGTCTCCTTAGCGTTAATGTCGTGCTTGCCATGATTAGCATACAAATCTAAAAGCATGTGTAGGTTTGTCCGAGGGATTTTTTCGCCATAATCAACAACTAGCAGCTACTGAAGAAAGCACAACCCACCCGAAAACAGTTAAATCTCCAAACAGCAAGAGTGAAGCCCACCAGCTCCACCCCGTGCTGTGGGCCCAGCTCTGGCTGCCCAAAGCCCACCCAATGCATCCTGGGCACCGTCAGGGATGGGCACCTATCAACTTTAAACATACGCTACTTGCATTCATATATTGTTGCTGAACACATCATGAGGACGGGATGCACTTCTGCCCTGGGTGGCTGCGGCACGTAGGCAGCTCTGCCACAACACCCAGAGTGCCCCTGGGGGTTATGTTCACGTTTTCTGTGCACAGGAGGCAGTGCTGTGCGAGCAGCAGACGCACGTACTATCAGCAGATATCTTTCTTGTGTCTGTACTAATGCTATTCACAAGGTCTCCAGCTCTCCTGCCTGATAGAGTATTGATCCCCTGGAGTGCAAAGTCCAGCATGCCATTAGTCCAATCTGTTTTCAAGCTGACACAATCCCATCATTTGTCATCTTCTCCTGTCCCGCTGTGTTTGTTTAGGAGCAGGATATTTGCTTTATCTGTCACTTTCCAATCCTCACTGTATTCTTTACCTGACACGGAGTTTATTGGGTCCACAGTTTTCTCAGAGTCATTAACAAGAGGGATTTGGGCATGCTGATGAGATCACTGGGCAACAATGCTGTCGATGGCTTGGGAAGCAGCCACGAAATGGACTCAAAATATGTTCTGAGGGGGATATGCCTTTGGTATGACCATGCAGAACTAGAACCTCCCCTGAAGAGCTGGAGAAGAGTCCTCTTGGTCAGCACCAGTGGGTTGGGAATCCCAGTGCTGGCCTCGTGGCACCGATCAATTCAGTGCTTTTGTTCTCACGTGCACTTTTTACAACTTGCAGATTCCATTGGAACTTCACAAGCTTTGGTAACGTGGGATCTTAAAATAAATACAAGCAAGACAACCATCCCCGGGCTAAGCAAGCCACAGCACAGCCACACTTACATTTAATTACACTTAAGTTTAATTACAAAGCAAGCCCGGGAGCTGAGGCTGCTGTGAGCATCTTCCAGGCAGCGCAGCCAGCAAGCTGCTCAGCACTCATAAACATCACCACCACGGCTTCCTCCTGCCTGCCAGGGCACACGGGGACCTCTGCACTGTGGGGCACACTGGCAGTGCTCCTTCTGCACCAGCAGCCCCAGAGCTGCCCTCACAATGCAGCTGATGACTGCACAGCAGCCCTGACTGCCACTGCACCGTCTGCTGTTCCACCCCTCACCTCTGCATCACCGTTTTCTCCCCATCAGAGACTTTCTGGGTGCCCCTTTTGTTTTGGGGGCAGCAGGAAGAGTGCACGGACATACAAAGGGATCACAGATGCACAGAGGTGGTTTCCTTCTCTCATTCTCCAGAGCTGCCTCGCACAGTGCCCGGCTCTTCCCACCTCCTGTCTACGTGCCCTTCTGTTCTGCAGGATGATTCCTTTTTGCACCGTGTTCTTTATGCTGGGAAAAGTGGTGGAAGGATGAGGAGGAAGCAGACGAAAGCTGGGCTGTGTTGGTGGGACGCACCGGTGGGACGGGGGACAGACGGGGCCGGCCGTCACACAGCACCGTGCCATAAAAGCAGGAGCGGTGTGTGCTCTGAGAGAGAGCACCATGTGAATTTATGGACCAGGCCCCCGCGTTCTCTCCCTTCCACATATTGGGGATAAGGTTACGTTTTATTTGTAGGGAATTTTATGGCAGCAAAGCCCATTCATTAAAGAGAAAAGAGAAAAAGCAGACGATTGTTACCCAGCAATCCCCGTCGGTTCTCCCCCAGTTGTTTACCCTTTAACTTTTTAAAGGAATTCTCAGACAAAGATGCTTTCTTTCTCCACTGGAAGTGGAAGGGGAGCGGGGGAAGGCGGCCGGCCGCACCCCGGTGCTGCACAACCCCTGCAGGCAGCGCCCCGAAAGCCGCCTTCCCTTCCCCCGAGACCTTTCTGGGGCTCCCTTCAATATTCACCTAAAAAAAAATGTATGTATTAAAACTTCCCAAGTTCATAAGGACGGATCCCTGGGTAGGACTTTTATTAAGTCTTTTCTATTTACTTCCTACCTAGATAAGATCTTAATCACAGCCCCCAAATTATCCGCAATGACATTTATCAACTCTAGTCATCTTTTCTTTAGCATGCTCCGCCTGACCAGTCGGCTTTTCTTCCACCCCTTCCTTTCAATGGAAGTTAATTTCGAGTACATGATTTATCTTGCTGGGCTAACAGCGCCGAGGCAGCCCACCTTTTCAAAGGGCTGGCCAGGGAGTGAATTATAGCAGAGTTGTCCAGTGATTGCGTTCCATAGGGAAGGAGAATAGGCAGCCAGTGTGTTGCCCCGATGCGGCGCTGGGACCTTTTCAGCAGCCGAAGAAAAAAAGATTGGGCCTCTGACCGTGGGGCTGACAGGCAAGCGTTATATCAGCAGACAAAGGCTCGAATACCTGAAAGGATCAGGACTCCATGTACTCAGGGATGTGATGTTGTTTACAACACCCGACGCTGACCCTATCCCGAATTTACATGATATCAGCGCAGCGGTCTCCGGACCTCTGCTCGCTCCTCTCCCCGCATCTTCGCGGCGATGAGCGTGCGGGGAATTAGCAGCGCCCGCATTAAATCCACCAACACTCTGAAAGCCTTTGCACACATTCTGCTGCAAGCGTCGCTGAAATGTATAATTTCCCTGCATGCCCTGTATGTATCCAGGGGCTCTGTTTGGTTTGGCAATGGGCTTCATTCAGTATCTATTAACATTCAACTTCTATTTGTAAAGGGCATGTACAACCCACTCAAGTACATATTTGGCACGAGCTGCAGCCATTTAGTGCTGGTCCAGGAGTACAGCTGGTGCCATCTGGGGCGGGATAATAAGAATCTTTCACAGAGATCTCAGAAGCTGTGTTTTCATCTTCCCTGGCCCTTCCCTCGCTGCGGGGATGGGGGGGCTGTGAGCTGCACACGGTGCATTGCACTGCTGCCCATATAGGGACGGCAATCTGGGGGTCCGGGCACCCTGACACCCCAGCAGCTCTCAGGCAGCACTTTCCAGCTCTTCTTTGAGGAAACAAGCTCCACGTTCCCTTCAGATTGGACTGCACAACTCAGAAGATGCAGCTTTTCCACATGAGCTGAGAGACCGTCGGACAGAAGAGCTTGCAGAGCTTGGTGCAGGCTTTCAGCCCGAGTTAGTGGGGAAGGTGAACTACTTCAATCCCAAATCACTTGGCAGTATTGAGAACCCAGAGCTGGACAACTCGCAGCCTGCATCCTCACAGCTGCTTCTCCCTGCCTGCTGGCATCACAGTCACATGCAGGAGGTGACACTGCTGCCTCAGTCCCTGAACTCTCCAGAGCCAAACCAGCACATGCTGGGGAAGGTCCACTGCAAATTTAAAATGAAGGCAGTGTGCAGAGCTACATCCACACAAACCTGCTCTGCCTTCCGAAGAGCAAACACTCATCTGCACCACTTGTTCCCAGTGCACCACCCCCAGACACGTAAGGAGCTTGTCTTTCCCTGCATGAAGCTTCAAATACCTTTCTCCACTGACCACGTTACTTGAGCCTTTGTTACGTTGCAGGGGAAGGATGGGAACTCAGCACACCACATTCCTGCCCCAAACACCGCAGCTCCCAGCCCAGCACTGACCAATGGGGACCTTCAGTAAGGGGAAACCGTGGGCTATGTCACGTGCCATGTGCAATGGTTAAAACCATATTTACCATTCAGTGCAGAATGTGGGTAAAAATGTGGTGCTTTATAGAGGAAAAAAAGGGTTTTCCTCCTTTTGTACCACGTGTGGCTGCAATAGCAACTCTGCCTGTGAGTGGTCCTAGCAGCAGTGTGCAGCTTCCCAGCAAGAGCAGAAATCTGAGCTCCAGTGTTTTGCTTGGATGCAACATTCTCATGGGATCGATGGTGATAGCACAGGAACTCAGATGGAACATCTTGCTGATAATCATTTGATGTTCAAATACACACTGAAGCCCTGTTACTGCAGATGCACACTGTTCCCAAACACTGCTCCACCTGCAAGAGGACAACTGGCACGAGAGGGACCGGCCGTGAAAACCAGCCCAAACCCAAGCAGATACCACCAGTAAACATTTCTCCTCCAGCCAAGATAGAGACATCAGCAGCGCGATGCATACAATGAGGTGCTGCCCAGGAGAGAAGCAGGTTGAGCAGCAAAAGGTGTGCTCCTCCCTTACAACCTCTCCTCGGCTACTGCCCTGGCAGCCACGCTGTGCTGCTGTGTTCTGGGTCACGAACAGCCACAGCTCAGGGGAGTGCTGCAAACACAGAGCACCTGCAGCACCGCCAGGAGATGCCCGATTTCTCCAAGCTCCGCAAATTCGACAGCGCAGCGCATGTCTGGAGAGCAGCACGTGGCTGTTTCCTGAGCCCATCCTCACACACAAGGTCACAAATCGGCAACTGGAGAAATCAGCACGTGTACACGGGGGAGCAGAAACCATTTCTGGGCTTTAACGGTGTGGAGAACGTTTGCTAACGCTTCATGAGTAGGAGAAAGACGAGCACATTGTGCAGTAAGATGTGGATCTGTTCTACTGATATCCCCAGCGAGATGAGAGATGAAGGAAGCCACTATCGTTGCTAACAGAAATATGTATGTAGCACATGGCTAACACTGTATGAACTATGAAATCCATCCAAATCCATCTCCAAAAAAATTCCTCTTATTCGACCGAAGTCCTTCTTGTGACAGTAAGAAGCACCATGAACTGGAGAGACAACTCCGCGTTCTACCCGCGGCAGCACGGGAAGCTTTCTCTCATTATTCAAACGTTTGGACTTCAGCAGTGTAGGAATAAACTGCAGATGTGGGGAAAAAATAATTAGGAGCGCAACAAAATGCAAGAGCGCATTAGGGCGTTAAAAGGGTTGGAAGTGTGAAACCCAAAAATAAACATTCTGCCTCATTTATTAATGCCGTGTTTTGGTGTACGCAAACCGAATCAATATTTGAAATCACTGCATGAGAGCTTGCGTTTCCAGCTGGTGCAGGGACACAAGAACTGGACAGAATGTGTTTGGAGTAAACCTCCCCTCTGCAGCACACACAGCATCACCGGTTTGCACTTAGTGGCATAGAACGCGCGTTATGCTCTGTTTGCATTAGGATTAACTTTGTGGGTTGACACTGAAGAACTGTAAAAAAAAGAGTTTTTAAAACCCTCACTTTTGTGATCTTTCATTAACCACATCAGCTACTCTGAAAGCTGACCCAACTGGCAATAAAGACAACTGGATTTGGAATGCTTTCTTAGGGAAAAAAGCCTCCCAGATGCGTGCTTGCATTTGGGGACTCCTCAAGGGCACAGTTGGGACTGCCCCCACCTCAGGTGTTGTTAGCAAAAAAAAAAAAAAAAAAAAGAAATACAAAAACACTCAAAACTCTCCCAAAGAAGCGACAAAAATGCCCTTCTCCTCCTGAAAGCACAGCAGAGCTGCAGGAAACCAAACATTCTGTGAGAAAGCCAAACCATGCACACCTGGCTAGAGGAACACGAGGTGAGGAGAGGGGCAGCTTCCCTCCAGTGGGGCAGAAGGATGCGAGCCATCCATCCCACCCCACTCAGGGCTGTGGGTGAGACCCACAGCCACAGTGTGACTTCACCATTCCTCAAGCAAGGACGGCACAGCACAGCAGGAGCACAAGGAAGGAGCTGGAGCACGGCAGCAGGAGCAGACCTGTCCAAAGGGACAGACCCTGCACCGTGAGCCCACCGCCAACCCAACCAAACAACAACACAACAAAACAAGCAAACAGGAACCAAAGATACTGAAGACTACACAGGCTGCCTCGGAGCACTGTGTCCGACGGGACGGTGCTGCTCCTGACCCGTGCATTTCAGGAATGTCGGAAGCTCAGTTTCCTTTGGTACGTGCCCTTTGTGCTGGGGCGTGATTTATTTACCAGTTCCAACTTGGCTGAGCCAACCTGTGCTGAACTGCACTGAGACAAGCCAGGCCTGGTTTGGTCTGAAAGAGCCACGTTTACTGAGTGTTCTAGCCCAACTTGACCAGATCCTTCAAACAAAGCGCTTGGATTACACCACTGAGGTTGGTACAAAGCCCAACATGAGGATGCTCTACAACCAGCTGCCCACGGAGCCCAGCAGACACCAACCCAGAGCACATGCAGCGGGGAGCAGAGCCCCGAGGAAGCAGGAGTGCCGTCCCCGAGCAGCAGCGTGTGGTTGCCAAAAGGGCAGTCCATGCTCAGCCCCACTGTTGTGCAGGAGGTCCATCCGCATGGCAAACCTGACAAATGTCTGATGATTACTATTATTTTTTTTAAGTGGGCTTGCTCTCTCTGGGTCACTTTACTCAAGCCTGCCCAACCTTGGTAATAATGAGCTGAGGCTGGTTAAGCAGCTAATTAGCATGCCGTTTGTTAGACGAGTTAAGAATGTAATTATTGTGAGTAGGCAGAGCCTGCCGATGGAATGCATTTTGAAGGTTACCATAGGAATCTTTCCTTGGTCTATTCATTCCGAGTGTAATACTAATCACTATCATAAGGAAAGGATTGCTTGGATATAGACTGTAGGTTAACATCTGATTAGATTTCCAGTGAACAAAGCGACCCGGGAGTTTGTTTGTTAACCCTTTGGGTCCCTGCGAAGTGCCACGCACGGGGCTCCGTGTCAGCGCTGCGCTGCGGGCTCTGGGTGCAGGGGGTGGGCTGAGTGCCATCCCACAATGGGGCTGGCACCACCAAAACTGGTGTGCCCAGCTGTCCACTGCAGAGCTTGGCATCTGTAGGTCGATGGGGTGCAAGTCGTGCTGGAGAACCAAGTAAACCAAGTAAAACAGCAATGGGGGAAAAACGCAGAGCAGAACCGTGGCGTTGCTCATCTACGTAGATGAAACTTGCGGCTCCTTGAGCACGCAGCACGGGGTCCTGCAAAGCCAGGGCCCCATCTGCTCCTCAAGACATCATCCAGCTGACAGTGCCCAACTCTCAGCGCCGTGCCTCGCTCCTGCACTGCGTCAACCCAAGCCCTGGGGAACCACGAAGCCATTTCCAGCTCCCCCAGCCCGGCTGCGGGCGGGCACCCCGCTCAGCTCCCTCGGTGTCATTTCCCATGAAGGCACCGCGGCTGTGCTGCGGGGTGTGAGCGTGCTACCTTTTGTCGGAAAGGAAATTCATGTAAATTCCTCCTTTGTTCCCTCTGCCCCCAAAAGTCGCAGTCGGCAGAGATCACGTTTAGAACAGTGCCGCTCTAAGAGCCGTGGATGTTCATTAAATCGCCTCTGCATATTTTGCTCTTTTTTTCCCCCTTCGAGGCAGCCTACCAAAATCTCCCCGTGGTGTTCCTTAGCTCTTACCCTAAAAATATGACAAAAAATGAGGGAGTGAATGCCACAATCTGAGTGCATTCTGTGTCCAGCATCATGCTGTTCGCAGCTCCGCCGCGAGGCCCAAGGCTCGGTGGGAATTTACAATTCATCGGCGACCAAACTATTTTAATGTTATCAACACATCTTTACCCTGGCATACGAGAGTGTGACTTATGAAGAGAGAAGCAATTTGTTGCGTGAATTTCATCCTTTGTTATTGAAAGCTGCTGGATTTGGATGTATAAAGACCTGTGCCATTAAGCCACGGGGCAGAAGCATCCTATGGGCTAACAAGTTTGTTTGCTTGTTATTATTATTTTTTTTTTAATACAAATTACTTTAAAAGTAGCATTATGTGGGACCCTGAAGGTGCTTTACTTACATCTTGTGCTTCTTCCAAAAGATTGTAGAATATGAAGAAAACTGAATGGAACAAACCGTGATCTCGACGCCATAGGAAAATACCAGCTGATTTCTAACCAAATTAATGTATGTAATTCAGCAGCGTTGCCATTGTCCAATCCAATGCACCTCGAAATAACTGTATTTATTAGAAAATGTGCATTTAATAAAACAGGCATTTGTCTGGTCGTTTTAAGGAACTGCACAGAGACCGAGGAGGATCTCTGTGAAAGGACAACCTGGCAGCTCTGCAGCTCCTTTTCTGCTGCAAAACATCATCTGCCTCAAGTGGCAGATCTCACTTGGAAAGGAAAGCCTTAAAATAAGCACTTAAAGTCACCAACAAAAGGTCTCTATGGACGAGATCCATTTTTTAAGTAATTAAAGAACTAAGGTCTTAAAAAAAATCCCATCAAACCCCACGTTGGGATCGTTACAGACTGCCATCCCAGCAGCCATGTGCACACCAGCACTTCTGCCAGCACAGACCTCCTGGAAGCACACGTTTTGTGTAAGGCCAGCAACACTTCAGGACTGAGGCATCAGTTTTAGGCAGAAAATAAATGGTGTTTTTCCTGAAAGAGCAAAGGACCAAATCACCTCCATCCAAAGGGTGGAAGAAGTAGAACGAGGGCTTTTTTTTTCCTATATTATTACAAATCCAAACATCATTTTCATCAGTTTATTTTCTCAAGTTTTGTATACAAACAAGAGGCCAGGAAACTAGGAGGAATGATATTTCAATCCAGCTTTCCCTAGATTACCAGATTCAACAAGGAATGGAAAAGAAGTGTTCTTTGCAAACCATTGTTCTCAAGCCAGTTCTTTCACGCTATTTTTGGCTAATTAAATTAATCTGGTAAGCAGGTGTAAAACCACTTGTTTAAGCAATGGTTTGGGTTGCTAAAAGGAGAGATTGGGGGTATTTGCACAGTGAGAGGTTTGTACAAGGGAGCATTAAACCCTATCAACAAGAGGAAACTCCACTCAGGATGCAGCAAATCCTGTTTAGCACTTACCAAATCGTACCAAACGCAAAACGCAGCCTGCTTCTAATCCAGTGTACTAACACGAAGGTGAAGTATCATCATCTGTTTTCTTAGGCTGAAAAGTCTGTCCAGCTATATTGAATACGTTTTGCATAGCTAACGCCTGGCATGGGAGAGTAGAAACAAATAAACGTTGCTGTCCTTTGAGACTTGGGCTGTATTTGCAGTCAGTGCTGTGCTTGGTTTTGACTCCAGACTCAGCCTTTAATTGGAATGGGAGCTTTTTCCATATGCATTTTATTTGGCTGAAACAGAAACCAAGCAGGTTACCAATAAAGACTGCAGACAAGCACAACGCTGAGCACCCTAAGTCACCAAAGGCAAATACTATGAAGAAAAAAAAAGCATACCAATCAGATAAATATGTATCAACAAAGACCCAGAATGCTGTCTCACCTACACAGAACTATAACAGATCGCTCTCAATTCGCAAATTAAAGATTACTTTGGTGCAACCATTACAGTTGGACAGTGAAGAGTAACAGCCAACACAAAGAATGCTTGAGTGATTGTTTTAAACTATCTGCCTCTGGGTTAGAAGCACATAGGAGAGGAATGGCAGTCCAACTCCTGGAGGGAACCCAGCCTTCCTGGGTCCCCCAGCAGCTGCAGACCACTGCACAGCACCGTGTTTTGTGGCACACTGAGCTCACTGCTCAGTGCTTGGTCCACCCACCCAGCACCCATGTCCCTGCTGCATTCACTCCCACTGAGGTGCATACAGGTGGGACACCACAACAGCTGGGGTTTGGGAGGGAGAGCTGTTGGGGTGGGAGAAGGGAGGATCATGGTGACGTGAGCCATGGCTGCACAACCTGCATCCTCACAGTGCCAGGGCCTTGAGAGAGTGTAGAGGAAGGACATAGAGCAGAAGCAGTGGTGTTGGTGCCCATGGGGGACATGACACGCGCTCAGAGTCACTCGTGCACTGAGAGATGCTGACGCACCACCTGATGTTGGTTCCAATGGGAGGACACTAGAGTTGAGCAAAATGGCCATTTTGTGCTCCTCCTCCGACAGCCCCGACCTGCGACAACGGCTGCATCCCTCCTCTTCTCCCCCATCCCAAGCACTTTTGCTCACACCCCCCGCCCACCCCTTCCAGATCTGCTCCTGTTTTTCGTCTATTTGTGAAGGTGCCCAAGACAGGAGCTCACTTAATACGTTCCCTTACGCTTGTGGCGCAACAGCCTATTCAGTACAGATAAGCCCCTTTAGAAATGAAGGGGAATTTAATTCAGTGCTTGAGTGACAGCAGGAAGATTTATCCCCTCAGTAGACAATACGGCTTTTGGGGCTTTAATCTTGCCCAGACAATGGGCTGTTTCTCGGCCCTCATCTTGTGCCTTTCCCACGATGTTCGGTGATTAACTGGGGCTCCATTGGATGGAAGCCACTATCTCTCATTTAAGAGTGTTTGCGCCTCTGTCAAGGACCAGGGAGGGAGGTGGGAAGAGGAGAAAGGAAGGGGAGGAGGAAAAGTTGAACTCATCCAGGAGCAATGCTGCGAGGCCGGGCGCGGGTGGGGGACATGGATGGGGATGGGCACTGCCACCTCCCAGCACTGCAGCTCAGCCCAGGGATGCGCTGCTGCAGACAGAGCTCCTCCCTCATTCCATTGTGGCCTTTGTTGAGTAAAGCACTTGTCAGAGGCTGGAACCCACCAGCCCTTAGGTATGTGCTGCCTGAATTTAAGCGTACATGATTCCCTATGAGAGGATTCCAAGCGCTCTGAAGACATTCATAGCAGGAGCTGAAGTTCTGCACTTGGTTAGAAAAGCACTGATAGCAGAGCACCAGGAACACTGCAGAACATCACATGCTCTGAACACCTTACGATGGAGGTGTTTATTGCCCCACGTGTGTTGCACAAAGTTATGGACAACTGTGTTTTCATGAAGACTGTTCCATCCCTGGAAGGAGCAGCCACCACTGCTGCTGGACTTTGTCCATCAGTGGTTTCTGTTCTTCTTGGTGCCTGCTGACACCAAAGCTTCAGTTCAGAGCCCAGTGAGTGTAACCTTGCAGTAAGTGAGGAAAGCATCGCACAGAGGGCTCCTCGCTGCAGGTGACCAAGGGATGTGGTCCCACCAGACCCCACCGCCCATGCTGCAGCAGCCATGGCCATGCACTGCAGCCCAGGTGCTGGCTCTGCACAGCCCAGGCCGGGCTCTGCAGTCAGCACTGCAGGCTGCTGCCAGGCGTGGAGCTCTGCTCCTCCAGCTGAAAGATGCTTTGTGTTCGCCATGGTCTGTTCTCTGATCCTGCATAGCTGGATGATTCAATCAGTCAAAAAAAAAAAAAACAAAAAGTGGTGCAGAGTTCTCTGCTATTGATGGGAATGTTTGGGAGCAGCTGAGCCAAAAAGCAGAAGTGTCTGTTCCTGCTCACATGGGTCAGAGAGGAGCGTGTGATCCAATGGCCACAACCACACCGGGGCCACCACCACCATCCACTCCTGCATGACCTCCCCACTGCAGACACAGAGCTGCGTGAAGATGGAAAAGACCTCTAAGACCCCGAGTCCAACTGCCGTCCCATCCCCATCACACCCACCAAACCATGACCCAAAGTGCCACATCTCCACACTCGCAGACCCCTTCCCTTTGTCTTTGGCTCCCGTGAACTTCTCAGGAGCCCTCTGAGGGCTCGCTGTGGTTCCTGGGAACCTTCCAACACCTTTATGCCAAGCTGAGATTGGCCTGAGCTGAGCACACGTCTCCCCACATGCTCCAAGTGCAAAAGGGCTTTGGTTTGCTTTTGCTGCACCTCTGTCTGAAGATAACGGCCCCATCTGCCTCATCCCTCCCTGTAAGTGAGAAGTGCATGAGGTGCTGTCCCCGGGCATGCCATGGTCCCCCTTCTCCTGCAAAGCCTCAGTGCCATCAGCGCTGCAAAACAATAACTGGGGCTACGTGGGGATCTTCCCCTCACCCCGGAATACTTTCCCTGTCTGGCCTCCAAGCCACTTCAAGTGCTACTTTTCTGTTCTATTTTAAACAGTGGATGCAGGGAGGAGGGAGAAAAGAACACAAGAGGAACAAAAATAAGATTAAAATGAAAGACCATATATAGGGAGCCCGCAGAAAAGCAAAAGTTGGGGCCCGATTCCCTTATCACCTCCACTGCTGTGAACCCACTGCACCCAACTCACAGAGACCAAACCGCGGCTCAGAACTCGGCGGCACCTTCGCCTGGTGCTGTGTTTAGAGGAAGTGGGGCAAGTAGAAGGAAAATTACTCTTACAGGCTTCCTGAAAACTGCACAGCACTTCTGAGGCGGTGGCTGAGGGGCAGCGCAGCTCTGCAATTAGGAGAAGTGCAGCAGAGGAGCCCAGCTCAACTTGCAGCCCACACGATGGTGTTCAGAAGAACGAAACCCAATCTCAGCATCCCTGCTGGCGTTACAGGCTACGGCCAGTATCAAACTGGTTTAGCAGTTGGTTTGCTGCCTTGGAGCTAAGCTGCAGAACACACTCTGATGGGAAGCACAGAGCCCTGTGCCCTTCTCCAGTCTTTGCCAAAGCCATGAAAGGACACGACAGCCACTGTGCATAGAAGCTCACCTTGATTTTCTTTCAAGCATCCTTAACTTCCCAAGCCCCAGCTCAGGACAGCATCAAAGCAAAGGACTCCTGAAAGCTGCTTTGCTTTGCAATTGCTGTATTTTAACAGTGCCACCAACTCTTCACGAACTGACCCTTCTCCTCAAATAATCCACTTAAATATACACATTAAAAATACCCTTCAGTGTAAGGACACGTCCCATTACTGCCGGCGTTATAATGCCCTGGGGGGAGCACAACCCATGTGCTGAGGGAGCACACTCAGACTTTTGTCCTGGCCGACACAAACGAGGCACAACTGACAGCCCAAGGGATCAAAGTCTCCCCTTTATCAACACACACTTGGCAGAAATGTAAACTTCCCCATATATGGCTTCATAAATTTGTTTGAACTTACTTGAAAACCAGCTAAAGATGTTTCAAGGAGTTAAAACTCGCTGCCCCTTTCAACCTCGGGTTCTGAACAAGAAAGGCAGCCCAGGTACATTATTATACTGGGGAAGCCAATTTTTCTTCCACCCACTGGTTTTAAGTTGGCAGGGGAGGAGAGCTGAGCCGAGATCACCGCATTGGGCACCTCTTGGTAATGAGGAAAAGTAGAAGAAAGCATCCAACGTTTCTTTTCCTGTAAAGGCAATCTGACAGCGAACTGCTTACTTATTTACAGAAATAATCAATTTGGTGCAAATCCAAACCAGCTCACCACACAGCACCCGTCCCATCAGCCCCCCACGGCCGCTGTCCCCCTTGCTGAAGGTGGAGGAGCAGATAAGCTGGGCAAGGAATGACTGCAAGAGTGACCTTATCAGGAAAAGGAATGATTAACAGTGAGACAGGCAACCAGGAACGCGCAGCAGTTCCAAGGGTACACGACCAAGAGCCCATGGGCTCTGGGAAGTTCCCGGCCTTACTCCCATTTCCATTTCTAAAGGAAATGGAATATGTTTTCCCAAGAAGTTTGAAGATTCCAGGTAGCGTAAGAAACCCTGAGTTCTGGTGAAAGAAAGCGCAGCACCGTGCTCATGCTGTGGTTGGTGCACTCCTTTCTCTGCCCTTCTGGCCCTGAGCAGACCACGACCTCATGGAGGACCTGGAACCAGGGCAGGGTGAGCAGGGAGGAATGCCACAGCTCCAGCGCTGATGCTCAGCCCAGAAGCATGCCTGCTGTGCTCAGATCGGAGCCGAGAGATGACAGATTGAGACCAGAATTGAGACTAGAGACAAAACTCAGATAACCAGAAGCTGCAGAACAGCAAAGCCAACACCACGACGCGACGCATCCGGGGAAAGTTTCAGAGGGTTTTAAGCAGAAAAACCCTCACAACGTCTGAACAAAGGGACTGTTCAAATTGTGTTATTGGTCAATAGGGCAGAAGCACCTACCAGAATCCTGCCAACAGCCGGTGCGACCCAGCTCTTCTCATCTACTGCCCTGCAAGTGCTGTGTACGTGGGTCTGACGCTGCCCCTGAAGTCAGACCCACATCTCTGGGTACAGAAAATGCTGCAGACCCTTTTCCTAAAGGACCAATGAAACTGCTTTACCTGAGCAGCCGCCCGCTTCAAAGAGGAGGGGCTGGAGATGCGGGTTCTGTCTGCAGGAAAGGCAAGGGAGCAGCTAGACACAGAAAGGGGAAGGAAAGAGGGGAAGAGCCAAGAAGGAAGCACCCGTCCTTTGACACCTTTCTGATAGAGATTTGCAAAGCAGAACAGAGCCCTTCCCTCTCAGTCTAATCTGACTTCAGGAGAGGTATGTGCTGCGGCCCATTGCCTTCGAGGGCTCCAACCACAGAGCTGTAGAATGCTTCGGGTTGGAAGGGACCTTGCACGCAACCCCAGCAGCCGGGGCTCTGCTGAGCCCCTGCACATCACCATGCAGTGCTGGGAGAGCCAGAAGAGCCACGTGGCAGCGATCCTGGCTGACACACAGAGCAGCAGCTCATAGACCTCTGCTCCCTAACTTCTGTACCATCATTACAAAAGATGCAAAACCAAACCGGAATAGCAACAGTGGGAAGAAAAAAATCCCTCTGTGCCAAAATTCACTTCAGAAAAAAAAATTAGGTTTTTTTTCCCCCAGCAGTGCTACAACTTTGAACTCTGCAAAACTTCCATCCCCAAACGCATTGAATTCTACATTATCTGACATTTCCTCATTAGCTTCTTTCCTTTCTCTCTTTTCTTTGCAGAAAGGCCCTTGAGTCGAACCATGTCAGAAGTCTCAGAAATTTGACAGATCTTACATTTCCAGCTCATTTTCTAATGAGTTTGTACATCAGGACTGATTAGTGTAATAAAGAATTCATGAAGCAAATAAATGTAACATGAAGACACCTTGAAGAGAGGAAAGAAAGAGCGAGTCAAATATGTTGAGAAAAGGTCTGGCCTTTTTAACCTTCATTTAATCGTTCTGACAAAGACACTTCATCAAAGAGCCTTGGCAGGTATTCGGACTTTGTGTGCATAAATACCAGGCTTTGAACTTTCTCTCCCCGGCATTACCCAGGAGATCCCATCATTAGCCTAATTCAGGCAACTTCTTATCAAACAAAGCTGTGGACAACCATGCCCTGACCTGACAAGCAAGACTGGAGCACCCCGACCCAACCCATTGGGACATAGCAGTCGTCTGCTGCTGGGACTGCACGTAACCCTGCCAAGCAGAAGCACTTTTTGTTCCACAGGAGGTACAGCTTTGCCACTTTACAACTAAAAGCCCATCCCTAGATTCGCGTGCATCTTATTTCCACCATCTTTATTTTCTGTCATCCCCCACTATCTTCTAACTGCACTGAGGACCCCGGGCTTTGATGAGTTAAATGAGTTTGCACGGAGACACAAAAACACTGTCATGCAGAACTGGCACGAAACCACCACCTAGATGTCCACATCCCACGGGCAAGAACTACCAGGATGGTTTGTAATTCTGAATTGGAAAAAAAAAAAAAAAAGGAAAATGTGTTTTTTGGAACAGAAGCAGATGTCTTCTCTTTGCTATAGAAAATGCGGATCTGGGGAGGTTGGTGCAACACCTGCAGCCAAGGGGCAGTAGTTCTGGTGCAGGTGTTGGGATGAGCAGAACACCTCAGGCAGGTTTCAGTGCACAGCTCTGTGTCCCTGTGGGGCAGCCCACGGTGCTGTGCAGCCTCCAGCAGCACTGCTCCTTCGGAAGCTGCAGGAAGATTCCTCTGAATAGGGGCTGTATGCAGACAGTTCAAAGGAGTCCTTGTCCTGTGCAGACTGGGTCTGCATGGGAACTCATTTTTTTGTTCTTAGGAAGAAAGCAAAAACCCACAAGAAAAAAAAAAAAAGAAGAAGAAGAAAAAGAAAGAAACCAAAGAAACCACCAGCAGTTCAAAGGGTGTTTCATCAGTGGCTCAGTCCCTGAAAGCAAGGACCCCTTTGTCACCACCGGGCGACGACCAGTCCTGAGAGTGGGACATGCACTGAGCAGAGCTGCAGCAAAACCCTCCGTGGCATGCTGCAGCATCACTGCTGTTCTGCTGAAGGGTTCGAGATGGAGAGCTTGAACTAAAAAAAAAATAAATAAGGTGCTCTAAATCTGATTCTCCTTGAAATGATACAAGCTAATTGCTTGTCAGGTTCTTACTGCTCATTTATTCAACTGATGTATTTTAAAAAGTCGCTACGAGCTGTCACATAGGAACCTCTGCCCACTTCTTATTTTCTGTGCCCTTTTGACCCATTTCTTCCAGCCACCTTTTCTCCCTTATTCTCCTTTTGCACCTCTTTGTGTTGTGTCCCTCACCCACATCGTTTCCCACTCCAGCTCTTCTGCAGTGCCCCGGCCCAAACCCTCACCCTCTGCCTTCCAGTTGTCTGCACATTCATCCTCCCCATCCCTGAATACTACAGAAGGAACTCTATTTTCCTCAGTGCACAGCTGCAGAGAAATGCAAGAGAATCAACACAAGTGAGAAGATCCGGCCAACGTGAGAAGAAGAAATACAAAGCTAACCTGAATGGAAATGGAAATGGGATAATGGGGAAGGTGTGTCCAGCCATTTTGGCATGACGTTCCCAATATCTATGATAAAATCGAGGCACGGTGTGATTGGTGCAGAGCAGGCAGGCCCCCAGCATGCTGAGCTAAATAACCGATTCTGTATTTGTTTTACTGCGCAGGGAACTATTTACAGTCTTCACAGAGCCCTGGGGATGCCTCTCCCCTGCAGGAACTGTGCACTGCAGCGTGGCCCTGCGTGGGGCCCAAACATCACCTGAATTCAGCTCCTTTGCTGCTTCATCCCCACTCCTGAGCACTTTTGGGAGCCCCCCCCAGGTCGGAGCCACCAATCTCTGGGCGGAGCTGGACAGAGGCTGCTGGCAAAAGCCGTCATGGAAAAGTACCGTTTTCCTCTTTTTGGCCAAAATCTTTTTCCATCCTTCCCTCTCCCCAAATTTCCAGTGGTCAAGTGGAGAAGGGGAAACCTCAATCCCATTCAAGCAAGAATTTCCACTTATTTTTCCAAACAGCATCCGACAGCCCCCCCTCCCCAGCACAGCACTCCCACCCAGCACCTTTACCCGGACGCCTCTGAGGTTGTTCCTTTTGGGGAAACCCAGCACCAGCACAGCACCCCACCAAGGTGACCTTCCAGGTAATCCCACCACACCACCACTTCTGTCAGTGAACTTCTCCAAACGCCGCGGCCACGCGGAGCGGTCCCACCGCAGTGCTGGGGAGGGGACACCTCTTCCCATGGCAGCAGCCCAGGCTGAGAAGCAAACCGTGCCAGATGCAGGCTGTCAGGTCAATAACAGCCGTGTTTAAGCACAATTTTTGGAATTATCACTTGCAAAACTAAGCCTACACCTTTGGAAAAGAGTGCTGCAGTGAGGTAGAAGAAGGAAACATGCAATGAATAACTTTTATTTCAAGCCTAGCTTTTATTTTGCTCCGATTCGAGCGAGAGCTGAAGGGAGACTTTTATACTTTAAAATACTGATGAAAGCTTTATCCAGAATTAAGTCCTGATGCAAACGTAGCCCCCAGAAATGGTGGCACTGACCTCCAACATGGAGAAGAACACCTGGGCACTTCCAGGAGCGTGCTCAGACGTTGGGTGGGAGCAGAGAGCTGCCCAGGACAGACGAGGTGATCTTCCAGATCTCCCTTCCAACCCTATTTTCTTTGATTCTCACTTTTTCTGCATTGCATCAGCTGTTATTCTCACTTTTAGTCTATCAGAGCCCATTTTGCTGCCAGGTGAGCACCCGGAGCTGGCAGACATTTCACCCTTTCACTTTCCCTTCATTAAACTCAACAGATTGAGCTTCAGGAGCAACAGGAAAACTGTTTATTCCTCCGTTTATGGTTACACGTTTTCATTAGAATTTATGCATGAAGCTTTAGGTTACAAAGCAACAAAATGTGTTTTCCGTTGCTTTTTTTTTTTTTTCTTTCTTTCTTTTAAAATCCACTTCACAATGAAACCCAGCCCCTAATCATCAACCGAGAATAGCAAAACAAGATGGATTGTAATCCCCTTTATTTAAACGTTTTGATTAAATTAAATCTGAAGATCCTACAGTAGGGGCTAACCCACTGCTCCCAGCTGAAAGGGGGACGAAACGAGCTGGCTTTAAAATGAAACAGGTTTCTCTTCTGACGGACTGCGAGTTACAGGATGTTGGTAGTGAACCAATTAAAACACATCTTAAAACGATAAATACAAACCAAATGTACATTAGCGGCATGTTCGGCCTTTTGTTTCTCGGCTCTATTTTGTATCTGCTTATTGCAATCGTATGTGTTTTGAAAGAGGGGGGAGGGGGGGGGGGAATCAAATCATTTTAGGAAATAATAAATAAAGAATTCAGCGGGGGAAACAAAAGAAGGCTGCATTTATCCCGGCATAAAACAAACCATTCCTTCGGAGAGCGTGGTGAGAAAGAAGCTGCAGCGTGCCTGGATCACCGCTCAGAAACACGCAGACAGGAACAGAAATTCTGCCTTGGTAGGAACACAATGTGGCATCCACAGAACGTCACAGCAACACAGGTGATGCCAACTGCACACCTTCACCATTTCCACAGTAGAGCAGACAGAGATGTCACAGGTGGAAGCGTTTCACTTTTCACCAGTGCCCAAAGAACACAGTTTTCCTTTTTTTTCTCCTCGCTTTCTGTGCTGTTCGGTTCTTTGCAGTCTGCTCACGGTCCCAGACCCCGAGCAGATTGCCCTCAATGAAAAACCATACAAAGTTTGCACAATTTTTTCATTATTCGAGGCTGCAGGTAAGTAGCTGCACAGCCCAGTGCTTAGTGGAAGGAAGTATTGAAAATCTCCTCTGCTATTCCTTGTTTCACGGTTTATAACGTGATACTTATAAATACTTTGGTAGTAGATTAAGCTCCAGAGCAATGAAAACATTTAAAAAAAGAGCACAAAGCCTGCAAGTGTCCAAATGAGGGACCAGAAACTCTGCTTTAAGCTCCAGGAGGGGGTTTATGAGATGTAGTGCCATGTGCCATACAATACAAGATAAACATCTGTTGTTATTTCAGTAAACTTAAATCAGATGTTAAGCTTTTTCTGCAGGCGGATAGTGGCACAAAGAAGGATCTTTCTTCTTACCAAGGTGGCTGCATCCTGTGCTGGGAGAGGATTCTGGAGAGGACCGAACCGTGTGCTGATGTGGGGGACATTCCAGGGGTGCACTCTGGAATTTCTGCCCAGAAAGACATTGGCAGCAAGCACCGAGGATGCATGAACTTGCAAGCTGGAGAGCACATCCCAGACTGGATGGCTGCAATGGAATTACCTTTATCCCCTCTCCTATCTCAGCACACAACAAAAAACAAGGAAATCTTTGATTATCCACGTGGCCTTTGCCACACAGTGGGACCTGCTAGTGGGTACACACTCACACAGAGGGAAAAGAGGTTGGAAAAGACCTCTAAGATCACCAAGTCCGACCATCAACCCATCCCACCATGCCCACAACCACATCCCTCAGTGCCACATCTCTGTGCCAATACCTCACCGCCATGGAGCGCCTATTCACCATGCTCAACCCATGCTGGTTGGCCACTGGTAACGTGCTTTCATTAAACACCATCAAATAGGTCAGTTTTATGTGCAGTATTCCATTATAAATTGCAAAGAATCAGTCTTAATTGCCAACTTTGACAGCTGTCTACTTTCCTCATTACACACTGTAAGCTGTAAGGTACAGCTAAGTTAATATTCCAAGCTGTTTCTGTTTTCAGCATATTAA
Source organism: Callipepla californica brunnescens (assembly GCA_023055505.1). NCBI lineage: Eukaryota > Metazoa > Chordata > Aves > Galliformes > Odontophoridae > Callipepla > Callipepla californica. The sequence goes on along the minus strand of JALIRH010000036.1, from coordinate 5,035,022 downwards.
AAGGGATCTTATATCCCCAGCACCAGACAGCATATGGAGCTCAGTGCTCCGAGCCCTGGGGTAAAACTTCCCAGGGTTGTGCTGGACCGCTGGAGATGTTGTAAAAAGGATTTTGCAAGGTATGGTTCCAGGAGCCGGGTTGCTCGTGTTCCTCTGCACAGTGGTTACTGGCAGTGCAAATGAACCATGGACCAAACGCAGAACTCCGGATAAAGTTAACAGTACTCTGCCTTTGTGTCCAACTCCAGATGTATTTCTGTTCAGCTTTTAATTCGGAAATTTTGTGGCACAAAGCGATTTAACAATGCGCTTTTAATGACCCAAATATATATATATATATATCTTTTGTTTCATTTTTATTTACCTTAGCAGCACGCTAAAATACAACCAGCATACTACAGTCCTTTACATTATATTTTTTAATTAGTGTTTTCATATGGGAAAGACAAAGAGGCTACTCAGCACAAACACACACCTACTGTACTGCATTTCCCAGGGCACAGAATTCAATACCCAGAGCACTGAGTCTCCCATCATCATCACCACCAGGGGCCGACAGAAAACAACGCCCGTTGTTCCTCCAGGAGGACGTGGGCTGTAAGACCACGAAACAGAGCACAGGTTCATGTGGCTGTGAGAGGAACTGAGGGCAGGCAGAAGTGCCCAACAGTTAATTAATTTTAGGAGTTTTGCTTGGGGGATTTTTCTGCTTGAATATATATTCAATAAAGACAATGTAAGAGGAAAGAACAGAACTTCTCCTGAGGTGAACGCTGAATGCTGAGTGCGCTGTGCATTCGCCTTTATCTTCTTCCCTATGTATTTCCCAATGGATTTTCATGGAATCATAGAACAGTTTGGTTAGAAGGGACATTAGAGATCATAGAACCATGGAATGGTTGGGTTGGAAGGGATCTTAACAATCATAAAAGAAAGAATGATAGGATGGCTTCGGTTGGAAAGGATTTTGAAGATCACAGAATTGTAAAATGATTAGGTTGGAAAGGACCCTAGACATGACAGAACAGCTGGGTTGGAAGGGACCTTAAAGATCACAGAAGCACATAATGGTGGGGTCAGAAGGGACACTCCAGCACCTGCCCCAGCAGCAAGGGATGCCCCAGGGCCTCAGAGCTGCACACAGAGTGCCCCTGGAGCCAGCTCTGCTTGCAGTTCCCCAGGCCAGGGCTGGGGTTCTCATCCCATCTGTCACAGCCTGACCATCCGCAGCTCTAATCCCATGCAACATTTATGGAGCATTCCTTCCTCCTCTGCTGAGCAAGTGCAAATACTGCTTGGCAGAGCAGAGCTGCCCGCAAGGAAGGAGCTCCTTGGAGCACTGGCAGCACAAGTCCAACTAACCATAACATCGCACATCTGAATAATACTGTGAAAAATATATAAAATGCGTTACAGCATTAAAAGTTTAAACATCTTAAATCTCGAGCGGGAGGTGACAGAAACAACATTCAGAAGTGGGACGGGGAGAGAAAAGAGAGTGGAGCGCGTGGGCATCCAGCAGGGAGGTAGGGAACAGGAGGGCGAGGAGCAGGGGAGGGTTAGGGGCAAAGGGAAAGAGCATCCTAAACAGGGCTGGGTCATAGCCCTGCTCCATTCACAGCACTGGGGAGTGCAGCACTTGCTCCGGAGCTGGCCAAAATTCAAGATAAATTCAGAGCTGGAGCTTGATTCCAAAAAGGCGTTCTGTCAATTTTCAAGTCGGAACTTCGCTAAAATATCAGATTGCTTTGAGCTTCTTTCCACATGCATTACTGCTGATTTATTGCTCTCGGGCTCTGCAGTCCATTTCGGCAAACAGAATATTTAAGCAGTCACTGTGAGAGATATTGAAACAAGCAACGGCGAGTGCTGCAAGGCGGTCAGCCCAAACCTCAGGGAGTTACCTGGGGGCTGGGGCCGTGGGGAAGGCGGTTTCCTGGCTTTCTTGGGGTGCTTGATGTTACTGTATGCCTTACGATGCAAACTTCCAACAGTTCAAGGAGAAGTTGGCTTGTTTGCTCCTTGGGGCTGCCAAGTGGTGGAGCCCCTGCAAAACCACGTCCTGCAGACACTGCTCCCCATTGCCACCCCACGCAATGACAGCGCGGGGTCAGAGCTGTGCACGAAGCCCTCGGACGGCTCTGAGCCATAACTCAGCACAAATTCCATTTCCATCCGTAACCGTGAACTTCTCGAGCTTTTGTAGCTTCAAGTCAGCTCATTAACATTACTTAGGCATCGTTTTTATAGCTGAATTATACTATGTTTATACGGTGGAATTCCATTACTTAATTGCTGCACTACTGGAAATTTCAGTGGGGTTCTCGCTTTCCGCATAAATCTCGAGAATAAACATGTTTCTGTATTTCTCTTAATTAAGTGCATATTTCATACAAATAGCCAACGCAGGCAAATTAAGCAGAGCATCATTTGTTTAATCAACGGGGAAACTCGTGCCGCATGTAAATGGAGAAACTTCACACGCTTCGCTGTCCCATCTATGGTGTCCCATTTATGGTGTCCCATCTATGGTGTCCCATCTATGGTGTCCCACCTGTGGTGTCCCACCTGTGGTGTCCCATCTGTGGTGTCCCATCTATGGTGTCCCATCTCAGCCCCATGAGTGCCTGCCCCCCAGCAGAGGAAGGTCTCTGCCTGCAGGGAGTGCACCTGCAGGGAGCACTGCACAGACAACCCCAGCACACATGGATCCCGATAGCACCCCGCTCTGCTGCGGCCCCAAATGCAGTGCCATCAACAGCAGAGGGAGCGCAGGTGGGAGGTGGCCGTGGCAGCACACGGTGCTTCCTCCCCAGGGCTGCTGTGAAAGGAGCGGGGCACAGTGGGATTGGCTGCACGGAGTGTGGGTGCAGCACAGCTGTGCTCCTGTGGGTGCTGTGTGTCCCCGGGTCACATCACAGCGGTGTCAGCTCAAGCACCGACCCCCCCTCTCCCCCACATTACTTTCTCACTTAAGTGGAACTGAATTCTTATTTCCCTGTTTTTCTCTGTGAAGGATAAAAGGAAACAGGCAAATTCTAGAGCCGAAGTGCGTTTTCAGGCAAAGAAATGAAAGCGTGTGCCCCCGAACGGCTGCAAGTGAAGAACAGCTCTGTGCAGAGAGGTCCTGAGGCATTACCTGCAGGCAGAAAACACCCAGACCTCAGCACACGCAAGTCAGAGTTCCTCCAATACCTTCCAGTGTCTGGGGGGGGGGGTGGACGGACACGTAATCCGTTCTGATAACTCCTGACATTAAGCAGTGATAAATAATTAAATGTGTTTAACTGTTTCATTAACCGAAGGCAGATCGAGAGCGCTCCGTAGATGGAGCGCAGATCAAAAAGGCTGAGGCTGCCTGTAAATTCCCCCAATGCTTTATGACACCATTTGTATTCTGTCACTCACTAGCTTTATGTATAGTCCAAGCTGTGAACTGAATACCCCATTCAGAAAGCCACTCACTCTGCATGTTATTGCAATTTAATATTTTCACACACAGGCACATCATTATCTTGGAACCTGACACTGCAAGGAGAATTCCGTAATTTTTCAAGAGGGCTTTTTTCTTTCTTTCTTTCTTTCTTTCTTTTTTTTTCCCCCCTTTCTGTTGTTCCAATGTGAGCACTGAGGCACAAGGCTGATCTAAACGAGCTCTGTTCCAATATTTCGCCTCCAGACTCACAGACCATTGGGGGGATGTGGATGTTTGTCTGTGTTTTCGTGGATTCTTCTCATTTCAAACACGCGTGGATGCAGTTTTCACTGCAAGGACTTGAAGGGAAGATGAAGGATCTGTCGTTGCTCATAAGAAGAGTACCCCCTGCACACCTACAGGCTGAGATACATACATAGGTACGTATACGTGTGTAGGTGTGCACCCATACATGTGCATATGGTGGTTGTGAAGTCCCCGAGCTGTCTTCCCCACTCTCCAGACCCTGTGATGTGGCCGTGGGATGGGGCCATCCCACTCAGCTGGCACTCTGCACACACACCTTCCTCAGAGCTGGGCGAGAGGATCTGGGCACATTCACTGCTCTTCATCGCAGGGAAAAACGTGGCATTATCGATATTTTAAGAGCCAGGTCACATCAGGAGAAGGACTTTAGAAGCAGAGACAAAGGCACAGCTGGTGTGACCCACGTGAGCAGCTCTATCACACACAGACCCTCGGCAGCTAATCATTAACACAACTCAGATCTAACACAAATCTTTATGTGCAAGCAGCATTGATGTCCCAAGGAGCACGGTGCCTCGAGGGCCTGCTCCAAAGTCCAGCACAGCCGAGGATGGGCTGCCTTGTGCTCCAGCAGCACTGCTGCCACCAGGGCTGCCCTGGGAGAAGAGCCACACACACAGGGCTCGAGGCAACCCACGGCCACAGGACCCCTTCCTCCCAAGGGGGTGAGATGGAGCCTGGACCTGCCCCAGGGCACAGGGACTCCAGGGGGGTTCCCAGCCCCAGCAGGACCTCATATCTCGTTTCTCCCACTCAGATGAGCCCAGCAGTGGGACGTTTCCCTGGTTAACTCCTAAAGCCCATCTCGCCAGCAGGACAGCAGCACATGGAAGCAGTCAATGTCCGTGGGGTACAAACAGGACTACGATGTGTGCACACCCATCTGAGAGCAGCGGGAGCTCTCCGGGCCCTGAGGACACAGCCTGCACTCAGCTCACCTCCATCACCTGCAGCTGCGTGGAGACCCCACTCCTCAACAGATGCAACAGGACACAGAGCACCAAGGGCACAACCCCGACCCCAACTTCATCGGGATAAGCGGGAAGGATTTAACAGCCCCCCAAGTGACCCCGCTCTGGTTTTCATGCGTTCTCTATGGGATACACGAGCAGAAGTGTTCAGCGTTATCCACGAGGCATCAGCTGCCTCTTAAACGCGACCGTTGTGCCATGTAGGGATTTAGATTTATTTTATTCCTACGTGATAATTCTGAAATAAAATATAAGACGGCTTGCTCGTTGTGCGTGTTCCCCATTCCGCGTCGATGCAATAAAATATAAAATGAAACCAGTCCTTTTCTATAAACAGAAAGGAAAAAAAAAAAAAAAGAGCGCCGCAATTTTATACTGCGTGAACTCCAAAGCGCGGCCCTTTAAAATTCATTTACATGATTGAGCCCAAAAGGTCCATTCACTGCGAAATCAAACCCACAAAACGCTGTCGTGAAAGGACAGAGAACGCCGGGCTGATGGGAGCAAAACGCTTCTTCGTGGGCATCGCGGGTGGAATAAAGGATTTTTTAGCGAAATCTGGGATTTGCAGGAAAGAAATACTACTGATCTGAGGCAGGGGATGCAGGAGAAGCTGCAGTCAGCCCACCGTGCACCAGGGGATCCCAAAGGGCACCCACAGAGCGCTGCTCCCGACCTCTGGAGGGCTCCTCCTGAGCGATGTGAGGAAATAAACCCCAATGGTTTTTTGGTGTGGGTCTTTTTTTTTTTTTCCTCCTGCAATGCCAATAAAACCTATCTGAGGATTGCTCGTACCGAAACTCCGCTGCTATAAAGATACAGGGAAGAAAATCAACTACTGTTTATGGCGGCGGTGGAAGGCAAAGAGCAAACAGAGCGCGCCGAGGGGACAGGGGCTGCTGGGCAGCACGGCCCGGCTGAACGGCTCCAGGAAGGGCTCTGTCCCTTCGGAGCACAGCACCGCGTGACACACGCTGACGGTACGGAATTGGTCCTTCCATGTGTGCAGAAGAAAACAGAGTGCATTTCTCCGCTGGAGTATTGATCCGCGGATGGGTGGATCTCCTGAAACGAGCCACGCACCAGTGTTCGTGTGTACGATGCACATCCACGCGATGTGCCCTGTGGGGCATCCTCAGCTGATGGTGAATCTGACTGACACGAGCTGCCCTGCTGGGGGTCCATGGAGCTGCTGCACAGCACAGCCCCCAGCAGCAGCCCGAGGGACTCTCCTCCCTCCAGCCCTCAGAGGACCGCAGCAGTGCTCAGAGCTGCTCTGAGAAGTGGCTCACAAGGATGAGCCACCAGAAGTGGAGCTGCGTGGAAACGGGTCTGACTTCATCACGTCCCTGACTTCATCACGTCCCCATCTATTCTGCTGGGAAGAACTGTCCCTCGCGCTGTGCTGCAGCCCAATACAAGCACACCCCATTGAAAAGCACACTGCAAAAAAAGAAGGTTTCAGAGAGAGCCCATCCGAGAGCCCGGAGCTTCAGCTGTGGCTTTCGTACGGTGGAAGTGACCGATGAACCATTTGATAAAAGCCACACGTGATCACGGACAGCTGCCCTTCTCTGGCGGTGATAAGATATATATATTTTTTTTAACTAAAAACCATCGGGGCACGTTTAAAAAATGATTACAAATTATTTTAACAGTGTGTTTGCGGAGGGTTATAAAAACAGCTATAATATTTTTGTCTTGGATTCTAGAATTACCAGGGTGACAGCTAATGCCGTAATGATTTGTTTCAAATGCCAGTGTTTAAGCTGTATAAAGCTGATTTTATACATTTTTCCAGTAGGCCGCATTGTAGTTAATGAAATTAAACACACCAATCGCATTTGTCCCCAGGGGATGAGGAACTGAACACGCCACCGGTTTATTTTTTTATTAAAATAAATTGCAGCCAGCGAGATGGACTAATTGCGTGCAGAATTGAAAAAGAAACATTCCATTGATATAATTAAGCCAATTTTCACGGACAAAAATAGTTATAGTGGATATAAAATAAGCAGAGCATTCACTGCAGTTTGACTTCTCCCCACCCTCTATATTCTGTACAGAACATTAACTATTACACAGATACCTCTCCCAAATGGCTGACGCTGTTATCTAGCACTGACAGCTCCATTGGCCCCAAGTGCTGACGTCGGGATCCTGTGCCCATGGCTTTGGTGGAAGAGTGGGCAAAGCCAAAGCCAACAGGGCAGCGAGATCCCCACTGCAGCACTACCTCAAAGCACAACACCTCAAAGACGACTGAAGGCCACTGAGGCCAAATGAACCCCCCCCCCCCCCACAGCTCATTCGGGTCCCACACTGCACCCTCTCAATGGATATTGCAGCAGATGGGGCCTTCCCATGCCAGCCAAACTGACACCGAGCTGGGCTGCCATGGAAGCACTACTCTGTGCCCAGCTGGATGTGGTTTGGCCGTCCCCATTTCAGCTGGAAAAGGGGAACACAGAAGAGGAGCAGAGCTCCCGGCCCTCCCCCAGGAGTGTGAAGCGCAGCCCGGGACCCTCACCCCTCACTGCAGGAAAACGTCTTCCCAATTCCTAAAGAAAGAAAGAAAGAAAAAGCCAGCAGCCAACGCAGGGCACGAGCATCCGCGAGGAAGAACGCACGTTCCGGGGATGAAAGCTGCATTTCGTTTTTTATCGGCAAAAAAAGGGTCACATCATTCACTGAGCAAAGAGAAGGGAAAAAAAAAAAACCAACTCCTCGGGACAGGGACACTCTGTTACAGATTTGGACGCCGCACAACGCACAACCGACTGCAATAAAAATAAAAATAAACGGCCCAGGAGTAGGCAGCGGTGATGCATGAAAATCCATTAAGAAAATAAAAGAAATAATAAGGTTGTAGATCTTTTCTGCCACGACATCCCTGACCTGCAATTCCACCCGAAAAAAAGGGGGCAGATTTAGGATCAGAAAACGCAGCGGTGATTTTGGCGTGGAACGCTGCGGAGTTCTGACATATCAACAGGCTGTTAGCAGAGAGTGGAAACAAATGTGTCTGCACGTATCCTTCAGGAGCCCTTACTCCTACGGGCACACGGACACCAACGTGTGTGTATTTGCTGGGGTGTATTTGCTGGGGTGTATTTGCTGGGGTGTATCTGTTGGGGTGTATCTGTTGGGGTGCTGGTGTAACCCGACAGGATTTAAAATGCAGTTTGCATGGGAAATGCAGCACTCGGATCCCCGCAGCCAGCACTTGGATTCGCACGAGTGTATGGTTTAAATAGCGGGGCTGAAGGAAAGCAGCGCGTCCTGCAGCAGCGGGACAGCCACGCAGCACTTACAGCAAAGGCCTCGGGGGCAAAACCCACAGCGCAATGCGGGATGGAAATCCCACAGGTGGAAGGGCCAAAGCCGGCAGCACAGCCCCTCTCACTCAGCCCTGCAAACTTCCCCGGGACTTTGTCTTGGAGTGCTAAGCCAGGCCGAGCTTTTATTAAACACAGAAGCAGAGCTGCAGTGACAAGCCCAACACTGCCCCGCTCATCGTGCTGTCCCCTCCGCGCAGCTCGGGGTGCTCGGCTCAGGGCAGGACGGATTCCCCGTGCAGTGCATTTCCCAGCGCAGGTGGAGCGCGGTCACGGAGCGGTTACATCCGACACGGAGCCGGGCTACGATTACAGCGAGCACAGTTACACCGCTCCTGTGTTGTGAAACCCAAGCTCCCGCGGCGCGTTTTGCTCAGAAGGGAATGGAGATTTGGTGCACTCAGGTGCTCTCTTCTCGCTCCCCCGTAGCAGTGAGAGCCCCGCGTGCTGCGGGCCGGGGGACACGGCAGAGCAATCTCTGCCCTCCCCTCGGGTACCTGAACAGCCTCCCCACGGCTGGCTTCTCTTTGCAGAAAGCCACCTCGCCGCTGCTGAGCTGCAGTTCGGACGCAAAGTCAGAAAATAAAGGCAGCCCTGCTTGGTGCTACGCTGCGCTTTTCACACGCCTTTCCGCACCATCCCTCGCAGGTTCTCCGCCGCAGCTCCTGCGGTTCTGCCGTGTGCTGAGAGATCTCTGAGAGCGTTACATACACGGCCGCGGGTTTGTGCAGCAGCCGTGGGCACGGCGGGGCCGTGGCACAGGCCGCAGTCTCAGCGTGGGCTCTGAGCTCTGCCCGGTGCTGTGGGTCTGTCCCAGAGCTCAGCCGTGCCCGGCTCCCACGGCCAGCGCTCCGCCGTTGTTCCCTCTGCACTTTCTTAAATACACAAAATGTGTGCAGTGAGGTTCGGGGTGGGAAGGGGGTGGGAGGAGGGGGGTGAGGTGATAAATTATATTTGTACCATTTGGGTAATTTTTTTTTTTTTTTAAAGACTAAACTGATTTTAAATCCTTGCTAATTTTTGTTGAAGCGCTAATTACACATCACCTTAATTAGCGGATCAACTCTTCCCCCCCCCCCCCCCCCCCCCCCACACCACCATCCCCCCCCCATCAACCCAACGCACACACACTCTCTCTCCTTTCGCTGCCCGGGTTCTCTAATTGCCTAATTGAACAGATCCGGGGCAGGGCGAGCGGCGGGGGCTGCGCGGCGGCGGGTCCGGCCGCACCTGCGGGGCCGCTCGGGGTGCTCCGCCCGCGGCATCGCGGCTCCCGGAGCCCACTCGTGTCTGGGGCGAGATGCGGCGAAGGAAGCAGAAGCCTCGGAGATGTGAAAAGAATAATAAGGGTCAAAAACTCTAAGCCCCCCCCACCCCCCAAAAACCTCCGCACGTTTTTGCCTTCCGTGGGCACCGCAAACCCACGGGCTGCCCCGCGAAGGGACGCGGCGCTCCCGCAGCCCACGGGGCCGCTCCAACTCACGCAGCTCCTTCAACCCTCGCCCCGTTCCCGGCGCTGAAAAGCGACCGGGGCTGCGGGAACGCCGGCCGCGCTCCTCCGGCACGAACGTTTTATTCGGAACCCAAAACCGCAACCACCGCTCACCCGCGTGCGGTCCGCGAGAGCGTTTGTGCTTTGCAAACCCGGCCCGGAGACGTCGAAACGGAACGAACGGGATGCGGGCGGGAGGCACCGAGCTCGTCTGTCCGCTGCCCGGCCCCGCAGCGCGGAGCGGCGGCCGCCGGGATCCCCGCTCCCGGAGCGGGACCTCTGCCCGGGTTGGGGTCGCGGTACGGCCGTCCCGGGTCGGTGGGACACGGCCCTGCGGTGGCCGTCCCCGCTGCCCCTCTCTCTGCCGACGTTGCCGGCGCACCGCGGCGAGCCGAGGCCGTTCTGAGCGCCTTCCTCTTCGCGCGTGGGTTCCGAATCGCCGCGACTTTTCCCCTCTCACCCCCCCCCACCCCCACCACCCCGGCTCGCACACGCACATTCAGCCCCTTTCCAAGTCAGGTAATAAGAGTCCAAGTCCCAGAGGAGCTTCACATCTGCTTAAAATATTATCCAATGAAATGAAATTGTACAACGTATCGCGGGTTTCGTACCACCGCCGCTCCCCCCCATCCCCCCCCCACCCCACACACACACCCCCTCGGGGTACACGCGGGACACCGCGGTGCGTGGCTGCGGGGTGCGGGCACCGAGCGACCGCCGCTACCAACCGGAGCAGCCCCGCGACCCGGCGCTTCTGCAAATAAATACTCCCGGGATACTGAAACCTAAGCTGCGGGCTACTGTTTGGAACCGCGATCCCTAAAAAAATCCTCCGCTCAAACCCCATAAAGCGCCGGGCCCCGGGTCGTGCCGAGCACCTGATGCTGCAGGGCAGACCCAACGGACGGAGCGGGCCCGGGGCAGCGGGCACAGCGCGGGGCACGGCGGCTCCGGGACGAGCGGAGGGAACTTCGTAAACAGAGGGGGAAAAGGAAAAAAAAAGAAATAACCACCGTAATATTCCGCTGTGTTCAACCTCGCTGGCACGGCGCTTTGAAAATCGCTCCTCACAACTGTACAACTCGCGCCGGTACGCGACGACGACGACTTGGCTTTTCTTTTCTTTCTTTTTTTTCCTTCTTTTTCTTTCTTTTTTTTTTTTTAATTTTTTTTTCCTGTTTTGTTTTGTTTTGTTATTTTTTGGTTTGTTATTTTTTGTTCTGTTATTTTTTATTCTGTTATTTTTTGATTTGTTATTTTTTGTTCTGTTATTTTATTATTGTTTTTTTTTTTTTTAGAGGGACCTAGTATTATCTGAGCGCGCGTTCTTAAAACGAGTTTATTGATAAAGGAAAAGAAAACCGAAGCCCGCCGGGTTCCGTGGCGGAGTTTTTCCCCCCGCACGCGGCGCGGATCGCGGGACGCCCCACGCGGGGCTGCGCTCGTGGGGGCGCGGAAGGTGCGCGGCTGCGGGGGACGACGCACGCGGCGTGGGGAGCGGGGGAAGATCCACGGGGCCAAACGCGGCCTCGGGGCTGCGGGGCCGGGGCGTTGCGGAGAGCAAGAGAACTGCGAGAAGATGGGGGGGGGGGGGGGTAGGGGGGGGGTGGAAATAAATTAGAAAAGGAAAGGGGAAAAAAAAAAAAACGCAGCCCCGTAACGCTGCAAAATCTCGGCCGAGGGCTGCGCGGTGATTTCGGCCGCAACGAGCGCGGGGCCGGGGCCCGAGCCGCGGATGTCAGCGCCCAAAGGCCGAGCGGCCCCCGACCCCGCACCTGAGCACGGGATCCGCGCTCCTTCGGCCGAGCCCGACCCGGCACCGCGGGATCGCGACGCGCGGACACGCGCAGCGGGACCGCTATCCCCGCACCGCACCGGGACCCCCGCGGCCCTCGCACGGAACGGAAAGTACGGAACCGGGGCAGGAAAGCACGGGCGGGCGGCCCCGGCCCGGGGAGGGAAAGGCACTGAGCGGCAGCGGTGGGGTTTTCTGCCCCGCTCCGCTGAAAATCCGGCCTGAAACAACTCGAAAGGACGAAAAGAGGGTCCGGGGTTGGGGTGGGGGGGGGGGGGGGGGGGGAAAGAAAGACGGAGGGAAAAAAAAAAAAAAAAAAAAAAAAAAAGCTGCGCAAGACTTACGAGCTGCAATTCCACCCCCGAGTCAATTTTAAAAAATTAAAAATTAAAGACACTCCCCCGCTCCCCTCCCCCCCCCAACGCCGCTTCGCCCCCGGCCCGGCCCGGCCCGCAGCGCTGCCCGATGCCCGGCCCTGCGCGGCCGCTCCCGCTGCACATTCCCTCTTCGCCCTCGCGGATAATTGTTCCCGAGACTGGAAGGGCCGCTTTTATTGTTATTATTATTATTATTTCTCCCTTCCGTTTGTCTCTGCCGTCTCTCTCTCTCCCCCCCCCCCCACCCCCCCCCCTCTTTTCACCCCCCCCCCCACCTCCAGCGCTAAGTCTCGGTGCATCTCGCAGGCAGCTGCCAAACGCAGACCTCTAGCGCCCACTATTTCAAAAAGCCAGGAATACTATTTCACAAGACTTGGAACGACTCAATAAAAAAAAAAAAAAAAAAAAAAAAAAAAAAAAGTTGCTATCCCCTTTCGTCAACTTCGAGCTAACTTTCGCTTTTCTCCCCCGGCCGCCGGCCCCGCGCAGCTCGCCCCGTGCCCGCGGCTCCCACCGCCCGGGCAGCGCGGAGCAGCGCGGGGCCGCCGGGGCTGCGCGCACCCGGGGCGCAGAGCGCGGCTCCCGCCGCCGCCGCGGGCGCGCAGAGGGGCTGTGTGTGCGCGCAGCCCCCGGCCCGGCTCCGCGCAGCGCTGCCCGAGCCCCGCGGCGGCGGTACGCGGAAGAAGGGAGAGGCAGGACCTACTTTTGGGCAGTTTTCTCGCCCTCGCCTTGGATCTCATCGTGTCGGCTTGCGGATTCCTCTCCTCCTCCTTGAGCCCAGAAGCAGCTACACACTATCTTCATCTCCCAAGCATTGTCAGTTTGGACACCTTCGCACATGCGCACAGAGCATTCAATCTGACACCCTCACCAGGGCCAAAAAAACTTTCCAATGTATTCATCATCATCGGGGTGGTTGGGTTGGGTGGGTTTTTTTTTTTTTTCTTTCTTTCTTTCTTTTTTTTTTTTTCCTCCTTTCCTCCCCTGTCCTATCCTCTTCTCCTGACCACTTATCTCTGCCCCCTCCTCTCTCTCTCCGCGCACCAGCGCAGCCTTCCCCCGATCTGCCCCTTTAAGACGGACGCGCAGCACCGCGGTCCCTCCGCGCAGTGCCCCACGGAGCGGAGCGCGCCCGCGGCCCCGGGTGCCATCCCCGGGAGAGGTGATTATCGCTGTCGTTACCGCTGCTCTCGCTATTCCTAAATACCGACGCCGTCCGGAGTTGGTTCACGGGCTCCTCCTCGGAGCCGGGCGCGTTTGAAAGCGCGCTTTTGATTTTTCATCCGAAATCGTAATAATTAATACTGATTATTTACAACTTCTCCACGAGTTCCTTTCTTTTCTCCCTTTTTTTTTTTGTCTTTTTTTTTTACCCTTTTCCCCCTCTTGCCCCCTTCGGCGCGGGGGGGGTCCCTCACTCCTAACCGGCAGCACGTCTCGCCTTCGTCCGGGGATATTGATTTTAACGCCGGAGAGCTCAGCGGTAAAGCTCTTCCTACCCCGATTTATTTACCCGTTTGGACGCGTTTTGACCGGAAATATTTAGATGTATATATAAAATAAAACAAAGCAAACCCCCGCGTTGAGGCTGCCCGTGTCCCGGGGCCGCCCGGGCCCGACCGAGCCGTGCCGGGCCGAACCGGGCCGGGCTGCCCGGGGACAGCGGGTGCCGGTGCCGCTTTCTTCTGCCTTCCAGGTGCCGCTGGGAGCGCTCCCGAGGGACCGGCAGCCGCCTCGCCGGGGGAAGCCGAGAGACCCACGGACAGCCGAGCACCGGGGGTGAGAAACCAAATATGTATCTATCTCTATATGTTCATAATAGCGATAAAGCCAAACGGTGCCCGCCGTCCCCGGAAGGGAAGGTGGAGGGACAGCGGGCAGCTCCTCTTTGAAGAAAGGAGCCAAGTGTAAATAGCCCGGTGATTGATGTGCTGTCTTTTGACTGCGGAGAAAGCACTGTTTGAATTCAAGTGGCCAGGTCAGATGGTCACGGAAGAAGGTTGAAAGGTAGGATTTAATGAGATTAATATGGAGAGAGGGAAAGCGCGCTCCTTCGCCGACCTTCCCGAAAATTAAGGGGGTCCGGGGACGCGCCCACGGCCGCGCACCGACGGGAGAACCCCGAGCGCGGCCCACGCGGGGTCCCACGGAGCCGCAGGTGGGAGCGGGGGCCGCGCTGCCCCTCCGCAGTGACCTCCGAGTGCGGCCGGCAGCGGAGCGAGGCCCTGCGGGCACCGGAGCCCCAATGACACCGCGTCCGCACGAACGGAAAGCGCGGCCGCGCGTGGCCGAACGCCGAAGCGGTGCGCGGGGGTTCCTTCCTCGGAACGCGTGGGGGAAAGCGAGCCGAGCTCCGGGAAACCACAGCCCTCGTGGCTGCGATGCACTGCAGGATTTCTCCCCGCGACCTCGGCGGCTGCGTCCCTCCGAGGGGACGGGAGGAGCGCGGCTCCGAGCTCACCGCTGCCCTTTCTTTGCCGGCGGCTCCGAGCCGAGGAGCTCCGCGCTCAGGTGCGGGCTCTGCTCGCTCCGGGTCGGGAACGCCGGGCCCCGCAACGCGGCTCTGCGCGGGGCTCGGTGCGGCCCCGCCGGGAATTGTGGTGGGGACCAAATCCCCGCAGCCCCCGAGTTCCGATTCTCCGCAGTAAATAGTTCAGTTCCTGCGGTTCCACGCGTCCCCGGGACCCGCGAGCGGATATTTTAAGAGATGTAAAATGTTTTCGGGGGCCGTGTGCGCGCGGATCTCCCCCTCCCCCCCCCCTTCCCCACCCCAAGGCTTTATTTGATGCTTCTGCAAAGGAAGGCACCGAGGAGAGATCGAAAGATCGAACATCTCCGCGCGTCCCGGCGCCGCGTGGCCGAGCCGAGCCCTCGCGTTTCTGCTCTCCTATTTCCCTCCGGCTGCGGTGCCGGGGTGAGGGCAGCGGGGGTCCCCGAGCCGGGGGTTTGGGGGGCGAAGGAGAAAGGAAAAAAGAAAGAAAACGAAGGAAAAAAAATGAAAGGGAACGAATTTTTAAGCGAGGTGCGCTGGCCGAGGACGGCAGCGCGGTGCCGGCCCCGAGCGGTGCGTGCCCGCGGGCACCGGGAGCCGTGCGGGGCCGGGGACACAACCGCAGCCGTCCCCATCCCGCAGCACCGCAGCCTCCACCTGTCGGAGCGCTTCCACCCGGAATGGGAAATTGATGTACGGGGACGGAGGGAGAGGGGCCCGGCCCAGGCGGCCGCACAGAGCCCGCAGCCCCCGGCCCCGCTCGGGGACCCCCGGGGAGCGATGCGCAGGACGGTGCAGCCCCGACAGTTCTCCCCTCCGCGGTCCCCCGTGCCCGGGGTCGGCTCTCGCTGCCCGGCCCAGGGCTGGGGGCAACGGAACCTTCGCGTTCAGGCTCTGCAGAGCCCACCCCTCGCTGCTGTTCGCATCCCGGCCCCGCCGCCACCGCGACCCCCACCCTAATGCCGTCCCGGTGCCCTGCGGCCTCGGGCTCACGGGGGCTGTCGGGACGCGGCCCTTCGCCGCTCGTTGTGCCCGAGTTTAAGCGCTAAAGAAGATTAAAACGGTTGGGACGGAGCGGCTCGGCGGCACCTCCGCACACTCAGCGGAACCCCTCTCCCGCCCCGAGGATTTGCGCCTAAATTCCTCATTGTTTCCGCGCAGCGTCGCGGGGAGATTAGAGCAGGAATTAATATTTTAAACTACGCAAATGCCCGTGGCACAGGACGGGTCAGCGAGCCCCGAGAATGTCACACGCTCGCCCGGAGCTTTTCCCTTCCTAATCTACCATTAAGAAGCGGAGGAAGCACCCACACAACGACCGCATTGTAATTAGGGGCTGCCTTAAACGCACGCAATCAAAGGGCGGCTCGCCCCGCCGGTGCCAAGGAATTTCATCACCTTTCGGCCGCGGCTCGAGCCCCGGCTGCGTGCTGCGGGCACAAGGGGGCGGATAAGGACAGCGCTGGGGGGCGGCAGCCCGAGCCCCCAGACCCCCCCACCCCCCCCCGGGTTGGGCTGGTGCCGCCCTAAACCCCCCGAGGAGCTCCATCCCGGAGCATTTCCCCCACCGGTTTATTCGAGTAGTTTTCTTCTTTTTATTTCTCGGAAGCACCATCAGACAGGAAAAAAAGAAAAAAAAAGGCGTTTTGCGCGTTCGTGCCTCAGCCTCGCTGCTTCGCTCAGCATCTCGTGCACCCCCCCATCGCCCCCCCCCCATCCCACCGCCCCCCATTTATCCGCACGCAAAACCCGCGCAGCGCAGCTCTGTGCCCGCTGGCACCTCTCCCCGCGCCGACCCACGCTCCGCGGACGCTGCCCTTCTCATTCCCAGCCCTGAAAACACACGGCGTAAATCTGCCGCTCGGGTTTCCCCCCAGAAGCCGTGCCCAGCTCCACCGATTCCCCCCCGTTCGTTGCGCTGCTCGAGGTAACAAACGGCCGAAGGAGAAAAGCGTCCACGCGTGAATACCGAACTCCAACCGCACCGCCGCTAAAGAACCGCGGCAGCTTTTATTCCGAGAGGCGATTAAAGGGAAATTAAGGCGTCCTAACGATTCTTTCTTTTCGGCTCTCCCGGCCGCAGCACGCTGTGCTGGGTTGTGCCACGCGTGTTCAGTGTTCACGTCGGTTTTCCCCTCGCGGTTATCAGACGGCCCTCACCGAGGTGAAGGAGCGGAGCTGCCGCGGTCGGAGCAGAGCAGCGCTATGGGGGTTCGCGGCCCCCACACCCCAAAAACCGCGTCCTTAATCCACGCGTTACGGTGCGGACCGAACCCCGGCAGCACCCACCTGTATCGGGCTGCCCCTCCCCCCCCCAAAGCTCGGGCTCCCCCCGAGCTGATACTGGCTGTATAATTATTAGCTATTAATTGAGTTCAAGACCTTTTACGGCTATGGGAAATGAGGAGTCCGAGCACTAATCCCGAGAAGGGTCTGCGCACGGCCAACAGCCGTCCGGGGCCGGCTGGGCCCGGCCTGACACAGTGCTCCTGGGGGCGGAGGGGGGGGACAGCATCAACGGGAAGGGGCAAAAAAAACATCATTAGGTGAAAATCATAGAAACTTTCAACCGACGGATCGCATTCACGAGGTCCCTTCGGGGAACGCCCCTCGGACGCGGGTGGGGATGGAGCTGGGGGGGTCTCGGGTGGGGGTCCCCGCAGTGCCCGCTCCGAGGGACGCAGCCTTATCTTGCCGAGCTGCCACCTTCCAATTAAAGCGGCCCAAATTGCCAAAAGGCTGATTTGCATGCAAGGGGCTCCGCTCAAAGATGCTAACGCATTGTCTCCCTCTTAGAACTTCACATTTCTCTCTTCAGTCCCCACTTGAAAGAAGTTTTTAGAACAGTATTCAAAGACTGTCCGAACGAACAAAACCTTCCCCTCCGCAAGGGAGAGAATTCCGGTGTATTCACCACGAGGGCATATTCTCAGAAGTCGCACATTTTGTTTTCAAGGCTGTATTTGTCGGTGCCTTTTCCCTGCGAGCTTTATTTATTTTATTTTTTTTTTTCAGAGCGCGACTCAGACGCCTGAAAAAGATTATTAAAATTAAACATCATAGAGCTCCCCCTCCTCCTCTTTTTTTTTTTTCTTTTTTCTTTTTTTCACTGTTTAGAATTACTTTTTTGGAAGAGCTCTCCGAGCATCCCCCCCCACCCCCCCAAGTCATAATTAAGAACACTTCTCGCTAGCAAACAGGAAAAAAAGCAAAAAAACAACAGAAACCCAACGCCAACCGACCCACCCCGTCCCCAAACGCTGCTTCGGCTTTAAGCGCCCGCGGAGCTCCGCTCCTCTGCTCACATCCACCTGAAAACAGAGCAGCGTCGGCCACCGCAACGAGGGGACACGCGGGGGAACTGCAAAGCGGTTCCCAACGGGTTTCCAAACGCATCCTAAAAACCCACACCATCCCCCCCCCCCCCCCCTCCGTGGTCTTAAAGGCGGACGAGCCCACGATCCGAGGATGCAGAACCGCTTTGGGAGACGCGACGAACTGCAAAGAGCCGCCGGCAGCGCGGGGACGATCAGCTGCTTTTCGTAACGGGAGCAAACAGGGGACCCGACGGGACGCGAGCCTGTTTTACTCATTTAATAGAAAGCAGCTTAAAAATAATAAAATAGAGCAGTTCGGAGCACGACTCGGGGCTGAGGAGGGGCACCCCTGGAGATCAGTGATCCCCCTGGGGAGCAGCGGACAGCATGGGGACACACGGAGACCCACCGAGCCCCCAAGGGGACCACGATGAGCCCCCCAACCCCAGGGCTGTGCCCCCTCCCCACAGCTCCCCGGTTTTTCCACCTCCTGAGCTTTCTCTTCTGCCTTAAGGCAGCGGGAGCGCTCCCATGGAATAATGCACACAGCACAAAGAGCTCCTGTCCTCGGGTTGGTAGATCATAAGCAGAGATGGGAAAGTATTTCACGGTGCCTGGCGAGGTCCCGGGGCTGCCTCCATGTTCCTGAGCCCAAGGGAAAGCCATCAGGACCAGGAGTTCGTTTAGATTTACAAATTAATGAAGACTTACTGCAGAGAGTAACTCTCAGAACATGTGTTAAAACGCAACAGAAAGAATTCCATCGATTTCCATGAGAGATGGATTGTGTCCAGGAAGAATGAGTCAACCCCGTTCCTCGAGCAGAGCTGATGGAGCAGGGCTGCTCCGGGTGGGCAGCTCCACGGGAGCTGAGCAACTCATCACCAGAAAGCAGTGGTTTGGCAAATCCCATTTCTCCCCTGGTGTCACATCAGCTACAAGGAACTGCTTGGGACAGCACGATGCAGGGAGCACAGGGCAGCCCAGAGAGGGACTGAGGCTCTTCTGCACAGTGCAGCATCACCACCTTCACGGCTGTCAGCCCTTCTGTTACTTTTTTTCCCCTCCCTTACCCACACATTTACTGTTAAACTTCAAAAGGGTTTGGTTTCATCACCACAGGGGAGATAGAAATCCTTCAAGCCCCCAAAGTGCTCCCCAAACCAGCTCCGCCCTGGCACTGCAGAGGGATGTGGTCCATTGCAGAGGGGAAAGCACCCATATTAACTGGAGAAATCCTTCTCCAACCACACAGGCACGTTCACTGTGGTCCTTTTCATCTTACAGGTGGAAGAATAAGCTGTCATCAGAACTGGGCAAGCTGAAATCTCAGGGAACACTGATGGGAACAACAGAGCAACAAATGCTGCAGACTGTCAGTCACTGCCTCGGAAGGCCTGTGTGAAGTTGGTTTATGAATGCCACGATCCATTAGTGCTTCTATCAGCCTACAATTGAGACCATGAGCGTTTCAGCCTTGCTGTTTGGCTTTCACTCCGCAAATTGTCCACATGAGCACTTGTGACAAGCCCACGGCAGCACAGGGAGCTCAGCAGCATTGCTGCTGGAGCGAGGCACAGCCAGTGATAAGCTAATTGATGGATACTTTGAAGAGTCAAGCTCCGTCTCAAAAAGCAGTTAGAAAATGAAATGCAAATGTATACAAAATATTTAATGGTTTCTGTGAATATAAATGTCCCTCTACCTTGTGACTGCTATTTTCCAGCCAGCTTTCCAACCAGCGCAGTCTCTCCACTTCTGTATCTACAATTGTACCATTTATAAGGCAGTGGCCCACCTTGCCCATGTGCTTGTTCCTACAGTGACTCATATTCCACTGGGTTTACTCCTGTGAAGACTTTGTGTTCAAACAGAAACGCCACATTTTGGAAAACACTTGTTATTTTCTGTCAAAACCAGAAAGCTCTGCTTTACATCCTGTGCAGGAAAACACCGTTCACAATGGGCACAGCATTAGAAGTAAAAATTAATTTGATTCTTGGGTCAAATGTAAGCTGAATAGCAGTGTTTATCTAAAAAGTAGTCTTTCTAGAGGAATACACTCAGAGAAGAAACAAACTCAGAAATTATCCAGCTGAGGCATGGCAGATTAGCTTTACTTTCACACTATCGATCCAAATCCCTGCAATCAAACCACCCCAAAACAAGGTTACCACTGCCTGCAGGCAGCATCGTCTGAATTCAAGGAGAAATTAAGCACCCACCACTGCAGTGCAAGCTCCCAGGTAGCACACAAAGCCATGCATGCAGTCTGCACATCCCCAGGATCCCCAGTTCCTTCCCTGCCTTCACAACTCACAAGCAGCATGTGGGCCCTGCCTGGGAGATGCCCCCAGCACAGCCATGCCATTTGGGAAGCAGTGGGAGGGCATGGCAGCTCCTCCTCTTGCAGAGGTGGGGATTTCAGCTTCAGCACACGTTTAACCACTACAAAACACTTGTGTTGGCAGTCCTGCAGGTGAAACTGTGCCCAAATAACAAGGCCTTCAGAAATCAATCGTCTCCAGCACTGCCTGCAGAAGCTAAGGTCAGTATTGAGCTGCCCTCTCAATATCAAGAGGAAGAAAATATGGACAGAAACTTTCCAGCTAATAATTGCAATTAACAACGAGCTGCAGCTCAGGAAATCAAAGGCACTGGCGTCAAGTTCCAGCTCTACCTCATCATTTCTACACACCACAGAAGTCCAGAGCACCTAAAAATGAACAAAGCACTGTCCACCCAGAGCACACATTCACAAGCAGCTGACCAGAGTTGCACCCACCACTGCAGGGAGCAGAACTCCAGTTCTGACAGGGATGGGGTGCCCTGGGTATGTGCAGCAAAGCCAAAGACCTGAGCATGGCATTTCAGTGCACAGCACCCAAGCAGTTCTCACCTCCCCAGCACTAAGGCCCATCAATTTCATCCACCCCCAGGCAGGGATCCCGTGCAGAGGAGCCCTGCTCCACACTGCTGTCAGATGGAGATGAGCTTCCACATTTTTCTCTCGCTCTCAGCTACACAGCAGCACCAGAAATGCTGTTTCCCACAAGCACTCCGAGCCTGCCTCTGGATTTCACTGCAGGCTGTTGAGTGCCCTGAAGCAGCTGTGTCATGAGCTGCTGGGCTACCACTCAGCTGCAGCTCGGTTCCTTCGGTATAAATGAGATGAGGAAATAGTTTCATTTCTCTAAAGTATAAAGTTAAATAGAGTGAACTGAAGTTTCTTTAAAAATAATGGAGTGAGATCACCCGTGCAGTGATTTAAACGCCTCAAATAAGAGCGGTGCTCGGGTTTAGCAAGTACAGCCCAGGGAATGGGAGCCCCAGCTCCAGCCTTCGGGGGACACCCATATGGGGAACATATTTTCTATGCAATTATTACCAACAGCTTTTTAGCTCCACTCAGAATGAGAATCAATTACAGATCACAAAGTGACTTGACATTTCCAAGGGAATCTGAGTCTTAATTATTCCATTACAACAGTTGGCCAAACAAAGCATTGGGACAGAGAAGGATTCCATCCCCAGGCACTCCGGCCACCAAAGCCAGCTGGTGGGGCAGCACAAGGACACAGCACCATAAAACATAGGACACACTCAAAGCAGCTTCAGGTGTATGGAATTACCAAACCCACAGGACAGCCAGAGAGTAACTAAAACCCAGAGCACATCACTCGAGATCTGTAGTAGGATATTCAGTGAGCAGAACCAACACTTTTGTCTCTAAAGCTGCTGCATTTTATATATAAAAATTTACAATAAAAGAATTTTATTCTGGGAAGATGAGAAAGAAGTTGAACTTCTTTTTTTATAGGAGAAACAGAGATACAGAGCTAGCTCAAAAGCTGAAAATCTCTCATGCCCTGGATCTATAAATAAAACTAGTTGGGATTTTCTTTTGTACTAAATTTAAAGGAAAGTCTTTTCCATAGAGAGTTTTCTTTAAAACAAACTATGCCCCAGAAGGAATGTAATGACGGTGTTTCCAACAAGCAGCATGAATGAATTAAACAATAAATGCAGTAAGAAAGCAGCTGTATTTTCTGTAATAGAAGCAGATGGATTTGTAGCTCAGACATGGCCGTGTTCTCAGGAAGATGAGGACAACTCCTGACACTTCTCACCCCATTCCAGGGCCTTGGGTTCAGTGCAATTCACCCTCAAGCATCACAAAAACCTTTAAGGTCAGCTCCAGTGACCAATGAATTCCATGTTTTATTGCACGCGATACCAAATCACTCAGCTCTCCCCTGCACATTATTTATGGTCCACACAGAGGAAGGGGGAGAAGAGAAATCAGCTCTGCCTGACAGCCAAGGCAGGTCCACCACCACCACGCAGCAACCAGAGCCCACGTGGCCCTCCATATTCAATCTCTCCTCTTTGGAGAGGAACCTCGAGGTCTTCTGCAGTGCCTCAGATCACAAATCCCCCACCTCTCTCCTCCTCACATCTCTCAAGATCCCACAAGTGCAGGAACTCCAAAGTAACCAATGCTGAGGGTTCTTAAGAAGCCCACAGCAATTCTGAATATCCCAGGGTCACAGCAAGCTCCAGAGGTTCATGTGCTCTTTCACACAACTGGAGCTTTTGCTAATTAGCCCAGCAACAAACTCTGATTATACTCATTTCACGTTCCAAATAGACACCGTCACCTCAAACTCCTGACCAAAGCACTAACTCAGGAGTGCTCAGCATACATCACATTCCACCCCAGACCCAACCACACTCAAACTGGAGCAGGTGACCCTGCAGGAAACCAGGTATCCTGGGTCACTATATCTTAACAGTTAAGATCCACTTCCCCTTTAATTTGCCTTCAGCCTCAGAGCCTCCAACCTGCTATGTTCTCTAGACAAGAAATAGCTTTTCTCCTACTTACGTTTGCTGTTTTCTTCTCCCACTGCAGTGAAGATGCATCTCCTGCTGCACAGAAATCAGGCACCCAGAATGGCAGCAACCAGACCTGGAAGAAACATTGCACTATTAGTGAAGGACGCAACTTATTTCCTTACAGTAGCTTCCCCCCCATGCCCCACTGCAGCCTAACTTCGGTAGCAACAACACAGGGACCCCTGAAACTCATAGGGAAGCAGGTGGGATCTGGTTCTCTATTCTTCCCAGTAGAAAAGCTCCCAATGTGGCAGAGGTTCCTGCCAGAACCACAGGGTGCCCAGCACCTTGCTGTTGAGACAAAACAACAACAATAAAACAGCTCCTACCTTGACTTTGAGTCCTCATAACACTAGATCACCCTTCAGATTTCAACCTCAAAGAGCACACACTCCTCAGAGCAGGCACTGAGTCCCCATGCTGATGGCTGAGCACAGCCAGCAACCTCCTCCAACGACAGCCTGAACCTTCTGGAAGGGTCTCCAGCCCCTGCTTATATATAATTAGCCAATTTGCCACAGGTGCCTTGATTAGGGTGAGTGGAGCCAGCTGGACTTCACTCAGCTCCCCAGGCCTCGTCCCCTTGCAGCTGGCCACGGGCAGCCCTGTACCTGCAGTGTGCTTGGGCTGCTCCCCACTGCAGGGCAGCAACGAGGATGAACTTCCTCGTGGATTCACCCAACCATCCCAGCAGGGATGAGACGAAACCACTGCAATGAAAACGTTTCCTAAGCATTCTGATAAACTGAATGTTTTCCTCTTGCACGTTAGAAAGGAAAAGGGATTTACTGTGTTATAAAAGGAGACATCACCCCATGCTGAAGCAGCCTGGGCACAACAGAACCAGCAGCTAACGAGCTCTGGGCACGAGGTCAACAGTTCACAGCACCATGTGGAGCTCGTTTGTGTCACTCCTCATGTGCTGGGAGCTGCCACGTGGATGTGGCCACCACGGGGCAGAGCTCATCTCCTCCATGATGAGCATCCACCAGACTCTCCTTTCACTTCTTTATTTGCAGTAACTGTGTGCTTTGTAAGGAGTCAGGTTCCTCCTGCTCTCCGTGGAAATGCACAAAGCGAGGCTCAGTGTCATTTCACCTGCTGAGATTTCTATTTCCAGGAGAGAGCAGGAATGCTGCTGAAGGGGAAAAAACAACGCGCGCACGCAAGTCTTTCCCAGCAAATTCTGATGTATGGGATGTGACACAACGGTGCAAAAAAAGTTTTGGCAAAAGCAGGGATTTTAAATTGCTCTGCTCTGTTCTGCTGTGGTGGGAGTTTTAATGCAGTGTGCTTTGCCTGGAAGTGACACGACCGAACAGACAATCATCTCAAATGTGTTTTGGGGAAGAAGGAAACAATTTTCCAGCCCGAGACGCGCTGAGTGCAGTGCATTGCTTGTGGGTTAGGGCAAGCAGTGCTTGCTGTGCTCGTGTGCTGCCCAGGGTACAGCTTGTGGGGCAGCTCCTGGCAGCATCCCACGGCATATGGAGGCTGTGGGCAGACCTCCTATGCAACACGGGATCCTTCAGTGCTGCCCTGCAGGTTGGGCCAGGAAGAGCCTTCTCCTTCCTCTCTTTCCCCTCTCTTTTCCTAATGAAATCTTTCCATATTATTAATGGCTAGGGTGGATCTATAGAGTGTGTTCCTTCCAGGATTTTCTTGTTTGCTGTAGTCTTCAAATTTTCCAGTTCATTTCCTATTTTCCTGCTCTAAAACCCCTGCCAAAAAAATCCCCGAAGCGCACTTTGGTACTCGAACAGAAAAAAGAAGAAACATTTGAGAACTGACATTTGATCCAAACTCTTGTAAATCAGTAGCAATTTTCCCCTAAAATCTGAGTCATTTCCATCGGCGGATGATGGATCCTCCAGGTGAGTTTTTATCTAATTAACCACGTGGATGTGTTTTGATCACTAAGAAAGGCAACGCTGTATCAAATAATTTAAGTGACTTTAATTGTCCCAGGGCATTCAGCCAAAATGTAAAGCCTGGACTTACGAGGGAGTATTTAATCAGGCTCCTTTAGGAATTAATTGATTAGGAATGAAATTAATGAAATGGATTGATGCCTAGACGTCCCCGATGACACCAGCTCCCATGGCCCAAGAAGAAACAGGTACCCAAGAAAGCGTTCCTCACTCGCAGACTGGAATATGAGAAACAAAAGCAGCTATGTAATCCCCCATGGAAAGAATTATTTCGGTTTCATGTAATCCCTGACCAGAAAAATTGGAAACATTACAAACTGCGCTGATATTAGAGCTGGATGCACGGTGGTGCCAGTTGGAACAGGTCAGGAGCTGGGGAATTCCTTGAGACACTCGAGGAGAAAAAAATTCTGGAGTAATTTCATGGATTACTGTTGTTTTTAATCCCTTCCGTGGCTTCTGAAAGAAAACCTCCGCACGTGTAACTGCTCAGACATGGGCACTCCTCGGTGGACATCAACTGGAAACAGTTGAGTCGGGCTGCTCATTTCTGGGCACAGAATGGGCACTCCAGGACCATCTGTGCCTCAGGGAGGGACCCTCCATTCTTTGCCTGTGAGGGAATAGCAGGTGATGCTCAGGGGCTGCCTGCTCTGCGGGGACAGGTGTCCTACCTGTGCGTGTTGGCCGTGCTCCACGTGGGCACAGCCCATGGAGACACAGCTCAGCCCCGGGCAGAGAGCTGAGCGCTCTGGAGGTGCTCCAGAACTACAGGGATGTGGCACTGAGGGACGTGGGCAGTGGGTATGGGGCTGGGCTTGGGGCTCTCGGAGGTCTTTTCCAACTTTAACGATTGTATGAGTCTAAGGAAGATGGCCAATTAGCCAGAAAGTGACTAAGTGGAGAGCAATAAGAGCCCAGCAGCTCGGAGGCAGAGGGACTGTCTCTCTTTCTCCCCACTGTTTCTTTTCTTAACCTGTGTTTAAAGTTACTGATTGGGATGAACCCAGATCCTGGTGATTTGCCCTAGCAAAGCCATGGCAGCTCTGCAAACACAGCCTCTCTGCGGAAGCTGGTGCTGAGCTGGTTCCTCCGCCGAGCTGGGACCCTTCCTTCCCCTCAGAAAGGAATTATGATCTCATGGCTGTAAGAAAAATCAGCTTTGACGTAAATCTACGGAACACAGTGGGTTTAAAGCAGCACAGCTGGAATCAGCATCTGGCCTATTGTCTGGGGTACCTTCAGAGCCCCCGATTCCTCCCTCCAGGGGCACGTGCTTCTAGGAAACCTATATTACTTTGGCTGAAAGACAGTACTTCAGAGAAAGTCATCAGACCACCAGCACCGGTTTAATAGTTCTGCTGTGTTGTTCTGAGAATTACTGTTTTGTGGAAGAATTCGGGAATGACCCACAGAAACAACTTTGGCAGCGCGTGTGTTTCCCTTCGGATTTGTCGGGGCAGTGAAGGATCTGAGGAGCTGAGCGTTTCCAAATCTCCTCAGCTCATCCACATTACGGGGGCTAAGTGGCTCAGCAGTGGCTCCTCGCTTCGGCCGAGGCCCTGACGCCGATCCAAGATGTCCTGAGAACCACAGCAAGCGATGGTTTTGAACACCACCAAATTCCCCTCCCCGCTCTTTGTGGGGAGAGATTCGCTGCAAAAACAAGCAGTAAATCCCAGGCCAGGAAGATTAAGATTAAGACAGATGCTCTGAACTCTGGGACGCGGCTCGGCGCGCAGGCTGTCAGCACAGCCTCCCTTCTCAGACACAGGAGTGGGGTGAATGGGATGGCAGCACCACAAACCCATCCCAAGAGCACACCCTCGCTGCTCTCCCACATTGTCCTACGTGAACATTGAAGTGCAGACCCCATCACATAGGGGGGAACGGCCATTAAAGACCCGGGTAACACGCACGCTGATTGTCCCACATGCTTTTCCAGTTAAAATATTTGGCCTGAGAATGTGGGAGGTAAAGAACTTACATTTTGAGGTCTTTATGAAACAAAGCTCACATCCCCTGATTTATGCTCCGTGGGACTCGTTCTGTGTAAAACATTTAGCTTGCTATACTTTAGATAAAAGAAACATCTGAAGCATTGGTTGTTTTGGAGTTTCTCATTCTTCTCTCCCATATATCTTCATAAAATCTCAGCGCCAGACATGGTATTCTAAGTTCAGAGCCCCTCCCCTTGTTCCTGCACTCCCTTTTCCCCAGCAACATCCACACCAGCACCATGGATCCACTTGGCCACTAAGTGAGGACATGGGACAAAGTCCCTGAAAGCAGAGCACGGAGGGGCAGCAGAACTCGGTCCTCAGCAGATGTGACAGATGGGTCTGTCCATCTCATCACAGAATCACACAACCATTCAGGTTGGAAAAGACCTCTGAGATCCCCAAGTCCGATCCCACTGACTGTTGGCCCTGGGACCTCCACCACGTGGCTGTGTGCTGGGTGCCCTGAGCAGCCACAGCTCCTACAGGCTGCTCCTGTAGTCATAGAGACACAGCCCTCAGAGAAATCAGAGTCAATTTAGGCACCTAATGCTGGGATGCCTGTGAGTGAATTGGTTTTGAATTAATTGAGTACAACAAGGCAGTGAAAACCCACAGAACATGTTGGTCTGGAAACTGCTGCAGCCCTGGGGATGGAGCGACAACGCATATTTTACCCCTTGAATTTTTTATTACGGGCTTTTTTTTAATATTTTTTTTAATTATTGAATATGAATATTTTACACATCCAAATTCAGAACAATGCTTTTTTTGGCTGCCTCTGCACTTTTCATGGTTGTGTACCCTCGCATTGCATAACTGAGAGAGATCCATTTACACACAGGGGGAAAGGGGACTAACGAAGCTCAGCAACGCTAACTTTACTGTCTGTGAAAAAGAAAAAAAAAAAACACTGAAGATTTCCAAATTGAAAATAAATCAATAAATAAAGCCCATATATGAAATCATTGGCTTAATAAAATTGGCGCGCGCGCGTGTGTGTGTGTGTGTGTGTGTGTGTGTGTGTGTGTGTGCAATGCCTGCAGAGCTGAGCATCATCATGGGGACACAAGGCAGCTCCAGGCCCTGCCTGGCTCAGAACCACCTGTCCATCCATCACCATCCCCTGCTCTGTGCTCACACAGCCAGCCTGGACCAGGGCGGGGACGGGAGACTGGAATAATACAGATAATAACTATTTGTCTAGTGGGTATTCGAACCCAGCCTTATTATTGTGCAGGTGACAACAGGGAGGAGAGGGGGAAAGCAAGAGCTCTTGTGCATTTCTCAAGAGCTCGCCACTGAAAATGGGCAGGGTGACAAGAACAGCATTGTTTTGGGTAATCAGTGCACATTGTCCCAGGCTGACACTGCTGCATACCAATAAAACCTTTAGATTCACAGGGAATGGGGAAAGCGCAAAATGATGAATTGTTTGACATTTAAAAGAAAATAAAGGGCTGCTGCTGGACTGAAACTTAAATGAGTCTCAGGGAGGGAGGGAGGGAGGGAGGGAGGGAGAAGTTACTGGGAGCAGGCTGAGATGCTTGCGTGAGTTTAGTGCAAACTTCCCCAGTGATTCTGTGTTTTTGATCTTGAGCAGACTGCAGCTGCTTCCCGAGGCCAGGAAGATCCCAGGCACTCACGTGTGTGCCCAGAGGATGGGTGGGGACAGATCCGAGGGATCACTTTCTGTGTGATGAGGGCGAAGGGAATGCATTCCCCCACCACTGACACATCTTCAATGTGAAAATGCAGCCTAGCTGGAGTAATGAATTCCCAGTGGCCTGCGTGGTGATGGAAGCACAAGGTGACCAAGGACTGGAGAGGCTGATAAAGACTCCTGGAATACATGCCAACGTCTGCTATCTCGCTGTGTGCCCTTGAGCAAAGTCGTGTCTCTGTGGTAAATGGAAGCAGCCAGGCCAAGCCAATACTGTGGGTGCTACACACCCTTAATAACGGTTTGTTGAATGATTTTCGGCTGAGAGGAGCTGAGCCAGGTCCCTCGATGTCAAACCGTTTTGGTGTTAGTGAACCCGTTCCCGATTACACTGGGGAGCATTGTGCTCTGCAAGGTGACACCCTGCTACAGGCACACGCAGCTCTGCTAGGTGTCACTCTCCAAACACGTTTTGTGTCTGCATCAGTGGTGCAGTTATCGCCCTCGCTGCTTCGTTTCCCTCCTTCCTGACAACCACCTTGACTTGCACACTCTCTCTCGGGTTCCCTCTGCTTTCCAGCACTGTTTGCATTCGTATTTGCATTAGATGATTGGAGCAGGAGTCTAAACACTTAAGTTACTGCAAATCCCTCCTCATATGGAAGTCGGTGAGCTGTAAAATATTTAAACTGTCTACAGTTGTACCTCGTTTGTTTACATATATCCAGTGGGCTGCTAAAAGGTAACATACTGTAATAGGGGGAAGATCCAAGATTGCTGATTCAGATTTCAGAACAGCCCTGAAAGCGCTCTGCATACTTGCATGGACTTGAAGCAGCAGTGTGTAGCTCCGCTTTCTGAAGCTGCAGGGCTCGAGTGGAGCAGCAAGGAGATGCATTTCACCCCAGGCCCACGGCTTTGTGCTCCGGAGTTACCCACAGCTCACCCTCCCCTCCTTGCCCGTGTTTCTCTGCCCTTCCATCTCCCCCTCCTCTCCCACTTGCTGTGCTGGGGAAGCCCTGTGGGGTTGGGGAGCAGCTGAGCTGCTGTTGGACATGGCCCCATTCACCACACTTGTTAATCCGTGCAGAACAGGAAAACAGCACTGGGATCCTTCAAGGGGCATGGAGGAGCAGAGGGATGGCAGATCAGTCCCAAGGCAGCAGAGGGCATCAATGAGTTTGAAGATTCACCTCCAGCTCTGAGTGAAAGCAGGCAGACGCTGCACTGAGTAATTCACACAGCACATTTCAGCTCCTTTCCAACTTGAACGTCGGTCTCGAGTGAACCCAGCAAGTCCTCAGGTGTATCTCAGGGTTTTTGAAACAATTTTTGAACAACATGTAAGTCACGGTGCTAATTAATTTCACAAATCATGAGAAGGCTTCTACCGCCTGTATTTGCAGTGTAGATACAGATGATCTCTGCTAAGACACCATTGTCAGATTACTTGGATGCGAATTTCATTGCCAAAAATTCACACCTTTGTTATGAATTTCACAGCTCCCTTTGGAAATCCAATCCATTAGCCGTGGTATTTATCAAAGCTTATTTTTTTGGAATGCTCAGCACTCCAAGAAACGCTCGGTGAGCTCAGCAAGGCAGATTTGTTTGGGAATTCAAGCAAATATTTGCAGCATTATTTTGTCACTTCCCCTAGCTGTCACCGAAGAAGCAGAGAAATAACATCTTCTAATGTGTTCAGCTTTAACCAAGAAGAACCAGTGCCAGCAATTGCCTCCCCCTTCTCAGGGATGCCCAACATCCCAAAGTTTGTTCTGGAACCCACTGAGAACACAACCCAGCTAAGCATCTTCCGCCTTGTGCACTCTGATGAATTACTAATCTTGGCATTATATGCCTAAATGAAGTCCCACGTGGTCCTTGTGCTAGAATATCAGGTGAATCCCACAGGTGGGCAATATTTTACACGATGTGGTGCAGAAAATCACACGGCGAGGCCACAGATGGCACTGAGGTACTCTAGGGCTGCAGCAGCCAGACCCACTTTCTTCCATTCTGTAAGCGAGACCAAACTGAGAGGCTCAGTCCTCTCTGAGCTTCTCCAAAACTGCTACAGGTGATGGTGAGGGGTCAGCGAGCCCCACGGGCCCTCTATTTCTCCATCAGAGGACTCCTTTTGCTCTTTGGAGGTTTACGGTGCGTGGCAGGGAGCCAGCCCCCCGGGCACGGGCTGGAGGTGCCTCGTTCTCAAGTGTTTAAAAGTCTGACAAACTGTTTGCAGTTCTAGCAGGGATCAACACGCTCCTAGAATTAAAACCAACATCTTTGGAGAGCAAAAACGCCCTGAACAAGGACTCTTTCTTCAGCCCAATGCACAAGGGATCTTTCTTTACTAAGCTATAAAATCACTTACTACGAATCAATTATTTTTGCACTGATTTATTAACTGCTCTCCAGCTGTTCGGATTGGCACTTAAGACAATTCCTGGATGGTCATACTTCTCAAAAGAATTTCCTCCCGAGTACTGTTGGTCCAATTTCGCTGTAGTCCTCCCTGCTCACCCACATGTTCCGAAGCCACGTTAAGCTGGCGAGCACCGAGACGCCGATCCACATGGAGTGCACCTGATTTTTTGGTGAGATGATCTTGGTGGAGGTCATGCTGTGGACTTCTGCCTGGAGCGCCTTCAGGAGCCTCTCCTTGAAGCCTTGGAAAAGAGTGGAGCCGCCCGCGAGCACCACGTTCCTCAGGACATCTGTCTGCATGTGTGCGCTGCACTCGGCAGCTCTCTGCAGGATCATCCCCACCACCACTGCTCCTTGCATCTCCACCTCTGCAGGCGTAAAAAGAGCCTCAGGAGCTCGGAACAGCTGGTCTCCTGCCCTCACAGTCCTTACATCGGGGAGAATGTACTCACACGTTGAGACTTTCAGGCTTTTGCTGCATTTTTTGGATAGGGTCTAAAGCAACGTAGCACAGCTTCTCCTTCATATCCCTGACTATCTCCTTTTCTGTTGCGCTCATGATGGAGTGCCCCGTCTCCACGAGGAGCCTGGCCACGTACTTGGTGACCCCTCTGCCTGCAAAATCCAGCCTGGTAACGCCGTGCAGCAGGAAGCTGCCTCCATGGATGTGGATGGTGATGCCATTGCCGTTGTCCAGCACCATGCCCGTGGTGCAGGTGCAGGCAAGGAGGGCTGCCAGCCCCTGCAGGGCCACGTAGAGCATGGGCACCTGGAAGCTCTCAAACATCAGCTCAGCCATCTTCTCTTGGTGGGATGGAGGGTTGAGGGGGGGGGGGTCTCAGTCAGCAGCAACGGCCCCTCGCTGGGCTCCACTCCGAGCTTCTGTTCGTACAGGTATCTCCAGATCCATGTTGTCCCAGGATGTCACCACTCCATTTTCCATTGGGTACGTCAAAGACAAAATGCCCCTTTTGGACTGGGCTTCCTCCCCAACGTACCAGTCCCTGTGCTCCATCTCGATCATGACAACCGTGAATCTGGGGTACCCCACAATGGTAGGAATAACAGAACGTGGTGCCTGCTCCCCTGAAAGCCCGGCCTTGCACTGCCTAGAGCCACTGTCAAAAACCATCATGGGGGCCCCAGCCACGGCCACGTGTGACACTGCACAAAGGACAGGCACCTACAGTGGGTGCCTGGGAAGGGAGCTGGGTGTTTGCACTTCCCTGGTAAACTGTGGCGCAGAATCAATGAATTTTCTCAGGCCCTCGGGCACAGAGAAGGGTCGGCTACAGTAATTGCATTTGCATTGATTTATATTTGGATTGTTTGGGGGTTTGCTGAGCTTCGAAAGGAAACATTTTTAATGAGGTTAGAAATAACACGTGATCTAGCTTTCAAATAGAAAATCCCAGATATCACAAAGAGGGAAGAACCCCCAGCAGAGGTGTGCTGCTCCCTGGGTGACTCCTGGAGTTTGCCCCATCCACAAGGGAGAGGAGAGCCATGAGGCAGAGGTTTGGAAGCAAAGATGCAGACAAAACTGTGGAACGCAGGAGGCAGGAACACACAGTGCTCCCCTTGGAGGAGATAGGCAGTAAGAGGAGTCAAAGCCCCAGTTATCAATGATTTCATGTTTTATTTCTGCAAGGGATTTGTCAGCCAGGAAATGCACAGCAGCCACAGCCACCTTTTGCTCAGTCAGCCCTCACCAGGGCTTCTTGCTCATGCTTTGCTAT
Organism: Callipepla californica brunnescens; assembly: GCA_023055505.1. Classification (NCBI taxonomy): domain Eukaryota; kingdom Metazoa; phylum Chordata; class Aves; order Galliformes; family Odontophoridae; genus Callipepla; species Callipepla californica. The sequence continues at coordinate 5,002,837 of JALIRH010000036.1, read as the reverse complement.
CAAGACATCCACTTGGTCTGATGTTCTCCTTAACAGCATTTCCTGTGCTCCGAAATCCCTGTAGTCCCTCCGGGTGATCCACATGGGTTTGAAAGAGGTCAGGCAGGAGAGGATGGAGGCCCCGACCCACAGGCTGTACTTCCTCTCTGGGATGGCAATGATTTTCACAAACATGCCTGAAGGCACTAGCAGGTGCATCTCCTTCAGGATGCGCTCCTCCAGGTCAGGGGAGAGCGTGGAGCTGCCTGAGAGCAGGATGTTGCCATACAGACCCCTGCGCACATCCATGTCGCACCTCGTGATGCTGCTGAAGAGCATTTTGTGCACGCCGGGTGCTTCAATGCCAATATTTGGTGCAAAGAGGTCTCTGGTGCACAAAAGAGCTGGCAGAAGAGCAGGTATTGCAAAATACATTTGTGTCAATAATCGAAGGCTTCACATGTGCCATGGCTTACCTACGTACATGTAACTCCAAGACTGGTGAAGCTTAGGACAGTTTTGCCTGCCTACAGGTGCCAACTGCATTGCTAGTTTGTTTTGTGCAGAACACCTGCACAGGAAGCAGGTATTTTTCAATGAATGCTTTATGATCTTTTATAGGAACTTCTGAAAAATACTTCTAAATAGGTAGAACAATGTTGGGCACTGCCCGTGGCATGCTGGTGTCCTTTTTTTCCATCCCTGCTGCTTAATTTAAAGACTATTTTGGGGTAAAAACACAGCAGTGGAAAACAGTTTCTGCCTCTTGCTGGTTTAAGAATTCCCATCAGCTTTAAGCAGCACTTGTCACACTGCTCCCTTCCCCTAATGAATCTCTGAGCTAGGATGCTGACAACTGACCCGCCTGCAAACAAACAGCCCCCAGCTGTCCTCCTCGCATCCTTCCCCTTTCCCTTCAGCACTCTGCTGAACTCCTTAATGGAATGTTTTGAAAGAGGGATACAAATATCCTGGATCTTCACCACCGATCCCCATTTTGCCTCTCATTATTTTTTCCTATTGCTTCAGGACAAAATTTCCCACAGAAGGAAGTTTCTATACTTTTGAATCCAATTGGCTTTGACAATCCAAATCCTTTTACAGAGAAAATTTCCTCTAAAGAAAAGAAGTCACCATATAACTTCAGATCGAACCCTTGGCTGCCACAGTTTAATTGCTTCTCCTTGTGGCTCTTAATCCAGGGCAGCTTCAAAGTGAGGGTGGCTTCTATTAAATTTAATTACTTTTTCTTGCAGCTTGCATGGCAAAGGTGCCCGATACTAAAGGAAGGCTACGAATCAGAGGCAGATTCCAAACAAAGACATACTTGAAACAGAAATGTTAAATGTAGGCAAATGATCCCCTTTGTATGGTGTTTACACCCCAGATGAGCCACTGGAGAGGAAAACAAGGGAGCAGCTCTGTGCATGTTATTTCCATTCTGCCTGGATTCCAGGCGCGCTCGTGTTAAATGCCACGCTCTCCATTTTAGCAATTTCTCTAATCCTCTTAATATTTGTGTACATATATTTCAGCGTGGCACACTTGTTTTCATGCATGCTTCTATATTAGTGTCAACAGGTGTCCTAATCACTTAAGAGGCTGCTATATTCATCATGCTGGAAGCCCCATGGAGTCCTGCGTGGCCTGCCTGCAGCTTGCAGGGGAGCACTCCGTTTGGAGCATGATGTTTGGTATTAAAACAGGGGAATGCTGACTGTGATCATTAAATGGCAGTTGAACCAAGGTGCGGGATCGCTCATCTGTTCCTGCATGTTGCTTCTGTCATAAATTGCCTTAAAAAGGGTAAGCAGGAGTCAACTTTGTTCCTGCAGGATTTGTGATAGAGTGAATGAAATCGCTGTCTGTGCTCAGCAGAAGCACTGAGTGCTGCCCTCACAGAGGAGACACTGGGTAGCAAAAACACAAAGATAGCAAAACATGCTGGTTTGGGGCCATTCTTGCTTGCTTTATACACCACTGCTGAACATGTTTCCACTTACCAGCTCAAGCATGCCCCCGTGCTCTGCTGTGTCATGTCACTGCTGGGCTTCATCCTCCTCCATAAGTGTCCTCTGTGTGAGCCCGGCCAGCTGTGATGTGCTCTGGAAGGTCCCCACTTCCCTGTGGTAAAAGCAGAGGGAGAAGGATCAGCTAGCTCAGTCTGTGTGCCCACACAAACACCACTGTAGCATCCACAGCAGCAAGAATGAAAATCTAGGGAGTGTCACCAACAGAAGAGAGAAGCAAGTAAGACCAGGCTCTGGCTGAGTGACGTTCCTCTCCCTGCTCTGCTGCACCAGAGACAAGCTTGAGGAAGGATTCAGGAAGCAACACAAACCTTATGTTCAGAACACCACCACAAGTGGGGGACACTGAAGGGAAGGTGGCCACCTTTCTCCATGCCCCCAAACCCTCACTGCACACAGAAGAATCAAACACAGCAAATGCTGCAGTGATGCTCAATGCCCACGCCAAGCCAGCACCTGAGGACAGTACTGTGTGCCATGGCTCATCCTGCACAGACACAAAGTGATTTGCTGCCCATAGGAATGAGCAGTGAATTCTTTCCTAAAAGGGCTGAGCTTGAGCAATGGGCTGCACCAGATGGGGAGAGCCAGCAGGTCAGGGTGGAAGGCCAGGGAGACAGAGTGAAAGAAATGAGGGGCAGAGCGAGCTCCCAGCCAGCAAGAAGCAGTAATCACCATCACAGATGCTTAGCTCTAACAACTCAACAAGATCCCTTTCTTCACATAGGAGCTGTGTTTGATTGCTCCCATACTTGTTTCCATCCCAAATCCCCATTTCGCAAGGTCTTCGTGACACTCCAAATACCCACAATGCTCTTTGAAGTTGAATTTTAATGTGTTTATTGACACCAGTTATGATATTTCAAAACATATGGGCTACAAATTGTTACCATGCACTCCTGGTGTTTACAGTAATCCCCATATTAAAACAAACTCAGCCTTTCCTGATGATTTTATATCTTCTCGCTGACTCACTTGCCTGTGTTTATTTAAACTCCTGTTGAGCTTTTTTTCAATATATATATATATGCATATATATTCAACACTTTTGAAACACAGAACAACTATCTGCAGATTTCATAGACTTCAGAAACGTTCCGCATCCATTTTTATAGGCACCACATGGCCCAAACCCTCCTCTTCAGCCTTCCCTGCAGATCCTTGATGTGCAGCATGGCTTTCTGTGCTCGTACCCAGCAATTAACCCTGCACGTGTAGCTCATAGAACCGTAAGGTTGGAAAAGACTTCCAGGACCAGCCAGTCCAACCCCAACCCAACACCAGTGTGCCCACTGAGCACAACCCCCAGGGCCACATCTCCACACAGGGATGGGGGGAACCCCCTTCAACCTGGCAGGGCAGCCTGTGCCACTGCCTCATCACTCTTTTGGAGAAGAAATGTTTCCTACTACCCAACCTGACCCTCCCCTGGCCCAACTGAAGGCCATTCCCTCCCATCCCAGCAGCTTGTCTGAGCTCTGTGTTGGAATGGGCTCAGTCTGCAGGAAGGGAAGGTGCTCGAGGAGGACACAACTGCCCTTCCAAAAGGGTTTGGTCAGCTCTTCCTTCCTCTCACCTATCCCATGAGGGCACCTCGGCTGCTCTGACCGACACCAGCAAGGAGGGAGCACAGCCCGACCCCATTAATGGCCCCAGAACATTTCCAGGCCCTCTGAAAAGCAAAGCCAAACAGAGGTGTTAATTTTGGCAGTGAACAAAAGCACCGGGGGAGTAAAATCAATGTTCGCTAAATAGAAAAAAAAAAAAGACTCTAAACAGAGGGAAAACACATTAATTTTTCTAATTCCTAAAAGGTATTCAAGGGAGGGAAGTGAAACTGTAAACAAATTATAAAATGTATAAAAAATTACAACTCCGTGGCCCATGGAAAGGAAACTTAAATTACTGCACTGCTAAATTGGAGCAGCTCTGAGGACTCAGCCGTGCTCCTCTACTCTTTAAGCTCACAGAGTCTCGCTGGTATCTCTAGGGGTGGCTGGATTTAATACTAACATCTAAAATGCAATAAACCCTGCAAGTGATGAACAACTGGGAAGGTGTGGAACCCACTGGGATTCAAAGTTAATTCAGACAATTTGGAATTCAGCATCTGAGGACCGCATTGTTTTCCATGTCGGAGAAAAAAAATGTTAAGATCTATAGTGAGGAACGATATAAATTATGCATAAATAAAAGTCTTTGGGTTGAAAATTAATACATCTGAAATAAATAGTCTTGATCATCTGAGAATGAAAAGCGCAGGAAACTGAATCAGGTAAAACAATTTCAGCTTGCTGAGCTCCAATCACTCAGTCATGAATTAACCTTTCCTGGGGAACTGGAAGGGCTGAGGCCACGGAGAACTCCATGAAGAACTGCAGGAGGAGGAGGAGGTCCCCTTCGCTCACTCACAAGTTACCCATACAAGAGCCTTGGCAAAAGACAGCATAGATGCTGAGATTTTGAGACAGGAAAAAAGGGAAAGCAGAGCTGTGTCCTTGGAACACCGTTAACTCAGCACTAAATGCATCCTGAGCCGCCCTGAGATCTCTCTGTTACTTCATAAAGCCAAATGCCAATTGCTCCTAACTGTATTCCAATGGCCGCTGGAATATTACACTCAAATTGCTCAAAGCTGAGGTACGAAAGCAACAAGTGGAAAGCATTCCCACGAAGTATGCGAGATCTCTGGAAAAAAGCCAGTGGTTTAGGTCAAAACTCAAGTCACATGTCCTGCTAGCTGGTCCGGAACATCCTTCACATCCAGCTAAGCAAACAGCGCCCAGAGCCCCGCGCCAAGTGCCAGCTCCAGCTGGCATCCCGGCACGCTCCGTCCTACAGTTGTTGCAGTTTTGGAGGTTATGAAAAGTTTACTAATGAGAAACGTTTCAGGAGGCTGCGCCAGCAATTTGGGCTGAGGGAAGAGCCCTCGTGACACGAGCATATATATAACTGTGGTGGAAAGTCTGAAATGCCTGCTCCCACCGAGCGGCCCCTGCTCCTGCACACCCCAGCAGCTCCGAGCACCAAGAGCAAGCACACGGGTTTCTCTTCAGCTGTTCACACTGTGCTTTCTAAGTATTTAAAACCATTGATGAAATTAAGGACGACTCCTCACCACGTTTTGTTCCTCAGTTATTTGGTGTGTTTTGGTGTGGCTCTCCTGTAGACATGGATTTGATACAGGTGGGGGCACCGAGCAGCCAGGCTTCCTCAGCAAACAGTTCAGTAACCACAGAAATCCCAACGACCTTCCCAGATTTTCTGGGAAGTGATGCATTGATCTGATTTCTAAGGAAGAACCCCTCTCCAGCAATGCTGTCTGTGCACCAGCACTGCCAGCAGTCGGCTTCCAGCATCCTTTCCCATCTTCACATCTCTTATATTGGCACTCAGATCTGACCTGTGTGCTGCCACCAGCTGTGCCCTCAGCGTCTCAAACAGCAGAAGGAACAGACGTGAGCTGCAGTAGCTGAGGAGGACGGGGGCTGGAGAAGCTGCAGTGCTGGCATCCTCTGGCATCAGCTCCAGACACAGAGTGCCAGAGGAGAGACAAGGAATCACCACACCGGGTGCTCACAACAAAATGATTTAAAGAACTTTCTCAACTTTGTTTCCCAAGTTGTCCCTTGGCTGGTGCTCCAGCTGGCATCCAACTGATGTAAAATAAATAAAACCACAGTTCCTATGGGATTTCTAGCAGAATATGTGATACTTTCGAAGAGAAGGCAGAAACAGTGGAAGGGCAAGGAGAACCTCCGTTCCCATCTTCACTCTAAGACAGTGGGCAGTGTTTGTCTATCTACCAGTGCTATTCATCACTACGTTCACCATATTTTCTTTGCCTTCCATAACTCTTGGCTTCCCTCACGTCTGGGTGTTTTCTAACCAGCCTAAAGGCAATAAATCAAAGCTGTCAGCATTGGAAGAAAATTAATGTGAGAAGTTGTTCCAAAGGCCACCAGCCTTTTCCCTGCTCTGTGTGCTGTGTTAATCCAGGATTCCTCAATGGCTTTCAATGTTTTGCTATGTTCACAAGGTTTTGAGGCTACAGATGCATTTTTTTTTTTGAAGGGCAGCTTTGAATTTTATCCTGTAAGGTACCAAATTCCCGGGGTTTCATCAGATTTCAGAGAGAAGAGAGAGTGCTCAGCACAGGCCCGGGTCTGACCCTGACCCTGGCCAAACCACAAGCAAAATCCAGAGCCAGAGTTGGAACACGTCAGGGGCTGAATCTGGACGTTTGGCTTGGATTTACATGAAGAAAAAGGCCAAATAATTCAAAAACATTCCTGTTCCTATGCCCTGTAGTGATGACACTGCTTGAATTATTCATTGCGAGTTATTTATCCAAAGAATGTGGCTGGCATTTATGCTGAATAAATTACTTGCAAGTTTTGATTTCTTGTTTCATTACTCACCCTGCTCCGTACCACTCAAACTCCAACCTGTTCATTTCTGAAAGTCTCTTTTTCCGAGTCTGAGAAAAAGAACACTTGGGAAACAACCTTCAGCTGGAGCTGATCTGATACAGCGAATACCTCCCTGGGAAAGGACAGCCTGGCAGTCAGGGCATTTTCTTGGAACCCTGGAAAGCAGTGTTCTTTCCCTATTCAGCTGCAGGTGAACTCTGTAACCCTGGGCAAATCACTTGCTTCCCCACACCTCCGGCTGCACGTTGACAAAATGGACATAGCATTCCCCTCTGTGAGATACTGTAAGGCTAGATATGCTGAAGATGATGAATTGCCCCGTTGCTATGGAAACTGGAAAAGCACCTAATGCAGATGGATGAGTTCAGAAATAGTCCAACTGACTGAAAAGTCACGAGCGATGGAGAACTTCATTAGGGAAAATCTGCTGTGTTGCAGTCAGAAGCAGTGGGTGCCACTCAACGCTTCCTCTAATAGGAAGTACCACCTTACCAGAAGATGTCTCTGGATGGACAGCAAAGGTTTTCCCTTGTCAAGCTTTCACATCTCGTGCACCAGATTTGATTTCTCTCTCTCTGATAGCGTGGGGCACTGAGGGAGCTATTCAGCATGGTGTCCCACCAGGGAAAGAGCATGCAAAGCACAACAGTGAGTGCTCAAACCAGTCCAGAAGGCTCTGACTGTTTTGCCCAGGTTCTTCTTTATTGCACTTCTCTCTCAGGACCACAATAAGTTTGTTTTTGAGAAAGTACTTCAAAGAGGGAGGTTCTTCCCGTTTTGCAACACATCCCATTTTAATAATTCTGAGGTATTGCAGACTTCATACTTTGAACTATTCCTCCTATCAAATTATTCAAGCCTTTGACATGAAAAGTCATTATTTGCAAGGGCTCCTGGCAGCAGCACTTACTGAAGTGAGGCTGTTTGGGCTTGGCAGTTCCAAAATGGGTTTGTCATTGCAAATGGCTCACGGAGATCAGCTGTGTCCTGGCAGGGCAAGGCAGCCAGGGCTTTCAACAGCAACAGGGCCCACTGAAAGCCATGGAACTGCTGGCAAAGGAAATGACAACAACTAAAGCAGTGATCATGACTCTGGGGCAAGAAATAAATGCCCACAGGGTGATGAGAGACCGAATAAACAAAGCAAACAAGCACGTTGTGCTGCACAATGGCACAGAGCAGCGACTGCAGCTGGCAGCCCAGCCTGAGCTCACCAGTAGCACACCAGCAGCACACCAGTAACACACCAGTAGCACAAGGGAAGTGCCCCCAGCACCCCCAGGCAGCTGTATGAGCTTGGCTCTGTGCTGTCATCACCACCAAGGCCACACCAATGGCATTTATTTTTCTGGCAAGAGATGACCCCGTTTGGGAACCAAGCACACCAGAAATCATTGTGTGGGTATGATTATTGAAACGCAGGTACTGATGGGGAAATGATGACAGCAGCATTGGGATGAGATAATAATGATAACTTCGACCTTGCACTGCACTTTACAGCCAAGAACCATACTCCAAACTACCTCCTCCTCACAACACTTCCGAGAACACTGTCAGCTGCCTCATTACAGCAGAAAGCAATGAAAAATACAGATGCTCTCCCGACACCAGTGTTCCACAGCCATCCCTGCTGTCCCATAGAGCTGGCTCTTGAAGGGCTGTGGTGGCACTGCCCCTGAGTAAAGTCCAGCACGGATGTAACCCGGCCCCTGGTGACTGGCAAATAACTTCACCTACTGTCATTCAGGTGTCAGGTTCCACTTCCTTGTTTACTGAATGTAATGATATCCTGCAGTATCTGGCTTGCACAAGGGACTGAGTGAAATAATTTGACAGCAAAAATAAACAAATGAAAGGAGTCCTTACGTACATCAAAGGGAAAGAGTGCTACTATCTGTGGGATGATTGCCTCGACTGCCCCACTGGATCCTGGCTCCAAAGCAGAGATGAACTTCAAGTTCCTGCCTCCTGGGCCATAGGTCAAGAAGCACTTTGCTCCTGTGCCCTGTACTCGATGTGCTTGCTGCTTCTCCTCCTGTGTTCATAATACTAAACGTTTACTGAGTTTTTTCTTCCCAGCCTGGAGATTTTCCCTCCCCAGAAATGCGTTTCACCCCTCACCCCAAAGCTGGCACATGCACAGCTAGGTTTGGCCTAGAAAATTTTTTGTCAGGAAGGCACTGAATTTCAGGAATAAAGACACGGGGGAGGAAATCTGCACCAGGATGTTAGGAGTGCAAAGGAAAAATCTTCTGTTACACCATTAATAAAATCCAGCGTAGCACAGAAGACTTCTTACAGAAAGGAGGGGAGTCCTTCATTAACTGCAGCTAAGAAAGAAACTCAGTGGCTTTTTTTTTTTTTCACTTGTGGGTGTTTTCTTCTAAGAAAACTGGCCTAATTATGGGAGTAATTAAATTATAATGCCTACACTATTGTTTGAATAAGGCAAACTCCCTCACATGCCATTAATGTGCTACTGCCAACAGCAGCCAGGGAACAGCCTCAACAATGGAGAGGATTTTCCAGCTCAGTGTGCGATTTGATCTCTATAAACCTCCCATAACATATACTGTATGGCAGTAAATCATTTATAACATTATTATCCGCCCATCTGGGATCAGAGTGCAACCACTAAGACAACGCGAGAAATCTGGGCTCCTTTCAGCGCTGCACGGAGCGGACCTCACTGGAAAGGCCGCAGTAATTGGCCCGTTCAGCAGCTGGGTCCCGCTCCCCGCTGCAATGACTTGGCTTTCCAGCAGCTTCCTTCCCAGCATTTCCCAAGGCTCTGGTTTTATTCTTCAGCGTTGCTTTCACTTGTATTTCAAAGTGGTTATTGCTCAGGTGTGGCTGGCTGGTGGCAGTGCAGTTCTACTGAGTGAAGGAAGTGGTTTCGGAGGAAAGATGGCCATGTTTTCCAAGGCAGATTTAGACCGTTCTCAGCTTAGGTTGTGACAAACTGAGATAGCAGCCTCATGAAGGGTTAAGACGTCTTTCCATGCAGCTGCACTGCCACGAGCCCTTCCTTCTGCATGAACATCAGCTCAGCTGAACGCTCAGGAGTGACACAAGGCTGAGCCTGCCCCACGGAAAGCCAAGGCCTGTAAAACATGTGTTTCAGCTGTGCTGCTGGCCATGGTACGAAGAACGTGTAAGTTCTGACGCAATTCATGGTTTTGTACACTTCCCTTCAGAGCAGGTCCCTTTTCGATGTGTCAAGCTGCCAGTCTGAATTTTGCTTGGATGAAGATGACATGAGAAAAGTCCTCCTGCAGTGCTCTGGGCAGTGACAGTGTGCTGAGTCCGTGGGAGCACAGGACCTCTGCCTGGGCAGGATGAGAACCACCGCCACTCCCATTGCCAACGTCCCCACTTCTGTGGCCCCATGCCCTGGTTGAGCACACTGCCTCACTGCATCACAAAGCAGAGATGAGTGACAAGCCCTCATTCCCCTAAGGAGGCCAAATTCAACCCAGAACCCTTCTGGACACCCCTCCTGAGCCCCCCAGCCCCGCTCCCCACCTGCCCGCACTGCGGTAGGTCTCCAGCAAAGCCCTTTTTTCATCGAGTCAATCCCCAGCCCTCCTCAAATGTCGCAGCTTTTCAACACACCTGATGGGGCTCTGCCGAATGCTGCAAGGGCTCTGTGGGAAGCAAGGAGCAGTGGTGACACCACTGGCTGTCACCTCTCCTCTGCCCATCCCCATCCCAGCACCCGCTGCCCCGTGGGTCAGAGCTGGAACCTGCACAGGGACAGCCTCCCCTAGCAGCAGTGACCAAAATCTGTGTGTGTATACAGACTGCGGTGAGCCAAATATTTGTGCTCACGAAAAGACCAACAGACATTTACAAGAGCCAGGTGTTCTGCAAGGAGCAGCCTCTGCAATCAAATAGCTCAGACATCCTAACGACAACGCCAGTTTCTCCTAGAAATATTTTCATTCTGAGCTTAGAAATCCTCTTCACATTTCAGAGCCTCCTCAGGCCAAGTGCTGCCACGACGAGCTCACGTACCCGCAATCTAACACGTGCTCACCAGCACCACGGACCCACTCAGCCTCATCTAACCCAAACGCCTGTTTGTGATGTAAGCAAACAGCCAAACAGATTATTAAATGAAACATCAATAGCTTGGTAGGAAAATCACTGGGATCATTCGAATCGTAGAAGAGAGGGAAGTGAAGAGGAGTGTTTCAGTAACGTGATCTGCCAAAAGGGAACGGAAACTCCTTACCAGCACCTTGCCAGAAACAATGCGTGGCAGAGCCTGCTTTAAACAAGATGATTTTTCAGAATATTGTTCCTGACTTCTTGTGCAGTGTTAGTGAGTTTTGTGTACACTAATAAAAAATGAAAGCCGCCATTAAAAACAAATCAATGGACTGTACCTGGTTTTGATCACACGAGAGCTGGCCATTTGCATTGGTATTTGCAGCATCTGTTCCAATTAAGTCTTGTTTTCTAGTTTAAAGATATTAGTCCAATCACTAGTGTTCTGTTGAAAACATGAATAGAGCATTGTTCTGGCAGAATGTAGTTAAACAGACTCCACAGACTCTATTAAATGACTTTGCTACCCAATTAGAATGGGAAGGAGTCAGACAGACATGACTGTACTGTGTACTCTCTGTTCCACATGTATTTTTATGGATTCATAGTCAATGAAAACAGTTAACGTGGAACATGTGTTAAGAAAACACAGACTGCATGCTGCCTTAGAGCATGACCGATGGAGCATCAGGCAATTCGTCAGGATTTAATGGACACCGAGTTTGATGATGACAATGACTGCGTGGAGCAGTGTACAGGAGTGGTGGACCATGTGCTTCCATGTGATGAAACGATTGTGCTCAGCAACACAGAGCCCTCAGAGCATCAGAGCTGACAAGGAGTAGGACTGGTGCTGCATCAGGTCGCTCGAGGCCTCAGTGATGAGCACTGGGGGCAGTGGGACCGCTGCAGGGTGACAAAGTGAACATCTATTGTAAGCAAGGACTGTCCTGGTGTAGGAATACACCTCCACCTGGCCCCGGCAGGAGGCAGAGGCTGCGGGCTCCCACTGCAGTGCTGCCCCAGTGCCACCAGAGCACAGATGGGCAGTGCTGGGTGGGATGGGGCCGAGCACCAGGGAGGGTACAGCCTGGGGAAGGGAGGTCCCTGCAGCCACACCACTCACAGCTTCGTACCAAAGCTGAGAGCAGCAGGACGTGCCCGCCGGGGCCTCGTGGGCAGCTTTAAGGCACACATGGGGAAACGTACCTTGTATCCCCTGCTGCAATTTTATAAGGTATTACATACCCTACTGGGCATCGGAGCTGTTGCTGCTTTGACTCCAGCTAATTAGCTTTTGTGGCTTTGATGGATGGATTGATTCGGCAGTTAAACAGAGAGAAATTAACTGTCCATCTAAAGAGAGTTTAACTGAGGAGGGAATTCTGATTAGAGCGTTATTTCATGCAGTACTGCTCTTCTTCTCTCAGTGAACACAGAAAAGCCCACCGGGCCCCCTCAGAGTGTGCCCGCAGAGCCGGGAACCACCAGAGCTCAGAGGGACCAACACACCCCCAACGATGTAAGCAGGAACGAGCATGCCAGGAAAGGACAGAACTTTGCACCATGCCTTTCATTCATTTAACTTCAAGAATCACACCAAGGAGGGCCAAGGTTCCGAGGCGCTGCTTTTCAGTTGAAGAGGCCGTAGATACATTAATTACTCCTTGTTTTGTGCTCCAGTGGGATGAGGAAATCTGATTCCATTCGGATAGGAGCTAAAGCTTGGGGAGAACTTTTGCTGCATAAAAAAGGAAGACCGGGGCAGTGCTCGGCAGCAGAGCTTTGGGGAGCAGTGCCACTGCCCCACTGTGTCACCATCGGCCGATCCCGGGATTCCCCACGAGCGGCGCAGCGATGCCGCGGTCCACGCGTGGAGGGCGGATGGGAACGCAGCGCCCCCCTCCGGCCACGGGCGGTATTGCAGCCGGAGCGTTCCACGGGGAACGCGAGAGGGAGATCTGCAGTTTGAGATGGACCTTTCCTGCAGGCGTGATCTGCTCCTGGTGTTTGTGCGCTTTCGCCTTACTCTCGGTGAGCAACCCCTGTGCCTGTACATCACGTTTTTCCTTTCTCTTTCCCGAGCTGTTTGGCCTCTTGTCGTTTTGACTGTTTATTCCTTTCACAGCCCGTTCTTTTCAGGGTGCTCCCGTGCCTCGTTACACACGGTTCAGTTTTAGTAGGAAACGTGGCAGTGCTCAGAGGAATCCATCACCCTGCCCATGTCTCTCACGGGGAAGCGGAATGCCCATCCTCACCTTCTGCAGCCCGATGGCTTCACTGCTGGAGAGCAATAAATACATTAACCTATCCAGTGCTGCTATCTCATCTGTTCTACATTAGGAATACGCTCACCTAAACCGAAGCGGACGTACCTGACACACTTATTTATGGCATCACGGGTATTTCTTTTCAGAACAAGGTATAAAAAACCTGAAATTCATAGGTCATTTTTTCCCTCTGCCTCGCTGTAACAAACCCCAAGGTCTTAAGGTTTCGTCTGCTACTACAGTTGCTCATAAATAAAACTTGTTGCTGTAGACCTCAGCTTTTGGGCTCCCCAGCTCAGATGCTCAGCAGCACACACCTTCCTCAATAAATGCTGTGCAATTAGCAGTGCCCTCTGATGAAGCTGAGATCTTGAGGGTATCTCTGTGCAGCACTCTTATCTGCAGGAACAGGGGCTCGTCCTGCTGAGCCCTGGGCCCAGGGGAAGGCTGAAGGATGGCTCCAGCTCAAGGGCATCTCCAAGTTCAACAGCTCCATCAAATCCACCTTTCTTTTTCAGATGGAAGTGTGGAATTTGCTGCATGAAGTACCAGGTATCTATCATTTTAGCTGCTGGAGAGCCTTGGTAAGCCATTGTAACGCCTGGACAGGAGTGCTGCTGGCTCATAGCATCGGGACAGGCCTTGCACCCACCAGAGGAGTCCAGAGCCGCAGTGTCTCAAGGACAGATGCTTCCACCCATCCCTCTCCTTTCACATTCCCCCAGGTGCGTGGTGCTCGGTACACACCACCGATGAAAATCACAGCTCCGCCCGTGTACAGTCCTCAAGGGAAAACTGGTTAAAAAGAAAGACAGCACTCACAGAATTTGGAAGGGGATTTTCAGCCCAAACCAATTAGAGAAAGGGTGAGGGGAGGGGAGGGAGAGAAAAAAAAACGTCGAGCTCTGGAACCACTGAATTACCCTTAATTCTAGGAGCCCGGCCAATCCGACATACGAACGATTGCGCAGACGGTTCCAAAAATGACACATATGCTCTCTCCCTGGCTCTCTCATGGCAAACCCACAGCAAGGAGCTCTTTTTTTTTCTTTTTTTTTTTTTTTTTTTTCTAATGCCCCGGAATTCCCATGAAAGCAGCAAAAGGAGCCAAAGCAAGAGGAGTTAAGACGGTCAAACATTGCAGTAGCGCCCTATATTTAAACACTTCTGCAAGCCCTTCAGTTCCCGAACGTGCTCCCCGCCAGATGCAGCCCTCTGCCCAATGCCTTCTTTCAAAATAGAAGCCCAGGAAGGCTGCGACCTGCCAGCCCCGCTGCTTCTTTCAGTCAGCATACCTTGTCAGATATTCAGCCTCTTACAAAGGAGGCAAGTCTCTCTCTCTCTCTGGTGTTTTTTTGGAAGGAAAATGTGGCATGCACCTATTTTGTTTCATTCTGTGCCAGGACCTATAAAGTTACTGTGGGCTGCAACTCCTGCCAAGTTCTAAAGGTGACGGGGCAATGGGCACCCAAAGGACGCTTCTATCAATGCCCTTTTATTTCCCTCTCTTTCCCCTTCCACCGAACTTTTTTTTTTTCTAATAGAATTACTCTTATCTGCAAGTGATTTAAACTCTAAGGTTTACAGAAGATTTAAAGAGTGCGAACACAGTTGGAATGTTTTAAACTAACAGTACAAGTTGCATTTTAAGAAAATAATTAACTCCCAGGGGAGGTGCGGTTCTTGGAGTAATGACAGATTCAAGGCTGGCTTTCCCTATATGGAGTTTCCAAATAATAAAATATCTTCGGTTCCCTACTGGTGTCAGATGAGAACCTGTTAGTGTGCTAGTTGCTAGTGGACTGTCATAGGTTTGGGTTGTTGTTTTTTTAGCGGGCCCATTAGTGTTTTAAAGACACAGTGCACAGTCGATAACCTTCCACGCAAAGCTTTAGCACCAAGCATTGTAAACGCACGCTTTCCACGTGCTTGCAACCTTCGCCCATCCCTTTTTCTTGCTGAAAATTACAAGGACAAGGGAACACTTTCTCTCGTCAGTGCCTCACCCCTGCTGAGGGATTCCCCAACCCCAGGAGCAGTGCACGGCCGAGCAGCACCCGCAGAGGTGCCGGAGCCACCTGATGTCTGTGGGTCCAAACCCTAAAGCCTTTGCCCTGGCATCACAGTAAATCCCCAAATCTCTGGCCTTTAAGGTGAAATACAAGTCCTGCTCCATGAATACTCAGTAATATTCTTGACTGAAATTTAATAACGTGCTTTAATCCTTCGACCATACAAAGCCTGGTGTTTTGGCTGGATAAATGTTCACTTGAGCTTTGAGGGTTTGATGAAGGAATGGACCATTCATGGAAACCAAGCATTCTGGAGGGCTGTAACACTCTGGGTATGGGGAAAAGAGAGATGGTTTTGACATTTGCTATTTCCAGTTAACGGTGGTGTTAGAGGTACCGCTCAGGTCACTTTTCTAAAGGGGCAGAAGATGGATCTGAATGAGGAACCACCACCGAGGAAAGAGAATGACTTAAAACATTAGGGTCAGCGGTAAAAAAAAACTGAGACCTTCACTGAAACCTCACCACTAGCACAATGTTCCCCAGGAATTAGGGTCAGCCCCTTCCGCCAGGATAAGTAAATACACATAGGCAAGAAATAAAACAGGGTCACCAGAGCTCCTGCTCCTCCTGCATCTCTCACTCATCACCGCTGCCATCTCCTGATGCCTCCTCACAGCCCCAGCAACCTGGGGGCTCAGCAGCACTAATGAGACCCCAGCTGAGTGTGCCACTCTGATTCATTAGAAATGCTACATAATAATTAACCCACGATACGCCGGGCTGCTGCTTAGCTTGTCTTGGCAGTGCCTTCTCCTTGTGGAACCTCTGTGGCTTTTTGCCCCCTCTTTCTAATCATGCCTAATTAACTCCGCATAAGTCAGCATTTCAGAGCAGGCCCCACAGATTTCATCACACACGCGAGAGGTGGATCTCTATCAGACACTCAGAAATGGGTGAATAATGCATGACCTTAGCAAAGGCAGCCCCAACATAAAATAAAGTAAATAAACCCACCTCTGTGGGGTGTGAAAACCTGGGCTGGAGCCATGGGGAGACCTGGGCTCCTTGTGAGGTTGCCTGAGATATACATATGATACATTCAGCTTTATATATAACATATACACGCACCAGATTCTCAGCTGGAACAGAGGAAAGCTCTTCTGTGATGCAGATGAATTACACCTTGTGCTATGTGGGCTCATGTCATTGACTTCTCCCATGGAGGAAAATCAGACAGTCGCATCCTGCGATCCAAACGAGCACGTCAGAGCTCTGCAGTGTTCGTTACCAAACGAACGAAGCACGACAGCAGTGCTTTGCTGAGTGCTTTGCTGAGTGCTCAGCTCGGGTTAAAGAGCCACTGGGCCCACTCAGGTTGTGCAGTCAGAGCACTGAGGTTTAGGACTGGAGCAATGCACAGACGCACGCCTGTTCTCCAACGCGCTCTGCAGCCTCTCAGGGATAGTGCTCTCCACAAATTTAATTACTTGCAAAACCTTTGGTCATTAACACCCAACCGAAAGTCTATTGCAGGTCACAGACTATTAAAAAATAAAGTGTCCGTGGTCCCTAAACAATGATTTGTTTAACTGTGGCTTCAAATAAACCCGAGGCCACGACAACACCAGGACCCTATTGCTAAGTGCTCCCCATGTCACTGCATCTGCTAGGAGCAGTTCTGAGTTAATTATTTCTTCCCAAGCTTTTTTATGACACTTGGTGACACCGTTAACCATCCCTGAAGCCAATGCATGTGTGTGTGTGCATCCATATGGGCCAAAATCTCCATCACTGAGATGAAACATGCCCCAGCACGGCCACAAAGCCCCACACCCCAGGGCAGCTTTGGAGAACGCTTTGCTCCCTGAGTTGGGACTTCTGCCAGACAGAACCAACTCCCATTGAGCACCAGGCCACAGAAAAGAACGACGGCGTGAGCCACGTGATCGTTATTAATTATTATCAGCGTTGCAGACCTTAACAAGGCACCTGTGCTCTCGGCAAGACTGTTGGAAAGTTTACACACCAGCCCTGTGTGAGCCTCCCTGCTGGCGTGGGGCACGAGCTGCACGGTGGAGATGGGGCTCTCCTTTATCCCCTCCAGAACAGGCTCTGATGGGGACAGCCTGCAGCTGCTGCTGCTCCTGTCTCCCTACAGGGATCCACAGGCGTGGATCAAGGCATTGTAAGACCTGGCCTGGAATGAAGCTGGCTGGAGAATGACGCACAGCTAAATCCAAACGCATGTACTCACAAAGGGAGAGCCCTCTCGGGCTGCCCGCACTGAGGGTATTTTATTGCTTCCATAATATTTTCTGGGTTTTGAAACACAAACCACGTGTTTAATATTTTCTCGAAATTCACACATTGCACTTGCTGGATATTGTTCATTCGAGCACCCACAGCTCCAGACCTCTCAAAAAACAAAGACAGGGAGGAGAAAAACATTGGGGCTGGCTGCTGCAGCTCTCTGGCAGCACTGCTGCCGAAGTCCAAAATCATTGGGCGCACTCCTTGCCTACTTTGATTTTACAGGGCAATAAAAAGTTAATGATTTCCTTGATGACAAGATAATCCAAATTAACATCCAAACAAAGGATAGAAGCTTGGCAGCCTGCAGACTGTGGAAGGGGAGAAAGTAAACAGTGAGAAATGCTCTAAGCCAAGTTCATCCAGGGTGTAAAACTAAAATGAGTTCAGTTTCACCGCAGATGAGTTTGGCTGCATGTGAAGCACACTGTGAGCCTCCAGGAGCTGACTGCTCAGCTGCACGGCTTCTGCTGCAGCACAGCCCTGCTCCTCCTCCGATGTTCTTGGTAATACGGTGATCAGTGACTCCCAGGATGAGCTTTCTGATGGGTGCTTAGCACTGCACAAATGGTTCTCTTTGATAGAGCAGATACAGAACCATGGAACCACGGGGGAAGAGACCTCTGGAGGTCCCCCAGTCCAACCCCCCGGATAAAGAAAACCAAGTGAAGAAGATAGGCTCGTAGATGTGAGTTACAGAAATCTGAGCAGGGATGGCACAGAGAAGAACACTTACCACCAGAAAGACACAGTCTTTCTCCTGTATTCAGAGGAATAGATTAGGACTCACTATTTAATGACTAAGAACTGAGCTGCTCCACTCCTCACACCCTGCAGAAATGAGATTACACACTTAATGTCTGCAGGCAGTGTGCCTGACCTGCAGGTGGATCATTAGCACTGACTCCAGCCTATCTTTGGCTTCTGAAAGCTGAGAGCAAGTTGGTTCATGTGCTTTTGCTCTCAGCTTTCCTCAATCTCTGGACCCGTTACATTGCTTCCTTCAGCCATGAGGATTTACCAGGTTTTGCTCAGGACTTCTGGTGCATCCTTTGCCATAGAGGAATTTTCCTCCACGCCTCTACCAACCCCTCTCAGCATCTGAGATGAGGCTGTGCATTGGAGTATTGCTCCAGATCATCATGGGAAGCTCCCTGGTATTTTTTTGAAGCAATTTAGACATTTAAAAATGCATTCACACACTTTCAGGAGCTGAGCTCTCCTTGGACCCCTTCATGTCACCCCTTCAGGTGTTTACTGGACATTATGGGTGTTGTAGAAACAAAGAAATTATCCCATGCCCTGGGGACAACCACAACAAATTGGGCTCATACTCACATTCAGTTTGCTGCCAAGTAATTTACAGATCAGTAGGACCTACACATGGAAGAAGCTCTGTTTGTAAATCGTGTCCTATAAATGAAGGCCAATTCCCTCATGTGAAATCAATGGGAATGAGACACCCAAGTGCTTCTGAAAATCCTGTTAAGTAGCTATTGCATCTGTAGGGTCCTTTTAAAATCTATCACTCTCAACTTGAGTTTAATGGGTGTTGAACCAAGCCCTCGGTGCTGACTTTTCCCTCACTTCTCCATCTTGTCGGTACCCACATGCATCGAGAGCCATTCCTTTTGCCCAAGGCAAACAGAGGCTCTTGCCATCGCAGCTGTGTTTCCTTTCCTGAGAGCCGTGGTGGGAAGGCTCCTAAAACTGCCATCAGTGCAGGGGGCAGCGAGCAGCCGGCCCCTCCTGGCCCTGCGTGCCAAGTGCCTTCAGAAAGAATGCCACGTTTCTATTAAAGAAAGCGTTGATATAATTAAAAGTTTAATGAACATACCAAATACTGGGGAGTTCTGCCTGTCGTTACACGTTTTAATGAACATATTCTCCATGAAGGAGCTCTGTGTGCCCCAGGCGGGGTGCAGCCCACACTGCTGTGTGTTGCTTTGATTAGGACCCTTTCATGGAATAACAGGTTAAAAAATGCACGTAAAACTCCCAGAAATGGCCTTTGTTGGAATGGCAGGGCTGCTGCAAATGCTGCACGTCACAAACAACTGGACCAGGACAGTCTCCATCAGCATGTAACACATCTTCGTAACAACGATGACTCCATGTCCAGAGGGAAGTGATATTCACTGTGCAAATGAAAACTAATTAAATGATCCCATCCCCGGAGGACAATTACAGCCAATTGCTCTTGCACTCGCATGTAAATTGCTGCCAAGGAATTTAGGCTGTGGGGATTTACACGCAGCAGAGTCCCTGCGAAGTGGGAATGTCCCCAACCACGGCCACTTTTCATGTATGAAACTACACCTGGTCACTGGAACCCACTGTGCAGCAGATTGCAACCAAGAACGTGATGCTGACTGCTGAATAGAAACGCTCTACTGCCACAGCCATGACACAACATCACTTATTTGTTGCTGCCAGTTTAAGAAGGCTATTGGTGACAGCCTGTCCTGTAACAGTAAGGACAAAGGACTGGACAACGTTCTGCGAGGTAGGTGGATTTTCACACTGTGGAGAACAGAAAACCACAAGGGACTTGGCACTTACTGCTTCAGATGCCACTCAGAGTGGAAGGGGTAAGGACTAGAGCAGGCGTAACACTTAACAGATGATAAGAATCAATGTCCAGTGTGGGGTACAGGACTCAGACAAGCCCGGTTAATTGATGTGTCATGTAATGTGGCTTCCGAAAAATACAGAAACAGAGCTGCAAGCCAAATGAGTCGATTTCAATTGTCACTGCTACAGGCTTAGAAATGAGCACATCCCAGAGCACTGCAGCTAGGAGCTGAAAGGCAGGGAACCTCACAAAGAGGGGCCTGGACTTGTGCTCCATGTCAAGCCCACATGGGAATGCTTTGGGGCCAACAGGAGAGAGGCTGCTAGAAAATGACATCTGCTAGGCAAAAACGGGGCTGGCTCTTTGTTGTGCAGCTCCAACTTGCTCTGCGTGGGCCAGGGTGGGCATGCAGCCCCTCCACGAGGGCTTTCCTGGCTGGAAAGACACAAGCCAAGAGAGTGAACCAGAGGTGTTTAACGTGTACAAAGCCCCTCGAACAGAAAACAAATGAATGATGAAATAACTGGGGTCCTGGTCGTCCACCTCCTCGAATGTGGAGTTGGGTGCAATCCCTGCCTTTTATTTTCACAATAGCTTGCATTCATTACTTTATTTAAAAATGGTGTACTATGTCTGGAAAACAGGAAGTAGGCCATAAATCTCTAGTTTAAAAGCCATCTGAAGCCCGTGGACCAGATATGTTCTCAATCAGTAGTCAGGCAGTAAATAAACATTTATATACAGCAACTGCTCTCAACCAGCCTGACCTCCGGCTATTACAGGGCACATAAAGAGGAAATTTGTTTAGTCCCGTAAAAGCCCAGGCAATATATCAATAGATTATTAAAAATGGAAACAATGTAGGCTAATGGATTATATTGATTTTAATAAACATAAGTATATGGGCTTCAAAGATAAGTCAGATACGACATCCTTCCAAGCTCACCTTTAGGGATATCTCCTTAAAATTAGCAAAACTAGCTTTGTCAAGAGTATCAGTCACTGTTTTTTGCTTTGTAAATTGACAGATTTTTGGCTGAAGGACTTAAATTGGAGAGCGTTCATTTTTATTCCTGCCTGTGAACCATGAACGCAGTCAAAAAATAAACCTTGTGCATCTTTTATTGTCATTGCTGTGCAGACAAATCTTCAAGCCATTGCAGGCTGTCTCGGGGCATGCTAGATGGGAGTACACGGATGCTACTGGGGGTTTTCTGTTTCGTTTCTCTTTTTTAAGGAGCACTGCTCACTTCTGCTGCAGCTGCTATCGGTGGTGGACACTGAAGGTTGAATGTCCACAAGAAAACTGTTTGCATTCTTTGAATCTCCTTCATACAGAAAAAAATTCCCACATCTCAGAACCGAACACCGATTGCAATCAGATTCAGCTCTGAGTACCCAACACCACATTTTCAAGAGGGCTGAAAATCCACAGCTCTTCATTCAAGCACTACTCAGCACCTCAAAAGAGCAATAGCTCTGTAAGCACTTCATATCGGGAGCTCAAAAACAGAAGCAGCTTTAAAAGCAGCTCAATGACTTGTTTCAAAGCACATCTACGATAAGCAACAGCAGCATGCACTGAACTGCTGTCACACATCTACCTCAGTAGGCAGGCATCTTCCTCTATGAGAAACCACATATATCCAATGCCCAAATCAGCAAATGCAGCATCTGGAGGTCTCAGAGCCTTCCTTCCTAATTGGACTGTCTAGGTTCCAGACAACGAGACACACGTGCAACACCATGAACATTTAAGTCCTAATTAGAAACACCCTTAAGATTTGGGGTAGCTCAAATCCAAGCGTTGTGGTTTAGACACCTTCCTAATTTATACTAAGAACATGTGTCATCCATTTTGTCATACCAATCAAAAGGTACTTGAAAGCAAATAAATGCAGGGCTAACCTCAAACATTTACGAGTTTGGATGTATAGCCAGAAGTTGAACACTTAGGGGATGGCCACCTGAACTGCCCATGGCTGCTGGAATGGCAAAGAACAGTTACAGAAATGATTCAGCTTTCAGCCCAGACTTCAAAAATGGAAAGCAGAGAAACAAGCCAAGCTGAATTTATTTTATTAACCTGCAAGAGCTGATCAGAAAGTTGTCCAAAGGACAGGCACTATCTGCTGTCCTCCAAGATCTACTTTCCACTCTTTCCCTTGCAAAATGTGGGGGTAAAAGCAGCCTTCATAGGTGAGCCTCAATTTGCTGGGAATGTTTGGCTTCTCTGCTCTCCACTTCAAACAGAATTCAATGTAACAGTTGTTTCCATACTTTTTTTCTTAAAAACAAAACAAAACAAAACAAGGATTGAGGACTATTTAGTGTCAATTGTTTTGTAAAGAAGAACAGAAATCTGAACTTACAGTACATTTCCCTCTCTGTTCATTAGCTCCCGATGGTAGAAATAACACCCTTTAGAATCCTCAATCCCTTACAAATTACAGTAATCTGCAATTATAAACTACAGTGTTAATGAGGCTTGATTGCCTGTTATTTGCGATGCCACCTATAAATGCCACTTACATTTTACAGCAGATTGAAGTTAACAATCTGTTTTGAGAAGATCACTAATAGTCAAATGGACTTTTATGAACACCTTTTGTGATTTCAATTTGCTACCTAGAAACCAAACTCGGCCGCAGAGCATTTATCCTCATCACAGAACTGAATCCATTTGATTCTTCCCTACGATTTACCTCCAGAACTGATACTGATCTTTATGCAGGAGGACCAGTTTTCTTAATTAAGGAGAGTGGCATCTGAATTTTCATGCTTGACCTTCAATCAGCAGTATTTTGGTAAGCCTCCACGAGGACTAATTGTGTCATTCATATACTTAAGGGATAATGTGCCTTGCAGTGCAATACAGAAGGCAATAAACAGCTTTTACAAGAGATTAAACGCCCAAGCTCAGCTAAAGCGTTTAGATAACTGGCAAAAGCCATTTATTGACACTGCTCTGATGCAAAAAAAAACCACTCATCTTATACTGTTCTACTAAAAAAAACAAAAAAAAGCCCCAACAAATAACCAAGAGATTTTTAGGATAGTTAAAGAAAATATAAAAGAAAAATACTAAGGATGACAGAGAGATGTGTTATTTTCAGAGGCAGGTTCAGCTCACAAAAGAAGGGGATTCTGGGACTGACTGACTCGAGATAAAGCAGAAATGGTGCTTTTCTCAGCAGCAGCACTGATGCAATCTGAACTGTCCTGGGATGTACATGTCAACAAAAGAAAGCAATATTTGGGGTG
Organism: Callipepla californica brunnescens; assembly: GCA_023055505.1. Lineage (NCBI taxonomy): Eukaryota > Metazoa > Chordata > Aves > Galliformes > Odontophoridae > Callipepla > Callipepla californica. The sequence continues at coordinate 4,979,908 of JALIRH010000036.1, read as the reverse complement.
CCAGGGGACTCAGTGAACCAAACCCTATCATGATAGTGTAGGGACATAAAAGCAGTTGATAAAATATGAAGACAAGTTGCCACAGACAGGAGGAAATGAAAGACCAAAAAATTAAGCCTCATTTGGTGAATGTGTTTCGTCATGCTTGACTCAGCAGTTGATGGCAATTAAAACCTGCTGCTAAAGGCAGGACTGAGCTGAGTGCATCCAAGACAGCACGGTCACCCCACCATCCCGAGCCCTGCACACCACAGCTCAGCTGTGAATCTCTCCAGCTCTGTGCTTCACAGGCACACTGAGCACTGCTGTGGGTGCAGAGAAGGTGGTGGAGCCACCCAAATTGCTGAGCATCTGCAGTTCCACGCTGGAATAGAGGTGGGCATCTAAAAACCATGGCCTGGTTCCTTTAGGGGGTCATGAACTGAAATTAGAGCAGACAGAGAAACTGCCTCCCCCCCCTCCAAGAGCTTTCTCAAGGTATTGTTTTTCCAGCTGTTAAAACTGACAACTAAACAATCTTTGGATGCCCAAAAGAGCTCAGTATAAAAACGTTACTGGTGTCATCTCTTCTGCAGTTATTTTCTAAATCAAATGAAATCTTCCGCAGCTGAAAGAGGAGAGCCAGGGCAGAAAGAGATGTCTGAAGTGCCACTGTCCCTGTCTGGTGATGGATAACTCCCAGTAGGTGCTCCAGCCTCTCGTCCAAACCAAGCACCACCTCCAGGTCCGTTTAAAAATGGGATGACTGTGCCCAGATCATATGGTTGTGAGAAACCAGGAGGTCAGGAACCAGGTTGTGTGGTTTTTAACCCCCTGCTCAGCCTGGCAGCCCTACAGAACCTCATTTAGGGTCTCGATGTTCCGTGAGGCAACTTCTGCCTTTTTTCTCTTAATTTCCCAGGGCATCAGCTCAGGTGGAGGCACTGCATGTGGTTATGTGCCTGTTCTGCAGAGCCACGAGCTACTGCTCTGTGCCCTCTGCCACGCAGCAGTTTCACTCTGCTCACATACACAGCAATGATCTGTGAGATGCTCACACACAGGGGTTCCTTAATTTTATTTCTGCAAAACCTATCTGCATTTAACTTTCAGACCTCTGGGAAAAGGCAGTCAAATCTTTGCTTCTTTAGCAGGTTCCCGCTAGCACGCCACATTCAGGAGAAGGAAATGAATGCATCCCCTGAAGAACACAGGTACATAAACTGCCACAAAATATTAACACAGATAAGAAGCTATTAGGACAAACCACACTGCCAAAACAACAGACCTTAAACACGGGTGACACCAAGATAACAAAATGAAAAGGAGACATTAAAGCTATATCCCTTCAAAAAATTAAACAAATCAGTTTTATAATGATAGGCACTTCAGAAAGCTTATGTTTGAAAGTCTGAGGGCAAGTCAATAAGGCAGAGTTAATTGGAGAACAAATTGACATTCGTAAGCTGATGTTTAACACAATGATGGTAAACAAGGTAATAGACAGTTAATGCAGCAGACAAGGGTGGTGAACAGAAGCAATCGAGGTTGAATAATGGAAAAGGACCAATTGAGCAAATTCGAAGCGCAAACACTGCGAGTTCAGCCTGCTCAGCAGGGCTCAGCCACCAGCTCCCAGCCCTCATGGGCTCACTGGGGTGGTTGTCTTTAAAGAAGGAGCGTGTCAACCACAAAAAAGAAAAGAAATCTACATAATGGCAAATGAATCCGGGTTACTAAGTGCACATAGTGATAACGTTGAGGTGGGTAAATACTGATGGCTGCTTAGCACTGAGAGACATCTGAAATAACAGCAAGCAAGCAACATATTGGCCAGTGCATTACTTAGTGCTGTGTTATCTTAATACAAAAATTATAAGGAGCCACAAAGCAAAGGAGTGCTGGGAGCTCAGTTCTCACCAACACAGTCCTCTTGCTCGTAAAAGCTGTGCTGTGTTCTGTGATGTGCCACAGAGTATATCTGGGAGGACTTTTGGGACCTCTTTCTCATACAGATAGATATCTTGTCCAATATACATCTTCTGGAGCCTTTCTTGATTGTGGGATTTCCTCCTGATTCTGAGCCCTACACCTAAAATTCAGAGTGTCTGTAACACATGACAAGGAACTCCACTGCTAAATGTAAACCATTTTTGATGCCTTTATGTTTCAGACATGTTAAGTCTGTTTTAGGACAGCATTACTCTGCTGTTAATTACTTTAATACCTTCGGTGCAGTTTTCCCAGTTTCCATCAGAACAGTCAATTCTGGCCCAGGTAAAGGCATGGATCTAAAAAGCTGGGTGTTACGGTGGTTTTTTAAACTTGCTTTTTTAAACCCAAGAAGAGTCCTTGTCATCCTCCCTGCTCCAGATCCTACAAAGCCCTTTCCCCAAAGCCTTTGCTCTTCAGAAGCTGGGAACCCATCCAATCCCATTTTAGCCCTTTGAGGCTCTTAAATACACCAAAAAAAAAAAAGAAAAAATGCTGTCAAAGAAATATTTGTGCTCAGACAGTACTCAAAATAGATCTGGGAAGATTTTCAGATGTCTGTACCAGGGGTGAGGAGACCAGAATGGATGCAATAAGAAGGAGCTGTTTGGAAGTGAGAGGGCAGATTTCCTTCCCAACTGCCTTGGGATACGTGATGGGCAGCGTGGCAGTGGCAGGACGGACAGCAAACATCCATGCAGTGCAGGAGGCTCTCAGATGTGTTTCCTCCACATGGACATGTGGAAGAGGATATGTGGGGAAGGAAACCCACGACCGTGTGCTCCTAACAGGCCCTGCTGTACATTAATAGCAACCCCATCTATTCGTGCTGGTAAGGCTAATATTGATAGTTGCCGAGTCTCTTAAAGCCCACAAATTAACTAACTACACACACCTAAATTAGGGAAACACAGTTGTGGAGGATGCTTTCTCTAAAACATTGACTCGTGTAATTGATGACAACAGTTTCCTTTTTAACTGGTTCCTGCTAGATATAGTGGGAGGCAGCGTGAATTGCATATCCTCTATTGCCAAGTGACAGCTAAGATTAAGCAGATGCTCACTGGGGTATTATCCCTTATGCAAACAAATGATAATTTCCCTCATAAGCGACCTGACTCATAAGGAATTGTGTATGTATGTGTGGGCCGTGGCGTTTACTCTGAATTTCTTCCCCCCAGACAGGACTCACGGGGACTCTCCCTGCCTCCTGCACAGCTCACAGACAACTGAACTCATGGGATGCTGCACAGGGACGAGCTGCCATGGCCTCAGCCAAGAAAGGCCAGGCTGTCCCTGGATCCCTGTGGATCCCAGTTTTTCACCTGGCTATCCCCATTTCCCTGTCCTTCTCCCATCTCAGCAGCACATAAACTGCTACCCTATTAAAAACCTCATGCATCTGATCCAGAGCCATTTAAGAAAAAAGAGCGCACCGCACGACACGAAGCAAGACATCCAAAGCTGGCAGGGCGAGCAAGCTGAGAACACAACACGGAATGCACTTCTTGCAATTAGTTCTCTCTTGGTTTCATTGCAGTGGCTTGGAGCCCAGCTATGTCCCCATCTCTTGTGCTGAGATGAGACCGAACCCAGCGGGCAGTGCTCGGGTAAAACGCAGACCTGGATGTCCGAGCACACTGCCACGTCACCAGCAGTGAGCTGCTGCAGGCAGGATGATGTCCTGCAAGCACTGCCCGTGCTGTGGGCTTTACCAGGTTATAGGGACTGGCAGACACTGCTCTTAATGAGAGGCTCAGGGGGCAAGAGCAGCAACTGCGAGTAAAGCAGCGAGCACACCGGGACAGAAAAGGTTTGGGGCTGATTTCAGCCAGAGTTAATGTAAGGACTGCATAGGGGCAGTTCATTGTTCTGTTTTCATAAAGTCATTTAAGTAGCAAATGGCCCCTGAAACTGATACTATGATTTGAGTCATGTTGGAAGACATATTGAATTAATGATGCAGGTGTGGGTTGTTGTTCCAAAAAACTTTTTTATAGCAACAGTGGGAGGGGAGAAAGGGGAGGGGGGAAGTTAAATGAAAAGATTTGGTCTATGTTATGTTTTTCTAATATTTGAATTTTAGCTAAGATTACTCTTTCTCCTCTCTTTAATATATTGTTTTAAATAAAAAACGCTAATAAATCTTGAGAGAAATATGTCATAGTGGAGTTTAAAAACTGTAGTGCAATATATAACAGTTCATAAAATATTCTATTCAAATAGCCAAAATTGTAGTGCGTTTGGACCAGAAGTAGTTAACTGCAGGAACAGCATTTTATTAGCTACTAAAATTAAGAAAGAGTACTGCTGTTTCACAGCCAGATAATTAAGTACCGTTTTCTCTTTTTTAATACTATAAAATTAAACTTCCTGTTTAAATGGCCTGGTGGGGACTGTAGGCAAAGGGTCGTCTGATGAGCCCTCCGGGCAAATCCAGAAACACAACATAGCACTTATTCACACAAGACTTTAACAGGGTGGAAAACACAGTGATTGAGTAAAAAAAAAAAATAAAAAAATGCTGCAGTAAGCGAAAAATTGCAGGTAATAAATCAGAGATCCATTTTTTCACATCATTTTGGCTAATCCATTAAATCTCAGTGCAAAGGAATCTATCAGAAACAGAAGCCACTGCCTTCGCTTCTGCGTCTCCCAGTGTTATTAAAACTCTGCCCTCCAAAGGGCTCAGTGGAGCCCAGCACAGCGATGGGATGTCCCAGCCATCCCAGCCCACTTCCACCAGTGACAGCTTTGTAGGGTCTGTCCCTTCGCAGGGATTGTGCCACAGCACTTAAATAGTGCACAGTCTCTCTCCAGATCGCTTTGCAATGCAGTTTGATGCTTTTTTTTCCCCACTTAATTTCTCAGTGCCTGCCCCAGATTGATTGCTAGGAGCAGGATGATGCCTAGGTTATCAGCCTATAGAAGGGGCACTTGTTTAACCCATCGATCCTGCCCTGCTCTGTGCCTGTATGCTGCGAGAGAAAGCAACTCCTGCTTTGACCCAGAGGCACAAATACTGCAAAGAGAATTAACCCAACTTTGCAAAATATGAACACAAACTCTGACAGCCTCTAATGAAATGGTGAGTTTGCACCATGCAGCACCTTAATAAATGAAATACAGCTGTACTAAGCGGGCTAGAGCCTCGCCATTCACTGCTCAGCTTCTGCTGCTGCTCACGACAGGCTCAGCTCTGCTGGCTCACATCCTGCAGGCACAGCACATCCCCAGCTCTGCAGAGCCCTGGGGTGTGGGCCCAGCATCCCAGCTCTGTGGCTCAGAGCTGCACTGCATGCTCAGGTGTTGGCTCACAGCACAGGAGCCAACCTGCTGCAATTCACTGCTCCAGTTGCAGTTCGCTTTCTATTAAGATCTGGGAAGATTAAAATCACCCACGAAGGCTTCCAAAGCAATAAGAGATGGTCTGAGTTTGATTTGCGTGCTGTATCTCACTTGGGAGAAACGAGGAGACAAAAAGCTGCCCCGTGCTCTGTCGATGCCAGCAGCACGGCAGAACAATGGCATTTCAAACACAAATCCGTCCCAGCAGCAAGCAGCAGCTCCTGCTGCAAGGAATCAATTCTCACTTGCACAAATAAATAAAGAGACAAAACAAATAATCATTTTTCCAGCACCGCATCTCACGGCATAAAAGAAGAAGTGCCAGCGGTGAGGACGCTCTGTCACTGTCAGTCCCAGCAGTTTCCACAGTTCTTTCCCTGCTTTAAGCATAGGTGTGTGTTTCTGGCTGCTCCCAAGTGCACTGTTTTCCAGCCCCAACTGTCCATAGGATACAGTAGCCGTGAAATTTTATTGTGGGCTTTGCTTGCAAAGATCCTTTTGTGCATTAAGGTAACGTAACACCACATTTTCATAACGAAATAGATTTCAAACCTTAAAAGAGAAAATAAAGTCTTTTATGTTGCTATTAAGCTTGAGCAAAGCCCGGTGATCGGATTTCATCCCTCTGTTCCTCTGGGGCCTGCATCAGATCGCTCTGCTGATAAGCCACACGGGATCTGCTCCGTGTATCCCGTGCTGCAGCATCACACACTGCAGACTGAGATCTGAAAATGCAGAAGCTCCAAACTCTAATAGCTTTCCCTATTCATTTCCTACTGAGTTTGAAAATGATAGCGAGCATGTTAAATGGATGGAGAAGCGCATCCGACACGGAGCAAATCTTCAGAAACAGAGTGATGCTTAAATCCTCCCGGAGCATTTTCTTTCCCAGAAAGAAACACAGAACACGGCAAAGCAGAAACCTGTACTCAGGTCTGTGCCAGAGAAGAAGGCAGCAAAGCCTCTCAGACTTTGTTTTGCTGAAGTGTGGTGTCTCAGACAAGATCACAATGTGACCTGAAGAAAATAAATCGTTGGTCTTCCTGCTTGGGCTGTGAGCGATGCATTTACTGCCATCTGAGAGAGCTCCCCACCACTATTGGTGATAATGTTATCAGTGAATGAGTGTTTCAGATTTTACGTTTCCATAATTTTTCCAGATATTCACTTCAATCAGAAAACTGTTTCCCAGCTCGATTCAGTTTGTTCTCAGACTCATTTCACTCTGTCAAACTGCAATTGCAATGCTGTATAACCACTGAAGCCTAAAGTTGGCAATATCTGAAGCCATACACAGAACTGCTTTTTGGTACAACACATCACAAGGCAGAATGTGTAGCTCTGGAAGTGACACATTACACAGCGATGGCCAATTCAGCAAGAGAGGATAATCAGAACTACAACAGAAGTGGAATAAAGGAATTAAAAGAGATCAAGTTTCATATCAGGCTCATTTTGATTTGGGTAGAACTGTGGCCAGCTGGAGTTAAACGACAATTTAACAGCAGAAGGAAATACCTGAGAGCAGTATGAACCTCACAACCATCCAGGTGTGGTCTCTTTCCTATTCCTCCCCTTTTTCCATAGTTCTAGGTAAAGTTATCATGGTAAAGTTCTCTGAACACTGTTTTCTCGGCCGGCACTTACAACAGGTAGTGAAGCACCTTTAGAAACAAGAGGCAGAGCACCAAGGCTGGGATGGAGCTGGGATGGGGCCTGGGGCTCCTGCAGCCCCGCCAGCGTGCCAGCACAGCAGCCAGGCTGAGATGAACTGCAGCCCCAAACCACAGACACAGACATATTGGCTGAGTGAGTTCCAGGGTGGAACTGTAGGGTTCGTGAGCGCAGCAAGACGTAAGAAAAGGGAAATCCATGTGAAGTCCTGCTCCCTGCCACCGAGCACTGCTCCAGCCGCTCTGCTTTGTCTTCTACCTGTCGAGGTGAAACCTATTTTTCATCTTGGTAAGCCCCACTTTATGGCGCAGCCCCACTCCGTCGGCGTGCTCTCTGAGTGCCAGGCGAGCAGAGCAGTAATCTCTGCATGAGACTCCCTAATTGGCAGCAGAGCACCGGCCCAGCCAACATCTGCAGCTGGTTTTGGTGATAATAAATCAGGGGTGGGGGGTTTCGGCATGGCAAGCGGCCAAGGAGCTTTCCTTTGCCCATTTAGCCCAGAAATGGGGAGACAACAGAGAGGACTGGGGCAGCTCGGTGCGGAGGTGGCTGCAGGAAGGCAGGAACCACCAGCTGGAGCCACTGGGGAGCTACAGAGATGCTGAGCTACAGGATACAGCTCCCATTTATTACAAGCAAACTATGCTGTCTGGATGCTTTTGAGATGCTGTATGGGATCTGAGGCTTCCTGAGGAAGGGTTGAGCTCGGGAGCGTGCATTCGCTCTTCCAAAAGCAGCAGGAGCTCCTGAAGACATTGCCCATGTCTCTCAGAACACATCCAAAGAGGCATAGAGAGAAATGGACAGAAGCAGCCACTTGTCCCCTGGCTTTATGCAAGGCCTGCTCACAGGGGCACGAGGAGAGCCTCCACACCTTCTGAGACAGCAATAAAGAAAACTATTTCTATTCATAGTCTTCCTACCAACACTTCCAGTCCCAGAGCAAGTGGTGCCCCTCTGAGTGCCTCCACCACAGCTGAATCCTGTGACACAGCCAGAACGACCTGCTGCTGCTCTGCAGTACCACCATGTAAATTAGAACCGAGTCATGCAATCAGCATAAACCCCACCCCACCATGAAAAACGACCAGAGGATGCTGAGGAATTATTCAGTCATTCGGTTGGTAAATTCAGTCACTTCTAAAGCAGCAGAAACAATCAGCATAACTGTGTCACTTTCTGCCCGGCCGCCTTTGACAGCTGTAAACAGTCGGGGATTGCACAACTTGGAAGCAGTGATTCACATTTGCAGAAGTAATATCTGGCAGGAAGCATTCCTTGAACTCACTTAAACTCTAAAAACTAAAGGAAGGAGCTGTACACGATATCCTGTTTGAAGGCATTTCTAATTTAAATTAATGACCTGAAGGATATCTCGAGGCAATAATGATCTTATTGTACTCAATCCTGCGATAGCTGAAATGAATTATAAATTCCTCTAACTGCTTTAGTGGTTAACATTCTGAATCGCAGCTAACCGACGCAACGCTCTCTGAGTTCCAGCATCAGATTAAGACGAAACCGTATAGGCAGTCCTCAGCCTCCCCGGCTGCTTTGGAACGGGCACTGAAAAATGTTCTCCTCCTGAGTCAGCTCACAAACGGAGCAGCCTGGAGGTGATAAGCCCCAGCTCCTGGGCAGGGAACCGCACTGCACCCGGGCACCTCATTCCCCACACCGGGCTCAGCGATGCGGGAGCCCACGCGTGGGGGGACTGCAGGCACCGCGGTGAGCTGACAGCAGGATGAGAGCTGCTCCTCCTGGAGACAGCTGGAGGTCTGTCACCCACTTCAGAGACCCCAGCAGTGCTCCCAGCCCCTGCTGGCATGCCGCAGTGTTTGCCCGTGGTCAGGCTCTCTCGCTCTGGTAGCGATTTGCACATCTGTAAGTCCACATGCCACAGTCAAAAACAAGGTGGATAAAGAAGGCATCTAACCAAGCTGCCCTAAAAGGTGCTTTCAGCAGCTGAGAAAAGTGGTGTGCTGCTGCCTGTGAGGGACTTCACGTCATACTTTTCTGATGAGTGGATGGGTCTTCCTCACCACGCAGCCCAAGGGCTTTGGTACAGACTGGAGCAGGCTGTTTTGTACATCACCCATTTCCTCACTCTTTGCCATTTCGAGATGCAGTAAACAGAGCATTTTCTCCAAACATGGCACTACTTTAATCTGCATAGATATTGCTACTATTACATGGGCTTTGTATGTTGTTAGGAACTTCAGGGACAAATCCAGCTGTAAAATGATTTACTCAAAGTATTAGCAAATCCACAACCCATTTCCAAGTGAAATCTCACCAGGTTTATTGTTGTGATGCCTGACTGGGAGGAAGTCGGTGTTTTCAACTCTGTTTCCTTTAGAGCCCAGCAGATTTGTTTGAACCCCTAATTCAAAACACAGCTTTACCTTTCCCGGCCCACATGGAGGAAAAAAAAAACAAACACTGGAAGTAAATCATCAGTACTTAATAATTAATTATTAACAAGAACCTTGCAGAGGTGGAAGTGCTGAGCTGCTGGTCATCCTCGGGAGAAGCCCCAGCACTGTGCAGTGGTCCCCACAGACAGCAGCAAAGCATGCCCACTGTTCTGTGCTCCATCTTCCCCACTGGTGCCCAACAGTGCTCTGAAACACGGGGTCAAGTCAGTGCTCAGAGACACGGTGAGGCAATGCAGCAGCCACACGACATAAAAAACTTCCCACCTTGCAAATGGCTAATTTATTTTCCTTGTTCCTCTCCTTCCCACTGTATGCTTTATTATTTTAAGGCCCTTTTCTCAGGGACAAACTTTGCCTGCCATTATTTCTAGCTTGTACCCGGTGTTGAAAGGCTGAAAAAAAATGATAAATTAAATGAGAAGGAAATGTTTAAGGGTTCCTATTCATAACAAAAATACTTAAGGCAGCTTGGGCCATGAATCTTCCACGAGCAAGTTGAGATGCACATAAAGAGCCCGATTCAGAAAAGAAGTGTGGAGGACTTTCATGGATGCCTGCTGTTCGGGGGATTTATGGGGGTAGAAGCTGGTATGTGGGCAGGGTCCAGGCAAGTAATTAGCTCCTTGCAGAACTCAAAGATGGAGTTCGCTTTTCCCAATTGTTCAAAGGCTTTTCACCCAAGCAGTGGGTCAGCAAAGAGCCGTGCTGCTGTCACGCTGCCCGCTGCCTGCTCGCGCTGAACCGCTGCCCCTCGTGCGTGAAGATTAATGAGCGATGGAGTCCTGGTTTCCAGACACGTGCATCTAATTAAAGGATTCAGAAACCTGGCAGAGAAGCCTCGTGGTGTTTTTCAAAGCCACCCAAAGTTTTTGTTTGGTTTAATTTTCCAGTTATGCCCAGTTAATAGGGATTAGCTTACAAACCTCATTTACCTTTTTTCTGTGTCAACTTTTAGTTCACATAGTGGGGAAACCGCTATGTCCATAAATCCTACGGACTTAAATCAGGTGTTTACCCACGGAACAGGAGTGGGCCTAGGCCATGGCAGCGAGCTGCCCCGTCATCGTGACTCACTCTGGCACAGAAGACCACCTCCTGGGGCAGGTCCCCATCAGCCCTCCTTTCAACTCTGACCATTTCCAGCACACATCAGCTCCTGCCAACAGACCACCTTCCCACCCCTGGAGCCCACGGTCTGAACTGGGACAGCCCGTTGCTCACAAACAAGCAAACCCAAGCTGAACTTTGGCAAGAAGGGGTCAAAGAGGCAGACATTTTGGAGCTCCCTTTCACCGATGAAGGTTGAGCACCTTCCACACAACAGAGCTCCTGCTCACACCAGGAAAAGAGAGACGTGGGGATTTCCACCCCCATGAACAACAATGGAAGCCTGTCATTTTCAAGTTTAAAAGGACTTCTGCATGCAGGTTTTCACAGTTTCATCCCTCCAGGCCCCTCTCCCTGCAAGCACACAACCCAGCTCAAGCTGCACTCCCATTTTCATTTGCACGTTTCCTTGCAAAATAAAGTAAAAATACATTAGTTGCGGATAGCTTGTTCTGATCTGCTGCAAAGTCAGCCTGAGAAGTCAGGTTAGTGCTTGGAGTGAGTGTGTGATAGCCTGGCTGTGCTGGGTAAGCAGCCCTGCAAGCGAGCTAAGTGCAGGTTAATCAGCCCGTGTCCGGGCTGCTGCTGCTGGGGAATAAAACAATCTTTAAGCCCACATATATAATGGTGAAACATATTCATCCCTAATTGGAGCCACCTCAACATTCAGCTGTGCTGAGCACTGAGACCTCTATGTATAACATCTCCTAACATCCAAATTTGCCTGGACTTTCAATTATTCAGACAATAATGAAAACATGTTGGTGAGGCGAGCGTCAGGTTACAATCACAAATTCTTACTTCAATAACAGCCATAAAACAGAGACCTAAAGCATGTTTTTTGCTTTTTTTCCAAACATTAGCAACTCATCTGATACTTAGTCCAAGGATCCAGTTTCCTGCAAGCTGATGACATGTGAGACCACAACCCTGAGGCTGATATTAAATTATACATATATACATATATAAATATACAGAAAGAAAACCTGTGAAATTACAGACACAGATGTGTTATTGGTGTCATAATTTTTTTCCATTAAACACCGTATTAGGTTTATCCCCTTTCTATACTTGAAAATCTTCACATATAAAAGATGAATAGCGACTTCTCAAGGGGATCCTTGTGGTTTAACCTTGTTACAGGAGGTCAAATGCAACATACAAACTATATTGGTACAAAGATGACTGTAAAATAGAATTAGCCTTTCGCTCTCCATTCAGATGGAAAGGAAGCAAACCTGCACGTTTCAGAACTGCTGCTGCTTCAGAGCCCCGAGGAGCACTGGTGCACAGGGGGCTGAGGGCAGCTCCAGGAGCACGGTTTGAAGAGAAAGAGCTATGGACATGAGGCCCAGGCCCTGAAGAGGTATCAGAAGGAGAAGCAGACCCACTGAGATTCCAGAAGGAAAAACTTCCTTCTCCTCCAGATGCTTAGCAGGCAAGACATCTGCAGGCCTTATGAATTTCACATCTGAACAGAAACACGGAGTGTAAGAACCTCCAAAGGAAGACACCAGCAGCAGCACAATAAAGATCTTCATTATTTCTCCTTGACATTTTCATGACAGAATTAATGTAGAACATCATAAAAACATGAGGCATGTTTACTGGATGTTTTATAGTTCAATAAAACATAAATAAACAGCTTTTTAGATCAAAGCCACATAAATAAGGAAGCGCTGTGGCTTCTGAGACCAAACCAATATATCACATAATATGAAGTTGTAAGAAGTGCTCCTGGCACTGCCGTCGTACGCTGGAGGAATCCCACCTAAAAGGCATCGTGCCTGACTCACATCTGACTTCTTGTTTTCCTTGCCCTTTGGCAAACAAGAACAGCTGAGGTGCGGGGTTGTTTCTTTTTCACAGTACAACCGTCTGCCTGTTAAAGACTTCGGTGATGAGATTTTTAGGTTCTATAAATGAACCAATAAACAAAGGAGAGAACGGTAGCATTTCCAGGGAGCTTAGGTCTGCTTCTCTGTGTGTGCTGCACGCTGCCAGGCACCGTGCTCCTCACCAGACGTGCTCAGTGGGAGCCCCAACGCTTCAGCTCTCCTTAGGTGTAGGAGCTCTCCCTTGGCTTTCACCCTCCTGGTGGGAATTTGTCTCCCACCCTGAGCTTTTCCTCCTAGTGGATGCAAACCCGAACCTATGGGCAGAAGGATGACCAGACTCACTGCTTCCTCACCTTAGTTATGTACATGTGCAGATTTGCAGGGCTGTGATGTGCGTGTGTGGTGCCACTAGCCTTCCAAAATATGCATGCAGGCCAACGTCCAGCTTGGTTGTCTACAAACCCACAGCCTCATGCAGTTTGGTTCCCATCCTGATAAACTCTTTCTGTGTCTGCTCAAAAGAACAGCACACAATGTCAGACATGTGGACTTTTTATTAGGGCCATACTTCAGCTCGAGCCAGAGTAAACCCAGTGCATACTTGCACACATATTCCAGGATCTTGTGTGGTTTGCTTTTTCATTCCTGCCAGAAACCGTGTGGATTGTGAGTTTGAGGCATTATTGACGATCATACCTCCGTCTGTTTCCTGGTCTGCGTTTTATGTTGTGTTCTTTGCAGGGCTGTAGGCTTTTCCAGTTATTTTGGTCCCCTGTGTCCTAATATGGGGCAGTGGGAACTGAAAATACCCCGCAGTGTTCATCTTGGTATGCAGTTATTGATCCGATGCCAGGGTGCTGCTGGCCACTCCTAAAAATAGTCATACATCCATCACAGCCAGGGAACCTGCTACAGGGAACAAGATCAGAGCTCAGCCTTCTGCAGAGCCATACGTGCACACATGAAGCCAACGTGTTGGGATGCTGGAGTGGCTCGTGTTGGAAACATCGCTCCTTGCTAAGGGCTCCTGCCTGGGCTTGCAGTTTCCCAGTGATTCCAACCTCCGTGGCCGCGCCGTAAACCCCGCTGTGGTCCAGGATCTGCTCCAGCCTCCCAGGTTCCCAGGTCACGCTCACTCAAGTGTACAAATGGAAAGAGCATTTTCCTGCCTGCCTTTGTGGTGACTGTGCCCAGCACCTGAAGGCCAGGCTGCGCTTTTTCTGCCTCACACATCATCACCCTCCGCCTGAATTAACTGGCAAGCCTGGTGATGATGCGTGAGGCCAAACAGAATCCAGCCCGAGCTGCCAGGGATGCCTTGGCTCTGCAGCGCTGACAAGGCTGGAAAAAAACGACAGGCAGATCTTAGAAAGTTGGAACTGCATCCGCCCGCTGAGCTGAGCCGCAGGAGTGCAATGCAGCGATGTACAGAGCTGCTGCCCCGGGGTGAGGGCTGAGCTCTGCCCTCAGTGCCAGGGGACAGGAGGCTTCCTGGTGCCCCAGCCATCCTCACTGCGAGGTCAGGATGAGGAGGGGGAAACGCTGCAGGAGCCATCCTGCTTTTTGTAGACGTTTGCTTGGCCTCGGCTCTGCTGTGCCGACCCACATGAGCTCCACTCCAGAACGGAACACGCATCCCAGACCGAGCTGAGGATGCTCACACAGCTCCTGTGGGCAGCCCAGGTTGTCCCGTGTGCATGCCGGGATGGGTAACTTTATACCAAATGTGCTTGTCTAAAAATATCTCACTTCTGTGTTTTTTGACCATATGCCCAGGATCATGAAAATTTTTCCGTAGGAAAAAAAGCTCAAAAAAAAAAAAAGCTCCTTAAACCCATAACATCTTGGAATGATTTGACCACTTTCTTCTCAGGACATTCTCTCCTTTTTATAACATGATGGGGTTTCTCCTGAATTTAAAACATCAATTTGGCCTAACATGAGGGGAGCGCTCATTCTTCCAAACCATAAAGATCTGAGACTTTAAACTGTTGTTTCTTAAATGCTTCACGGCAACAGGCAGTCAAAGCATAACATTAACACAAAGTTTCTCTGTAAAACAATCTGGGAAGTGTAATCTCTGTAAGAGGTTTTTTTATGCACCATGGCTAATTGTTCCTGACAGTATGATTTCACATCAGGCACTTTTTGTAAATTCAACACCATTCAGACTTTATAGCAGGTAATATTCCTTACAACTGCTAAAGCCTTGACCACGTCTAAGTTACTGTTACTTGACCACGTCTAAGTTACCGTTACTGCCGTAGAATAACGTTACATTTTTTGTTGGCTGCACAGCACTGGGACCAAGCTCTCCCTCTTGCTGCTTGGACCACTGCAGGCATCTTTCTGAAATATTTTTTGCATGAGTTGTGCACATCAGAGAGCAACTCGTACCGCAGTGGGCCAGCACCTCGTGCTTGGCCTCTGCTGCTGGGCTGCGGTGACCGGCGCTGCCTCACGGTCACTTTTGTGGCAGAGGGAATGGAGGAGAAGGGAAACGTCTGGTTGGACATGACTGCTAAAAACTCACATTCTAAAAGCACTTCAAGTGGATGACTTTGAAACGTGATGAATGTGTGGAGCCTGACACCTAGACTGGGCTGAGGGCATCCATGTGTCTCTTGGAAGTGGTTACCACTGGGCTCCTGTCCTACAAGCAATGATTGTGCTTCATCAGAGAACCTGGAATACGGAGCAGGCTGTTGAGAACAATGCCAAACGAAAATTAACCATGTGAAATACACAAGTGCCCCCCAGGTTAGGCAGAGGATGCTACTGATGGGTAACAAACTATTTGTTCCTTGCACAGGTTTGATTTGTTCCCAGCTGGATGGAGCTAAGCAAGTAAAGGCAAACCATGCTATTAGCTGTCTGCTCATCAACACAAGCTCTGCATATTCTGTTTTTCACAATGTGATACATCTTGGGATCACATGAAAGCCAAACTAGTACTTTACACGAGGTTGATTGGGAAAAGTTTCTAGAGTAGATCTCAGCCAGGAAGGAAAAAGAAAAAACGCAAAAAACCCCAAACAGCCTTCACGAATATCCCATATTGATAAATAATTGAATCATTTAGTTTTTAGTGAGTGAAAGCATGAGGTGTTTCCAGAAGACATTCCTGTGAGAAGGCTGGGTTGTAAATGGAAAGGCTGGCTCCTGTACAGCCCACGAGATGAAAGATGTGTTCAATACTGGGACTTCTACACTCAGAGATACAAAAGCTCTGGGCTTTACTGGAGTAAATCCTCATTTTGGAAGAAAAAATCCCTCGTGTTGTTTGCTCTTTCACACCCATACTCAACAGCAGTGCCTACACCACTCTTCAGAGCCAGACTAAGGTTCAAAGACCTGATACATAAGGAACGGTCACTTTATGAGTATTACAAGAAATTCTTCAAACCCACAAAATGCAGTCTGGGGAAGGCTGGTCCATCACTGGCAGAACTCCCATACTGCATCACACAAGGACACGGTGGCCAGCACGAGGAGAGTTCTTCCTCCTGCTATGATGGTAATTGGTTCTTATCACCTCTCTAACCATTGCCATACTTTTCCCCACAGACTTTGCTTTCATCCATGCCCTACATGGCAGCTCACACAGAAACTGGTGGTCCAGCCCACTTTGCCAGGCTGAATTACCTGTGTATGAGTTCTGATTCACATGTACATCCAGACACATGAAAAAGCTCTTTTCGTCCAACTCACTATACCTTATAAAATATGGGTTATAAAAACTTTATGGAGCCTGTTCCTCCGAGGGGCTCATTCCAAAGCGCAGTACGCAAAACCCAACTCTTTTATAGCATGGCAGAAAAAGGGCTCAGTCTGTGCAGAGCACCTCCTGTGAATCAGAAACAGGATTGGGTCTCCAAGTGGACCACACAGCCATGACCAGGTTGCTTCAAGGGCAGCAAAGTGAATTTGTGTCTGAAGCCAACTGGCAAGTAAGCAAACACTAGTCCTTTCTGCTAGGAATTCCTCCTCTCCCCACCTATGCTCAGCCCTACCACACAGGTCAAACAGAGAGTGGCATGCAGACAGCATGGGCCTTCTGCAAGAGGAACCAGAGAGCAGTACCATTTCCACACAGCATGCCCTGCCTTCAGCAGCCTTTGAGAGACCCAAAGCAATCTCCTATGTCCTCATCTTGAGATCTGATTCACCTACAGCTAAGAAGTAAAGCCCAGAGTATTCTTAGGAGTAGAGGGACCTCATTCAAAAGGGAGAATTGAGATGCCAGGGATAATGACCTTGACCTGTTAGAGGTATCACGCTGTCTTCCTGCTTGGGAGATCTGTTGGCAGCTTTGTTTCAGCCATTGAACATTATATCAAAGATATAATAAATAAGACGGAGCAGGTGCTTTTGCAGATGTAGCTGCTTCTAAAATGCCAACTGATTCTGAAATTCTTTTAAAATCTCCACTGCTATTTGAATTCTGTATTACAGACTAAGTACTGGCTTATGTCTAGGGGTTATCCTGGGATAACTACGGCATTTATTTCTTACAGAACAGATTTGGGCAAACCAGTTCTAACTAGCAAAGCTCTCCAGCACACGATGTAATCCCACGGCTTTTCATGTGACTTCAGCTTAGCCCTGACTTTGCTGAGGGACAAAGTTTCAAACCGTGAATGGTGGCAACACGAAGAGAACACCAGCCTTCCCCAGGCATAAACCATCAACGAAAGGCAATCTCGCAGTTGATTCTCCAGGGTAACGCTATGGATGAGTTGCACAGAGTTGCAGAAGTTGCTGAATTCAGGAGCTGTCCCAGCACCTTTCTCTCAGTGTTTATTTTTCTTGCACTGGAAGCCCACCTACACCAGTGTTACTGTATTCACATTACAACAGTAGAAACTGGCAGGTTGTGCATGATGCCCCTTCTTCCTTCTGCTTCTACAGAGTGGGCTGAGGCACTGAGGCACTGAGCTCAGCTCTGCTCGCTGGACGTGGCTCCTTGGCACTACTACACTCAGCAGTATGAATGATAATAAATAACACTACTAACAGAAGCATTACAGAGACTGTCATGCCATACCTGGCTTTACTTTTATCATTCCCAAGCCAGATTCTTAATGTAGGTGATCCGGACTAGTTCTCCCTCGGATTTATTTTACACTTGTTCAGCAAATCAGTTGTCTTGGTGGGCAGCTGCATTATTCATCATCCCTTTTTTTTTCCAGGATGGAGAAGTTACTGAAAGGTTTCTTTCTTGTATAAAGCATTTTCATGTTTGAGTATTAATTTTTAAAATCCGCTGTAAATCCACAGTACTTTGCAGTTGTTTGCCTCTCTTTTTTTTTTTTTGCTACATTTATCATTAAAGCTTGTGAGAATGCACGCACGCCTTTGGATATAAACTTTTACAAACAGATGCTCACATACCTAGCCCCTATCGTCCCAGTCTGATGCTTGCTCCCCTTCCAGCCCACACCCCAGATGACGGAGGAGCTCGTGGTACACCCCACGCCTGCCTGCCTTCCCTCAGCTCTATTCTTGCTCAGAAGCACGAGTGTGCTAAGCTGGCTGTGGCCACAAAGTCTCTGCAGTCAGGCAGCACTCAGCTCTCAGACAGCAGACAGCAAACGTCCTGTATCTATCTGCTCATTCTCCTTTGTGTTCCCACCTCGGCTGGGAAACGGAGTATTTCAAAGTTTCAGCAGCTCCATGAGGTCACTGCAGCTACAGAAAGCTGTAAAAACTGCCTAGGTTGATGGTTCAAGCAGCCACAGGTCTTTTTCATTACAGAACAGATATAACCCTATGAAATTATTATAATAATAACATCATTTATTTCAACAGGGCTGAAGCAAAAAAGCTTTATGATGGTGTTTTATATGCAACATGTGCACTATAAATATTTCCATAAAAACATGTATTAAAATATAAAGTTGGCAAAAAGAAATCAAAAGTCAGAAGGAAAAAAAAATCCAGTTAAACAAGCATTAAACCATAAGCCATGGAAGAGTGAATAATGAGAGCCTGCCAGTCGTGGCAACAGGCCTTTCTTTCTCTGGTTTCAACTGCTCCCAAGCACAAAGGCATGGGGCAAGCCGGCCATGGAGAAAGCCCTTGATAACCTCACGTGCCACACTCCTCCAGGCTGCCACTCTCCTTATTATGTGAAAATATTCTTTTCTTTCTTCAACTGTACTTCACACAGTACCTGTTACAATGCTGAAAGAAATACTCCGCCTTTCTGGTCTGGGTTAGGCAAAAAAAGTCCTGTACCTGCAGCTCCCTGTGCTCCCCCTCCCTCTTAAAAAACACTTTAAGGGTCACAACAACGAGTCCCTTCTGGCTCCAATGATAATAAAGGTATGAAAAGAAGCCGTGTACCTCTGGCTGGTACGTACAAGGACCTCTCAGGTACCCAAACCCAGGGCTGAGGACTTCCAAGGTGGCTGGAGCACTTGGCACAGCGGCTGCCAAAGCCCAGCAGGCACTGTTTGCACTAACGAGCACCCTCACAACAAAATCCTGCTTCCCTGGCCAATTCTGCTGCAATACATCTTCCCCGAGCTAACTTGTCAGATCGGTTTGTCTACAAATATGTTCGCACTTGGAAATATCTCCCTTCTGTGAACAGCAATCCATTAAACATGCATCTCTCTGCTTTCCCCATCTTGCTCCCTGCACATAAAATAAGTTCTTTTGTCCTCAATAAATGCCTATTCCACATTTTTGCATGTTTTAAGTATTCACGCATATGAAAGAAGCTGTAAAAACATCGCATGGCTTATTTATTATTTAGTGTACACACTTTTTCCTGCAGAATACCAAAATAAAAAACATTTTAGTCCTTTTTTTTTTTTTTTCTTCATTTCCTTTGTATTTCGTTTCCATTAGCCTGCTTGTTAAAGTTTAAAAACTGCTTTGTTTCCTGACAGAGGGATTGATGTGTCTTTGTGTACCTGCTGACACGATGGCAGAGGTGGGCTCTTGGCACAGCAGGGCCTGGTGGCAGTCCCACAGCTGTGCTCACACCCCAGAGCTCTGCAGGGGCTCACAGATTGAGCACGCAGACCCCGGCTCGGAAGGAGCTCTGAGTCCAGATATGAAACCCAAGGGATTAACAGAAAGGCATCCAACGTGGACAAAAAATGCTGTGGGGTGAATAGAGCCACATGTCCATCTTTCTACAGCTGTCACCAGATTCATATGTTTTAAGTCCAGGAAGACGGCTCAGGACGACCTCTAAAAGCACAACCCAAAGAACACACGTGCCACGCAGCGATTTCTCCATCAAACCCACAACCACTGCGGACCACAGCATCTCTCCTGCAAGGACATCAGTCCTGGTGCTGAAAGAGACAGAGCCCACCACATCCCTGCAGCAGCCCAAGCAGTGCAAGCCACCTTGTGTCACCAGCACTCGTGAGCTGGGGGCCACGTGTGGGGTGAGGCCCAGCCCTGCCCCACAGCACGCTCCCAGCCCTGCTGCTGGCCAGGCCAGCTGCGATGCTCGTTTCAGCAGCTTGGGCATCTTTCCATTAGGAACTGGATTGAGCCCAAGAACTCTTTTCATACAGGTCATTCAGCAGACATAACTACCAACCTGGTCTGGATTCAAATGACTGGCCCGGTGTGAAAAGACCTGGATCTTGTAACTGGTGCCATTAAAAAGTGACTGTTGGTTTTTTTGTCTTTTTTTTTTTAATAGCTCATTGCTCCTGGAATCAGATGGTTGCGTGCATGTTCCAAAGGACAGGCTTTAGCACTCCAATGATACACAGTGAAAGGCACTTAGGAAAGAAGATAGGCAATGCAGCTCGTTTCTAGAATATTTATACACTATTTTATAACACAGCAGTTCCACAGCACATTGTAAAGCACCTAGTACCTCATAGGTGCTATGCAAACACACACTGTTATGTACTGCAGCATGTAACCTTGTCTTGGCAGGGAGCTGCACTGGGTGACTCCGAGTGCACTTGATGTTACGTTCCTCGGTTCTCAGCACTGATCACATCCACAGAATTTCTACGTCCTTCCTATGCCAGATTTTGAGGTGCACACACATCTGCGCACACAGAGTACACAACTGTAAAAATTAAAACCTGGCCTGCTCTCCTACATGGAAGCTAATTATTTTTCCTCACCCACCTGACATAAAGGTGCATGATCACGTCATGCAATTTGCTCATGCTCATACAAAACCAGTCTGAGAGAACTAACCCAAGTTCCCAGACTAAACTGGGACTTTCCTGACTTCACCAACTCGAGATGTGTCATTCCCAAATGCATTGGGAGAGAATTTTCCTGCAGCCTCATCCCGTTTCCAAAGAGCAGTAGGCATTTTCAGGGAGATCTCCCTGCTTCTGACTTCCTAATTTGCCTTGTGCTATTGTTGAGAGGAATTATCAGGAGTCTCCACTCTAACACACTGTTTCCAGACCATGCAAACCATGGTAGAATGCTTTCTATTGTTAGACGTTAGTGGTAGCCATGTCACCAATCACCTGGGGACCACATAATTACATATTTACCTAATGCATAGGTCAATTTCGAAGGTGGGATGTTGGGAGCTGTGGGTACTGCTGCTGCAGTGAACTGTGTGCTCCTCAAAGACTCCAAAACCTGCCACACTGCTCCAGGCTCTCATCCACAGGTGGAAAAATCATCTTTTTTTTTTTTTTTTTCAAGACAAACTTGTAACTGAAGTATTCCATTGAAGCCACAGAGATCAAAGCAAGAGTAAGCACTGCAGCCTGAATCCAGCATGGCTGAAGCTCTGCTTTGGTCCTCGGTTTATTAGCAAAGAAGCCTGCCACCCTCCTGCCTGCTATTAGGACCGTAAACTCTAGGATTGTTTCTAATTATGGGTCGAGTCAGTAAGCTTAATGATCATGAAGTGCTTCCTTGATCTGAATGCAAAAATGCTAAAATAGAGCTCTGAGTGCATGTATGCATGTGTGTGTGCCCACGAGTGTGGTTTTGAGCACTAAATGCTAACCAGAGAAGGAAGGACAAGGTAATGCTGGAAGACAGAAAGAACAGAAAAACACAAAAGCAGGATTCTGGAACATTTCAGTATCCTGTTGACTCATAAGATTGGAGCAGACAGGTACAGCCCAAAGACAGCGTGAGCTAAATGTGGGCCAAGCTCTAACACACAGCAGGAATGTCTAATTTTAGTCTGTCCAGTTTTGGCAATGTCACCTTTAATTGCATGGCTCATTTGAATTGTAAAACACCTTTAAAAGCTAACTAGTAAAAGGAAATAGGCCATATTTTCTAGAGTAACAGTCATATTCAATTTTAACTGTGATGAAATTGGTTTTAAGCAGTTAAAGTACATCAGAACTCGAGATATCAGAGAGAAAGCATGGCCTGCAGACACCCGTGCAGATGTTTCAGCCCTTTAGTTGAGCCTGCATTCAGACCCCCCCGGGGCAGCTCATCTGCACACTTCTTGGTGTGAGACACCAGTTTAGGATTTGGGAAGGAAAAAAGAAAAAAGAAAAAAAGAAAAAGAGTTTTAGTGGGAAAGAAGATTTCCTGAAACCCCAGGTTGTAGCTAACAACCTTTTTCTTTTTTTTCACCAGCTCCAGTGAGGCAGGATTGCATCCCGCATTGAATGCACTGAGCAATTTCCCAAACCTGTGATTTTGTGAATGAAGCCCAAGTAGGCACCCGGTGACATCTCTGAACATGCATGAGCAGACATTCACAGCACACTGCTCACGGTCAGCAGAGGGAGGAAAAATGCTGGGAAGTGCATTTGAATAACACTCACATTTGTGAAATAATTAGCTGCCATCCTGGAAGCACAGACACGAGGCCCGGGCTCCTTCGTTATGACTTCCAGTCCTGATTAGGCAGCCCCCAGCTCAGAGCTGGTTCCCTGCGAGCTCCCTGTGTTTCTGCACAAGAAGAGCTCTGGTCAGAGAGCTACAATTGCAGGAAAAGTGCTGCACAGCTTTTGCAAGAGCAAAACCCTGCTGAGCCAGTGATGGAGGTGAATATTTAAGGACTTTGCCACTAGCATAACCTGTGCTGCCACCTGAAACATACTTGACAAAGAGTGCTTTTCTGTTGCTCCTGATTGTGCTGCACACATAAACTATCAAGTCTTCCTGTAGAAATAGCTCTCTGCTCCCCTCTAGAGAGATTTGTGTGGTATTCACTACCGTAAAACTATTTTTCTGCTGCTGTTAGCCTGTAGTCCATGGGCTCACAACTTGTGCTTTGGGTCTGTCGGCAGCAAATGGAAACCCCTGCACCTGGCAGCCCAGCACTGAGCTCCTCCACTGCAATGGGGCCCATGCAGCTCCGTGTGCCACAGGATGGACTGCTTTAACAATGCTGTCCAAATAAAGAGAGAAAGAAGTGAGCTTCCCGGATCCCATCCACTTACAAGACAGGAGTTTGTGCTGCTGGAATTGGTGGGTGAGATTTTCCTTGGGGCTCACATCTCTCTGATCCCTGAAATCGAGTCCAGGCTTTCATCCCTGCATACGAGACATGGCTATTTGCATTGCACTTGCATTTGGAAAAGCACTCTGGGGCCTGCTTTGCTTACACAGGTACCAAGGCAGGTTATCCTGGAGCATGTTTCTGACAGACTGTGTCAGTACAGGAACAGGAGGTGGGTTCAGCAAACTCAAAGCTGCTTTTCTTCCCCCTTTTATTCCAGAAGAGGGACCCAAGAGGTGCCATTTCAACGTGGCTGCTGTCTGCCCTCATCTGAGCTCAGTGCACAAAAGCAATGCATCCAAAACTGCTTCCTCTGGCTGTGCGTGCTCCTGGCTCCACGAGGTGCCCATGGACCTGCTTAATTTCAGTCTTCAGAACTCTCTAATGATCCCAGAAGATGTACTTACACATTAAGGTGATGTCTGTATTCACACCTTACGAAATCATGCACACCTTGAACGCATTTCTGATCAGAAATAATTGTCCAAATAATTTTAGCAATTCATTCCTGGGCTGTGGCTTTCTTAAGTGTTTCTGTTTTGTTTGGTTTTGAGGACCTTTTATACCTAACACCCGAAATCTTCTCCTGAGACACACAAGTCACATTTTTACTCCTGGTCATACATCAATTCCCTCCTGAGGTGCCCACAACTGAACGCAAAATCTTCGGGGGACTAAATTCTATTCTTTCCCCTTAAGCCTAATGAGTCACTAGAAAAGGCAGTGGGAAATAGCTAGGCAATTAAAATACAGAATACAGAGGGGAAAAAAAATAAAGTAATGCATCCTTGGACTGTAATTTAGAGAATTTATTAGTCATAAAACCTTGATGAGTTATTCTTATGACAAATCCGTAATAAGAAGAAAAAAATGATAAGAATAACGAACACATTTGTATGACAGCAATTGTAACAAGTATGGGAAATGACAGCACCCTCCTTTGGAAGGATTTATCTTCATAATTACAATCATATGGATATCTTTTAATGTCATTGTTTGGGTAATTTATTGTTAATTTTGCCTTGGAACCTTTTTTTACTGAAACTACTTGCATTTTATCTTCCTAAAATAAACACAGCTCATGTCTTCTCTGAATCAGCTGCTGGGAGCTGAGCAGAAAAGTTCCATACCAAAAGCAGGGCACGATGAAATGAGCCTGCTGCTCAGCTCTGGAGCCGTCCCTGTCGTGCACGAGGGTTGCAGAGGTCTACAAACATGATTTATGTCTTTGGGTGGGACTCAGCAAAATTAAGCAGCTTCGTGTACGCGGGAAGGGCACGGCAAGGGTGTCTAAACAAAAGCAGGCAGATGGCTGGCCTGAGTCACTGCGAAAATAAATAACTGGGGTTCATCCAGCAAGTGAAAACTCTTCTGTTCAATCACAGTCCCATAGGGAGCAGCAAGGGCTGCAGGACCGGACCTGTAAGTGCAGAAGAAGACAGATTCACACATGGGCAGCAAAGCCTTCAGCACACAGCGTGCCACCTCTGTCCTCAGTCAGAGCTGGGGCTGCAACCCCGACACCGCAGGCACCGAAATGCATCCCGGCAAACCCCAAAGCTTCGTTTCGGCTCCTTGGTGCCCACGTAGGCTGAAGTGTTGTGTTACAAGCCTGCAGAAGAGGGGAGGAACCAGGGCCAGCCCTTTGTACAGTATCTGGGGCGACTCTGTCTGAAGTGCCGCCGGAAGCAGGAAAAGAAAGATTGGAATTAGAGCCTGCAGATTGCGTTTCAGAATCAGAAACCAGATCCTCCTGAAATCCCACCTGGAAACAAACTCTGAGCGCTGCCAGTTCTGGGACCGAGATTTAGTGTACCCCTCCTGCCCCAGCTAATGCTCTGTCTGCACCTCCTCCCCATTGCTTTCGTTCTGCATCTCCCCACGAGGCAGCCTCGCTATCTGCTCCGTGTTCCAGCAGCAAACAGCCCACCGGCAAACAAAAAATAACAAGCAATAAAGAGAGGGACCTGCAGCAGCTCACAGTCAATAATACACGCTGCCGCTTCGCACAGCTAAGTGACAGTGCCTCTCCATTGCATGTGTCAAGGCTCATTTAATTTCCCAAGCAGCCAGTGTCCTGACAGGCGGGTGAGTAACACCTATGTGCTACTCGATGTATTTAATGGGTGTCTATGAGCTGGTGGGAGCTGGGGTCCTCCCAGAACCATATGATCACTGCCAGAAATAAACATCAGTTGGAATGGAAGGGCTCTGATAGGCACAATCTGTTAGCAGCAAATTGAACTGTCACCCTTGTATGTCATGTTCATTTGGCTGATTAAGGAGATATTAATCTACTGTCATTGTTACAGTATCTGTCATCCGGGGGAAAGAAAGAACAAGCACAAGGATATGCAAGCAGCCTAGCTGGGTATACAGACAGAGAGGGGACGGCGGAGGTGTGCAGAATACAAATGTAACTGAACTGCTACAAATACTGAACCAACCAAACGAGTGCATAGAGGGCCCACCCCAGGCACTGCAGACTTCGGCTGGTTACCCCTGGAAGGCAGTGAGATGAAATCTGTACAGTCAAGTTCTGCCTCTTCAGAATACATCCATTCGTAGCAGTGAGGTGTAGTGAGACACAGAGTCGCACTGTTTCAGGAGGCTTGACTATTTGGAAGTAAAGGTTGCACTCCAAAACGTTTGAAGATGCATTATCTGCTGTGAAATAACAGTGCACTGAACACGGTCTGCAGGATTAAGCACAAGATCCCTCCACTTTAGGGAACCCAGGAATACAGTTGTTGACTTAGCACAGCACAGAGCTAACGGCTGTGAACACTGACTACAGATCTCCCCCCAAAAACTGGAAGGAAGCTAGCTGACGTGCAGCACCTGTAGGTACAATGCCCACTGTTTTCCACATGGAAATTCTGGTAAATAAATCAAAACTTTGGGGCAGTTTCAGACGGAGATGGTTCAGGATATCGATGTCAGCGCTAGTTAGCAGAATCCTTTAACGAGAGGCAGATGGCTGCTGCTTTTCTTTAGGGGCAGAGTTGCCACTAAAACAGAATTTTAATGAATATGCAGACACACAGAATCTTGTCTGCATAGGTTCTTCCTGATTTTCGTTCTGGGAACAGTAAAGCGACCTGAAAAGCTCAAGAAATACATGATTCAAACTAAGCTGCTATTTCTACATTTTCTTGGGTGAGATAATGTATGCTAAGTCCCCCCTGACCCCCCCGACTTTTGCAGCAGTCGTCATAGTTTATGTTTGAATCAATAACTATTTTAATATGGGGAGTTTAGAAAAGTTTGATTCAAATTCCTTTGACACAGTTCCATCAACATCCAGTTATAGAGCCATTCTGCATATGACTCATTAAATATTTAAAAGATTCCTATTATTGAATTAACTATTTATTGATTTATAATTTAAAAGATTTATGCTTGGCCATTAAAAAAAATTCCGAGCTGACTTTCACTTAAAGAGATGTCAGGTGCCATTTGCAGCTAGTGAATGTCTAATGTACCCTTTTCACCCCTGGAGTGAAGAAAGGACAATTACTCAAGGACCCCTGGTTCAATATTCATACTGTTTAGATGCTGAGGTCTGTGGCTGCTTTCTTTTCCTGCGGCTTTAGGTCATGCTCAGCAGCGTCTATCCATCCCACAAAATCTCAGCCTCCATGGAAATGCACAGCTTGTAGTTTCTCTCCCGTTACACTTATTGATTTACATCCTGGATGAATTTTGCTACCTTTATGAGGCTTGCTGGTTATATTCTGGTTGCAGCGATGCTCTCGCTGAGGTCATGAACACACGGACACACGGACACACGGACACACATACGTGCACAGCTGATCCCTCCAGTCCAGCACTGCTCTTAAAGGAACTGATTCAACAAAGCATTCCAGGCTGGGAGCCATGCCTCTGGAAATTAATGGGCCCTTCGAAAATTAAGGATGGAATTAAGAGCTCTGCTGAATCAGAACCACAGAAATTAAAATCTACTCTGAGCACGGTAACATTAACTCCCAGCTATAAATCCAAGAGTTATCAGGATATCACTTTGCTCTTTCTATAAGGAGTGGGAGTAAAAAATGTTTATATATTGCCTTTATTTAGCACCTTTAATCTAAGGCTCACAAACCGCTTTACCAGCATTAATTATTTAAATCTGGAAGAGCCCCTAAGGGGTGCCTATTATTATAATACCCCTTTTACAAATGAGTAAACTGATGCGCAGGAAGGTTAAGCAACTCGCTGAAGGCCACACAAAGAGTCCACCCAGAGCCAGCTCCAGGCTTACAGAGAAAAGGGAGAGAGCAGAATAAATGCACCGTCTGCCCAACTGTACAAACTCAAGATATTTCCAGATACAGACAGCACTGCTACTTGGTCTAAAGGAAAGAAAGAAAGAAAAAGAAAAACAAAACATAGGAATGACTTTTTTTTCTGTACACAGCTAGGAAGGGTCTGCTTCAGATAATGATCTCTCACTGTTTGTTTTACTTTTGACTTTGGGGACCTAAGTTTTAGCGATATACATTTTTCTACAACCCATTCTTGGCTCTGCATCAAAGCCACGTGGGGTAATTAGCTCAGATCTGACAGATAAAGCAGCGGAGTGATGCACTACCCCATAGAAATGTTGTTTCATTTTCAAATAAAGATTTCTAGGATTTGAGAAGGCTGCTTGCTCTAAATGGTAACTCTCTCAAGTCAGTCTGCCATATAAACTTCCTACTGATGTTGCTGGAGGATAGAGATCAATCATAGGAAAATAATTTTGGGGATATCAGACATGAGTTTTGTTTCCTGGTCTCTCTCATGGGCGATGGCTGTGGAGCAATGCTGTCTGCTGGGCACCTCCTTCCCAAGCAGCAGGTTGGGGCAGCTCACAGAACACCTGTACAAGTCTTTCTTCTGACTCACTCAGAAAACGACGGAGCATTCATTTAAGCACTGACATCACCAGTGGGGAAGAGGTTTGCCCTGGAGCTGCCAGGGCCCACAAAGTGCTAAGAGGGGTTTGTGGGACAGGGCTTGGCAGGGCTTCCAGCACAGGAGCCCTCACCTGGTGCCCAGCAAGATCTGGAAAAGTGTGAGCAGGCGGCTGTGGTTTGAGTGCAGGGAGGGATGAAGATTCGCCCCTCCAGGGACAGCTCTGACAGACAGGCTCCTTATCAGCTATGTCACTTGTAATGGACTGGAAACTGAAAAGCCCACAACAAGGAATAAAAATGAGCATCCACCTCTCTCTTCAGAGCAGGACCTCTCAGGCAAAGATAAACCATCTGCCAGCCTGGATTAGAAGCTGCGTGCTCACAACCTGCTGGCTGTCTGAGGCAGGAGGATGCACAGCCCAATCCACTGGGAACATCCCCAGGCCTTGGCCAATCCCTCAGGAAATCAGCTCCTTCCCTCTGCTTTTCAGTTGAAGGCTCCTGAGCTGCAGCAGGCATCAATGATGCACAGGCAATTTCAGTGCCATCCATACCCCTCCAGGAACACTACCAAAGCCAAGTGCTTCCTCCTGCTCACAGGCTGTGCCTGACCTAGGACCCAGAAGCTGCTGCCAGGGTAAAAGTAAGCTACACTTGTGAACGTGTGGCCTGACCTTTGGTGACATAAACCACTGCTGGAAGAGCCCAAAATACTTGTTCTGTAATCTATTGCCAGGCCAAAAAGATTTGCCTGCCTTTAAAAGTTATTTAATATAAGTCTTAGCCAACAGAGCAGCAAAAATGATGTGCCATGTTTCACATGGTACAATACATAATGTTGATTTTGCCTATGCAACTACACAGAATAGTCAGGAACACACACACAAAGTAGAAGTTATGTGACATTTAAGTACCTGAGAAATACAACACTGCTTTGTAAATACATGCATGCATAGAGACAGGCAGACTGGAAAGGATACATACATGAATAGACTAATTCAAAATGATTGTGGGCAAAATGAATTATTCACTTAAGGTTTTTTATCTGCATTATTCACAGGATGCATTGGAACACAATTATCCACTTGGTCAGTAGACCTCTATCCAAAATTTACCGTGCTGGACTTCCAGAAGACAGAGAAAAGGTTATTTCACAAATCGAGGTTCAACCCAGCTCTGCATTGAACAGTAATCACTGCACACCAGGATTAATAGAACATCATTCAGAGACTGAGAAAGCAAGTTATGATAAAGAAGCTGTTGAAACAGGAAACATTTGATTTCCCTGGAGTCCTGTAAATCCATTTCTGATGTCCTTTCAAATTTTCTGTTATTTGCTGCAAAAGTTTTAAACACCAGTAAGAGAGCGAGGCGGCTGACGTTCCCATTTACCATGAGAAGCATTGTGTTTGGGGCTTGCATGTACAAACGGGTTCAACGTGCTTAGCAGATCCATCAAAAAGAGAGACCTCCTCGGAGTGGCTTGGAACGCACGGTGGCACACCGGGTCAGCTCCTCCTTGCCTTTGGTTTGCCTCCCCATTCCCACTGAGCACCTTCGTGTTCCCCCATGCCATTTTCCCTTCAGCATTTTATCGTGGGGGACCTCCAAACCTCCTTGCACCTGTGATGCTGGGAGCTGGGTGCTCCCTGGAGCAGACCTTGCAGGGTTCTTGTGCACTGCACAGTCCCTTTCAACATTCTAGCAACAGCAGGCCATAAATCTGTGCTAGGCACGCAGCAATCCAGCCAAGAGGACTCTAATACCATAGGATTTATTTTATTTTATTCTATTTACTTTAAGTCAACTAATTTTATACTAAATTAATTCCGAGGCTGTTCTGGGTGTTCTGCCAACTTTTAAATGGAGCCACCCAAGCAGAGAAGGCCAGGTAGCATCTCACAGGGAAACGCCAGCTCCATTTAGCTGCTCATCAGTTAAAGGCAGATTCCGAAACAGGAGATAACACCATCCACAGGAGTATACCTTCAGGAGCTCTCCTGGCTCTCCACGTTTTGTGATCTGCAATCCAGTGGTGGCCCAGCTAAACACTCTGGGTGTGACGTTGGCAGTTCAGACAATGCAGGGAATCTGGGTTCGATTTTCAGCTGCAGTCGGGTCGCTCTCCTTGTGCTGTACCTCACTGCTCACCAGACGTGTGCACGGCGTTCTTTGTTGGCCCTGTAACCTATTTAGATGGCAAGATAGCACCAAGAAAACTATTTTCCACAATAAGGATCTCTTGCCATGAATGCTTCCCCATGACATTAAAAGTGACAGCGTTGAGAAGCTGATAACCAGTGCCCGATCCTTGGAGGAGTCACAGAAATCGGGGCGTACAGTGCACACACACGGGCTCCGTTTGCTGTTGTGCTGAGGAATGAATTCTTCAGAATCTATATTTGTCTCTTCACAAGAGTTGAAGCATTATTCATTTTAGCTTCATTCTTTATTTTTCCACTAAATAAAGGGGAAAAAAAAAAAACCCAAAAACAAAACAGATTTTAATCCACAGATGCCTCAACAGTTTTATTTACACGCTTTCCTCCACTTCTGTCACTGAAACACTGTTGCTCATGTAACTCAAAGTGCATTCTGCTGCTTTCCATTGAGATATGGGCAAGTGAAAAGCACGAGGTATCCAGGAGTAAACTCTCTCCTCTCATCGGAGTAATGTACTTCCCAACAAGATGAAAAACCTCTCCTCTATTTCCACGATGAGGAGAGGCACCCTTAAAGCCAGCTTTCAAAGCCAGTGCTTTGGATTCAGCACGTGTGAGCAAACAAGAAAAATGCTTTTTGTCATTTCTGCTTTACTGTCACTTGACAGAGGTGCCATCAGCTCCCAGTGGTCTGTAAGCACAGCACGAATTGTGCTCCTGGAGCCAGCAGCGTGGCCACAAAGGCTCCCTGCACACAGCTGAAGTTTAAGAACACGAAACACATTTGAACCAGCAGGTCACATTTACCAAATGCTAGCCATGCATGACTTTACTATGTGAACAGCCGATTCTTATGTTTCTTCATCAAGGAGTTTTTCTTCCTGCTTTCTCAGCTGTACAGTGTCTCTGCATTTTTTTTTTGGCTTGAGGTCTCTGCCTAATTATCTGTAACCTTCTGTTCGAAGATCGCTGTCCTGGCCTGATAAAAACCAGTAACTTTGAAAACAAACTGGGTCTTAATTTTCCTTGACAGCCCTTCTTTAAACATGTGGGCAAAGCCCCAGCTTAATTAAATGCACATTCGTATTCCAAACAAATTAAGTACAATTAAGGACTCTGAGTTATGGGTATCTATCACTCGGCGATGTTTTTGTAAAAATTACCACATTTAGATCAAACACAGAGGACCCTTTGCTTAATTGCTTCATTAGGGCCCGATGCAATAGGCTTCATAAATACAGGGTCTGATGTCTCTTTGGGAATTGCCCAAAAGACGGCTCTTAAAGTAATTGCTTCCACATTTCTCCCCGCGCAGCGTCCATGCGCTCACTGATCAGGATGGGATGGCTCTCAGACACGCAGTGGCTGTGGGCCCGTTTCCTCGCAGCCCACGGCTCTGCCCAGCTCCAGGGACAGCTTCCACGAGGGGTTACAGAGCTCGGGCAGGACAGGGCTGCCTGCAGCACACTGCCTCTCCCTGCAGAGCCCGCAGACCGAGGCACACACGCTGTGCTGGGAGATATTTTTCCCAAGAGCTGCTCTGAAACAACAACGAACCCACAGGATGCATCACATAGATGTGTCTTCGTATCTTTCCCTGGTTTTGTTCTTTTAATAAACGTTGTGAGGACCTTGCATAAAGAAAATCTATCTGCGATGACTGCATCAGAGGAATACGAACTTCCTTTGATCACACCTATAGTCAGGAATACACTTAAAGGGAGTCCAAAATGAGGTCGTTTTTTTTTTTTTCCTGATGAGATGCAGAAAGAGCAGCACAGCAGATTTTCAGCTCTTTCCCTTTTTGCATTCGTTTGCTGGCCTGGCTGATGCTCAGGAGCAGTGCAGTTTCCCCATGGTCGCACCAAAGCAGCAGCAGTGATTGCAGCAGAGCCAAGAGGCAGCAGTTGCCACCTCGCCAGAACAAGGAGGAATGGCATGTCATTCTCAAACAAAGTGTTTGCAGGATTGGTGCTCTTGTTGTTTTTTTCTTTTTTTTTAATCAGATATTCCTGGTTTTCACCAAGTGTGAGGAAAAGATTTTCCCCTGCAACCCTCTCCCCCAGCTCCTTCTTATCTATCTTTTTCATTTGCTCCTGAATGAACGCAGAGAACAGAAGCACCGAAAGTAAAAGGAAAAAAGAATCACATCTCCCACAAAACAAATGCTTCCAAGTTTTGGACGCATGCAAAAAGCAAACAAAATACATTCTGTCATCAATGAAACTTTCTGCTTTCTAGAGAAGTGCCATTTTTTTCACTGAGATAATCATTTAAAATCAGAGAGAACAGACTTTTCCATGGCCCATTCTCTCCAGCTCGATCAGCTGCTGCCCTTTGGGGTTGGAAATGCCTCCTGTCCCCCACGCAGGGTGGGGACACCCTTTTTGGGGCTTCCATCAGTTCCTTGAGCCACCTAAGCCTATAGAAAGCTCAGCTTTACAGATCTGCAGATTTTTCCTGCAGATAACATTGGGAGAACACAAAGAATGCGTTAGTTAACATCTCTTCTGTAAAACAGAAGTCAGCCCGATTTCCACAAGCCATAAAAGTCCATCAACCTCCAGCGGCCAAGGAAACATAGCTACTTATTTTCTGACTGCTTTATTCTCCAGACCAATTTTCCTCAATGCTGAGGAAAAAAAATGAGCGGCAGATTGTCCAGTTTATGACTGGATGGCTGGCAACAGAAATCCTATTTCCAAACTGACCCCTGCTTTCCAGCATGGCATTCATTAATTCCACAGTCTCACATTTCTAGGAAGATGTCAGTCATGTATGTGATTTTTCTATCAGCTATTAATGCCAGATCACAAGGTGAGAAAGCAGGGGTTTTAATCTCGAGACCCTCAGGAGATGGAGCTGAATACATTTGGTGTGAGCCATGTGTCTGGAAATGTCAAGGACAAATATTTTTAAAGTAAGGAGTGTTCACATCCATGTGTAATCTTAAGTACTACAGAAGTGATCCAAAACATAGCCCTTTCCTCCCTGTTATGATTGTTCAGCTGTAGCCAGCATATAACTGCAGCTTCCCAGGAATTAGCAAGGCATCTCTGCACTTAGGAACTTGCATATTTATACTGAGCAACATTTTAAGGCTCTCCTAAAGGCTCTGCCTGTGACAGGATGTTTGGTTTGCTATTTGCAGAAAGGAAAAGTTTTATTGTAAAAGTTCCCTGTCTGTCTCCAAGAACTGTCTGTTCCTTCATTCTGAATGCATGGTCAGCTCCTCACTGCTGTGTTTCGTGTCATTCCTCATCAGGCTCCATTCCCATGGTCTGCAAAAAGGCACCAAATTCATGACAAGTGGACTAGGAGAAACAACAGGCACTTCCAGCAGCAGAAACCTGCCCTGCCAGCCCGCAGCATCAGCAGAAGAAAACATTCACACGACACCTACTTCATGATCCACCGGTCCCTCCTGCAACCAAGGAACGTTATTTACCTAACGAAGCACTGCCACTGCTCGCTCATTTGCCCTTTGCATGCTGTCACTCCTTTTCTCTCCGTGAGCCTACTTATAACTCTTCAAGTTCAAGTCTGAAGGGTGTACACATTGTCAGTCTTCCCATTTGTGTATCAGGTGTGCTCATTTATGAGTTAGAAAAGGGAGCAAGAAAAATTTCTGAAGGAGCAGCGATGCTGTGGACCCTTTTGAACTCTTTTCCTAGATAGCTTGCTCCACGGCTTGAAATACGGATCCGAGCCTGCTTCTAGCTGCTAACTGCCATATAACATATTATCCTACTTACTGCACACAGTTCCAAACATCTTGTATCTGGAAGCAACAAGGGAGAAGGCTCCTTTATCAAGTCAATCTCAGATCTCATTATGTTCCTCTACAACAGTTTCCGTAAACATTCAGCAATTTTCAGTGTCTGAGCTGCGCAGCTGAAGAGGTGCATAAACAGGCTCCACTGAAATGTGAAGATGACTGATAATGTACTAACATTGAGACCCCTTGCTGTGATTATTACCCCCTGAGTGCTCCTTACAGAATGTGCCTCTTATCTCACACTGACAACGCTAATAGAATATGCATAGCCCTATTAGCATACAAGATAATAGCACCCTGGAGGGGACAGAGCCATAAAACTTTAAGTAGAAATCAAAACAGAAGGAGGAAGAAAAAGGGAACATTGTCACAAGCAAAAAGAAAAAAAAAAAAGAGCCTGAGGGCAAATTTTGCTGCAGAAAACACACGTAGTCATAATTCTTGTTCTAGTCACCGTGCGAATGGTAATAGTCCTTAGTCCCATGAATACTATCAGTGCCACGTTTGCTGTGAAACATTAATTGAGATAATGTGCCCCTTTCGGATGCAGCAGGGAGTCGTATGTCAAATTGTACCACAACAAAATTATGGCAACATCTGCAAGAAATACACAGCAGCAGTCGGGGTGCCCTGCACTGGGTAAGCCCGAGCGGGCGTTCGCCTCTGCAGATGGCATCTGTGGAAGAACCAGAGCTGCAAGGAGAGCCAGGCAGCGCACACACGTACCTGTGGCTCGCTGCTTTTCAGCCACTGAGCAGCTGAAAGCTCTGCAGGTTGGCCGTGTTATCTCTTGACCCTACTTCAGTCGCTGGATAAAGCCTCAAACAGCTCTCTGAATGCCAAGGCCTTTCTTTAGTCACGTCTGCCCCGTGCATTCACATTTGTTCCATGTAACCGTCCATTGTGGCAGACCTTTCACTGCTCACCCATGGCTGGCAGACAGCCACGCATTCATATGCTTTCCATCTTACAGCAATAGCCAAAGTAAATCTTTCAGTGCTTGGCACAAGAGTGTGAATTCAATAAAAAAGGCTTCAAACAAGTTTGAGATGGCTTGTCTCTAAACAAACGAAGAACAGTGAGCTTTTCTAATGCTCATTGTGGTTCAGTTCCTGCCTGCAGCTAAATGCAGATAACCCCCAGCAGCACTGACAACCCCGTCTGCTACACCAGTCACCTGTCAAGTGGGCACACCAGTGCCCACACATCCAGCTCAGAGGGCTGGAGCAAAGCGACCTGCTCCTTACCAGGAGCTTCAGCAGGGGCAACCAAAGGTCCTTGCTGGCTTCTTTGTGAGATGGGAAACGTTGCAATATTAGTGCTGAATGCGTAGAGCCCGAGGTAATCACTCTGCGCTTTTTCCCTTACAGAAAGATGGTGTCAGGAGGTAACGAGCACTGGATCCCTGTGGTGCATTTTGAAGCATCGTGCAAAGTTTTCTGGGATTCTTCATAGCATTCACCGTGGTTTCTATAGAGCTCAACTCTTTGTGAAGTGGCTTTGTGTTGCAAAGTTTTTGCAGCTTGTGGGAGTCTGCTGCACTTCATTTTGGTTGATGGTGCTTTATGCTGCTGGTTTCAGCAATTAGAACACAGTTGGAAAAGACTCCAGTAAAGAAAATCCGGCCATTTTAGAAAGGGAAAGTGGAGAGGAGGTCACAGGAATGACTACTGAATGCACCTCTGTAGTGCCCGTGTGTTTAAGCAAGTATGCATCCTCTCCACCCAAATTATCACAGAAAAAACAGCTCACCCCAGAAACACGTGTGCTTCTCCAGGACACTAAGTG
Source organism: Callipepla californica brunnescens (assembly GCA_023055505.1). NCBI lineage: Eukaryota > Metazoa > Chordata > Aves > Galliformes > Odontophoridae > Callipepla > Callipepla californica. The sequence goes on along the minus strand of JALIRH010000036.1, from coordinate 4,944,474 downwards.
ATAGTTCCCATCACTCAACCACAGCTGAGAAGGGCTTGCAGATGTGGGAGCAATATTTTGCACATTAGGTGATTAGCAATGACCTGGTTTAAATTGTTCTCTGCATAAAAAAATGTATATATCTGAAGATTCTAAAACCATGGCAATAAAATGATTAGATATATTTTAATACGCAATAGAAACAGAAGAACAGAGAAAAGTTTGTGCTTTCTAGAGGCAAGCGAGTTACTCCCATGCCAGCTTTGATCTGTAACTTTTTACTCTATCTTTTTACTTCCATATCTCTCTGTGATGAGGCCCAGCCCCTGTGTTTGGGTCTTGCCACACTCACGTCCTGAATCGTGCCTCATTTCAGCACTGCACCCAAACACAGACTTCTGTCTGAACGTTTAACACACAGATGTCAAGGTTTTGCTTGTGGACGTTTCCTGGCTAGAACAGTGGAAAAATCTCCCAGTAAAATCGTGTTAGTTGTCTTACTCACTATCCATCCGTAGGAGAGTGGATGCTCAGCACAGCACGGCACTGAGCACGCCACAGAGAAAACAGCGCATGTGTGCATTTCAGAAAGACAGACTGGGAAAGCCAGGAATGCCAGGCACCTCGTTTCCACAGCAGCAACAGTCATTTAAAGCACAAGTAATTATTCCAGAATAAATAAGTATCTTTTTTTTCCCTCTACGAAGGCATAACTTTTATTTAGCTGACATTATCTCCAAGGATCCTTAGCAGCCCAGGACACAGCAAAGTAATGCAGCACAGCCTGGATGCTGTTATGTATTTATTAAGTTGTATCAGGGCCCATTTAGTAGCAGCTCTGCAGTTTATCAAGTAAATACCGAATGCCAAATACAAAAGAGAAGAAAATAGCAACATAAAAAATTTATCTTTGGGGGGAGGAGAGGGAGAAAGAGAGAGAGAATGGTGCTGATAATGTGATTGTGCCTTCAGCAATAGTGGCTAATATCCTTTTGCAAGGGGTGCGGTGTAAAAATATTCCAGAGCTGGGGGAGGAGAAGCAAAGAGAGGGGAGCAGAGCTGTTGTTTGTTTGTTTTAAAGTGTATTCTGGTTGCAGGCTAGGTCAGCGGGTGGCCAGACTGAGAAAATGAGTCCCCCGGGCTGTAATAATTGTAACTGTCAGGGAAAAAAAGTCAAGGTCTTACATAGCAGTGGTCTGCTCTGACTTCTGACCATGGAGAAATATATATGAAAACTACTGCCTGGGGCACTATGGGAAGAAACCAAGAGGTTTTAACTCCTGGTGGCTTGTGCTTATGAATTGGAAAACTCATTTTGCACCTTGGTGGTTTGTATCTTTATGATTGTTTTCATTTGCAGTATAAATGAAGCTAGAGATCCTCCTCGCCTTATCCCTAAATCCGTGATGCAATGAGCACCTATCACTAGGCCAGCTTTGCATTTCAGAGTATCAATCAGCATGGAGACCGATAACTGATCTTTTAACAGTGAATATTCACGAGGAGAATTTGAATCTAATTAGATCTGCAGCATGCTCATTACTCACCAGAGAGCTCCACAGCTGCCCGCGATGGATTACTTCAGAGCTGCACACAGGGAACTTCACTGACATCACCAGAAATAGTCCTAATATAAAAGCAAAGCAAGAGAGAGGTAAGAGACTGAAAAAGTTAAACCATGCAAGAACAAACCACGCAAACAGGAGAGAAAAGAAGCGATAAACTTGTCTTCTTTTTCCTCCTTTTTTTTTTTTTTTAAATTCCACAGCTATGGACCAGCACGTGAAACCGGTCCTTTATTTAAGGAAGTGTGTAAACTTCCATGAAAAGTTTGCTAACAAACCTGAGCCCACAGCATTTTGGTTATTCATTAGTAAATGAAATAAAAAATACTTATGTATGCAGCCCAAACAAACCATGCAAACACCAAGCAGCAATTATTCTCAGTTTGATCATGACAGCAGCATCCAAGGTATTGCTGGTAAATGAGCATAACTAATGCTGGAAAGTGATTTACTCGTTGGAAGTCACCACAGTCGTGCTCTGGATAACTTTTATGGGCCCCATCTGCACCTTCCCCCCATCCTTACAGCCTGCCCCTGTCTTGTGAAGGAAGTACAGCATGCGGAATGGAGTGAGAGCAGTAAATGTTTGTAGTAAGGAACTGAGTCCTGCAGAGCAGACAGGCATGGGCATGATGGAAGAACACAACCATGGCACTCGTGCCTTTGGGGTTACACAAACAGCTGCCCTGCTTTGCCTCCCAGTAGCCCCAAATCTCAGTAATTCACACTTCATTGCATTTTACAAAGGGGCAGCGGTAGGAAGGGACACAGCTTGCAAAAAAGGAGGACACGAATTTCAGAGCCTCAGTAAAGTCCCTTCCCTCTGCAAGGAGCAGAGCTGGGAGGAGCGTGGCAGGGACTCAAAGCCCAGCATGAAACACAGACCAGAACAAGAGCACAGACACTTACACCTTCCTACCCTACACTAAACTTCATCACATCACGCTTGGGAAGAGCATCATTTCCAGAGTAGCATCCAGTCTCAATGTAGAGATTTCAAGTACAGAAAAGCTCCCACTTCCCTTTGGTGGATGTTCCAGCAGCTAAGGACTTCCAGTGTTAAGAACTTAATTGAGTTTGTCTCCTCACCAACGGTCTTTTATGCTGCTGCTGGGCTCTTAGCCTTCCCTCTCTGCAAAGATACATCAAGCACTGGAGCAAACAGCGTGACCACAAGGTTAGTGCTAAGCACAGTGCACCAAAGCACCTGCAGTGCCTCCAGGTTGCTGCTTTAAAGGCAGGAGCAGGAGTGGCAGGCTCAGCTCCCATGGGACACAGGTGATGCTTTCAGCCTAAGACAGGTGCAGGGCTCCCTGTGCCCTGCATCCCCAGAGCACGGCTGTGCCCTGGCAGTGCCCATTGGGGCAGGCTCAGCCCCGTGCTCAGCTCACAGTGCCCGGCCAAGCAAGTGATTGCTCGCACGGTTTTCTATTTTAAGGTGAAGGTGGTACGTGCGGAAGATCTCAATGTCACCACCAAGCAGGGAGGGAGGCTGCAAGGAAGAGGAAGGCAGAAACCTTCACAACTAATGTCAATTTTCTGCATCAAATATTTTGATAATTAAACAAAGCTGATCAAGAGAGGAAAACAGCATGTCTCCAGAGCTCCGGAAGCAGAGGCCCATTAAATAGAAGAGTCAGAAAGTGCCAGAGGCGGCAGCCTCAGATTAATGGCACTCCAGTAATAGATTTTCCCAGGCACAGTCACACAGGAGACAACTACTGTGTAGCCAGAGCAGCGAGGAGGCCGTTAAAGCCACAGTAACATTAAATCACCTGGTACCAGGGGCGAGGGACGGATGGGAGAGCATGGGTTGGAAGGAGCTGCTTCCAGACAGAGGGACCTTTACAGCAGGGGAAGCAGTGGCTCGGAGGTACCATACACACACAGACCAACAGCAGTGCCAGGACGGAGGCAAATATCTCTTCCCAAAATGCCCAACACCTGAGCAAATATCTCTGCCCCAAACGGAGCAGCTGGCACTGAGCACCACAGTGCTGGGTTTTGCTGAGGACGGCCATGTGTCAGTTCGGTTGCTCTTCTTTTATCAAGTGCTGGCTTTATCTCTTTATCTCTAGGAGTTCTCCATTGCTTTCAGGGCGTTAAAAACACCATTTTAAACCTGCTTAGATGCATTTAAACTTCAGGAAAGGAATGGAAAGGCAAGCAATGAGGTGGGCAGGCAGCCCTGCTTCCTTGTTATCCCGTCAGTTTTATCTCAGCAGTGTTTGAACTGATCCTCCTTGAAATGGCCATCTTGTCTGAATCATTTCTATCCACTTTTATAATACAATAACAACAGAAACAAGGGCTTCTTCCAAGCCAGGCTGGCATGGATTAGAGTCCACTAGGAGAGCACTTTGCTCCCAGCTGGGGTGGATGGAAACCAGATGAAGTGGCTGAAAATCGGAAACAACTTTTTAGACGTACTTGAATCCTGATACGATCACATCACAGGGATGGGTTAAATTTATGATCTTATCTAAGATTTTTGTTTGTAATCAATCCCAGACCCACTGGCTATCACTCACTACAAGCTTATGATTTCCCTGTGCTAACAAGGAAAAGTTGGGACATCAAACTCTTCTATTAGCAGATAGGATCTGAACTGGAACGCCACACAAAGAATGAAACAGAATGACACCCAAAGCAAAAGGACAGACCTCTGCAGCCTGTGGATTTCAGCCTGTGTCCATTTTGGCCCGTGCTGCACACATGAACTACGGTGTGTGCAGACAACTCCAGTTTCCAGGCAGAAAGATTTTGGGATAAAAGCTAAGAAAACAAATTAAAACGGAATACCCTGAGATCAAAGTACAGCTTCAGCATGGAAGTTCTGCATCTTCAGTCGCACATACGCAGTGGGGTATGCACCAAAACACACTGAGTTCCCTGTTTCCCCCAGCTATAATATCTAGACACAGTGTATGTCCTTAACAGGTGACTTTTCAGTAGCAAATATGCATCTAAGAACTGAGGAGGCACCAGAACATCCTTGCTGAGCACTCTGCACAGCCCTGCACACAGCGAGCAGTTCCAGCTCCACACGGCATCGCTTTCTTCTCATCTTTGCAGGGACCAGCTCTGAGACCAACAGTGTGACAAATCTGTTAATGCTTCAGCAGGCAGTCCTACATTTGTACATCCCCTTCAGTCATTTTCCATATGGAATTGGAAGTGTTTGGTGGTTTTTTTTTCACAAACAGTCTGTTGATTTTTTCAACAGAGGCATAAAAACATTGCTCAAAATAGGGAAGTTTCAGCCAAGACGTTCAGATTGTTTCAAAAATTACAATTATTGGGCAACCACTGTAAGTTTGGTAAAGAAAGAAAGTGTATCTATCGCAGAAATTGAATGGATAGGTTCGGAGCAGAGGAGGTTCAGCAGTTTGCCTACAATCACTCCACATAGGAAGGAGAACTATGAGCCCCAATCCAAGCCCAATCCTTTCCCATAAATACCTGGATACATTCAGATGTGTGTTTGGTCCATGAGCTCACAGTCAGCCCTGTGCAAGCAGCAGCCTGTGGTGTAATTAGCCCCCCAAAGCAAACACCACTGTAGCAGGGAAACAGCGAGGGCCAGGAGCTTTTATTGTGTACAAATCATATCCATAAATCAAGAATGACTCATCTGAAGTTATTGGTGTTGCTGTGCTTTAGAATGAATGGATCAGAATCTGGTCCACACATTTCACACATTTCTGAGAATCAACATTTGTAACTGTATCAGTAGCCTGGAATGTCTCCTAATTGGCACCAAATGTGAAACAGCTCATTACCTGGGTAGGCAAATAGCTCTAGAGAGATGTCAGAAACCGAATGTAAGGAACATAAAGAGCAAACAAGTTCCACGCACAGATAGGAACTGAGGTGTAACAAGCATTAAATAATAGCTATAAAATTTTATGTATGTACATGAATTCCAATATTACTTCATCCAAACTGATGCTTACATTTAAGGTGTGTGCTGTTTTCCTCTCTCTGTGATAAAAATATTGCTCATAAAATTTGGCTTTGTGTTGTACAAATATCTTGCAAATTTGTACCACTGTATATCGATGGCACGGAGATTTGTGGGCATGTGGAATCTTTTGAACCTGTGAGACAGTGAACAGCTCACAAACCAGCTGTGGAAATACAGGTGTGCACTGTGGGGCTGATGTCCTTCGTGAAACCCAGCAGAAGATTTAGGCTGAGATGTGTAAAGGAACTTGAGCCCACAAGATGCTGAAAGCCCAGCACCAGGCGACCATCTTCTTTGTTAACCCTCAAAATAGAAAGTGCTTGAGGATCTCGGTGTTTATTCAAGCAAATAAAGTTAATAAATCCTGTTAAAATGTTACTAGAGTTTTGCTGCTCTGTTTGAGATTCGTACCCTCCAGTCCCAATGCTGACTGGGGAAAGGAAGTGTTATTAACTAATGCAGGAAATAAATCCTGCTTTGTCTGCAGCAAATGTGGCTCCTGGACATTCCTGCCAACGACAAACTGTGAGTCTGAACGACGCTGCAGCAGCAAGCAGAGCAGAGATGTTCCCTTTGTGGGTCAGGCTGATGGCAGCTGCAGAATGGCAGAACACAGTCCTGCTGCACGGACCCTGCCCAGGAGCTGTGCCCCAGCAGAGGGAGGCAATGCTCGGGTGGGTACCTTGCAAGAGCAATCTGCTCGTGAATTGGCCCTAAAACTTAATCTGTTCTCTGAAAAAAAACCCTGTCTTGGCATTTTAGGCAGGACCTCGGTGATCTACAACAAGGAGCGACATTTCAAAACAGATAATGTGGGTAGTGAATTATTTGCTGATCCAAACCAACAATTGGACATACTTACTTTTCATGGATTTAATCTTTGCCGAGGCGTTAGCTAGCGAGCATGAAATATCACTTTTTGAAGGCATTCTGTTGCATTTATGCAGTGTACAATTACACTAGGCAGCTTTATGACACATTGACTCGGTCGAGTGTGATGCAATGTAATACAACCAAAGTAATACGAGCTTTTAAATGCAACATGATGGCAAAAATCCATCTCCGATCTGATCTTTGTTTCATTTCAGATGCCAACTGTCATAATTCACAAGGAGTCAAATCCTTCTGGCCTCGCTCACGTGGGCTCCATCACAGCCAGAGGGATGTGCCCGCATCCGCATGGAAAAGCGTCCGCTCAAACTGAAGATGGGAACAAATGCGTTGTGCTCACCAGCACACATCCCTCCAGCTGGAGCCCGGAGAGCTCCACGTGAGCTGCAGTTCCTCTTCAAGCAAAAATACACACGAGAGGCAAAGATGGCAAATAAGAGTATGGTATCTCTGAGCTTTATTTTGCTGGCCAGGAGCTTGGCCCTCTGAGTGTGTTTGCTTGCACGGAGGATGCAGCTGTGGATGGGCTGGCTGCTTTAAGGACCCCATCAGCATCCCCCGATCAACTGCTGCACCAGAAGGAGTATCCAAACCTTGAGAACAAGTACCACACGATAACGCCTTTCAGTGATTCCCTACGAGCAGTGCCCTGCTCTGGAATGGCAGCAGTCACAGTGAGCACAGACACGGGCGCAGGGTTTGGTCTGGATCCTTACTGTGGTCGTGCTGGTTTCCCCACACCACACACCTCACTCAGCTCACTCCTGCAGGGCTGTGCTGCCGGGATCGGACAGTAGACAGCAATGTGTCCATTCCAATTTCGGTTCTGATCCTGGGATATTTCTAACTCCCTCCATATCCTTGATAGATAATGGTTTAATAAGCGATCTGTTTTTTATTTAAAGGGTCGGTAGTAAAACCCAGATCACATTTCTCACTTGGTGGGTTAAAAAACCGCTTACGCTCATTTCTGCAATGTAAAACGACACTATATCAAATCAAACATTTCCAGATGTGGCCAGCTTGTGTATGTAAGCGCAAGAGGAGCGAGCACTTAGAGACAAGCTTCCCAGGCTTTTTTTAATAGGATTGGAACCCCACCTACTGGCAAAGACTGTTATAGGGATGTCAAGACAAGAACACATACAGGGTTCGTCCCTGGACTAGAACGAGAAATCTGCAGAGGGGTTCCTAAACATCTGCTCCCACTTCCAAACTGAGTGCCCAATTTGAGCAACTCAGTGCTGAGCTCCTGTAAAATCCTAAGGGCCCCAAATGTCGACTGCACTGAAAGACATGAGGGAAAGCACAGAAATACGTCAGAGCTGACTGGTGTTTCCAGCACACATCGTGCTTTAGAAAGCGTCAACTTGAGTCAAGTGATTTTGCTCTTAATTCTGATAGTTGGGATCAGATCAGCCATACGCAGCCTTTATTTAGGTTGCAGTCCCACAAGTCCGAGCCCACACCCCACTTTGCTCCATCCCATCCGTGGTGCAGCACGAGGTGCTGGTCCTGGAGCAGGCAGAGGGTGGGGATGTCTGACATGGATCTGTGGTTCAGTGTGGAATGTGCTGTTAGGGGGATGGATCTCTTCTGCTTCTCAGAACTACTGGTCCCTCTACTTAGATCATCACTACGGGCTTAGGTCTTGAAATAAAGAGCTCCCTAATGCTAGCCCATTGCAAAACACGAGACAGCATCCAGCCCTGAAACAAGCTGCATGGAGGGACTGGCTTCCTGACACTTCTTTCTTTTGCTCTTAGCCATTATGCTGCAGAGAGTCCAGCCAATGTCTACATGGCAGTGACACAGAAGGAAAAAGTCCAGATGCTGCCTGACAAAGGGGAGAGAGATTGGGCTATTTGTAGTATCTGGCACATGCACCAGGCATGTCCAAATACGAAGAAAAAAAAATTCTCTATCTTGGGCCAAAGTTCTAAGAAAGAAAAAAAAAAAAAAAGAGGTTTTTCAGGATGTGAGTCAGAAAGTCCTGGAAGGGTTTGCCTCGACGAAGTCATGATAACGGAAGGATAAGTGAAAGAGTGGGGCGAGATAAGGCCGAGGTGGACACATATGCTTCCTGTCCATGAGAAGGGAAACAAGGCAAACCAAGTCTGAACGTGCCAGCTTCCAAGAGCTTCCTCTGGCTATGGAGAAGCTCACTCCGATGAAGTGCACTCCTGGCACTCTTGGGCACGGGCATGAAAGTGCAAGAGGAGGATGGGATCCACCTGGGCAGGATACCTGCTGCAGGCACTGCCAGCGGCTGCCAGCCCTCCCCTGCCACCTCCAGGGAGCCCAGCAGCTGCACCGAGCTCACACCGAGGGGCTTTCAAATAAAAAGGAGTTTGCATCAGCACTGGGTTTGCTTGCTCTGCTATCTTCTGTGATCAAAGAATTGAAACAGCTGCATGTCTCAGCTCGCTGGCAATAAAAGCTGCACTTGATTGGCTTTGTCCTAACCCTATAGCTACAAGGAAAGTGCAACCACAGATCTGATGAGAAAAAAGAAGGCAAACACCCAAGCTACATTTAGCCACATTCTGCATCCTCCTAACCTGCAATCTCTTAAGTGCCACTTACCCAATTAATCCAAGCTCTTCTACTTTATAAGCAAAGCTGTAACATATTTAAACAGCTTAGGAACTGCCCACCGAGCCATGCTCCCTATCTTATTCATCAGCTGCAGTACTGACTGTGCATTAACTAAGAAAGCACATGGCTTGATTAACACTTCCCCTGCCACTTCGCTCCTGCTGCTGATTTCTGCTGAAATTCTGCTAGGGCTGAATTTTCCCAGCTTTTTTAGTAGAGTGGATCTCATCTCAGTAGGGACCGTCTTTTGGACCAGCTCCTAGAACATCCCTGCAGCAGCTATAGTAACTATTTTTATAGGCAAGTTTTATTAGGAAAGTATTTTAAATGGCCTTTGAATGCAATTTAGCAGCTGGAAATACGGCAGGATGCCAGCACCATGTGATCAGACAATCCGTGCAGCACCAACAAGTGCTACCAGAGAACTCTGGTACTCTACAGACTGTGCATGATAGAATACGCTGGGGACATTCAGTGAGCCAGGAGGTGCCCTGACACTGCAAATGCCTGAAAGGCTGAGCTATGCTATTCCTGGATCCCTTACTAGAAGAAAAAAGAAACCTATTTTCAGAGTCCTAACTGGCATGCTTGGAGCTAAAATGCGTGCAGAAATGGTGGGTTTCGTTATACAGTGGATGTCAGCTCATCATAAATGCATGTGAGGACAGAAGCCATACAAAGTGCCGTCAGTGAGTGTGTAAGAGGTGAGTTACATGCTTATAGGGTTGATTCTGACCAAATTATATGGGGTATAAGACAAAGTAGCCCAAGCACACTGAGCCCAACATATCCATCTTCTGCCTCCTACCCACATGAGGCAGGAAAAAACCTGCTTCCTTCTCCATCCTCACCAAACAAAGATCTTTTTATCCTCCCCACCCTTTAAACAGCCCCTCTGCACAGCACTCAAATCATCAGACCTCATGAGATCTCTCTTTTCCCTGTGCTGGGAACGTGAGAGCTCCGTGGTGCAGCCTGCAGGCTCTGTGACACGGGGCTCCATGTGGAAAATGGGCTCCATCATCTGAGGAGCTGAGGAAGATGCCTCCAGAAGATGTTTAAAAAATCCCTGAAAGATAGAATTACCCGTAGGCAAAGGGCTGCCACGGGCTCCTGACACTACAGGGAAATGTTTCTCAAGGAGATCTCGTGCTCTCAGAGGAGCACAGGTGTGGATTGTGAAAGCACTGAGCACACACCAGGCTCTGCTGCTGTGGCCAGGCTCTTCTGAGTGGCCAAGGCAAGAAACCAGGCTGGCAAAGTTGTAATCAATCACAAGTCTAAGAAAGTAAAAACAAAGCTTGAAATAGCTGAGGACCCAGTTCTAATCCCAAGCAACACTGGCGCAGCCACATGCAGAGTTATGCGGTTTAAACTCATGCAGATGAGAGTGGAAACTGGCCTCCAGTACAAGTGCATGCTGAGGGAAAAGACAGCTTTCCTTTTAGACATGACTCCAATTGTACAGTCTGAGATTCAATTAAGCTTTGCTTTCCTGACAACTCCTTCCAAATAAAGGCTCAGTCTTTGTGCTAAGCATTTTTAAAAATAAAATAAAACAAAATCATACATTTGGCAGGACCTGGACATTCCAGCTACTAAATTGTACTGTACTTTATGCAAAATTTCAATGCATTAAAGAGAAGGGGGAGGGCAGCCTCTTTGACCAGTGTCCAACTGTTTAGAACTGTTAAATATGAGTTTTTGCCCGTGTTTACATGTGGAATGGAACACAGCCATTCAACCACAAAATGTTCCCAAAGCAAACATCCAAAACCTGGCTGCTGGCAAGGTACGCTGACAGGATCGCCTGAAACCAGTCATTCACAGAATGCCAAAACAACAGATTACCATTGGTAAAAAATACACAAGGTTATTTTCTTACGTCCTGGGAAGAGGCCATTGCAAGTGACAGGAAACAGCGACTGGCAAGGCAGAGTGTAGGCTCAGGGCTTTTTCATCTGGAGGGAGAAAAAAGATCAGTGTTATTTCAGATCTGCAGAAAAGCATGCGAGTAACACAATAAAGCAAGCACATGTTGCCAATAGCACATATGGGCAACTTGAATTAGAGCATACATATTCTGCTAAGTCAGGACTTGCTGCACGATAAGTAAAGCAGAAGGATGGACAAAGCACCCAAAGAGGGACACAGCAGCTCCAGATGTGTCAGAGGGGAAGGTGAGATCAGGAGCTGACCTGTGCCCCTTCAGACAGAGCCAACGCTTTGTGAAGCATACCATGTCCTAACCCTGCAGGGGAGGCTGAACCAGGAGCCTGTTCCCAGCTCTTTCTCAGCAGAGCTCAGGGTCCCTGCGATGCCAGGACCACGATGGACAATCATGAGACGTGCCTGAGAGCTGGGCAGCCATCCATTGAGGCTCCTAAGAACAAGGGAGTCAGGGATCAAGATCCCTTTGCCAACCCTTGGGCTGGTCCTTGTGCTTGCCATGCCTGTTTTTAGAACCATTTGCATTTAGACCCTCACGATCTCCATGCAATTACAACCCTCCTGCTTCACAACAGCCACACTGTGCCTGCCTGCTGCCTCCTACCTCCTGCCCCACGTCTTTCACATCACCGAGAGCGACTCAAGTGCTGACCAAGCAACAAACAGAAATATTTTGCCATCGTGTTTTCTTTTCTCCTGCATGTTCACACCTCCCCAAGAGCTGAGTGATCCCTGTACACACCGGATAGGCATTATTATTCCTCCTGTGCATCGACACCTTGTTGCATGAGCCGTGCTGATCGATTGCAGGTGCCCCTCTCTATGAAACCGGCCAGCGACCCACTCACAAATTTGCTGTGCTTGTTAATATTAAAATCATATGGCCAATACCCTCCTAAATTGGTTCAGGCTTGAGGTACTGCTGCTTCCCAGTAGGAACAGGGCTGCAACAGGCTTTCTGCAGGCCCCACTATTTATGGTAAACACTCTGCTTTGTTGAAATAACATAAAATCTTGAAATAAACCTATTCTAGCAAAGGAAATGTTAAAGTGCCACCACCATCTCTGCTTCAGAATATTCACATGAGCTGCACTGCAGCTGCACCACGCGGTCCTCACTGCACAGGGCTGCTGGAGACCTGAGGACCACGTGTGCTCTGCTTTGATCTGAAGAGAGAGGGAAACTCTCCTGAAACTCTCAGTTAAAAACATTGGGGCTGCATTTCCATACGGAGTGCCTGGAGCAGGAGCAGAGCTGCTTTTCACCTTCCTGCACCATTTACCTCGATCTGCAGCGTTTGTTTGCAGGTCCCAGGATGATCTCCTGGGAGTTCAACCACCACCAACATAAAATCAAAGCCCCTTATCAGCCAAAAACACTGCTTGTGATCTGCCACGGCTACTGGAAATCCAACTAGGGTCACGTTCTGGGTGTGAAAGTCAGTGAGAGACACCAACAACCTGTGAAATTTTCCTGGAAATCCTATCAGTATGTCAGAAGCGAGCAGAAAAACTAGGAAGAGTGTGAGATTCCAGAGCCAGGAGTTGTTTTTTAAAGACAGGAGTTCAGATGCCATCAGTGAAGGTATATTTCAGAAGAGAATCCCAAGGAATGTGTTTCAAAAGGTGAACAATATTGCATGCTTTTGGACATCCTGGTCACCCTTTGCAGAAAAGTATGGCTTCCTTTCACAGGTACGTACTTCAAAGTTTTGACTGGGGTTCCTCCAATCTACTGCTCACTGTTCAATTTACAAGCACGTGCATTTAAGCACTCCAAATTTACTCTTTGCAGGGCATGTTCGGACCTGGCATCAGATGGCTGCTGGAACTCTGGATGCCAGACAGAAAAGCAGAGGGAGAATTTGAGGAGGCATGCGGATACAGAGTCATTGTGAGAACAAATCAGCTGGATGCTGAGAGCTGCTAACAAAGTCGTGAAAGAAATGCATGCCTCTTCCAGGAGGATTTTCCCAGTGCTCTCGCCCAGCACTGCTTGGGAAGGCCACCCCAGAAGTTGATGGTTTAAGGTAGTTGAAGAGGGATTAGCCTCCATGAAAGGCTCAGGAATACTTTTTCTCAGTGAAAGTTTACAATAATATTTTAAAGACTCTCAACCAACACCCGTACTTAAGCTTTGAAAACAGATAATGCATTTTTAATGGGATTGCACATCTGACAAGGAATTTGACTAATTCCTCTGATAGCAGACAGCTTCCTCCCCATAATTCATCTCAAAAGGATCAAAAACCAAAACACTCCCTGCCATCTCTGGAATGGCCCCCCTGCCCAGTGCCTGGAGAGGCTCAGCTTGGTTCTAGCTTCATGGTGGCAGGGAGCAGGGCATGTCCACAACCTCCTGCAGCCGTTCTGCCACAGGAAGGGATGGAGTGAGGCTGAAGAGGCCGAAGGCTTCAAGCCAGGGCCTGGGCTGCTGACTCTGAACCCAAGGTTGCACAGGTTGATTTGGAACTTGGAGCTATCTGCAGCCACCAACGTCTTCAAAGTTGCTCAAGTCGGATAATTTCTCTGCTCTGGTGCACTAACAGCTGCGAGCTGTTTGAATCTGAGGTGTTTGAGAAGGAAAAGCATGAGGGTTTTCATTAGCTTTTTAAATTATTTGCCCTAATAAGGATTTCCTGCTCATAATCGTATGCTTTGCCATGGATTAAAGCCCTGCTCCAAAGGAGGAGACAACTCAGTGCTCTCCAGAGCCACTTGGCTGTGCCTTTAAAGCTATTCCTGGCATAATCCTTCGTAGATGATCCACAGCACAAAACCTAGCAAGGTCTGTCAAGGCATTTTTAGCATTTGTTCTGCTAAAAAAAAAAAAAGAAGAAGAAAAAAAAAAACCCTGAGGTATTAGGGTGCACTAATCTTTAAAAAGGTTAATTTATTCATAGAGATTTTGACAGAGATGTATGGCTAGGCTGGAGTCCCAGGCACCTCTTCCCAAGGGGAGCTGCCAGTGCACAGCCGGCTCTGCTGACACACAGAGGGGCTTCAGGATGGAGCCCAGGCAGCACCACCCAGCAGCTTCCCACACATCCCGGGCACTTCTGCTTGCTGTGAGCAGCCCCTGGAGCTCCCTCTGCTCCCAGCCCGGCCTCCTGCACACCACGGTCCCATGCAAAGTGCAGGCAGTGAAACATCACATCGTCTTGGATCCCAGCAGGGGCTGGGATAGCATGGCATGGCACAGCATGGCATGGCACGAGCAGATGTGGTGCTGTCTCGGTGGAAGCTTTCAGACACGTCTCTCCAGGCTCATATGCTTGCTCTCAGACAAAGTTTAGTGAGACTACATGTAATTCTCTGGATATTCTGAGATAATTGATGCTCCAACAAGAGATACCGTGTTAAATAAATTGCACCCCTGACACTGGAAGAAGTGGACCATAGTTTGTAACATTGGATTGTGCCCTATTTTTCCCACTGGGAACAGAGTTTGATCCATAACTGCACAAAGACCACTTGCAGATCAGAGCTGTTCCTGCTCTCTGCAGCTGAAGCAGAGGGTGATGCAGAGCCTCCAGACCCTGCAGAGGCCTCTGGGGCCTCCAGCTGTCAGGATGCTGTAGGAACTCAGCCTGATAACTGATTTGGTTGCTTCTTTTTAATTTGCTTGGGGTCTGTGCAATTAAAACTAAAGTTTCCACAGGGTTCAGAAGGACAGAGCTAATTTGTGAGTGCCCTCTCGCTGCAGCAGCAATTGCTCAATGTCAGGAATACCTGCACTGTTTCTTTCCAGCTCTTGACCAAAAGAGGAACGTACTCCTACTGATACAGACAGACCGTGCCTGGGCTGACCTGTTAGAAGCAGCTCACCTGCAGCCAGCCTTGCTCAACCTCCTGCATCTCACCTGCACCTCTGGCACTGCAGAGGACAAGGGACAGGCTCAGTCAGCGTGAGCCAAAAGCAATAATGCTCCGCTGACCAGAGCTAGTTAACTGCTAGTTTAGATTATTAACCTCTTGTCTGTAATGAGAGTCCTGAGGCTGCTTAAGCCACAAGACCAAATTTCTCCTAACCACAAACATGGAATCCTCATTAATATGAATCTGAGACACTTTCCCAGGAAGAAATAATTTGCAGAATGTTGAATCTACCCAGAAGCAAAGGATGCTGGATTTAGAGGTATGCTTGAAACTTCGGCAGTTCAGCTTAATTTGTCCCCGAGGAGAGGGAGGAAGGTCTGCAATGAGAAATTGATTTTTGTTTTTAATTGCCAGGTGTCACCGGGCCTTAAAGAGAAAGTTTTCTGATGATTTCCCCAATGCCTCCAAATACTTGTAATTATTTTCTGGGGAATTTTACTTGAAAAATGATCTATTTCTAACTGAATTTAAGCCTGTGTTATGCAAACAGTAAACCAGCTTGTTTGAAAGTAATCTTTACCCAAGGGCTAGCAGAGGAATAAAAATAAATAAAGTATGAGAGGTTTTTACAAAACCACAGACACCACCAGGCTTTCCAGGCCTGAAGGAAGAAAATCTCATTCTGTGGACTCCCCTTTATCCCTGAGTAACTTGCGTTTTTTAAGATGTGCTCCGGTTGATATTTGGATTGAGTTACCCAACAACCAGCACCTGCTGCCTCTGAAGCGGAATGCGGCCGTGTCCAGAGGCATGCAGCAAATGGCTGAGGACAGGGGGCTCAATTACTGCATGCGTCTGAAGAGAAGGTAAGGGTTTAGCAGCATGACAGCTCATGTTTAATTAAATCGTTGATTTTACCACTGTTCTACGTTCTGGGGTTCTCTGTGTGGCCACAAACCACACGGTGCCCCCAAAAGCAGGACCCAGTGATGCTCTGCCCCCAGAGGAGCTGCCTGCTCCCACTGCCAGAGTTCAGCCCCACTGGTGGGTCCCTGAGCCACAGCCCTGCGTGGGATCAGCACAGCAGCAGCACGAGTTCCCCTCCGAAGGGCTTCTGACCTGAAGGGCTTTGAAGTAGAAGCGAGCCGTTCTCCCAGGTGGGATTATGCTGTAACAGAAACAGGGGGTGGCTTTCCCAATTGTTCTGCCTGCTCCCTGAAACACGAATCCCCTCCTTTATCCTCAAAGAGCAGCAGGGCTGGCTGAAACCTGAAGACTGCAGGAAGGTGGAGGCATTTCTCTGAAGTACCACGGGAAGGACCTTAACCTTGTGCTGCCAAGATAACGCCGTGTGGGAAAGTGTGCTTCAGAAACTCACATCCTCTGATAGCAAAAGCCCAGCAGAGCAGCTTCAGAATCGATGTCCTGGAAAGCATCAGTGTGTAACGTGCTATCCCCAGTGTCTGAGCTACTGTGCTGGCAGGAGCTCTTCGTAATGACAATCGCATCCCCCCTCCCCACCCCCCGCACACACACTGGTTTGCATTACAGAAAACATGGTCCAACAGAAAGCCAATTTCTCTGTGCTGCGATTGGGTTTGGACTAATTCCAAGCAGTCACTATCTAACAATCTCTTTCCAGGAGTTCCCACTCACTTCTCGTGTATCAATCTATTTTTATGTTGGTATCTTGTTTTAATCTTTCCTTTCACGTGGATGTGAGTGCAATACCAAGAGCAGATGTGGCTCGTTTCTGTGTACAAGTCTGGGTCGTAATACGTTTAAAGAGCTTTCTCAGGTGTGGTTGTTTGGCTTCTGAAACGTGTGGACAATGTTTTTCATTAGATTTATTTCTGGCAGGTTTAGTTGAAATCGGAAGGTTCAGTTGGGCAGGTTTTTCTCTCCCACTCCAATTTAAACCCATTTTGTAGTTTTAGCAACAAAGGGAAATTAATAACAATTTCACTAGTGCTTGGCAGAGAGGTGTGCTGGAACTCCCCCAGGCCTTGGGACATCACATTTCTGCCAGCTTTACCCACAGGGCACGGCTCACAGCTGAACCAGGAGGCACAGGGGCAGCTCCTGCCTGTTCTGTGCACACGCAGCAAATGTTATTCCGCAGCCTGTCGATAAGGAGCATTCCACCAGCATGAAATTCCCTTCAAACCACACACTGTGCAGGAGTGAATTTAAACAAGAACTCAAAACACAATGGCAAGTAATAATGGACTACACAGGTTTCATTCCCGATGGTCATCGCCGGCTCAAGTGACAAATAAATTCCACAGGCTTCCACCTCTTCCTGAAACACAAGAGCTTGTGGGATCAGTGAGGATCAAGACGAGCCACCGAGCACTGCCAAAGCATCCGAGCAATGGGAGCTGCTCAGCTTTCCTCTGTCTGTGGGCCACAAAGGGCCGTCACACTCACGGCCACTTATCTCACTCACACTGCTGCAGGATTTCTAATGTTGTGCTACAATTGTCATTTTGGTGTAAGTGAATCTCTTACGGTGCAACCATATCGGACTGTCCCTGGTTTATTGGATAACAAAAGTACTTCACATTTTCATTTAAAATAGATAGGTTTTCATGAGCGAGGTGTAAAATCCCCCCAAGTGCAGTTCAGGAACTGTGTGCAGCTTAATACCCAAATCATCATGAGCATGACACAAACCCCCTATGACCATTCAGACATTAGAAGGTCCCAAGATTCTGAAACTTGCAGCATGTGTTGCTTTCTTTTAACCTTCTGCTGATGTATCTGATCGGTTGCATCAGGAGCTGGCAGTCTGCTGTTGTCCCTTAATGAGCATTTCATCCACAGGTTCTTCTACCTGTGCATGGTTTAAAATCGTCTGCTAAAGTGCCCCACTTTGTGCAGAAGACATGCATGCTTACCAAAGTAACACACCATCAACCTAAAACCTCCAAAGAAACTGCATAAGAGAAAGACAAAAGCCACAGCATTGTGCTTAGCAATGCCACATCCCAGCAGCAGCTCTACCACCTCCTCCCAGGGACCCTCCACTGCCCACATCCCACAGAGCACACTGCAGCCTGACAAAGACCTTCACGGCCCCAATACCTCCTCGTGACCTTTCTTGCTCTCTGGGTACACAGTGATGCCAGAAGCTTGCTTTGGTGTGTACATCTGAATAGCAATTCTGATAGCTTTATGATTTTTGCTGGGTTTTCCTTTTAATTTTTGACATTTTACACAGGACAGATGTTGTCACCAAGGCTGCTCTTGTAAACTAGATATGGAGATGGCTTGGATTGGATTACCTTGGTAAAATAGTTTAAAATAAATAAAAGGATGGTTGGTCTCTCTCGGGTGAATTAGCTTGATTGGAACTGTCAGGTTAAAAGGTCTAAATAAACAGTTGTACATCTACTCTTGATGGAGTTAAGCACCCAGGACAAGCGGTAAGGACACCCAGAATGAAAGCCTAGATGAAGGACTTCATCCCAGCACAGATGTGGGCAATGTGTGTGTAAGCATCTCCTAAACCTCAGTCTGAAGAGGGTGTCATGGTTTTATGATTTTTGGTACTGGTATTCCACATCATAACATCATGTATTGCATTAAGAGTTAAAAAAAAAATAAAACCATGACAGAGGGCCTTGGGATTCTGGAGACCACAGGTTTGATTCCCAGCAGCCACTAGAAGTCAGAAGGTTGTGATGATTCCTTTTTCCTGCTAATAAATAATGCCATGTAAATATAAATGTGGAGAAAAGGATCTCTGGAGACAGGAGAGGTCAGCTCTGCTTCCTGGAGCTTCTGAGCTCCCTGCAGAGGAAGGACAGGACATTGCTCCAAATCTGTGCTTCTAACTGGTTAAATCCCTCAAAACCAAAGTTACTACACTCCTCTGTCCTCTCCCAAAGGACTAAATACATCCCAGTCTATTTACAATGCATAGACCCTCCCTTCCACTTCTGTGCCCAAAGTAAATCAATTCTTCACCAGCTGTAATGATCTGCAGAGCAGATTTCTGCCCTGTGCACTCGACACATCTGTGCAGTTGTGCCACAGAGGTGTACAAACACCATCAAGGGGTGATTCATCCCGTAGAAAAGAATTTGATGATATCTAAGAGTGGATACTTGCACCAGCTCAGGAGGAAGTGCTGTAAAACTGAACGAGGCATCATCCCGCAGCCCGTCGGTGCTTTTACAGGCTCACAGTCTCAGCATTACAATACAGGAAACACTGCTAATCAGAGACCCCTCACTGTAGGACCTTCTTGACATTTGCCACTGTCCAGACTGAAGTTTTCATCCAAAAACATCACCTAAATAGCTCATCTCTGCTTTGGTCTAGTTTGTACACAAATAAAGAAAGACAAAATGTACCTTGCTCAATATCACCTACGGCCAATGCAGTCCAAAACAACCAGGAGGTTTAAATGCCAGCTTTTCAGAAATCACTGGATGCTGTGAGGCCTTCCCAGCTAACAGCTATGAATAAAGCCCAGAAACAGAAGTACCTCCACAAAGAATTTGGCCCACGGCAAACACACGTTATTGTAAAATTGTCCAGAAAATAAGATGCTGTTCAGACCAGAAATTACCTTAAATGACTGTTGAGTTGACTGGGTTACAATATTTTAAGGATCATAAAAATAAATATAGTTGTCCAAACAGAGAGATGCAGTGTGTTGCCAAGTCAAACAGCCCGCACGGAGGGGTGCTCGCCCCGCGCAGCGCTGGGCTGCCTGCGAACTCGCAGCGCTGCGATGAAGTGACTCTTTGTTCGCTCTGTGTGTTTAAAAATTGACGAGTGCTCCGTGGTATCAATCATGCCTGTCAGACAGCACAAGTGCAGATCTGTTACACTTAAAGGGTTGTCAAACGAGACATGATTTAATTTGTCATTTTTTTCTCTCTCTCTTAGCGCGGCATGCACGTGCTCTTCATTACTCTTCATCATCGGGGAAAATGAATACATTTTTTGTATAATTTTTTTTTTTTTTTTCCTTGGGAGGGTGGAGGGATGGTTGTTTACCAATGACCCAGCACTTGTGAAGAGATCATAAGCAGCTGTTCCCTACATGCCCTCACGATCTGAGAATTTAACGGAGCCGCAGGAGGGGTGGGACGGGAGCAGGGCCGCTCAATGGACAAAGGCCTCGCCACGCGCGGCCCTGCGGGCACTGCCTGCGCCTCCACAAAGCCTCCCCACCCATCCAAGAAAGAGACTTGCTCCTGGGACATTCATTTGTTTGGGAGAGCAGAGCCCACGGGAGTTCTGCCCTCTTTAGGACTGCAAGATGGAACTCACAAAACCTCCCGGCTCCTGCAGTGCTGTGAGCGGGGTTTGGTTCCTGGGAGAAGCTTTATCTGTTGTGAAATCCAGCAGGAGGAAAAGCAGATGTGTGGAATATCAGAGTGTTGTGGAAAATAAAAGGATTAACTCATTTGTTTCACAGTTAACGTTGTTGAACCTTTTTTCGGGTGACATCTAGCTGCATTCTTCAATCCGTATTTCATATATCACAGTGAAGAATGTGAAACCTGCCTCGTTACTGGGAATGACATCTCTCCTGCCCTGCACTACACAGTATCTGCATTCTGCAAGCATGGCTTCAAGCAGCCAGGCTTGCACCAGCACAGCAGATGCCACCAGGACATCCCTGCAGAACCAACAACCAGGCTGGCCCACGTGGAGGAGCCTGAGCTGAGCTGCTGCTCATTCCAGCAGCTCCTAGAGAAACATTTCACAGGTCCCCAGTGACAATGAGCAGGAGCTCAGCACACTGCTCACCTGGCAGGTCTCGGCCATGATCCATCCTGGTAGAGCAGCAAGGTCACATCTGAAATGCTCCCAAGATGTGAACCTGGAGACACAGCACTGGGAAATGAAGAGCAGTGACTGCCAACAGGACCCACCCAACACCTTCAGGCATACAACAGAGAGAACTGGAGCCCTACAGGATGGAAATGCTGATTTTCTTCCCTACACCTCCTAGGTACTTTTCTGCGACAGCCCTTTGGGCATCTGTCTCTAGCCAGACTTTATTTCACTGCTGATAAATGTAGCTGGGAGGTGAGGAAAACTACCAGGACAATTTTATCCCTCACGGTAAAAGAACCCATATAATGGACATTAAACCCACACAAGGTGAACAGCAGCAACCCCAATCCTTTACCTATAACACAAGCCCCAAAGCAGCCCTGGTGCCCAACAAAGAGCTGCTCTAAGGGAGAAGGAAAATGCCAGCACACTGCCAACATCCGCACACTCCACAACAGCAGGGAATTGATGTGATAATTAATTATCACAGAGCCTTAGAGAAGGTCAAAAACCAAATACAAGGGCAAGCCACTTGGCTGCAGCTCTACCCTTGGCCTGAACCACACCATTCCAAGCACCGCATCTGCAGGAGATCAGGAACATCCCCAACCCTGGAGGTGTTCAAAGCCAGGTTGGATGGGGCTCTGGGCAACCTGATCTAGTGCCCAATGTAGCAGTTGGCAGCCCTGCCCCAGCAGAGGGGCTGGAACTGGATGGTCTTGGAGATCCCTTCCAGCTGAACAGAGCTGATGCCCCTGGAGCAGCCAGCAGCAGGAGGGAACCAGGGGGACAGCAGGCCCTAAGCACATGCTTGATGGCTTTTCTGAACCGTGTCCCAAATTCTGCTTTACCTATTAATGTGAATAGCCCTATTGAATTCACTTGGGCAGCCCATGGGAATACAGATAGAAAACTTTGGCTCTACTTCGGTAAACTAAATTTCAAGAACAGTCTGAGTATGCCATAACAAAGACCCTAAAGCCAGCGAGGACCATGAAAGGAGCTCATTTCATTACTAAATCAATTTATAAGTATAAATATGGAGTTATCTGACTAAAATATGGGTTTTCCTTATTTGAAATACTGCACCTCCAACTTACTGGATGTCACCAATAGGCACCCCTTAAGGAAGCAGGCAGCATGCTGCCTTTGGATACCCAACCATAAATCAAGAGATTTCCTGAAGTCTGCCTGGAATAGTGGAGAGTAGCCAAACTTACATGAAGTGCTATTTGTGTGCTATTAGTTGTGGGGTGTGTGGGGGGAGTGTGGGAAGGAAAAAGGGGAAGAAGGAAAACCACTTTCTTAATAGTTCCTACGATATTTGGAAAACATTCATTCATTGCATCCATTTATCAGGCTTCCATGTAATAACTCCGGGTCAAAAAATAAAAACACAAAATAAAACAAAACAAAAAACCCTGAGGGGTGGTGGGGAGAGGAAATCAGGGATCCTCGGTTTTGACTGGGAAAAAGCGAAATGTTGTCCATGTTTCCATTTAGAAGAAATATCATAATTACAAAGCGATGTTTGTGTCTAGGTGCCATGCAGGGGTAGCAGATGAGGTCAATTTGTTCTGCTCAGCAGTTTCACATCTGAACAACAGCCCAGTCTTAGGAGATTGTGCATGCACCCAGTGCAGCCTCCCACGTCCCCACTGCAATGCTGGAAGAGCCTGGCAGCGTTGGGGGGCAGGTCCCAGCACAGCCCTGAAGCTCGTGCCCCCAGCACCCCTGGGTTCAGCAGCACCGCAGGGCTGTGATGACACAGCAACGACACGCTGTGTTAACGAAGGATCCCTATGGGACATCACACCATCACCCCTCTCGGCCTGAGCTCCGGACTGACCCCGCTTACTCTGATGACCAAAACATCGCAGAGTCATCTAGTGGCCATGGGAGATCCTACAGGGCAGCGCTTTCATTTTCCAGCATGAAAAATGGCATGGTAGCGAGCAATTGGCTCCTGGCATCTCATCTCATTGTGAACTCGAGAAATGCAACAGGAATCAAGAAACCGAAATGAAACAACGTGCATACATGAAACCAAAGCCAGAGGATGGGAGCAAGCTGCTATCAGAGCACGAGAGCTGCCACGAGTGCCCTCCCCTGCTGAGTACAATCCTAGTGTAAATGTGCAAATTTTGTGGCAGCTGTCCTCTGCACACACTGCAGAGATCACAAACCCCGTCCCTCATTCTTTAGCAGATCACATCCATGGTTGTCCTCTGATGTTTCTAGCTGAGAGAACACTTTTATAAAACGAAACAAAACAAAAATCCTCTTTGGGAATCCCTGTGGGTGCCATGTTTTTGATTAGCGCTAATGTTTTTCTGGCCGGCTGTGAAAATGCATTTAACTATAATTGTCTAGGCATTGTAATTCCAAAGCTTTATGAAACAAAAATCCACAGAGTGACAATCTGATACAGAAATCTGGCAGAAGATGATGTATCTCGCTCCTCAGAGACAAGCTTAATGGAATAAAAATATTGATCTAATATAGAAAGATTGGATATATGTTTTCCTATAGCTTCCACTATTATCAAGGGGGCAAGGGGGAAAATTCTTAACATGAAAACCCATTCATATTTGGAATAGTTTCCTCTTAAAGGAAATGGTGTAATCGTAATTTCAGTGCTCACTGTGCTGGGAACCAGACAAAGCACCGCAGAGAGGAGTGGTGCAGGGTGACGACACGGACCCATCTTCCCCACTTCTGACTTCTGTGGTCCCACTATTTCTGATTTCACTCAAATTGGAAGCAGAGGAGAGGCAGGCGGGAGGAGAAAAGCAATTCTGATCCCTCCCCAGCTCCACAGTTACTCCACTGCTTTATCCTCTTGGCCAGAGATGCTCTGAAATACCTTGCTGGCCACGTCCTGAAGAGCTCCTCAGAGGTCAGAAGGAAATCATGTGTCATCTCCACTCAACCCCAGAGCTGGAAAAAGCAAAGCCTGCTTGCTTCCCATACAGTACGTTTCTGAAAGTACTTTTAATTAATGCTCTAAATTGGACTTTCTTGCAGGAAAAACAAATCTGTTGAGGGAACAGACTTTGTAATTTGTGAAACAAGGCACTCAGCTGTGCAGCAGGAATGGTGACACCACCAATTTGGCTCTGCTGGGTGATGCTAACCCGAGCAGGGCTGCAGGGCAGCAGTGATGGAGTGCCATCAGGACCCAGCCACCACTGGCCCTCCTGCTTCCTTCATCTGCAGGGAGCTCCGTGCACGATCTCACCCTCTCTGCATTTTGAAAAGGGGAAAAAAAAACCGACTGAAAAAAAAAAAAAAAGAACAACCCAAAAGAACACTGCGGATAAAGAAAAAATCACAGCATCGAATCAATTAATGCGAGTTCTTCCTAACTTCCATGCAAGCTTTGCCTTCAATTAGCATGATCTCACTGAACCCTCTTGTGTAGGCCTGGAGCAAAAGCAATGGAAACTTTCTCCCTTCTTGTTTTAATCTTTCACCAAGTCCTGACTTTCGCCTCCAGCCCGTCTAATTGAAACTAATCTTCGCGGGCGAGGCCTGTCTCTTTCCCTTAATCCCTCTCTAAGGAAGCTCACATGGTCCCAATTACAGCCACACCGGCCCCTTTTATTCCCCTCCTCGTCTCTTTCTGCCAGTTTCATTTTTTGAAAGTTTGCATTATTAACTCCATGCTTGCGAGTTCCTGTCTGTCACGGGGGCCTAGAGATGTTATCACTGGTTGCCGATGTATAAGGTTACCATGAAAGCATTTTATGGATTACATTTTGCAAAAAGGCGATAGAGGGCATGATAGCTAGCACAGTGGCGAGCTTTATAGGAGTTTATATCTGCAATAAATGAGAGGCCAAGGAAGTGTTTATCTTGGACTTAAGTGTATACCTGCTTAGCTATCTGAAGGCAGAGACAATAACAGCAAAGAGGGGATCGCTGCCATTCACTGCAGGGCTCTCACAGAGGTGCCTGTGCGATGGGGCAGGCAGAGCCACGGCCAGCCAGCCCAACCAGGGAATGTGTTTGACATTACGGAGTTAATGAGGTTATGCGAAGGCAAAGATAGCGCTCGCTGGTTCCCAAGCTGGCTCCTAATCCCAAGGCAAAGCCTAGCCCATTAATGCTGGAGCTCAAACAATTTATTTAAAATAGACAATTCTCTTTCTCTTCCTTTTTTTTTTTTCCTATTTTTTTTTCTATTTCCTTCTCATAACTTGCCTAGTCGCAGGCAATAGCTTCTGTGTTCCTCCAGTGCCATGATTTATTGCTTGCTTATATAGTTTCTGGTTCAAAGCTAGCGCATAAATCAATCATGGTGGTTGCTCCCCTGAATACATTCATTTGAGCTCCTGCTGGAGCCCTGAGAAGCGCAGCTCAGCACCCCACAGCCGCCTCCCTCCTCCCCATCCCCAGCAAAGCTCACTGGGTTTCACTGAGCATGAGCACACGCATCCCCAGACTTCACCTCCTCTCGTAAGCAGGACAGGGTAAACCTCCTCCTGCACTGGCACTGCAGACGTACACAGCTCTGGAAGCACAGATCTGCCCTCTTCTCATTCCAAGTGGATGGCAGTTGAAGCCTTTCTGTAACTAAGTATGGGCCATCTGGCTTATTCAAATTGCCAAAAAATTGCTCATATCGTCTCGCTTTGTAAAGAAAGTAAAAAAGAGAGGAAGAAGCACATGCGAATGACATCCCTCCTAGGTGAATTTATATCTCAGCTATCCCGGCTGACCCAGCTCCTTTTCCACCTGCTGAGCCAAGCTCAGCTCCAGCTCTGGATGCTTCCTTCAGGAGGACCACTCGCTGGCCAGCTGGAAACCCCACGCTCCCCATCCATCCCACCTCCTCTCACCATCAGGGTACTTCTACCACAGGGTATTTCTAACGGGCCTGGAAGAGCACTGGCTGTCAGCTCTACAGGCAGGACTTTAGTAATGTTTTGCAGGAAAAGAATCAAAATACGGTAAAAAAATGATCAGATCAAATGCGCTAAAACTAGAAAATGTAGAAATTCCTGAAGTAAATATTTGGGGAAAAAAAAAAAGTATCACTTCTGTCAGCCAAAACATCTTTTCTACAGTTTCAAAGCATTTCATTTTTTGAACATTTGATTTTGAACATTTTTGAACATGTTCAATCCACTAGCTTCAAAGCAACGAGTAATTTAAGCTACAAAGAAAAAAAACTTTTTCTTTTTTAAAATATCAAAATAACATATTTTGACAAACTCAAAGCATTTTTCCAAAACACAATCCCAGTCAAGAATGTCAAAAACCTTTCCCGCAAGGAAAACCGGCATTTTAAAGATGAAATTATATCTTGCACATCTGGACAAGGAATTCTTGGCCAACGCTAACTCATGAGCAGTGGTTCCACCTGTACAAGTGCAGCAGACCCACAGTGAGGTCCTCTAGGAGTCAGACAGAATCATAAGGGAAAATACATTCGTACGTATGTGATTGCTAATGACTTTTCTTCTGGAACATTAGGTCTTCTTGGAATCCATTTGTGCCTGCCCCCTTTCCTGGCCTAGGAAGCACAGTCAGCAAGGAACTTCACATTGCTGCTGAACTGTTCACACGTGAGCTGAGAAGTAAAAACTCATGGCACAGCATCATACATTTTATGGCACAGCAAGAAGAGGTCATTCCTTCCCTTTGCTGGTGATATTTATGAAGACTTAGAGAATGATTAACTGAGGAGGATGGTGGAAATGAATCCTTCTGAACAGTAAAGCTTTGGATTCTCCAACGAAACGAATGGCTTTTATTCCAAATTTACGACCTTTTCTCAGCCTGATGATGATGAGCAATGACCTATCTTCACACTATTAAAGAATTTATTATGACTATTTATCACTAAAGTAACACAACAAGATTTGAAGAGGCATGAAATAATGCTAGGAGAGCAGCCAACATTGTCTTAGCTGTGAACTTTCCCAGATGCCATCTGGCTGAAGGGGTTAGCACAGGAGGGTGTCTGCTTCTGAGAGCATGCCCTGAAGGGAAAGAATTAAGGGAGAGTGTGCAGGTGGGTAGGAGAGAGCCCAGAGCCCCTGGAGGTAAGTTGACAAGGGAATACACCCAAAGGGAAGAGATGCAGAGAACAAATTTATGTTTGCGTACGCAACTCTTTTTCTCCCTTTTTCCTGGATCTGAGGGATGCTCTCTAAGGGTGTCCTAGGAATCACACAGTGTTCTTTGTAGCATCCTCTTCATACCATTAATTCGAATTCTCCAGTTTTCAGTTGTAAAACTCCATCGGAATTACAGCTGCCTTTGATGCCTTTCATGTCCGTGAAGTAGCCTGAGCCCAGCACAGAAGGATAAAAACCCACAGCTCCTCTGCCCTTCTGTCAGTTTTGAGCTAAGAACGAAAATTCGACTTGATTTCCATACCAGTTACCAGGAATTCTCATAGAGGCATTTCAAAACTGAGCTAAATGCTGCAAATATTGCTCCTGAAAGCCACACAGTCCAGCAGAGTAAATCATCTCTCCACAAGAGGCTCCAGCCACGCCTGCTCCCGAGCTCCCATCGCAGTGGTTATGTACTGGGGCAGCTCTTCCCAGGGAAGCAGGAGCAGGAACGGATTTCCTCCAGTCTTGACACATAAGAGAGATCAGGCCTTCCCACTTTTGAAGCAGCCTGTCAGTAAATGTCATCTTTTATTTTGCTTCCGAAAGACAAACATGGCAACACATACTTTGTTAGCAGGCCAAAAGAATTATAACTGCATTTTGCTGAAAGCAGTGTTGATTTCGATTTAGCCTAGCACTTCTTGTAAAACTGAATTACACTGAATTCACTCTAAGCAGCTGTGACATTGGCATCTTTATAACATGCACGCGCTGCTCGTTGTAACTAAGAGTGGAATTGATGCTCAGGGGGAAGGCAGCTCCTCTTGACAGCACAGAAATGACAGCTCAGGCCAGAGGAGCAAGTGAGAAGAGAGAATTGAGGGAGGAGCGTGGCTTCGGGATCGCTGCAGCCGGTCCCCTGCCAGGTCACTCATAGGGAAAAGGAGCAGAACCCACAAAGATCCTTCAAGTCTCATCCAGTCCCCAGCCAACAGGCCCCAGAACCAAAGCAGGACATTGATTTTCATGCTTCTGCTCCCATGCCACACAAACTTGGTGCTAACGGTCAACATGGGTAGAACTCCAAGGCAGTAGGCACCACTGAGGCAAACAGAGCAGCTGGAATGTAACTTAACGGAGTTTAGATCTGACCTAACTTTTCTGAGGCAGTGGCTCCTCTCTTTCCACAACGTATTTTTGTTCCATAATTCAGGGAGTTCCAGGAAACTCCACAGGGTCAAACCCAGGTCTGAGCCAGACGCTACCCTCAGGCTCCATCCCAAATCTTGGACGTCCATGGTCACAGTGCCTCAGCCCCTCACACAGAGCTGCTGTGCTGATCTCTGATACCTTCTCATTTCTCTAGGAAAATGTGCCACATTATTAGGCAGAGCCTCGCTGCAGCAGCTGGTTCTGCTGTAACCATGTAGGTGGATGAGGGGAGTCACTAACCCCACAGTGATGGTTTCTACGTTCTCAGAACTGAATCTCAGACCCAGTATACCAATGCCAGGCTCCAAGTTCCCAAAGCCCATCTGTAGCAATCATTAAATAAACTCTTAACGGTGTCTTCTGCAGCTTTTAATAGACTGGAGTACTTACACTGTCAGCTTTTAGTGGGCAAGATGTAATTTTCCAATAAACACCACCTCTTCCAAAAAGCAGCACTTTCTGAACTTTTTCCAGGATCCAAAGGTTTTGGCTGCAGCTGCAGCAATGGGAATCAAATTATAAAAACAAAATCCCTTCTTTCACTCCATGCTTTCAAATGTTTTTCCAGGGCTGAAATGAGAGGCGCGCTCACTATTTGTTTCTGCTTCTGTTGGCTTTTAAAAGCACAAGAGGGTAAAGGAGCTGGATGGCTGTAACTTTCACAGCTTGCTTATGTACACAGTGCCATAACCTTTGTGTCTTGCTGTGAGCAGCTGCACTGCAATTGTATTAGTCTGTCTGACTGTAAACTGTGTGGTAATATGTAAAACATATTGTGAGTGATGATGACTAATTGGAGAACATCTTGTGAGACACTCTAAACGTGAGTAAAATGTCATCCAGCTGTAAGCTGCATTCTGTCGTGGACTGGCTGTATTACTTACCAGAGCTTCGGGGCTCAGCAGCGACTCCAGAGAGAACAGATGAATGGCATAAGACAAAGCATCCCATGTTTCAGATTCTTCCACTTTCAGTAACTGATGGCTGAAACTAAGGTACCAAGTTCTGGTAACAGGGGTCCTGGTTTACTTGCAGAGATTCAGAGCATCGTGGCTAGAGACCCTGATAAATACAGTTTATGCAAACATAGCTGTCTGCGTGCTAACATTCCTTGCTATGGGATACACAAACAGCAGCTTCAGTGCAGTACAATCCCGACGGGAGTACAGTGGATAAAATAGAACAGATAATTACCATTAGACTGTCACAACTTTTGTCTAGAGGAGCCCCTAAACTTACAGCAATGGAAACTGGAAGTCCTTATTAAAACAGAGTGATTTATGTGTCAAGGAGACTCCTCGAGACTGTGCAGCAACGTCTCCAGACAGTTACACTGCAGATGCCCTATGCCTTCGCAGCATAACATGCATTTAAAAACCTTCAGCAACAGACCCTCAACAATGTCTCCCATTGTTCAGTTCAGCTCACGCTGGACCAAAACAATAGGTTGGTTGTAGTCCCAATAAGCTGGAACATATCTGCTATCTGGTGCGCAGGCAACAGTGAGGTTAGCTAAGGGTAAAAATAATTCTGTCCTCCTTGGTGCTGAAAACCCTTTCATTTGAACTGATATTCAAGGGCCTAATTTAAACAGGGACCATCTCTTTCCGAACACATCTGACTGGCAGTGCAGGGTAGAATTACAGCTGTATGGCCTAGCTTGTCCGCGATGCATTTACACACCATCGAGATGATGCCAACAAACCGCTGCTCCCTGGGGATCCGAGCTGGCCGCCCCGCAGGCCGAGGAGCTGGGAGATGACTCCAGAGGAGCACAGCTTTCCGCAGCAGCCGTGGGCACGGGGAGAGCAGCTGGGGCAGCAGTGGTGGAGCTCGGTGTGCGCTGACCCGGCGGTCACCTCGCACGGTGCTCCAACAGAGCGGTTTTGTTCCGCCCGCGGTGGAGGGTGTCCAAACAGCGACCGCTCAGTGAGGGCAGGAAGAACGTTTGAAGCAAATTCTTGCCGAAATAAATGTGAATTTACTTAACTTACCATGTCTCCTGCTTTTCCCCTCAGCCCCCCTTTTCCTTCCTACTGCTGTTCCTCAATAGCATCCCTCTACTTTCCAAGTCATCCTTCACACTCACCACTGTGTACCTCTCTCCCCTTTTGCCACCCACTGCCTATTTCTTTATTTTCTTTTTCTAATTTCTTTCCCCTCCCTCCACCTCAGCACAGACTTCTTTCCAGGTGAGAATATTTTTTCTCGGTGATTCTAGTTAAGAAAAACATTGTAAAAGAACCAGCTCCTGCTGCTTTTCACTCCTCGGAACGCGCTCACGTAAGCGCATTGAGCGACAGGGCTGGGGCACCAGCAGCATCAGGCTGCACGGAAATGTTTGTTTCCTGTGTTCTTGCCTCTAAGTGGATCTGAGGTTTGACAGCTCTGTCAAGCACTCAGATTGTGTTGAGGGTTTCAGCATTCTGCATCGAGCTGCTGCTTTTGCATGCTGTATTTACATGCTAAGTAACCTCCCGTGCTGTGGCCAAAAGCTTGAACACTAGAAACGCACGGCTTCAAAATCCAAAGTTTAAAACAATAACTATCAACAACAACCCTGCATTTTTAAGCCATCATTATTGCGGGGCTCAGCCCATGTGTTAGTGCTTCCTGTCTGATCATTATACTACTGTTTGATGCTTTGACACTGCAGAATGACAAGACTGCAAAAGCCAGATTACCAGATTTCCTTCACACAGCAACTGACACTCCTCCGGCTCCTAGGGCCTGGGATAAAAACAGGGAAGGGCAGGAGAAGGAAGCACCACGGCCACTGAGCTGAACACAGCTATGAGCTCTGGGAAGACAGAGCAGCACCAGTCCTGGACTCACTCAGACCTGCCATCACGCTTCCAGGGCTGAGCATTGCAGACACCGTGTGCTTCTGCCACCCACTGCATGCCTGGGAAGCATTACATCCTCTCCTGCTCTTCTGCAAGGCAGCAAAGTTCAGAATAATATAAAAGTTCAGAATAATATACATGTTGCCATTAAATATGTTACATTAATACTTGGCATTAGATTTTAATGTAGTGATTATACCGGAGAAAAACTGTACTCCAGATTAGGAAGGTATTATAGAGTTTGGAAAACATCTTTGCTTTGAAAGAACATTTATCAGGGAGTTCATGGGATGTTGCTTACTTGTCAGAGCACTCAGGCATGACGTTCAGAGGGGGAAAAGTCTCCCATTAATATGAACAAGAGATTCAGCAACTTCTTCTCTTTGCGTTTGTTCATCTCCCCAAACTGGGCTGGATGCATGCTTCCAAACCTAAAACAGCCCCTAAACACAGGGCCTGGTCAGCCCTCCCTCGCAGAGCACTGACTCAAGGAAGAACAGAGCCCATTGAGCAGGGATTCCCTTTAACTAAACCCATCAATGCAGACACTGACTAAAAATAAATAAACTAAAAACCTCAGCAACTTCTTCTGGCAAATCCTCTGCAAACCCAGCACAAGGCAGGGTTCAGTTGAGTCCCAGAGTCACAGCTCGCTCGCCTCCAAGGGGATTTCATGGTGTCCAGCTTTCCAGACAACCTGGAAGGCTTTGGATTTTCCAGAGGAGGAGCTGATACGGCCTTGCTGGGACAGCACTGGAACCACTGACCCCCGAGGCCCAGGTTCTCCAGCAGCAGGAGGAAACAAAGAAGCCAGTGTTTGCTGGGAACGAGAGGAAAGAAAAATAATTTTGGCTGAACCAACATTTTCCAGTGAAAACCTTTTTTGTCAGAAAATTCTCAAGTAAGCCTACTGATGGGAAAACACAGGTATCTTGTCCTGAGCTCCAAATGGTCCCACGACGCAGCTCGGAGGTGTTACCAGGAAAGGTCCTTCCCTTGCATGCATCAGCAGCAGAACAGTTGGGGAGAAGCTCTCCTCAGGTCAAGCCCGTTACAAAAACATTCTGCAGAATTATTCAGAAGAAGCAGAAGAGAAGCTTCCAATGCTCTTCTGAAATGACTTCTTTAAGCTGCTCTTATGCTATATTAGAAATAAACACGAAACAACACAGATGTTCGGTGCGACAGGCTCGCAGGATCACTGACATCTCTGGATGGGCTCAAAGCCCTTTTTGCTTCACTGAAAGGTTTCACTGCCTTCTTCTTTATTTTCAAACAAAAGACAAAGATTCAAAAAGATTTTCTGAAATGACAAGTCCAAGCCCTGCTTTAGCTTTCGTATATACATAGACATTCATAAAGCTGAAACTCAGTTACTGTTAACTGCTGACAGCAGCCTTGCTGCCCTAACTTCTTGTTTCCTTCAGGTGCACCTTGAAGATACAGCAAACAAGCACAGAGCCAGCAGAGAGCCCAAAGTCTCTGGACTTTCATTAGCAGAAAAGCCACAATTAATTTCCTAAAGAAAAAAGGGAAATTGAAGGGTTGGTTTTAATCTTGTCCTGGGCTGAGTGAATCCAAGAGTCGGAGCAAATGGGATCCCCGTAAATCTAACAGCAGCCACAGTGAAACATTATCCCGTGCCTTTTTAAGGAAGTACTTAGTGTAAGAAGTAGCAGAAATGGTTAGTGGAAACAGACCCTTGCCTCGGTGCTGCAGCCATCGCTTGATGCTGTGACCCGACCAGATGTGTCCGTTCAGAGGCAGCACAGGGCCAGATAAGAACCCTGGCAATGGAATTAATCAGTTCCCGTTCTCTTAACCCCTCACATGCCTGAGCAGGACCTAAAGATTTCTGGGGCGCTTGGGGTTGGAAAAAAAAAACAGGACAAGCCTCACCTGCCCACTGCAGCCCTAGTGAGAGAGAAGAAAGGCAGCCAGCCCAGGGACAGCCAAGCAATGCGTCCGTGAAGCTCCGATAGGAACTAAGAGCCCCAGTCCTGCTCAGAGGGCAGCTTGGCACCCCCTGCCCCAGCCCATGTCCGAGGACATGCCTTATCTCCCACAGACAGACAGGGGAAGTCTGACCCTGCAGGAGGCGATGCAAATGGTTTGGGAGGGAATGATTCAAAAGGATGCCCCTGAATGGGGGAAGCTGGAAGCAAAGCTCGGGAAGGGCCAGAGAGGAGGAACGCACCCCTGGGAGCACAGAGGATACCCTTACCTGGCAGGAAAACTACTGTGCTCCTCCTGCCCACCTGTGCGTGAGCAACAGTATTTCAAGCTTCTTCATGTTGTGCTTTTCATTTAATTATCCAGAGAACACACTCTTTTATCATCCAGAACCGTGAAAGTAAATTAAGAAGAAATGGTTTTCTTTCAATTAGACTCACAGTTGCTTTGAGTAACTGCCTATAATTCTATTTAATGAAAAAATAAAATCATTATTCCAGTTCTCCCCGTGCCCTATGACAAGCACACAGACGGGCCCCATTAGCAAGCACTGTAGATTTACTTAATTAGAAAAATATTTTGTTTTCACCAATTCAAAAAGAGAGAGAGAGAGAAGGATGGAGAGAAAAGAAGCAAAAAGGATAAAAAAGAAACCTTCAGGCACAATATTAATCTAACCTGTTACCTGGTGCTTAATAACTTATAAACTAAAGGCAGCTATCCATCTATAATTTAGTTTTCTCTTTGATCTGCTGCAGCATTTGGTTGGCAGCCTAGTCAGCACACAGCACACACACCACAGGACCAGGTCATCTCCACCAACTCCATCCACTTTCTCTCTGCTCCTAAGAGACGCTGTCGGACAATGAGATTTTCCTATGGAGCATCTTCTGGGTGCTGGGGAAGGGCAGAATGTCCAGTGGGGATCCCTCACCAGCGCTGCCTTTCGGCATCAGGTGTCAAGAGTTTTCCTGGTATTTATGGGTTACTTGAAACAATGCACTTTCATTTTATCTGCATCTTGCTTTTTTTATGATGATTATTATTCTGCTGTAGCATGAATGCCTCCAAGAAGAGGAAGTTTCAATTAGGATGCTGAAACCCTAAGCTGTAGTTTTATGGCTTTAAATTAACATATAGAGATTTGCTCCAGGTACCGTAACAAAGTCAACATCCAGCCCTGCTATTTGATTACATGAGCTGATAAAGAATTCATGGAACACAGCACAGGAAGCTCTCTGCTTACTGGCTGCCATTCTGCAGGGCAGTGCTGTTTGGCTAAATTCCTAGCCCCAATGTGAGAGGGAGCAGCTCCTGCAGCATAACATCCAGAGCCAGAAACACAGCCCTCAGCTCCGTGGAGGTCACCGAACCTCTGCACTCCGATATGGCAGCTCAGAGCTGGGGGCTCTCAGAGCTCTGCCCATCATCGTAACCTATCCCAGTGTCGTAAGGGATGTGCCAGCAGGCAAATCCAAGAGTCCACAATCGAAATCTTTTGGTCTGGGGGGAAAAAAGTTGTAGGTCCCCACCACTAACTGCCTCCTTCTGTCTGAGCAGGACTTTGCAAGCAGCTGCACGGGGAACACTCCGCAAGCTGAACTCACAAGGTAGCAGCTCCCTCCTTTTGTGCCGGCCCCAGCAAGACACATAAAATAAGAAACTCAAGCTTTCCGGATGACAGCTGCTATCCTTACACGCAGTGCACTGGTACCCTCTACCGGTAATGCTCTGTCATGGCACGATGGGCACCGCACCGGCAGGAACGGGAGCAGCACCACGGCTCCAATACCCTTCGTGTTTAATCTCATACGAGCAGATAGTTCTTCAACAGTGAGAAGGAAGGCAGCTGACCTCGGGCCAGCCGTGCAGTGCCCGTGTCACACTGCACATCTCCCCATCACCCATCACATCCTGCAGCCACATCTCAGAAGCTGACTGCCTTCAGGCCTCAGCTCTCCCTGCCCTCCTGCAGCACGCTCGGACCCATTCCCCAAATCTCTGATGACAGACGTTCCACATCGCCCTTTGACGATGTCTCCTCGTGTTATGACAAAGTTTCTATCGCCTTTCATCAAACGATTGATTCTTGAAGTGCTCTCGGCAGACTAATGGGGACTAATTCGCACGCTGACATTTTAACCGCTGTATAAGCAACGGAGAGAGCCCCATCTGAGTATTTACCCACTGAGGGTTTCACACACAGCAACACAAACTTCACACCGCCCGGGGCTGCTGCCACACAGAGTGCCCAACGCCAGCAACCCAGGCATGGCAGAGAGGATGCTGCCCAAAGCTGACGGAGCCCCGAGCAGCAGCGCACGGTGTGCACCCTGCAATGTGTGCCCGCGAGCTGCAGCAGCACGCCCGCCCGCCTCCATTCATCCAACTCGTGCTCGTGTATCAAAGTGCAGCTCGTTTTCTTGTAAAAATGATTAAGCTGCTAATTAAGTTGTTTATAGCTTGTTTCCCTGGTTGCTAATGATAATTAACATGCAAATTAGCTGAGGGAAGAGAGGCACACGGGTCCTCATTTCATTACCAAGTTAATTACTGTTTGCATACTTAAACGTAACAGTTATAAATGGTGGCATTTAATGTAATGGCCAAGATGATAATTATACCAACGACATTTTGAAAAGTCATTTCACTGTGTGTTATTTTTCTGGGTGATTAATGCTTCCATGCCTGCTTGATGAACTTGGTTCAAACCAGTATGATTTAGAAACTTAGCGCAGCCAAATAACTTATCCCTTAACAATGTGTTCGTATCCCCGTTTGCTTGTCAAGGAGGGAAGGAACAAGAGGAAACAAAAGCAGTTGGTTTCAATAGTAACAGAGGAGTTTTTCTCCTGGTTACCACTGTCTGTGTAATTCCAGTTGGCAGGACATCTACCACGATGCTGCAGCAGCCTCCTTTATTTTACACCTCACTGTATTCCCTGCATTCTGTCGGTGCTGGGAGCTCCCTGCAGAGATGCAGCCCATCCTACTCATCGTGCCACCACTATCCTTAGGCTGAGAAGCTTACATCCCAAACAAACACGGCGAACAACACACCACACAAACAAAGCCGGGTGATGGCTGTCCTGCACCAGACATTTGTCTGATGCGTTCAGAACTGAGTTCAGGTGTGTCCCAGCTCATCCCATGGCTTCCTCGCTGTACAAAGGTGCTAAGCAACTTGAGATGTCATGCCCAGCCAGGCTGGCTAAAAGCTAATGTCAGAAGACACAGAAAACGTAGCGTGCCAAAATATTTTGCTGTTTAGATGCTCGTTTTGCTCGCCAACTATAAGTGGTGCAACTGGTGTAGATTTCAGCAGTCTCCATCTAGAAAATCTTACACTTGCAAAGTTCGGCTATGGAAACAGCTGAAACAGCTCAGCAAATGAAATGTCGGGTAGAAACTTCTGGATCTGAGCCTCTGTATCAGAGGATGTGGCATCAGAGAGGCAGGTGGATGTGGACTCACCAGCCTCAGGGGAACACAGCTCTTCATTACGGGGCACACTCGGTGTACACACTCTGGCAGTGAACCTGCAGGCAGCATGTGGCCGTGCCTGATTGGAGCTCCTCCTTCTCAAACGACAGACAGTGCAAAGTTTGGCTTGTCCTCGTCAGCTAAGCTGCTCCTCAATTGAACACAAACTTATCAAAGGCAGTTACTGCCCAGAGGGATGTACACTGCACCCATAGCAGCGCAGACAAGAAAACAGAAGCCTTGCAGAGCCCTTCCCAGGCGTGCAGGAAACACACACGGATTCAGCAGACAAGAAACACCGTTACTTCCAAGCTATTAATACTCCTTGGAACACTTCATTCCCTTCGAGGGCCTTCATTCAATTTCAAGCACACCTATCTGTCTCTGGAGTAAACAGATCTGTCTTGTTAGCAGAGCAAGGAGTTGGAGGATTAACTAATTTATGCAACAGCGCTGCTGCATCCCACAGTTAAATTACAGAAAATAACCAAGAGCAAAGCATGTGTGTGGTGACCTTTGGGGGTTTTGTGCTGTTACTGCTTTAATCTCCAGGATACACACAGAAGGATTGTTTCTTTCACTAATGGAGTGACAACTCTTTCCTTATAACGTTGTTCAAGTGCAGCTTAATCCTGCTCTTCATCAGGGAGCCCTGCAGCCCTCTGCAGTGTCGTTCTTGTTGGGGGGAACAGATGAGAATAGCCCAGTGCAGAAGGATATCAGGCTGGCTTTCTGAGTGCACAGAGGTACGCAGGCACAGAAAGTTCCAGGATGCCTGTTGTATTAAAATGTGTATTTATTCACTGCAAAGCCAAGTGAAGACTTCAGACTGTCACTTCTTCTCGGCCCTACTGAGAAGCCTGAGTGAAGCAGTACGTTCTACAGAATCCACTGAGGCCCAAAGTAAGGACCATAAAGACTAAAACCTCTTCTGCAACCCACGCTGCTTTACTCTCATGTTTGTCAGAGTTCTTTACAACCACTGATTCAATCTCCTAGTTTTCCCAGGATGTGTTATATTTCTGTGATTATCCAGGACTCCAAAAGGTTTGACCTAGTGGCAGACTATACAGCACCAAAAGCAATCTACAGCAGACTGACTGAGAATCTGAACATCCTGAAAGGAAAGGTTTGGGGTACGTTTTCTACCAGATAATGTTAGGAAGCAGATCTGTCAATAACAAAGTTTGGAACAGCAGACTCCAAACAGAGACCTCTAAGACAAAGGAACAGCAGCAGCTGCTGTCATGGGGATACAATGCCAGGAGTGCAGATTTCCTCCACAAGAGAATATCCTAACTTTGTTTGACAACAGTTACCAGCAGACTAATGCTCCTGGCAGACTGCGGGTGTGGAACTAAATATGTATGGGGATGAAATTTCATCGGGTGGCTTAACGGCTCAGTACATCAGCAGAGAGCTCCTTGCCTTCAGTGCTGTGGGCATTCAGTTGCCCAGCCTGTATAATTTAGTACAAGTCATCTTCACTCCCTATCCTATGCTTATTTGCACCAGGCTAAATGAGAGCAGAATTTGGTGCCTGCTCCCCAGCCAACACACCAAGAGAGAAGAGTGCTGTTCAAGAATGTTACTCAAGAAGAACAAACACCTTTTTTCCCCTCTCCGTTAAGTTGTCAGTGCCCCTCCCCATCACACTCCCCCTATCAGAGACGGTTCATTTTCTAAGCTGCATCTTGGGTATTTCTGCTTTCCCACCTGCAGTACCAGCTCACTGATTTAAGAGCCCTCAGGGGAGGACTCATTACACACTCTGCAGGCACTGAGAACCCTTACAAGAAGATTTCTCAGCCAGCTCCCCTTGAAAAGAGCTCCTGCAATGTGGCAGCGCATCTCCTGCCCCGCAGAGCCGCTCCTGGTGCTGTTAATCCCTTCCCACTCAGCTCCCTTTAAAAATTAATTGCCACTCAGAGGCATCATGAGGAGCTATTGTATTGTACTTAATATTTAATGACTGTGTAGCAATCTTAATATTTAATGAATGTTTAGATAAACACATCCATGCTTTTTTTTTCCTTCTTCTCTCGCTTTTTTTTTTTTTTTAAGGGCCATATCTGCCCCGTAGAACACGCAGCAAATTGCCTGCTGGATCACAGAGCAGAAATCACACAACACAATACCCAGGGGTTTCAGGGCACCCCACCTGCTCGGAGCCCCGCCGGTTCTGCTCCTTTCAGCGGGCTTCCCATTGCAGAACCGTCCCTCGTTTTGCCCTCGAGCCCTTCTTGCGGCCCGATGCCAGCTCGTTAGGGTGGTTAAAGTGAAAGTAATCAAATCAAAGAAACGGTCAAACTCCTAATAAAACGTCACGACATCTCCATTCATCGTAAAGGGCTCTTTTTTTTTGCCCTTTTCCCACGACAAGCCCTGGGCCGGTCCTGCTCCGCGCTGCCCGCCCCGTCCCGCCCGCTGCCGCCGCGTCTGCGGTCTCCGGGCAACGCTCACCCGGCCCGCCCCTACCTCGCCTCGGATGCTCCGGGCCGCTCCGCAGGACGCTGCTGAAGGTACTTGAAGGGCTCGTGGGGTGGGGGAGACCCCCGGGACCCCGCGTGGAGCCCTGCCCGGCTCTCGGCCGCATCCTTCCCGCTCAACTCGTGGTGCGGAATTTGGGTGTGCGGCTCTTCCCGCTCATCCACGGACTGTTCGCCTCTGCTGCGTTTCTTTGCTCCCCTGAAAGACAGCGCCCAGCTTGACACGGGCCTGTCTGTCAGCTGGGAAGCAGCGTGTCCTAAGCACTGAGAAATCGTGCTCAGCAGCCCCTCAATTTTGTTTTACAGGCTGCTGTGGATGCTCGTGTGAGGCTCCTTGGTGAAGATACGGGTGCTGACCATGTCGCCGCAGGGTCTCGCTATGCTGCTGTGCAGAGAAGGGGACCAGCACCTCGCCCAGCAGGAGCTGCCCACAGCCACAGCGTTCTACGTGGCCGCCTTCAGCTGCAGTGCCCCCACAGCCCTACAGAAAGTGAACTCGCTGGAGAAAGGGCTGTGGGAGAAAGTCATAGCCACCTTGGAGATGTGGTGTAGGGGTAAGAGCCAGATTCCGGAGATCCAGAGCAAGAACGTGGCCATCGCGTCGCTCAGAGTGGAAATAGCTGCTGTCTTTCTCTCCACCCTAAGTCCTGACAGCGTGCTGTCCTCAATATATAACCTGGAGGCCCTGCTGAGGCGGGGATGCTCGGAGGAGGTGGTGAGCAAATGCAATGTTCTGCTCAAGGCTCACCCGAAGTACTCAGTAGAACTGCTGCTGCTGAGGGCGTTGGCGTGCGTGCTGTCGGGGACACAGATTAGGACGGGAGTTGCGGACTATATCCGAGTGTTTGTGAGGCATCAGGCTGAGGCAGTGGCCTACGTGTGTACTAGGCAAAAAGAACACCTGCCACAGATCATCCAGGCCTTCTCTAATTTTCTCTCAACGTATCAGAAAGAAAGTCCAGATGGCAGTTCCTTGGACCGCTGGCTGGGCAACTGCTACGCCTTCTTGTCTACAGTGGCACCGCGTGATGTGTGGGTTTGCAGAGTGCAGGCAGCTTACCTCTTCAAGAAAAGCAAATTCGAGGAGTGTGTGGCAGTTTGTAGCAAGGCCCTTAAGGGTCTCTCAGCAGATAATAGTCTCAGAGATGAGAAGATGCTGGGTCTGCTCTTGGAACGGGCTGCTGCCTATTTCTTCCTGGGTGGCCGGATGCAGGAAATGATGCAGGATTTAGCAGAAGCCTTTGCAGCAACCCCTGACCTGGCAATGAAGCACTTTGAGGAGCTTTTCTCGCCACCTGACACCGAGAAGATAGAAGAACAGGCTAGAACTGTCCTGGAAGTGAAGTTTGCAGCGTACAGGGAGGCTGTGCGTGCTCGGACGGAACTCAGGAGCGATCGCTGCACTGAACTGCTCCCTTCTGTAATCCAAACAGTCCTTTTCCTCCTGCGTATCTCCCCAGGATCCAAACGTGAGCTCAGCGTCCGGCTGGCAGACTGCCACCTCCTGCACGGACACATCAGAGCTGCCTTGGAAATCTGTGACCAGCTCCTGGCAGCAGAGCAGAAAACTTATTACAATACTCTCCTAGCGCTGCGAGGATTCTGCGCCCTCCATACTCATGATCATCAGCAAGCCCTGCAGGACTTTCAAAAGGTCATTGAGCATGATTCCCCACATCCTAACAGCTGCATTAAAGCCTTATGTGGGCGTGGGCTCATCCGGGTTTCTGGTGGCAGCCATTACTTGACAGCCCTGGATTATATCACAGCTTGCCAGTTAAAACTGGAGGAAACCATCTTCACCATCAAGGCTTACGTGCCGTGGAACCAAAGAGGACTGCTGCTAAAGGTTCTCCAGGAAGAGGGACAGAAGATGCTCCAGAAGAAGAGGTACCCAGGATGCAGTTCAGCCTGTGGACAGAAAGACAAACACAGCTGAGCTTGGGTAGCAGGGAGTGTATTTGCTTCAGATAACTGATAATAGGATGTAGATCCTTTTTAAGTGTTCCTAAAACTTAACAGGTGCAGCTGTATCAGCAATATGGCTTCTTTGCTGGTATGCTGTAATGTGGTAAGATCCACGAAGCCAAATCTGCTCCGTCTTTCTATGAAAGTTAGTCTGGCCTCTGCTAGGACTGACAGATTTCTCCTCTAAAAGAACTGGTACACCCATAATCAAAGAGTGCTAGCTGGCTGCTTTCTGTCTCAGCTCTGAACTGGAGAATTCAGTGAGCCATCAAAAGCCAAGCCCCTAGAAACTGTCCTTCCAAGGCAGATCTGAGGTGCCACTCTTTAAATCTTAAAGTTTCAGAGATTCATTTTTTAAAGTTTTTTTCCTTTTTTTTTTTTTTTCCTGAAACCACCCCAGGAAAAGTCTTCCATTTTCTCGGAAAAAGAAAAAAGA
Organism: Callipepla californica brunnescens; assembly: GCA_023055505.1. Classification (NCBI taxonomy): domain Eukaryota; kingdom Metazoa; phylum Chordata; class Aves; order Galliformes; family Odontophoridae; genus Callipepla; species Callipepla californica. Next base: position 4,903,445 of record JALIRH010000036.1, on the reverse strand, counting down.
AAGTTACACATTTCACAGCCAGGACACAGGGCTGTAAGTGAAGCCCAGAAGAACGTGCTAACTCACTCAGAGTTGCACTTGGTAGATCAGGACATAAACACAAGCCCTCTTAGACACAGCTCACTGCTTCTGGAACCCATTAACACAGTTCTTTTGAGTCCATGCAAATTTTAGCACGTGGTTCTCCAGTGGAAACAACACCTTTTTTTTTCTCCCTACTATCACTGTTACATTTTCTTTTCCCATTGTGGTATCAGTTGCAACCACAGGTATGAATCACTTGTTGTTAACCTTTCTTTAGGTCCACAGCTGCTTAGGAACATGCTTTCATAAAGAAGGATAATGAATATAGAATTAAATGGCAGAGATTTCTGTATAATGTGTCATCCGTTTGATTCTGGATTGTATCTTAGCTTCCAGATGAGATGGAGTTTTGCTACTGACTTTATTATTACTGACATCAGCATTTTACCTGAAAGTTGTCTTTTTCCTTTCTTTCCTTTTTTCTTCTTTCCTTTTTCCTCCAGGGATGCCCTTGGTGTTTACCAGCTGGCTTCTCTCTTGATGGAACTGGATCCTTCTGATGAAGCATCACGGATCCTCTGTGCCGACGCTCTGTACCAGATGGGCTGGGCAGAAGAAGCTCACAAGATGCTCTCGCTAGCACTCTCCAGAAATCCACAAAGATCTCCCATCCTGGCACGACTCGCACTCCTGCAATTAAAGAAAGGTTTCATGTATGATGGCAATCAGGTAGGGAGCACCTGAGGAACTGCTCGGTGATGGTGTGGTGAACGGGGCAACAACTTCTGCTGGAAACCATGGAAGAGATCCCCACGTGTTGATTCCCCTGGCAAGGATTACTCAGTTGAATTACCAGGTCCCACCATCAGAGGGAACTATTGCATTTTTAAAAATCATATATAAACTTTCAGCCACAGTGTCCCCAGGTTCTGTTGTCACAATTTCCTGTGACAATACCCTAAACAAAATATAATTTGCTGCCTTTGAAAGAACTGTCAATGAATGACATGACTTGACTAGAGGCAGTCAGTAGCCCTTGGAAGCTGGATTCCTGCCTGCAGCTTTCTGCTGCAACTTCCAGATGGAATGTGTCACCAAAGATGTTTCTGTTCCCCTTGCTTGTCAGACTGTCTGGTGCATCAAGATAATTGTTCCTGTCTTTCTGCCTTCTCTGGCTCAGATTTCAGTGCTGAGTACCCGCTAAGCACACTTGCTTTCCTGCAGGAAACATCTTTTGATTCTGTTGGTTAAGAAATGTAGTGAAAACTGCTCAGTGATTTCACTCTAGTGAATGGAGGCAAAGATGGCATGTGCCAGGCAGGATTCTTTTCCAGGAGCAGTCGTCCTGTATTTATAACAATTTAAGGGCAGTCTGAAAGAGCTGATTCTGCTCAAACCAAAGCAAGATTACTCTATCCACTGAAATAACTGCCACAGCTACAGAGGTGATAGGCAAAGAGATACCTTTTTTCCCAACCTGCTTCTACACAAGGGCCAGCTGAGGAGTCATGCAGGAGAGGTTTGTGGTCTTTGGTTGGACCGTGGCTGGCACCCCACTAAAACATGAGAAGCACGGGGAAAGAGCGTGCTTATCTCACTAGACAGTAATATTTCCAGCTTTTGCAGCTCTTTGTTTATCTTTCCATGCCAATCTCTCCTATCTTTTTCTCTCACATTGTTAAGCTGCTAAAGAAAGTGATCAAAATCGGGGATACCTCCTGCCTCCTGCCCATCATGGACATTTTCAAAGATGAAGACAGGAAGCTGATGCAAACTCACTGCCGTTCCAGGGCACTGACCATCCTGAAGAACAAACGGGAAGATGCTGACATAAAAGAGGCCATTGCCTATCTTTCTATTGCCATCATTGCTTCAGGTAAGATATAAAGATATGGATAGGAGATTTACCTCTATGGGAAATCAGATCAGTGGGTGATTGATTTTCAGTGCGTGACTGCACAGAGGTAACTGAAGTGAGCCACAAAGCTGGTGATGTTGAGAGAAGCCAGGGCTTTTGGATCCTGCTGTCTAAAAACATACTCTTCCTCAAAAATTGCAAGTAAGCAGTTTGAAAAGGCTACTGAGAAAGGTTCAGCTTTGGCTGCTTTCAGCTAATAGTTTGCGGAAGAAGGGTCCTGGTTTAGCCTTTGTTACATCAGCTAACACTCCACAAACCTTCATACCAATGACATGTACTTGGGAGCTCCCATTCCTCATAATGAACATCATGTAAATACAATCACTGAAGCAAATAACCTGCCTTCCAGTTCCAAGGTACCAATGACTGTGTGGTTCCAATGCAAAAGTGCAAATGCACCCACTCACATGGACCATTATCCCAGCTTCTCCTCGAGAGAGACGTTAGGCTAACATGGAAATGCTTCTGGCACGTTCCAAGCAAAGCCATATTTGTATGGAAATCTGCCTTTCACCCAGAGAAAATGTTATGACAGTAGCATTGAGAAGAAGAGAGAGTGGTGTATGAAAATGGAAAAGAAAACTGTTAATTGCTTTGATATGGTTCCATTTCACAGCCTGTACATTCCAGCTTATCAACCCCCCACCTGCTAGAACAGATGCTTGTTAAGAAATAGACATTGTCTTTACGGGATCCAATTGATAGGGCTCCAGGCTGATAATAACTTTTGGTACAGAAGTTTTGGAGCATATCAGGAGAGAGAAAAAGCCTCATTACTGTAAAATAATTGCTAGGGCCTGTCTGCTGGCTCGTCTCTGCAGGCAGCTGTGCAAGATGCTGTGTTTGCCCAATGAAAAAATATTTATGGTGGCACTGATCATTTATCATCCAGTATTGGGATGACACAGTTACTGATTGCAACTCCAGGCAAATTGAGATCTTTACCAAAATTGCCTTGAGAGCAAGGGGTGTGTGGATGGGGGAAGGATTTATGCTCCTCATCCAGTGGATGAATGGACCATGTTTTTCACTGTTGGCTATACATTTTATTTGGGCAGCACGTATTTTAAAGCAGAGAAAACTAATTTTAGTATCACAAATTCCAGTGCATATTAAGTGTGGCAGTCAATTAGACAGTCCCATCTGGATTGCTGTCTTAGCCAAAACAACGTGCACCTTCCACAATATGTACATCTACCACATCATTTTCACTTAGCCAGTTTGAAGCCTGTTAGTGGGGCTCAGTCATCTACACACAGTGGGATTTTACTGCACCCTATTTTAGGTCAGGAGGCTTGAGATCTTTCAAGTAAGTGTGACTGCCTTTCTCTCTTCCAGGTGGCTATGCTGAAGATTGCCTCCTCATCAGGGCTCAGTGTTATGGACACCTCGGTCAGAAGAAAACTGCTATTTTTGATTTTAATGCTGTCTTAAAGGAGGACCCTGGCAATGTGCATGCTCTCAGTGGGCGAGGATTAATTTACCTTGCTTTGAAGCAGCAGAAGGTATCGCTATTAATTTGCTGGTGAATTTTCTGGTTGTGCAAAAATAACGTAAGATACCCAGGCTTTGCCGTGGACTCACTGAAAGCAAGTGTTTCTCACAGAATTTGCTCAGTAATGGCTCTGGATTTTGGCTGTGTAAATAGTCCACTTGACATTACTGAGCTGCTTTCCAAAATCTAGAGAGAGGGAGGCTAAACCCCAGTCATGCATCTTATTCCCCATCACTGCAATACGTTGATCTGCAAAGCTGCAAACTCTCCCCTGTATCTGAGCTCACACTTTTGTGTCACAGTGCTGTGTTGATGGAAGGCAGCATCTCAAGCTGCTATGACTGTTTGGAACTACTCACTCCAAGTTTTCTGTTGGTAGCTGTTCTGTAAAGTGTGAGACAGTTTGTAAACAAGAAAGGTTTATCACAGACAAATGCAAACCAATGGGCAAAACTCACCTCTGTGTAAAATGGTCTAAAACAGTACATCTACACTGCTCAGTGCTGGAACGGCAGCACGAGCTGCAAGCAGAGTCTGAGACAGTCCTGTCACTGTGTAAAACGATGAATTTTCATTGCTGCCTGGTACTGTCTGACTGCAAGAACAGCTGCTGTCTGGACCTCAGCACAATAATCAATCTTCATTCCCCAACCACAAGCTAGATGTGAGGTCTGAAGGGTACAGAGATGCCAGATCTGATTCTCATTGCTGGAGCGGAACAATTAACTTCTGTTCTTAGAACTTTTGCAACTTGTACTATTTCTGAATGTGTATTCACCTAAGGACAGAGGGACGTGGAGGGAGAGATGTGTCCTCCCTTATCCAATCACTGCATTCACCTTTGAAGGGTATTTAAAAAATCAATACTCTTTTTGAATTTTTGATAAAGTTTTGATAGATAAATTATCATTATTACTTGTCCATTAAGTATAACATAGTTATCTTAAAAGTCCCCTGTCCTGGTACAATGATAATACTGTTTGACGACCAGTTTGCTTTTTGAGGTAGCAGAAACTAATTAGCAGTAATGAACAGGTTTTACTGGTCGTTTTGTGTGCTTAGACGTTGATTCAAAAAGGAAGGTGTTTGTTTCTGTGGTTTATAGACCGATTCTGACAGTTCTGATTAGATGCCATTTCAGTGTTGGGGAAGAAAAAATTAAAAAGACCATAAGAATTACCCTTAATAGTTTTGTTCAGTCCATTTTAACTTTTCAGGAAATATTTTTCTAATGAATTGAGGGAGTTAGGATTAAACCCAGCCTAGGAGGAGAACAAACCCCTTACTCTGAATTCAGTTTCTTTCTCCTTCTCCTAGCTGTTGAGAGAAAGTTTGCCCTCTTGTTGCAATCTGGAAGACAGGAGGAATCTCTCCTGGCTGGAATTCCAATGCATGCCTTTGAATCAGTCATTCAAATCTTTGTGTTCTTACACCAGCTTTGCAAGTAGAAATGCCACAGTAAGGAATAAGAAAGAGTTTTCAAAGCTGAGCAGCTGACCTGTGGGACAGCTGAGAACTGGAAATATTAGGAAAATATTTATCAGTACATAGGTGTGGTTACCACTTCACTTTTGCTCTCTTTTCTACATAGGAGGCAGTGCAAGATTTGATCTTGGCCCTGAAGGCAGAGGCAGGAATGGTAATCCCAGCAATCCTGTCTTTAAAGCACGAAGCCCAAGAGCTGATCGCTCAGTGGCTCCTTCAGCATGGCAGGACAGTGCTGACTGAGCTTGTTGCTACTAAAGACTTTTCAAAGGAAGAAAGAACCCTCAGGGACCTTCTTGTGATTGCAGGAGCACTAATAAAAGTGTGCAGCGCAGCACAGTATCACACCTTCTATACGGATGTTTTGATTGCCAATGGTAAGTACAAATTCTTCTACACAGCTGATCATAATAAGTGAACAAATTAGTAAACTGATGAGAAGTGAAAGTTATGTAGCAACAGTAGAAAATGTTGGTCATATAGTAGTTTTCAAGAGAAGCTTGCAAAAGATTTGGGGGAGGATGTGCAGTAATTAATGCTCTTTGGTGTGAACTGTGGACAGTCTGCTCTAGGAAGTTTTACTGATGTCTCTTTCTCCACATGGGGTGGTTACATAGCTTGTACTGGTGTTCACCAACAGGAAGGTACGAAGAGGCCCTTGTTCACCTTCAGAAGGCATTTGGCCACTCCCTCACTGATGAGCTTGCTAGTGCAAGACTGGCTGTGTTGCAGCTGAAGAAGAGGAACGTGCCAGCAGCAGCTCACTCATTCAGCATCCTAGCTAAGAAAGATGAAAGGGAGCTGGAGTTTCTCCTGAACTTTGTAGATGCTAAGCAACAGCAGCATCTCTCTCAGGTACAATCCTTTTTTGATGTCACGTCTGTAGATTCAGGGGGAAAATAAATGGGAAGCAAAATCAGGCAGCAGAGATGTTCCTTGTGTTGTCTTAAACACAAGTATGTAGAGAGACCATTAATCAGAAGAATGAGAAATTAAGTAGGTTCTTCCTCCATCCTTCACTCCAGGCAATCTGAGATTAGAGTTAGGATTCAAGTTCGTTCATAGCTTCAGTCTCTAATAATTCATCACTACCACTTCTAACCGTGTGGGGGAATTTATTGTTGGTCTCTCTAGCATGCAACCTGTTTATTCCCACTGTTAAAATGCAGGGGATGTGAGGAGGAGCTGGAGATTTAACAAGATTGTTGTTAATATTATACTCTGAGTGAGTTATATGGTGCTCAGAGATGACTTCTGGGGAAAGGGAGTTCATATTTTGTTCATTTTCCTTCTAAAATGAAACTAAAGGTTCTGATTCAATCACATACAGTGCTTCAAACCTTTTTATTCTTTTATGTAATCTTTAGAATTTTAAATATACTCACATTTCTGTAAAATGACTAACCTTTCAGGTTGGAGAGATTTGCTATTGGTTTTCTTAGCTACAACTCTTTAACATAACAATAACAAATTGTTTTCGTCCCCCCGAGTATGTATTTTTCACTGCTTTTTTTTAAGTTTCTCTCCCAAATTGCATTCAGCTCTGAGAAAGTGACTCCAATAACAAGACAGGACAAGGTCGGATTGATGGTGAGGAGCTTTAACATTCACTCATGCATCTGCAATTCTGATTACCCAGAAACTCTGTGTTCTGAGAATCAGTTTGCTTCCTTTTATTCAATTTGTAGATTGAGTGTGCCCTGGTGAGAAGCTATATTGTTATGTTTTCTCCCAGGTTATAAAACAAACAACATGCTGATATACTAAATGCATCTAGAGAGGAGTGCTTTGTATGTATTTTAGCAAAACAGCAGGAGGATATAAGTAAACAAGTATTAATTTACCAGTCCCTAGATATACTCCATTACAGAGAAAAGAGCCCCTCTCTCCTGAATAATGCAGAAAGTTCAGTCTTCTGGGGAAGAGTTTGGAGACTTTAGAGCCAATTTACAATCTTTCACTACATAAAGTTGATGAAGGTACAATCAGGAATGTGTCTGTGAAGGCCCTAAGGAGGAATCTATAAATGAAGATAAGTTTTGCATCTAAATTTCCCTTGCTGCCACATCACTCCTTCTGTATAGAGGAGCCACAGCTGAGTCCATCCATGCTGCCTTCTGAGACAGCACAGGAGGGATCATCATGCTATCAATCTGAAAAAATGAATTTTTGTAGTTAGAATTGATGGCTCAGATTAGTGAACCCTTTAAAAGGGGGAGAGGCACTTTATTTCTGCCTCTTCCTTTCAGCTGTGGAACAAAGGCTGGAACAAAACCCCTTACTGGTGCTTATTTATCACGAAAGATTTCTCTGCCACTTTAGAGAATGGAGGTGGCTGGATTGATTTCAAGATTGGAACTCAATACCTGTGGTGGCAGTCAAATAAGATATATAAATATATATATTTAACATATAATCTCAAGCTGTTTGTGGAAATCAAGTAAAGATTTGGACTCAAGAACCCGGGGTCTTTCTCTGTTCTATAACCTGCAAAGATTTACTGAGAATGATTATTATTATCACTGATTAGCCCAGCAATGGCTGGGCTTTTTTGATACGTGTTTCACAACAAGTGGTTAAATATGTACTTTGCTTAGGTGTGGAAGGATCTGGTTAATTTACCTGCATGGTATCTCAAAGGATCTTTCTGATAGTACTTTATTCTGCCCACGATGTGTTTTCAGTTTGTGTTTGAAAGGAAGGTCTTGGAAAAGCAAGAAATGCTTTTAGAGAGAATTTGTGTAAAGAAAACAATTTTGGTCTCCCTGTGCTCCTAAGTACACTGCAGGGAGAGGGTGTTCTTTCTGATACCTCCACTTCACCGATGAGGAGATTGAAATGAAGAGTTCAGGGGGTTACCCAGCGTCCCACAGTCTCTCTAGCAGAGCAGTGCTTGGGGATTAAAGGTATTCCAGAAAGAAATCATCGTTATCCTGGAGACAGGTCTGGAAAGCTAGAAATAACTCTACATGAGCTGCACAGGAAAGGGTGGAGCAAGGAAAGCTTCTTGATGTACTCCTTTTTTTTTTTTTTTTTTTCGTGAAAAACAAAGTAAAAACATTCTTCCATTATTTATAGTGCAAGGGATCCCATGCTAAGGAATCTGTAAACAACTGGGAAAGCCACATGGGAATGGGAATCTGAAAGGTTTGTTCAACTGCAAAAGGTCAGAGGAAGGGAGTTTCTTGCTGCTAGTGCAGCTCCAGCCCTTCGGTTTCCTATGTCAGAAGTTACACGTGTGGCTGATCCCCAGCTCCTTGCCCGGGGATGTCCAGAACTCACTCCTACAGAAGTGACCTCAAAACCCATAAGGTCAGCCCACAGCACATGGTACTTTGAGGAACTGTGCGGAGCTCAGTCCTTGTTCAAATCCCAGCCCTAACAAAACACTTGTGTTGACTAGCTGACTTAAAAACACCTGAAAGGACCAACTAAAATTTGCTGCTTTTTAGATGTGCATGCATAGACAGTCTGTCTTAAAATTTATGGCCAGAACTATTAAAACCAATGATTTACATCAACTGAAGAGAAGACCCATCTCAATTTCTATATGTGAAAGCTGAGAGGCTGTAATAAATACGAATTTGTAAAGGATTTTATATCATTTTGTAGCAAAATAGAGTTCTTCCTAACCTGCTAGGAATGGCTGAATGATTTCCTGTCAGTGTTCTCAGACGTGGCTCTCAGAGTTGATCTGCAGTACTGATCTATTCCACCCGGAACCTGTTTTCCTAACTTGCACCGCAGCCATACACAGACAGGGCATGCAGACTGGAAGGACTGCAATGTGTCATGCGTGGCTTTTAGACTGTCTGAAGCATAGATGCTGAGACAGTGGCTGAGCTAACTGAATTTTCAGTAGCCGCAAGCATCCCAAACGTGTGACATCCCATGGAATCAGGCTGGTGGAAACATTTCTCCTGTGCCTCGTGTCTCAGCTTGTTTGGCTCAGCCTTCCAGACGACCTAAGCTGCTGGTGGCAGTCTTGTTTATGACTTAAATACTCATTCTGCTGCAGCATGTTAAAAGCTTTGTTTATTACCAATAAAGAGAGATAATGAGACATCCATTTGAGGCAAATAGGTCTAATGGAGTTTTCTTTATTGACCTTTATAAAACTAAAAATTATGTGGCTCTCAGCCTTCTGTGTTTTCATGTTGTTTTTCCCTTCAGATAAGGGCAGATAGTTCACTAATGGTGATCAGCAAAGCCACCAGTTGATTTTCCCTGTAGCTTTGGGACACTGATCAGAAGAGACCAATGCTCACTATTAGCACATGCAAATGTTTGTGGGGCTGACACTCTGTTGACCAGAACACACCATTTCCCTACAGACACCTGTAAGAGAAGATGGTGGTAGCGTGCCTTCACGAAGAGAAAGCTGCCTGGTTTTAGTTTGCTCCAGTCTGTTTCCAGTTCACGTATCATTTTTTAAGGATGTAAACAACTTCAGAAGAAATGTTCTGTGCAAGTTTTAGCAGACCATGCAGAAACAAGGCATTGGTTCAGTAACCCTTGAGATAACAGCAAGTGCCCGTTGATCTAGTTTAGGGCTTTTGTCTGCACTCAGAGAAAACATGCCAATTCTACATTCCCCAACTAGATGCAATTTCAACCATCGAGAAAGTTGAAAAACATTTCTTATGTTACTGTATGTGTTAATTTACTGTCCCACTACTGCCCTTCTACTATTAACTAACTTTATGTCCATAGGTAGCAGCCCAAGAAGGACATGTCCTGATTAAAGGATATCACTACAAGAAGGCTCTTGGTTACTTTACCTTGGCTATCTTGACAAGCAAAGATAACCCAAGATACCTCCGACAGAGGGCTGCTTGCTTTATGCACCTGAAAAAATATGACAAAGCTTTAAAAGATATGGAGAAAGTGATCGAGAAGCATGGCTGCAACAGCCTCAGAACACGAGTTCAGGACCACTGCTCAAAGGGATGCCTGCTGTTGTCAGTGGCAGAGGAGGAAGCAGCAGTCAAACAGTACATCGAAGCACTGCAATTGGATGAACCCACGGCATTGTGCAGCATCACGAATGGCTCTGGTAGTGAAAATTTAGTGAAAACTTTTCATAAGATTGCAAAAAGCAATTTGGAAATGCAGCATTATGAAGAGGCCTGGAAAATCACGGATTACGGCCTTAAAATTGACCGAAATCATCCCGAGCTGAAGAAGCTGAAAACAAGACTCAAGCGAGAGGCATCAGGCTGCAGCATACATTAATGTATCTGCCTGGGGATTTTCCAGTGACTGATTGTTTTCCTGTTTGTTTGTGAGGCTGCAAGAATAAGGGAAGGACAAGATGCTCGTGATAAATGTGCAGTGGAACATGGCACTGAATGTGGCACGGCAAGAATAGAACTAAACTATATCAGAGTGAAACAAAACTGACCAAGAGAGCTAATAAGAACAAGGCAAATGGCATTATTCAATGTTCTTCACAATTGCTGGGGAAGGAAGTAAGCTCCACTTCGTGAGGAATCTCTAGCTAAACTGAATAATTAATTCTCTAACACATTGGTTCCAGCCACAGTGGAGGAAAACATCCAAATAGCTTGCAGTTTATGAAATAACAACGTATCTCCCTGCTATTTATTTGATCAGCTTTAATGCATACTGTTCAGCTAAATGGCTTTACGCTGTGGGCCAAAAAGCTCATTTGAAACTAACATCTGTAATGTGTTTTTACGTTTGTGAAGCATCTTGTGTTACACCACTCGAGTATCCCACTCCCGAATGGAAGGAAGAGCCACTTTCTAAAGGAACTGCAATAATCAGCAGCAGCATAAGGGAGTGGGGTGGTACAAACACAAAGCAGTGCTTGTCTGTCCCAGGCAACACAGATGAAGGATGAGACCCAACAGAGACAAATCATCCAACCTAGTGACTAAGACTGTTTTCTGGGGGACAGAGGCAGCAATACTACAGGTAAGAACGGGTTTCTTTCTCTTTCATAGTCAAGAAAAGTTACTCTGATTCTAATCCTGGTGACACTGATGAGCACTTCTTACTCCTAACATTAAAATGCTCTAGGAAAGTTTCTTTCTAAGCTTCAAATCAAAAAGAGAAGACGACAATAGAGCAGTGGATTAACAGCCTCTCTGCTGAGAGAAGCAGTTCCAACTTTCTGAATTTCAGTATGTAATTCACAGTGAACTGAAATATTCTTAAAAATCCAGGTCTTTATATTATGTATGAATAGGACACTTAGTTTTCTTCCCTTTGCTCTTACACCTGAAGCCTTTTGTGCCTCTTTTGTTAAGGAAAACAAAACTGGGGAGCAGCCTTCCTCAGATCACCTGGCAGTCATGGAGAGAACAGGGAAGATGATGTAGTTCTGCTTCCCAGAATAATATCACATCCACTGGCCCAGGTTCGGAAGTCTGGGGCTTTTTGGCATGCTTTATTTTGTTAAGTGGTATGCTCTATTTTGCCACTTAGAATGGACTGCATTCAATGCACCTGAAGCATTTTTTCTTTAAAGACAGGGGCCAAGTTCACTCCTGAGAGATTGCTGGAGAGTTAAACGGAGGAAAAAATTGTTTTCAGCCTGAATAGCCTAAAACTGCTATTTCTTCAAGCACCAGGAAGGCATATCAGTTCTTATCTGTTAGTCACGGTCTAGATTAATGGCTGCTTCTCTCCGCAGATCCAAACTGTTCTCATCAGCATTTTTATTTGTTTCTTTTATCTTTTTGTCCTCTTTCTGTGCACATTAAACTACTGTGATCAAAGTCCTTATCTCTGTCTGTGCCTGAGCTTCTGATTTGTTCTTTATTTCTCCATTGTGGGCTTGCTCTTCCAACTAATTTCTTGGAATATCAAATAGATCTTTCTGATTAGTCACAGTGAGAGGGGTTTGATTAGCAGCGTCATTGCATTATGCATGCCTAGCACAATTTCATACTCAACACAACCCATTCTGACACTCATTTCCTGGACTCCTGGGGAGCTGGCAGGATTAAAGGTGACCTATTTCTTTCAGCTACTGCCCAGCCCTTGCGCCTAATGGCCACGTACTCACATACCTCCACCACTCTACTGTTACGCTTTGCATGAAGACATTAGCTTTCAGAAAAAATAGCACATTACAGTTCAGGGGAAGGAGTCCATCCTTCCAGAGTGCCCAGTATTTTATATCATCCAGCCACCATTGCTGGCTTTTGATATAACCCTGAGGCTAATTGTGATTCTTCACTCAGTGCTAGTGAGTCCATGAAGGCCACCTGAGATGTCTTAATAGCATCACTGTTCTTGAGTCTGGCTCTAGGCAGACTGCTGCTCTGTTACACAAGCTGTCACAGCAGTCATCAGAGGCACTGCTCTCGCTAGGGAGCTAGGTTTGGCTGCCTTCCTTATAGCCCTGTCTCTCCTGCCAGCAACAGCTATGCACCAGAAATCTGTCAATATTTATCAACAAACATCTCCCTCCCACTCCAGGCTGGCAAGTCTCATTTTTATCTGTTGCCTTTACTCACATCGGGGCCTGGGACCATTCATCTGAATCACAGCTATTTCACTACACACACAACATTTTCTAACAAGATATTGTCTCCACTTCCAGACTGAAGAGTCTGGATAGAAGAAGGTACCCAGTGATCACCTCTGTGTGTTTCTTTAAAGTTAAGCTGCAATTTATCAAGATTACAGAAGTGTTTCCATCTGCTTTGAGATTTGTCACTCATTCTGTGTGTGCAGCCGATGGCTGAAGTTGGTTAGAAAAGAAATTCCATCTGCTTCTTGCTCCAGGACACCATTCCAGTATCTGGTGGACCTGGGAATGAAAGCTTTGAAAGCCAGTCCTGGCTTTATAAAGTACTCGACATTTTTAATGGGAATATAAAAGAAATATCAGATGAGAGAATATCTGCCATATTTGCAAGTAAAGTTTCCTGACTTAGTGTGCTGCATTCCAGCAGGGAAAGAACAGTTTAGAAATAATGGAAGATTGGTTGCTATTAAATATTCAAATGAAAACTCAGCTCAGGGAGAGCTAAGCAGTAATGTTTCTGATTTTAAAATAGTTTTTTTTCTTTGAACTCATACTATACTCATTATTTTTTCAATTCCAGTCACTTATGTGCTCCCAGGTACTAGGAGAATCTAAAGCCATCAGTGACTGCTCACATGTGCCTTTGAAGCTGACACATTGCCTGGAAAGTCATCTTCCTGACTTTCTGTGTTATCCACTGAGCTTCCCAGGCTTACATCGTGGTGGAAATGTGGCTCTGGCTCACAGCCACACAAACCCAGTAACTTTAATGAGTTCCTGTGTTTATAAGTAAGGACAGTCCACTTGACTTGCAGAGGCAGATGTTTCGCTTTAATGACAGCTAATCTAAAAGCCATTCTTTTTGCTATCATTTCTCTGTAGAAGATTAACTGTGTTATTGTTGTACTGCTTCTGCTTCGAGCAATTTCTAATTTGCCAAGCTCTGAGGACTCACTGTCATCATTAATTTAATGGCTTACATGAAATTATCCCTGGCACTGTAATGCTGCCTGCCTTTGGAGTCTTGGCTATTTCGGTCTTATGTCAGCTCAGCTAGTGTATGTCAGAACCTGTTGTCTCCATCAGCCATTACTCAGTGACACCTTAAGGAAGGTGACTCATTCCTTAGACAGCACAGTGCTGGGGAGCTGTGAGGTTCAAGATGCTCCTCCTTTCTCCTGCACCCATGTGGCTTCCAGCCACAAGTGCTTCATATGCATTTGTTCTGTAGGATGCAAAGGAATGCTGCAGAGCTGTACCCATCTGTGAGGGAGATCGCTCCAGGAACAGGAGCAGTGGTTTTATGTGGTCAGTGAAGTGCCTGGAGGGTAGGAGACAAATGCAGGATGGCATCGCTGTCTGTGGCATTCAGCAGTTGAGAAATGGGGAAGAGTGGCAGGGGACCACTTGAGTGCTAGCTCTGCATGCAATGCAAGGCCAAGTTTAACTTGCCAAACTAGCAGTGGGTTTAGGTGTCTCACCACTTAACCCAGTCCTTTTTGTATTTCTATGTTCCCTGCACGATTCCAAAAAAATCAACAGTTAGAGAGAACAAACTGGCATAAGGATTTCCCCACAGATTGGAAAGGAAATTAGGAACAGTATCTGATAATAAGTTTACATGTCTTACTCCTGAACTGCCTCAAAGCAAATGAGACAATTCAGCAGTAAAGCCAGAGGGGGAGAGTAGGAGTGAGCAGGAAGCAGGAGGATGATAAGGATTCCATTCCATTCCCGTTCTGCATTTTGTTTTGCCCCACAGTTGTTCTTCCACGTCCCAGTCAGCACTGTGTATATCTGATCCAACCCAGTGAACGTACTGGGAGTGTGCCACGTGGCACAGTGTGCAGGGCCCTGAGGTCACGAGGGAGCCACATCTTAGCTCCAGATCAGTAGTGGATGAAATGAGAAACAGACTGATTATTATCTTCCCGCTTAAAATGGCCATTTTATGGAGCATCCTGATTGCTTAGAAACCTCAGATGTCATATCATAAGGCATCCAAACCCTGGTAACACACTCAGTACATTCTCTAAAAATCACGTTAAAATATTACAATGTGGGGAACATCTGTGCATGGGTAACAGTGGAGTTCTTTTAATACAGTGTGAACAACAGAAACATCTATATTTCACCATTTGCTTTTTTTTTTGCAACCTGAACAACAATATTTTTGCAGTGCCACTTCTTTTCTTCTCATGCATCCTGGGCAATAAGAACCTACTTACTGAAGAAAACAGGTAATTAGCCATCTACACAAATTACCCTGTGTCTACATCATTAATGTGCTTGGATGTTTTAATTGATTACATTCTCAACTGTTTTGGATAGCTAAAATGCCAGCTAATGTGATCCAATTAAGCCTCCTAATAAACCTGACTGATGAACTGCAATAAAATCACACATTAAGTAGAGATGTAGGACTGACAGTTTAGAATAGACTGTGTCATTCTGGAAAGACTCAAACCACTTCCCAACAAGGAAACTTCTCCTGGACTCTAACTTGTAATGGGCTGTGTCCAAGACCTGATTCCACACACCTTTCCAGCAGATTTTTGTTTGTTGCTGACTCAGGTTCCCCCCAGGAGCTTCCCCTATAACTGTGTTCCCCTTCCATAACATTCTGCTTAAAATTTGTTGCCATTTCTGTAGACTTATTTCTAAGACCTTTTGAACTGTCAGGGGTATCAACTTGTTCACTCAGATATCTAAAACATTATCCACAAATATGTGAAGTGATAAGGCTCACAAAGATAAGATTAGAAGCTTCCATTCCTCATTTATTTTAAGCTAAATCCTAATTCTAACAGAAATCTGCCTTTTAGTACTGTGTTATCAGTCACTAGAGCACCACTTGTATTGTTAAGATTTCTTAAGTTGATTGTGTTGCCATTATTTTTACTGTATTACATGCAAACAGCAGTACACATTAGATTTCACCAGTGAAGGCTCTGACCTTCCAAACACTGAACCATTCACATCTGCAGTGATCCTCACACCACAAATATGATGCACGCTTCCATTGGTGCCCTGAAGGCAACTCACCTAAAGATGGCACAGCATCTTTGTGACAGCTCTGGAGGTCTCACTCTAGGCTCAAACAGAGATTATAGATTTAACGCACTAATTTGTGTGAAATTCTTTAAAGCTTGCTCCTTTGCCAGATGCCAGACAAGACAGAATGGCTCCTCTGGCATCAACATCTATTAATCTGATCTTGGCTTTGATTCTTTATTGACTCTTTCATCTGTAGAATGGGGATAATATTTTAATCTCAGATATTTGTCTATATCTCCTAATTCTGGATGCACAATGCTTTAAAGATGACATGCTATTGTAAAAGAGCAGTGGATTCTCACCAAACCCATGAACCTGTCCGTGATGCTAGCTGAGGTCAGCCCTGTGTTCTCGTTGCACACCTCCTTGCCTGTTTGCACAGCAAAGGGAAGAGAGGGAGATGTAAGGAACAGTACTTGGCAAGACCACTCCTCGGGAGAAGCCTTGTTAGGATATCAGTGATGGTAATGAGAATCAGCATTTGCTTCTGACCGCCAGAAAATGTGAACATCTAATTCTATTGCAGAAAGCACACAAACCTGGAGCTGAAAAATATTCTTCACAACACAGAGGTAAGACCACTTCTCATTTTTATCAGCCTCTCTGTGCAGAGAGCATGCGTTTAGAAACTCACTGCAGAAACTGTTGTCTTTCATATGTAACAGTGCCAATGTCTGATAATGGTTCACTGTGTTCAAAACGTCATTATCTTTAGAGAGAGAAGGAGGAAGAGTTTTGAAAAAGAATCTAAACTTTGAGGTTTCACTGATTCTAATCTGTTTTGGATGTTCATCTACTGGAAGGTTATTTACATGACACACACCTGGTTATCCAACCAGCTGTCAGAAATTGAAATATATCTTGCTATCTGTGTAACCCAAACATTGAAACCCAAGTCACAACAGGAATTAGCTACAACTACAGACTTGTGGTTCTTGGTTATCCTTAAGGCAAACACAAAAGTAAGAAGAGAGTGTTCAAGCAGTTTCTTGGAAGAGTTTTCCAGTACTCTCGTAGCCATGTCCCACAGACACTGGGGGAAAACTCCAAACTAAGGAAAAATGGAAAATATTTCACATGCAAGTGATTTAAAGCCTGGTGTTGCCCTTTTTACTTGGATATGGGGATAACTACAATTGCTAGATCATACAAGGTGAATAAAAATGACTGAAAGGAAAATAAATTAAGATTTCGTGCCTTAAATACCATCCACTCTTAGCTGTTCAGTCTCTTCTGATTGGATATCTGAGATGGATATCTGTCAGCAGCAGAACCCAAAGCAACAGAAGCAGAAAGTGAAATGCAAAGCTGCAGTGTAAGGTGGCACTCACACGTCCTTTGCATATTAACACATTCTTCATTATGTCCCACTAGAAATAAGGTAGCACCAGTCCTGAAACTCGTGTAAGCTAAATAGAACACAATATCCTGTATTGCTTTCTTTGCTTCCATTGAAGAGGCTCAGAAAGAAATAAGAGGTCTTATTTCTAAGGCCAGAGTCAAAACCTATGATCAAGTACTAAAATAATGCATTTTCTGCAAGCTCTGAGCACTGCCAGCCAGTCTTAATGCCTTCCCATTGACTTGGTTGTACCTGCCCTGAAAAGCCATTGTGCATATACCTAAGACACTTGAAGTGTATGTTGTGTCTGCCAAAACAATGCATAATTGAGTCTTAAGGTGGAAAAAAAAAGCTTTTCCCAATAGAAAATGATAACATTAATCAGGCACCTCCTTTATTTCTCTGCACCAACTGCAAGCTTCTGGATGACTGCTTTGGGTGGTGCACAGCTATTGCTTACCCAGCTGCAGGCTCACTGCAGAAAAACATTTAACAAAATCATTTAGAATAGGACCTGACAGAAGATGAAAGCTTACTAATCCATTTCCTCCATTTTTTTCACATTCTCTAACCCAGAACAGGCTCTGTGCTACCTGGACCATTTGTCACTGATTCCTGCCTGAGGAGTGATAATGCAAACATTTTCTTTACAAATAACAAGTCGTCTTTTTTCAGAGCTAAGCTGCATGAGTAACAGAAACACAAAGCATTTGTCACTGCTGACTTTCCAAGCTGAAGTTCAGTCAACCCAAGGTGATCTTTAAGAAGCACAACACCCGAAGTTCCTTCTATTTCCTATTGGAAGCAGTACACCTTTTCCTCAGCCTCAGACACCACGTTAATCACAATCCATAGGGAGCAGCAGGCATAAAGGTCTTAAGATCTTGGCATCTTGATTCTCTATCTGTCAAATGAGCAAAATCAATCACATCCTTTGGTATCTTACAGCCACGTTACAAAAACATCTGCATTAAATCCTGCGAGGCACTTGTCTACTGCAATGTGTAGAGCCAGCTGCACCACGTGGCAAAAGTGTACAGCCAGAAAGAAGGCTTACAGGCATGGCAGGTTCTTTTGCTAGATGCAGAACCCCCTACAAACAGAAATAATCCATCATTTGGCACAAAATTAAATGTACAGCTCTGTTCTTCTAAGCAACCTTCCTCCTGTGACTAGCTGTCACATACGGACAGCCAGGACCTGCAAGCACAGCGGGGTTTTTTCAGATCTTTGAGTTCTTGGACTCGTCTTCAGATGGAGTGATGAGAATAGCTGCCTTCACACTTGACAGACGCCTAACATAACGTGAATCTGAAGGGAAAGCAAATTCTCAGAGTTTTTAAGGCAGAGCTCTGACTATTAGTGGAGGCTTAGACTCCTGGCAGAAGAAATTGGCATTCATTGTGTCCTACCCCATTCAGGGAAACATGTCTGTGCTCAAATTCTTGGAACACTGTGTTTGCACATCCCAGTAAACATCACTGCCACAAAGAAGCCCCTGCTTTGCCCCCAGGGCTTCCCTCTGGCCACACTCAAAACTGAGAGTGCTGGTGAAGAGCTCAGGTTGAGAGGTACCAACCTTAAAATCTATAGTGTTAACTTTGGCAGTAAGTTACACTAGCTCAGTGCGCAGAACTGAAGAATAATAGACTGAACTGTTTCTCCCTCCGTTCCAAAGTCAGCTCTGGAAAAGAATTACATGAAACCCAAGGGAAATCACGTGCCCATCCTTTCCCTGTCTTACCCAGCTGTTGGCTTTTAGGTTTTCAAGGAGTAGCACAAGAGGAATTCTGCTCACCGCCTGCACCTATGTATAACTCAGTGTGCTTTCATCCACAAACTGTTGCCACGTATTACACTGAAAGCTACCAGCACTCACAGGGCCAGAAGGTTAATGTAGGCTTCCACCTCTGACTCCTCACTCCTCCTTTAAGCCCAGGGAACTGGTGGCACGTTTCAGGAAAGCTGGAGGACACTCTGCAGCAGGAGTGCAGCATGCAGGCTGCGAGCACAGAGCCCTCAGCCTGCCTGCGTGATGCAACCCCTCCTCCCCCTGCTGCTCAGGAGCGTCTGCTTGAAGCTGGGAACTGCACAGAGCTGAGCTCAGAACTTTGGGAATGGCTCTGAGAAGGTTGAGGAGCTGGGGGTCAGGAGCTCCGGCAAGCCTGGGAGCTGACACGCGCTGCAGGAGCCTTCTGCCTTCCAAACCCTTCATCTCTGCTAAGGACAGGGCAGACACAGCTCAAAGACGCTCGCATCTGGAAGGATCTCTATTTGGATTCTGCTGCTGATAACAGAGCCGCTCACATCCACGGAGGAAGAGAGGAAAATCATTCAAAACAGCAAGATACTTTTCAAAACGACTCTGGAAGGAGGCACATTTTTCCCCCCCTTCCCCTTTTGGGAGAAAGGAGTTGCCCAACCTCGTCATGAGACTTTCTCACACTTCCCAAAGCAGGCTCCTGGAGCTATGACACGGCACCACTGAGTCTGGGTGGCATAGCACCAGCAGCACGCGCCGCGTGCAGGCAACCTGGCAGGAAAATGGAGAATGAGGTTGGCAAATCTGTGGACAATCAAATGGACAAATACATGTAATAATTTGGAAGTTTTCTTTACCTCTCTTTGCTTTTATTCTGCTTCCTTTTTCTCTTTGTCATGCATTCACCCCGCACTGATTTAGCCGTGCAGCTAATTCTTTCTTACCTTCCCCTCCTCAATTTAGAGTTACAATAATGGGGAAATCAGAAAGTCAAATGGATATTGTGGAAAAATCAACAAAATCTGGGAGGAAATCCTGGCGCTCCGTGGCGATTGGGCTGGCTGTCTTGCTGCTCCTCATGACTTCTTCTGCGGTCGCCCTGGTAATCCTGTATGCCAGCAGCGGAGGTAAGTAACCTGTGAATAATTTTCCTTTTTCCCCTGCAAACAACGTTAAAGTCTTTACTGCAGAGCTGACAGAGGACTGTGACATTTTATTGCATTATTAAATTATATGGAATAAGATTCACGTATTTTTGTGCATTCTGTTGAGTTTAACATCTTTCTGACAAAGGTCAAAGAATGCTGCACTGTTTCAGAGGGGAAGCATGCCTGTGTGTGTGTTTTTACGTTTCCATGTTTTATAGTAGAACATGAAAGAGTAAAATAAGTGCCAGTGCACTGCTGGAGGGGGGGGAGAGACTTCTTTAATATTGCATCGGGCAATTTGAGCTCCAGGTGAAATGTGCTTTGCCTAAATGTATTAACTGCAGAGCAGGGATACTCCCCATTTTGGGGAGGAATAAGTGGAGAAAAAAGCCTGGTTTTATTGTTTACTCCTTCGCTGCCAGCAACTGAGTGTTATCAGCATTTGTTCCGACGCTAGATGAAATCCCTGAGCATTTGGTATTCAGAACACTCAGCAGTAAGTTGTTCATTTTTATTCTGCTTAAGAGAGGAGAAAAAACTCCCCTCAGCTAGGTCCTAGAGCAGGCATTTCTGTATCACAGCACTGAGCTATGAAGAATTCCTGTCGCTTGGGTGCATAAAAGGAATGAGAAACCTGCTGTACGTGATGCTCCCTAGGTTCAGGCAAATCAAAATTCAGGCATTATTAACATTTGTCCAAATATTGGTGTCACACCCAGATCCATGGGAAGAGTCTGTGCTGCACACAAAGCTAGTGTATGCACACAAAAGAAGAGAGCTTGTTTGTGGAAAAGGAGTTCCAAGATATAAATATTTCTCAGGCCTGTATCAGCAATTAAGCTTTCGTTTGAAATGTTTCCCAGATTCAGACACTGCTGAGAATAACATGAGTGCAAAATGATAGCAAAACTGCAGCAAAAGTGCTGCTTGGCCTGCAAGCTATTTAGCTAATGGAAAATGAAAAGTTTTTTCTTCTTTTATCTACGTACCAAATAAACAACAAAAAGAAAATAAATTAAAAGAATGACTGAGGCTCAATCAGCAGCAGTTACACAAATCTAAAAGCTCTTTGGGGACTTCCATACTCGTAAAACCTTGCCTAACTAAGCAAAAAAAAAGTTTACTAAGAAGAGCAGAGTAATATTTGGGTGAGCATACAAAGGCAGGCAGACAAGTGAAGTCGTTCATTTTTGAATCTGACTACAGCATGCTCTCAATTACATCTTTCCATCAC
Organism: Callipepla californica brunnescens; assembly: GCA_023055505.1. NCBI lineage: Eukaryota > Metazoa > Chordata > Aves > Galliformes > Odontophoridae > Callipepla > Callipepla californica. The sequence goes on along the minus strand of JALIRH010000036.1, from coordinate 4,882,476 downwards.
CACCCACACGTACATCTTGGCAGCCTTCTCATAGCTTTCTCTCAGCTATGTTCCACAAATATTTACCAGCCTCAGATCTCATCACTTGCTGTAGTGGTTACAGCTTGAAGAACATTTCAACACATACTGTAGCTGTCAAATCATAATCGATGACTGAACAGATTAGAGCTGCAAACAACTCACATTTTCACTTAATTGCAAGTCCTGACCACTCAAGTTATCCATTTAATTGGTATATTATTCACCTGGCTCCCAGGCTTGCAGGGTAAGACTTGCAGATGTTTTCTTTTCGTTTGCATCCCTACTGCTTGTCACTCCTCTCACCTATTTATACAGGCTGCTCGAGCTCAGGGACCACTCCTGCACCCGTTAGGCAGTTTACAAACAAATCCAATCCTTGAAGTGAGGATCACCTTGTTCTGGGGTTGGATTTCCACGCCATGCCCCCTGCATTTCCTATGCTGTGAATGGAAGAAATGTCCATACAAATAACAGGTTTGCAAGAGCCTGCTGCCTGGGAGCAGTATCTAACCTCAGCACCAGCACAGAAAGAAAAGGTTGTGGCTGAGATCTGGCTGGTCTCCTAGATTGCTGATGCCTCATCATTCTTTGGCTCCATGAATGTTCATTAGTGAGGCATCCTAGTCAAAGGAGATGGAGAATTTAAAGAAGTGGCAGCTAGCACAAGTCACAGTGAAACGACATTTGGGTGGCAAGACTCTCCTCTATCCCAATTCTGCTAAGATGGAGCTAAGTGAATGCAAAGTGTGAATGCTGTCAGCAGCAGTGCCAGGCCACACACTGGGCTGCAGAAGTGGCAATTAATCTGTCTGCTGATCCTCACCTGAAATTCTGGCTCAGCTGTACTTACTGGTAGACTGTAGGTAAGAGATTGTAAGAGAGACTGAAGAAGTATGAGGGGTATGGAGTCTATCTGAAGACACTGGCATGGACAGTCCTGTCAGAAAAAAAGAAGCTAAATTTGGGAATTTGATGAGCAGTGTGTTTTAAAAAAGCCATCACTCAGAAGATGAACTGCTGAAGAGATCTCCTGGGCTCTGCAGTTCATAGAAATGATTCCTATAACCTGCTGCTTACCAGTAAACACAGAACTGCTCAGTGGCTCCCTGTGAAGTCAAGGCAATGGAATTCTCTTTAGTGACTCCCCTCCTGCCATTTTTCTGGTGAGCAGTTGGCCTCTGAGTTGTGTCTGGAGTGCTTGTTTTCTTCTATCTGGAGCAGGACCACAGCTAAGGTCGTTTAATTTAGCTCCATTAAAGCTTACTCTCCCTTATCACTTCTCTGATGGTGCTCAGCCAGACTGGAAGTGAGGAATGCTTTCCATCTGACAAGTTTTCGTTGGCTGAAAGATGCATTTTACTTTTGTTTCCAGTTCTTTGAGGTTCAACAAGTGCAGCATGCAAAGTGAGCAAAGACTCAACAAATACCTTGAGAAGTAAAACAGGACAGTGTTGGTCATATCTCATACGCAGTCAGGCTGGCTTGGTTCTTTGCCAGGAAAAAAACCCAACACACAAAAGAACCACTTTCAGAAGTAAATTGAGAGCCCCTCACCAGCCATTTCCAATCATCTCTTTTTGTGGCAGAGTTTCAGAGCACTGAGTATGCAACCAAGGTTTCAGAACAGATCTGGCTTCCCTGCTTATGCATCTCAATTACATTTTCACAATCACAAGTGCTTTTGGAATGAGGGATTAGAATCTTGTTGAAAGCAGCTGGATTCCAGAAAGTGAAGTTAAACACCGTGAGGTTATATTAAAGGGAGAAATTTCAATTAAAAACAGGCTTCAGCTGAGTCCTGTCCCATCCCTGAGAAACGATGGAAGAAATACAGCACACTCAGTGCATTTCTCCTTCTCACCTTTACCAGCACTACTTCTTAAGGAAAACTTCAGTATGGCTTTCAACTATTGGCTTTTCCCTATAAAGAAGTGTGTGTAACACATATATATGATTTTTTTTTTTACCTTCCCTTTGAAAGAACCCATGGCTTTTAAATATAGGTTACAGAGTTTAAAGAACCCCACTTGCTTCACCTGGTTAAAAAAAAATGCTGAACCTCTCTACCTGAAGCTTCATATTGCACATATTTTGCTCATCCCATGTTCAGACTGCCAGACACTGACCTATTGCAAGGCATGCAGTTATTCTAATGCAGACCTACTCCCACACAGCACAGCTGAATGCAGAAAGGTACGCTCCCAGTCAGAGCAGGGCCTTTTTATGTTGCTTTCCACAGATGAACTTCAAAGCCCTCTCTTCTTCCCTCCTGTTTCATTTACCTCTGAATGACTGTAATCTTGTTTGTGCTAATGTCAAACCCTTGCTTGCACGGGAAGGAAGTTTGGAGCAACTTTTCTGCAAGCACCCTAGAGTAAGGCTCAAGGAAAAGCTCATGGTCAGCTGCTGTGACAAAGTCAAGGTGCCGAGTTCTAGATTTCACATCAGGGCCCTCTGTACCACTGCCATCAGCTCCATAGCAGCACATTTAGCACAGCACCAAGCAGGACGTGCTGGGCACTGCTCCTGCTCACCACTGACACGCTATGGCAGCACATTGGGCTTTTGCAGATTGTCTTTACTGGAGGAATTTCACAACCAAGATGAGGTAGTGAAAAAGAGAAAACTAATACCCAAGGGTAACACTTTTCAGATTCTGCTGGAATGAGGATACAGATTCATTTCTTCACATAATAGTGGCACATACTGGTTTCTTGTTTGGGTTTTTTTTTCCCCTTTTAGAAGCTACTGCAGAGATTTCTACTAAGGACACAGGGAGCAGGTGAGTTAAAACTCACTGCTGAGGCTGCTGCATGTATCCACAGATAAGAGATGTCTTTGACATGGATACTGTTCACTGACACTGAGATTGAACTGTTGGGGGATGACATTGGTAGTGATTTCCAACTAACTCAGTCTGCTCTCTTACTCCTGTCTCTACAGGCACTCACTATGGCACCAATTCAGGCAATATATGTACCACGCCTGGTTGTGTTACAGCAGGTAATGACGATTCTTATGAGTGATTATTGTAGAAGTGATGCTTTAAAAGTTGTCTACCCAATCTGAATACACAAGGCAGGCTTTAAGACTGGATAAGTATTAAAGGAATAGAACTACTTCTGTCAAAGACAGCAAGTAAACAGAGCTCCAAAAGGAAACAAAGCTACTGTTATTTCTCCATTGTATATTTTCATGGTAAGGGAGTAGGACAGGAAGATTTCCATTGTGGTCAATGGCTCTCTAGCCTAAGCCAGAATGATGTAAATTGACCAATGCAGACTATACATCTAAAGTATCAGAAAAATCCTTTTAGAATTGATTCTGTTAAGAATGGACTGTACACGTGGAGCTATTAATTTTGAGCATCTACTGGTATAACTCCAGTGGAAACACTGACTTCATAGGCAGGTACCTAAGCTCATGTCTGTAAGGCAATGAGCTGTGGGAGAATTATCACACTGTTGTTCACAGGCTCGCTCTGTAAAGCACTCCAATTGCAGTGCAGATGTCTGCTATCAGATACTTATATGATCCCTCGAGTCATGATACATGAGCTTAAGTCTTACCCATGTTGAGCAGCATGAGCAAGGTGCCTTCTTTCCAGGCACATTGGTGGCAGTCTCTGCTAGTCCCAGAGATTACTGGGTAGTTCATGGAACTCAACTCTCTAATTTTGATATGTAGCTGCTAGAATAATTCAGAATATGGACACGACAGCTGACCCTTGCAAGGATTTCTACCAGTATGCCTGTGGGGGCTGGCTGAACCACCACGTTATCCCAGAAACTAGCTCCAGATACAGCATTTTTGACATCCTGAGAGACGAGCTGGAGATCATCCTAAAAGGTAGGAACGAGGCTTCTCTATCCTTGGTTACACATCTGTGTTTAATTTCAGCTCTCACTATTTACTGTACATTATCGAGAGAAGTGTTGATTGTGATTATGATTTTTTTTCTCCAGTCCTTTAATCCTTCCATCTTTTACTACATCCATTTTGTCGTAGCATCCTGTTCTCACTAAAAATTGGCCACAGGTGATTTGGTACTAACTTCAAAGGGAGATGGACAAGCTGCATGCACGTCCTTCCTGACACTTTTTTCTTTTGATAGCTCCTTTAAAGAGCACTCTAGTTTAACAGTAATTGAAGCCTAAGGTAGCAGGTATTTTTCACAGCCCTGAATTCTCAGTGATTTCTATGAAAAGATCAAAGATCTCCAGGGCAAAAATCTCATGGCAATGGTTCTTTCCCCAGGTGTGCTAGAGACTTCGGATCAAGGGGACAGAGAAGCGTTTCAGAAAGCTAAGATACTTTACAAGTCATGCATGAATGAGAGTGAGTCCCTTCTTTTGTCCCTTTGTTCAATACCAAATGTACAACCAGAACAAAAGTCCAGTCAGTGCCTGTGTAATCTGCATGGGCTTGTCTGGAACAGTATTCTTCAACCAAATGGACACAGCTGCCTTGCTGCATGGCATGGATGCTGCCTGCCACCTTCAAACATGCAAAGCCTGTCCCTCTGAATCCAAAAAGTACAAATCATTTCATTCTTTCCAAAGCCATTCAAACTCTGAACATATTTTTGCTACCTTTGTGAAGATTGATGTAGGAGTCTCCTTTGTTTTTTACAACGATAGACTCAGTTCCAGATTTAATCTGTAATGAATATTATCTATTTTTCTTCTTTCTCCATTCTCCTCAGTCCACGTCCCAGCTCCCAAAACAAAAGAGTTCTTGTTTTTCATCTCTCAGGTCTCATAGAGCAGCGAGATTCATTGCCTCTGCTAGAGGTCTTAACAATAGTTGGAGATTGGCCAGTGGCTTCTGCAGACTGGAATAACACCAAAGGTAATATTGAGCCTGAAAGAGGCAGAATTATTTACTACCTTAAGTTGACAGCTCTCCTGGGTAGATTAAAAAGATTAAAATGTAGGATGCAACACATACATATATGTCCTGTTCAAATTGATGCACTAATAAATAATGTATATTTTTCCCTTTATCTCCAAGAACCAAGCTGGAGCATGGAAGAGAAACTCTCCATAATGAACTCCAGATTTAACAAACGTGTCCTCATTGACATGTTTGTATGGAATGATGACCGGGATTCCAGCAGACACATCATCTATGTAAGAGAAATATTGCACGGAATTATTTATGTGCATCAGAATTATAACATGTTCTTATTTCCCCTACATATGGATCAGCTTTCCATAAAGTCAGTGCGTATAAACAACTGGCAAAATTTATGTAATGGTTCAACTGTCAGATACGTCTCAAAGTTATTTTGGGAAACATTCCGTGGTAGCATTATTTGCTTTTTCAGCTAAATCAATGGACCTTTGCTGATTTACAGCCTTTAAGGGTTGGAAATGCTTGTGACTTGCAAACTGATTGTGAGGTTTATTATATAGCAGGATACCACATTTCAAAAGTAGGTATGTATATATTTCAGAGTTTGTTCGTGCATTCTTATGCATGAAGCGTAGCCCACAAATCAAGCAGCTTCTTTTCTAAGTTGCTTAAATTTATTTTTCTATCTCAGTGACTACTTAAAGACTTTTCTCTCTAACCCACGCTAAGTATCCATCCTGTCATCATTTAGAAATTCAGACAGAAGTGGTACCTTCCATCTCACCTCAGTTTCTAGAGAGCTGAAGTTTTGACTGTTGGGTAGAAGCTCACTGTTGGCCATTCCAACACTGGATGGCATGTGCAGCATTTCATGCTGCCTTTCAAGGACACCTTTGGACAGCACCAGTTCCTGTTCATCACTAACTAAAGAAATGTATATGATCTCCTTCAGATTGACCAACCTAGTTTAGGAATGCCATCCAGAGATTACTACTTTAATGGGGGCAACTACCAAAGGGTAAGTACCCCTTGTAATTTATTTTCTATGTGCTACTAAAGTGACGTCATTAAGTATTCCTGTGTTTTGGAAAACTCAAACAAATGAAACCTCACGTTACATAGCAGATTATCACATTCGCTGCTTCGTTTTTTTTTCTTCTTACTCCAAAGTTTCATAACTTCACTAAAGGACAGAACAAATGCCTAAATATCAAGACTCCACTGCTGCCATTTCCTTCCTCCCCTTTTCATGCTCCCCAAAACTACATGACAGTTGTGAGAGACTAAATCCTAGCTGCTCTTCTCTGTCAGTGCTCAGGGCAGAAGTGTGGGGTTTCTGTAAATCCTTATCAGGCTGTGTTTGCAACAGCTTACTAATTGATCAGTTTCCAAGCTCAAAACAATGCTTTAGTGCTTTTTATTTTGTCAATTATGTCATATGGCAGTGAGGATTTGCAACTTAACATCAAACTCATTTTCCTAACATGAACTGAAGGGAATAAAGACAGAATGATCAGCACTTCATTCTTGTCTAGTGGCTGTAAAGACAGATTAAAAAATAAAACTAAAAGCAAAAGAGAGAGACTAGCTTTTTTGTGACTTCATTGCATTTGAATGTATTTCCACATATTATATAGTCTAAAATACATTCCCATGAAATTTTTATGAGATTGTTTTTCCACACCTTCTGGCCACCTTTATAAACTGCCAACTTCTGTTTCATCTGTCTCATAATACACAACACAGAATCTGTGCATGGTTGTGTTGGGAACAACAAAGAGCTGCTCGATGTTCACTGCGAGCTGCTGGAACCAGGATTCTGTTCTACAAGTTTAACCTACGTAGTAGCACTTACATTAAAAGAGATATTTATGCATCCCTGCTCAAAATTAGACTTGGAACATCTCACGGGGGTAGAAAATCAGGCACAGTACATGAATTATCTTTACTTAGCAAAATAAATCCCAACAGCATTTAAAAGAATTAAATAAAAAGGGCTGTGTTTTTTAACTTTTATGAATAAAGAGAAGAGACAACCCCTTTTTATTTGCTATTTAACAGCTCACTTCCCACAAACAATGAACCAAACTGATGACCCAAACTCCCCCTCTGCGTTGTCCAGCATCTTTTGGCACAACTCTTACTGAGGTCTGTGGGAGTCCAGCCTGATTAAGGCCTCAGCATTCAGCCTTAAAAACAAACCATTATCGTGTAAGTGCCCAGACTCAATTTCACAACAGCAATTTTATTTACCTGGTTTCCAAGGTCTATGGAGGAAGAAAAGTATGCAGTAATAGGTAATGTTAAGCTTTTTTGCATCATAGATCTGTACTGAGCAACCAAATATCTTTTCAAGTCCCTTTCTGAGGCGTAACTCAGAGCCATAGCTTCCTCTTACAACTAAAGCAAAGGTATCACTGGGAACATCCAAGAGAGCTTTTCTTTCAGACGGTAAAAACAGAGTTTAGAGGATTTATGGTATTAATTTCAGAGAACTTAAACCCTTCCACATTTACTCTGGTATTTTGGCAAGTAGGATTCACTAATTCCCACAGTGCAACTCAAAGCACAGAGCCTTCTTTTTGCTCTGGTTGAAATTCTAATCCCCAACTCCAGAGTCAGCTTGCATAGGGATGCAAAAAATGTTGCTTCCGTTCTGTGTTTTGAGACTGGGAACGGCACCACAAGGTATTATGGGATGAACTGAGGTCCTAAGTCTTGCAGTAGTATCTATTACAGTACAGAAAAAGAAAAATCATAAAAGAATTAGAAACTAAGTGTAGAAGCTGTGCCATTGAGCCAAACTTTTTCATAGCAGACTGTAAAAGCCAAAATAACAAACGTTTCCTTAATGACAAATGACAGTAAACCTTTTCCTTACAGCTCCATGCACACACACAATTTCTCTGTGCAGGTAAGAGAAGCTTACCTCCAGTTCATGATCACTATAGCTAAAATGATCCGAGAAGACATGAATATGTCCAAAGATGATCTGTTTGTCCAAGAGGAGATGGCAAAGGTTATGAAGCTTGAAACAGATATCGCAAACGTGAGTACAGCAATCAACAACTTCTCAGGATGTTTGGATAGGAGTAAGGAGAAAGAGTCTTACTCTTTTCTTTCTGCAGTTTGACACAATAGAAGACTCATGGCCAAGAAAAAGTAAAGTAGGGGGGTGAGGAGAGAAAGAAGCTTTCCGTGCCATGAGCAGCACAGAAATCAGAGCCTCTGTGTGTATAACTATGCACTGCTATCACATCTGCTCTAGCCATAGCCATAGTGGTTTTCTGGAAGTCTCCTAAAACAAAGTACTTCATGTTCTGCTAAACACAGACTGAGATAACCCCAGGGCCAGCTCCCGTGCATCATTAGTTTGCATTTTTGGGGGGTGATGTAGACTTGTAAAAGCTCGGTTGTCCATCTGAAGAAGACGAAGGAATTTCTTAGTTCAACAGACTAATGAGTTGTACTGAAATGTAGAAAGCAACACTGGTTGCCAACTTTGTGTTCTCATTCCTCCCCCACAAAAAAACCCAAACCCATTTTTATTCTCATTAATGTTTAAGTGTGTTATGTGTGCACACACATTCATGTGACTTCAGCCATTGACATCTATGTCATTGATTATGGCAATAACTTTGTGAATGTCTTCAGGCAACTACCCCAGCAGAAGAAAGGCATGATGTAACCTTGTTATACAACAAAATGACCTTAAAAGAGCTACAGGAAAAGTTTGCATTGAACGTAAGTGCTCTCTAGTGACTGTTACTTCTACTACCAACACTAGAACGTTCCGTGGCATGTACTGTAGAGACTGTGGACAATTACTAAGGCACTTAATACCATGAGTATGTCTTCCTTTCTGCTTAGGAATTTAACTGGACCTTGTTCATCCAAGGTGTCATGTCTTCAGTCAGTGTTCAGGTTGACCCAGAAGAAGAAGTTGTTGTATATGGCATGCCCTACTTGCAAGAGCTGAAAGCAATTATCTCCAAGTACTCAGCAAGGTAAAGAAAAAAAAATTGGAGAGAGATTCAAGATAATAGTCACAGAAATACTGTTGGGCCCACTTGCTAGTCCTTCTAGGGCTTCTCTTAGAATCATACAGATTCACTGTTGTGCTCTGACAGTCTGCACTAATGTTACTTTTTATAAGGGATTAAAGTCAGCTTTGCTTTCCACACAGCACCATCCAGAACTACCTCATTTGGCGACTGGTAATTGATCGAGTCAGCAGCCTGAGTCGGCGTTTCAAGGATGCTCGGGCCAGCTACAGGAAGGTATTTCCTCTGCCAGTACTGTGCTCTGCAGACTCTTTAGGACGAGAGTCCCCCGTTCACCATGTCCAGTCCTTGTCAATACGAAGACACTGTTAGAGCACATAGTCACAGAACAAATCTAAGGGAACAAAAGAAACTCGTATCTTCAGTTAGCCTTCTCTTTAGGCAGCAGTTTGGAAGAGGATTTTTACTAAAAGATGTGTTGGCAGAATTGATCCTGTCATGTTTTATATTCCAGGCACTTTATGGGACAACACTGGAAGAAGCCCGCTGGAGGGAATGCGTGAGTTATGTCAACAACAACATGGAGAACGCAGTAGGAGCAATGTATGTCAGGGAGACATTTGCTGGTGAGAGCAAGAGGATGGTATGTAGTTTCCCCTTTGTACTATTGTACATCCAGTGTCCACAGTGAGCATTCCCCTCCATCTGATCTCCCAGCCTATTTTTCCTGGTAATGATACCCACCAGCCATGAATCAGAAAGCATAAGAACTCATCTGTGATTCCCTTTTAAATGCCAGATACAAAACACAGAAAATCAGTTTTCAATAGGAAATCCCTCATCGCCTCAGCTGTGTTTGGGAAAAATAGCATGCAAATAAGTCATTTTTTAACCGTCTCTCTTTTAGGTCCAAGATCTAATAGATAAGATTCGTGAAGTGTTCATTGAGACCTTAGATGAGTTACAGTGGATGGATGAGGCATCTAAAGCAAAAGCTCGCGAGAAGGTCAGAGAGAACGTGAAACACCAGTACTTCATGAATATGAAATCTCTGGAATCTTGTAGCATCACTGTTTCCAAATGAGAAAAGTTTAATGTTATTTATCCTGTTAGTTATTATCTACCCTATGACATTGTCCTTTCTTTTTTTTCATACTTTATTAGCTCACATACATTTTTATTTCCTTTAATGCATCTTGTGAACCACGTCATAGGTGAGATGACACCCAATGCATCAACTGATATGACAACTGAACACAATGCAGTTTCCCACAGGAAACTTTTCACTGACTTTAGAACTATTGGCACTGCTGCAATACAAACAAAAAGTTAAGCTGAATCCAGTCAAATAGTGCTGCAGGGTCTGCAAGTTTACCATAGTGGTTGGCCACGCTTGGAAAGGAGAAGGAGACCATACGTTCCATGGTTTTGTTTGTTTGAAGGCTCACCAGGCAATGGGATGTTCTCAGCTACTTGTATCCCAGTTCTCATAAACGTGTGGGCAATAACAAAAATGAATTTGAAACACGCAAGGAAAGATTAAACTCTTTTCTTCTAGGCACTGGCAATTAAAGAACAGATTGGCTATCCAGATTATATTTTGGAAGATCAGAATGAAAAACTCGATCAGGAATATGCCAATGTAAGTACACTGTATGTACCTCAGTAAGTACCTCACCTCTGTATAAAAACCTATACTTATTTCCTTGCCACATTGAGTACTTATTGCTAAGTAGCTATCATTTCTAAGTGACTAGAAAGCATATAAACTTGACTGTATGGAACATTTTAGAAAGTAATTAGCTCTTTGCATGCATTTGTAAGTGATACTTCACAATCAAAATATTTTAGAAGCCTCATTCAGTGGCACAAAGAATTCCTCATTTAGCACATCTTACCAATACCAAGATATCTGTTTCCTCAGCTAAACTTCAGTGAACACAGTTACTTTGAAAACATCCTAGAAAATCTGAGAGCTGGAGCCCAAAAGAGCTTGAAAAAACTTCGAGAAAGAGTTGACCAAGACATGTAAGTTTCAAGGAGCACGTATACGATAGCTACATAATCTTAAGTCCTGAAATAATGGTGCCATTGTGTCAAGTCATATGCTGCAGATAAGTAAGACTGCTTATATTTACATCTCCTGGAAGATGTGAACATTTTGTTTTGCTTAAGCAGGGAATAATTAAACTTCAGAGCAGCTTACAAGTAGCTATGTCCAAATAATGGTAGACAGAGCAAGATGCTGAGAGGACAAAAGATGTGGGGAGAGGAACACCTTTAGGCTGATGCTGCTAAACACTTGGCATGAGTTGATGGCTTCGGCCTGTTACTACCTTCAAGAGGGCTGACCAGAAGTGTATGTCAGGTAGAAGACAAGGAGGTGGAAGGCAAGGGGAGAAGTACAAAGAATAAAAAGTTGTCAAGTTATGGGTAAGATATTCCAAGAGAAGCTTGGAAACTTCAAACAAGAATTACCTCTCAAAGTTAACACTCATTATCCATGACACACGGAGCTCCAAATGCAGACATTTGTGTATCTGATTCCAGATTTGCAGTGACTGTGTTTACCCAGTTTTAATTAAATTCTTTAAACAGATAAGTTGGGTCTTAACTTCTAATTTGAGTAACTGCCTTCTGCTGCTCAGAATGTCTTCTAAATGTTAATTTTCTTATGAATGTAATACTTTTCATTTCCTCTTAAGATCAGATAGCATTAAAGTAAGACCTGGTAAACAGCCACTGCATTCCACCCCAGTGTCACTGTTCAACATTCAAGAACAAATCTGATTCTCACTTTAATTAGGTATTTTTTGGATGAAAGATGCCAATAAGTGAGACATCAGCTACTTCCTATTATGAGTGCTTCTTTACAACTGCATTCAGTGGCACCCTTCTTCCCTGTCTCAATCCTTTTCTTAAAGACAATTTACATTTGTGAATAAGAATGATTCAGTAAAAAGAATGTTTAAAAAATTCAGAACTGATTTGTGTGCAACATTTCTTTCCAGATGGATAATTGGAGCTGCAGTGGTCAATGCATTCTATTCTCCCAATCGGAACCAGATAGGTAGGTTAATAACAGCTTTATAGAGCTGCATGGAAATGGTTAGCCAGTTATTGCTTCAGAAGCATGCAACCTGCCTAAGGCTTTGTGGAAGCTGAGGGAAGGTAGGCAGGCTGCTCTTTTCAAACAGCAGCTTTGTTGATGAATATTCAACTCCCCACCCCCCCTGCTTGGCAGGCATAGTTCATATACTGTAATTGGAACGGGCTCATGTTTGAAAGCCTGAGACAGTAACTGCTACTATACAAGTGCCAGCTTCAGCAACCAGGGACTGCTCGGTGCGTTCTGGGCTGCTGCTACTCATATTTCCACATTCCTGGTAAACATAAGGGCAGCTTTCCAGTTTGCTCTCTGTGCAGATGGTACAGAAATAATTCTGCTGAGAGGTATTCTACTCTAAAGAAACCTGCCTCTGCTTACAGGATGCTACAGCTCAGATATTTTGCTGAGTTGCTAGTCTGATCCCTCCTGTTCTTAGTAGCCACGATCTCAGACAGCTCCCAGCATCTCCCTCTCTCTTTGCAGTTTTTCCTGCTGGGATTCTGCAGCCTCCTTTCTTCAGCAAACACCAACCACAAGCCCTGAACTTTGGAGGAATCGGGATGGTTATTGGGCATGAAATTACTCATGGCTTTGATGACAACGGTGAGAAGATAACACACAAAGTATTCTCCCTTCAGTTGCATTCATTACATTGTCAGAAATTAAAATTATACACTTCAGTGACTGAAATATCCACGCTCAAACATCCACATACCTGCTAAGTTAATTACCTGGGAGCGATGCATGCACACTGTGAGCATTCACTTGAACATTTTTCACTGAACTTAGCAGGCCACTTCAGGTGTAAGCAGATTCATAAAGCAAATTGAGTCCGTGGCAGTTCTCAAGAAAGCCTGTTGCTTTAGCAGCAGCAGCAGATTTGGGAACACTGTCAGTGCAAGCAGGCATGCTGGCTTCTAAAGCAAAACGAAATCTGTGCACTATGTTCCTCCTTCATTCCTTCTTTTTGACAGAAGAGCAGGGAGCACTGACTTCAAATACAGGAAACGTTTTTCTCCCAATGTAAACTTATGAAATAAATTTATTATCTTTCTATAACACGGTGTAAAACAGTTTGGGTACAGTTTTCTGGTCCTGTGAGCCAGTAATGTATTGAATTTTTCACATAGGTAGGAATTTCGATAAAGATGGAAACATGTTTGACTGGTGGAGCAATTTCTCAGCTATGCATTTCAAGGAGCAGTCTCGCTGCATGGTTTATCAGTATGGGAACTACACGTGGGAGCTGGCTGGAGGACAAAATGTAAGTACAGCTGCCAGGAACAGGCCTGTATAGGATCTTTTCTTTTAGGACATGTAGGGGAAACAGAGGCTGAGCTGGGTTAACAGTGAACTGGGACCACGTGTGCTTTTGCTGTCTAACCCTATTAAGAGTATTCTGCAGGAATGGGGAAAATCTGGTGTTTGCTACTGTACCTCACCCTTCCTGCTAGTGTACGTTCTGCCCAGCAGTCCAAAGTCTGTTGTTTTCATATTCTTAGCCAAACTTCTGATCCACATCCTGTTAATTCCTCATTTACATTCTCTCTTTTCTTTGTCCTAGCACAAAGTCACTGCTACCTTCTGTTCCAGACTTGACCACCAGCTCTGCTTCAGCCTGTTGCTCTTAGCTTACTGATGTTACTGACTGTAGAGTACATGAACGATTATTCTCTTACAGGTCAGTGGAATAAGCACGTTAGGAGAAAATATTGCAGATAATGGAGGAGTCCGACAGGCTTATAAGGTAAATTTCAAATGTGCTGGGAGTTACTGCTATTCAGCAATTCAGAAATTCAGGTTGCCTACTACAGCATGGAAAAATTGACAATTAACATGTTATTAACCTGTTCATAACGTTCAAGCCAAGTTATATATCTGGAAGTTTATGTCCGTAATATTTGATGCTGCATACTTCAGTTGGAGGTAAATGAGGGCTGTGACTAGAAGTAGGCACAACGTTATGCAGGAAAAAAGGTGAAGCACTCTCAATTTTCTCAAGCCCCTGATTCTGAGAATGGCAGCTACAACTACAAGCAGCTTACCACATGGCAGCAGACACTAATTTCTAAACAATCCAGTTCTGTGATATTATGAAGCAGAGCAACTGTGATCTTTTCAAGTTTTTCTCTCACACTTTTCATCTTTGATCTCACAAGTGACACGACAGGTAAGACAAGAAAAGAACACACAGATGTTCCATCTCCTCCTCAAAAGGAACACAGATCAGACGTACCAGAACACCTGTCTCGAAACATTTTGCTCCTTTTGTGGCTTCGTGTGTCTTACAAGCTTTAGGGAAATAATGCAAAGAAGTTTCCTCTACCTTGATGCTACTTACTGTTTTGAAGTAAGCAGAAAAAAATGCAAGAATGGATAATTTCAGAACTCTCCTTTCCACGTTAAAAGGCTGTGTCAACCAATCAATTATTTTCAAAATGAGAGAAATGTAACTCGGTATTGCAGAGCACTGCCTCTGTGCTGTGGCTGAAAGATGACACTGTTCAGCACAGTGCTGTGTGTTAAAAACACCACTGCATATCGTTCTGTTCTACAGCTTCTAGCCTCTGATCCAGGATTACAAACCATCGTTAGGAATAGGAACACAGTATTTATTGGCACAAAGGTTCTTCCCACGTGGAGTTGGAGGGTGAGCATGGAATGTTCTTTTCTAAGAATAATCCTAGCAGATGTCAGGGTAAAACTTTTCCTCTCCGGTTGTGAACATGGTCACAGTTAAGGGTGTTTACAGAAGAACATCCTGAATTTTCAGAAATCTAAACTGAAAAGTCTGAATCTGAGGAATGCTGTTAAAATTAATTACTTTGCTAATGTGAATGTGTACGTGATCTAAGACATACTATAAATGTGGCAGAGCACAGTGGTACCACCATGTCCTGAATAGGGGACCTGCTGGGGCTGTGCTGCTGAATGCACCTGAATGCCCCAGTTCTACCTTTTATACTCTGTGTGCTTTGGGACTATCTCAGCAACCACAGGAACAAGGTGATGGAACATTTGAAATTAATCAGCATGAGGACACATTAACTTGTCTCCATTATGTCAATATACCTAAAAAAAGAAAATTGGCCAATTAATGTGTAACAATAAGAGGTAATGGATTTAACACTGAGCGAGATGATTATCTGCTATTTTATAAGCAGTTACCTGAAGACACAGAAATCATCAGCACAGAAGTATAGAGAAGACTCGAATCTTTTCTAGATACAAAATATTCTACAGAAAAAGTAATGCAAAAGCTGGTGACTTTACTTCAGTCACAGACATTCTGCCTCTGTGGATTTACTGAGCCAATGGGTACATCCAGCTGCTCTTGAGCTCAGTACCTGCCTCATGTCACCACCCAAGAAATGGTATTTTTTCCCTGGTTTATGATAAGTTTTCAGTTCAAAGATTTCTCCAACGCTGACTCCAAATTATCTTCATGTGTTTCATCTGCTCATATAGAGAAGTCAACAGAATATCCGTGATGACTCCTTTTTTTTCCCATAAAATTAGCCATAGTATTTGTATCAGAAAGACAAAAATTAGGAAAACATAGAACAGAAGACATACTGAGTTCACACACAATTTTGATTGGAATCTCTCACTTCAGCATAGCATTCAGAGCTCCCATTGCGTATGAACAGGCCACCCTGTTGCCTCACTGAATTGAATCTGTGATGATTTCTAGGCTTATTTAAAATGGCTGGAACAGGAAGGGAAGGAACCAAAGTTGCCTGGACTGAATCTATCCCACAAGCAGCTTTTCTTCCTCAACTTTGCCCAGGTAAGAACACTCAGAAACCCACAGACTAGACTAAAGTGTAAGGAGAAAACAAGTTCCACTTGTAAAGCAATTCACCACTGGCTGCAGGCATATTCAGATTACAGACACTGCTACAGATTCCCCTTCTTTCCCTATATATACTGCATATATATTGTAACAAATAGGATCACCACTCAGGAGCTTTGAAAAATGGGAAGAAAGTACCCAAATTGAATTTCCTTTAATACTGATCTGCTGGTTATTAATTCTCCTTATTTAGGTCTGGTGTGGTTCCTACAGACCAGAATATGCTAGCCAGTCAATAAAGACAGATGTGCACAGCCCTCTGAAATACAGGTGGGTTTATTTACCGATTGATAGTGTTATTCAGTTCAATCCTTTGCACTAGTGAAGTGCAAAAATAGAGAGCAATGCCTCACTAGCAGCCACATGCAAACAGCCAAGCTAAATTCAGGATAATGTACAGAATTTCTCCCTCTGTAGGACACTGCTGAAGAGTATGCTCCTTTACTGAGCCTGGTGAATTCACCAACCTCTAGGGAATGTCTGTTCAAGCATTTCAGTAGTTATGTCAGCTTTGTTCTTCTTGCACAGTTCAAGTGTGTGGTGCTCCGAGACTGTAAATGAGTTCCCTGACTAAATCACACCATGAACATAGTTTTCTGTTTTCCAAAGCAACTATCTCCATGCACTGTTCCTACATAAATAAGCTTCTTCTCTTTGCTCAGGGTGATGGGATCTTTGCAGAACTTTGAAGCCTTCTCAGAGGTGTTTCACTGTAAAAAAGGCACTGCCATGCATCCTGCAGACAAATGCAGAGTGTGGTAACCAAAGGACTACTGGCAAGAATGACACACACTGGTGACGCGGTGAACAGTTCTTGCCAACTATGTGCCTGATGTTCTCCCACTCAGTCACAGCCAAGGCTAATGGTGCAGCTACTGTAGTGAGAATCAAGGGAACTGCAGCACTCAAGCTTTTCTGGTTCCACTGGGAAGTATGCAAGCATCTCAGTGACTGATGGGCTGTGCTGAAAGCCACCGTGTGCTCCAGAACAGAAACAACTGTTGGAAATGACATCCTGACTGTTACTAAGATACCACATCAGGGTTACAGAGACTTCGAACCAACAAACAAGAACAACTCAACAAACCAACAAGCAACTGCACATCTATTTTTCAGAAAGCAACAATAATTTTATTATCTCTTACAACGGCGCCTTCTGAGACTCAAACCTGTTCGAGGTGTTTCACAGAACTGTTTTCTAGTATTCTGATTCAGTTTCTAGTGCATTCTTCCCAAATCCAGGTTAAATCTAGTTTCAATTCTCATGCTGTCTGTCTACCTGCACTTTGATTACTGCTTTTTTGATGTAAGAGGTTGCTATCTGTCTCGACACGTTGCCAAGTGAGCTGTATGTTAAATGCCTGTCAGCTGCTGACTTCATGCAAAGCTGTACTCTTCTACTGCACTTGAGTTCTTCTGCTCCAAAGAGCAGCTGTAATGTGACTCTAAAGTGACTGCTGCCAGATGGAAAGTCACAGTGGTAGGAATACAGAGTCTATTGTTATAGATAAAACTATGGGGTCTCTTCCTTCAGAGATGTATTTTAAAACACGTTTATTCTTGTAGAAGCGTATAAAATAGTTTGGGGCAAATAGCAAATGTGAAAGTGGAAACAATTAAGTTATTTTAATCCCGTGCCTTTTCATTTTGTGATAGTCTCTTTTATAGTATTTACACTTGAAAAATGTAATATCATTATTTTTAATTAAAAAAAAAAAACACAACAACACAACAGCCAACTCAGCAAGGATTTTGATCTAGAAATATTTGGGTGACCTTCAGTGACAGTTCTACTACGATGATGATATCTTAAAATGGCAGTGCTTAATACTGCATTTGACATACTCCTCCAGCAAACTTTTCTCTTCTGAGCAGAGGGATCACTGGAAAACAAGATATTAACCTCTGCTGCTTAGCTTGTGAAGTGCCAAACCACACTGTTTGTTTGCATCACAACTTCTGCTCGCACACAACTAACAGAATGACGGGGAGAGAAATGAAACACCCAGAAGAGAAGCAGCTTTGCCCATCAGAGATGAGCTATTGAAGCATTCTGGCCCATGGGACAATAAGAGCAGGCTACATCACTGAATAAAGCCCTCCAAACTCTTTTCTGTAAGTTAGTGTCACCTACTGAAGTGAAATACAGTTATAGGTAAATCACAGCATTTATTGTTGCTAAGAATATACAGCTCAATTGCATTTTACTTCCATCTTAAAAGGAATTCCAGATTACTTTCTCAGAGAATCAGTGCTACCTCAGGGATTAACCACTCGTCTGTGCTCTCCGAAGTCTTGGAGTTAAGTACAGAATAGGGAGCAAGTAGTCACACAGGGTTTAGCTGCAGGTTTATTTATTTAATCTCTCTTCAAAAGATGAAGAACAGACTGCTCAGCACCTGCCCATACAGCTGCCTACTGCAAGAAGCATCACACAAAGCACGCAGTTTGGCTTTGACCTCACTTAAGAGGAAAACTGCTTCACATCTAATTCTTTTCTATGTTGCACCTCAGATGCCCCTATATGGAGATCTATTCCAGGAGATGTGATTCAAATCATTAAGTTTTGTGTTCAGGCTGTGACAGTCAGCTGAGGAGAACTGCACTTGAGCACAAATCCTGAGAAAGACCCAGATTCAAGCCAGGTAAGTAAGAGGGAGAGATGATTTTTCAATGGGAATTGCTAGATTTGTATTGGTAAGTGCCTGAAAACATTAGGATCGACCCACGTTAAAAACAAAAAACTAAGAAGGCAAAGAGAAGAGTGCACTAACAAGCTCCAAGAGTCCTTCCCACTAATAGATAGATAAGTGGTAGTCCTGGGTTGGATTATACCTGCAGTAGGCTAGGAAATTTACTTCTCTCAGGTGCTACCTACACAGCTATCAACATGATCTAAACCCCTTCTTTAGAATGAAATGCTGCCCAAGCTTTGTCCTGGCCAGAAAGTGAGGTTAACCTTTCCCATCACCTCTAAAACTGATGCTTCACAGAAAGTCCTTTGATTACTGTATCCTATTTGAAAGAGTCTAACTTCCTTCAATGCTAGACTGGTTACAAGACAGTCAAGTGCTCTGATAGATCAGCTTTTGTAACTTAATTTGTGTATGGTGGCAGGCAAAAATAAACTGTATTTAACTGCATTTTCTCCATCTTCACTTACTCAGATTTTCTATGCCACACAGTAAAGCTAGATTCCATATTCAGGCAATAAAACCTTTTCTCTTCTGCATGCATCTTCCAATGGCTCTTCCAGCAGGCTGTGACTGCACTGCTCTGAAAATGGCTTCTGCTCAGAGATTCAGCAGCACAGTTTGGGGCCTCGAGGAGCCTGGTGAACACAGACTTCACAACAGGCCCAGGCAGTTCTCCCCGGCAGTTTTCAGGTAGTTGTTCGGGGTTTTTTTTTGCTTCGGTATTACATCACGTAATGAAAGCCAAGATGAAGAGCTCTCGATTGCATTGTAAGAAACACAGAATTAACTGTGGTTGGGGAACAGGTTATCCATCCCAGGACATTCCTAACACTCTGGAAAGGTATTCTGCTCATGGGACAGACGACAGACATACATGCTCAAGAGCAAAAACATTACATTACAAAAAAAGAGCCTACTAAAGATATGATGAGTATTACAGTGCTAATAACAGTTTCAACTAGGTTGTAACAGCTGTAAGTTTACTCCAAATACTGCAGCACTACTCACAAGAGCTACACAATTAGCAGAAGTGGTCCTGGGGCTAGTCAGATCTGCATATAATTGTTGTGTGAAAGTACAAGCTGCTGTCATTTGTTACTGCATTCACACAGCAGTTTTGGCCTGGAGAATTAATTTATATTCGTTCACTTAAGTCGTAGCAGAGGGACTATGAAACTGTCTGATACTGATTGCTAGGAAGTTGCTGCCCACTGAGAAACTCAGGCAAATGACAACCATATATATATGCCAAGCAGGGGAAACAGCATACAACCGCGCAGAGGTCAGGTGGAGGAGGTTCACATGGCTGACAATTTAATTACTCTGCAAAATCATTAAGCTCTGGAGATGTGCCATTAGAAGTTCTGGCACATGCAAGTGCTAAAGGGATAATTAAAATATGCCTGGGAGGTTTTATTCCAAACGATTATTACAGCACATGGAAGTTACTCTATTTTTTCGTGTAAGTTTATTATGCCTCCCACCTGCAGAAGAATCTTTCCATCAGTCACTGTGTCTTTGCCAGCACAACCCAAGTGCATAAGCCACAACGTCCCGTTACAGTCCCACACGTGCCCTACTGCAGTCCTCCCTCCCCTCTCCAGTTACAGCCCCCCACATCCTGAGAGCTACCAGTGACCTTGGAAGCAAGAACAGACGTAAGCTCAGAGTAATTTCAGGCCAACTGAGAACGGCACTGCCTACTGACCACTGTGTTTCTTTTCCATGGAATACAGATAATACAGAATACGTATACAAAATCTAACAAGCTGCTGTTTTTCCCTTCTGAGTTTGGAGAGCACTGCTTCAGCAGTTTCAACAGCTCCTCATAATCTGAAGCCTGGCATACCACAGCATTTTGGACACATAAGTCTGAACACAGGACTGAGGTAGTGTCTGGCTGGCAGTCTCTAGACAAGGCTGGGGGGGAAAAAGCAACAAAAACACACACATATGAAAAAATCTAGTCATTATTCATACAGTGTTACACAGCACAAGCAACACAGCATGAACCAGGAAGGGCAAGGAGACAGAGCATGGCCCAGCCAGAGACCTGACCGAGGGACACGTGCTCCCACCTGAGGTTGCACACTTTCTCAGCAGATGTAGAGTGGTGATGACAGCTTTTTATAAGGAGCACAGTCACCTGGGAAGCCCTGCTGTCATCTCTGTTCTCTAGCTGCACAGAGAAGTAATGTATTTAGTGTTAGTTAAGAACAAAATTGGTCTAAAAACAAGGGTTGTGATACTGTATGATGAAATGCCCTATGTTCCAGAGCTTCCGCTGCTGAAATGGGGTTTGTGCACTCCAAGAAGCACCAAGATGCATCTCTGTAACCTGTAGAGCTTTCAGACAAAGTATTCACCCACACATTTGCCCTACTCAAACCCACAGGACCTGTCAGCCTCCCACAAACAGTGTTATGTTTGCCATTTGCAGTAGTTTCCAGGCTGAGCCATCCCCTGCATGTCTGTATCTGTCCTCTCCAGTGAACAGCACACTGCAGCCACCTCCAACACCCCTCACCCCCCCATGGCATCTCAAGCAACAGTTGAGCTAGTCAACACCTACATGGACAGAAGCTGCAGAAAACCCTCCATCCTAACGGAAAAAAAATCTGCTCACAAAGGTGTTCAGCTGCAGAGCGGATTCCACTCTTTATTTCTAGCTATTCAAGCATCAGAGGAGCTTGGTCATCAAACCCAGAAAAATTCCCCGTGTACCAGAATGGGGAAATGAAGCTTCCCCTTCTCCCACGCTGCCACCTGGTGGCAAACCAGGCTCCAGCTCCATCAGAACAAACCACACACTGCACACCTGCCAGCGTTTTCAGACTGCGAGCCCACGGAACACAGCTTGCTGCAGCGGCAGCGGTGCTGCTGACTCCTCTGTACCTTTTTTTGTGAATGCTCTGTGCCCAGCAGGGTACGTGCTCAGACCAAAGCTCTCCTAAAGTGGGGGACGGGAACGATGCGCTCACAGCGACTGAGAGCTGAGCATGAAAATGAAAACACACGCGGTCACGTGACGTCCCGCGGCCCCGCTCCGGGAGCGCTGCGCCCCCTGGCGGCCGCACGGCGCTCTGCGGCAACGCGTCCTCCGCCAACAGCCAGGCCAATTTACACGGGAAGGTTTCTGCTCCGCGAGCTGATCCCTTCTGCCATCATTTCTGGCACTCCTGACAGCACGGCGGCATACCTCGTTTTACAGTTACTGCCAACAGCTCCGAAGAGAGCAGGGCTCTGTCACCTGGCAGCAGCAGCCCCGCAGCCCACGCTGTGCTGAGAAGCACTGCCAGGATAGGACGGTGATAACGCGTGGCGGAACGAACCATGCCGGGTCATAACGAATGAAAACATGCACGAGCAACATGAGATTTCTGGCTAACGTAACTGGGTAACAGATTTCCAGCCCAAACTCCCCCTGATGTCACAAACAAGCTGCAGAATTACATTCAGTGCTTTTCAGAGTCCTTCACAGTACTTGCATCAGCGTAGCTTTATTACCATGATCAGATTGGTATTTTGCCACACGTTCTGCACTAAGCTGCTTCCAGGTGTGGGGCAGCCTGGGCATGTTTCCTGCTGTGAAACTCTGCTGTTTCAAAAGCGTCTGTGTCCCACATTCTGAGCTCTCAAGAAATCAGGAGAAGGCATCGGAGGACGCACAGCACTGATGTGATCACGGCTGCCTCCTGTCAGTGTCAGGTGAAAGAACTGCAGGACACACTCAGGCCCCAGCTGATGGTTGGGTTCAGTGGCCCAGCTGAGGTTTTGGGAGGGGCAGAGCCTAAGGAGGAGCTCTGTATGATTCAGCGAAGAGAATGTGCAAGGAACAGCTGCTCACCTCATGGGGGTGAAGGTGTAAGGCAGTCTGCGATGGGAGTCGTGAGAATACACAGACACGAACAGGAGCTCCTTCAGCTTTAAAAACTACTGAGCTTCTTTGAAGTCTGACGCGTGAGTGCTTTTCAGGGATACATATCCCACAGAGAAGAGAGGACCCAGAGGAAAGTTGCACACAGATGCATTTTATTTCTCTACAAACACAGAGACGCATACACAGTATGCACAGAAGCCACAGGGCTGTCCCAGCAATGGGAGAAACACTATCCACCATGAATTACACCACTGAATACAGACAAAAAGTCATTGTCATAATGAAGATGCTAGAAAAAGCATAACTTACACCCGAAATATATAACATTGACCAAACGAGCATTTTATCTACTCTTTTCTTTAACATAAAGCAGTAACATGTTATTTTTCTAAATCGAAAAAAGCAGCAAGTAGTAGAAATATTCCACATAGTCTCCTAGCTTCAGTTCATCCATCACGCTTTATGTACTAGGACTATCGAAGAAGGATCCAGGACAAAGCAAACACCACCTCTGACACAGTACACGTTATGAGCAGATGGGAGGCTCTGGAATTTAATTAGGTGTGCATGAACTGAAGTTCGTTTATCCTCCAGAATGACTGAGCAAACCAGTCAGACCAGAGCAAAGCCAATGGCCCTTACATGCAATATTAGCGAAATTCTCACACTGCAATCCTTGCCCATCACAAATGTCACTTTACAAAAATACCCTCCCTCACTTGGAAGACATTTGCCTCTGGACTGGGCAACACACTGCGTGCTGCATCACCAGCACCCACACAGCTTCAATAGCACACAGCAGAATGCCTGAGCTTTTGACTTAAAAGTCAAAAACACACCATTCTTTTCACACATAAATAAAATATGCGGGGAAATAATGTACCCTACAGAAGAGAGGATCAGTGCTGGACTATCAGATGCAGTCAGATTCTTCCTCTGGACTCTAAAAGGCAAAGGTTCACAAAGTGAGAGCTTCCCTGACTACCAGGGCCTCCAGAGAGTACCGGTGCCTTTTGGTGATGCTTGCTTCAGAGTGCTGGGCTTGCTGGGGCAAAAGGAGAGCTCTGGAGCTGTCGATTGGCTCTTCTGGAAGTGACTCAGCAGCTTGGTCTGCGTTTCAGTCCGGACTTTATGAAGAGAGAGGAAATGGAAAGCTTCTTGCAAACACCGAGAATAGCCCTCTCTGAAGTCAAACTGAGAGCTTTTATGGAAGGATCCTGAAGCTAGAGAAGGGAAGAGAGAGGGGAAAAAAAAACATAGTTTAGAGCAACTGTTCATGGCTAGAGATTCACAAACTGTAAACTTTTATAGTAAACTAGAGGCAGAAGTAAACTCAATACTCACTCTTCATTTGCAGCTGGCTCTGCTGCTTCAGGTAGCTGACGGTCATCTCCAGGATGTCGGCTTTCTCCAGCTTGGAGTTGGGTTGGTGTCTCTGGAACTCCTTCTCCAGGAGCAGCTTCAGCTGCTCGATGCTGCTGTTAATGCGGTCCCGGCGCATCTTCTCCACCACCGGCTTCCTGAGCTGTAAAAAGCAAAGGGGAAGAGACTATCAGATCTCCTCTCTGTCATTTCACACTGTTCCTAAACAATGTGGACCAGTTCCTCAGCTTTCGGAAACTGCCATGAGAACAGCTGAGAGCGTGGCTCCAAGCTGCCTCACTGAGTCTGGACTTACTTTGTTTTTCTCCTTTGGTGTCAGCAGGTTGTCAGGCTCCATGAAAACTGCGCTGGGAGCCATCTGTCCCGAGAAGGGAAGGAATGTCTCAGAGTGGAAGTCCAGGAGAAATGTGCTGCTGGAAGCTGCCTCTGCCCTGTATTTATACTTTGCAGCCTTCCTGAGAGTCTGTGGGTCTGCAGCTTGGTGGAGTTTCCCACACTCTATGGCCAATCAGAGAGATAGGCAGCACAATAGGAGAAGCATCTATTCTTGCATGCTCCAGTGCCAGTGAATAGCCTGGGGATAATGACCTTCCCCCAGATGAGCAGGTGGGGAGTGCGTGGTTCCTGAAAGCCGGGGATCAGAATTACGCGTCAGAAGCTGGGAAAGAGCTGGCCTTCAATGGGCAAAGGCTGCTGACTAATGCCTGGGATCAATGGCATTCCCAGCACAGGCCACGGGTGTGGAGGAAGGAGGAGGCCATGCAGGGCAACAACCGCCCCGTGCAGGCTGCGTGGGGCCGTGCTGCTCCCGGGGCTGCAGGAGGCACACGCTGAAGCGTGCACGAATGCACACGCACACACGAGCAGCTCCTGGCTTCCTGAGACGGAGAGCAGAATGTCTTTAAGGCTGTACGCCTTGTTCTCACAGTAAGCCACAGGCACACTAGTTCTGCCCGAGTGAAACAGAAAACAGCTTTTTCGGCTTGCCTCACTGCAAAGAAATATCTTTAAATGTGAGTACACACAGTTATCTAGAAAAGTTTCTATTTTGATCATTGCTCTCTTTCCCTGAGATCTTATGCAGCTCTTTGGAGCACTCTCAAGCCCTGTCACAAGCACTCACTGTTTTCAAATATCTGCAAGATCGATCCAAGAAGAGAAATATCTGAGTTTGGGGATCAGCTCAGTCTCATACGCTGCCTTTGTTTAGTCAATGCACAGAGGAGTTCAAATTCACAGAGCCCATAAAATTGTTAGAAATCAAATTCAGATTCCTCATTATTTTGTACTGCAAAGTCTCTGCTCAGAAAGAGTTAACAGTGTTGCTATTTGCATCCTATAAACAAATGCCTTATTTATGAGCTCCAGCCACACAAACAGCCACAGGGAATGGCAGCAGAGTGTTTTTTGCATTCTCTACACACGCACCCAAGACCTGCAGAGGGAAGAGCTGCAGAAGGGCAGAGCAGGCCACGAGCCATGCACCTGAGCTGCACCAGCCCCGGATTCACACCAGGTGTGTGCTGCAGTCACATCAATTCAGCTCCCTTTCTGAGAGCTTCAATACAAGGACCTATATGGGAATGGGAACTGCCAGACAGATTACAGTAAAGTAATGCTGGGGTTTATGTTTGGGGGTCTCTTGCTGAATCAGTGAGGGTACTACATAAATACTGTGTCTGCATTAATATTGTCTGTGTGTTCATCTACATACTGATACATATATATATGTGATCATGCACATACTTTAACATGAATACATACACACACGTCTACGTTTCTCTGTGGCCCTGCAACTCATGTATTTGTTTGCCCAGGTAAGGCTTAAATGACCTCTTCCAGGCTCTGCTGTTCCATCCCCATTGTGCTGTTGCTGAATAGGCTCCCTTCTTTGCGTACAGAGCAGCAGCTGTTGGGCTCTGACTCTTTTATGTCAAGTTGTGGGAAAGTTTTTGTGACACCATTTCACATGTTCTCCTCAAAGCTTGTGGATTATCTCTGAGCTCATGTAATGCCACCTCTGAAACCAATCTTTCGCTCTGTGCATCCCTCTTGGGGAGATTCTCTGAAAGAGAAGCTCCTGAGTACTAACTCATTTTTTGAGCTCACTAATCAAGTGCACAAAGAATAAATGTGGCAATGCTGTGATCAGGAGGGTCTGCTAGCAATTCTGCTAAAAACATCTCAGTTTCCCAAATTAACCCACCAGTAAACAGCCTTAAAAGTCAACAGTTCCTCTTGCAGTGCAAGTTGCCCTAAGAGGCACTCCAGTTTTAGATTTACACGTGTTCAATGTCAGATGCCTTCTCTGCCACTATTCCCAGCACAGAACTGTGAAACTTCACCTCAGGCTCTCAGGAACCTGTGCATTATAGGGTTGCTGCACTGCAGGACTTTTATTCTAGGGGAGGATGTATGAACTTTGCATAGCACAGCAGATGTGTGACTTGGGTCACTTGGTCTGCCCTCGTCTTTCTTACCACATGAGTGAGCTCCGGCTATGGTGGGGATTTGCTGCATGCTGCTGAAGAAGTGAACATGAGAGAGGGCAGAAGAGCCCAGTGGGGCTGCTGCTGCCTGCACCAGGACAGCTGCTGCAGCCCCCTGCCTCACCTCGCAGCTGCAACACGTGGCTCAAGTGAAAAGAGAATAAGAAAGCAATAATCATCGTCATCATCCCTAGAATAACGATAACAGAGTCTTTTACACTAAGGATCATGAGTTCTCAATCACACACATTTTAATGATTCCAAACATACACAGCGTTGGATAGAACTTACTAGGATCCCAGGATACTGGATCTGAATGTTTGAAATATGGCATGAGTAATGCCCCAGAACCTGTGCCAGATGTTAGCTCTGTAGGAAGACTTACGGATGCTGCTGCTTTCCCAAGTCTTGACGCTCACTGCCCCCATGGCTCCTCTCCTGCTACGTGCTGCCCAGATGGCCTTTTGGGAGCAGGGTTTCCCACTGAACACAATGCAGAGGCAAGCACCGTTGCTAATGCGGTTTGTAGTCAGGCACACTTCCTTTGTGCCAGGGATGAATATAGTTTAAGAAATGGTGTGGGAAACTCAGAGGTACGCAAACTTCCATGGCAGTATGTTAGAAAGTCATTGAGAATGCCAAAATGTTGGGAGCAGTGGCTCAGAGAACGACAAATGCAGCAAAATACAGATTTCACAAGTGCTTTGTTCTAAAAATCACAGTAGGGTTACTAAGGTTAAAAAAATAGGACTGGTCCAGGTTTTGGAACTATTTGGGTCCTCACTAAAGTCAACAGGAACTCCGGCCCCCACAAAGAGCAAAGCAGACTGCTGCATTCAGCCTGCAGGCTTTGTACCTCCAAAGCTCCTTTCTGATCTCTGTGTGCACAATTCCCTCTCCACCTACAGAGAAATTCATCCAAATTCTAACCAGCAGAACTTGAGCCTTAATTTTCCCCTGTCAAATATCAGTACTGGAATCTGATCTATTGTTCCCTATTTTGTTCCTCCGCTCATCACTTTACAGTTCATATGTATTAAGTCATTCCCCATAGAATGACTGGTATAAAATCTGAGCTAATTTTCATAGTAGCCAAGCTCAGCTCCTGACAAGCACCAGCATGACATCTGCACAGAAGTAGGCATCAAATCTTCAGGCAACATAAGGCCTGGGTGAGTGCACAGATCATCTTGGTCCAGAAGAACCATCTTTTGCTCTTAGTGCTGTGCAGTAAAGAGATGCAAAAATGCAAAGCTTTGGTGATGGGTGCCTGAATGGTGCCTACGCTGGTGGTGTTTTAAAGCTCAGTATTTCCAAGCTTGCTCAAGGAA
Organism: Callipepla californica brunnescens; assembly: GCA_023055505.1. Classification (NCBI taxonomy): domain Eukaryota; kingdom Metazoa; phylum Chordata; class Aves; order Galliformes; family Odontophoridae; genus Callipepla; species Callipepla californica. Next base: position 4,854,850 of record JALIRH010000036.1, on the reverse strand, counting down.
TGGCACCGAGTGCCACGTGGAGCAGGGGAGCAGTGCCCTGCTGGACCAGTACAGGTGATGTGCTGTACTTTCTTCAATCACTGTGGCAAACATTTTTTTTATCAAGCACAAGCCAGTCTTTTAGAAGGAGGCAAAAAAGAATCTGTGGGTCAGAACTCTTAGTGCAGGTCAAAACCACATCTGCTGCCTTCAGAGAGACAATTCCCTTTGACCTTGCTGGTGGAAGAGCAAGGTTCTGCTCCCGCAGCTCATTCCTCAGCCATTTCCTTCCAGCCCTTCCTCACTCCACTGTCTGTCAGTCCCCTGTTTGGAGCCATCACAATTTCTGTTTCTCTGTATGGCTTTGTCCACTTTCTTCCTTTTACTCAGACCTAATTTTCCCCTTCAAGCAGGATTTTATAATCTGATTTTTCGTTCTCTTACTCTTTTTCCCGTCTGTCACAGGCAGATGTGGTCTGAGGACAGGAGTGTCTTACAGCCACTCAGACTGTGTGAGTTTGGAGTCCCTTCCAGTTTCCCACACTGCTCTCCTATTCACTGCATTCAGGCAGAGGATAAAGGAAGTGTGCCATGCTACAAGCTGAATTAGAAATGGTGTTTGACTTCCTTTTGTACTTCACAGAAACCTTGCTCTGGGTAGACCATCTGCATAGCACTCACAGTGGAGAAAACCATTGATCAAGGCCTGTCAGCCCAGCTGGGGGAACTTGGGAAAGTAATTCCTTGTGCCACTTCAGTTCTTTAGGGCTTAACATCTGGCTGCAGGGGGAGGCGACAGTTGATGGTTTAACAGTCGTGCTTCCTTTCAAGTTTGGGATGCTGTTTTGATCCCCTATAAGCCTTTCTGAAATCCTGTTTTTAATAACATGGAAAGCATCCACAAGACCAGGAATAATGCACTGGCTTTACATTTTCAAAGTGCTTTACAAATAACAACTAATGAATTCTCAGCAACCCCCCCTGCAAGATAAGAATGTATTATTAGAAACGTTTTTTACAAAGGCAGAAAATGAGACAGAAAGGAGAAACCAAGATTTCAGTATTTCAGATACCAATGGCTGTGGTCCATTTGGGACTTTTGTTCTGCAAAGATGTTCAGGACCCACTTTTGTTTTAACTGGCTTTATCATCTCTGAATAGCTGCCAGCTCCCCATCTTATGGGAGAATAGGGATTACCTGCGTGGACCACACTTGGAGCAGTGCCCCTCCAAGTTAAGCAGATGCTGAAGTCCTTTGCACTCAAGCTTTTGCTAATGTGATTCAGTACAATCTGTTCAAACCAACAAAATAGCTGAGAAGGAAAACGTACCCAAATGCTCAATCAGGAAATAGTTAATGATCAAATCAACAGAAATTGACTTGATCTCTCTGGAAAGTAAATCAAGATTTAATTTGTTTATTCCTGCTCCTAGGGACTCACCAAAATCTCAGCGTTGAACTGCAGCTGTCCCCAGTCCCAGCACAGAGCTGTCTGTCAGCACCACCTAGTTCATCCAGCTGCTTCCCAGCAGTTACAGCTATTTGGGGACTGAGACTCCTCAAAAGAGAGGATACACTGCGCCCTGAATTACATCGACTCTTCGTAAGAAGCTGAACAGAGTTTATAAGAGAATTTCAGGTCCTTGGCAGCTGGGCTGGATAAACCGAGGCTTAGAAATGCAAAGGGATCCATACTGCTGCAGTGAACAAAACCCAGGGCTGCCTGTCTGTGGCTGCAGCGTTACATGCTGACCACTGTCCACAGTAATGGGTGTCTGGACAGACAGACCCCAGCAGCAGCTCTTGGGGCTTCATACCTGATTCCTGCCCACAACCTGCAAACGCTCATGGGCACAAATGCAGCTACACAAGGTGGTGATCTGCAGGTCCCAATACTCACAATCCTCTCTACACTGTTTTTTCTTTAGGGTGAGGCCCTTCTTGTTGCACAAGATTCACCACCAGCAGAGGAACTGCATCCCCTGGCTGGGCTCGAGGGAAGGGGATGTAACACCAGGGAGAAATCCACTGGAGCACAAGGAAGAATCAGCTTCACTTTTCACATCTGTTCCCGAGGTAGGGAACGATCAAATGGGTACCAGGAGGGTGTGTGACTATCACCTGCCCCACCACTCCCCTTCCTAGAGCCGAGTGATTAATTAAGCACTCTTCCTGTGATGGGAACCACTGTGTTCCTGAGACCATAGCTATAAGAACACTAATGGAGTAACGACAGAGCAAGGTGTAGCTGAGTCCCCTGATAAAGACAGAAGGATAGGCTATTTTCTGTGACTGTTTTATGTGGGTTGCTGAAGGAGGAGGGTGGTAAACACGTAATATAGTGGCTCCCGCGAAGCCTGCTCCCAGGGCAATGTGTTCCTTTGAGACATAATTGATTCCTGCCATCAGGCACCAGCCTGCTCTCCCCCAGGGTCAGCGCTTTCCCACATCCAACCCCATTATCCCACAGACCATGCCTTTTGTACAACACACTCCAGCTATTCATGTGCAAAGCAGCTGTAATCCCCAGACCTTTCAGAGTCAATATACCAGGAAATAATAAATCCCTCTTGTGCACTCTTGAATATGCTGAGAGGTGACTTGTGGGAATTTCAGTTGGGCAGAAAAATAATAAATTCATAATTTTTAATTATTTTTAAGACTCATTGCAGAAAGACTATGTCACTGAGTGTCTGACCATTTCAGGATCAGCCACACGAGCAGCTACAGAAATGGCTTTTGCCTCTAACAACCCTGAAAATGCAGATCAAGTTGTGTCAAATGTTTCTTAATGATAAAAGTCCACTTATGCACCAGGGAATACCCATACAGTAAGTATTCGAGGTCTAAAGAAAAACTGATTTCAGAGGTTAAACATGTAAAGAATGCATTTTACTGTAATTAACGACATTTTTTTGCCAGGGCTCTAATGTCTAAAGAAGGCATGATAATGAAACATTGGTATTCCTCTCAAACACAGTACCCTGCGGTGCAAACCTGTGCCCCACATGCTCCTGCCTGCAGAGTTCTGTCCACAGAACAGTTCCTTTTTCACTTTGCTCTCACAGGTGCTTGTCAGGATCCCCAGGCAATGCCTCTTCTGCCAATGCCAGGAAAGGCTCTCTAGCACCCACCACAGTTCCTACCAGGGCTCTGTCAAAACGTCCGGTAGCACTGCTCCCATTTGCCAAGAGAGCACCCCGAGGCACAGCACAGCAGAGCGACCAGCCAGGGCTGCAGCTGAGCTCAGCACTCCTGCAGCCACCCAAGTGTGATCCAGCATCCCCGCCCCCCTGCCCCACGTTGCCCCTTTCTCCTGGTAAACAGATTCCTGAGTAAGTGCAGGCTGCATGGCAAAACACGAGCTTTTCAGCCTTACTCAGTGAAAAAGCCGTGTGAGTTCATAGTGCCCTGACAGAAGCACAGGCTCCACAAAGGAGTTATTAGCACCAGGCTGTGTGGGTTTGAATTTCTCTGCGTTTCCCATACTTTTCCCCTATTGATAACATTTCTTGTAGGGACAATAGAAGTGTGCCTTGCAACTACTCACAACATTAGTGATGGTGCTTGAACCTGAATGATTTAAAGGGAAAGAATCCAACTCCCAAAAGACCATCTGGCCATCAGCTATAAGACAGCAATAAAGGTCAGGCCTGCTTCCCAGGAGTCAGGAAAAAGATGTTCTTTGACACTGACAAGTCTCCTAAGTTTAACCAGCCTGGTACATGCCTACCTGTCCCCTCCTAGCTTCAAGGCCTGACACCAGTGCTCACTTGCTAAAAGGGAGAATGCAGGACACCAAGTTTTGGAGGAAGTCCAATCAAAGGCTACAGAAGAAAGGGCAACATCTAATGACAGCTGGCAGAAGCTATGGCATGGTCTCTGAGCTGTATCTTATCTTGTACCACAATCCTCTGACCAGTTCAAAGTGTTCATGAGATGACTTGTCTCCTGGCATTCCCACAACACGGGAATAAAGGGCTCTGAAGACAACATCTGCCCTTAACAAAGAGCTAAGCCCATTCAGGCACTTACAATGAAAACCATGAAGCTGGCTATTTCAGTGACACTTCCCTCCATCCTGTCAGCTCCTCGTTAAACATGGGCTTCGTTTAAGGATTTCCAAATAATAATTTGTCCTTGGCTGTCTTACCTCACCTCACTGTTTCCACTTCCAGATCCTCAGGCGTACTCCATGCACAAGAGGCACGCTGGGAGATGAGCACACCTCTGTCCCCTGCAGGCCAGCTTTGCTCCAGCAGCTTCTGACTGTTCTCAGCGCTGCCTCAATACACACTGCAATCAGACAAAATCAGAGTTAATCTAAAGCATCCACAAAGATTCATTAGTTTTCTTGCCTTTGCCACAAAAGAACATTTGCTTATTTTTTAGTGAAATGTTTCATGCACATAAGAGCAAGCAGCACTACCTCCATTTTTCAAATGAGAAAACAGAGTAGGGCTGATATGGTAAAGATCACACAGCAGGGCAGTGCTGGTTGAGCTCACTTGGCAGACCCAGCGCGCTGCAATGCAGGGGATGCTCCTGGGTGTAATGAGAAGATGACATGCCACAAATCCCAGGAGAGCTGGAGATAGGCCTAGGCTACTCAATCCCTTGGACAAACTGTCTCTGCCTTCTCAAGCTTGGGGCTTTGGGACTGAACTTGCTGCTGTTCTTTAGCTCATCCCAACCACCATGCTTGAAAGAATCTGTATGAAGGAAAGAGGATAGAAAAGGTACAAGAAAGAGCTATGGGGTGACCAGGCCAGTTCTGCCAGGAGGCACATGCCTGTCTGTAGTGAAAGCTGTGGAACACTTGAGCAACAGGGCCATGGTCTCAGTGTGTTAATGGGAAAGAGACAGACGTTACAATTTCCATTGGATTCCCATTCCCTCTTTATTCAGCTATCCACCATCCTACCACCTGACTTCAGCCTCCCCAAAGCATTTAGACATGCCAGGCCAACACACTCACTGTTTCACACTGATAACACATCAGTTCACACATTACCGCAGGAAAAAAGAAGTGCAATGGCTGCATGGACAACTACAAACACGCGCACATGACCCAGCAAACAGCAGCTATGAGGATGGCTGGGAAGCGTGCTCTTCAGAAAGAGCAGTGAGATGTCCCTGGTGCTGATTTGTACCCTCACAGCGTTCCCTGCCTTCTTGTCCCAGAAGCGTGCCTCCTCCACACCACACATGTGACTGGCACATGCAGGGACTCGGGAACGCCACTGAGCACAGACAACCAGCTGGAGGGTCAGTGTTTTCCCAGATCCCTGGGCAGCCCGGCAAAGCCAGGCTGCACACTCCACCAGTCGGTGTGGGCAGAAGGTTATTCTCCCCAGGGCATTTAGGATCAATCCACCGTGCACTGATGGATGCTTCCCCTATTGTGCAGCTGCGTGCCTGGATTGGCTGAATGGCTGTGGGAAACACCAGCCACCTCCAGACTCACATATCTGCTAAAGGCTTCAGTGTATAAATAGAGGTGGTCGGACACCGCCAGAGCACAGCCCCATGCTCAGCACAGCAGCACACGTGGACAGGCTGCACCCAGGGCTGACAGCACCTGGAATGGCTCCCAGTAACGCTCTCATGATCCACATGGATGAGAAACTGCTGCCAAAAGAGAAGAATAAAGTAAGTAGAACCCTTGACGGGATCGTATTGGTCAGGACTGGTCTGTGCCCTGTGCAAGGCACTGCCTCTTTCAAACATGCATTACATGGGAAAAGATGAGAGAAGGAGGGAGAAGATGACCCTGGGGAATACAAATGGGATGTAGCAAAGGCGATTTTTTTCTAAATGAATATGAGTGGGTAACAGGCAGCATGGCAAAGCTCTCCCACCAAAAGAAAGTGTCCTCGAACTTTGTGTGCATAGGGAACGGTCAGAAGGCGAAGCAGGTCAAACCCCAGAAAATCCTTAACAAGTGCTCCATCTCTTCTACAGCTCAGGAAGCCGGTGGTGGAGAAGATGCGCCGGGACCGCATTAACAGCAGCATCGAGCAGCTGAAGCTGCTCCTGGAGAAGGAGTTCCAGAGACACCAACCCAACTCCAAGCTGGAGAAAGCCGACATCCTGGAGGTGGCCGTCAGCTACCTGAAGCAGCAGAGCCAGCTGCAGGAGCCAGGTGAGCACACAGCACCATCCCATCACATGCTCCCATGGGCCTCTGCAGTCCCACAGATCGCTGGGATGCCTCAGCCCACACCCAGGCCCACAGTCAAGGCTCGTGGACAGAAGTTTCAAGCATGAGTTGCCACTGTCCCGTGCTTTGGTAATGATCTTACTCTATTTGCTCCTCTCTTTCTTTTTCTAGCATTCATTCACATGAACCCAGAGCAGGACTTCAACAGTGGATACCTGCGGTGCTTAAAGGAAGCGATGCATTTTCTATCCTACTATGAACCCAAGAAGGAAACTCAGACGCAGCTGATGAAGCATTTCTGCAAAGCTCAGATGGGTGCAGACATCATGCGCTCTGCTGCCACGCGCAGAGCTCCTCGGTCACCCTGTGCACTCAGCAGAAAGCAGCCTGCCCAGAAAACTGCAGCAGTGGCTCAGACCATCTGGAGACCCTGGTAGACCTGCTGATGAACTTTGCTTTATTCCTATGTTTTGCTTAAAAATGTATAAATAGAGGGACTTGTGATTTCATAATCCCTCTTCAAAGTAGGAAACATTGCTTTCCAAAGGTGGGAGGGGGAAGGCTTTGTTTTTCTGTTATGAGAAATGAAGGTTGCTGAGTAGTTTCCCTTCACAGTGAAGGACTGTGTATTTGTAGCAAATGTGCTGCTCCTGTAAGCCAAGGAGAGGGCCAAGCTCTGCAGCAACCTGGAGCCAACACCTTCACCTCCACCTCGCCTCTCCGGGCTGCAAAGCTGCGGTGGAAATCTGTCTATGAACTCCCTGGGTCACTGGTTCAAGTGCTGCATTGTGGGCAGACAATGTCCTGACCTTCCTAAAGAAGGAGCACTTCTGAGAATGTACTTTGTATCATAAAGAGAGCACTGAGCTCTCCTTCCGAGCGAAAGTGTTATTCAGAAACAACGATGCTTCTGAAGTTCCTATGCTATTCATAGCACAATTTCTTACAGATCATTATTATGATAACAGAGTAGGGAAAATTCTCTTAATATCCAGTACGTGCTGCTCTCCGTGGAGGGATAATCGATGCCTTTTGTAAAGGAAATACCTGTAATATATTTAGGGTGAGGGTGGGGGAGGAAGGGAGGCGATCAGTGCTGTACAAAGCATTTCACTGAACATGCTACAGAGCTTAAGAAGCTTTTATAAAGTTCTGATGTATTCATCCTCTGTGATGCTCAACTTTGGTGTCTTTGCTGTACAGTGCAATAAAAATGGTTTTAGTTCTTAATCCTTTGGTTTTAAACGATTAAAATGGATAATGCTTCGCAACTCAACGCGGCACGCAGCCCCCTGCAGTGGGGAAGCCAGCAGAGATGCCATTTCCAAGCCCTTCATTCCAGGACATAGTTTCTATCTGTGACGTACACTCGGCAGAGCAGGATTTTCAGATCCTGCAGAGAAGCATCTCCAGGAAAAGTGATCAGAACCAAAACTGGAGGTGAAAGGGAAGGGGCAAACTGAGTGGTGCAGCCCCAGATACCTAAGGGCAACCTATCCAGACCACAGCAAATCACTTCTCTCACAACCAGATTATTTCCCCCTCATTCCTCACAGATTTGCTCACCAACCTGATCTCGGTCCCTTGCTTTCTGTCCAATTAAGAGGTGCTAACACACAAAACTATGGCTAAAAGGACATATCATCTGACAGCAATCAAAAATTAAAACAGCACCTCTTCTCCTAAATCATTTCCCCCTAATCCTGACTTATTTTTTTCCCCCTGACACCTACCTAGGGGTCCAAAGCACACCAAGAACGAGGTCTGGTGCCTCAGGAGCTGAGAAACTCCCCCAGGCTTCAGAGTGCTCCCTACCCACTTTCTCTGCCACCTCTCTTTACATGGTCCTCCCTTGTTGTTTTCACCCCAGCTCAATTCAGAGCACAAATCTGGCATATCCTCTTACAGGAGATTTCCACGAGGCTGCCCACGCTCCTTGCACCAGCTGGGCGACCCGAGCTAAGCGGGATTTGCAGAGGCACAGTCTGCATGCAGCCTCAGCTCCAGCCCTGCGCATGGACTGCAAGGTTCCTCGCTCCTGAGCAGGATGAGAGCTGCTCATGCCCTGCTCCCACACAGCCAAAGAGAGGCTGAAAAACAGCACTGATCTGGATATATGAGAGAACCCTCTTATTCTATACAATAATAGCACAAAACTATCATTGGCCAACACCCCCAGCTCCTACCAGCTGGGAAGGATGCCCTTGAGAAACTTTATTTCTAAAGTAAACTTCTTTACTTAATCACACTAAAACCTACCAATAGTCAAGCTTGTCCAGTGGCTGCTTATTTAAGGGTCAAACTCAGATCGTCCAAGCTGATAAAATCAAACTGTTTGCAAACCCTGCTACGTGCACCTGGCTGGTAGCTGACCTGCGATGGACCCCTGGCCACCTCACACACCACAGCCTTGTGCTGTTCCCCATTACAGCCTCTGGGGTTCCTACTTTACCCAGATCACACGAGCCAGGTGAGTGCTGCTGGATCATCCACCTGCCAGTGATGCACAAGATGGGTTTGTGGCACCGTTCTGCGATTCACCAGGGCTGATAGCAGTGCTGAAACAGATCTGTTTTTCCTAACGAGGTACTCAATAATTCAGAGGAGATATTCTTAGCTTTACTGGTTGCTTAGTGATGTTGAAAAGTCACCACCTCGCTGCGCTCAACCTGCCTCTCTCAATTAGTACAAGCCTCTGCATCCCAACGGCACTCAAGCTGTTCATCCACGCCTGTGTATTTTTAAACCACACCCAATTAAGGCAGGGACCAGCCAGGGGCTGGGGCAGCTCAGCCCCACTGCCTGCAGTGAGCTCGTGCTGGGCAGCGTGAGGAAGGCGGCCCAGGGTCCGTGCTGGGTGCGAGTGCAGTGCTCCTGCTCCCCGCCAGCCTGAGGCTCAGCCCTGCAGGCTTCACCCCCCCAATTACTGGTGAGCGAAAAGCCAGACCTCTGGCTTCACCCTTCCCAGCAAAGCAAAGGTTATGTTTACAATTTATTAATTATTATCACTTATCATAATTGAATGCAAAGCTTCTTACTGCTCCTCTGCCCCCTGGGGTTATGCTCCCCTGCCCCAACACATTCCCTCCCCTGGGGAAGATGTTGTTTATTATGCTGATCCCACAGCTCAGGAATACTCTCTCGACAAAGCCCCTATTAACCTCAGAGTGTGGGCCTGAGTTTCTCAGAGTTTCCCACACTTTCTTCCCCATTTATGACATTCAAAGGGCCCACAAAGGAAGCGTGCCTCACAACAGCCCGCATTAGTGACGCTCTTTGGCTGCGCATTGTGGTGACCAGCAATTCCTGTCCCGATAGGCCATCTGGAGGGCTATTTTCCCAAGGAGCACATTGATCGATCAGTATTATGCGAGCCCTTTTAAAACTTGGGAACGTTATGCTCTTTGACACTAAATAGGTGCCTTGAGAGGGGTTGTCAGAAAGATTTTAAACCATTTAAGGAAGGCCAAAAAAAAAAAAAAGTAATTATTTCTTTAAAAACACCATCAAAAGCATTTCTGAGACAGGCTGACACGAATATAGGAGATGGTCTAAAACAAAGATGCTCTGCAAGTGGAAAGGCAAGGTGTAAGCCCCTCAGGCCCCAGCACACTGAGCAGCACTCAGCTGTGCCGACACTGCCACCTCCCAGCAGCCACAGCACCGCAGCCCAGGGCTCCACCTGGCTGGAAATGGATGAGCTCACTTGGGAGTGACAGAGGAACCACTAAGAAAGCAAGGCCCTGGGTCCACACAGCACGTCTCCCTCTGAGAAAAGGAATGACTGTGCCACATTCAGGCAGCTCTATGAGTTTAGCAAGTTGGGGGACACTCTGCCAGCCTTCCTCCTGACTCCACACAACAGAGCTGCACATCCCTGGCAGAGGGGGGAAGGATGGGGAGGAGGTCCTGGACCACCACCAGGTGCCAGAGGGACACACCAGGAGCTGAGCCCCAGCTGAGCAGGCTGCTCACAGAGGCTTTAGCACAGAGCAATCCGCCTGCCTCCAGCACAGGAGTTTTTCTCTTACTGAAGCATTTCCAGAGGGCACATCCCACATGGGATGCACTCTAGGCACACTCCAGGGAGGTCCTTAACCTGACGTTCACGTGGGGAAGTATCTTGTCACAAAACTTAGGGGAAAAAAGAAAAAAAAATAAACCGAAGAGAGACTTGCTTCTCTTTGATTCACCCCGAGCTGCCAGGGTAGGTGAGACAGATCCACCGCCCTTTCAGGGGGAGTGGAGCTGGGGCTGAAGCAGCGGGGGCTGTTGTTTTGTGCACGCTGCAAGGCGGCTCGCCTGGTTCACCATTCACATCAGATGGTGCGAGCCTGCAGTTCCAAGGGTTTCCCACATTGCCCCATTCACGGTGTTAAACTGCCAACAAAAGAAGTGTGCCTCGGTGGGTCCTGAGCAGAAAGCTAACGCCTGCTGCACCATCTGCCCGCGCCGAGGAAGGGATAATGCTTTAATCAGCACGAGCTGGTTTAGCCCTTGGGAGCCGTGGGACGTTGGTGATAGGATGGCATTATTTAAAACCACTCACTTCATATCTCCAGAACTGAAAACTGGGTCACAGCTTCCTTCCCACCTCGCTGAGCCCTTTGCTGTCGGGCCTTCCTGCAGGCCACAGCCATCCCGCATGGGCCCAGAGCTGCACAACACTCCCAGAACAGAGCAGGGAGCCCCGGATGCGAGGAACAGTGCCAGCCACAAGCTGACAAAATAATGCTGGGGACTGATTTGCAACAGGTCTCATGCTCTCTGCTCGGCGATAGTTTTTTGCCAACCATCAGCAGTGAGGGCAGGGAAGCAGCATGACTGCAGCTGGCACAGGAAACGAAAGGTTTCCTCATCGGTTTTTTAAAGGCTGGCAGAGGAAATGGAGAGGGCTTCCACAAACACTGTTGCGGTGAGAAACAGGTACTCAAACACTAGCAGTGCCAGCCTGGCTTTGCTCCCTGTGCTCAGAGCCAGCCTCTGACCTTGCACACACAAGGGCACGACTGCCCTGCCAGCTCTGCACTGGATGGAGCTGGGGCAGCGGGCCCACAACCTGCAGCTGCCTGGAAAACATCTCAGAAAGGCAGCTTTAGCCCCACATCCTGCTGCCTTCTGCTTCCTTTCCTTGCACACGGTAAGCGTACTGAGAGAGTCCCAGGGTATCCCAGCAGCCGCGCTTACATCCAGCAAATAGGGCAACACACAGAAGCTGATAGCAGGAACTGACCTTCCACTACACCTCAGCTGTCTGCACAGGGAAACTACACTTAGGGGCTTTACTACCAAGGGAGCAGGGAACAGGGAGGCATTCACACAGAGGTGTGAAATCAAATAGGACACATTTGGGAAAGGCCTCATAATCATTACATGCCACAGGAGAGCCCAGATTATCCAAACAAAGCAAGGAAGAGCGTTTAATACACCTCGCAGAGGGACTTGATGCATTTGAACAGGGGGAAGGAAAACATGTCATGCTAACAGCTTAGAGAAAGTTGTTTTAAGGGTTCTTCCCCTGATTTTAGCCAGTAGTTGTCTAAAAATTATCTGGTACTGTATTCATCTAAGCACGGTTTAATGTCACTGAAAGGGTTTAGTCCCTCTAATTCTGCATCTTTTCCTTTTCAATCTCTCTTTTGGTCATAGGGACAGAGCATTATCTCTTCCTGGGATCAGACTTCTGTGCTTAATTTCAGCACAGCCTGGGAAAAGGCAGCACATTGAGATGTCGAGGTTCCCAACATCAGGCAGAAGTTGGATTATAATGATGGCAAACGCTTTCCCACGTTCTTACCCCAGCGCCCTCATGCCAGGCCCCATTGTGTCACACACTCCTCAGTCCACCTGCTCCTTTGGGAGCAGGGTATTATCCCCAGGCAATTCACAGTCAATTTACCATGCTGTAATAGATGCTGTCCCTATTGTCCCGGGGCACACATGGATTGGCTATCGACTGTGGGAAACTCCAAGTAGCTTTGGACACATACATTTGTATGCAGCTCCTGCGTATAAATAGAGGAACTCTGCGCTGCCTTCCCCGCCGGCCAAGCAGCCAGCTTCGTGCTGACAGCAGCTCTCGGATAATGGCACCCAGCGCTCTCTCCCTGGAATTCCTGACACCCAAAGAGAAGAACAGAGTAAGTATCCACTCAGCCTGCAAGGGCACACGGCTGGGAAGGGCTGAGGGATGGCACAGAGATGGGAGGGGAAAAACTTGTCACTAACTGTCCTCCTGCTTTGTGTTACAGCTGAGGAAACCCATTGTAGAGAAACTGCGTCGCGATAGGATTAACAGCAGCATCGAGCAGCTGAAGGTGCTGCTGGAGAAGGAGTTCCAGAGACACCAACCCAACTCCAAGCTGGAGAAAGCCGACATCCTGGAGATGACGGTCAGCTACCTGAAATACAGCCGAGGTGAGCGCGTGCCCTGACCCCACTTGCTGCCCTTGCATTCTGGCACAACACCCGTCTGAGTCTGCCTGCCTAACGCTTCTTTCCTCATCTCCTCTTTCAGCTTTTGCAGCCTCTGCCAAAAGCCTACAGCAGGATTACTGCCAAGGGTACGCCTGGTGCCTCAAAGAAGCTCTGCAATTCCTGTCTCTCCATTCAGCAAACACAGAAACTCAGATGAAGCTGATCTGCCATTTCCAAAGGTCGCAAGCGATGCCCAAGGACTCTGGTTCTCTTTCTGCACCCACTTCCACTCACCAGCCCCCTGCAAAACAAGCACCAGTGAAGCCCTCCTGCAACCTCTGGAGGCCCTGGTAGGCCGAGAGCACGCTCACCATCACACGGACACTGGTGCATATTCCAGAGGAGACCGTGACTTGCTACAGAAGTCCCCCTACTCCTCTCACCAGTAGGAGAAAAACGTTCTCCTTCTGCAGAGCATTACTGCGCACGGATGCCTGCTTCCCTTCTTCCAGAAGGACTGAGATGTCCCCACCGCGTGGAGAGAAAGTTATTCTGAAGGAATGCGGGACGTAACCCTCCTGCTGGGAGGACCGGGTCGCTCAGAGACGAACTGCGACTGTTCTTAACCTTAGTGAGGTTGCACGGGTACATCTGTAGAGAAAGCTGTAACTCCTGAGACGTTCGGGTTAGCGTTTCCAGGTGCCCGCCCAGCAGCAGCCCCTCCTGCATCCTGCCCCGCTCAGGACCCCCACACCACCTGCACCTGAGCCACAGGCTGCAGCCGGGGCTGGGCTAAGCGGACACGCGTGAAAACCTAGCTGCCTCGGGTTCTATGATATTCGTAGACTGTACTGAGCGTGCTCTGGAAATGGTTAAACCATGACCCAAAGCGTGTAGAGGAAATTCCTCGGGATGTCTTGCTCGCAAAGTCAGAGCGGTTTGTGAGGTTCGGGATATGTACGCCTTTCGTAAAGGCAAGAGCTCCTCCTCACGTCCTCATAGGAACGAAAGTTACGGCTGTGTAGCCGATTTTACATGAGCTATTGATCGGCCTTTTATGAAAGGCGGTTGTACAGATTATATTTAGGGCTCGGTACCCCTCCGCGGGGAGAACGGAAACTCGGCGCCGTCCTTGGAGGACGTTACGATGTAAAGCGCGAAGCTGCGCCACTCGCGGCGGCAGCCACCGTCACTTCGGGGGCTGCACAAACCTCCGCCAAACCGAAAACGAATAAAACCTGAGTTAAGAATAACGACTGCTTTTACTGAGCGCCCGCGGTCACTGCGCGGCCACAACCGCGCACCGCTCCGCGCCCGCACGCGGCCCCGAGCTCACGGCGAGGCCACGTGACCGAGCGGGGGCGCCCGCCCCGCTCGAGGCACCGGGCCCACGTGATGACGGCAGCGCGGGTGTGCGCTGAGGGACGCGGCCCGGCCCTCGAGGCGGGGAACGGCGCTTCGCGCAAACGGCGCTCGCTACCGGAAAGCGGCGGCCCCGTCAACGCTCCTGCTGCCCGGGCTTACCTGCGGCCCCGTAGAGGCGAGGAGGGTCCGCGGGGCGGACGCGCGCCCGCTCCCCTCAGCGCTGAGGCGGGAACAGGCGCGAGAGCGACCGTTACTCCGCGCGTGCGCTTCTCCTTCCGCCTCGGCCACGCGCCCCGCCTCGTTAACATGCAAATATATGCGCATACATTTGCATACCGATGAGGCCGGGCGAGGAGCGGGGCTAGCGTTCAAAATGGCGGAGCGGGGCGGCAGAGGGAGCGGCGGGCACGGCAGTTTGGACAAGAGCATCACCCTGCCGCCGGACGAAATCTTCCGCAACCTGGAGAACGCCAAGCGCTTCGCCATCGACATCGGTAACCGGGCGGGGGACGGCGGCGGCGGGGAGACGGCTCTCGCCGCGCTGCGGGGACCCACCGCGGCCCGGCTCCCTGTGGCGCGCGGGGCACGCTGGGACGTGCAGTCCCCTGAGGCGGCCGGGCCGGCGCGGGGCCCCGGAGCGGGACTACAGCTCCCGGCGTGCAGCGCGCCCCGCGGCGGCGCGGGGTACGGTGGGATCTGAAGTCCCGGAGCCGCGCGGCCGCGCTGTGCGGGCGGACAGCGGCACTACAGCTCCCGGCGTCCCGCTGCCGTGCCCGCGGGGTGGGGGGGGGGGAGCGGGGCTGGGGACGGCGCGGGGCTGCCCTTGGCGGCGGAGAGGGGCGAGGGGAGGAAAGCGAGAGCTGGGCAGGCTGGAGAGCCGGGCAGACAGAAACAGGATGAGGTTGAACAAAAGCAAGCGGAGCCTTGCAGCTAGGGAGGAATAACTGCACGCAGCGGTACAGGGGATGAGTGCTGGAGAGGAGCTCTGCGCAGAGGGACCTGGGGGTCCTGGGGGACGACGGGTTGACCGTGAGCACTGTGCCCTCGTGGCCAAGAGGGACGATGGCATTCGGGGGTGCATTAAACAGAGCGTGGCCAGCACGCAGAGAGGATCCTCCCCCTCTGCTCTGCCCTGCTGAGGCCTCATCTGGAGCACTGTGTGCAGTTCTGGGCTCCCCGGTATAAAAAAAGACAGGGATCTCTCGGAAAGAGTGCAGCGCAGGGCCACAAAGATGGGGAAGGGCCTGGAGGATCTCCTCTATGAAGAAAGGTGGAGTGAACTGGGTCTGTTCAGCCTTGAGAAAAGAAGATGAGAGGGGACCTGATCCAGGTTTATAAATATCTGAGGGGTGGGGGGCACAGTGGTGAGGACAGACTCTTTTCAGCAGCGTGTGGGGACAGGACAAGGGGAAACGGACAGAAACTGCCGCACAGGAGGTTCTGCATGAATGTGTGCAAGAACTGATTTACAGCGAGGGTGACGGAGCACTGGCACAGGATGCCCAGGGGGTGGTGGGGTCTCCTTCTCTGGAGATATTCAAGACCCGCCTGGACGCCTACCTGTGCCACCTGGTGTAGGGAACAGGGGGTTGGACTCGATGATCTCTTGAGGTCTCACGATTCTGTGGAAGCAAAGCAAAGCCTGGCAGGCTGAGGGATGTGGGCTGCTATGTTGCCCGTGGGCACGGTGACAGCAGCAGGCACGAGCAGCCCCGGGTGGAAGTCCTCTGTGTGAGGAAAACACGCAGTGCAGGACGTGGGCTGTCTCCCTTGGGAGACGGCTGCCTCGTGTTTGTGGAGATAACAGCCAGAGTTGGTTGCTATTATGGGGCAGAGCAGGATCGTGGCTGCGGGATTAGTTACAGCCCAGCTCCGTGTCCCTGCCACGGCTCTGCGTGGGAAACTGAGCGAGGAAAGGGGAGCAAATAAAGCGTCGCTGGGTGGGTATTCTCTGTGCATACTGTATAGCCAGTGAGAAATTAATTGCAGATGCACTAATCATCAGCATTACTGTTGTACAGAATACTGCATTTCAACACAAGCAGTTTCTCTGCTATGAGGTTTGCAAGGTTTCCCCACGTAGCACAGAGTCGTTGAGGTTTTCTGTTGTTGCTGTCTTGCGCTTTAGAAATGGAAAACATCACCTGTGAGCAACAAGCAGCTTTGCATTTTGTTTACCAGAAACTTTAAAGCATTGCCCGGTGCCCTGAAATAAGATCTGAGGTCAGGAAAGCTTTATTGCTTTTGTTGCTATAAGTGTCTGCCAGGGATCGCTCTGCCCTGACCTCGCTTGAATTTTGCTGGAGAATGCCTTCCGTTTTTCTCTTACAGACTGACAGAAAATCCCACGTTGATCTCAGCAGCGTGGACGAGACAAGGGTGCTGCTATGCAGGCAAAGCTACATGCACAGGCAGATTAGTTTTTCACTTAGCTAAGCTGCATTCTTTGATTACATTTGTAAGGCACAGCGTAGGCCCAGTGCATCCTTAGCCATTACGTTATGAACCGAACACTTCTTACTGTTGGGGCTCAGGTTTTACCCCAGAACCTGGTTATGATTGTTTGCTTGGTCTTGCATACACGAACTGAGAGGTAGCGTGCCAGATCTGTGGCATGAGGCCAGTTATGCATGAGGATTTAAACTCAGCCATGAGATAGAAACGCAGCACTGAGAAGCGTGGACCTTCCGTCTGCCCTGTAGTCACGTCTGAAACATGGGCACAGAGTTAAGGCTGGCTTTCTGTACGATAAGGGCACTTGCTCTGCAAGCCACGCTACTTCTATCTGAGTTAAAATTAATGATTTTCCTCCAGCAGCCGCAGCAGCTGAGTTTTATGAAGCTTATTGGTACCTGAATGCAGGAGTGATTGGAGAGGCTTCCCCTCGTACCTCTCCTCTTTCTGAGGAAACAAAAAAGCACATTTTAACAAAAACAAGTACTCTTTGACAGCCCTGTACATTCATGGTCTAACATCTACTTGATTAAGACAGCAGGTACTGCTTTGCCAAAGCAGTATGAGTAAATCAAGTTACTGTGTCTGACTTTGTGCGTTGCTCAAACACGGCGTGCTTACATACCAAATCTGAGTCCTGTTAAGGACTCTCAGGTAAAGCATATGCAAACGTAAGTTAGGTTGTTTGCTCTCAGGTGAGGCATTAATCATAACTTGTCATCTCTTCTAACAGGTGGTTCATTAACCAAGTTGGCTTATTATTCAACTGTGCAGCACAAAGTGGCAAGAGTGAGATCCTTTGATCATTCTGGAAAGGTAAGGACGGCGTCATTAACGAGTTGCATGAGCCTGACTCATAACAACTGGAAGACGCTGGCCTCTTCGTAGTGCAATAGAAGTCTTATTTCAAAGCTGTCTGGTACTTCTTTCTGTACAAAACATTAATTACAACTGCTGTAATGCCTGTTGTCCTGCATTTGGGACAACTACGGTGTGTATTTTCTGGCTTTCACCGTGACCGTGCTTCAATTGCTACGGTTACTGTTTGAAATAGGAATGTTCTAGGTAGATTAGTATGGTACTTCAGAAAAAAAGCACGTGAACTATTGTTGAATGTGTTTCAATTTCATGCATGAAAGGAAATTTACTATATCATCTTAATTGTTTTCTTTTAAAGGACATAGAAAATGAGCCTTTGTATGAAATATCAGTTCAGGAGGAGATTACAGCTCGACTTCACTTCATCAAGTTTGAGAACAATTATATCGAAACTTGTCTAGATTTCATCAAAGACCATCTTGTCAATACAGAGACTAAAGTCATCAAAGCTACAGGTGGTGGTGCCTATAAATTTAAAGATCTTATTGAGAAGAAGTTGGGGTTGAAGTAAGTGAAACTGTTTAAAGTGAGTTAAGTATCGTTGAAGTGATACTTCACTGTGTTTTAGTGGGCAAACTTTGTGCTTTGCCATTCAGCCCTTAAAAGCCATCTGCACAGCAGAGCGGAGGCTGGAGGATGTGTGTGCATCCTGGGCAGGTCAGGCTGAGCTCAGCAGTTAGTGAGCTGGCACAGCAGAGGTCTGGTGGGAGAGCCACCACAGAGTGACACAGAACTTCAGGAGAAAGGCAGCACAAGGAATAAGTATGTTATTATCACAGCTTTTCTATAAAGGTTTTGTTTGCAAAAGCACTTTTTCTTTTTTAAACTTAAATTACTCTGTATTATGACGATCTATTTTTCATTCTTCACCTCCCAGCTGGCAGCATTTCAGTGGTGCTATCCTAGTTAGCAGTGGCATGCTTCAGACGTGCAATTGAACATTCAGTCATCATCCAACTACACAAAGCCTCCAGCTGTACAGAGTACAATGTTTGAGCTATAGCAAGCTGGTAATAAGTTTGTTACAAACAAGTTTCATTGGGAAGCTCTGATCAGCTACCGTGACGAGTTGTATTTATTTTAATTATGAGTCATTACTTAAAATCAAAGGATGAAATCTGCAGCAGGAAGGCTGTATTATTAAAAGCCAAAACATTTCTGGCAAGCTTTTTTTTTTTTATTATTCTGTATGTACCTGATCTCTATAGCTGCCTGGGTTCTTAAGGCACAGTTACAAAACCTTCTGCTATTTTTCTAAGCAAGCCCAGAAGGTAAATAATTGATACAATTCAGTAAGTTATTGTGAAGATCCTGCCTGCACTTTGTGCAGAAGCAAAGCCTTGCAGGAGACTGAAGGGTTGTCTCCTGAATTTACAGCAACGTGAGTTCACCATTCACACACATTTATCAAAAGCCATATGCTAAAAAAGCTGCTGTACATATAGATAATTGTATCATTCACTTCCAGCAGGATAGAACATTGCCTGATGCTACTGAACAGGACTTCAGAGCACAGCACGTTTCTAAGGAGCTCTCTCCACCTCCTTTTATATGCTTTTTCAGATGACTTTCTGATGGGTGGGATTCTGCTGATGTATTGAAACATACTTGATTGCCCCAAGCAGCTTTTCCTTCCTGAGAAACATAAAGCATTCTGTGTTAATCAAGATGTTTAATTCTGTTGTGCTTATGGGGTTTTAATAAAGGTCTGTGATATTTCACTTAAGAAATTTGGGCTATGCCAGTAACAGTGTATTAGGGAAGTCTGCAGAAGTAACTTTTAGCTAACTACATTCAGCACATCTGAGCTGCTCAGGGATTCACTGTTGAGAAGTGTCTGTGTTAGCAATCCCAGCTGCTTGCTGTCGTCGTGATCTGTCAGAAATGAGAGTGGAAATTAAGTGCACTTCTTTCCCTTGTTAAGAAAGCATTGGGAGAGCAGTAGAGCATTATGCCACGTTAGAAAACAGTTTTGTTGCATTAATTGCCAGATGGGTTCCCTGACCTACTTTATTGCATGGGTACATGTGCACCAGAGCAGTGGAGCAGCAGTGGGGACACGCAGACAGGAGCAGGACTGTGTCAATGTAAGATTGAAGTGACTGTAACTACAGTCTCACTTTGGACTGTGTGCTCTGGCACTGAGGTTGAATGGCAGAACAAATGCAAGTTTTGTGGCTTAAATGATCTGGATTTTTGCTGCATGTAAAGACTTTGTAAAGTCCAGAACTAATGTTCTAGAAGAGCACTTGCTTATCAGTAAGGCTGTGAAATTTGTAAGTTCTTTTCCCTTCCCCATTGCAGAGTAGATAAAGAAGATGTAATGACCTGCTTAATTAAAGGATGTAACTTTCTGCTAAGGAACATACCCCACGAAGTGTTCGCATACCAGAAAGACTCAGATACGGAGTTCCGATTTCAGACAAATCACCCAAATATTTTCCCATACTTGCTGGTGAATATTGGCTCTGGGGTTTCAATAGTGAAGGTGAGTGGTTGCTGAAACGCGTTGGGTCTTTTTGTTTCTGTTTTCTGTAGAGTTGATAACCACAATTTTTTTTTTATTGTATCCATTTCTTACAGAGTTAGGAATGCTTTTCCATTCCCTACTGTAGGTGATCTTTTCAAATCAGATTTAATTTGGTCTTTAGAGAAAGTTGCTGTATGAACTGACAGGACAAAGGCTGTCAGATGAGAATGATTTCATGCACATTGCTGATGGTATTAAATATAATACCCATATCTAGGATTCTTACCCAGTAATTAAAGATTTCAAGTGCTACTTTTGGGGTTGATGTGTGAGACATGCACCTCTGGAGAACTTTTTGCCTGTTATTTCTGCAATTAAATTGTTCTGCCTGCACCGGCTCCACTTCTCCACAATTCCACTGCTCTGTTTTGTTGACAGGTAGAATCAGAAGACAAATTTGAATGGATAGGAGGGAGCTCAATTGGAGGTGGAACCTTCTGGGGTCTTGGAGCACTGCTCACTAAAACAAAGGTATCAAAACATCAATTTTAAAGGGCATGTGAATATACAAAACGCTGAGAGAAGGCCTGAAATAGTGGAATGCCAAATTCTTTAAACAGGGAGAAATAATGATTCAATGTGGTATTTGTATAGGAAATCAGAAGCCCCTTATCAGCACAGTAGAAGATGTGGGAAAAGAAGAACTGCTGTCTCTGTACAGAAAGAGAAGGGGCAGTTTTGCAGTGCCTCTGTGAGGGAGGATAGATAAAGGCTGAGGTAAAAGGATGCAAGTAGAATGCAGGGACAGAAGAAATTGCTCCTCAGTGGCAAAATAGTGATCCTATTGGAATCAAGGGGTTGGTCAGCAAAGACAAGTACCAGGTAGGATGCAGGGAATCATCTGCTCCAAATAGTCTGTTAATTTCCTGAACTTGTTTTCACTGGGAAATGCCCTTCCAGTACCTGCAGTGGTATCCACAGAAGCAAAACAGAGTGCCTAATTATTGCAAAGCATGTGAGAGTAGGGAAGAGGAATTGCACCTCTGTTATTCGCTTCACTTTCAGGGATTCAGCACTTCAATCTCAGGTTGGTGATCTGCCAGCGTAAGGACTGACCTAGTACTGCTCTGCCTAACTCAGCTCTTAAATCATGCTGTTTTTTCCTGTCTCAGAGATCCATGTGACTTAAATAGGAGTCACTAAATGTCACCAGTGTAGAAAAAGCTAGAGTTACATATCCACCAGATAAGAAAATGTCAAAGGGAATGCCCATCCTCAGCATGTTTTGTTTGATGCAGTTCAGAAAGAAATCTTAGAACATGACAGTGTCTGCTCTTTTTAATGCTTTTGTAGAAATGGGAATTAGCATTAGCAAATTTATAATTGGGATAGAGCAGATTTTGTGAAAGCTTAATTTCAGGGACATTCATGCATTTCTGCATCTGTAAGGGCAGATGTAGTCTTCATTTTTATTAAACTTAAATTTTTATATGCCACAAGAAGACTTAATTCTACTCACTGTTGCTGTGTTGGTGACTTCATTCCAAGAGAGGAGATGCATAAAGGTTCTGTTTCACATGCAGTCATCTGGAGGAGATTAAAGGTGCATGACTAGGATAACTTTGGTAATTTACTTGCTGAAATGTTATAAATCCTTTTGGTGGTGCTGTTTTTCCACCTACTTTGAATTCTTATTCACTGTGGCTACACGCAGAAGAGGATTTGGCAAACTTTGCTTTACTTAATGCTGCACCAGCTCTGGCTGACATAATTTTGCCAGAGAGCTTTCAGTTCTCCAGAGTTTGGTTCCAAGCTCGTATTTTTTCTGTCAGTGTGAATGCTTCAGAACTCTTGCTGTGTGGGCAGTGCTCTCTAGCTGCCCCAGTACCTGGAGTAACTCCGCTTCTTATCCTCAGAAATTTGATGAATTGCTGCAACTCGCTTCCAAGGGACAGCACACGAACGTAGACATGCTGGTGAAAGATGTGTATGGAGGCGCCTGCCAGACCCTGGGGCTAAGTGGAAACCTGATAGCTAGCAGCTTTGGGAAATCTACTACAGCAGATAAAGGTATTAGTATAGCAGATCTTCAGTAGATTTTTCTATACGAATAATATCTTACGTTGCCTGTCAGATCGGATTTGCTGCTTGTACAAACTTCCTCTGGACATCTAAAAGGATGGAAAAGTACTTGCCAGTTTCATCAGCAAAAATGTGTGTTGCCATATCCATTTTCTGATGTGCGTGTGGGCTGAGAGGGAACGTGGACCACTGCCTGCATTGCTCCACTTGTTTAGAGTGATGAGAAGAATTGTAACCATCTTGTCTGTCCCTTTGATGGTTTGGCATGTTCTCCAAACAAGTGGAGCTGGAAAATAACCACCAGTCCTTTTCATGATCTTGCCTATGTGTTTTGCCTGCACGATACTTTATTCAGTCAGTATATCAAGTGGTACTGCCTTGCAGGCAGGCATTGGGATCAGGGTGGGATTCTGTAAGTCTAGGCAAACAAAAAACAAAAAAACCCACTGTCTTAAGCTATCCCAATGTTAATTCATGCACTTGGGAAACAGAATTGGCTCTGTCCAGAAAAAAAAATATATGGCATAAACTTACTATAATTTGCAGCTTTCTCTGTAGTGTCACAATGAAATACTTGCAGAGTATCACATAACTAGATGGAGAGGTGATCCATGTTTCCTAGAGAGGAGAAATTGAGTTCATGCCATTTGCTCTTGGCCTTCCAAGCAGGTTTCTTTCAGGCAGTGCTTGGTAGAGGCTTAGTGTTTTCGTTCTCAGTATCTTCAGATTGGTTCCTTTCCCCCAGCTGTTCTCTGCTTTACAAATGAAGAAAATAAAAGAACAGTCCCTCTGAGCATTCTTCAGCTGTGCTAATCTGTCTGTTTCCTTCCTTTAAGAGTTTTCCAAAGAAGACATGGCAAAAAGTTTACTGCATATGATCAGCAATGACATTGGCCAACTTGCCTGCCTCTACGCCAAGCTCCATAACTTGGATAAAATATATTTTGGAGGATTCTTTATTCGGGGTCACCCTGTAACCATGCGCACAATCACCTTCAGTATCAACTTCTTCTCAAAGGTAATGAAAACAGAGTTGTTCCTAGTTGCAGATTCATGTGCCTAGGTATCTTCTTCTAGGTGAGTGGGAGACGTTAGTAAGGTGGAGTCCCACTCAGTAAGGACTGCTGTTAGGTCGGTAAGGCAGGGCCTTGTGGGAGGGGTGAAATGTCAATTTCTGGGAGTTCTTTCTGGCCTCTCTCTCTCTGTTTGTTTATTTGGTTGGTTGGTGTTGGACAGCGTGTCTTGTAGCTGCCAAGGAATGAGTTCTTACTATTTTTTTAGATAGCTGCCGTTGTTATTCAATTCCTCTTGCTGACTTCATCTATTTCTTTTCGCCCCCAGGCTGTGCAATGGTGGATTGCTCTGCTGAGATAGTTAGCAACTAGTAGCAGTACTTTGGGGTTGGTGGATATTGTTTTTTTTGTAAATCTTTTTATTTTTACAAGAGAAGCAAGCTGTAATTCTTTGCAGCTTTTGAAGCTGTGGCAAACAGTAAATATATTTCAGTGGGAAATGGTGTAGTCCAAAAGCTCACTCCCTGCTCGTTACAGGTGGATGCATTCCTCCACCATGGCAATGCACACTGCAGTATTACAGAACTGACACAGTTTTTATTTTCCTCAGTGCTTCGGGCAGGAGACTCCAGTGCAATGCTTATACTTCCCCTCATTTCAACCTTGCAGTCTTTCTGTAAGAACGTGGTTGAGTTTCAGGGAAGCAGCTCTAGACTCTTGTAAGCACAGTTTAATCAGTGATGCAGCCTATACGAAATGTCACTCTGTGAGTTATGTATTTCCTCACTGCACCTCAGCCCAGCGTCAGCTTTTCCTAATGACCTGCTTGACGAAGCTTACTTTCCTTCAGAGGAACACTGAGAAAACTAAAGCTGATGGGTGGAGGGATGATCCTGTTCTCCCCAGCATTCCTGTTAACATTTAAACTTAACTGAATTCACGGGGGAAATGCTTGCCTGTGATAGTATGCAGGGTGACTGGATGTTGTTGCATGTTCAGAACGAAATAAAACAACCAGTGGCTTGGATGTGGTGGATGCACAGTGGCATGTTTCTGCTGATGAGCTGGAAGGCAGATGATCTTACATTTTCAGCCCGTTCAAGCAAGAGGAGTTGAGTACTCATGGAATAATGCAGTGGTCTTTTCCAGTGAAGCACTGGCTTCCCTCTGCTTCTGTGGTTGTGCAGGCTTAGAGTACACACCACTTCTGCATGTATTTTTTCCCCAGCTTTCTTAGAACTGTGGGATGATGTATGTAAGCAGTTCCTGCTGAAGCTGTCTTTCAGAACCACCCATTTTGGTGCACCGTTAAAATTACTGAATGTGTTGGGTTGTAGTGCAAATGAATATTATCATCTTCTAGTTGTTTCTATTAAATTTAAGTATAAATCTAGTGACAAAGAAGTACGTGTTAGCCATCAGGGACCATCCAATTGCAATGTTTCATATTGTGGCAGGGAGAGGTTCAGGCATTGTTCCTGAGACATGAAGGCTACCTGGGAGCCATTGGGGCATTTTTAAAAGGAGCTGAACAAGACAGTAAGTACAGCATTGCTATGTTCTGTATATGCTGTGTTCTGAAATGTCAGTGTAATGTCCAAGTTTCTCTTACGAGGCTGCATGTAAGTTGTTGCCTAGATAAACACATTTGGCACTAATAAACACAGATGCTGGGCTTTGCTTTTATATATTCTGGCAAGGATGTGATAATTTCTCACTGTTTCCCTGCTTGCCTCTGAGAATCCAGCAGGATTTGGCTCTTCTCTTTTCTGCGTTTCTGCAAAGAGCAGTCGTATCTCTAAATCAAATCAGGGAAATTGAGTTTCTGAGAACTTTCTTCCTCTTAAAGAGGTCAGCTTCTGAGTTCAGTCAATGAACTGAAGAAGAACAGCATCTCGAAACTGTGTTCATTTGAGAGTGAAAAGCCTCTGAAATGTTTGTAAAGGATGAGACACTTCTTACCAGCATTCTTTGGGTAGAGGATGCTTTGATTGAATTCTGCCATTTGTATTTCCCTGTTTTTTCTCTTGTACTACATGCCATTCAGAGCATTCATCCCAGTGGAACAAACAGCAGGTTGTTAATGGTACTCAGGTATAGTAAATACCAGGTATATATCCCAGCAGTGGATGTGGAAGTCATTTCATACCCACTTCACCTACGAGCAAGGAACCCAGCTACTAGAAGCTAAAGACATTACTTCTGTTGGAGATACTGTGTACATCTGAACTAATCTAGAAGTAACCTCAGCGCTGATTGGAAATGCACATTGTGCTCTGAGAGTTTTGCAGTCTGTTTTGTTAATGATGAATTTAGATTTGGACATTAAAAACAAAACTGACAGTAGAAGCTTTAGCCACCTACAGTGCTTTGAAGACATCCTGCTCTTCACGGTCCTTACTGATTAAAAAAAAGAATGGTTAAGAGAAGAATGGCTTTTGAATTCTAGTTGTCTCGTGTCTCATTCAATTTAATTTGAAGCTCTTTAGATTTAGATAATTCAGCACGTAGTTAAAAGCATAGCTATGGGGACTCAGAGGGGAAAAATATTTTTAAAGACAAAGAAAACTGGCTTTTGCAGTGGAGCAGCTTCTCTGCAGAGATGCTGCCTCTAGACTCATTCATGAGAGTATTTTCAGTTTTATTTTCAGATCATGTGTCTCTCTCTTTCTCTTTTCTAGACCCGAATCAGTATAGCTGGGGAGAGAATTACGCTGGGAGTTCTGGTCTTATGAGCACGTCACCTGATGTTTACCCCATGCAGAGGACCCGGAGTGGTACAGTATGTGGCTGCCTTTCCTAGAACTGAGTGCTGGCACTGAACAATTTGATCCTAGGTGGTTATTCTAAAGCTAGTTGCTTCTTGCCCCTGGGACTGCTCACTACAAGTGGCTAACGTGGTGTCTTATGTCATGTGTGATGGTTTGATGTGATATTTCACAAAAGACTGAGGCTGCTACTTCGTCATGCTCTGCAACACTGAAGGAGGGAGATGGGCTGCTGCTGCTGCTGCCCTTTCTTTGGAGCAGCTTGGTTTTGCTG
This sequence comes from Callipepla californica brunnescens, assembly GCA_023055505.1. Classification (NCBI taxonomy): domain Eukaryota; kingdom Metazoa; phylum Chordata; class Aves; order Galliformes; family Odontophoridae; genus Callipepla; species Callipepla californica. The sequence continues at coordinate 4,828,985 of JALIRH010000036.1, read as the reverse complement.
CAGTTGAAATACTGCACTTCAGAATTTTCAATCTGATAGGTTCAACAGAATGTCTTGTTGATGGCTGCGTATACTAACGTGCAGTTGTCTGAGAATGGGCTTCCGCAGACATCGTGCTTGTTTAACTTCTAGGGAATCAATTTCTGAAGAAGTTCTAATAAGTCTCTCTCATCTTTCTCTTAGTTTGACATGTTTGAAATGGACAGGTTGGAGAGGCCGCTGGTTAACCTGCCACTGCTGAAGGACCCATCCACCTACATCCCAGACACCGTTGACCTCACGGATGATGCCATGGCCAGGAAATACTGGCTCACTTGCTTTGAGGAGGCACTGGATGGGGTAAATATCAGAGGAGCTGTACCTACAAATGGCAGAGATATTTAGCAAATCTTCACATGGCCCAACAAAATACATCTGTATGTCAAACCTATTGCAAATATGTACCTCTTCCCCAACTCTTAGTTGGATAATATAAATCAGAAACTTCACAAGTAGAGTGGGGGCTGAGAAAAACACCAGGAGAGCACACTGACCTGACCCTGCTGTCATAAAGAAAAGCAAGAAGGAACATGGGGTGTTGGTGTGGACCTTTGGTGTTCCTTCACCTTCCACGTCCTTGTCTTTTTTTTCTTGTTGTTTTTAACCCTTCTCTAAGCAGGTGGAACTGGTGCCTCACCTCTAAAAGTACAGTGTTCAAAAAGCAGTTAATAACGAAGAAACAACTTCAAGGAAGGAAGGAGGTGTTTAAAATGACTCTTTGGTGGTTGGATTAATGGAAAGCTGGAGTAGGCTGTGTGGAAGGGACACTGAAAAATCCAGCAGATGGAGGGGTTGCTTTTCAGCCTGAGCTTCAGGTCAGCTCCACAAAGGAAGAATTCAAGTGGTAATTCCATTTCTCTACCAGGTGGCAAAGCGTGCTGCAGCCAGTCAGCCAGATTCTGTTGATGCACCTGAGAGAGCTGAGAAGTTCCGACAGAAGTACTGGAACAAGCTCCAGACACTCAGACAGCAGCCTTTGTAAGTGTCTCTGTTTCCATGCTTTCGTAACCTGGCTGCCTCTGCTAAGCAGAGCAAAAGAAAAGCCAACTATAAATTAACTGAAAGCTGAATAAAAGCTTTTGTGCTTAAGCAGAGCAAGCTTAAAGCTAAGTAGGCTGAAGGCAGTGGCAGGTTGATGCAGCAAATGTCAGGTCCTCTGAACAACACGTTGGGATCCTCCATATTAGAATTGAACTGAAAGTTCTATCTGTCTCAGCAGAAAAATGATTAATGGTCCAGAAGGTACTAAAAATCATATCTGCATCTTTACTCCAAACACTTTTCCTCTCTGTATGTAAATAATCCATTTAATAGAGTGCCACTTAGTGGCAGTATTTAGCACACGTGGCATGTGAGGACTTGTAACTGAAGGGTTTGTCTTACGTGCTATAACTTCCTGGAATTCATCCCATTAGTGGAGGAAACAGGAGAAAATAACTTCTTTTCTTTTTTCTGTTTGAAGAAGTTGATCTGTTTTCCCCTTTCCTTTTTAAAGTGCATATGGTACCTTAACAGTTAGAAGTCTTTTGGATACAAGGGAACACTGTTTAAACGAGTTCAGTTTTCCGGATCCTTACTCGAAGGTAAGCTGTTGCTGCTTCGCAGGGCAGGCAGTGTGTGAGCTCCAGGTGCTGTTTCTGTACTCCAATACTTTGCATAAGTAATGGCTTACGTAGAAGAGATCAGTACCTGGCGACTTTGCAGTACTATTAAGTGGTTGGTTGCTGCTGTTCTCAGGACAAACAGTGTTTGCTTTTTTTTTTTTTTTTCCTTTTTTGTAATTAAGACAGTGCCAACAAAAGATCTTGGTGTAAAGATGGCACTCATCACAAGACTTTTTTTTTTTCATTATTATTTTTTAGGAAAAAGCACTAGCTGTGTAACATTTGAGCTCGTTGGAGATAGAAGTGGGGGGAAAAAGTTGAGAGTCCTTAAGCATCTGGGCTGATGAACCTTTAGATGCAGAAATTCAAACAGAACCCACACTTTCCCCATCTTTTGCAGTGGTAAGCCTGCTCACGCAGCTTACCTGGGCCTGGTGTTGCTATTTAAGTCTCTTTTTTTTTTGTGTGTGCCCATTTTCCCATTCCCCTGTCTGCCCAACATCTATCGTTCCTCTCATGTATAAGAAAAGTAATCCTTAGGCTGCAGAACACATGCTAGCACTAATAAAGCTTTTTATTAGAATCCCAGGAAACTCTTTGCTTGTTGGTACTAAGCATGCTGATAACAGTAACTTGTTGGTCCATTAGAGGCCATGAACGTAGAGGAGAATGCTTGAACGCGGTCTTGGGACTGAGGCAGCCAATGATGGGTAAGAATTTTTTGTCTGTAAATGCCATGTTTCATGTCTTTCTTACAGGTAAAGCAGAAAGAAAATGGCATAGCCTTAAAATGTTTTCAAAGCGTAATCGAATCTTTGGATTCATTAGGCTGGGAGGAGAGGCAGTTTGCTCTGGTGAAAGGACTTCTTGCGGGGAATGTCTTTGACTGGGGAGCAAAAGCAGTCTCAGAGTAGGTGTTAAATGTTTTAAAAGCACCCTTTTAAGACATAGAATATCCAACTGTTTTTGTTTTAGAAATAAGTAACTAAAGTGCACCTGTCTCATCGTGGTTTGTGTTTCACCTTAATGATATGTTGTTTATTTGCAAGCATTGCTGTGGTGCAGCACACATTTCCACCCTTAGAATCTGGCACACGTGTCACTGCTGTGGATGTCTGAATTAAGTGACAGAGCACTTAATGCTGCAGTCTGGCTGCTTTGCTTGTAGCACTAGCTCTGCTTTAGGGGATGTGTTATATTTAAGCTGATATCATGTTCCTATAGTAGAAGATATGCTCTCTGTAACCCACAGTTGCCCTGATGTCAGACTGTGTATTCAGTTAGGTTGGGTGGTCTCTTAGCATAACAAAATCCTCGTTATTTTACAGTTCTAGATCTTGCACCTCTTTCAGTGGGGTTGATAACACAGAGCAGGGGAGGTGGGCATAGTTTTGCAGCTAACATTCAGCACATCCTTTGCCTTTTTGCATCTTTGAGGAGTTTTGCCCCCTCGAGTAAATAACAGAAGAGTGCAAGTCAGTTCAAAACGAGGTGATTCGAGGCTGCTTGGACTTGTGTTACTTCTATTGCTGCCCACAGCTGCAGAAACCTGAACTGACACCACTCTTAGCAATTAGTCTAGTTGCCACTTGTGTAAGTGTAGCCCTCCCTCTCTGAGGAAGAAGCTAGGAGTTAAATGTCTCCTGGTACCAGACCTAGGGCACTTTATCCTTTATGAGACCTGACTGGCAAGCACTGCCCACATGGAGTAATATTTTAACTGACAGCTCAGAATCCAGACCCATTATACATCTCCTCATCACCAGCTTGAGGCTGCTTCGCTATACGTACAGCCAAGAGCAACATCTCTGAGAACCTGTGTGTAGTTAATTGCCTGCCTACACACAGACACAACTTCAACATCTCCAAATTAAACTTTGTAAAGCTCTGTTTTATGGCTGTGATATTTTAGTTCATGACCCCATTTATGGTTTTTGCCCACAGAGGAGTGCCTGCAAACATCTGTATATCGCTGCAGCTTTTTTCTTTTAGCATAAGAACTCTAACTTAACGTACAGATCAGCCTTTTGTTTTTAACTTAAAAAGGGTGGATCATTTCTCAGTCATTGGACCTATCCACACTGTCAATTATCATTGCAGTAAAATTGCTGGCTGCCTGCTGTATAAGTATTCATCTCACGTAATTTGAAGTTGCTTAACTGTGTACTCTTTATTTCTCTTCTGGTGCAGTGTTCTGGAATGCGAGCCACAATTTGGATTTGAAGAAGCCAAGTCAAAACTGCAAGGTACAGGGGGGAGATCTGCTGTGTTGGACAGATCTGGATGTTGTGTTAATATGAGAGTAAAGAAGAGTGCGATGGCATTTAATGTGACAGTTCTGCTGCTGACAAGGACTCGTTGGTACTCACGGCTGTTATCTGAAATACAGCTTACAGTCTCAGAGGAATGTTGCTCTTTGTGTTCCAAGGGAAGTGGAACCCAAAAACTTCTGTTTGTGTGGAAGTCCTAGCTGCACCAATACTGCACAGCCTGTGCTGTTCCTTGTAATGGTTCCACCCTGTCCCAGCAATAGTGTCCTGGGGTACAGCAGCACTGTAGGATCAGCTCTTATGAGAGCTAGCTCACGTGACTCTATTGCTTTATCATGAAAAGTCCATTCCAAGGCCTCTGTAATTAAACTTCCAATAATTAAGAGCTCAAACTCCTTAACATTCAAAATCTGAGCTCGAATGTTTCATATCTTTAAAGGGACACCTCCTGCTTTGCATAATGTACAGATTTACTCTGCCTAGAAGTAATGCTAATACAGTTTTGTCTGTGATGCAGAACGTCCCTGGTTAGAAGACTCCTACAGTCAGTGGCTAGAGAGACTGAAGGTATGACTCCAGAACTGTCACTAACCTTTGGGTGATTTCATACCTTACTCATGAGACAACCTTACTAAGCTTGTTTCTGCCAGATTTAACACAGCCCTGTTCAGACAACTCTAATTCTGTTAATGTGGTACCAGTAAGTCAGCAGTCGTACCACACAGAAAGAAAAGAGTTTGACACGATCACTTACCAAGCTTCCTGGCTTGCTTTCTTCAGGATCTGCAGCATTTGGAGCCCAGCTGCTCTCACAGCTCTGCCAACATAACCACAGTGTTCCTCCTTTATCATGGCACTTATTTCTATTTAACTAGACCTGCAATTTTGAAAAATTGAATCTGAGTGTCATGTTTGGACAGTAGTTCAGGAGCTGTCTGAAAGTCATCAGTTAGCAACATGTTTTGTTTTGTTTTCCTCTGTGGGATGTCTACTGCTATTTCATCAGGTTTAGAAATGAAGGAAAAATAATTGGTGTGAGTGGACTGCTACAAATCATTACATGTTACATCTTAAAACTGATTTCACTTAAAATAAGGGTAGGGAAAGCTTTGAGCTGTGCTACTATTAAATAAATCAGGGGTATAAAATCTTGGATCTTAGAATCAGTGTTTCTAAACAACACTAACTATTCAGTGAAATGAATTGTGAGCTCAATCCTGAATGCATTGGTTTTCTCTTGCAGGAGGGCCCCCCTCATAAATGTGCCTTAATTTTCGCAGATAACAGTGGGATAGACATAATTTTAGGCGTCTTTCCTTTTGTTAGAGAGCTTCTTTCTAGGGGAACAGAGGTAAGTGGTTTTTCATTGTACAGTCAATATATAATGGAGCTTTTGTAACTGGTGAAAGGTTTGTTAAATGCCTGCTAGCAGTGTGCTTTTGGGGCTGGCTCTTAGCACCTCAATTGGGAACGATCCAATTTCAGGCAGTGAGTCTGTCCCTAAATTCCTGGAAGTCTGAGGTCTAACTTTAAGGACACTGCAGAGCAGAGTGGGGGTTATGTCAGAGCTGAGCTTTCTCATAAGGATCCATAATGGCAAAAAAAAAAACCATGCAGTAGCTGCTTAGTCTGAGGGGAAAGTAAGGACCGGGTGTCCAGGCTTTGTGTTCTCTTGGTTATTCTATAATTACAAGCCAGACAAAGGCAATCTTCAAACAAACAAGCAGCTCCAACACCACAGAAGGACTGTGTTAATCAGTGAACTACTCTGCCATCTTTGCCCCAGGTGATCCTGGCATGTAACTCTGGCCCTGCCCTGAACGACGTCACCTACAGCGAATCCCTGATCGTTGCTGAACGGATAGCTGCGATGGATCCAGTTATTCAGTAAGCAAACACTCCTCATTCTGAATCTTAAAAAGCACAGAAGGAAGTTCCTCCTTACACAGGTAGTCCCTTATTTGTGTGTATTACTGCCTGAAATCTGCAACGAGAAGTAAGGTACAGAGGAAATTCACTTCAGTTACGGTGAAAAATTGAGAAAGCATTAATTATATATAATCCTGTATGTATCAGTATCATCCCTGATACGGACTCAAGTCACTAAAATGTTGTGTTGTATTTGTTAACAAAAAGTAGAGGGAAATATACATCATCTCCAGCCTGCTTCCCTTAGAGGATAACCTGCTGCTCATGGAATTCCTAGCAGGAAAAGAAGTCTTTGCAAGGAATACCTGGATAGTGCTTGCATGACCTTCTCCACAGAACAGTGTAACCTTTTGCTTGTTCCTTTTTTAATTATTATTATTTTTTTAATTAAAGATCTGCTCTGAGGGAAGAGAAGCTGCTGTTGGTCCAGACGGGTTCAAGTTCTCCGTGTCTAGATCTAAGGTATAATGGCACATTTGTCTTTGTCAAATGAAGGAGGACCTGAGACTTCTTCTGTGTTCTGAAGTGCCTCAGTCAGCCTTCACAAAAATCATTGAGTTGCTCGGTCTGGTTTACAGAAAATTGAAGCCTTACAAGTTGCTGTATGGCTTGTTTGTTGTTTTGGTGTTCAGCAGTGACACGCTGTCAGAAACCCATCTGACTGTAAGAGGCACTGCATTCTGGCCGTGTTAATTGTGCTTCTCAGAAACCCCATTTCTGCACACATTTAATGAAGCTTTTAAAACTCCATTTCAATCCCATCCATTTTAAGGTGTTACTTTTTTTTTGGCATCAGTAACCCCACACCCTGCCCCACTCTGTATGAGTGAACATCTGCTTTCCCAGCACGTGTGAGGATGAGTGCCCCTAAGCCGTACCTCTCGTTTCAGCCGCCTGGATAAAGGTCTGGCCGTGCTGGTCAGGGAACGGAAGACAGACTTGGTTATCATTGAAGGCATGGGTCGTGCCATCCACACCAATTACTACGCAGCTCTGAAGTGTGAGAGCCTCAAGCTTGCTGTTATCAAAAACTCCTGGCTCGCCGACCGCCTCGGGGGGAAAATATTCAGTGTCATTTTCAAGTATGAAGTGCCATGTAAATGATGCAGATCTGGGCAGCTGGGCCAACAGGAGCAGCAGAATGGACTTGCACTAGTTTTACTTTAACTGTAAAGAATGTATTTTTATTACAACAGGGAAAAGAGGTCACAGGAAATTCCATATTTATATTGTGCTTTTGTGACTTAAAAAGCAACAATATGATTCACTCTATAGTATACACACTCAAATATATATATGTATATCACTCATTGTTTATTTTGGTAAGTGTTTATTTTAATGATGCAGTATTTGTGATGAAAAGACTTTATTTTTTTGTTCTGTGAGACATTCATATAGAAATATATTTAAATGTCAATGAAACCTTTTTTTATACATCTCTGCCTACTCTGCCAGCAGTGACATGGCACGTACCAAATAGTTTTTAAAGTGCTGAATCTGACATTGTATTTCTCCATGTCAGCTTTTAAACTTACCCAAGCAGTTCCTTGCCCTCTGCAGTTAATTTGGTTGAAGGACTGATCCACCTCCTACTCTAACGAACTTTGTTGCAGCTGTGTTTGAAACAGAACTGTCACGATGTGAGAGCACACAGTAGGTAACTGAACAGCACTACCAACAGTTGAAGAACTCTTAACTCCACTGCTTCTGCTGTTATTTGCAATCTGAGGGGGGAGGCAAGCTGCACCCATGCTAAATAACTTAGACTTGAACTGATTACTGCAACATTGCATCCAAAATGAATCTGTAATGCTTTATTCAGGAACAGCCTGCTCTATCCCTGCCACAGACACGTTAGTTTCTGTTGCCTTCAGTTATTTAATGTTGGAATAGACAGGAATTAGTCTCTCTGTTTGCGCAGTGCAGTTAAAACCACTTCTAAGTAACTGAATTTGTGTCCTGCTCTGTCAGATGTGCAGTACATAAACGCAGTGATTTAACCACAGAGTGGTTAAGTGCAGATATGCATGCATCAGCCATTCCACCTCTGAAATGAAAAACAGCTTAATTAGAAAGCTGTTTAATATGTAACCAAATAACCATTCCCCATGAATTTCAAAGATTCTTTGACAGCAAGAAGAAAAACCAAAATGCCCATTACTCACTCAGCATCGCCTACTGAGTTTGTACTTTCTTTAATTGATTTTGTTTGCCAGTGTTCATACTCTAATGCTCTTGGATTTTACGTATGAATCTTATTCCCAAATACTTCCCTGTCAGGAAACAAACTCTCCTCTGTAGCTAAACAAGGAAACCTTATCCTCTGATGGAAAACAGACATTTCTTAAAACCACTTCCTCAGTTGTCAGGCTTCCCTTTCCCAGGTTTAGGCCTTTGTCTGGAACACAGCTGCGTTATGGGGATGGATGCATCAGTAATGTCCTTTCTGAGTCAGAAATGACCTTCACAGTGCTCGCTATCATTGCCTAGGAGAGGGGAAAAGTACAGTCTGTTTATAATTAAAATCTTAAGAAGCAGTTATTCTTGATTAGAAGAGTCAGATGAAAGCTTTAATTTTCAAGATTGCACCTCATTCTATAATTAGTTTGCAGAGGATTCAGATTAACCTATCCCAAGTCACTTACTCCTGTAGGCGTTCATGCTCTTACACAGTAAACTTCCAAATTAAACATAGATGTGATCTCCCATCTTAACCTCCCTTAATTTTAGCAGTTGCACTCTACCCCGATCAATTAAAATTCCTCCAGGCTGCTTGGTTCTCTCCTATACCCAGTCCCACCATCAGTGCAGAAGTGCTGTGTTGTAGTTAGGAAACTAACACTCTAGTCGTGCAGAAAAATATCTTCCTACAGTGATGTAGCTCCTATGACACCTAGAGAGTAGAACCCTAATATATGCCCATTCCTTAAGATTTTTTTTTAAGCATTAGCCCTCCCCGAAGTCTCCTGGGTTTGTCTTGTGTTTTCTTTTATACGTAGACGAGTACACATTTCTTCTGTGAAAATGGAGCAACACGATTTCTGGAAAAGAAAAGGGGAAAAAAAAAAAACAACAAGGGGATAAGTTTTTCTGTATGGTAGAATCCAGCTTTTAAATGTGCACTAGACTTTCATTGCAATGGATGGAGAACAAGAACACCAAAATACACAAATACTAGTGCAGTTTTATTTACATGTGTTTTCCTGCTTGTCAAATGACTTGAGAATAGCCATACTTGAGAATAAACTTGTTACTGACGACTTCCTGTCCTCTGTACACATCTGAGTAGTGGAGTGCAGCCTGTCTGCATTACAGCACATGCTCCTATTTAATATTTTAAGCTTCTTAGAATTATTCTCACACCGCTCAGGCCGTGTAACTGTCACACAGCCCAAGCAACGACCTCTCCGAGATTTTAGAGAGTAAATACACAGCATCTATTTTCCCACCCCATTACCTTAGGCAAACAAGACTGCCACGGTAAGAAAGCCAGCACTGTGCAGTGGAGCTCTAGAGCCCACACTGAACGGAATGGATCCGGGGGGAACAGAGGGGATGATGAGGTCACCCACCTTGACGTGCCCGGCAGCGTGCCTGCTCTTATTGGACAGCTCCACCACAGCTGCAATCACTCCCAGCGCCAGGCCAACTGCCAGGGTCAGGAAGAGCCCACCCAGAGCCTGGGGCTGCAGAGGACTCCACCTCTCTCTGCTTTTGTGAAGGCAGCTGGACTCCCACCACTTGTTACGCAGGTAGTCAAGATCGCCCGACTCACGCAGCTTGAGGACAGCAACTGACAGCTTCTTAGTCCATGGTGATCCTGGCAGCAGTGGAGTGGGAGAGGAAAGTGTGAGAGAGATCACAAACATTTCTTTGATCAACCTGCCCCTACAGAGCTGGGTGTGCTGCCTGACTTTGAAATGGTCGTTCTGCAGAGCACAGCAGCCAAGTGCTTTCATAGATACCCATTCCTGTCCTACCCACTTCCACAGCAGTGACAGTGTGAAGGTTCTTTGAAAAACACTGTCAGTCATGCTCACAAATTTGACAGAGTTCTGCATTCTTGGTACCGGGGCAGGAGGAAGAAACAAACAGAATAAAACCAATGACATCATCAGCAGGGGGAACTTCTAAAATCCACAGCTCAAAATAAGAGCAAGTGCTACTGATAATGAATGGAAAGACTGGATATTGGGGTTAACGATTTGTAGGTTATTAGTCTTAATGCATACAAAACGTCTCTGAGTTTCAGGACTTAGGAATGCCAGACTTTGCTCTTTTTCAAACCCACAAAACCCAAGTGGAGGAGTGGGACACAAGTCGTACACAGTGACTAACCCTGAGCAGTGGCAATGCCGAATCCTCTGGCTCCGATAACTTCAGGGGCTCTGATCAGATTGCAGTGCCTGGCAGCTGCAAGGTCTTGAGAGATTGATTCACCAATGAAGGCGTAATTGGACTCCATCACACGCTGCACTGCCTCCTGGTAGGTTTTCACTAACACGTGGTCTCGTCTCTTGTCCATGTATTCGTAGATCATCTGATGGATGGGATTCTTGGAGTTCTGCAACCCAAAAATTCGAGAGAGAAATGATGTGGGAAACAATTACCCAGAAAAAACATTTGTGTATACATGTAGTGACCGAAAAAAAGCTTAGAGAATAACAGTACTTAAACTATTTATCTTTGGGTCCTCTGTAATTGAAGCTATCATCTCTCTAGTGCCTTATGTTCCAGGTACACAGAGAGCTGACAGTTCAGAGGCGGTGTGAGCCGGACAGCTCGACTCCACTCCAGCAGTTTAAGGCATGTGTGCATGTGCACAATTAAACTTTCTGCACCTTGAAGAAGTAGAAAGTGGAGGAGCCATCCAGCGTCCCAAACTCGAGCTTTCTTTGCTTCACAAGATCTTCAAAGGTCTGGATCGGGAGCTGCTCGCTGCCGGAGCTCAGCAGTGCGGTGAAGTTGGCGATGTACGCAGCCAACAAAGCTATGGTGAAGAGCCACCAGATGGCAGCGATGACCCGCACTGAGAGAGCCTTGGGCCGAGGGGTAACGCCTGCGAGAAGGGAGAGGACAGAAAGTAGGGACGGTGAGAGACAGCGTGAGCTAAAGCTAGCACAGGAAAGGCCAAACTGCAGAAGCTGCTCCGCAGCTGTTTTGGAAACATGAAGGCCTTAAAAGCTCTCAGCAGCTGCTAAAACAGCATCAATGCTGCATGCTGTGCAGAGCTGAAGCAATACTACTGGAGAAAAAAAAAGACCAAAAGAATTCCACTCTATAAAGCACGAGTGCAATGGTTATGTCTAATCTAGAGCAAGTGTCACAGCAGAAAACAAGCAGTGCTCAGCTGAAGCCAACCACCTGCACAACTCCAAGAAATCCCTAATCGAGACATGCCTGAGTTCTAGCAATGCCACATGTCCCTATTTTAACATCCTTTCCCTCAGCACCCTCAGCATTCAGCACAGCTCTGCTGCAGAGAGCTGGATGTGCTGCTCCCAGCTCACCTTGCAACGTGAGCGCTCCTGCTCCAAACCAGAGGCTGTTTAAGAAGGTGAAGTGATTCTCTTCATTCTTTGGCTCGTTCCATTCACAAGGGCTCAGCCTATGAGGAAACAACAGGATGGCACCAGACACTGAGGTAAGAACGATCCTGCAGCATGATGTGCAGCAGTGCAAACTGCCTGGAAATGCCCTGTCCTTCCATCAGAGGTCCCCCTGCTCCTGCAGCCCGGTTTATCTAGTAGATAAAAATGCTCCTGGTCAATACCTCAAGTATTCTGCAACACTGAAGGCTCAGGAGGCTTCTCTGCAGGTTTGCCAGCTACCTTCATACCTAGCATAATCTAGTCTCCCTAGTACACCTCGGGGGCAGTAATGGCTCTATTCTTTAGTATCAGATGAAGGCTGCTCCTCAGAGCAAATCCTGATCTATGAAAGACTGTGCATAAAACAAATGAACAAATAAAAAAGCAGCAATAGAGCTTCTGTTCAAAACTGCAAATGCAGAGAGCCTTAGTGCAGCCTCAACAAGAGAGGAGAAAGCAACTTAACTCTGAAAAAAGTGTGAACAAAAAAAGCTGAAACACAAACACAGTCCTTCTGACAACCGTGGATAACCTACATCAAGAGGTGCTGTGATCTTCATAGGGAGATCCTACTCTGAATCTCCCATTAAGCTTTATTAGCTCTGGTTCTAGATTTATACAGAAGGTTCCCCAAAGCAAAATGCACCCAGGTACTTTCTTAAAAACAAAGCTCCCTCCATAGCAGGGAAAGCAGTGATCTTGAGCAAAGCCTGTAAAACACACATTTATACCTGGCAACAAGGAAGAGGCAGACACACGTCAGCACATAAGCAAACAGGAGGCCAGTCCACGTCTCCTTACTGAAAGGAGCCAGGAAGTGGAAGAAAGACATCTCCTGAGAGATGGTGTCCTTTCGAAGCAAGATTCCAATCCCAGTCTGCAGGAATGGTGTGGTGAAGGAGACTACCTCTTCCCTTGCTGATGTGACTGTCAAAGGAGCCACTGCAATGTCTGCTTCCTGCAAGAAGGAGTTAAAATATAACCACCTGCCTGAAGATTTCTGTCACTCAAACAGAACGCTTCCCAGGCTGAGTAGACAGAAACCTACATGGCCAGCACAGCTCCTGGGCTTCTTTCCTCGTTAGTGCTGCAGTTTCTCAGACATAAAATGAGAATTACCTTTCTCAGAATCTCTCCAATCATCCCTGTCCAGTTCCCATTGGAAGAGATGGCGCCGTACTTCCCATCTCCCACCACCTTCACCCTGTAGCTGAAGTGAAGCATTGAAGCAAGTGCTTTCAGCAAATCAATGCAGTATCCCTCCAGTTCTGCACTTCTCACCATCACATAGGGATCTTCCTGCATAAAGAGGGAAATATAATTACATGCCACCACAGTCTGCAGTGTGACTCTGTGAATTAAAAATTAAAAAAACAAAACGAAAAGTTTATTTTGGGAAACCTCCCCAAAGATCTCTGCTCATGGCATCAGGAATACAGCATTTCCAAACCTGAAAGAAAATCACAGGAGTCATATGCCACCAGTGGTCAAAGACCACAGCAAGAAAGATGGATTTTGCAAGTTACATGGAGCACAGAAGCAAGTGATAACCTCTTCTCAGTTCTAAAAGTCCAAATGCATTTCATCTGGTCCCTCACATCATTAGCTGATGGTCACAGACTGGTGCAGGACCTGACAGCAGAATCAGACAATGTATTGATGCACATTCTTCTGAATGATCCTGTTTGTTCAGTACTGGTGGCATTTTCTTTATTTTAATAACCCATTTTTGATCCTTGCACACATGGATCTTTACGTATTTCCACTTCAGGATAAAAATAGCTTACAGGTAACATAACTCAAAGCATAACAGAATGAAAAGGCTGAAACAGCTTTCACCTCTACACCACTGTGACAACACTTGAAGAATACTGCGAGGAACACAGATATCAGTGTCAACAAAAGGCAAGGTGTAATTCCAGCTACCTCCCAACCAACCACAGGGCTTCGTTACTGCCTTACCAAGATTGTCGTGACAGTCAAGGCTGGAAGATTCTCTTCTGGTCCCCTCAAGTCACTGGCCTACAAATAAAAAAGATAAAGGAGAAATAATTGGTTTTCCCCACTTTAGCTAGGGCTTACGTTATAATACGTGTGTGTGTGTGTGTTCCATGGCAGTAATTAATCAATCAAAAGCATTTCGCTTTATTGCATGTTGTTAGCATACAAATAATAATCACTTTAAACGTTGTCACAATTCTTTGGATACACCATGTATGTGGTCTCCCAAAGGAAGATCAATTTACGCTGCTGACAAAACAGCTAGCAGCCAATTAAGGCCTCATTAGAGAGCAGTTCCTGGAGACAAAACAGTAGGAAACCTGAGATGAAGAGGAGAGGAAACATGAATTCATTTCTGCATGGAACACCACATTCACGAGTGCAGCCTTACAGTCATACAACTGAAGATGATTTCTGGTCACTAGTACTTCAGAACAGTTCACATTTTTGCTACCAAAGCTGTCCTCACAGATTAAAAGCACTGCACACTGTGACCTCACCTATTTCTGGATTTAATATCCAAGAGCTTTTGCACACACGACTTTATTGGTAGCTCTGCATCAATGGATTTAAACATACCTTAATCACAGCATCATCATTCCTCATTGCTCCTGAAAAAATAATGACAAAATCAACTCCTTGCAGGGTTTATTGTTCACAGTTCCTTAAAAATGAGTTTTCAGAAAAGCAGAACTAAAAACTCAACTGTGTCCCTGCACAGCTTATTAACTACCCAGGATGGTGTGTTTCTCTAGAACGTGAAACATTATTGCTCCTTGGAATCAAAGAATTCACAGTGCAAAAGCCAAAAAAAGAAAACAATACAAGACAAAACAAAGAAATTAGAGTGTTTTTACTCTTCCAAGCAAAAGCTGTGAGTTTCTCATTAAATATAACAACGTATTCATTCATTATGCATTATTCATTCTTTGGATTTGCATTTTCTTGTCTTGTGCTGAACTCCACATTACTGTTAAAACAAAACCTGCTTTTTCCCTCTCCTCTACAGTTCTCCATGGGAGCTGGAAATCTTCACAAAGGGGTTCTCTTGTCTCCCTTCAGAAACTCATTAGAGCCAGTGAAAGCTGTTTGAGGCTCCTTTTTTGAAGACCTGCTAGGGTTTCTTGGAAGAAAACAGTCTGTACTGAGGGCTTCAGCTCCCCCACAGCGGCCCTGGATGCAGCTGCTCAAATCCCCATTGTAGGGACTCCTGAAAGGACCATAAGTAATCAAGTTGCAGCAGTAACTCAAAGTTCATGGCAGTGACACTTCCCCAAAGCCAAGTCCTCACTGTGACAGTTTACAGAAACGTATCACAAAGGGCCTCATCCCTCCACTCTTTCCCCCAAATGTTCACTGCTGCAGGAAATTATTGTGGCTGCAAAATCAGCCTTGCTCCTACCCCTTCTGTTCTGAGCACAAACAGCCTTCAAATGGGAGATGCCTGACTTCATGTGAAAAAGCTTTTAGCACAGATAAACAGAACTGCTCTCCTCACCCCCCCTTTTCTACCCTCTCCCCCCTCTGTCTAGGTAGCAACCTTTGCACCTTCTGTCCACATTCCCCTTTATGTAGCTTGTGCCCATGAGGAACCAGCAGGTCATGTGGATGACAATTTTGGAGTACACTGGGACACTCTTTGGATAAGAGTACGAGAGAAACTGACCACTGTCACGAAGGCTGCAGACTGATGCATACATAACTTGAAGCAACCTGCTGCTACCAGCAGCTCTGGGCAGGTGGGGGACAGGAGAACCAGTGGAGAAGCCAAATTTTGTTTCCCATTACTGACTGCAAGGTCAAGCAACTTGTTAGCCTGAATCTGGACCCAGACGTGGAACATCAAAAAGCCACAATAAGATGGAAACAACAGCACAAATCTACAGTAAATTTTAAGACTTGTGTCCTAATCTAGCACTGCTATTAATAAGAATGAACGAAACCAGATCTGAACACAGCCAGCATTCTGGGTCAGATATTCTCACCTGTCTGGCTCGATTCTCTCAGGAGCAGCACAGCTGTAACTGCACAGAACATAAAGCGAAGTCCTTTGTCCATTGCAGCAGAAACCAGAAAGAGAGGAAACTTCCTGCTGAGGTTAAAGGAAAAAGTCATTAACATTGGTTTTCTGATTCCTCAGTGCTGAGTTAAATCAGTACGTCTTGGATTTTCTGCATCTCAATTCCTAGGAGTCCCAATTCAAAGGTCTCCAGGAAAAAACACGCTCACTTCTGAGACCAAATAGGACAAACTTTAAAGAAGGGGTCCCAGGGAACACTGTACTGCAGAAAAAAGGACATGATGAACAGAAGAAGAGGACGAACCCACTGACTGTTGTGCTGCACCTCCCACAGCCAGCTCCCCACGGAGGAGAGGCAATGTCTCCTCAGGTGCCAGGGTAAGGCTGCAGGCACTGCTCAACTTCTCAGAAGGTCCTCATTTCAGACACATAAAAGCAGAATGTTAAATTTCCCTTTTTTTGGGTTGCGGAATCATATGCTTGAACCAGGAACAGCTGCCTTGTTCTGTTTTGTTTTCTGGTAAATTTAACCCGTACATCATTGCTACTTTTTCATTATGATTAAGTATATGCTATAAAATTATCTTTATTTCAAGTGTTCTCCTTCAGAAAAAAAGCTATTCTGAGCTGGTAATGAAAATGAAAAATTTGTTAACACGTTAGCTACTGACTGTCTAAAAGAAGTGCAAATTCGAGCGAAACCAGATTTTTTGCAAAGGCAAACCCACTCCCTTAATTCTAAATTAGTACTAAAGTAATTTAAGGATAAACAGAATAAGCTACAGTGGAGGAGACAGCCCGCTGCACACCGGCTGCAACCTTTGCCATCTGAGAGCTCAGCAGTGACTGAAGGCAGCATCGCACTTACAGCAGCTCCTGCAGCCTCTCCTGGCTCCGTCCGGGTCCCAGCACTCGGTGAGCAGCCACAATGCAACTGCTGCATCCCCACGGTTATAAATAAGGACAGCGGGAGGAGCCGTGGGGAAGGATGTGCCCCAGCACTGCAGGCTGCGGGGACAGAGGGGAGCACCCCCAGCAAAACACGTTTGGAAGCAGCTCAGCCCATTGGCTCTGCACTGCACTGAGACAGAAAACGCAAGCACCCCTCCGTGGGCTGCTGTGCGGTGCTGCAGAGCCGTGCCCTGTTCAGCTGTGCCATCTCATGCTTAAGGCTTTCTCTGTTCTGTGATTGCCTCAGATCAGTTGGGGGATTCAGGTTCAATATCAAAGCCCTCACCAACAGGTTACATACAGCTAGTGTTCCCTCACACCTTAGAATGCTGAAGAAAGGCCTGACCTTCCACGCACACCACAAATTCTGGGTCATACAAAACTGTGTAAGACATAGAAGTGAAATTCCTGACCCCTGCATCCTTCCACTTACTAGTTTCACTTCAGAAGCGAGCTGCAGCACAACCCTGCCAAGTGGCTATTGGGCCAGGTCATTTATAAATACAACATCAAGGCTCTGGAATTACAAAGGATTGCTTTCAAAGGAATTCAGCAGAGAGTAAATCATGACAACACATCCTGCAGGGGAGCTGGAACATGGCCACGCTTGAGTAAGAAAAGAAGATATATTTCACACTTACTTGACTTTAAGCACTGTTCAGGATGGCAACGTCTGGGGCAGCTCACACCTTCTTCCCTCAGCCCTCCCACTGAGCTAATCAACCATTAATCGTCAACACAGCTCGTCTTCAGCTGTCAAAACTCACTTGTCTTTCAATTTTTAAATGCTTACAAAGATGCATTTGGTGATGCCAAAGTGGAAGGTGTAACTCACGGCCTGCTGCAGTGCAGGGGAGCTGCAAGATTACTTCAAATGGAGCACATCATTCTTACAGCACAAATTACAGCGAGATGCCAACGTACACTGTAAATGATAACTACATTCCTCCTATTCCATTCAGTTTGGATTCTCCTCAGGTGCTCTGAACTGCTTACAGCTCCACTCCAGGTACCAGCTTTGGTAATTGGCATGTGATTTGTTTTTCATCTCTTATGTGATTGCCACACTCTGGAGATTCTGGCAAAGCGTTGCACGTAGAGGGAGGTTAACAGAAATCAGATGAGTTAAGGTTCCCAGCTGCTTCTCATGAATATTTTTCTAGGCTTTAGTAAGATGCACATTATGGGATGCGATTTTTCACAGCTGGCAGCTAATGAGGGCTAAGCCACTAATAAGCTCGGCTACAAGCAGCTGTAAACATCTCAGCACTGTCAAAATGAGTTTTTACACATACAATCAAATGTTCATCAGTGATCATCAGCACCAAGCTGGAGGAACACAGACCATGAACACCAAGGACAACCATGTACTGTTTGGACTCCTAAACTTACACTTCAATGAACTGAAGAACATATGGGACAAGCCTGTGCCCTCACAGGGAGAGCTCAGGACAAGGGAGGATGGCTGTGGTTACTCTACATGCCAGCAGGAACGGATACAAAACAGACCTGAGCTGGACAGATTTGTGATCACTACTGCTGCCTACAAAACAAGTTTATGAGGACCAAATACTTCAGCAGTAAAAACCCATAAAAAGAACTGCGTGCTCATTATGCACACATCACTGAATTCTTACCTGCAGTTCTGGATGGGACTGAGCCAAGCACATCTTCTCACACATGAGCTGAGCCTCCCTGCATGCGCTGCCTTTCTCTCTATGTCCTCTTTCACCAGCTTGATTTTAAGTCCTCTGCTATTCTTCCAGTTCATGTAGAAAAAACTACAGAGATGGTAAAACAGTTTTGCTTAAAGTTCTAGAGTTTGTTGTTGCGTGTGGGGGCAGAGAGCAAGACCAAAAAAACCCATCCCAAACCTAAAAGATATATCCACTTCAAAACCCAACTGTGATACCAGAATCAGCATGAAACCTTCCCTTTTATAAATCAAACACTAAAAGCTGAAATTAATCCATCAGTTGGATCATCACTGTAGTAATTATTCTTCAGAGCAAAATTACACTGAGGCAGAAAGGATGATTACAAAACTGCTTAAGTAAATTGCTGCTACTTAACAGTGTGGGTACTGCAACATGAATTCCAGTTACATGAATTCATGGGTGTCTCATTAATAGTTTTATGTAGTGTGACAAAGCAAGTTGGCAAGGCAGTTACTGTACCTTAAACAGGAGAACAAAATTCACGTGCACCTAGGAACATAAATCTGCTGGGTTTTTTACATGTGAGCAAAGAAAGATATTTTGAAGGGTTGCACAGTGCTGTCTTCTTAATTCTTCTTAATTTAACAAGAATTGCTTAATCAATAAAAGATAAAAAAGCATTGTGGAATTTGGTCTCTGGAGAGACACAAACAGACCTTGGTCACATTAACTTTCTGAAGCTGTCAATTTGCATGTACTTTCTTGCTTTAAAGATATAAAAAAAGCAGCAACTCCCTGTAGCTCTGCAGCCCACAGCTGAAGTATCACAGGGAGACTTTCTGTCTAAAGAATGTTAATGAAATTCACTTTGTTTTAAGATACAGTGCAAGACTGATCTTGGCAGATCACACATTCTGCTGATGATTTACCTTCTTTTTTCCTTCAGAGACTGCAAAGATATTGTAGAGTTACTTCAGTGCGTGCTCCAAGCCTTTGTTGCACAAACCTCAAGGGCCTCTCATCCAAATTATGAAGACAAGTAATGAAGATCAGAGCCAGGATGGAAAACTGCAGGAGCATGTTCAGACAAAGCAAACTGAAGATCATTTTAAAATATTTCATCAGAGAATTTAACTCCTCCCAGCCCCTACCTCCTTGTCACCGTGAAATCATTAACCAAACTTGGCCTCACCTTCTGGCATCTCTGAGTCGAAGCGTTAGTGACCAAATGCCAAGAACTCCTTTCTAGCCTCACATCCCACAGTGAGCTGAGGACTCTTCCAGGTAAAGGCAGGAACAAAGTAATGCCCATTTTCACTGCAACAGGGACAGGAAGAGACAATTTGAATGAGATAAGTATTCGCAGCCAGATTTTAAACAGTGATGATGTAGGTATAACTATCTTACTTGAAAAAAAACGTGGTTTATCTTTGTATTGTTCTACAGAGCATTCCCTTCTCTGGCTGTGCCAGAATAAATTAGGCACTGGATAGTGCCTGTTTGCCTACAAATTACATGACTCCCCCAAACACTCATCACCAGCTGCCAAAGACACTCGTTCAGAACTCTCCACATGCAATGGAGAGAACACCAGAACGCCAGGCTCCGTCAATACTTGCATGTTTGGGTGCACCAGAGAAAATCTGAACAGGATCTGAAATGGATATCACTCTGAAAAATAAAATTAGATGTTATGACGGCATTTAAAAAGTGCTACATTACAGCTAAACAGTCAACAGCTGGAAGATTAAATATCTTTATTTTAGTAGTACAAGGTGGTTTTACAAACAAATTTTAGATTTCGCAGTATACACAGAAGAATCATTACAAACAAAAGCAAAATATTTTCTCAATAATAGGGACTCTATGCAGCTTGAAAATAAAATTAAACCTCTGTTTCTCTTTAAAATGCATCTCAGTAAACAATCTTCTCCATCACTGATAAAATACATCTATAATAAATGACTTTGGAAGGGGGAGATGGGATGGAGGACACACCTTAAAAAATTAAAAAAAAAAAAAGGGGAAGAAAAATGGTAATTCTGTTTCACTTGCTATATAACTCTAAATATGTTCATCTAAAAAAAAATTAAATATATATATCTTTGAAACATATCATTGAAAATTTTGCATGGCAGTGCAATACAGAAGTAGTAAAATTCATCCAAAAAAAGTGCTATGTACAGCAGCATTGTTAAAATACCACAAAGAAGGGATGGTTCTGTTTCCAAGAAAAGATCAGTGTGCTTTGAGTCATTTCTGAATTAGTGTCAGAAGACGTTTCCTGCCTTTATTTTTTGACTAATCCCCCCTTCTTATCTCATTCCCACGGGCGATGTTTTGAGACAAGAAACAGTCACAGTTCCATTTAAGCATGTGCATGTGTACATATATAAGCACACATACCTGCATACACACAAATGCATACATATATATATATATGTACTTATATATACATGTATATATATATATATATATATTAAAAAAAAAAAAAAGCTTGGTTTAAAACAAACAAAAAAAAGCATTCCTTTGGAACATGGCAACAGATTTTCTTTTTTCAAAGAGTGCGACCGTATGGATTCTCATTGAAATAAGTAAGTCCATGATAAAAGATGGATTTCACTATATTATTAAGGAAAGAATCCCACTGAAATTCTGACTGTTTCCCAGATACCTCCAGCTCCTCAAGAAAACACCAAAACAAGTGTTGTGATTTCAAATCCAGCCTAACTGCTAGACAAAGCAATTAAAAAAGTAATAAGGAGCATCAGTTTTGCACAGAGCAATTTTTAAGTGCAAAGAAGTGGTCACACAAAGGAGGGCAGATTTCAGGCTGGAAAAAGCATAATAAAAAGAGGTCAGAACATTAAGACTGTAAAAATATGTCTCTGATTTCACTTGGTTGACTGAATTCCACAGACAGATGACAAGTTTAACACTCATCTATTGTTTTGCAGTCGTGATCTCAGGTACCTTTACCACGAAGGAAAGGCCAGGAAGCACTAAGCCATAGAAGGATAATTTGTGCCTCTCAGGTCACTACGTTTTGTATTGAATGTAAACATCACCTTACTCAGTGCTCCCCAGAATTA
This sequence comes from Callipepla californica brunnescens, assembly GCA_023055505.1. Classification (NCBI taxonomy): domain Eukaryota; kingdom Metazoa; phylum Chordata; class Aves; order Galliformes; family Odontophoridae; genus Callipepla; species Callipepla californica. The sequence continues at coordinate 4,807,830 of JALIRH010000036.1, read as the reverse complement.
CAGTTTCAGCATAAAGAAGACTTCCGTGTCAGTATTATAATCAGTTTGGTTCTTAGGCTGGGATGTAAACACAGCAGGAGAAGCTATATCCATACAAACTGCTTTTGCAACGCTGCAGGCTCCCTCTGGGTTCCCTCTCTCTTCGATGGGACTCCCGCCGAGCTGGCCCAGGCTCTGCAGCCGCTGTCTCTCCTGAGCCTGCTTGGCCCTGTTGGCAATGTACCGCACCCTGCTCTGACTGCGAGACGACGACCTGCGGAGGAGTCCTAAGCTTTCTGCTTCCTCTTCAGATTCAGTTGGATCAAGACTGATGGGGGAAGTTATATCGTTTTCCTGCTGGAAGGCTGTCAGCTTCTTCAGCTGCTCGGTCAGTTCGTCCTGGGGTTTGACAGAGGTTCTCAGGCCTGAAGAGCGGCGCTGCTCACGCATCGAGCGAGTGACAAAGCTCCTGCTGATGCTACGATATTTGCTTTCAAAAGTGCACACAATGTCATCAGAGGTAAGGTCTCCAAGGCTCTTGGATTTTGCCTGGTTATTCCCAACTTTGTCCTGTGCTTTGGATTTGTTAGAAGATTGCCTGAGGCTTTCTATGTACAGCCTGCTCCAGGTATGCCTCCTAGGAATGGATGAGAATGCATCCTGAGGGCTCCTTGCAAGCGGACGGGGGCACAGTTCATCCACTGGCAGCTGGTCAGATCTCAGGTTAGGATTGGATTTACTCTTGCTCACTACTGGCATTTCATTACCTGATGTTGTAGCAGACCGTGGGCGAATACCTCTTCTCATGGCAAGGGGTTCAAAGTTCTCATGACGGATGCCAAGATCTGGAAGGCTTTTGCGAGCTAGATTAGGTAAAGAGAGATCTATCACAGTGTCATTGGAGGACATGCTGGAAGAGGAAGACATGCTGTCACGATGATTGCTGCAATCTAGCTTGCTCCAGATCCGGTCGTTAACAGTAGCATCAAAGTATACTTCTGCTGCTGGAGATAGGCTACTTGGATTCTTTATTAAAGCTGAGGAGTCTGACTTTTTCAGCCCTTCACTCCTTGACTTCCTCATTAACGTGTAAGAGCTCATCTGAGAAACAGGTAGAGCCTGTGCAGCCTGGGCTTTCTGGAAAATATCTGCAGACAAAGTCAGATGTGTGCCATTGATCACATTGTTTTGCTGCAGGACAGCTGCTGCACCAGGTTTTTGGCTTTTCAGTTCAGCAGTGGTTGTCAAGTCTTTTAATATCTGCCCTGTTTGGTCATTGTTCTTCTGGCAGTTTTCAACAGGTTGGCCAGCACTCGTAGCTGCTGCCTCTACCAGCCAGGCCTTTTGAGGTTGCACTGCCAAACTAAACTGCTCTTCAGCTTTCCTGCATGCCTGTGTCCAACCATTTTCTTCTTTGAGAAGTCCTGCCATGCTTGTCATCTCATCATCTGGGACTAATACATTCATGTCAGCTGCTCTCGTGGCTATCTGTACTTGGTCTTCTGCAGCCAAATTTGTTCTTTGTTCTCTAGTGAGCAGAGGTTCTGGAGGCTGCTTGGACGGGCTGCTTGCTTTTGTTTGAGATTCAGTGGAATGATCAGACATAGACCCTTCTTCAGAATCGCTGTAAGGAGTAATGGGTAGAGGAAAGAAGAGGCTGCCATGGTGGCTTTCACTTGCAATAGCAGGCTCTTCAGTGATAGTTTCTAGGCTGCATAAAGAAGTGACTGACCTCTGCATCGAGAAATGGCTGACATCTACTTGGGAGACATGAAAAAAGAAAAAGAAACAAACAAGAAAAACAGAGATTCTCGGTTAATCAGCTATTATGAATTCCAGTTTAAACCCCAGATTTATCCTTTACATGGTATCCTTGTACTTTTGAGGCAGTAGTTGCATATATTAATAATGATTTTTTTAAATAACTGATGAAGTCAAATGTCTAGCAGAGGCAGCAACATTTTTCATTCTTTCAGTTTGAGCTGCCCAAAAAAAGCAGATGCTTCTGAAAAATCCCAGTCCATGCATGCTAGGAACATACAATTCTTTTGATCATCTTAATCAAAGAACAACTGTATTCATCTATTTCTTTGTGCCTTTGGATCCACTCTCAGAATCTAACTTCTTCCTCCACCATCCAGCACCAGCTGTATCGCTCTTTTCCTTCTCTCCAGCACTCAGATGTGGCAGTATATCAGATCGTAATCAGATGGTGCAGCACAATCCAAACACCTTCACTAACCAACAGGTACGATCTTAATAGTCAGTTACTCAAAGAAGAGAAACATCACAGGACTTCTGGAGCAGATTACAAAGTAAAAATGATCTGTATACATTCAACACAATGTAGTCAATGTGCCTTTTAAAGACAAAACAAAAGCTCTGTTTTCCTGTTTGCCATTTCTCCTTCAAAAGACAATGCAGAGATGCATGCTTCACAAACACCAGGCTGACAATACAATCCTGAAGAATCGTTACATCCACTACATTACCTGAAAAAAAAAACCCACTCTATCTGCAATGTTTACATCCTGCACCCTAAGAACTGAAGCATTCATGCCAAAACCACTACTTCCTACATCACTAAACCACAATGCAAACATGCTTCAAAACAACAAACGAAAAACAAAACAAAACAACAAAACAGGAGTACAGGCAGCAAGGTGCATGAATCAGTGACACTCACTTGACAGTTACCTTTAACTTGCTTGTCCTTTCAGTTCTTAACTAGAGAGGGAGAGTGTGCATGTAGAATAATAGGACAGAACAGAGGAAAAATCCAGTTAATGTAGGGAAGGCAGGTGCAGATAACAGGATAAATTAGTGCTGAGGGAGGGAAGGGAGACAGACAGAAATACTCAAACAGTTCTGTTGGATTCTAAGAATTTCTGACCAACCAGAGCATCCAATGGAATCTATACATGGACAAATATGAAATCCACTACTTTGCTTCACTTGTCACACAGAAGGCATCTTGATTGTTGAAGGCTTACGTGTACATAAGCTCGTACACCACTCATAGAACAGCCAAATGTTCAGGATCTGGAGGAGTCCAGAGCTGCTCAGACTAGTGAGCTCTTCCTCTCCCCATCCAGGCCAGGTCATCCGGACAGATTACAGCACACTTGCAAAGCAAAATACTGGAAACTGTAACGCTGCTGCCATAAAGGAGACAAACTAGAGACTATACTTTCCTGCCCCACTCCTGTGGCACATCCGATCAACAGAATATTAATTATGAAATTCAGCCATATTAGGCTGATGTTATTGGTTTCCTTGGTGCCTTGGCCCGAGGCACTAAAATAGCAGGAGGATGGGGAAAGCATGCTGTTTGTGCAGCGTTTGTCACTGGACCATTGGCATTCAGTCCCAGTGACTATTTCACGATTTAAAGGTTTGCTGGTTCCATGCTTGAGAAGTCAGATGGATTTAATCAAATTTCAAGCGTATCACAATATTTATTTAGTGGCTTAGGGGGCTAGCAGGGGAGCTGGCACTGATAATGGGAAATGGTTCCACATATGTCACACTACTCAGAGCTTATGAAAAGCCCAATGCCAATAATTTAGGCATAGGAAGGGTTCTGCTGCCTTGGATTCATTTCAAGTCACAGGAATTGGCAAACTTCTTTCTCTCTCTCCCACTACCCTGGTATTTTCCTAAAAGCTCAAAGCAGATAAAAAGAATCAGAAAATAGAGATAAAGAAAAACCACCGATGTCCCATTAAAAGAAATAAAATATTTTAAACTTCTATACGAGGCATTCAAAGGAGCCCACTATGTGTGAACAGCCAGAACCTGCTATGAAAAAAAGGACTGTGCCTTGAGAAGCTCTGAAGCTACTTAAGTATTCCTGCAAAAGTAACTATCAGTGCCCAAATTCTTCAGAAAATAAGTGGATGGATTTTAAGAGATGTTCCTGTGGTCAGGGACAAAAGCTGTGTTTCTTTAGTTCTTCAAAGTTCTGTGAATTAGAGGAATTTTTGCCACAATCTCCTCCCTTGCTTTCTCTCACTGCCAGATCAGGGAAAAAAAAAGACAAATTCCTCATTAAAATACATAATTTGAAAAACCCTGTTCTTGTTTTCCATTTAGATGAACATACAGTTTGTGAGTATAGATATGGTGGTGTGACCTCAGCCACCACGTGCACATTCTTGGCTTAAAACAACGACATAATAGAATGCTGTAGCTTAAAGAATCTTCCTTTAAATGGGCAAATTTTCCTTAGCAGTTGGGAAATGTTAACAGTCCACACTGCTTGGCTCATGTCAAGTAACATCAAATCACGTACCTCGTTTGCTTTGTATTACATAACTGGGCCCTCAGGTCACAGTCAAATTATATACGTAATATTAAACACATCTATAAACGTTTGCATACTGGGGATTTATGTATTTAGGACCAGAATGGCCAAGTGCGATCTCTTGAACAACCCAGACTAGAGAATTCCCTGAACTGATGTCAGTAATTTACACAATAAATTGCAAGCTCTTTGAGGAAGGAATTTTGTTCCATTGTTAGAAAAAGTGCACATCAAATATCAGTTCTGTAGTGGTTGTTCGATGAAACGCAAATGTCGATGATGGAAATAATGTTTGTTAATACAGTTTTCCTACATTCAATCCCTAAGCAATGCTCTGGTTTGGATCATAAAATTTACTTAGTATCATATCACATTCACTGAAGAAAAAGCAAAAAAAAAAAAATAAGGAAAAAGAAAAAAAACAAAAGACCCTGAACAAGCAATCCAGACATTCACGGACTATTGACAGGTTTTACTACTGCAGATGGACAACTAGGCACGGAAAGGACTAGTCTAAACCAGGCACATCTACAAAAAACTAAAATAAAAATATTTATGCCGTTTTTTTCTGTAATTGCTAAAACTAAAAAGAGCTCTTGATAGCAGAACAGCACACAGGAGCTGCTAAGAAAAGACGCTATGCAGAAGCTGAGACAATGATGTGATCTAAGGTGGAGAAGGGTGAAGAAAATCTGGTCTTACCAGTAAAGAAAATAGGGGATTTACTTCGAATTTCCTCCAATTTTTGAACGAATAAGGCATTCATTTCCCTCTGTAGGGTGCCCACTTGCCTTCGAGAAGTTTCAGAACAGCGCTTGGGAAATTCTGGGCTTCCAAGGCTTTCTAGACTGCTGGAGTTGGAGGATATAGAGCCATTGCTGGCTGCAACCAAGTTGATAGTGCTTCCATATTTGCCACCTGATTGGCACTGCCACCGCTGCCGGGAATGAGCCTTTATTCCATGACTTTTAGATTCAACATTTTTCTTCCCTGAGGTCACAAAAGACTGGGTGCTCCTTGTTAGATCTTCAGCATTTCCAGGGCTAACACAAGACTGCAAATCTGACTGTGGTCTGGACTGTGCTTTAATACCCCAGTCTTTAAGCTCTAACCTCTCTTCTCCAGTTATACTGCTATACTGATCATGATGAAGCACATCTTTAGCAATAGGCCTGGTAGGTTGGTCACTCCAATTGCTTTCTAGATCTGGGCTTCCTTTGGAACCAATCATGCATTTCATGCAGTTGGTGGCCACTCCAATCCTACCAGAGCTGTTGATGGCGCAGCGTGCAAAGACACTTTGCTTCTCACTCTGGTGCTCCCGAAGCCGGACCCTGTTAGCCCTCTGTATGGGCTCACTGAAAGCAGCACTCCCTTGAGCACAACTCTGACTTTTGCCTTTATGAGAACTATGGGCCTTACCTTTCAACCCTTTGCCATGTACCTCCCCACAGGCACCATCCCTGGGAGCTGGTGACAGAGAAGCAGTTTCTGGCTCTTGCTCAAAGCAAGGCTGTGAGGCAGCTTCTGCTTCGTGGTCTTCACTGGCCCCTTCAGAGCTGTTATCTTTCGTGTCAAGAACAATTTCAGGAAAGCCCTTCTTCTTCTTCTGGCTTTTGGTGGGTGCACTTGCTGTCCGTCTCAAGATGTGGCTGCTAAAGGAATGTTTGCGATGGAGCTGACCAGCAGCATGACTGTCCAGGGAGGCCTGCTTTGGATTTCTGAGAAAAAGGCCTTTTAGGCCCAGAGCTTGTTTGACCTGGAAAATGAAGAAAAAGGAAGTCCTTAACAGAAAATGCAAAACTCATTCTTTGGGCCCAGGAACTCGAGTTCAACGATCAAGTCACACAACGAGTCTACGATTCTACGCTCGTGCACTGCACACACATGCACTGACACACAGAGTGTTCTGCCATATTCCTAACATCAGCATAGAAACTACAAAAATGGGACAGGAAATAAAAATGTAAAAAAAATCTGTAGGAACTGTTTTGCAAAATTTCACTTTTTTTTTTGTTCATGTTTACCATAACATTTTCCACCCAAGCTTAGCCCTATATTTATCATGATTTTCTTACTAGTTTATAGCTACTCACATTCAAATTTAAAGTACGTGTGTAAATAATTCCACAGAATTAGTACAATGGAATTAGTGCATCCTAGTTTTTACACTGTGAATTCATGTTGTAACGAACTGCTGTGTCAGAAAATACCAAGCAGCACTCAGGCTTCTATATCACACTGTAATTGAAATACAGCTACAAACGAGTTGACATCATCCTCAAGCGTTATTACCAGCTTTGGGACTTTGCTAAAGTTAAGTCCTGCTGGCAAACCAGGTAGTTAAAAAAAATTGAGCATGTTTTGCAATAAAAATATTCACCTGCAATTTCATACAGTTAAATACATTAGGATATGGCCACTTAGAATTGTTGGAGAATTAAATTTGAAACACAGAGCTGAATTCTCCAGTTTATGTAGGACATAATCCTTGTGCAAAACTGCACATTAGATGCTGACTAATCTAATTTCTCCCATCTCTTAAACTGGAAATGGTAACTACCACTCATACTTCAGACAAGAAATTTGCAGCATGCAACGGAGGTTCCAGGAGGAACAAAACAGAATGTTCTGGCAAATGAGAGGAGGAAACTAAAAAAAGAAACAAAAAAACAAGCTAGCAAACAAACAAACAAACCTCACACAAAACAAGCTGTAGAAATGGTGGCAATTTCGATAGATATTTTAAAATCATTTTAACTACTTCTCATGCAACACCAGATGGTTACAGAATTTAAATGATAGTGACATTTTCAGCTCCATAATATTTTTGTTTTATTATGTTATAGATGATAAAAATTTGATGCCAAAATTGATCTTTACATTCTTTTGTAGCTGTTGGAAAATATGCAGTGGACACAAGAGTATCATATATTGCTTTTCATTATAAATGATACTGATTCTTCATTTGAATTAAGCAATATTGAAAGTAGCATCTGAACTACATGTTTGACACGTGGTCATCAAGTGTTTCTTTTTCTTCCTGTGATTACATTTTGATCATTTCCTACCATAAAGTACATCCAAAGACATTCATGTATGTTTTCATCACTGAAGAAACACATCATAAATAAATGGTTAGCCACACTGAAAAGAGAGTACTTCATATGTGTCAGTACTTACTTAAGTATTAAATACACATAAGCACTGTCAAAGATCTCCCACCATCATACAGTTGATTTACATTTCAGTGAAGCTGAAAGAATTTTAGCATTCCTGTAAACGTTCCAGGCATACTTGCCAACTTTTAACCCTGATGTATGATAAAGAGTAGATTGGTCTTGTTCCATGCATAGAGCCTCATACAAATAAATCACTTAAAACAGAGAAAGAAGCATTACCCTTCTAATCTACTTCTCCTTTGTTGCCTTTATTTTCCAGTTAGGTTAGGCTCTCTTTAGTAGCAGCAGTTCACTCCCTTAAGCATAAAGAATGAATAAAAATATGGTACACAAGCCTATGATTGAAAAGCATTGTAAGAAACC